>CM038049.1:146367662-147760162 GCA_021397845.1 Areca catechu | reverse complement strand
CCAGATCATTCAATCAATACAATGATTTATTAAGGTTATGAATAAAAGCTTTCCAATGTCTATGGTCCAACAGGATAATACAGGTATATAACTATATATTGATAAATGCTAGCTGATGCAGATGATGTCTAAGACGATATAATGGTTAGACACCGTTGTCTTCCAATTTAATAATTCAGAAATTTAAACTAATATGCTGAGAAAAAAAAGAAATTATTAAAACTCTCATGAAGTTTAAAGTAGTTAAGAGAAAGCAAATCAAGATACAAGATGAAAGAGTTCCAAGAAGGTTCCACTGAAGTTTCAAGGTAATAAGGTCTCAAGAGAGCGATGGCGGATTTTAGGTGATGATTGGCCTCATACTGACTTCAAATTTGTTTCAATAAATGCCACATATGGCTAGGAATGAAGGCAGGCTAGACCAGTGCCATCAAGTTTAATGAGCTTTCAACTTTACGACAGTAGACATTTCTCTGTTTCAAGTGAGTGTCCAACTTTACAAGAATTTGTCCCATCCTTTTTATCAACATGAGTATATCTCACCTTTCTATCTCTTATTGCTCTACTTTCTCTCTCATAAGTCATAACAAATGGTAACCAGTCAAGACTTTATAACCACATCTTCATTCAAGCTATAGTGGCCATTCATCACATGAACATATATTCCACAATTATCTAGTTTAGTTTCTGATGAAGCAACAGATGAAGAAAGTGATTCAAAGCAAAATTGTGAAAACAAATAAGAAGTTTCATTCAAGTACACAACTGGTTTTATTGTATTAAACTTGTGCTAAAACTTTGTATTATTTACGAAGAAATGATTATGGACATCTCACTGCACAGATATCCTTGATGCAATCAAGTTTCTTTCAGATCAAGTGACAGCTACAAGTATCATCAGTCAAATAATTCTTCACTATATATTATTTTCTTTCCAACAAAAGGAGAAATCATCTAGTGCTTAGAAATTGATGAGCACAAGTTGATGGACATGATGATTATGACAATATTGTGGCATTCCAATTCAATTAGTAGTTGACATGAATAACCATTCTTGCTAAAAGAAGCTAGAATAATGATTTCATAAGTTTCAATGCCATTAAGGAGGAAAGTAGAATAGAAATTGGAGGGTTTTAGAAATTTCTCAAGTTTCAAGGTAGTTAATTAAGATAAGAGAACTTATTAATTTCAGTTACTGTCTGTTCATTTTAAATTCGTATTCTCAATATATTCAATATGGCTGGGGATAAGAGTCAAAAATACTAAGGTTTACAATCTTGGACCATACTACCTGATATGCGGCTGCAATGCCAGTAGGGAATCAAGACTTGGTATGCCCCCCATATCAAATGACAGTACCAAGGTATGTACTGTACCAACACTCAGTATAGACTGGACCAGTTGTGTATGGGTACATGGTCCAACATTGAGATTGTAGACCTTGATATGAACTTTAAATGCTCACTAGAATACGAGAGCACAGTGACTCCTCCCTCTCAAATGGTGAATTCCAAATATAGGTTGGTAATCCCTTGACCTTGGGCGAGTCCCAACCTTTTGATCATGTGATGATGTCTGTCAACATAATTATATATAGAAGAATGAAGGCATAACTATTGTTAGCAAGTTTCGAGAGTAGAAAAGAGTGATTTCCCTCTTGAACAAGACCAACTTTCCATTTGCCATTTCATCCTATCCTCTTAGCAAGAGAAGATTTCCCTTTCTCTTCTTTCTATTTTCTCTACTTCATTTTCCACTTTTCTGCATCAGACTAGCAAATGAGTCCACTAGCTAATTACCATATAGAAGGACATTAAAAAACAATCTGAGGCTAGAAATCCTTAATTTTATAAGGATGCCCTAGCATGTCATTCGATGTCCATTCATTTCTTGGGAATAGGCCTAATTAGGTAGTGGGTTTCTCAGTTAGTAGCATCTTGTCAGCAGGCTGACCATTTTATTGACATTGAGAGGCACAAGCATTGAACTACCAATAAACGCTAGCTAGTAGTAGCTGCCCAAAAGTCAGGTTCAGCCTGTAGCTGCAGGAAAAATCTACTCCTCTGCTCAAACCAGCCCCGGAACCATGTTTTTGCTTTGAATTATTTTGGCTAAGAAATACATTTTAGTAACATCCCAAAATGTGGTTCAGGAGAGAGAGATGCAGTGATAGGGAGAGACCAACAAGGGGTCCTCCACCAGCTTTGTGCCTTTTGTTCCATTGCCTATTTTCCACTTGCTGCAGCAGGAGGAAGAGTAGGAGATAGATTCTGAGAGAGAGAGGGGGGGGGGGGGGGCATTTATTTGGGTGGGGTGCTAGGGATGGGAGGAGCATGTGGGAGAGGAAAATAAGAGGGATGGGGAAGAGAGAGAGAGAGAGAGAGAGAGAGAGAGAGAGAGAGAGAGAGAGAGAGAGAGAGAAGGAGGGAACCAGATGGTGAAGGAGGAGAGAGACATGTAGTGATGGGGGGAAAGAGCTTTTGCTTTTAAGTTTTTGTTAATACGTATTTCTTTTTTGATAGTTTAGTTGCCTTAGCTATTTAACTGTTTAAGACTGAAAGTTGATGGTTGGTTCATGTGGTGAAGGGGAAGACTTAAGATTTATATATAAGTGCGTACGAGTTCAAATTCCATAGCTAGAATTAATTTTTCCCTCAAAAAATAACATATATTATATACATTATTATACATTTCAAATTCCATAGCTAGAATTAATTTTTCCCTCAAAAAATAACATATATTATATACATTATTATACATTTTATATTATATATACATATTATATTTTTATATGGATCCTTTCAAAGCACTTCCACATCTAACATTTTTAACCTATCTGCTTTCCTTGAACTTGTACCCACCTTAGACTACCAAAATTTAGGCCATTGGGAATCTAAAGCCGAGCAACAGCCAGTTGGCCTAATAAGATGGGAGTCATGGGACCGATGTGTACCTAGCTATTGCCTATGATAAGATGGTGAAGGGGCTTGGGCCTTGTCAAGAGGAAGTAGAAATCTCTAGCATAACAAGACCAACCAGTCAACAACCATTTATTTCTCTCAAGCATTTTTTATCTCAACTTTTCCTGAAAATTTTGCTTTCTAGGGCTAAAAATGGATTGAATACAAGTCAGATGCTGGGATATCCTTAACCATGTACATAGTTTTTTCAGTGGGTATTAATATTAAATGGATTTCAAAATTAGTATGTATATTTACTCTAAATGAATAAGGATATAAATTGAATATTAAGCATATTCATATTTGTTCTAAATGGATACAAATATAATTTGGATATTAGTTATATGCATATCTCTTTCACCCAATATGGATATAAGTCGAAAAAAATATTCAGATATAAAGAATATTTGGAGCGGAATTCAATAATGAAAACTGACATGAATGATAATCATAAAGGATAGGAAGGAAATCCAATATCTAGATTGGATGCAATGCATGGGTAACTAGGTAAGGGTCTAAGGCATAGATATTAAATCCACGCGAAGATTGACCTGGCCAAGAATCAAGGTCATCAGTCCTATTGACTTAATATTAAAAATGTATCAAAACTAAAATTATTTTAAAATAAAATTTATAGTGTAAGAATATCTATTAATTTTCTGCATCAAATAGCACCATCACCCTTTAAATGAAACATAAATAAAAAATAATCACGAATTATACATTTTTAGATAACTTGTAAGCAAACTATATAAACATAGGAATATGCAGAAGTAATTGATATTTTAAATAACAAAAAATTGAAAATATCATAAATAATAAAATGAAGCATATTCATGTTTTTACTATTATCAAAGGATTATTTTCAATGAAAGAATTAATTATTAAATATGAAATATTATGACAGACTTCAGTTGGCCCCATGAAATGACACGAATAAGTAATAAATAAGTATAATAAACCATCATTACAACACAATATTAAATGTTGTCCTAGTGGTTGAGTAGTTGTCATCTAAATAAAAGGTCACAGGTTTAATTCTAGATTTAGATGCTATTTAAAAATATTTTTTTATGGATATCTGGATCCGAAAAATCATTAAAATCTAGATCTACATTCATATATGGCAAGATTTATAAGCATGAATCCAGATCCATGTCCTGATCTCATCAGATACAGGAATTTCTATTCGAATGCAATCTAAAGTCCAAACCAAAAGAAACAGTTACAATCATATAATATTGGACATACTTTCAAGTTTCAACCACATTGCTCTCATTTATACTTTCATTTCCCTCAAGTTTTGCTCAAGGCTTTAAATCCCGTGGGGCAGGGCTGTCCCGATTTTTTCATTGAACGGGATGCATTGGCGTCCCGTCCTGTCCTGACACTTGGGACAGGGGATGTCCCAAGGTGTCTCGATTGGGATGTTGGGATGCTGGCGGGACATCCTGTCCCAACACATGAGATGGTATCCCATCTCGGTGTCTCACGAGAGGTCCCGCCGGGACCTGAATCCTTGGTTTTGTTATTAGGCAAAGGAGTGATTGGTTATCATATGCTTCATTATAATCATGCTCATTGTGTTGTCAAGTGTCAACAACCTTAGGTGTGGTTTTACTTTGGGACTTGGGAGTCTCATCAACTGTGCCACTTGAATAAGAGGAGGCAATAGAGCTCAAATGGTAGCAAGCTCCATCTCTTTATTCCGGCCAAGCTAAGATTTTATCTCGGAGGATGGGGGGGCATTCCGACCATCCCATCCCTGTGAGAAAACAAGATCGAGCCAAGTTTGGGACACTTCAAAACCCATTCACATGGAGATAGAAGAAGAAAGAGGAAAAAAGGAAAGGAAGGCAAGATGAAATAGAATAAGTAAAAGGAAAGAAGAAGAAAATTTTTTTAAAAAAAAGGAAAAAGAAAAAGAAAGAAAAAGGAAAGGAAAGAAAGGAAGGTAGAAGGAAAGAATGAAAAGAAGGAAAGAAAGGAAAAAGAAAAAGAAAAAGAAGAAAGAAGAAAGAAGTGAAAGAAGGAAAGAGAGATAGAGGATATTTATCAGGATGCATGATCGAGACTGCTGCCAGGATGTGATGGAACAGTAAGATATCCCGTTCCATGAAGAAACCGTGATACCTTCATCCCACAAAATTTAAAACCTTGAACCAAGCTTTTGCAATTTCATTTTATTTCTTAGAATTGCATTTTATTCTTGATTTGCATACCATAGTCTTAAACAAGTTTTTCAAAATGAATGCAGAGAACCGCACTGATATATGTTACTGGTTCAGTACAATGCAGTTGGATAAGGTACAAGATGTATCCCGTACCATGATAAGTTTCCAACACTTTCTCACTCTCAGCTATGGTATTGCTTGGAATCGAGATGGTATGGGTCAGTCCAGGTGATACAAGATGGTTCCTCTCGATTCAAACTAACACAGGCCAATTCAGCTTATATACCAAACTAAACCTCAGTATCATACCACTACCTTACCAGAACGGTACTGTCGGTACGAGGCAGGATGGGTTGGTATGGCAAACCTTGGTCTTAAATCATGCACTTTGTCAATTGTGTTTATTCTACTTTAAAATCCCTTCTTAATACCAATTATAAATCATGATTCCCAACACCTTTTTCTTTTAATAAGGACTGAAAAGGTTGTTTCACAAGTTGAAAATGACAATTGTATGAAATAGTTATTTTGCATTTTTTTTTACATGGGTTTCCAACAAAGATCCAAATTTTATAAGAGGTCTTCACTTCTTACTGTGTTAAAGAGTGAAGGAAATGGCTGATTAGCAATTTTGTTGAGTTATAGTAGGATTCCTTTTTGCCCCTTAGTATAGGGGGTTCTTTTTACATTCTAAGCTTCTACAACTACAAGAACTTCTGAGGACCTACCTCCAAAAAAAAAGCCCTCTATTCTCAGTTATGTAACAAATGCTGAGTAATAAAGCAAAAATTTTATCTTCTTCTTTACAGGATAACTATATGATTGAATCCTTCTTATCTCTATCCTCTCCCTCTGCTTTCAGTTTACTCCAAATCCTACTATAGGTTTCCAAACCGCTAACCATATTGATTAAACACCAACATCTTCCCTGCCTTTTATCCTTGTCATTCCATTAGATAATAATGTAATTTTATGTTTGACACTTTGGCCTTCATATGTAGTTGGAAATAACAGCAAAGTTGGAAATGACAATATTTTTCAAATTTACTGACATGTTTATACTTCTAGATATACCAGGATTTGCAATCTCTGACATGTTACATACAGAAAATAACAGTCATGCAAACTTTAGTTGCTATCTTCAATATCTAAGTTAAAAAATCAAACAGAATGCTTCAAAAGTAACTGAATGAATAAATAAATAAGTAAATAAATACATTGATAAGTAAAAGGTTGCGATTTGTGCAGAAGGTTTGACATAACCATCCCTGAGTAGATAGCCATTATAACACTAGTCACTGAAGCCTAAGCTTAAACAGAACCAACGGTCCATATCCACATAGTTGCCTCTTTTATTCACGTCGACATGTAAGAATAGCAAATTACTATCAAAGAATGATAACAGGTTCACACATAGAACTATAGGGTCTTCTGTACTTCCAACCAACAAAAAGATAATGAAAAGCAAATAAAATTAACTACAAAGAAAAAAAAACAGAAACTATATCCTAATATAGAAAAATCAAAATATTGAAAATAAGACAAACATTTTGCACATCTTCCTTCATCAAGAAAAGGACAAATTATTTCCAACCTGTGGGGAGGCACATCCTTTAATACAAGGGAACCAGCTGCAATCATAGCACCAACACCTACTACAATATTACCCAGGATTGTTGCACCTGCTCCAATTAGAGCTCCTTGACCTATTTTAGGGTGTCGATCTCCAGTTTGCTTACCAGTCCCTCCTAAGGTAACACCCTGTGACCAAATTTTCGTATTTAAGGAAATGAACCTTCTCTTAATTACCAAAGCAGAGGCATTCCATGAATTTTAGAAGATTTCTGAATAAATGAAAAGCGTAACATTTTGCTAAAGGTAAAATAATAGCTAAAAAAGTAAATGCCAAAAGATAGGTAACAATCTAGATATTCACATTAAATACACTAATTCAAATAAGACTGAATACATGGTTGCATGTTAGTGATTTATTAAATCCTCATAAAAAGGGAAATACAAAAGAGGACCAGAATTACAATGAATATCAGAATAGATGTAGGCACAACCTGTACTCTATGGGCTCTTCTTTATTTTGAGATTATGTTTCCTTTATTCATTAAATAGAACACATGGATACACCTTGTCTTTCTCAAAAGATGGTAAAACAATATATCAAATTCATTGTACTTTCCTGCAATCTTTTTATTGTATTATTGTCACTGATAGATTCTTAGTTCACATTTAAAATAAGACACTTGCCCACAACAATGGATTGTCTTTCCCACAAAAAAAAGGTAAGAAGATACATCAAACTCATTGTACTTTCCTGCAATATTTTTACTATATTGTTGTTACTTATAGATTCTTGCTTCAATTTAAAAGAAGAACTTGCCCACAGTAATGGATTGCATATCCAATTTTAGCAATCCAACCAGTCAAACCAAAGCCAAATCCTGCATCCAGGATTTCATACTGCTTCATGTGAAAGTATTACTTATGGCATAATACTGTACATGGTACACCTTATAATCAATCAACACTGACCCTTCCAAAAGGAAAGCAATAAATATATGAATATGTTACAAGTTGTAGTTTCGTTTCAGCCAGGAAGTTAGTAGTTTCTTATGGTTGCAGAGAAAGCTAGTAGTTGAAAAAATACAAAATTAATAGTGCTGACTGCTACAATAATGAAGATAAACCTTTTGACTAGCAATAGTAGTTTAACAAGTAGTTTAACTCATAGGAGCTCCATATCTATATCACTGGGCTCACCAACCTACATAAATTTACTGCCACTGTTATTCATCATCATATCGGATGAGAAGGAAAAGAGATGAATGATGTCATAACATAAGGGACGAAAAGAAGAAGAAAGAGAAGAGAAAGGAAGGCACACTAATGATTTATTTCTATAACAAGAATGCTTGAATTGTTCTTGTAACGAATATTTACTCCTTCCAAAGGTTCATCATCATTGCCTATGATAGGGTGACAGGCAACAAACAGCTGGCCTCACGTTTGCTTGCTAGTAGTCAGGTATTTATTCCAATTACGACTTCATGCGTTCACACTAGCAAACTAGGCATAGTTATTTTAAAAAATATTCGGGTCATCTATTAACCCATTAACCCAAATTACAGCCATGCAAATAGTGAATGGTGAAATTTTGAGTTACTACAGGATTCTTCACTAAAATAGAACTAAGAACATTTTTAAGAGAAAGAATAACAAACAGGACTCCGGATTACAAATTATTAGACTCGACCAAAACTGAACTTGAATATATCACATTATCACTCCTAGCTACTACATGTCCAATACTTAACTACAAGTTAACAGTTGAAGACACTTCAAATAGACTTTCGGTCCCGACTCTGTATTACTAAAAATGATGTTTGTTTTCTACTTATACCAAACAGACACCTTGGTGCAGTTATAAACTGTAGTTGTCAACAATAGGGGAGATAATGGTAGTTGGGCTTGGTTAGGTCAAGTGAATAACATATGCAACCATCATTCAGAGTACCAGTTTCAGTACCCACAGTAGTACCATGCTTGTACACTACCTATATGGGTCAGTTCATGGTATGATACTTGGTGAGCCCCCATATTCAGAATTGGTTTGCTATCGGTATGGTACGATAGCCGATATGAGATAGCATCGTCCAATATGGTGAACCATGTATGCAATCTTACCTAACTCAACCAGATATCTAGTAAGGACTATTTGACCCGTACCCAACCATAGGACAATCTCTATGACCTGACCTAACCCAACTATCCCCTCACCCACTCTACTGCACATGACTAGGCCAGAAACAAATCCGACCTAAGCCACCTACCCATGCATACATCCATGGATTCAAAAGCCACTAGGACATGATGGTATGACCAGTACTGTACCATTCAAACATGAAATTGGTACTGATATGTGTGCCAGGACATTGGAACCTTGTGTATTGACATGTACCAAGTACAAACCATACCCAAGCGGCCAGTGTAATGATGGTACCATCCTGATCATGCTGGTGCATATCAATAATTTTTCATTTTTTGATGCTGTCAATTTCTGTGCATACCGTTGGTACCATAACATTCTGATGGAAAAATAGTATGAGGCCTACTACCATTATTAAAACCTTGCATCTATGTTGATTTAGTTCCAAGGTGAATTAAACAGCTAACATTAAAAGATACCAACCATTCTCAAAATCTTACTCTACGATCATTTCCCAACCAATCCAACCCAACCCAGCCCAACCCAAAGAGAAAACAATGAATTTATGACTTGATCATGGTGGAAGCTCTTCTATACTCAACTTATCAAAATCCAGGTCAAGAACCTTGACTTACACCTGATCCAAAATAAATGAAACCTAACACAAATAGAGCAGCGTCTTGTTAAGCTTTTGGAACAAGCAATTTCCGCCACCGCTCGCCTACAGAACCCCATAAAGACCCAAATATTTTCCAGAATCCTACTGCAAGATGGTAGGGACATATGTCTAGGTTCCCTACAGAAATATTAAGATTGCAAGAATTTAGCATTTTTTTATCATCAAGAAGTTTTTACTTTATTCAGTCCAAAATGCTGATTCTTGATACCACAAAATTTAGTCAAGTCCTCCTAGAATTGTAGCCCACAAGATATGATGACAAGCACATAAATCACTGTAGGGGCATCACTAGCAAACACAGGAAAATGATTACCATCAGTACATCCATCGATATGTGCAATGCATGAACAGGAAGATGTATACTTGCCTGCATTAGAGAAACCCAATTTCCTACAACAGCGGTCTCACCAATAACCAAACCCGTTCCATGATCCAATAATATTCCCTCTCCAATTCTTGCAGCTGAATAACATTGTATCAAGGAATCAGACCTGAGTCTGAAAAATATTTCATGACATTGAATAAGAGAAATAGCAATGGAAATGACAATTATTTTCAGCAGAGGAAATGACAAAAGTTGATATGAATCATAAGATGAGGCAGCCTATGCAAATCAAGAGTGCAACGCTGAAACACCATGCATACACACATATTTGTTGATTTAAGTGATGTGATTGTGATGTAAAAAAGGAATCATTTGCTATACTTGGTGCTCAGCAACCTAATTTCAGTTCACTGGAACAGCTTACAATTTATTTAACTTGACCAATGTAACATATGCATCTAGAACTTGAGGGGCAAAAGTCTGTGACTGCTGCATTTTTATTTTATTTTTAAACTAAAGAGTGGAAGATATAGAAGAGATATCTAGAGTTGAATCAGTGAAAAGTGGATAAAACATCATCTGTAGGCTCTCATACTCTGTGATACCACCGAGCCTTAAATGTGCTGCAAGACTATCTACATCGCATGGATCAGTGAAAAGGTGTACAGGATTTAGTGAGCTTCACAGACATAAAAATCTAACATATTTTGAGTTACAAGGGTGACAGACTGGCAGGTACAGATAGGAAGGAAATGAGCACATCAAATAGACAGCGGGAGTAGCATCAATTAGGATCAGGATGGAGCATAATCCATTTGAGGTGGTTTAGGATCCTCCTGTTAATAGGTTGTCAATTCAAACTCCAGTCAAAAGAGTCAGCGAGCACAAATTAATTAAATGATAACAGCAAGTCAACAACCATATATAAGGGGCACAAAATTTTAATAAATTAGCTTGGGAAAATCTTTAAAAGAAAGATAAATTTGTTAAGAAGTTACACTTCTGACATCTCTAAGGATGGAAGCAAAATAGGTCAGATGGGTTTTGTGTGATTATACTTGATGCCCAACTTACATGGTTCCCAAAAAAAGGTTGTATGAAATTGAAGTCTGTATGGGTAAAGCAAAAGGCAAAGTCTCAGGAAAGGTTCTTGAAAGCTTGTGGTTGGGGAAGCATATACCAATAACCAACAGGAAAATACTCATGTTTTAAGTCTCGCTGCGAAGCATGATAAACACCACATCTCTTTAGCTTAATAACAAAAAGCAGTTGCAGTGTATACATCAATATTGGTGATACATAAGACTCAAATTTTCCTAAATGTAACATTTAACTGAGTTTAGCTTTCCTTCAATATTTTGCCAATATGACATTGTAATGCGGCCATACTACAAAATGTAGTGAAACGGATGTAAACGGGGTTTTTAAGTGAACTGCTATGAGCAAATGCGTATTTTTCCCTCAAAAAGCACATCACCTCCATTGAATCTCACGCACATGTATGATGAAGTTTGCAACAGTCCATGGATTCAAAAAATTGACATACAAGACCTATCAGTTACTGCCAGTACAGTACATAATCAGGTACCCTGTACCTACCAGTTACTGAATCCTTGCAACAAGTCGAATGTATTTAAACAGCCATTTCTTTGTTTCCTCATCATATGGGTTTGTCCAACTTAGTCCAAAGTCCGCCAAAAAAAGTCTTTGACAGGCCACACACTTGCCATCACATGTAATCATCAAAAGTCTGGCACAATAGACATATGTGGCCAAGTATTGAAAAATACAACCATCATATGATACTAAAACCGTGTAATTTCTCATGTAATTTCTCAATGGCTCATTAGTAAATTTCTAGATTCTTGCCACAAAGCAAACTAGGGTGTTTTTTAAAGAACTATCTTGATTTTGTGTAACTGCTATGGGATGACAAAAATGTCATATTTGCCTTCTTCAAAGAAATGGGCCCACATCACTAAAAGAAAGATCTACCATTAGCTGTTACAGCAGAAAACATATCGTAGGATGACAACATCTTATTGGAATCTTATATAATACCTCATAGGAAAATTATTGTACACCTACTTTTTGTGATTTCTTTCTTTATGTAAGTCCATGAAGGATGAACTTGCTTGTAAAACATGTGACCTGCCTGTTGAGAGAGAAGGGAAGGCTCTGCTATACATAGCAGATTGTTGGCTGAAATTTGAAAAATCCCCATGCTTCAACAGTTCGCCTTCGTCTTTTTATTCTCTTTTTCCTTTTCTATTCATTGTTCATTCTCCATTTTTTCTGCATCTTGGGTTCTTGTTTTTCTATTCACTGAGCCACTCATCAGATCTATCACAGACCTAGTTATGAGATCAAAACTTTCAAACCCCTCATCCTCAAAATTGACACTAAATCCACTCTGGATCTGACTCCCTGCAGACCAGTCCATGGAGACAGTAAACTAGAACCCACTGAACCTTTTTTTTGTCAGTTTAGATCAATTAGCAGTCTGGGATTGAAACCTTGTGATGCATACTAGTCCATCCCTGATCCTTCGGAATTCCAAACCAAAGAGAAACTACAGATATATAACCATATATGGTACTCAATCTGCATGACTGCATCTGTTGGTACATTCTGCATATGACCACCACACCACCCTCTTTTTTTTTCTTTTTCTTTTTTTTTTGGTAAGGAAAAGGGATAGGGAGGATAAATACCGGTGTAGCTACCCCCGCAGGCCCCCACCCCGCCAGGTAATGTTCGATGCGAGACGCTCATATTCGCACAGTCTCTCCCCATCTAATAGTAAGTACATCAACCTGACACCACTAAGACGCCGGCTAGTAGAACAGGGACAAAGGGGAAGACCCTCTTAAACCACACCACCCTCTTAAACCAGTCGTAAACCCATAAAGAAGACCATTATCATCCTTGATTAAAACTAATCTATGTATCCAATAAACTCATTTGACCATTTTTCCTGCAATTTCTCTCTTTTCTACCAGTTAGTCCTGCTAAAGATTGCAAAACAAGAGAACCTTTCTTCTAAACAACATATCTTAGCTTCTCGGCTTACCTACTTCCTTGGTGAAACACTAAACTAGCATATAGGTGTGCAATCAAGATGAGCGGGGTCTAAATAAGCTTGATGTGCTTATTACTTGATTCAGTCCAGCTTGAGCATTATTCCAAATCGAGCCAAATACAAGGATAATCTATCAGCTTGATAACCTCAGATCAAGATGAAATAAATTCAAGCTTGAATTTAGCTATTTCAAACATGACTCAAAGTTTCAAACTTGGTTCACGCTTGAATTGAAGCTTGGTTCCAGCTTTTGATTCAGATTTAATTCAAATAATTAAATGTAAAAGACAATTAACAATTAATCATAAAATATAAATTTAGAATAAATTACTAAATATGGAATTATATTATCACTCCATAAACATAAATAATTTAAGTCATCAAGCAAAGCTTTTACATGGTAGTATAGGACTGATATCAAGTACCATATATAATATGTAGTATGTACTATATTGCATTATTTTTTGAGCCTTATCAAGCCATCTTGATCTAGCTGGATCAATTGCCGGATCAGCTTGAAATTAATTTCAAGCCTATGAACAAAGTTCAAGCTTGGTTCAATAAATTCAAACCGAGCCTTCTTTGAGATTAATTCCAGACATGTCTCAAGCTGTGCTCAAGATCTTCAGAGCAATTGATGGCCCACTAGCATATCAAATCATTTCACATAAAGAGTGAAATTTGGAACTAAGCAAGTGTGTTGAATTCTCGTTTTTGACAATTTACTAGGCTATTTACCTCACTAATTAGATCAACTTTTTCTTCAAAAGCACAAATGATGCTACTAAAAAGGGAAAACTCTTTTTTCCTAATTTTGCTTGTAGACGAGGCATAAAAATTGCAGCTTATTTTTTTATTTTGGGTAAGGCTATAAATGGGTTGAGTTGACCCATAACCCGACCCGACCTGCCGAGACCTAACCCAAACCATTTAAAAGGACCCGTGTGGCTAGGTCAGGTTCTAAAACTGACTGTTTTATTTTCTGAGTCATGCCAAGTTTACTGAATTCCAAGCCGATTCGACCCAACCACATATTTTTCTGAATTTATATGGATCTTATCCTCAATGACCCCAACCGACTTGACCAACCTAAACCCATTTTATGACCCAAACCTAAATCCTCAAATCCCCTTCCCTTCTCTTTTCTCAAGCCCCTCATTTCCTACCTCAAATCCCTAAAACCCTACCCCAACACCATTCCCATAGTCGCCCCATCCCTTTCCACCTTCTCTCCTTCATCAACCCCAATAAGGCTGCCACCAAGCATCACTATCGCAAACGCCACCTCTGCATCGAGCCCCTCTTCTCCCTTTGCAAGCAATCCTTCTCGTCCGTCCCCCGCTGGCTCCAAAACCACATCCAATCCCAATGCCCCCAAGGTCCCGGAGTCCATCTCTGCCCTAACCGACAGCCGCCTCAACCTCCACAACCGCATCC
The DNA here is from genome assembly GCA_021397845.1 of Areca catechu. Lineage (NCBI taxonomy): Eukaryota > Viridiplantae > Streptophyta > Magnoliopsida > Arecales > Arecaceae > Areca > Areca catechu. The sequence continues at coordinate 147,745,787 of CM038049.1, read as the reverse complement.
TTACCCTCATCCATGATAACAACCTCGACGAGGCCTCCCTCCTCGTTCGCCACTCCATCTACTCCAACTACTACCCCACCATCTTCACCTACAACGCCATCCTCGCCGCCCTCCTCCGCTGGTCCTGCTATGCCGACCTCCTCTCCCTCTATCACTTTATCACCCAGGCATCCGTCGCCCCCTCCATCATCACCCTAAACCTTTTCCTCTAGGCCTACTATGACTACCACAAGACCAACACCACCCTCGAGCACTACTGCCTAATCCTCAAAGATGCCCCCTTTAACCCCTCCCCTACCACCTACCACATCCTCATGTAGGGCCTCATCGATAATGCCTCCCCATCCTCCACCTCCCCTTCCTAGGCCACAAGCCCCACACCCGAACCAACCCAAATCGGATCCTAATTTTATGGATCGGGCCAGCTTATATATGGACCCAATCCGACCCAAATGACCTGGTGGGGGCACCAGGATCAGACACAGATTACTGGGTCCTATTTGGTTTACCTAGCCATGTGTCAAAACTTTGTAATCAACTAGAATTGAGTCCTATAATAAGTTGAGGTTAGTTGATTTGTCTTAACCCTCAACCTAGTCCAATACATTAAGTCCTGTATACCAATATGAGTCTTGTATGAGTTCACTTCTTGTACAAGAAAGGAGGCTACGCTATTTTGGAGTTCCACCAGACCTCATTCTAAAGCCAAAAGCAGTTACACCAGCTTAGGGGAGCTCAATCGACACCCAGGTGCCCTGATTGTGCTTTGATTTTCGCCGGGTGCCATTTTAGATGCCAGATTCCCTCCAGATGCTTTTAGAATATTCTATATGCCAGGAGCTCATGTTTACCAAGCTATCCCAGCACTCCAGCCCTCCAAATTCAAGCCCAGGAAGCAAGCCCAAGCAAGGAGAACCAAGATTCCCTTTTGATGCCGGGAATATGCCAGCCCAAGGAACCAGGCGCCCCAGCTTCCAAGAGGCCCAAGCCCAAGCCCTCCAAGCCCATGACCGATCTTCCCCTTGCTGTCCTAAAGCCCACACATCCAAAGAAGGGGCGTCCAAGAGTGTTTGACCAAGTCCAAGTTGAAGAAAAGTGGGAGAAGACCAAGCCTTTTCCTAACCTAGTTGAGATTTCTAATCTTTTTAAACTTTGTAATTCTAACCTAGCTAGGAGAGGACTTGTATTCCAATTTGGAAGAGGATTTGTAACCCAAGTGTAATCATGGTTAGTGAGGACATGGGAACTCTATAAATACCCCACCCCTCCCCCTCTTGTATCATCTTTCTTATGAATACAACTTGCTGAGATTTTGTGATATTGCCTTGTGTTTGGTGTTCTAGTGTTGGTTCTCTTGTTCTTGTGTGCTCTCCTTGTGTTCCCGGATTGAAACCCTGCTGCCCTAGCTTCCATTTGCATCCTTGGAGATCAGCCACACCCAGAGGAAGACACCCTAGCTGCTGTCCCAATCAAGCAACTGCTTCTTCCCCGAGACATCCGCACCTAAACCTAATTCTTTCAATTCAAAACCCTAGTTCCTTTTCTATTTTTTTGTTTGTTGTTTTAATTGACCCTGACGCTTGCAGGATCCCCGAGGTGCTTCACCTCCCCTGAGGAGGCCTTCTTTGCTTCCCGGACTACCCAGATCCGCCATCAGATTCAAGGATTGTTAGGCTTCTTCTTCCAGGCTCCGATCAGAGTTGTGAGTGATCTCTTCTGCTATTGAATTTCAATCTCTGACCGGTAAGAAACCTTCCCTTCTCTGATTATTTGATTTGATGAAGATAAACTATCCTAAACCGGGAGTTTTTCAACTCTCGGGTCCTGACTATTTCATTAGTTTGCATGAGTTCGCCTGCGATCCGATGATTCTTTGCACTGCTAGTCTTTTTGCTAGTTCTTACTTTATTTTGGGAATCTAGCCTGCAAATAAAATTATAAAATCACAAAAAAATTATTTTACTATTTTCCATGCAAATTTTTTTTCTGCATCGGAATCTGTGTCAAACTCTGCAACAACTGAAACCCTAATTCACTGATTTCTACTACATTCTGCATTTTGACTCAACCTAACCTAATCAACTACCAAACCCCCAATCCCAAGCCAAACTTTGTTTGATAACCTCAGTTAACTTAAACCTAACTTGACACATCATAAATCATTAAAAAAATATTTTATTTTCTGATTGTTTTAGATTGCATCAGGGCCATCGATTGCCATCATTCTTAACCTAATCTTAAGGACAATTCTCTATCTCAGATCAGGGCAGGATTTCATCACCTGTCCTGGGCCCAAAACCACCATCATCATACTAACCCAAGCCTAATTAAAATCAATTAGACCTAATTTGCCCTAGTGGGCTAGGAGACATCAACAGGTCGGGTCCGAGCTGTGTGGGCCAACTAATGCATTTAACCTCTTAGCTATTACTGAAAGCTGGTGTCTAAGGCTGGGGGTCCAGAGTCAAACGACCTAAGTGGTGCTGTGGTTTTTAATTGGGTCCCTGCGAAAGCTGGGGGGCCTCCCACACTCCCACCCCCTACCTGGCCAGTGAAAGGATTAGCTATTGGGTTAGGTGTAAGTTGAGCTGACCCACCCAGTTTCTGGCTCTAGGTCTAGGAAACCCTAGATTACACTAGCGTTTTCTTTCTCTTTTGCATGCTTGGTTGGATCATTTCATTTTGATTGTTTGATTTGTTGCATGACCAGTAGATTTGGAACCCAATATCAAAAGTCCAAACTTCAGCCCAACCCAACCATGAATCCCACTTTGGAGGCCATCCTAGCTCAAATTGCCCAAATGAATACCCAAACCCTAGCTCAGCTTATGCAAATAAACCAGTCCAACACCCAAACCCAAAATCAGTTAGCCCATACCCAAAATCAGCTTGCCCAAATAAATCGTAGGTTTGACCAATCTGATACTAAGCTTGATCAAATGAACCATAGATTCAACCAAATAGGAACCCTAGGCAAGACCCATAGAGCTGAACCCCAGGAACCCATAGTCCCTAGATTTGAACCCATAACTTTTGAACCCATAACCTTTAAACCCATGACCTTTGAACCCATAACCCTTAGTTTACCCGCCCCTATTACCCCAGACCCTAGTTAATTTTCTATTAGCCAAACCCCTCTTACCATCCCATTGATTCACCAAGATGACTTAGAAAAAGAAATATATGAGGCTGACCTAAGTCTGGTAGAGGAGTATGAAGATAATGAGTCTATTGAAGATCTAGAAGAATACCCTATAGAAGACCTAGGATTAGTTGATTATGACCAAACCCAGATAGAAACCAATCCTGTGTTAGTTGAATCGATAGAGACCCAAGTAGAAGCCATCCTAGAATTAGTTGACCCTGACCATACCCAAGTAGTAGCCAATCTAGATTTAGCTAACCTTGACCATAATCAGTTAGTGGCTGACCCAGAATTAGATAACCCAGATCACACCCAAGCTGCAATGGAAGAGCAATTAGAGGAGACTATAAAAGAGGATCCAATTATAGAGCCTAGTCCTGAATTTCCTGAGCCAAAAGAGTTTATTGAGGACTTGGCTTATCTCACCCAGTACCCTCAAGATGAAGTCACTTAATCCCAATTGAAGATCTTTTTCCTGAGATTAGTGACCCACTTTTCCATACTATAAACCTTGTAGGACTACCTCAAACCCATAAGGTCAATCTCATTAGTATAGGCCTCACTTTTGAAATTCCTTCTTATCTCCTATTCTACCCGATCAACCCAGAACCTTCTTCTTACTTTCTGCCCTATCAGACTAACCCAGAGTCCACCTCGTATTTTTTGCCTTTTCTTGAGTTTTCTTGTATTTCCTTAATCATTCACCTGCATCATGTAGAGGTTTGCATGTTGCATTCATTTATTGCCCACGTTAGGTTTGTATATTATTTTTGATATACTTTGTGGCATTTGCTAGGAGAACATAATAAATTTTCATGTGCATGCCATGATAAGATCAAACCTAAAGAGTTTATAGTCTATTAGGTTTTGTCCCTTAGAGTCCAACAAAAATTTCCTTTGATAGGAAAGTCTAGTTGAGTCTATTAGGTGTTAGTTTTGAGTCTAATAAAATTCGCAGTCCTAACCTATTTGTCTACACCTACACTAGCCTCTGCACAGTATATGCATATGGGAATTAATCAAAAGCTGAACATAACTAATGAACTAAATAACAACTTGGCTAATTCCCAAAAGAGGGATAAAGAATTTTGCAGGAAATTTTATAATTGTAAAGAATTTTCTGCTTGCGAAGCTGGCCCATATAAGATAATGAATATCGGTGGACCCAATGCCTATGTGCGTGAGATACTACCTGATTTAGGTATTAGCTCCACCTTCATCATCTCAGGTCTTATAGAGTCTAGGGAGCCAGCAGTGATACCTAGCGAGCACCTTGAGCCTATCCCTCCCTTTGAGAGAGAACCCACCCCAGAGTGTCCACAGACAATTGGCCAAATAGTGAGAAAAAGATCGAGAGAATCCTGGACGATCAAGCCATTTGTACCCGGAATAGAGGCTATCAGAGATATTTGGTCCGGTGGCAAGGTCAGCCAGAATCTGAGGACTCGTGGATCACCTGTGAGGATCTGCAGCGCCTCAACCCAGACCTACTCGAGCACTATGAGAGCCAAGTTATCCCTCACTCGACGAGGTCGAGTTCCTTCCATCCCGGGAGAATTGGTGGGGGCACCAGGATCAGACATAGATTACTGGACCCTATTTGGTTTACCTAGCCATGTGTCAAAACTTTGTAATCAACTAGAATTGAGTCCTGTAATAAGTTAAGGTTAGTTGATTTGTCTCAACCCTCAACCTAGTCCAATACATTGAGTCCTGTATACCAGTATGAGTCTAGTATGAATTCACTTCTTGTACAAGAGAGGAGGCTACGCTATTTTGGAGTTCTACCAGACCTCATTCTGAAGCCAGAAGCAGTTACACCAGCTTAGGGGAGCTCAATCGATACCCAGGTGCCCTGATTGTGTCCTAATTTTTCCCGGGTGCCATTTTAGATGCCAGATTCCCTCCAGATGCTTCCAAAATATTCCATATGCCAGGAGCCCATGTTTACCAAGCTATCCCAGCACTCCAGGCCTCCAAATTCAAGCCCAGGAAGCAAGCCCAAGCAAGGAGAACCAAGATTCCCTTTTGGTGCTAGAATATGCCAGCCCAGGGAACTAGGCGCCCCAGCTTCCAAGGGGCCCAAGTCCAAGCCCTCCAAGCCCATGGCCGATCTTCCCCTTGCAGACCTAAAGCCCACACACCCAAAGAAGGGGCGTCCAAGAGTGTTTGACCAAGTCCAAGTTGAAGAAAAGTGGGAGAAGACCAAGCCTTTTCCTAACCTAGTTGGGATTTCTAATTCTTTTAAACTTTGTAATTCTAACCTAGCTAGGAGAGAACTTGTATTCCAATTTGGAAGAGGATTTGTAACCCAAGTGTAACCATGGTTAGTGAGGGCATGAGAACTCTATGAATACCCCACCCCTCCCCCTCTTGTATCATCTTTCTTATGAATACAACTTGCTGAGATTTTGTGATATTGCCTTGTGTTTGGTATTCTAGTGTTGGTTCTCTTGTTCTTGTGTGCTCTCCTTGTGTTCCCAGATTGAAACCCTGTTGCCCTAGCTTCCATCTGCATCCTTGGGGATCAGCCACACCCAGAGGAAGACGCCCTAGCTGCTGCCCCAATCAAGCAACTGCTTCTTCCCCAAGACATCTGCACCAAAACCTAGTTCTTTCAATTCAAAATTCTAATTCCTTTTCTATTTTTTTGTTCACTGTTTTGATTGACCCTGACGCTTGCAGGATCCCCGAGGTGCTTCACCTCTCCTGAGGAGGCCTTCTTTACTTCCCAGACTGCCCAGATCCGCCATCAGATTCAAGGAAAACAAGGCTTCTTCTTCCAGGCTCCAATCAGAGTTGTGAGTGATCTCTTTTGCTATTGAATTTCAATCTCTGACTGGTAAGAAACCTTCCCTTCTCTGATTATCTGATTTGATAAAGATAAACTATCATAAACCGGGAGTTTCTCAACTCTCGGGTCCTGGCTATTTCATTAGTTTGCATGAGTTCGCCTGCAATCCGATGATTCTTTGCACTATTAGTCTTTCCACTAGTTCTTACTTTATTTTGGAAATCTAGCCTGCAAATAAAATTATAAAAATCACAAAAAAATTATTTTACTATTTTCCATGCATGTTTAGCAGTCTTAAAGTCGTCCCGCATCATGACCCAATGTATCAAGAAATTTGGTCATGGACCCGGCTCGATCTTTTATTAGGCTGGGTCTAGATCCAATATTAAGGCCCTATCAAGGAACCGAGTCTCACTCATGACACGGTCCGACCCGACCCATTTACACCCTTAGTTTTGCGAGGGGGAGGGTTAGGATGAGAACACATGCTGAAATCTATCTTGATAATTGGGAATATGTTATTTATTTCAACTCAAGACAAAACTTTTCTCTTCCTATTTATTGTTTCCCTTCTTCAAAATTCCTTTCTGACGACTAACATCTTGAGCAGCTATGCTCAGATCAGTTGCATTACTTTGAAGAATATATCAACTTACTAGAAAAGATGAAATAAATATAGCTTCCAAAAGCTTCATTCTGGTTTTTGTTTTGGAAGTTTAATACGATCTCTTGGTAGGAGGTGCTACATATTTGTAATAGAGGAACAAAGAAGCCTTTAATCGGTTTTCATTGCTCAACAATGAGAGATAATATTCGCTTATTGGGAATCTAAAGGTGGCTATTTAGGGATCCATGGGGAACATATTGTGCAGCAGCACTCGATGGGTGAGAAATTAGGTCTAGAGTGGGAGGTGGATTCCTCATTGCTTTTAAAATAAAGCATGATCTGGCATGGCTCTAGGATGTAAATAGGATAGCTCTACAGTAAAGTGAACCAATCATGGAAGGAAGGCCTAATGCTTTTTGATGTTCCAAGTCCTGGTTCCTGAACTAAAATGTTGTTGGATTATATGAAGTTGATGCTATGCAACTTTGAAATATTGATAGTGTCTATCCACATAATTCAGGTGGCAACTAGTCAAGATGTGAGGATTGATGTCTATTGTTATACAAGAAGCCAAGGATACATCTTTTCTCTTGTTCCACTTGATTGTATTCAACATTCAATTTCTAATTTAGTACCAAAATTGGCTGTCTCATTAGACCATTTAAGTTATGGTTGCCAATCTGCTTCGGAACTCACACTAAGGTTTCTTGGTTATTAGAAACAAAATCAGGGTGCCGATCTCACAAACACGTTTTCCCATGTTATGACACCATGGAAAATATTAAAGAAAAAAAATGAAAAATGATGATTCACTAGTACAATATAAAAAAAAGTACTTCTTGGTGAGCTCGATGGCCCTCCAAATCTTCACTGCACACCTGAGGCTGGTTTTTCTTGCCTTTCTCACATGAGGGTCAAATCAGTGAGCTATGATCAATAATATAGAAAGATACTTTTCAAATATTGCATTTGCCAAATCAAAATAATATTGTACAGCAAGTTTACATCATCAATAAATAATATAGTACATCAATAAAATCACAAAAAGTAGAAAGCCAGTCACATATAGATGGGCCCACAAATTATGTGAAAAAGAAGATCAGCACACGATGCATAGCTATCTTCTTTAACAAAATACTTCTACCACAAATCAAATAGAGTATGATACTATGATTTGTTCACAAGGAATCCTTACTCTTGACCTTTAACTCAAGCTTTGACCCCTCCGTACTACACTGACTGCATTAGTCATGCTATAAAACCGACAAAGATTGACCATATTTTACAATAAATTCTCAACATTGATGCCACCCTCTAAATCGGCATTAAACTCTGGTGAAGACAACTTCAGCAAGTGAAGGGACTGTCATTAAACCTAAAAAGGCATGATGGCATATAGTAAATCTAAATTCTTGATCATGCACAAGAATATTGAAAAAAGAAAAAGACTGACACCAAGTCTATTATATCATTACAAGTCTTTCACATCTATCCATTTTGAAGTTCTTCCTTTATTTATTTACTTATTTGTTTGTTTTTCTGTTTGTTCAGGTGGAAACAAGTCCAGAAAGTCAAAAAGAAATGCTAACTGAATTACAAGACTGTGACTTGTAACATCACACATCTGCCAGTCATTCGGTGCCACAGGTGGTTTTTTATACCAACCATGCAACTACCAATACGAAACAATAGCAACTTCTCAACATAAAAAGAACTTTTTAATATTAATAAGTTTGAATCTTTCTAGAAAAGCATAACATCATGTCAAAAGAAGTCAAATTACCTGGATGTATATCCACAGCGAAGACCTGCAATCAACCAAAACAAAGGAAACCACATAAGAAAGGATAAACAATCATATACTGTCTGCCACAACTCTTTAGGGATGAACAACAAGAACACTTAAGAAGGTAAACATTGTGCAGAATCACCTCACTAATTCGACTTTGCAATGCTAAGGCTAAGACTTCACGTCCTTGGTTCCACAATGCATGTGCTATACGATATGACTGAAGAGAATGGTAACCCTGACAGAAAATAAACAAGTACTCAACTGTAATACATACAAAATACTTCACATGACAATGGAAAAGTAAGAAAACTTGCACAAATGCCAAAATTGATGTATAAGTTTCCATAACCCTATTAATGAAAAATTCTGTATTGCTGTTGTACCCAGATTTGGGGAAAAAGCAAGCACTCAAGGCATTCAATCATATGCCAATGGGACTTGGGTCAATTGCATGCAAGCCCTCTCATCAGTCCATGTTCTGGGTGAGGTTCTTGGTATGAACTTAGAAAGTAGCATTCCCACTGTATTTATAAAAAAAAAGGCAGAAAAAGGGGAAAAATCAAATCTATAATACACATGCCATTGTACCAGAATGGTAACCCTCAAAGAAAATCAAAATGTCTTCCAATAATAACCAATGCGAAGTACCTCACATGACATGAAATAATCAAGCAAACAATGCTTGACCCAGAAATCAACAGTTAAAATGCGTTAGACCAATGGTGAGTAGTACTGTTTGGCTGTATCCTCTCCACCCCTAGGGGGAAAACAGGGAAAACATTCATAGCAAACATCTCTACAATCCATGTTCTTCTTTATTATATGATTGTAAAGAATGATAACCCTAAGAGTAAATAAACAAGCATGTAGTTCTAAATAAAGGAAAATATATAGTACAATATAAACCAAGGTTCACCGAACCGTGCTAAACCGGCCGATTTGGGGCATATCGAACCGGACCGGCGGCCGGCCAGCACGGTTCGGCTGTAAAAAATGGCACAACCGCCTTAAAAACCAAAAAAAAAAAAAAAACGAATCAGGCCCGAACCGGTGTGAACCGGACCCGAACCGGTCGAAACGGGCCCGAACCGATCGAAACGGGCGCGAACCAGCCGGTTCGGCCCGATTCGGCTCGGTACGGTTCCAAAGTGGGGGGCTCATTTGTTTTCTGTGTCACATGGCTACAGTGTAGCCATGTGACGTCCAAAGGAGGGGGCCTTGCTGCCTTTCCTTAATTAAGGAAAGGCACAACACAGAGAGCTTAAAAGCTCTCTGTGTGTTCTCTGCAGCGACGCACGAAGGAAGGAAAACCAAGAAAAAATACGTAGGGTCAATTTCAACCCAATTCAACCTGCAAAAATCGAAGGGGTAGGTAGAATCAAGGTCTATATACCCTTCTTTTTCCGTATTTTCATCTTTCATAGGGTTAAATTTTGTTAAAATCCGTGCAAATTAGAAAATTAAGAAGAAATGTTGTCAAAATTTATTTGTTGGCAATGATTTTAGAGTATGTGGTAGATCTAGGATAGATCTACACAATGATACTAAAATCTTAATTTTTTGTTAAGTATATAATTTTTTAAATTAAAAATTAATTTTTGAATTAAAAAATTAATAAAAAATAATAATTAGAAAAAAAATTGTAATTATAAATTATTAATCCAGGGCTTGTAAGCTACTCTCACTATAAATTTCATGTCGATTTATTCAAGTTTTGTGCATCTCATGAATAGTGCCCGTAGGTCTTAAATTGAAAAAAAAGTGACTTTTAATGCATTTCTAGGCTCTTAAAAAAATATATAGCATGTATGATGGAATCCTACATGAATCTAAAATTTAATTTTTTTTATTTTTCTTTATTTTTTAATTTTTTTAATTAAAAAAAATTAAAAAAAAATTAAATTAAATTTTAAAAATTATATTAATTAACTGTTAATTAATAAACATTATTATTGACCTTATATGTAATTTAAATATTCAGGTATGGATCCATCAAGGAAGAAGAAGGATCCGGAGCGGGATATTGGTTGATCACATGAAGAGATGCTTTCGGGTCGGCATCACTAGAGTTGTAAATGGTGCAATACCGAATTCAAAGGGGGGAGGTAACAAGGTTGAAGCAATACTTGACTGGCGGCTATCCTGATGTATCTGCATGCCGACAGTGTCCACAGGAGGTCCATCAGTTGATGAAGAAACACTTTGCTGATTTTAAAGCTGAGAAGGAAAGAACAGCAAAGAAGAAGGAGGTGGACCGCAGAGCCGCAAAACCACCTTCTTATCACTCCAAGGAGTCAGAAGAAGCATCTATTCCTTCTGATGAAGAGGCACAGATGGAAGCTGCTATTCAAGCGAGCTTGTATGAGCAAAGGCAGCAGGAGGAGGCAACCAGGCATAGACAGCAATTCGGGCCATCAGCTTTTGAATCAGAGAGCCCGTCAGGAGAGGCACCGGCCGTATTGCATCCATGTTGGGAGCATTTGGCAGTAGGAGGAAGTCTTCCAGGCCCAGGGATATTCCAGAGGGAGCCACTATCCATGATGTCGATCCACATGCATTTTCCAGTAGAGATTCAAAGCAACAGAGGATTGACACAATGCTAAAGACGGATAAGAAGAAGGATATATGGCAGGCCATCTCCTCCTGGTTTCATTTCAGTCATATCCCAGCCCATGCAGCAGACAATCCATATTATCGATATGCTATTTCATCTATACAGGCTGCTAGTGCAGGTGTAGATCCTCCAGCATCGAGGGATATCTATGGTCATCTTCTGGACAGCAGTAAGGAGGAGCTAGAAGGATGGATATCCTCATATCAGAGCAAGTGGCCTGTGTATGGATTGACGGTGATGTGTGATGGTTGGACTGGTCCTACTAGACGAAGCATCATCAATTTCTTGACTTATTGTGATGGGAAGACTTTTTTTTCAGAAGTCTATTGATGCTTCAGATCAGGTGCACGATGCCAATTATATCCTCAGATTGATGGAGGAGATGATTGATCAGGTGAGAGAGCGTAATGTCGTGCAGGTCATCACTGATAATGGATCACAGTACAGGGCCGCAGGGCAGATCTTGATAGAGCAGCGGCCGCTATTTTTTGGACCCCTTGTGCTGCACATTGTATAGACCTCATGTTGATGGATATTGGTAAAATTCGCAGAGTGCAGAAGATTGTTGAGCTAGCATAGTCTATCACCAAATTTATATATAACCATACATGGATCTTTTCATTGATGATGAGCTTTACAGGGAGGGAAATATTGAGACCGGGGGTCACACGGTTTGCAACTAATTATATTGCACTTGATAATCTTCTTCACAAGAAAGCAGAGCTACGTCAGATGTTTGTCAGTCAGGAGTGGCAGGACAGCAGATTTGCCAGGGCAAATACTGAGGAAAGCAATGTGGAGAATTTGGTGACGAGACAGACATTCTGGCAGCGGGCTGAGAGGGTAGTGGAGGCTATCGAGCCTCTATATGAGGTACTTCGTGCCGTGGACTCCGAGAGGTATGCTCAGATGGACTTCTTATATTTCATGATGCAAAGGGCAAAGAAAAAGATCCAGGAGGCAAATCCATCACATGCACATGAGTATATCCGGATCATTGATGGACGGTGGAGTTATCAAATGAGTTCGGATTTGCATCTAGCAGGTACGTAATATTTTATGAAGTCCCTAAAAATTAAGTTTCAATTAGATTCATACAAATACGCTTGACTGATTCTAAAAATATATGTGCAGCTTACTATCTAAATACGAGATTTCAGTACTCCGTACCGGACATTGCCATGGATGAGGATCTTATGTCTGCCCTGCGCAATGTTATATATAAGATGGAGCCCGATCCAGATATCGCTGCTATGTGCCTTAAAGAAGTAAGTTAGGTTGAAATTATTGAATGATTTTTAATAGCATTAATTTCAACAAGCTAACAATTTTTTTTCTGGCAGACAAATTTTTTTAGGGAGGGCACGGATTCATTTGGATCCACTGTAGCGGTCAGAAGTAAATCAAAGATGAATCCTGGTAGGTACTACTAAGGAGTAAGTCTAATTGAATATCAGTATCAAATTTTTTATTTTGCCAAATCTAAAATTCTAAATGATGTAATGTCTTTTGCAGCTGAATGGTGGGTGCATTTTGGTGGATCAGCTAAAAATTTGAAGATTCTTGCAGTGAAGATCCTCTTCCAGACAGTGTCCTCCAGTGGATGTGAGTGCAACTGGTCTACATTTGATCTTATCTACTCCAAACAAAGGAACCGTCTGAAACAGAAACGCCTCAACAATCTTGTGTATGTACATTATAATTTAAGATTGAGGCTGAAATGTATTCAGGAAGAAGTAGAATTGAAATATCCTGATCCCACTGCAAGTTCATATATTGATGAGGATGAAGATCCAATGATTGGATGGGTCATGGATAAGCAGCAGCAGCCAGAGCTTGATGAGCCAGGATCGCCTCCTCGACCAGCCAGTTTTGTAACTAGTGAGGCTGGGGTGGATGCTGGACAGTGGACAATAAGTCATATTCCTCACAGGGCTCCAGCAGATACAGCACATCATCCATCCCCACCATCTAGTAGACCTGGAGACAAAGAAAAAGGAAAGGCAGTTGCACCTCCATCAGAGCACTCAGTCCACTCAGGTTCAGATACCAGAGACAGTGATGATTGTGCTTCAGATAGTGGAGGATCTAGTGATCAGGGAGGGGTAGGAGGACAGGAGTCGCAGCCTCCTAGTCCTATTCGATTCACTGGGAAGTCGCAGTTTTACCATGCCACGCAGGATACAGATCATGGAGCACCATCTGATAGACCTCGTGGTGATACGATTCCATATAGGCAACGAGCTCCGCATGGTCATTCGGGACACGATACAGCTACAGATCTTGCACGTGGAGTAGGATCCTTGGATGTATTTAGATCATCTTCATATTCAGGATCCTCTTATCCACAGCTATCGGCAGCTTATGGTCCATATGATCCATATGGTGCATCCGAGATGTCAGCATCCAGTGGTTATTATCCCGGAGCATCTTATGCATCTGATTTTGTTGCTGGTATATTTGGATTCCCCCCTGCACCTGCACTGCCATATCGTCAGTCTCTGGACAGCTCTCAGAGTCGGGACATCAGAGAGGGATCTGCGATTAGTTATGACCCGTCATGTATACCTCCTGGAATGAGCTTAGAGAAGTATCATGCTGTCTGGCAGGAGGGACATGTCGACTTTCCTACGGAGTACATACATGATCCCTATATTTATGGACATCGTCACTCTACCCGATTCTAGACATTGGTTTGTAATTATATGTTTATGACACATTTTACTTTCATTAATTGCTGATAATCTTAGTTTAATTATCAATTTTTTTTTTATTTCAATTGAAAATGGTCCTGAATATTAGTATTTAGTCCTAAAATCTAAAGCGGTACGCCATCCTAAATCCTAAATCCTGAACCGACCTAAACCCAAAATCCTAAACCAGCCTAAACCCTAAACCCTTAAAAAATAAACCCTAAACCCTAAACCCTTAAAAATTAAAATAAATACCATAAACTTACAAAAAAACAAAAAAAAAAAATTTGGATGTACCGGTTTGGACCGGTACGCCCCGCCGTACCGTGTATCGGCATGGTACAGTTCGGTACCGAAACGGTACTGGCCGGCCACCGGTACGGCACCCGGTACCGGTACCGAGAACCTGATATAAACTGATTTTAAAACAAGATAGCAGCAGTACGAATGTCTTCCCTGCCCAAAGCAACCCCCCATCCACTTGCAAACACACACAAAGATGCACAAATCAAATATTGTACAGAATAATATACCTTAAGATATAACAGTGCCCAGCTATACGATGCACATGCAGGATCCCTATCTTTGAATGCCTGCATAGAAAAAGCATTTCTACTTATGGTCAATGATCTTCTGTTAATGGAAAATACCTTCAACAACTGAAGATATAGATAAAGGTGAAATTCAGATGTCCTCATCAAAAGGCAAAGGAAAACACCTGAGCATCTAGGCGAATGGCACGTTGAATACCTCCATCCTTCATCATAACATCCGCAAAAATGTCCATTAGTTGAGTAGCCAGTAGTGTCGGGTTCTGGAGCCTGTTGGCAAGTACAAATCCCAATGCCCGCTCCAAACAATCATGAGATAAAACACTGGCATACAAAAAACTACTTAAAATTGGCTCCCTCTCAGCCTGAAAATATGCATATACACTGATTAGGAATCACAAGCATGAAAAAAATTTCAACCTCATAGCAGGACACATTCCAGCTACATAGGTCAAAGAACTAAAACATATATATTCATTGCAACAATTTGTAATTGTTATAAGCATGAAATTAACTTGACAGGCAATTCAATTAACGTATGATAACCAGAACATGGAAACTATAATAATGCATCACCTATCATAATCAGGCCATGAAATTAGTCAACTTTCAAGTAAACTTTCACTGGTTCACATTTTACAAGGAACTGACCACCTCCATTTAGAAGGAAAACAGAAAGGGAGCAGTTTATGATCTCTCTGTAACCAAATAAAAGGTCTTAACCGTAATATGTTCCAATCATCACGAGACTCTAACGATACAGGATAGGATCATCCATCGCCAATTTTGGAGAAGTGGACTTCAGATGGCACAGGGTCCCTGTTTCCATTTATACTTCATAATTTTACTCATCGATGGATGAATTAACTTCCATGACCATGTCAAACCAGTCTCTTTTAAGCTACTATAAATCCAAACAGTATTAAAAATTGATAATTCCATTTTAATCTGGACCCTCGGCTTTGTTTTACAGATCATCTCATCTCCAAGCTATATATACATAAAATTTGGAAGTTTTTCCGCTGCAGCGACTGAATAAACATAAAGAAGAATAAGAGAGGAGGAAAACCTACGACCTCGGACTTCGATTCCGCCCTCACGGAATCCCAAATGGAATCGCCGGCAGAATCGAGGATCGTCCGGGTTATCGAATCGGGCCTCGAATTCCCCATGGCGTACATGGGGAACATTCTCTCCGACCGGCATCTCCGACGTCCCGAGCAAGAACTACAAAAAGAAGAAGAAGCCGCCCTGGTCTTGGACTTGGCCTCCTCGCCGTCTTCCACTTCTTGGAGAACAACGCATCCACACGACATCGAAAACGATGAGAGAGACAGAAAGAGATGTCGGTCTCCACCGACACAGGAGGAGCCGAGATCAAGGGCCTAGGGTTTCTTCTCCCGAATCGAGCTTCTGGGCTTTCGAACAAGAGAATGAGATAGACTTCCACGGCGGGCTTCTTTCCTCGCCCGAGTACCGACGAGGGAAACGAAAAGGGAGGAGAAGGAGTTTTCATAAAAGCCCGCGGCTTTCCATAGATTCACGATTCTGCCCCCTCGGTGAGGCCTAGAAGGGTGGAAGGCCAGGGACTGGGAGGCTGCCACGAGGACCTGGCGATGATGATAAGTGATCTCCATCAATTAACGGCACAGCTTAAATTGGCACTTTATAATCATAACGGCTATAATAACGGTGTTTTGTCCATCATTTGACATCTATATTCAGGTGAAAACAAAATATCAATTTATGATTAATAATGTAATTAAATTTTTGATATTAGCTGTTGTTTCCTTTTAGAGTATCACCCTAATCAGGATGATTAAAAATTGGTGCAATGCAAGGAAAGATGAGTGTAAGGTGAGTTTGAGTGTGGTTCGATGCGAATAGAAAGTGATGAATAATGTTATAATATTAAATATTTTTTTATTATAAAATAATATATAATAATTTTTTGATTTTTCTAGAGTATAATGATTGATTTGATGAAGTTTCATAATAATAAATAGTGAGTAATGCTTATTTAGGAAATAGTGATTCAATACATTTTTTTTCTTTTTTGTTATAGTATTGCTATCATCCACCATTCTATCTAGATGCTCTCGGTCTTGTATGCTAGAATAAGATCATATGTACCAAATGAGATTATTGAGCAAATGTAGCAGTATCTCGATTACAATGCATGAGGATATGTGGATATAGGGTGAGACAAGGTGTGAGAAAATCATTTTGTAAGCATCATACCAGATCAAGAATGACCCGAGAACAATGATAAGGTTACCTCTACTTTTTTTAATTGTTAATTTACTAAATAAACTCAACCCAAACATATCTAAACAAATAATGAATGCTATGGTTATGATGTTGAATGCTATCAAAATCTAGTGTAATGAGATTATCATATTATTTGAAACTTTAGAAAGGATGGAGAGAGGGGAAAGTATGGTATAGTCTATATTGGTCTTCTATTTTTTTCTTTGTGGTTCTACTGATTGGTCTTTATATAATCGTGTAGGGTTAAAAATGGAATCAGTCATATATCCAATTACACAAATTTGATATGAAATTAGTGATATATTTTGTGTGATATTTGAGAGCAAACTGGTTGCAAAGAGCATCAAGGTGGTCCAAACATTGTCCCATTATAAATTCATGATGAAAAGTATGAAACCTCAAAAGTATATCATTGCACCACAAAGTACTATACAATATTCGATGGTTGTCATTGGAGATGGACGACCATCAAACAATATGGCTTTACGTGTTATACATGGTGCACTTTGTTTAATAGCCGTTCATCTTCTGATCATGATCATCGAGTGTTGCATAATATTTTATGGTGCAAATATTGCACCATAGAAGATTCTAGGTCCATGATAGAAAGAGAAAGAAAAAGCCTATGCAATGCTATACATATAGTTTTGTCTTTTTTTTTCAATTATTTTTAACATAGAATATGATAATATAATAAATTATAATAAATAAAAGACTTATAATTAAATTTCTATTATAATTTAGCAATGAAATTTAATGATGGCCTAACTTATTAAAACTAATGTCATTAATACCTGTTGCATATTAAGCAATGAACTTTAATGATAGAAAGTACATTAATACTAACATCTATATGATAAATAAAAAATTATATACAAATTGAGCCTTCATTTTAGATACGTGTAATAGATATTAGATTAATAATTGTTGCATATTAAGTAATGAACTTTAATAATGGCCAGCACATTAATATCAATATCATTAATACCAATGTTGATCTTTTTGATCATTTATTTTGTATGAGAATAGTTGTGAAGGCACAACCAATCATGGTTAATAAGTAGCTTGTAACTTTAATCAACATCCTGCACCCTCCTTATAAATCACTTTTGGCGACGAAGGTACTTGTAACCTTAATAAATATTATAGCCAAATCTATCTAGCCTTCCTCTGCCAATTTATACATATTAGATTTTTTTTAGTTAAAGGTTAAGAAATTTAATTTAGTTTTCACTATAAAAATAAAATATCATGCCTTTAAGCAAGACTAATATCCAATAGTATTACCGGTACCTAGTGTTAAATGTAAACCATAATGAATAACAAAATATTATGCCTTTAAGCAACACTAATATCCAACAATATTATCCATACCAAGTGCTAATGTAAACCATAAAGAACAAGAATCATCTCAGAGACTTTAGATTATTTTAATGTAAATTTATTCAATCAAGGATCATATATTCTTTAATTTTAGGTCAACTTGGTAAAGAGCAAGCTACTACATTATATCATTTATGCAAAATATTATGTCAAGATATCCAACACCTTATATGGATCCTTCTACTAACAATACAAGTTGCAAGGCACTTGTTTGGTAAATAACATTTCATATATGTAGATTTTAAAACTATTTTCATCTAATTGGAAGTAAGCATACTTGTGAAAATTCTAACTAATAAGTTAACCAAAAATGTTGAGAATATCTTAAACAAAAATTGAAACTACAAACCAGGACATGGATGTAGAAGCAAATTAATCTATTATTTACCATTTGGCAATGGCATTTTTACTAATTTCAACATTAATTTGAAAACCCTATTATAGTTGTCCAGGTTGAAACAAGTAAAATCATTGTCCAATAATCATTAAAAGAACCTAAATTCTAGCTTCTGCAAACTTCACTTTCAAAAGCCCATAACTTTTGTTACACCATTTTGGCATAAAGTTGAGAATCTATCCAAAGAAATATATCATCCAAGTAACCCTGAAAGCTAATACTATGATCTCAAGTCCAATAGAAAGAGAGTTGGTCATATTATGTAGCATATCCAAACTTGAAAGTACTATATTTTTTAAGTACACTAGTGAGCTTTTCAATTCTAGCTTTCTAGTGGAAACTTATTACTAACTTAGAGACTCACTATAACATAGAACAACTAAAACCAGAAATTTTAATGCCAAAGTTTTGGAAACAAAATCAAACCCTGATTGGAAGTACTATTAGTTGCAACATGGTTAAAGAGGGGAAAAGAATTAGGACTAATATATAGCTCACTAGTCCTAGACCAATGCTTGAACCCTGTAAGAGAATTAAGCAGTAAAGACTGCAACAGCAATTAACAATGAAGGATAGAACTTGAGCATTTGGTATACAACTAGATAGAGCTTAATGATGAAAAAAGAAAGAAGTTCTAGCTAAATCGTTATGTAGATAAATATATTTCCATCAGAATAATGTCATTCAAGTAATCAATAGAACTTCTAATATGATGAATAAACAAACCACAACTATTTATTAGGCTGAGCTATTTTAAAAAACCTTCTTATGAAATATAAGGAGTTGGTATATGCATATTGAACTACAAGGTATTGACCATCAACCTTTAATGCTTGGATCGGTTAGCATAAAGTAAATAGCATATATCACATTAAACAAAAAGATAGGGAATAAGAAAACTTAATTATAAGTATGATAAATTGCACCATAGTAGTAAGCAAGGCATTTGTTATGACATTATCAGCAAATAATAAACAAAGTAACTTACTGATCAATGCAAAATCAAAAATTAGACTTTTGATAAATCTAATGGAGCAGTTAGTCTACATTGGCCAGTAATAGTTTTATGGATAAAAAATATAGAAAATAAAACTAATGGAGCAGTTAGTCTACATTGGCCAATAATAGTTTTGTGGATAAAAAATATAGAAAATAAAACTAACCATACAGACATTATTAAGATTATTATTTAAAGAACTTCTCTCGTGTAAGTTCAATCAAAAATGAGGATTGGATCTTCCACAACTAGAACTGAGACTTTGCAAAAAGTAAGGCTATAACTCCAGCCAACTGAAACTTCTTCCTATTTAGTATATGCTTTTCTAAGAATCCATCGATAATGTATACTATAAGAAAGAGTAATTGGTCCATAAGCTCAAATTTGTAGTACATCTACAAATAAATTCATACAATATATTAGGGATTTCTAAAACTCGAGAGAAGATAAAGCCATGCTTTAGAAAAATTAAGTTTTAGTAAGGTTATCTTTGTTTACCTCTATCAGCCAATCAATGAGGATAGCTTACATCTTTTCATTGATGTCAAACTAGTTTAACATGTAGTTAGGGTTGACCATCTAGGAATTTGTATAAGCATATAATCGTTTTTCTTTAATAGCTTATGGATTGCCTCACTAATGAATTGGAAAATTCAAGTGCATGCAAGACCAACCTTATATAAGTTGAAAGAGATAGTCTCATAGATCGTAAAACTTTTGCCAATCCAACCTTTAACTTATTTTTTAAGGTATTCTATGACTCAGTTATAATTGCAAAAGAAAAAAAAAATTATTCAACTTATTTTACAAAAAATAAGATATTTCAAAAAATTATAAAATAAGATTAATAAATCAACTTCATTAATACCTTACTTAGGGTGACAGAGCAAGGAATAATAAAAGATAATATTAAGAAGTCAAAAATCACCTCAATTTGTTTGTAGAAGTTTTATGTTTCTTCAACATAATCAACAACCATAAGTGGATTTTTAGGGTTGCGACTATCAATATCTGGAATTAATACGAGATCCTCCATTTTGACCTCTTTGAGATCAAAGTTATCCTCTACAATTAATTAAAATCAAAGAAACAATACTAGTTACAAAAATAGTCTAAAAGCTTCTCATAAATAATATCAAATGAATGCAAACTATTTCTTTTGTATCCACAACCACAAGTAATGGCAATTTATTAACTGACTTATAATCATCCAAATCTATAGCAGCAATGCAAGTATCCAAATTATTTAAAATTGAGACAGGAATAGTTTTACTAGTCTATCACTCTCTATTAGCGCGTGCCCTCCATCAATTTCCTGTAGAGAATTAAATCGAACAACCAAAAAATATAACATATACATGCTTTCAAACTAAATAAGTGATGAATCCCAGCTTTCCTTTTATTTTAGTATATGGAAGCAACAAGTTTTCTGAAAATACAATCCAAGTGTTAACCAAACAAAAATCAACACAAAGAGAAGAAAAAAATAAAATAGTTTTTAATTAACCTTGCGATTGACTGTTGGCTCTCGAAGGTTAAATTCTTATCATCAATTTTGTTCTTGCTAGATGATGAATAAATCTAGAAATTAAAAATAAAAATTAGAGAACTCTCCAATAATTAATCAAAGGATAGCTTAAGGTTTTGTAGATTACTCTACCTATCCCCTCTTACTTACTGGACAAGGATATAGGGGAGCATTTATTAAATTCTTAATATCCCTCGATGCTTGGTGATTTTCCATGTCTGCAAGAAAGAAAAAATAAAAGAAAATAAGTAAAAAATAATACTTTAAAGAGCTAAAATTTAAGAGTTTAAAATTAAATTTTTGTACTAATCATGCAAAAGAAGTCAAGGATTCAGATTAGATTCGCAAGAACTGAGAATACTTTTTATACTGATACTGCATGTAATATGACCAAGGGCAAAGGTGTTTATATGCATCAAAGGTTTAAGAATGTTTAGAGCACTTTATTATGTGATTCCAAAACTCTATTATTAATGATAAATTGAAAATACTCTAGGGCACACGTTTGGTAACTTAATTCACTGCAAGTGGATCAATATGATTTAAAATTAAGCATCTTACAATTTCATATTGAAATTAAAATAACTTGCAAATAATAAATAGATTGTTGGGAAGCTCCTTCATGTAATTTGTTGATTTTCTGTCTAGTGTCACTCGTAGTCTTATAAGTATAAGAATGACTATTTTATAACCAATACTAAAATGTATAGTTCCTTTTTTAATTATTGGATGCTGAATATATATATGTGGTTAGTTCATGATTGACTTACTTAGATTTCTCCTTGTAAAGCAATAGAAAGTAATATAGAAAAAAAAGATCCAACTACTATCCAAAGCTCAAGTAACACACACACAAAGAGAGAGAGAGGATTAATATAAGAGAGAAATATTAATAAAGATAAAGATAGTGAGAAAAAGGTGATCCAAATGCCTTTATGGATAGCCAAAGCTTTCAAAGAGAGGGAAGGAGAGATTGGAGGAATAAAGTGATTGAAAAAGAGGGGATGAGAGAGAGACACACACAAAGAGAGAGATAGAGAGAGAAGGGGAGGAGGTTTTTTTATTTAGCCTTGATCTAATAAACCAACTATGAAAAGAAAAGATATGAGAGGATGATGGAGAGGAAAGAGTCACTGCGTGTGAAAAGAGTGAGTAAATCAAAAATTGGGATAATCATTAAATCTCTCTTTTTCTCTTTTCATGTATTTGGATGAATCTAATAGTCAGTCCCTCTCTCCCTTTCTCTCATTATCCTTTGGTCAACCCAATAAAAGGTTGATCTAGCAACTACTAGCAGGTCAGCCTCCACCTTGCCCTTCACTATGAACTACTAAACCCCATCAAGAAAAATTCTTGTCATGCTACCTTTGTCCTGACCAAAGTTTTATTTCTCAATCTAGCAAATTCTTCCCCAAAATTAAATAAATTAAGGCCATCTAATGCTGCCACCTCACTGGCTTTATCCTCCACTTTCTTACATTTGTCATAATTGTTCATATTTCTTAAGCAATCTTCTCTACTTATTGATCTTGATTCATATATGGATATTGAGGACTTGGCATTGTATTTTGGAATTTATAATAGTTATATTTTGATAATTTTGGATATTAGGTTTTGAAGGAAATCTTTAAAATTAGTTAAATTCATTTACTAACTATGCTCTCAAGATAAGGATATTTGAAATAAATATTAATATCAAATAAATTTTAAATTGATTAACATGCAATTTATGAATTTTGAGAACTTAGAATTTGAAGAAAAAAATAAAATTATATATTGAATATATTATCTTATTACCAAATATTATACATATGTTTATAAATCCTATGTTGAACATGCACACCTATTTAGATTTTGACATATATAAGATTCATGATACTTTTGATATATTTGTTGGACTCTTAGCTTCATTAGATTTTATATTTTGAACCCTACCAATTTAATATTATACATTGGTACTTTGATTATTCTAAACTTATTATTCTAACCTAGCCACAGGGTTAGATGTGGTAATATAACCCATGTCATAAAGCATAAGTATGATATTTTAGCCAACTTCATAAGTTATAAGTACGGGTATACCACTTTGTAGGTATAAGTATGGTTTCTTATCTACTACATAAGTTATAAGTGTGATTCTCTAGCCCAACCATAAAACATAAGTATGGTTATAGTATCCAAAACTGTTAGGTTGACCTATGATGTTTTAAATTATTCTTTTGTTAAATTATTGAGTTAAAATATGATATTTTAAATTATTATTATGAACAATGAAAATGAATATTTGAATAATTTTGGATATTCTATATTTGTTTTATCAAAGTATAATGATCTTGCTTTGATGCTTACTATTAAAATAAAATTTTATTTAATCAAATACTTAAATTATCTAGTTAAGATATTTATTATTTACTAAAACATTAGTCTCATTATTTAATCTCTTCTTTCTTTATAAATTCAAAGAATTAGCTACTAACGAGGCGTTGCTGTGATAGATGCTATGGATGAAGGATTCATATAGCCTAGAGAATAAATATTGAAAGTATCTTTATAAATTTCTTTCTTTGATTTGACGTTTAGAGAATAATTGTTGCTTGATTATTATGAACAAAATTATTCAAGTTTTTTATTAGTTCTATGATGACCTAGTTTGAATGGAACTGGGATAGTCCATATGACTGACATAGAAACCTAGTTTAGGCTCAAAACAAAAAAACAAGGAATATGATGGGAAGAGAGAGAGTCTTCTTCCTCCCTAAATTATAGTGGAAATTCAAGTCTGAGAGGAAATGTAACACCTCGCATTGGCCTTATTTAAAGAGGTCAAACACTCCCTTCGAGCCCCACCAACTTCGGCCACCCACCATTGTCAACAAGTCTCCTTTCCCTCTTCTTCTTCTAGTAATTTTCTACCAAGTTCACCAGAAATCGAGATCCAGCCACCATCAGAAAAACTTGTATGTCAAAAACTTTGATTAACCCCCTCTTCCCTATTTGCTAGGCCTTAGATTTTTGTTTCTGGCCGGCAATCGCCAAAGATTTTTTAAGAAAAGTGAACCCTATTTCTCCATTATTTTTCTCTTTGATTTCAAGTGTGGTTTGCCACCGCTGATCATCGAAAAGGGAACCACCAACTAGGCCACCGAGTTCCCAACCACAACTATGCCTGTTGCCGCCTAGATTGTCGTGGCCTGCAGCTTTGACGTGTCACGGACGCGTTGGACTCCCATTGGATGCTTGGTCCTCTGCTCCGGTCAACTCCTTGATTGGTTGTCCTGCAAAACAGAGGAGATCCGGACCGGGAATTCCAACGGGGACACTCCGATGATTAAGTCAGTGGGATGATCTAGAGAAATAGATTCCCTATGGCGAAGAGCTTGGGATCTTTCCGCACAGAGGATTAAAAAATGAGGGCTAGTAAGTGAAAAGAATGAATAGAAAGTGGAAGGCAGAGAGTGGGGTGGATCTCTTGGCCGGTTCCTTGCATGTTAGCTCTCTGTATCTTACCAGTTGCCCTCCTCCCCTCTCGAGGATTCTTTCTTCTATTTTATACGAGAACGATGGCCTAAACCGGCTCTAGGGCTTCATTGAGATGTCTTTTTCCCGGTGCCCCCTTTGGAGAGGGTCTTTCCGTTGCCCGCCATCTTCCCCCAGTCGGATCGGTCCTTTGAAGGAGGCCCTCCTATTGGGGGTGTTCGCCGGCATAGTACAGACCTTGTCCCCTAGTGGTGTAGTTTTCCGTGGGAGGGGCGGGCACCGTGCCGTTGAGCCTCGAGCCACCGTGGGACATTTCTATTCCCGGGGGGACCATCGGAGTATCGCAGGGCCTATGGCCTTAATGGAATACTCCTCTTGGAGGAGGCTCAGGTTTCATGTCACGAGGGTTAAAACCCCCGACTGCACGGTCATCAACATGGCGGCATGCTACAGGGCTTGGGGCATGGAGGAGCATACCTTGCGTAGAGCATACGGGTGGCGTGTTATAAAGCTTGAATTTATGGCAAGGCGTGCACCACCTCCCAGAGGTTGAAGGTGGCCGGAAACCTCCTCGCCAAGGTTTGAATTTCTACTGATTCTTCCTCCTTTCATCGCTGGCAAGAACTTCGGCCTCTGCAAGGTAGGGTGGAGCCTTATTTCGGGAGTCCCGCCTCAGGAAGCATGAGCACGACACCAGCCAAGAGCTAGCCTCAAACGAAGGGTTTGCCCTATGAGCACGACCCCGATTGGGAGCTGACCTTGGCAGGATGGCTCGTTATGGCAGCATGAGCACGACCCCGGCCAAGAGCTGGTCTCAAACGGGGGGCTCGCCCTATAAGCACGACCTCGATTGGGAGCTGACCTCAACAGGAGGGCTCGCCTTGGCAGCATGAGCACGACCTCAGTCAGGAGTTGGCCTCAGATGGGGGGCTCGTCCTATGAGCATGACCCCGGCTGAGAGCTAACCTCGGTAGGAGGTCTCACCTTGGCAGCATGAGCACGACCCCAACCGGGAGCTGGCCTCAGATGGGGGCCTTACCCTATGAGCATGACCCCGGCTAGGAGCTGACCTCAGCAGGGGGCTCGCCTTAACAACATGAGCACGACCCTAGTCGGGAGCTGGTCTCAGACGGGGGGCTCGCCCTATGAGCACAACCCCGGCTGAGAGCTGACCTTGATAGGAGGGCTCGCTTTAGCAGCATGAGCATGATCCCGGCAGGGAGCTGGCCTCAAATGAGGGGCTCGTCCTATGAGCACGATCCCGACTGGGAGCTGACCTCGGCAGGGGGCTCGCCTTGGCAGCATGAGCACGACCCTGGCCGGGAGCTGGCCTCAGGTGCTAGGCTCGCCCTATGAGCACGACCCCGGCTAGGAGTTGACCTTGGCAGGAGGGCTTGTCTTGGCAACATGAGCATGACCCCGGCCGGGAGCTGGCCTCAGACGGGGGGCTCGCCCTATGAGCACGATCCCAGCTAGGAGCTAACCTTGGCAGGAGGGCTCGCCTTGGCCAGTGCATCCAGGTGGCAGATCTCTCACCAGCACGACCACCAGTAGGGGCTCCACGTCAGTAAATGTGCCATATCAGATGCCCCCCACTCCTAAGCCCAGAGAATGAAGCGGTGCTCGATGCAAGGAGAATAATGATCATGCTGATATGGAGGGGCGTGCCTCCTGCGCCATCAATGCCTTGAGCACCGATGCCCTGGAGTCTGCGCTTCCAAGCCAACAGGGAGATGCCATGTCACCCCTCTTTAAAAAGGAGCCATAATTGCCATCGCCGGGCCCAAAGGAGTTGCCTCCAAATTGAAGCGTCGCTCCTAATGGATCCTAACTCGTGGCATGCTCTAGCTGGCTCGGGGCGAGATATGGTGCACACCTTTGACAGGTACAAGGTGATGGGGGTTCCGGGCCATTTGAAAGAGACTTGTCCTTTTATTGCCTAAGGATTTTCGAATGGCAAGGACAAGGCCTTTCTTTGTAGAGCGATTTCTTCCCCCTTCATTTTCTTGATCAAGTTTGCAAGGTCTCAGCAGGTCATACCCCTTCTTTCCCTCTCTTTTTCTTCTTCTTCTTCCTTTTTTTTTTGCCTTGAAGTACTTCCAAAAAATCTTTCGAATGTGTGCCGGAGACTTATCTTTGTAATGAAAGAATAGGTTAATTCGACCAGCGAATTCAGTGCGGTCTTTCCTTTTCCTTCAATTCCTTCATCTTTTTGCATGGTGAGCAGGCAAGCTTCATAGTCACCGCGTGCACGAGCCTTTCCCAGGCCTTGGTTACTTTAGGTTGGCTTTGAGGCCTTAGGATCAGTATGAAGGTTCCTGAGAACATTCCGCTCCCACTCTCCCAGTGTTGAAATCATGCGAGCTTGGGTGCAAAATCCCTGGATCTTTTTGCCTTGCCAAGCTGTGAGTCAAGCAGTAGACGATGGGATTTCAGGGGTTACCCAGCTGACATTTCCGGATTATAAGCAAGGCAGCAGACACGGGACTTTGTAAGTTTCCTGGCTTGAAGGTGCCGAACTATGAGTCAAGCAGTAGATGGTGAGATTTCAGGGGTTTCCCAACTGACATCTCCGAACTGCGAGTAAGGCAGCAGTTTCCTGGCTTCGTAAGTTTCCTAACTTGAGGTGCGAGACTTCGTAAGTTTCCTGGCTTGAGGTGCAAGACTTCGTAAGTTTTCTGGCTTAAGGTGCGGGGCTTCGTAAGTTTCCCGGCTTAAAGTGCGGGGCTTCATAAGTTTCCCGGCTTGAGAGTGTGGGGCTTCGTAAGTTTTCTGGCTTGAGATGCGAGACTTCGTAAGTTTTCCGACTTAAGGTGCAGGGCTTCATAAGTTTTCTGGCTTGAAGTACAGGACTTCGTAAGTTTCCCGGCCTGAAGTGCGGGGCTTCGTAAGTTTTTCAGCTTGACTTACCGGACTTGAAGTTGGACGGATACGTTCCTGCACAGGTGAAATACAAGGTTGCACCAAAAAAGAACTTTAATGATTTGAGAGGGAATCTTATATTACTGGTAGTACATTCTTAAGTTGCTTGCATTCCATGTCTGCATGAATTGGGCATCGTCAAGCTCGGCGAGGTAGTAGGCTCCACCTGGTAGAGCCTCGACCACCTTGTAGGGACCTTCCCAGTTTGGGGAGAGTTTGCTATATTCTCCCGGCTGGGACACTTCTGCTTGCCTAAGAACTAGGTCGCCTGGACAAAATGTCTTAGGCCTAACGCAGGAATTGTAGTAGCACGCTACCCGTTGCCAATAGGCTGCCATTTGAAGTTGAGCCTTATCTCTCGTCTCATCCAGTAGATCTAAGTTGAGGAGGAGACGAGCTGGGTTCTCAGCTTCTTCATACTGCTCCACCCATAGTGTGGTTAGGCCAAGCTCTATCAGGATCACAGCTTCGATGCCGAAGACAAGGTTGAAGGGTGTCTCATCAGTGGCTATGTGGGATGTAGTGTGGTAAGCCCACAGCACACTAGGCAGTTCTTTAGCCCATCGGCCCTTGGCTTCATCCAACCTCATGCGGAGCCCGTGCAAGATGGTTTGGTTAGTCACCTCGGCCTCCCCATTGGTCTGGGGATGAGCCACTAAGGTAAAACGATGTCGGATGTTGAGGTCGGTGCAGAACTTCTCGAAAGCTTGATTGTCGAACTGCCGTCCGTTGTCCGTGATGACTGAGTGTGGGAGTCCAAATCGATAGATGACAGATTTTCAAAAGAAGGACCTGACCTTTGTCTCCATTATTCGGGCCAGAGGTTCGACCTTGACCCACTTGGTGAAGTAGTCGATGGCCATAATTAAAAATCCCTGTTGGCCGGACACGGGAGGAAAATGACCTAGGATGTCCATTCCTTACTAGGCGAACGGCCACATGACTGAAAGCTGGGAGAGCAAGGCTGCAGGCTACCGCTGAACGCTGGCGTGATGCTGGCAGCGGTCACACCTCTTCACAAAATCGACGGCATCCTTGTGCATGGTCTCGCAGAAGTATCCTTGCCGGAGTGCCTTATAAGCCAGGATCCTGCCCCCCACATGATTGCTGCAGATGCCTTCGTGTATCCCTTGGAGCACATAGGCGGCTTCTAAGGGCTTCAAGCACTTCAACAGGGGGTAGGAGTAAGATCTCCGGTATAGTTGCCCGTCCATCATCACATACCACGTGGCCTTCTTCTTGAGAAGGCCGGCTTCCTTTCAATCCTTGGGTAGGGCACCGATGGTGATATACTTGATGTAGGGGTCCATCCAGCTTGCTTCAGAAGTGACTTACTGGACTTATACTATGGACTCATAGCTGGGGGCCTCGAGGTACTCAACAAAGGTATGCCCTGCAACGACTCTGACAGAGTGGCTAGCCTGGAGAGGACATCATCCCGGGCATTCTCCGCTCGTGGGATGTGGAAAATGCCGAAGTGCTGGAGGTTCGCCATGTGCAAGCGTACCTTGTCCATATACTTTGCCATCATGGGATCCCGAGCCTCGTACTCATCGAAGACTTGACCCCCACGAGCTGAGAGTCGGTGAAGACCTTCAACCTCCTGACGCCCAACTCGCAGGACACCTTCAGCCCCGCGAGGAGTGCCTCATATTCATCTTGATTGTTGGTTGCCTTGAAGAGGAACCGTAGTGCACACTCAACCCTGTCAAGGTTGGCGAGGATAAGGCCAGCCCCGCTCCCTCTGATATTGGATGCGCCATCAACGTAAAGGATCCACGTCATTGCTTATGGGGTTGGGTCTGGCCCAGGCTCGGCTTGCCGATTCGCATCCTCTAGGTCCTCATCTACCCAGGCAGGGGTGGACCGCCGGGGAGGCAATGTAGGGCCTTAGGCCCCCCTATTTTTTTTTAAATTTTTTTTATAAGCTAAATTTTTTAAAAAAATTTTAAATATGTATAAGAATTGATCGTCAGGAGGGCAAGGAAGCCCCCTGGCCCCCCATAATTTTTAAATTTTTTTTTTATAAATTAAGATTTTATATAAACTTTTAAATATATATATATTTATATGTTTGGTCCTTCTAAATTTAGGGATATTAAATATAATTTGAAGAATCTTAAAAAAAAAATTAAAATAAAATAAATACTATAAATCAACTTTTTTTACTTGAAAGTTGGATCACTACCAATTTTATTTTTCATTTTCATTAAATTTTTTTCATTATTTTTTAGGAGAAGACAAAGAATTTTTTTTTTATTATTCTACCAGTGTCCGTCTCCAGAATTCGCCATGTCGAAGCCACTGCACACAGTCAGCATCATCCCACTGCCGTGCACCATTTTAACGACGGATCCATCGTGTAGCATAATTGGATCTTGAAGGGCACGGGCGGGTGGGCGCCTGTCATGCCTTAGGCTCCCACCAATGCTACTGCATTCATACCCCATCATCTTTGGCACCATCATCTTGTGCAGCACCAACGGTACTCGACGCGATGCTACCATTATTGTGGACGGTGCACGCATCCTCTACGAGTCCGTGATGCTTATTACTCTTCCGGTTTCAACTACTACTATAGAGAAAATATTTTAAAAAATAAAGATTGTCAAGACCAGATTATACAACAAGATGGAAGATAATTTTTTATTGATTATTTAGTCACTTATATCGATAAGGAGATAGCTGAAAATTTTATGGTACATTCCATTATTAATGAATTTAATCTTATGAAACAAGATAAATATAATTTAAATAATATTTATAAAAAATATTTAAATTAATTTTAATTATTTATTAATATTATTTATTTTTATATTTTTTTGGCCCCCTTAGGAAAGTTGGTGTGGTTCACCCCTATACCCAGGTGCATTCCATTAGGAAATCGGTTAGGACCTAGGCCTTTTACGCCTATCACGGGCGATAGGTGATGTCAAACTAATTGAGCTTCACCGCCCACTTGGCCAGGTGCCCCAAAGTATCAGGATGGCTTAAGATAGCCCTCAAAGGCTGATCGGTGTGGATAGCAATGGAGTGCACTTGGAAGTAGGGCCTGAGGTGCTGCACAAACATTATTAGTATGAAAATAATCTTTTTGGATCGAGTGTACCTGGTTTCTGTATCACGGAGCAGCTTGCTAGCATAGTAGACTGGCCATTGGGAGCCTCCTTGTCGGTGCAAACCAGTACCGAGCTGATTGCTTCAGGCAAGGCCATCAGGTATAAGAGGAGGTCTTCCCCCGGCTCCAGCCTGGATAGCGACAATGGGGAGGCGAGGAGCTTCTTCAGCCCCTCGAACGTCTCTCGGCACTCTTCCGCCTAAGTGAAATCGTTCATCTTTCGCAACATCTTAAAGAATGGCTGGCAATGCTCAGCGGAGCACGAGATAAAGTGGCTCAACACCGCGATGCATCCAGTCAAGCGCTGGACCTCCTTCTTGGAGACGGGAGTCTCATGTCAGTGACAATACGTATCTTTGTCAGTCACAAATGCTGTATTCTCTTCATCTTCTAGTTGCATGCGAATTTGATTGTATCCGGAGAATGCATTTATGAAGCTGAGGAACCTATGGCCTAAGGTCGCGTCCACCAATCGGTCAATCTTGGAGAGTGGGAAACTGTCTTTTAGGCATGCCCGATTGAGGTCGATGTAGTATACATAGATTCTCTACTTCCCAGAAACTTTGTTGACCATCACCACATTAGCAAGCTAGTCAGGATACCGTACCCCATGGATGAAACCCTCTACGAGAAGCTTCTCAACTTCTTCATCGATCGCTTTCTGTTACTCTGAGGCGAAGCTCCTTTTCTTCTACTAGACTGGACGACAGTTGGGATAGACGTTCATCTTATGGGTGATCACTTCAGGAGGGATGCCAGGCATATCGATAGCGGTCCAAGCAAAGATATCCGCGTTGGCCCACAGGAAACTGAGCAGTCGGGATCTCTCCTCTTCAAGTAGCAGGACTCCCACCTGTACCATCCTCAAGGGATCCTCTCCAAGGGGATGGATAAAAAGGGATCAACTGGTCCGCCCTTCGGTTCCGGCTTCATCAGATTCGGCTGGTTAATGACCGGGCTCGGATCGGCTCCTCATGATCCTGGGACTGTTTGCAGACAATGCTGACTGGCTGGCATAACCCTTTCATCTTCGTGATCCCCTAGGAGGTAGGGAACTGAACGAGAAGATGCTTTGTGGAGATGGTTGCATCAAGCAGATTAAGTCCGGGGTGCCCCAAGATTCATTGTAAGGCAAAGAAAGTCTCACTACGGTGAACATTATTAGCACGGTACTTTGCCGAGACGGGGTTCCGGTAATTATTGGGAGTGTAATCTCTCCCTCGACTCCAACTGAGTCTCCGATGAAGCCTACTAGGACGTGAATACTGATTTTATTTGGTCAGTAGACAAGTTTATCCTTGTAAAGGCATCGTAAAAAAGGATATCTGCAGAACTTCTACTATCAACCATGATTCTCTTTACATGATACTTCACTATCGTCATTTTCACGATAACAGCATCATTATTTAGGTTATGCATCCCGATCGACCCTTCTCCCATGCAGAGGAGTACATCATCACTCTGCTCTCTCCCCTCGACCCTCTTCGGGATTCTCCCTGCCCCCTAGGAGATCATTCATACCGGCTTCTCAGTAGGTCGGTTGTCGATGGTGAGCAAATGGGGCTCTTCACTTTGGGTTGCTGGGGGTGCTGCTCCATCCACGTACTTCCCGAGGTAGCCGTGCTTGAACAGGTCTTCTATCTCCCTCTTCAAGTGGCAGCATTTCTCCGTATCATGGCTGTGGTCCCGGTGAAAGGTGCAGTAGCGGACTTGTCACGTCCGGTGGACAGCCTCAGGGGAGGGGGACGATGCAGGAAGTGCTCGCCCTCAATCTCCATCAAGATCTTCGCTCTCGGGGTGAAGAGAGGGGTGAACTTCTCTTCTTTGGTGGGGTCGGCTCTGGGTCTCGGCCCCGGCCATGGGGCCTGTGTCGTCTTTTAGGCCTGGGGAGTGGACGCTTCTCCAACAGCCTACCTCTTCAGGGGCCTCCTGTCCAGCTCCTTCCTAGTCTGGTCAGCCTTCTCTGCACGGATGTACTTGTGATCCCGGAGAAGGAGTTCCGAGTAAGTCTTTCAGAGGCTTCTTATCGAGGGAGTAGGTGAAGAAGGTCCACAACCCCCTCTTTAGGGCCAACATAGTGACTAGCTCATCGAGGTAGTAGATCTCCAGGGTGGTGGCCTTGAATCGGGACACATAGTCCCGGAGAGACTCTTGATCCTGCTGACGGGTTGAGAAGAGGCTGTCAGCCTAACGTGGCACCTTCCTGCATGCATTAAAGTGCACCATGAACTTCTTCTCCAATTGGAAGGAGTCAATGCTTTCCAACTCGGGTCTAGAGAACCAGGCTTGAGCAACCTTCCATAGGGTGGCTGGGAAGGCGATGTAGAGAAGAGTATCAGTAGCCCCCTGGACTCTCATGAGAACCTTGTAGCTTTCCAGGTGGTTCAAGGGATCGGTCGTCCTATCGTAGGGATCAACTTGAGGTATACGAAATTGACTGGGGATCAGCTCCTCTTGGATTCTATGGGAGAAAGGAGGATGGGTATCGTAACTTGTAGGCTCACTGGGGGAGCCCTGGATCTCTGCAAATCGATGGGATAGATCTACCAGCTTGCGCTCTTTCTCTTCGAGACGTCTCTCCATCTGGCGATGGATGGCCTCGTCAGTTGACCTCTCGGCAAGGCCATCAGGGGTGAAGGAGGTGTAGAGTGGGGGAACTCTCGCCTGAGTTCCCAGCCATGCAGACATCGCTGGTGGGAGTGCGCACCATGGTTCGAGACCAGGAAGCAGCTCTCTTGGCTAGTCAGGCCATCATGCTGCTTCTTTCCGACTGCCTGGTGGTCTCCTCTCAAGAAGGATGCTGTATGCAATGGCCCCTCCTAGAAGGACTGCAGGCTAGTACGGGGATCGATGATGTGGGCTGCCGAGCTGCTGCTGTGTTGCCAGGGACCAGTATCTTTGATGAAGCTGGCGCACCGTCGCTGCCAAGACATGGACTTGCTGGGCCAGTGCAGTGATCTGGAAATCCATCAGAGGTGGCGGTGGCAAAGAGGGGAGCTCCCCCTCAGGGCTCTGTAGGTCGCCATAATGAGGGGGCCCCCCTACTCGACTAGCAGAAGCCTCGCGCGCTCGTGTGGTCACCATGGAACTGTGGGCTTTTGCAGATGTCTTGTTGGTAGTGGGGGACTCGCTGCTAGACTTCCCATAGTCGCTGGAGCTCCAGTGCTCGCCCGCCCCTACCTAGTGTGCCAATTGTTGCCTAGTAAGCAACCCAAGAGGGGGGGTGAATTGGATCTTTAAAAATTATTTGAATGCAATGCAAGAGTGTGTGATCCAATCCAATAATTAAACTAAGTACTATGAATACAAATAAAGTGCTCTTAAGTAAGTGTGCAGCGAAAATATAAAGCAATAAAAGTAAGAGCAAATAGAAGAGACAAGCAATCACCAACACAAGAAAATATAGTAGTTCGGTGCTATCCAATGCACCTACATCCACTCTCCAAGATCCCCTTAAAAATTCACCATAATCTCAACCGATTACAGCCGATTAGTTTTCTGGACTCACTAATTAAAACCCGACTTGTTTTCACAAGGCTCATAAGTCAAAACCTTACTTGGTTTTACGGGCTAACCAAGAACCTAAATGGTTTTAAGGCTCACCACCAACCTTTCTTGGTTTTGTAGACTAACCAAGAACCTAATTGATTTTCAAAGGCTCACCAATAACCTTCCTTGATTTTGCAATAGGCTAACCAAGAACCCTTACAACAAATATAGTTTGAAGTAAAGAAATAATGAAAGCTTTCTAATAAAAAGCGGGTATCTCTTTGAAGCTCGATGTAGTGCTACCTCCAACTTGATGAAGCCTCTTTTATTACTCAAGAATGATTGATCTTGAATACTCTTGAAGGCTCTTGAATGCTTGGAGACTTGCTTTTGCTTGAAGGTAGTTGAACTCAATGAATAAGAGTAAATGCTCTTCTTTTCTTCTCTCTTGGTTATTCCTTTTTCATTCTCTTATATTTTGATTTGATTTGAATCATATAAATACCTTTCCAAGACCTCAAATCCGGTTTCTAGCTATTAGATACGAAAAACTAGCCATTGGAAGCCAAGAGGGACGAGTTTTGCGTTTGAAAAACTAGCCGTTACTGTTTTCAGAACTCCATGTATCGATACTTTAGGCGGTGAGTTGACACTTCAGGTTGACACATGCACTCCTTGAGTCGACACCAAATTCAAATATCTTCAATGTAGCTTTCTGAAATTCTCAAGTAAGTCGATACTTCTTCAGGTGAGTCGACACTTTGAGTCGACACTTAGCATCCATGTGTCAACACTTCAGCTAGATCTTCAACTTCAGCAAATTCTGTAATCCAAAAATCTCATGCGATGAGCTGATCCATATGTCGACACTTTGAGTCGACACTTCAAGTCCATATATTAATACTTCAGCCGTACCATCTGAAACTTTCTTTGCATACCGGCTTGAGTTGATACTTTACTGTTATGTATCGATACTTGGTGTCATGTGTCGACACTTTAAGACAACACATCACTGAGATTTTCATATAGACATCTAAACTTATGCTGAATCAAGTCTGTGTTGAACTTAAGTATCAATTCAAGCAATTTTTCACTATTGAAGTCTTCTTTGAGCAGATCTTTTATCTAAATTTGGACTTCTTCAATCAAACAACATTTATCAAATTGATGAACACCTTTTTCTATAAAAATATACTTCAAAGAAATCATTAGTACTCAACTTATACTTAAGCATTTTGCTTATCATCAAAATCAATAACGGAGTCAACAATCTCTCTCTTTTTGATGATGACAAAACCTTTAAGTATAAATTGCATAAAAAGCTTTCAAAAGAACTTTTCAAGGTGCAAAGAGCTAATTGCAATAGGTGTATCAGAACAATTGCAATATTGAAAAAGATGTATCAAAGTAAGAGCATTATAATGGCTAAGAGTATCAGAGTTTAGAATATATAAGAGATAAATTCATGTATCGTGATACTCTAAAAGAAACATGCTCAGGAAAGACAAATTCAGTAAAAGACTAGACTCCCCCTGAATATATGATTCATAAAAAATTTGTAAACATCTTTTTAAATATCTAAAGAAAAAACTTGACATGAAATTCAATTCAAAATTGATTTTGAATACAAATGAGGTATTACTCCCCCTTACTCAAAGAGTTTTGCAAAGAATTTTCATTTCAAGCTCAAGTAATTTTCAAAAAAATTTCAAATTTTCAAACACATTTATACTTTAGTTTTATTACTTTCCCTTTTTGTTATCATTAAAAAGGAAGGAAGAGAATAATAAGTAAGTCATTCAATATAGAACAATGAAGTATAACATAACACTTCATTCATCCATTCATTCATAAACGAAGACAATGAAGTACTGAAGATAATTAATGCATTTCATTCATTTGAATTCATAACATGAAGTATAACATAAAATTTTATTCAAAGTCAGAATTTTGTACATAAGGAGAACATCAAAATATATAAAAAGTGCAGAAAAGCTAACTATCTAAACATAAAAAGTATTCTAATCCTCATCCTCTGAAGATCCGATCTCTATCAGTCCAGTGTCAGTGAAGGCACGAGATCGGGGCCACATCAATCTGAGATCACAAAGACAGATCCTGGTCGGTCGCGAAGGAGTACGACGACCACGTCCTCTACATCGAACATAGGCCCTATCTCTAGCTAAAGCAGAAGAGGTGGAGGCTTGTCATCAGTAGGAACAGAGCATATCGGAGCTACAGTTTCTACAACTATCGGATGTGGTGTACAATTGAATAAAGGACCGGAATCAAGATAATGAAAGCCAGGTGTGTAGAAACCTAGCTCTCAAATAAGAGAGGTTGTATGAACTACAGGTGAATCAAAAATTGGTGTATCAGCTGAAGAAATGATTGGCGTATTAGCTGAAGAAACAAAAGGTATATCAGTAATTGGTGAGTCAACAATGGGAGTATCAATGATGGGGGTATCAATGATAGGTGAATCAATAACAGGGAAAATAATAGGTATGCAGTATGATCATCAGATCTAGATGGTGGAGTAGATAAAGCAGGAGTCTGAATGGATGAACTGGAAGGATCTTAAATGGGACTCCTAGGCAAGTCTACTGTCACCTCTACCGCTGGCTCTGACATCAAGTCTGGAAAGTTGAAATCGTTAGAGTCAGTCTCCTCCTCATCATCATCATCAATATCATCCATGACTGGTGCTGGAGGAGGTGGAGCTGAAGCAGGATATGAAACACTCACAGAAGAGGATCTGGACAGTGCGAACAAAATAACAAAGATGCCATCACTCAATCCTCTGTGGCTCTCTCTCGTCGCAACAATGAAACGGTCAAGTCACTGTCTAACAATCAAGATATCTATCTATATGTGACTGACTCTGTCTAATAGACTCTCTGAAGCTCTTGGAGCATCTGACTAAGCTGGCTGAGGCTGAGGCTGTGTAGCTGGCTCAGACTGAGAAGCAGACTCTAACTGCGCTGTTGGCTCAGGCTGAATCTCTGGAAGATGTGCCTCTGAAGGTCCTACCTCGTTGAAAAATATGCACTCCTCATCTACAGCATCATCATCTCTGTCAATGGCTTGTCATGATACTCTGCATCTCCACTGGCCTCTAAACAACTGATATCCCATCCGGTGTAAAGACCTGATATCATAGACATCAGTATGTAGAAGCATCCGGAAAGGCTCATCATCAAAACTCACCGTACTCTTTGAATAGCAGTGTTAACCCTATCCCGTAGGGTAAGCAAAGTCTATGACTCGTCGATGCCTCCGTCATCTTATGTATCATGAGTACCGAAAGGCAAACTAGAGTATATTGAACCAAGGAGACCATCATGAGCAACTCTCTCTCAGTGATGTAATCAAAATGTCCAGTCTTCGGTAGAAGAATCTAGGCGACAATGTGATGCAGAAGTCTCATCTCGACAGAAAGACGGGATGCAGGAACAGTGGATCCCTCAGGTAAAATATCCAACTCGAAGATACACTGGAGTCCACTCACTCTGTCAATCAGACTATCAACTACTAATCCGGTCAAAGGTATATCCCATACTCTACTCAATATCTCTGAAGTCACGGGGATATCTCTGCCTCGGACCTGAGCTAACCATCCATCACTGCCATGGGCTAAAGATCTGTAGAATTCTCGAATAAGGCCCGGGTAGTATCTCTCACTCAGAGAATAGAATGACGTCAGACCAGCATCTCTAATCCACTGACCAATCCTGAATTGCTGCTGGTCGACAAAACCAAAATCTACACGGCATCCTCCGACAACCGTCTTCGAGCTCATGCGATTGGATGCAGTGAAGAGTGGCCGAATAGGTGGATCTGGAGCTGCAGCTTCATGTATTGCTTTGGTCCTTCTTTCCTCTTCCTGATTAGATGGCTGAGGGCGATGGACGACTTGTTTCCTAGGTTCCATTACACAGAAGAATGGTTTGAACAAGAATGGCGAAGAAACCTAGGGTTTCTAGGGTTCAAAACAGAAATGGGAGAGGAAATGTCGCACAATCCGAACCAAAAACTGTCCAAAATGAAGAATCGAGGAGGTTTGAGCAAAGATTTGGAGGGAAGAAGTGATTAGGAAGGAGCTAGGGCAAGTGTCGGCTCGAGTGGGGAGGAAAAATGGAAAGAAAATGCTTCGTTTTCACCTTTAACCTCGATTTGCAGCCACTCATGTGTCGACTCACGAAACAGTCCCATGTGTCGACACATAAAGGTGTCAAAACATACATGTGTCGACACATCAACTTAAAACCGAAAATCCAGAGAATGAAGCGCAGATCAAAATCATAAGAAATAC
Source organism: Areca catechu (assembly GCA_021397845.1). Classification (NCBI taxonomy): domain Eukaryota; kingdom Viridiplantae; phylum Streptophyta; class Magnoliopsida; order Arecales; family Arecaceae; genus Areca; species Areca catechu. The sequence continues at coordinate 147,707,694 of CM038049.1, read as the reverse complement.
AATGAAATTCAATAAGATTAATGTCAAATTTGATCTATTTTGAGTCAAAGATTGGAAAAATTTAATTAAAATGATTAATGATCCTGAGTTCTCTTCTAATCATACTGAATCGATCTTCTTAGAGAGGCTTAGTTAAAATATCAGCCAATTGCAATTCAGTATAAATAAATTCAAGCACAACATCATTATTTTCAACATGATCTCTATTAAAATGATGCCTAATTTCAATGTGTTTACTTCTAGAATATTGAACAGGACTTTTAGTCAAACAAATAGCACTGGTATTATCATATTTATAGGTGTACTAGTTAACTTGATTCCAAAATCTTGAAGTTGTTGCTTAATTCACAAGATTTGAGCATAACAACTTCCTGCTGCAATATACTCAGCTTCAGCTGTAAATAGTGCAACTGAAGTCTATTTCTTGCTAAATCAGGAGATTAAGTTAACTCCAAGAAATTTGCAAGTTCCACTAGTACTTTTCTATCTAATTTATATCCAACAAAATCAGCATCAGAATATCCAATTAATTCAGCAGATGAATCTCTAGAATACCATAAGCCAATATCATATTATATCATAATATCTAATATGCACTTAACAGCCAATAGATATGATTCCTCAGGTTCAGACTGATATCTAGCACACATGCATATACTGAATATTATATCTGGTCTACTAGCAATTAAGTACAATAAAGAGCCAATCATATCTCTGTATAATTTTGATCTACAGATTTACCATGCTCATCTTTATCTAGTTTACAAGAGGGGCTCATAGGTGTACCTATTGACTTAGTAGTCTCCATTCCAAACTTCTTTAGAATTTTTCTTGTATACTTAGCTTGGTTGATGAAGATTTCATCTTTATTTTGCTTGATTTCGAGTCCGAGAAAGAAATTGAGTTCTCCCATCATGCTCATCTCGAACTCACCCTACATTAGCTTAGCAAACTCTTGGCAAAGAATCTCATTAGTAGCACCGAAAAAAATATCATCAACATAAATTTGTACTACTAATAAGTCATTATATTTCTTCTTTAGAAACAAAGTTTTATCAACATGACCTCTAGAAAATTTATTTTCAATCATAAATTTGCTGAGTCTTTCATACCATGCTCGGGATGCTTGCTTTAAACCATAAAGTACCTTATGCAATTTAAAAACATAATCAGGATGTGCGTGATTTTCAAATCCAGGCTGTTGTTCAACAAAAAGTTCTTCTGTTATAAAACCATTTAGAAAAGCACTTTTAACATCCATTTGAAATAGTTTGAAATTCATAAAACAAGCAAATGCTAATAGTAGTCTAATTGCCTCAAGTCTAGCAACATGAGCAAAAGTTCCATCAAAATCAATTCCTTCCTCCTGATTGTAGCCTTTGGCAACTAGCCTAGCTTTATTTCTAACAACAATTCCATTTTCATCTAACTTATTACTAAACACCCATTTAGTACCAATAATAGAAACATTAGATGATCTTTCTATTAATGTCCAAACATTATTTCTATCAAATTGAATTAATTCATCTTGCATAGCATTTATCTAATTAGAGTCTTTTTCAGCATCTTCAAAATATTTAGGCTCTACTTGAGAAACAAATACTATATAATCACATTCATTTCTAAGTGAGGCTCGAGTTCTTACCCCTTTAGATGGATCACCTACGATTAATTTCTTAGGATTGTCCACGAGCATACCTCCACTCCTTAGGTAGATCTTAGTGCTTTGGAGTGTCTTCACCTTTTTCATCTTTATCTTGATTTTCTTCGCTTTGCTAAGAGGGTTGATCATTCAATGTCAACTTTTGAAGCTTATCAGCACCTGCACATGCATCAGAAGTATCCTCTTTTCTGGAGGATTTGTTAGTAGATTCTTCAAAAACAACATGTATAGACTCCTCTATAACTAGGATTCTTTTGTTAAAAACTCTGTATGCCTTGCTTGATGTAGAGTATCCTAAAAAGATACCTTCATCAGACTTGGCATTAAATTTTCCAAGATTGTCTTTTCCATTATTTAAGATAAAACATTGACAACTAAAAACTCTAAAATACTTTAAAATTGGTTTTCTTTGATTCCAAAGTTCATAAGGAGTTTTCTTTAAAATATGACAGATTACAACTCAATTCAAAATGTAACATGCAGTATTAATAGCTTCAGCCCAAAAATATCTTGGCAAAATATTTTCACAAAACATGGTGCATGCCATTTCTTCTAAAGTGCGATTTTTTCTTTCTACTACTCCATTCTGCTGAGGTGTCCCAGGTGCAAAAAAATTGTATTCTATATACTTCTCACTACAAAAACTTTTGAAATCCTGATTTTCAAGTTCAAAACTATGATCACTATGTATGCAAATAACTGAAACACCTTTTTTATTTGAAATTTTTCGGTAAAACTTTACAAATGCAAAAAATGATTCATCTTTTGAGCAAGAAATAAAATCCAAGTAAATCTTGAAAAATCATTCACTATAATCAATCCATATCTCTTACCTCCTAGACTGGATGTTCTAGTTGATCCAAAGAGATCCATATGAGGTAGTTCTAGTGGCCTACTAGTAGTAACAAAACCTTTAGGTTTGAAAGAAGTTTTAACTTATTTTCCAAATTGACATGCTTGGCAAATTCTATCTTTTTAAAACTAAGTTCCGGTAAATCTCTTACTAAATTCTTTTTGCAGGGTTTTGAAAGTAAATACATACTAGCATATCCTAGTCTTTTATGCCAAAACCAACTAGTCTCATCTTTAGTAGAATTCATTGCAACTAAGCATTCTCCATTAGACAAAGATAGATCATCTAAATCAATCAAGTAAACGTTGCCATGCCTTTTTCCAATAAATTATACTCCATTTTTATCCGGACTAGCAATCATGCAATAAGATGATTTAAAAATAACTTGAAAACCTTTATCGTAAAATTGACTAATACTTAAAAGATTATGCTTCAAGCATTCAACCAAAAGTACATTACCAATACATGTAGAAGGAGTAATGTGAACCTTATCGATACCAATGATTTTTTCTTTACCATTATCCCTGAAGGTCACACTCCCTCTATTCATTGCTTCAAGAGAGGTGAATTGCTTAATATCTCCCGTCATTTGTCTTGAGCAACCACTATCAAGATACCAAAGTCTTTTGTTCTCCTTGGTTGCAAGACACACCTGCAATACAAATCAAGCTTTGTTTTTAGGTACCCAAGCCAACTTGGGTCCTTTAGGGTTAATACTTAAATTGGTTCCTTTTGGAACTCAAACTTTTACATGAATATTAATTTTTCTCAAATTACATTGAAAAGATTTATGACCTTATTTTTGCATAGAAAACATGTTATGCTAGATGATGCGGGTACAAAATTTTTTTTTGAAATACTTTTATTATTTTTGGGGTCTATAGCCTAATCCTACTTTATTAAAAACAGCTCTTTGGTTGTTAAAAAGAAGATTTAGTTTTTCTGAAGTATAGGTAAACTTTTCAACAAAAGGTTTCATTTTGTCAAGCTCATTTTTGTACTTTTCATTTTCCAATTCTAAATCCTTGTTTTTCTTCAAACAATCACCATTTGAAATGATAGTTTTGGATCTTTTTAAAATATCATTTCCATTGTTAAAGCATTATTTTCTTTTCTAAAACATCTAGTTTAGTTTTCAAATCACTAACTTCATTTAATAAAGAATTATTTTCATGAGAAAAACTATTTGCATGCTTTTTCAATTTTCTATTTTTAGATAAAATTAATTTATAGTTATGCATTAGTTCATCAAAAGCATTTCTTAATTCATTAAAAGTAAAATCTATTTATGTATCAGAATTTACCTCTTCTTGCTCTTGATGTGCCATGAGACATAGGTTTGCAATTTTAGCTTGTTCTTCTTCTGAACTGGAGTCCTTACTATCACTCCAAGTGGCCATCATTGCCTTCTTTCTTAGTTTCTTCCTTGACTTCTTTAGGAGAGGGCAGTTGAATTTATAGTATCTCGGTTTCTTACACTCGAAGTATGTAGGTATCTCCTTCTCCTTTTTCTTTTCTTTTTCTTTTTCTTTTTCTTTTCCCTTCTCTTTAGTTGATTGGAACTTCTTCTTGTAAGGGAACTTTCTTCTCTTCATGAACCTTCTAAATTTTCTTGCAAGAAGTGCTTCTTCATTTTCATCATCTTCTTCTTTGGATTCATCAATTGAGGATTCTTCTTATATAGCAGATTTGAATGCAATCCCCTTTTTCTTCTAATCCATATCCATAGATTTTTACTTCAAATTCAGCTTATAAGTCATGAGCGATCCTACCAGCTACTCCAATGGTAGCTTGTCAACATCTTTAGCTTCTTGGATGGCAGTCACCTTCGGATCCCATGATGTTGGAAGTGACCTGAGGATTTTGTTGACAAGATCAGCATTAGACATTATTTTTTCTAAACTTCTCATTTCATTTACAATATTTGTAAATCTAGTTTACATATCAGTGATAGATTCATTAGGTTCCATTCGGAACATTTCATATGTGTGCACTAACATGTTCACTTTAGTGTTCTTCACTTGATCGGTACCTTCATGGGTAACTTCAAGTATGTTCCATATTTTCTTGGCGGATGTGCAAGTAGATATCCTATTGAATTCACTAGGATCTAATGCATAATAAAGGAAATTCATTACTTTTGTATTGATCTCGAATTATTTAATATCATTTTCATCCCAATCCTCTTCGAGCTTTGGGGTGGAAACACCATTAACCAAAATCGAGAAAATATGTGGACCTTTACCAACTACCTTCCACAAGTTATAATCAATAGAATGCATGTATATACTCATTCTAGTTTTTCAATAAGTATAATTTGATCCATTAAAAACTGGAGGTCTATTTGAGGCTTGTACCTCAACTACACTAGTACCAATAAGGGCTACCATAGATCTTTACTCAAGATGGTTAGACCTATAAATTGAGAACAGGGCTCTGATACCACTTGTTGCCCAGTAAGCAACCCAAGAGAGGGGGTGAATTGGATCCCTAAAAATTATTTGAATGCAATGCAAGAGTGTGTGATCCAATCTAACAATTAAACTAAGTACTATAAATGCAAATGAAGTGCTCTTAAGTAAGTGTGCAGCGGAAATATAAAGCAATAAAAGTAAGAGCAAATATAAGAGACAAGCAATTACAAACATAACAAAATATAGTGGTTCGGTGGTATCCAATGCACCTACATCCACTCCCCAAGATCTCCTTAGAAATTTACTATAATCTCAATCGATTATAGCCGATTAGTTTTTCGGGCTCACTAATCAAAACCCGACTTGTTTTCACAAGGCTTACAAGTCAAAACCTCACTTAGTTTTATAGGCTAACCAAAAACCTAAATAGTTTTAAGGCTCACCACCAACCTCCCTTGGTTTTGTGGGCTAACCAAGAATCTAATTTGTTTTCAAAGGCTCACCAATAACCTTCCTTGGTTTTGCAATAGGCTAACCAAGAACCCTTACAACAAATATAGTTTGAAGTAAAAAAATAATGAAAGCTTTCTAATAAAAAGCGGGTATCTCTTTGAAGGTCGATATAGTGCTGCCTCTAACTTGATAAAGCCTCTTTTATTGCTTAAGTATGATTGATCTTGAATGCTCTTGAAGGCTCTTGAATACTTGGAGACTTGCTTTTGTTTGAAGGTGGTTAAACTCAATGAATAAAAGTGAATGCTCTTCTTTTCTTCTCTCTTGGTTATTCTTTCTTCGTTCTCCTATGTTTTGATTTGATTTAAATCATATAAATACCTTTCCAATGTCTTAAATCTAGTTTCTAGCCGTTAGACACAAAAAACTAGCCGTTGGGAGCCAAGAGGGATGAGTTATGTGTTTGAAAAAACTATACATTACTGTTTCCAAAACTCCATATGTAGACACTTCAGGCTGTGAGTCTACACTTCAGGTTGACCATGCACTCCTTGAGTCGACATCAAGTTCAAATATCTTCAATGTCTCCACACAGAGCTTGGGATCTCTCTACACAGAGGATTCAAAAATAAGGGCTAGTAGGTGAAAAAATGAATAAAAAGTGGAAGGCAGAGAGTGGGGTGGATCTCTTGGCTGGCTCCTTGCCCGCTAGGTCTCTGTATCTTACTAGTTGCCCTCCTCCCCTCTCGGGGATTCTTTCTTTTATTTTATATGAGAACAATGGACCAGACCGGCTCTGGGACTTCATTGAGATATCTTTTCCCGGTGCCCCCTTTAGAGAGGGTCTTTCTGTTACCCGCCGTCTTCCCCCAGTCGAACTGGTCCTTTGAAGGAGGCCTTCCTATTAGGGGTGTTCGTCGGTGTGGTACAGACCTTGTCCCTCTAGTGGTGCAATTTTTCGTTGAAGGGGTGTGTGTCGTGCCACTAAGCCCCGAGCCACGATGGGACGTTTCTATTCCCAAGGGGGACCGTCGAAGTGTCGCAGGACCTGTGGCCTTAATGGAATACTCTTCTTGGAGGAGGCTCAGGTTTCGTGTTGCGAGGGTTGAAGCCCTCGGCTACATGATCGTCAACGTGGTGGCACGCTACAGGGCTTGGAGGAGCACACCTTGCGCAGAGCATGCGGGTGGCGCATTGTAAAGCTTGAATTTATGGCAGGGAGTGCACCACCTCCCAGAGGTTGTAGGTGGCCGGAAATCTCCTTGCCAAGATTTGAATTTTTGCTGATTCTTTCTCCTTTCATTGCTGATGGGAACTTCGGCCTCCGCAAGGTAGGGTTGAGACTCGCTTTGGGAGTCCTGCCTCAGGAAGCATGAGCACGACCCCGGTCGGGAGCTGGCCTCAGATGGAGGGCTCGCCCTATAAGCATGACCCTGACTGGAAGCTGATCTCGGTAGGAGAGATCGTCTTGGCAGCATGAGCATGACCTTGGCCGGGAGCTAGCCTCAGACGGGGGGCTTGCCCTATGAGCACAACTCCGGTTGAAAGCTGACCTTGGCAGGAGGGCTCGCCTTGGCAGCATAAGCATGACCTCGACTGAGAGCTGGCCTCAAACAGGGGGCTCGCCCTATGAGCACGATCCCGGCTGGGAGCTGACCTTGGCAGGAGGGCTTGCCTTGGTAGCATGAGCATGACCCCGATCCGGAGTTGGCCTTAGATGGGGGGCTCGTCCTATGAGCACGACCCCAGTTGGGATTTGACCTCGGCAGGGGGGCTCGCCTTGGCAGCATGAGCACGACCCTGGCTAGGAGCTGGCCTCAGACGGGGGGCTAGTCCTATGAGCACGACCCTGGCTAGGAGCTGACCTCGATAGGAGGGCTCGCCTTGGTAGCATGAGCATGACCCCGGCCAGGAGCTGGCCTCAGATGGGGGGCTCGTCCAATGAGCACGACCCCAGCTAGGAGCTAACTCGGCATGGGGCTTGCCTTGGTAGCATAAGCACGGCCCCGGCCCGGAGATGGCCTCAAGCGAGGGGCTCGTCCTATGAGCAGACCCCGGCCCAGAGCTGACCTCGGTAGGAAGGCTTGCCTTGGCAGCATGAGCACGATCTCAGCCCGGAGTTAACCTCGGCAGGAGGGCTCGCCTTGGTAACATGAGCACGACCCCGGCCGAGAGCTGGCCTCAGGTAGGGGGCTCGCCCTATGAGCACAACCCCAGCTGAGAGCTGACCTCGACAGGAGGGCTCGCCTTGGTAGCATGAGCATGACCCCGATTAGGAGCTGGCCTCGAACGAGGGGCTCACCCTATGAGCATGACCCTGGCTGGGAGCTGATCTTGGCAGGAGGGCTCGCCTTGGCCAATGCATTCATGTGGTAGATCTCTCGCTAGCGCGACCACCAGCAGGGACCCACGTCAGCGAATGTGCCAATCAATGCCAGCCATGGCTTATGTTTTGGAGAAAGAAAGGGGGAACATGAGGCCCTTGTTCTACCAAAAAAAGGAGAGAGAGAGAGAGTTTCTCTCTTTCCTTTCCTCCCTCTCTTTCTCTTTCTAGAATTATTTATCTCTCCACTTTCTCTCCCTAGTTTCTCTCTCTATAAATTTTTTTCCTTCTAGATTATTTCTCTCTCCACTATTTGTCTAGAATTATTTAATCTAATAAAGGTCTTCAATAATTTTGATTGATCCCAATGAAAGGATCCTGACCCGTGGTTGCCAGGTGTTACAGCCGTGACAGTGACGTGGCCAGGCTCAGGTACCGCCGAATGCGATCGAGCCACGTGAAAGTTTACCCGGTCGAGTCGGTGCCACGTCTTCAAGGCCAGGATCGGCAAGACTACACCGCCCGACGACTGTCTAAGGCAAACTGCCCTCGCCGAGGTCGAGCTCGGCTCGGAGTTCCTCTACCATCCCATTGGCACCCGGACCTGGAGGGGTCCGCCTAAGCCGAGGTCGGCCGGTCCTTCGCCCTTCGCCAGGTGGCCACCCGGAGACGGGTCCACCTCGGCCGAAGCCAGGCGACCTCCTGCCACCTCGCCAGGTGTCCACCCAGGAGGGGTCCGCCAAAGCCGAGGTCGGCCGGTCCTTCGCCCTTCGCCAGGTGGCCACCCGGAGACGGGTCCACCTCGGTCGAAGCTAGGCGACCTCCTGCCACCTCGCCAGGTGTCCACCCAGGAGGGGTCACCTAAGCCGAGGTCGGCCAACACTTCGCCCTTCGCCAGGTGGCAACCCGGAGACGGGCCCACCTCGACCGAAGCCAGGCGACCTCCTGCCACCTCGCCAGGTGTCCACCCAGGAGGGGTCCACCTAAGCCGAGGTCGGCCAGTCCTTCGCCCTTCGCCAGGTGGCCACCCGGAGACGGGCCCACCTCGGCCGAAGCCGGGCGACCTCCTGCCACCTCGCCAGGTGTCCACCCAGGAGGGGTCCACCTAAGCCGAGGTCGGCTGGTCCTTCGCTCCTCACCAGTTGGCCCCCAGAGACGGGTCCAACTCAGCCGAGGTCAGACCGCTCGTACGGAGAGGGTCCCAGGGAGAGAAACGGGCCCCGAGGCCATCTCTCGGACCGTACGAACCCCAGACGGCGCTCCGTACGGAGGGCGGCGGCACGTGGAACATCACTTGCATCGGCCCGACAGGCCCCACAGCCGAGAGACGCGATCCTGACGGAACAGGCCCCATAGATGATGGCGCCCACGCTTGGGGAAGAGAGCGCTCTCGCTGGGCCCGAGGCCTGACCGGCCGCCTTGCCAGCGCCGCCCTCCCCTTTTTCTCTTCTGTCTTTGCCTTTTCCCTGCTGGGCCCGGCGGACGAGGTCGGAAAGCCGCCTGGCCCCTTCACCGAAAAGGGAAAAGAGAAAAGGATGGGGGAGGGAAGTCTCCAAGGAGGAAGAAACAAGCGCACGACGAAAGGAGATAAAGAGGGAGGAATCTGGGGACGACAAGGTAAGAAAATGAGCCTGGGGAAGAAGAAGAAGCACCGGCACAAGGCCTTGCTCCGAGGGTAAAAACCCAGAAATCCCGAGAGGGGAACACTGGGTGTGAGCTCGGCTAGGAGGCCCAGCCGAGATTCTGGTCCCCAGAGCGTCTCTCTCACTAGTAAACTCTCTAAGTCTGGAGCCCCTTCGGGGGTCCGTCTGGAGAGTCTGTTCCTTCTCGTCGTCTACTGACTTGACCGTCGGAGCTCCCTCGCCGGAATCCCCGGCCAGGGTCTTCTAACCCCTTTTTTGCAGGTTCGCCGCGGGAAGGGAGGCTCCCTCGCCAGGCGGTCAGGAGGGATCGACGGATCTGCGGCACGGGCGCGGCGACGAGAGCGGCAACAGATTGGCACGCCAGGTAGGGGGGCAGGACACTGAACCCCAGCGGGAGCCAGCTTTCTGCAGGTATCGCGCTCTCCGACAATGGTGGTCACTCGTGGACGCGAGGCATCCACCAGCCGTGTGGGGGAAGTCCACTCCCCTCCGGGGGGCCACAGCCCCGAAAGGGAGCTTCCGGCTCCTCCTCCTCTTCCACAGCAGCCTACCCCGGTGGACGGATCCCTTGCGGCCATCGTCCAGCAGCTGCAGACCTTGACCTCAGCGGTCCGGCAGCTTCAGCATCAGCAACGGTCCCTGGCCACCCAGCCGCAGCCAGGACCCCCGCGGCCCGAGCCGCGGGGCAACGTGGGAGCCTGCGCTCAATTCAGGGCAGGCCATCCCATCCGAGGGCCGTCTCCAACCCCCGGGGGAGCCACCGAGCTCCCGCAAAGAGAAACTACTCCGGTTCGGAGGATCACGAGAGCCGATCCCCAGCCGACGGGGTCGAAACGGCGCATCGCAGCAAGCGACGCCGAGGCCAGACCTCGCGCCGAGACCGATCGGCGCCCCCTTCACCCGCAGTCTCGGTGGAAGACTCCACCGACGAAGCCATCAGGCGCCAGGCCGAGAGGCGCCTGGAGGAGCATGAGCACAAGCTGGCGGAGTTCGCCCGCCGATTCGCCGACCTGCAGAACTCATCGGCAGGCCCGGCGGGCTACGACTCCCGCCCCCCTTTCTCTGAAGAAATCCAGGCGGAACCGATCCCGAAACGGTTCCGCATGCCGCAGGTGGATCCCTACGACGGGACCACCGACCCCTGGACCATTTGGAGAGCTATAAAGCTCTCATGAGGGTCCAGGGGGCCACCGACGCTCTTCTGTGCATCGCCTTCCCGGCGACCCTCCGGAAGGCCGCTCGAGTCTGGTTCACCCGCCTCGAGCCTGGATCCATTTGCTCCTTCCACCAGTTGGAAGGAAAGTTTGTGGCGCACTTCGACGCCTGTCGAAAGGTGCCAAGAGAGGTGGACAGCCTCTTTTCTATCCGCCAGCAGGACCAGGAGCTGCTCCGGGACTACATCACCCGGTTCAAGACCGCAGCCCTGGAGATCTACAGCTTGGACGAGCCCGTCGCCATGCTGGCTTTGAAGCGCGGGCTCAAGACGTCCCGCCTTAACCTACTCCCTGGACAAGAAGCCGCCCAAGACGTACTCCGAGCTCCTCCTCCGCGCCCACAAGTACATCCGAGCGGAGGAGGCTGACCGCACCCGTCGAGAGTTGGACGGGAAGACTCCGAAGAAGCCGCTCCCGGGGGACGCCCGGGAGCTCGGAGGCCTGGGCCGTCTGCCGACCCTCGCCCGAATCCAAGGCCAAGGGGCGAGGCCACTCCCGAGCGGAGGTACACCCCTCTCCTCGCACCTCGAACGAAGATCCTCATGGAAATCGAGGGCGAGCGCTACCTCCGCCGACCTCCTCCTCAGAACCCGAGAGCCGTCCGAGACAAATCGAAGTACTGCCAGTTCCACCGTGAGCACGGGCATGACACGGAGGAGTGTCGCCACCTGAAGCGGGAGATCGAAGAGCTGATCAGGAGGGGTTACCTCAGGAAGTTCGTTAAGAACGAGGCCCCCTCTGAAGGGCAGCCGCTCGCGGCCTTACCACCTGTCCCTGCGATCGACAACCGCCCAACGGAGAAGCCCGTGGGCATGATCTCACGCGGGTCCGGTCGAGCGACGAAGAGAGCCCGGGAAGTCGGGAACCCGGAGAATGTAATCCCTCCCAAGGGGGGGGAAGTTAATGATAATGTAAACAACGATGCCGTGGTGGTCGAGATGACCATCGCGAAGCATCCTGTACATCGAATCATGGTGGATAGTGGAAGCTCGGCTGACGTACTTTTTTACGATGCTTTCTCTCGGATGAACTTGTCCCCCGATCAGCTGAAACCAGTGCACACCCCCCTGGTAGGTTTTACAGGGGACTCCGTGGGGGTCGAGGGGGAGATCACTCTCCCGGTCACCGCCGGATCCCCACCCCGGCAGGCGACCGTCCTAATAACATTTACCATCGTCAGGCTCCCCTCGCCTTACAACGCCATCCTCAGGCATCCCGGGCTCAACCAACTGGACGCTACCATCTCCACGAGAAGGCTGTTGGTACAGTTCCCCACGCCTTCCGGGCTCGAGGAGATGAAGGGGACGACCCAGCCAGTCCCGCTCTGCCTCCAGACGGTCCCAAGCACCGGGGGCGCGGAGCTCGCCCATGATGTCGACGACCTCGATCTGAGAGAGAAGGAACCCAGGGGAGGGCCCGTAGAGCGCCTGCTGGCTTTTCCCCTCGGTTCGGACCCCCTGAAGACGATGCAAGTCGGGGCCCAGCTCCCTGAGGAAGAACGAACCCGCCTGCTGGAGTTCCTCCATGCCAACGCTGACGTGTTCGCCTGGTCAGCAGCCGACATGCCGGGCATCCCGCCCGAGGTCATCATGCACAGGCTAAACGTGGACCCAAATTGCTGCCCGGTCCGCCAGAAGAAGAGAAGCTTCGCCATGGAGAGACAGAAGGCGATCAACGAGGAAGTAGAGAAGCTCCTCACCGCCGGTTTTGTCCGAGAGGTCCAGTACCCCAGTTGGCTGGCAAACGTGGTCATGGTAAAGAAGAGTAGCGGTAAGTGGAGGATCTGTGTGGACTACACCGACCTCAACCGAGCTTGCCCAAAGGACAGCTTCCCTCTTCCAAAGATCGACCAGCTGGTCGACACCACCTCGGGGCATCGCCTCCTGTCGTTCATGGACGCCTTCTCCGGATACAACCAGATCCGGATGAACCCGGAGGACGAAGAGCACACCGCCTTCATAACTGACCGCGAAACCTTTTGCTACAGGATGATGCCATTTGGCCTCAAGAATGCGGGAGCAACGTACCAGCGCCTGGTCAGTAGAATCTTCAAAGACCAGATCGGCCGCAACATGCAGGTGTACGTGGACGACATGCTGGTAATGAGCAAACCCGATTCAGACCACGTGGCTGACTTGGCGGAGACGTTCGGCAACCTCCGACGCCATCAAATGAAGCTGAACCCGGCGAAGTGTGCCTTCGGCGTCTCCACCGGGAAGTTCCTAGGGTTTATGGTGACCCAAAGAGGAATCGAAGCCAACCCGGAGAAGGTCCAGGCCATCCTGGACATGGAGCAGCCCGCCTCCAAGAAGCAAGTGCAACAACTAACCGGCCGAGTTGCGGCCCTTAGTCGTTTTATCTCCAGGTCGGCGGACCGCTGCCGTCCCTTCTTCAAGGTGCTGAGGAAGATGAATAACTTTGCTTGGACCGAGGAATGCCAGCAGGCCTTCGAGGAGCTGAAGAAGACGCTTGCATCGCCACCATTGCTGTCCAGGCCCGAGGAGGGAGAGGAGCTTACCCTCTACCTGGCGGTTACCCCGGAAGTCGTCAGCTCAGTCTTGGTCCGAACCGACGGCCAGGGGGCCCAGCGGCCGGTGTACTATACCAGCAAACTCCTCCGTGACGCGGAGCTCAGGTATTCTCGGCCCGAGAAACTCATTTTTGCGCTAATAGTGTCTGCCCAGCGTCTCAGGCCTTATTTTCAAGCGCACCCTATCGCTGTCCTGACGGATCAACCGCTGAAAGCAGTGCTCAGCTGACCCAATACCTCGGGATGATTAGCAAAGTGGGCACTGAAGCTCAGCGAGTTCGACATTATGTACAGGCCGAGGTCGGCCATGAAGGCACAGGTACTGGCCGACTTCTTGGTCGAATGTGCAGGCTTGGGCAAGGAGCCCGAGGAAGGCCCCTCAGGTCGGTCGATGGAGATAGGCACCGACGAGCCCGGAGAGGACGCCTGGATCCTCCATGTAGACGGAGCCTCAAACTCCGGCGGGAGCGGGGCTGGGCTCATCCTTGCCAACAGCAACGAGGTCGTCGCCGAATGCGCACTCCGTTTCCAATTCTCCGCGACAAATAACCAGGCGGAGTACGAGGCGCTTCTTGCCGGACTGAGAGTCTCCCGCGAGCTGGGCGTAACCAGCCTCAAGGCTTTCACTGATTCCCAGCTCGTGGCGGGGTAGGTATCCGGGGAGTACGTCGCACACGACCCCCAAATGGCGAGATACTTGGAGCTCGTCAAAGAGGGCGCGTCCAGATTCCGACGCTTCAACATCTTCCATATCCCCCGCGGGGAGAATGCCCGCGCGGATGCTCTCTCCCGACTGGCGACCCTACCGGACACGATGCCGGGACGCGCCTATGTAGAGCGCCTTGAGGTCCCAAGCCTCGAAGCAACGGTGAAGGTCCACCAGGTCGGCCATGAACCCAACTGGATAGACAAGTACGCCGCATACATCACCAATGGCACCCTGCCGGAGGACCGCGAGGCGGCTCGCCTCATCAGGAAGAAGGCCGTGCAGTTCGTCCTGATGGACGGGCAGTTGTATCGAAGATCCTACTCCTACCCCCTCCTTAAGTGCATAGGACCCACGGAAGCCAAGCTTGTGCTCCAAGAGATTCACGAAGGCGTCTGCGGAAACCACGTGGGGGGCAGGGCATTGGCATACAAGGCCCTCCGTCAAGGCTACTTCTGGGAGACAATGAAGGAAGACGCCGCCGACTTCGTGAAGAAGTGCGACCGGTGCCAGCGTCACGCCACGGTGCAGTGGCAGCCCTCCAACCCAATCTCGCAACTCTCGGCCCCCTGGCCGTTAGCCCAGTGGGGGATAGACCTCCTGGGCCCATTCCCGCCGGCATCTGGCCAGCGGAAGTTCTTGATAGTGGCCATCGACTACTTCACGAAGTGGGTCGAGGCCGAACCCTTGGCAAGGATCATCGAAGCAAACGTCGCCAAGTTCTTTTGGAAGTCCATCGTTTGCCGCTTCGGCCTCCCCCACACCGTGGTCACCGACAACGGGCACCAGTTCGACTGCCGGGAATTCGAAGAATTCTGCAGTGACCTCGGCATCAGGCATCGCTTTACCTCGGTGGCGCATCCTCAGACCAATGGGGAGGCCGAAGTCACGAACAGGACCATTCTTCAGGGCCTCCTCACGTGGCTGGATCAGGCCAAGGGCAGGTGGGCCAACGAGCTTCCCAGCATCCTCTGGGCATACCACACCATCCCGAGGACGGCTACCGACGAAACCCCGTTCAACCTTGTCTTCGGAGCCGAGGCAGTCATCCCGATCGAGCTCAGCCTACCCACACTGCGTGTGGAGCAATACGACGAGACAGAAAACCCAGCCAGGATGATGCTCAACCTGGACCTTCTCGAGGAAACGAGGGACAAGGCCAGAGTTCGAATGGCGGCGTATAGGTAACGTGTGGCCAGATATTATAACTCCCGTATGCGGCCGAAGGTTTTCCATCCCGGAGACTTGGTCCTCCGGCGTGCTGAAGCCTCCCAGCCACGGGAATGCGGCAAGTTATCACCCAACTGGGAAGGCCCATATCGGGTGGCAGAAGCCCTCCCTCATAGAGCATATTACTTGGAGGAATTGGGAGGTGCCAGGTTCCCCCGGACGTGGAACACCTCGAACCTAAGGATGTACTATCAGTAATGTAAGGTTCCCTGTTTCTGCAACAAAGTTCCCCCACTTCAAACACTCTTTTCTCGCTTCGACAAGGAAGCCTACGGCATCGGGCTCAGTCCGGAAATCCTGGGCTTCGGCCTGGAAGGCGGCGCCGAACCCAGTTCGCCCATGCAAGCCCGGAGAACAGCTCAGTAAGCCGCGCAAGGCTTGAGAAAGCCTGCGGCGTCGAGCTCAATCCGGAGATCCTGGGCTTCGGCCTGGAAGGTGGCGCCGAACCCAGTTCGCCCACGCAAGCTCGGAGAATAGCTCAGTAAGCCGTGCAAGGCTTGAGAAAGCCTGTGGCGTCGAGCTCAGTCCGGAGATCCTGGGCTTCGGCCTGGAAGGTGGCACCGAACCCAGTTCGCCCACGCGAGCCCGGAGAACAGCTCAGTAAGCTGCGCAAGGCTTGAGAAAGCCTGCGGCGTCGAGCTCAGTCCGGAGATCCTGGGCTTCGGCCTGGAAGGTGGCGCCGAACCCAGTTCACCCATGCAAGCCCGGAGAACAGCTCAGCAAGCCGCGCAAGGCTTGAGAAAGCCTGCGGCATCGAGCTCAGTCCGGAGATCCTGGGCTTCGGCCTGGAAGACAGTGCAGAAACCGTGTCGCCTGCGCAAGTATGAAGGCGGCCCCAAAGATGGGCCCGCTTAAGGCCTACTCTGCCGCCATGCGATCTGAGAGGCCCCAACCTTCGATTTGAGCAATGGAAGGACCAGGCCTGCAACTGTTTCAAGTGTTCCATACCAACATCTCAGAAAGAAAGAAGAAGAAAAGTGAGGTAAGATGAACACGAAGTTTTGTCAAACTGAAACTTTCATTGATATAAAGGATCAGTACAAGCTGGGAGTCCCGACAGGCCGGGAGTCCCCAAAAAAGAAACAACAACAGAAGAAGAAAAAGAGAAGACAACAGGGAAAAGGCGCTGGGTTCACTGTGGTGCAGGGTCGGAGCCCTCTGCCGGGGGCGCGGGTGCTGCGTCCTCGACTTCTACGGTGGCCAGCTCTCGAGGCTGCTCCGGAGCCACAGCTTCACTGGTCGACGGCTCCGCAGGAGTTGCTTCGGCCGCGCCGGAGGCCCTGCTCTCGCCTCCTGGCCTCCTACCTCCGATCACCACCCCGCTCAGATCCAGCTCGGGGAAGAGGGCCCCCACCTTCTCCCGGCACATCCGGAACCCCTTCAAGAAGGAGTCCACGGCGGCCTCCCGGACCTCCGACGTGTACTCGTCGGAAGCCCGGAATTTCGGGATGGCCTCCTGCGCCTCCCGCTTTGTGGCCTCCAGGAGTCCGTTGACGTACGCACTCCGGTCTTTCACCGCGGTTGCATCTCGCCGGGCCTCCTCCAACTGGCGCTCCAGCCACTGGGAGTGGGCCTGCAGGCGGGCCTTCTCCGCCACCTCCTCCTCCGAGCGGCGCTGGTTGGAGGTCCGCTCCTCCGACAGGGAAGCCTCCAGCTCTTTGTTCCGCCCCTCGGAACGCGCCAAGTCGGACTTGAGGGCCTGGTTGTTGGCTCGCAGCTCGGCCCCCTTCTCCATCAAGTCCTTGACATCGGCCGCGAGCTTGCTGAGCTTCAGCTCCTTCTCGGAATCCCTTTTGGCGTTCCCTACGAGGAAGTTCCTCAGTAGGAGAACGTCGTTCCCGATCTGCACCAACAAGAGCAGATCATGTCAGGATGAAAAGAGTTAGGTTTTGAAAGGAAAAGAAGGGAAGAAGCTCGGACTTACCGTGAAGATCTGCGGGAGGATCCCGAGCAGCGCATCAGCGTAATCCCGGCCGCCCCGAGCTCGGCGGTCCCGGGCGGTGGAGGCGTACTCCATGATCCTCTCTGCGAGCCCTTTATCGTGGATGACCGAGTCCCGCTGGGTGATCACCGATGCCGGGGGCATCAGGCCGGCTCCTGCGGTGGCCGCCCATCAGTTGGGGCCGCGGTCGACGGGCCGACGGCGGCCACAGGCTGCAATGTTGAGGCGGCGACGATGGCAGGCCCGGCGCTGGGCGGAGCAGCAGGCGGAGGAGCCATCTCGGCGGCGGCGCCACCAGGTCGCGCGGCCGAGGCATCAGCGGCCCCGCCCTGAGGCAACCTGGGCGGGGGAACGACAGCAACCGGGCTGGGCACGGTCACCGTCACGACCTCCCAGCTCGCCTCTGTACGAGCCCTCTTCTCCGCGGGCTCGTCCACCTCAACGACATCCCGCTGGGCTGCGCCCTCCAGGAGGTTCTCCAGCGAAAATTTTATCCCTGCAAAACAAAGGAACAGAAAGTCAGCCGGCTCAGTAATGAAGAAAAAGGGGGGCAGAAGTCAAAGTGGAGCCGAGTCTCACCCGTCTCGCGGATGGGACTGATCCCGGCCTCAAAAAGATTTTGCTCAGAGAGCAGAACCTCGAGTGCCGGGACCACGTCGCTCAGGAGCTGGGAATAGGACTCCTGGTCCGTCGACTCGACCCGAGAATTCCGGTTCGGGATCCGGTCCGGTTCACTCCAGGCCCAGTCGACGTCTTCGACTGAGGCGAAGAAAAACCGGCTCTTCCAACCCTTGACCGAGGAAGGGAGGTCGAACCGGAGACACCTGGGCCGGGGCGAAATATACCACCAACCGTCATCGGTGGAGCACTTCTTCAAGGTGAACAAGGTCCTGAAGAGGGAGAAACGGGCAACGAACCCGTGGAAGTGACAGAAGACAATGAAAGAAAAGATGACCCGGATGGCGTTGGGAGCCAGCTGGGCCGGGACAAGCCGAAAATGGCTGAGGAAGGAAAGAAAGAAGGGGTGCAGAGGAAACCGAAGACCCCCAAAGAGGAAGTCTTCGTAGAAGGCTATGCGGCCGGGGCCACTCATGATGACGCGCTCCCCGGACCGCGGAACAAACAAGCGAATGGACCCCGGGATGCCGTAAGCATCCCGGAGCAGAGAAAGATCGCCTTCGGTCATGGTGGAGGCATGACCGGAGGGACCGGCGGGAAGAGAAGGAGGTGCAGGAAGAGCAGGAAAAGCCGGAAGAGAGCGAAGGGGGATGGCAGGAGCAACCGGAGGAGGCCGGATCCCCCTAGGGATGCCAATGGTGACACCCCCGGGTTGCAGACGCCGGCGGATCTCCTCCGGGATTGTCTCCTCATCTGAGGAGGAAGAAGATGGAGTCCTCGGCCGGGATGGACCGGCCTCGTCCGGGTTGGAAGAGACATGGCGACGGCGCGCCATGGAACAGAGAAGGACAGAGGATCGAAGAGAAAAGAAAAGAGAGGAAAGGAAGGGGACCGGAGAAGGAGAAGGAGGCACTCACCGAAAATGCGCCAGACGAGTGCAAGGCAACAGGAGTTAGTCTACAGCAAATCGCCCACGAAGCAAGGGGAAAGGCCTCGTTCTGGAAAGTCCCCTCCCTTTCAAACTCAGCCGACAGCAACCGTACCCGTCATTCCGTCTCAGGCCACTAGATAATCGCCATGTGGGTGCACGCCCGACACCGACGCCTCGTTAGCAGAGTAACGGCCTCTGCCTCGAAGCGACGCATTAATTGCAGGCAAGTGGGCGACGCGTGGCGGCTCCCCATAGGTTTTCAGCCGCATCGAGCCACGGCGACGAGGATCGTGGCAATTATGATGCAAGATCTTCGCCTCCCCACGTCACGTCCGCATTTAATCCCGACGTTCCGTTCTACGACGCCCCGACGGAACGGCGGGCTGGGGGGCAACTGTTACAGCCGTGACAGTGACGTGGCCAGGCTCAGGTACCGCCGAATGCGATCGAGCCACGTGGAAGTTTCCCCGGCCGAGTCGGCGCCACGTCTTCAAGGCCAGGATCGGCAAGACTACACCGCCCGACGACTGTCTAAGGCAAACTGCCCTCGCCGAGGTCGAGCTCGGCTCAGAGTTCCTCTACCACCCCATTGGCGCCCGGACCCGGAGGGGTCCGCCTAAGCCGAGGTTGGCCGGTCCTTCGCCCTTCGCCAGGTGGCCACCCGGAGACGGGTCCACCTCGGCCGAAGCCAGAAGACCTCCTGCCACCTCGCCATGTGTCCACCCAGGAGGGGTCCGCCTAAGCCGAGGTCGGCCGGTCCTTCGCCCTTTTCCAGGTGGCCACCCGGAGACGGGTCCACCTCGGCCGAAGCCAGGCGACCTCCTGCCACCTCGCCAGGTGTCCACCCAGGAGGGGTCCACCTAAGCCGAGGTCGGCCAACCCTTCGCCCTTCGCCAGGTGGCAACCCGGAGACGGGCCCACCTCGGCCGAAGCCAGGCGACCTCCTGCCACCTCGCCAGGTGTCCACCCAGGAGGGGTCCACCTAAGCCGAGGTCGGCCAGTCCTTCGCCCTTCGCCAGGTGGCCACCCGGAGACGGGCCCACCTCGGCCGAAGCCGGGCAACCTCCTGTCACCTCGCCAGGTGTCCACCCAGGAGGGGTCCACCTAAGCCGAGGTCGGCTGGTCCTTCGCTCCTCACCAGTTGGCCCCCGGAGACGGGTCCAACTTAGCCGAGGTCAGACCGCTCGTACGGAGAGGGTCCCATGGAGAGAAACGGGCCCCGAGGCCATCCCTCGGACCGTACGAACCCCAGACGGCGCTCCGTACGGAGGGCGGCGGCACGCGGAACATCACTTGCATCGGCCAGGCCCCATAGCCGAGAGACGCGATCCTGACGGAACAGGCCCCATAGATGGATGGCGCCCACGCTTGGAGAAGAGAGCGCTCTCGCTGGGCCCGAGGCCTGACCGGTCGCCTTGCCAGCGCCGCCCTCCCCTTTTTCTCTTCTGTCTTTGCCTTTTCCCTGCTGGGCCCGGCGGACGAGGTCGGAAAGCCGCCTGGCCCCCTTCACCGAAAAGGGAAAAGAGAAAAGGACGGGGGAGGGAAGTCTCCAAGGAGGAAGAAACAAGCGCACGACGAAAGGAGATAAAGAGGGAGGAATCTGGGGACGACAAGGTAAGAAAACGAGCCTGGGGAAGAAGAAGAAGCACCGGCACAAGACCTTGCTCCGAGGGTAAAAACCCAGAAATCCCGAGAGGGGAACACTGGGTGTGAGCTCGGCTAGGAGGCCCAGCCGAGATTCTGGTCCCCAGAGCGTCTCTCTCACTAGTAAACTCTCTAAGTCTGGAGCCCCTTCGGGGGTCCATCTGGAGAGTCTGTTCCTTCTCGTCGTCTACTGACTTGACCGTCGAAGTTTCCTCGCCGGAATCCCCAGTCAGGGTCTTCTAACCCCTTTTTTGCAGGTTCGCCGCGGGAAGGGAGGCTCCCTCGCCAGGCGATCAGGAGGGATCGACGGATCCGCGGCACGGGCGCGGCGACGAGAGCGGCAACACCAGGCAATATGCCGATACCCTTCCTTGTCAAGCTAAGTATTACTAGATTTGATAATCCATGATTTTTATTAAACCATATGTGTACTAGTATAATCATGATTAGCTAAAGTCACCTTGATCAGAATGTCGGGTAGTATTGCCTAATCAATTTTATTCCATCTTTTTAGGTTCTCTCTCTTCTCTTATATTATTCTCTCTTTACTTGGTCAATGAATCCAATGAAGGATCCTGAGCCCTTTTGCTTTAAATCTTAATTGATCTCATCGACGGACTTTGAACTA
This sequence comes from Areca catechu, assembly GCA_021397845.1. Taxonomy (NCBI): domain Eukaryota; kingdom Viridiplantae; phylum Streptophyta; class Magnoliopsida; order Arecales; family Arecaceae; genus Areca; species Areca catechu. Next base: position 147,686,902 of record CM038049.1, on the reverse strand, counting down.
TCTTATTAATCGGGCAATATGTCTGCATCACCCAAGCCTTTATCAAGCATCATAGGATCTAGTTTGTGATAATATTGAAGCCTTATTTAGAATGGCCTAGATGCAGGAAAGCCTAGCAGACAGACTTATCACAAATCATTGTATGATCTCAAATAGGCACCGAGATGTTGGTATAAATAATTTAATTATGTCATTATGAGTTTGGGATTTGATCGATTGGAGACAGATCATTATGCATGTTTTTGCAGTTATATGATGGGAGATTATGTATCTTGCTATTGTATTTCGACGATATGATGATTGCGGGAAATGGCAAGAGTTAAATATCAAATTTGAAAACTCGGTTAGCTAGAAAATTTGAGACAAAGGATTTAGGAGTTGTAACCAAATACTCAGGATGAGGGTATTACAGGAGAGGAAGAATAGAAATATTTGACCTTCATAAAAGGGATATGTGGAGAAAGTTCCACGATGCTTCAATATGCAGAATGCAAAGTCAGTATCTACCCTATTTCCTATTTATTTAAAATTATGGGCCAAGCAATCACCTAGCATGGAAGTGAAAAAGGCTGACATGGTTCAGGTACCATATTCATCAGTAGTGAGGAGCCTTATGTTTGCTATGTATGCACAAGACTAGACATTGCACAAGTAGTAGAAATTGTGAGTCAGTATATGAAAAATCCAGGTAATGACCATTGGAAAGCAATTAAGTGGATTCTCCGACATCTGAGGGAGATGTCTGATTATTCACTTTGTTATGGTTTTGCGGGTTGGGAGTGCATTGGATATGATTTTGCAGTAAATTGGGATAAGAGAAGATCTACCACATGTTATGTATTCTCTATGGATGGTAGTGTTATTAGGAAGGAGTCTAAGCTTCAATTAGTAGTGATACTATAAATGATAAAGGCAAAGTACATTACAGTAGCACATGCATGTAGAGAAGCTATCTAGCTCAGTAGGCTTCTTGAAGAATTCAGGATGAAGCAGGATGTGATGAAGGTGAATTGTAATAGTCAAAGTGTGTTGCAGTTGATGAAAAACCGGCATTTTACTCTCGGATGAAGTATATTGACATTCACTATCATTTTGTGAGAAATGTGGTAGATGATGGTCATTGTCTCATTATTGAAGATTCATACCGATGCAAACCCAATGGATGTGTTGACGAAGCTGGTGACTCGAGATAAGTTAAATTGGAGTAAAACTTCTCTCAGTTTTGGAGAGAGGTTAGCAAGGTCTCTAGGGATGACATTCTTTAGAGTTTGACATGTCTTAAAGTGGAAGAAGTGTTAATGTTAAAGTCCTGTTCAAAATGGCCCAGATGCAGCAGAGCCCAGCTGACAGACGAGGCCAGACCCAGTCCACGCGGACAGGCGTGCGGCCTAGCACTCGCGCGCGGAAAGCGCACAAGTGCGCGGCCTAGTCGAGTGCATGGCCCGTCATGCTAAAGTGCGTGCATGCGCATCTGCCAGCCCAGTCCTGTGCGATCATCCTCTTCTTCTATGTTTTACAGGGGAACGATGCCATTAGTTGCATAATCGAATGGCTGATATCATGCCCGATCAAGATCTAATGGCAACCATCATTTTCGAGTCCGTTTTGGTGTGATCCAGAGATGTTTTTGGTATGATTGCAGGTGTTTGATCCTTATTTGATGGTGGGAGTTTGGCTGGGAGTCTTAGTTAGTTTTCTACTTCATTTGGGAGCCTATTTTGACACAAATTGATTATGTTTGGACCTCTTTTTAAACAGAGATCGTGAACAGGCTTTTGTGACCCCTACCTAAGCTTGAGAAAGGATCCAAAGAAGATTTTTCATCGTTGGAAATTTTATAGGGAGTTTCTTGTATTTTTTTCTTTGATTTTATATCTTTTATGCCATGGATTGAATACAGAATCATTGAGGAGGTCTTGGTCATGAACGTGAGCTAAGAATTGATAGACTGAATCATATATATCTGGTATGCTTTCTTTTTTCCTGTTTTTATATTGCTTGATTATTTCTTATTTTTTTTTCAACAATTTGTTTAAATTTTTTTTCTCTACAAAATGATCCTATTTCTGCTGTGCTTATGTGTCATGTGGATTGATGTTTGCTCGGTTATCCCTTAATCGATTTTTTCAATTTTTATTGATCTTAATTGAATTCTTGTATCTTAAGTGATCTTAACTAAATAAAGTTATTTGATCACATTGATCTTTGATTATTGAGCAATGTACCATCCTCCACCTTGATTCTTGTCAGGTATTATTGATTTAATCACCCTCAATCTCTATTGAACTATCTATATCCTCTTCAAATTTTGAATGAATAAAGTTAGATGACCGGACCTACCCGAACCATTGGATGCAACTACCTATCAATCCTATCTTTTTATATTATCCATATCCTTTTAATTGTTGGACTCAATTCTACATAAAAGTGTAATCATCTTGACAAGATATCCAGCAATGGGATACTCTGATATAATATATTAATTGAAGATTTTGAATAGAAATTTTTAAAATTATTTTGATTTGTTGGAATACATGTGAGATAAGTAATGTAAGCATTTTTTAGATTTATCAAGAAATTATATAGTATTTATATTATTAAATTTGAGTCGTATTGTTTGTGATTTATAAATATGAAGCATGATATTTGTTTGATAAATTTATTTTCTTATAAAATATTGTTCAATAGTTATCGAATGTGTTGGTTCTATTATAAATTATAATCGATTGATTTTAATTCCAGATAGTTTTGTAAATTATTTGATTTGAAATATGAAGCCGAAAGTTTTGTAAATTATTTGATTTGAAATATGAAGCCGATTTTATGAAAAAAAGAGATTTGATTTTAGATGAATTTTGATTCATGGCCTGCCTATGTATCAAAACCCTATCAATGAGAGTTATACGCTAGTATTTTGATACCCTACCAATGAAAGTTCTGTGCTAATATTTTAATACCCTGTTTGTAGAGGTTATGCACTCATATTTCAATACCTTACTAGTAGGAGTTCAATGCTAATACTTTGATATCTTGCCAATAAGTTGTATGCTATTTTCAATATTCTATTGATAGGAATTATGTGTCAGTACTTTGATGCCTATTTGAGATTATGTAGTAGCATTTTAATTTAGTGCATCATTATTGAGGTGCATTGAAAGTTTCGAAAGAAATTGATTTATGAACTCAAATAAATTTTTAAAAAATCGAATTCGCATGTATCATATTTTAACATTATCGTATATTTTAAATTGATGTACCATATATACTTATTTTTAATATACTATTATTAAAAATTTATGTATCTAAAATATTCATTATATACTGAACCGTTTCACTCATTATTCCATATCTTATTATTTTTATAAATCTTAAAAACTAAGACGGTACAAAAATACATTCTAAAAAAATGATTAAAAATAAAATTTCAATATTTTTATTTTAAATTAAAAATTTTAATAAAATTTAATATAAGATCTTTAAAATATTTTTAGATTTTATAAAAAATAAATTTTTAATTTTAATTAATTAAATATAAATTTATTATTTGAATTTGTCTTCCTGTTACTCTTTGAAAAGATACTTTGCATGCATATAAAAAAAATTCTTCATGAATATGTAACGATTATTGCAATCCTGACTCGTGATTTTAAATCGAGTGTGTGACATTTTTGGACTGAAAATTGATTTTTAGTTGAACTGATTTTATTTTTTTACCTTATTTTAATATGGTACCATAATTTTTGTGGGCTTGTTACCTCCGCCAAGAGGTTTTACGTGCGAGCATGCTCGCATTTTCATGGGTAAGATAAATGACTTCGCACCCATTGTCATAAACGAATGTTAAAGTTGCAAAATAAAAATCTAAACCATAGCATGTCATCTATAAGTTCTAAAATATCTATGAATAAAAAAATATATATGATCCAGAGAATGCTCCCAAAAAAAAGGGGGAAAAAAAAAAACAGAAAAGAAAAAGAAAAAAAAAGAGAAGCAAATACAAAATGATGATGACTGATTTGAGACTAAAATGGTCTCAAAATCAGGACAACATGCGGCATAAAATGTGCATCAATGTTGATAATGAGACACACATGTTTTACAAATGAATATTGTTTTCTGAAAAATAAGGACCTTTTTTTGCCCTCGATACCAGAGGCTGCTCGATACGATATCATCCTGCCTGACCTAGCCATAAAACTCCATGACAATCAATCAGTAGGGCTGATCAACATAGCTCCATGAAGTGCCTTAACTGCAATAATTGGAAAATTTTAAGAGCAGCCCGATGGAATCAATCTCGTACATCCAGACAAAAAGAGGTATCAAATTCTTTTCTGGTACTTTTTAAGGATAAATTACTTGCACAAAACAGACAGCGGAACTTGGCTTTCTCCTACAGGAGCCACGTTCTGACTTTGGAAATGAGTTAGCTCACAATTCATTGTATCCATGATTACTTTTCCAAGCACAAATCTGGTTTCACTTAGATCCCCTCTCTTTAGCAGCTCATAATTAATGTCATATGTCTCTCTCTTCTTGTCACAAGATGTTATATCCTTTCCGAGGACATTGAAGAGTTGAGCTACATTCTTTCCCATTTTCACAGAGACAAATACCTGAAATCCAAGATGCACAAAGTGCTCAGTTGCCTGAATGCTGATTCATATTAGCTCAACACTCCAAGAATTCAAGAAAGAATGGAGTATCTGTCTGATTACCAAAAAGAAAGGAGTTTTTTTTTTTGGGGGGGGGGGCGCGGAGAGAATTGGTTAAACAACAAACATAATAAATAAGAGGACCATCTCAGAATAAAATGTAGATGTCTTCAGAACATCTATGAAGGTCAACTTTGGTATTGGAGAGAGACAATAGATGGAACACAACCATCGTGCGCATCACTTAGGATGTACAGACCCACTACAACATTGTGTGACATGCACATGCACATACATGGATGCATGCAAGCATGAATGCATATACACATGATAGTAACAGCACAAGTGCAATTGCAGAAACAGAAGGAAAATATAACTTGATATGATTTTGTTAAAAAAAGTTACCCGAATTATATTGATATTTAGTTTAAGCTATCCATATTGCGGATCATTACAGGTTTGTATCATGATAAGGCACCAAAAATGTTGTGTATCAAGCTTGTTTTTTTCATATCAAGATGACTTTGCAAAGTGGTCGAGAATAGAAAGAAGAGTGAGGATAAAAAAACCTTTAGCAGCAGTAGCAATAGTAATGGTAGTGACCATACTAACACTAATACTGATGATGATGATGACAATGGTGACAGCAATCGTAAGAGTAAGAATAATAGTAATAATGGTAGTAGTGGTAGTATCTACAACTTGGCACCCTTGACCTAGCTTCCATCCATGATAAACGTAGCTCCATCCATGATCCAGCCACCATTTTATATTGCATCCTTAGCCACAAAATTCCCTGAATGTTGTGTATTATTATTTGAGAAGAATATGATGCACCATTTGAATTCTCCAAAGCAGAAATCCATCTCCTTGACAGCTCCAGCCATGAGATGTAATATAAAGTTGGCTATAGTTGTTCTTGATGGAGTGTGGAGTCCAGAAAATCAAGGTCTATCTACTCCAGTAAAATTCAAACTATGGTCATGTCCATTGGAATGGGTGGGTGCTGCTTAAAATTTAATTGTGCATGAAAAGGGAGGATAACAAGAGAGTAAACAAAAAGCAAAGCGACAGTATGCATAGAGTAAAGAGTGGTCTAACATGAGACTTGCTAATTATTATTTTACCTTAGATCTAAGTTTAAGTAATGAACAAATCTGAAGTGTAAGAAGACAAAATCAAGGGGAGAAACCAGTTAAAGCAAGATGCTGAAGTATGTAGCCGATGGAAGGTCTGATGCTAAATTAAGGGGTTCTCTAAGTCCGGTCTACTTTGCAACATGCATGGCCATGATGATCATAAGTAAACCTGAGTCAATTAATATAACAAGATTCAATAGTTGTGGATGGCTATGATGGAGTTAATAAAACTCAAAGACTGTGATTACTTCCAGATATAAATTTATTTGTGCTTTTATGCACACAAACACACAAAGGAATCCTTACCAATTTTTTGCACTTACATTCCAAAATTATCACTATCCCTAAAACAGAAAACTAGCATTAGTGAACATGCATTAGTAAACTTGCTCTTCTCTAAATATACCGTATTGATCCATGCTCCTCCCAAAAATCTCAGAAAGAAAAATATTGCCATGTCATGAAACCATGTGCATGACCATTGCTTTCCTTCTGAGATTGGCAGATCAGGATTAGACAACTCATGGCTTCTTATTCCCCTCCCTTCTCCACATTGCATTAGCAAACCTGGTTGGTTCCATAGTAGGATTGGAAGACAGATTGCTAAATATCCCACATCCATCTATAATTCACAGCCACTCTTTCTTTATATTTTATTTATTTCTTGCATGCAAATCCTCACTTCCCACCATCATAGCTGTTCAATGCAACAGGTAAAATCCTTGCATAATCAAAATCTATAACCTCCCCCCACATCTTCCACTCTAACTGAGATCACTGGATATGTTGTTAGGATTAAGAAATTCAAGCCCTCACATGCTCAGGCCCATATCTGCATGCCCCACTCAAATTAGATATATGGAGGGGTGGATGAACTTTCGCACTCTTTGGTGCATGGATGAACTTTAGCACTCTTTGGTGCAGGTATAAAGTGAGATATTTATAGTCATCAATTCTTCTAATATATATATATATATATATATACATACATATACATACATACACATACACACACACATACACACACACACACACACACACACACACATATATATATTCCATTATGTGTTTGCTACATAGGTTTCAGGTTTGTCCCATCAATTAACAATAACCTTTTAATTACCAGAGGATTTGATTTTGATAGAGTGTACAGGTTTTTGTACAATTTGTCCAAACATGCTGATAAACAGACCACTTACGCATTTTTAATTTTTGAATATTTCAAGATTTAACTTTTAGTGAATATTATATATTTTCTTCCACTTATTCCTTGTACACTAAAACACATATTAATCATTTCTTACATATTCATTTATAATATTTATTCTAAATTTTGTTTCCTCAGATTACACCATTCTATCCTGGGTTCCCATTACACAGACTTTCTACATTGGTCCTTTTTTTCCTTTTTTTTATACCATCCTGTGCATCATGCTGGTATCATGCTCGTGGTTTCCTAAACAAAATTCAATACACATAGCTAAGCTTATAGCATCGGATCCAATGATCCATGCCTCACAAACTCACTAACTCTTGTTTCTATATTACCCAGAGACTTAATGCCATGAAGTCCTTGCCCGTAATGGATAAATGCTCCTTTCCTTATTTGTCTTCACATCCTTCTCTAACAATTACAAAAGTCCATACCTTGCCACGTTGCTGCCATATGCCTAAACTGTTACTCAGATTTATTACTTGGGAGTCACAAGGGAGGCCACATAAACATCTCTTTCTGAATATCTAACACACTCCTTAGGCAGAACCATAATCCAACTGAATACATCCTAGGCAGCAATCAATTAACCTTTAAAAACATTCTACCAGAATTTATCTAAGCCAGTGAGTAATGAGTATAGGTTTAAGAAGATCCACTAAAGTCAGCACAAAAGAGGAATCCCAACATAAATAACTAGGCTCTTGGGTCCAATCAACCTTAGATGACTCATCCATATGTGAGCATCTTCCCTCCTGACTACACACCTAAAGGCTCCTGCTAAAAACTAATCTTGCAGAATTTCTCACTTTTAGCACTCCAGTGGATTCTACCCTCATGCAAATAACCACTGCCTCGCAGAATCCTCTCATTTTTAGCAATCTGGTGGACTCTACAAACCAAATACAATTAAAGATTTGCTCTCAACCCCTTTTCTCTCTCCTTATGTGTAAAATGAATCATAAGAATGGATTTCATTGGGTTTAATTAGTGATTATGCAGCAACTGTTAGTGCTTGTTGCAGCATTACCCATCTTCTGAACATGCATCAAATAGGTTCAATTCTTTTGATTGAACAAGAAACAATACAGAGCCCTGCTCAATCACCAAGTTACTCGTGCCAAATTGCCACTTGCTTGCTGCATCACGATTCAACTATCCCATCATGGCACCAACCCCTCAGAAAGCACCAATACCCTCATGTGTGTTGGTTTTATGAACTAAAAGGGTGACTGAGGAAATTTTCATAGCAATAACTCCATTGAAGCTTCCGTTACCAAAATACGGTAAAAGTTTTAACCTACAAACTATTGAAGACATCCCGATGTATCAACAGCTAATCATTACTAGAGGGTTTTATAACTTCCAAATTAATTTGCAGAAAATCAATCTTTATTTTTTGATAAGGAGTGAGGGGGGGGGGGGCATCTAGCATAGCTACCCCCTCTGGGCATGACCATAAGGACCCTCACTCTACTGGAGAATGTTTGATACAGGATGACAACAAAGGTGGCTCAATTCTTTCCCATCACATTGGATGGGTACGTCACCCCAACCCCACCGAAGCATCAGCTTGACCGATCCCGAAGGAGAATATAGCCATTCCATGCCACATGTCCAGGCCCCAAGACTAATCTTGGATTTATTCGAGTCAGCCATGGCATCATTCTTCGAACCTGGGATGTGTTGACGCAGAACCAAAGCTCCGTTCCAACTGAACTACCACCTCGGTGGTGAAAATCAATCATTATTCAAATATAGTTTTGCATTGAAGTATGAGAAGTCAAGAATTGAAATTTCATCATTTTCAATCTTGCATGCTATGTGCCTAAGTCACTGTGTTTGCTTTTTTGTTATGTTTTAGCAACTATTTAAAAAAAGTTTTCCTTTTGCTTTTTATGTTTTATTTGTATTCTATATTTTAACGTTGCTACTTCATAAATCAGTACTTTTATTAGATAAACATCCATAAGCATGTACACTACAACTACAACTAGTTGTTATGCATGTATCCCAATCAAAGCATAATGTTGAACAAAGAAGATGATGGATTCCCAATTCTTTAAACAACCATAGAATATTTGAGCAATGTGCTACAGGACAAATAATATATTTAACAGGATGTAGGATGCAAAAGGATAATATTATAAATTACCAGCATCACCCAATAGAGAGTGCATGTTGAAAAGGATCACACCAAATTAATATATATTTATAGATAAACACAATGACATAGAAAATACTTGATTGTATATGGAAAGATCACATTAGTGCATTAAGAAACAAAAGTCACATGGACAAGATTTTTCACAAGAACATAGAGCAGCATGATCATCTATACTTACCAGTCCCAAACATGGCAAAGACTCCAGGTATCTGGTTAATGATTGCTGAAGAACATCTATTCTGGTTAAAGCATCTACCGAAGATTTAATCAACGATGCTAGATGACAGGTTTCTTCAAGGAGTAGCTCATCTGATTTAGAATCAGAAGGTTCTAGAATTTCGGGAACAAACTGATCATGACCTTTAACATTTTGTTTTGCAAACTCCGTGGCCGTACTCCATGTTCCATGGTACAAGATAGAGGACAGTGTCCAAACAACTAAAGCATCTTGAGGATGTTCTACCAGTGCCAGGTGAAATGCCAACACTCCTAGCCTGGTTCCAATGTGTGATTCATCAATGAAAAAGCATTAAATCATAAATGCTGGTGATATGAGAAATACAGATGCATATCAACAGCTTACTGTAAACATTGTCTCACCAATCTATAAAAGAATTTCATGACCATATGAATTCTAGCTAAACAACTAAATAGCATGATAAAGTTTTATTAAAAGTTTCAATTTAGCTAGCTTTTCTCACCAATCAAAATGAAATTTGCATTTTGTATATTGTCCTAAAATACAAGAGATATTTAAAATAGATTTTAGAGACAAGGAAAATATGTCCAGCCAAGTCTCAAACAAGCAAACTGAAAATAAAGAAAATAGTGGTACAAACAAGAAACAAAACATACTAATAATATGACCGAAAACGAAATACTATTAAAGCAAAGAGGGAAAAAAGGAAACTAGAGCTTAATTGTGCTTTTATAGGTTGACTTAAATAAACAAAATAAGTGTGGAACTATAAAATGGAAGGAAGTAACTCCAGGCTTGCCTTCATTACCCAGCATCCAGCAGCCCTAAAATGATACTGGCCAAGCAAGTTAAGTAGTGGCTGATATGGGCCTTCAAGAGAAAACCATGTTATCAAGTGTGGAATAATTTTCAATTAACAATGCCTTTTGGCACAAAAGTATAGCTAAAGAGAAACATTAATATCTCCAAAAGAGGTTCGGACCTCTGGATACAGTGCTGAGGTTCTCGACTCACCCATAAAGTGGCATAAAGTTATTATGGTCATTGATACGCAACAATCAAGTGGCAAACAGAATCTTGAATGAGTTCAATGCAGGGTTTGTTCTGGTTGGGCTCTGTATATTGTCTTCTTGACTCAATGGCTGGTATTTGTTCTTTCAGTATGCCTGCATTTGAGGCTTGTTCTGATATTTGGGTAGTTTCATGTATGAGTTAAGTCATAAAAACCCCCAGGTTTAAAACACCCCTAATTTGATAAAAAATGATCCTTTTTTTCTAAAGTAAAAAAGAATAAAGTACTAGATGTCCACTAAAGTAGTGCCAAAAAAAAAAAGCAACTGCAAGTAAAATACGTAAATTAGCAGAAGCACTCGCTTATATACCATGAACTCTAATTATTCAAATATTAAAAACAAAGACTTAAGATTCCCAATCTTGTAAACTGTAACATTATCAAATATTTAACCTGATCTTTAGAGCAATATAAGTATCAAACAGAAAACTAAATTAAATTTTCTTACCATTAAAAACTAAACTATCACATGGCATGCAAATATTATTGATTAATAATTAACCAACTCATTATGAAGCACAAAAGTATAAACCAATATACTTAAACTAAGCAATAAAACTGACTACTCAATCCACAAGAAATAAAATTTAGGTTCTTATTAATGCTACCTAAGAAAACCCAATAAAAGCTTTTACGAAGTATAACCATGAATAAAATAAGTTCACATTCACAAGAGTAAAATTTTCTCAAATTAAGTTTCAAGAATAAGTGGCACTTGAAGAAATAATAGGATCCACAGATTAGAACACCCATGGTGGTTACATAGTTGTTGTTATGGTCACGAAAGATAAAATGATTGGGGCAACAAGCAAACATAAAAATAGAATTGGCCCAAACTTTATCCATTCTAGTTCCCAATTCCACCCCACACCCACCCACCCACCCAGGTCAAACCAACCAACCCATAAAAAAAGTATGTGCCATATATACATTAAATGTCATATAATTATTAAGTTAAAAGTTTCTCACCACAAATAGTAATTAGATGGGCGGTCAGCAGCAAGTAATTTATCAACATTGGAGAATAATTTCTGTAGAACACAAAACCCATAGCATTAGAGAGATTTGACAAGCATATAATTCTTTATGATAATGAAGTTCTATAAAACTCCAATCCAAAAATATAAGACATATATGTTATACACACACACACACACACACACACACACACACACACACACACACACACACACACATATATAGGGGCAAACTTGGGTAAGGTCGAGTGGATTTGGGCTCAGATATGGCCACATCAAAATTAAACAATAAGGGTCCTACATCAAAATTACGTTTAGGCTGTCCAATTTTTGACTGCTTGATGTATAGGCTTGGAGTCTCCAAAGTCCAAATCATATGATTTTTGGTATGCAAGTAGTTTTGAGGTAGTAGATCATATCCAACAGCTTGGATCATTGATGTAGGGCCCCCATTGTAAACTTTTGACCTAATTAAACCCAAGTCCAAATCCAATCAACCATATTCTAGCCTGTCTCTATATATATATATACTGATATGTCAATGTGTGTATATGTTTGTATGCAATGTTGGCTGAACCGGAACGGTAGCTGCACCAATCAGCCACCCGGTTCGGTGCAATAACCAATACCATACTGACATATGGCACACCATAGCATGCCAGTCATCAAACCAGCATGCATTTTTTTAATTTTTTAACATTTAATGAAATGTTTGGTTTCGTGATGTCTTTTGATGTTTTTATTAGGGTTAAATGACCTAATTTAAAGCACCAACAATAATAAACATAACTTACTTTGCCTGCTTAATACTACTATTACTACAAGAACCAAATCTTTTTCTTTAGTACACAAAGATTTAAATCATAAATCAACTTATGATCTCATTATAGATTGTTTTTGATTGTCAGTAGAGGCGGACCGCCGGGGGGGCAAGGGGGGGCTTTGGCCCTCCTAATTTTTTCATAAATCACTCTATATCTAAGATAAATCCTTATAAAATAGGTATTTGGCCCCCCCTCAAATTTTTCAAAACCAATCCCACAAAAATCGGATAAGAATTTCCAAACTCACCTCAAATTTCTTAAAACTAATCCCATGTAAATCTGGTAAAAATTTCCAAACTCCCCTCAAATTTCTCAAAACTAATCCCACGTAAATCCGGTACAAATTTCCAAACTCAATCTTATAAAAAAAAATAATGGAAAGATTTTCGGATTTCCTAACAAGCCTTGTTAAAAAAAAAAAAAATCCAAACCTAGAGAACAACTCACCTAGGTCTCCTTCTCCACCAAAATCCGGAAGCCCAAATCCACCCTGCACCCACCGGCCGCCGCTGTCCCCGATAGCCGACAGGCGATAGCCGACAGGCGATAGCCGACAGGCGATAGCCGACAGCCGACAGGCGATAGCCGACAGGCGATACAGCCGACAGGCGATAGCCGACAGGCGACAGCCGACAGGGCATCCGCATCCGCTGCCCCCACGGCGGCATGGCCCCACCCGTCGCGGCGCCACCGATGGCCGGGCACTGGCAGTGGCAGCCATCTCCGCCTCCAAGATTCGGAAGCCCAAGGCACCCGCCGGCCGCCATTGCCCCAAACCCACCCGGCACTTGCCGGCCACCGTCGCCCCAAACCCACCCGGCACCCGCCAGTCGCCACCGTCCCCGATAGGCGACAGGGCACCCGCTGCCCCCATGACCACCCGTCGTGGCACCACCCCATGATCCCCACCCCGAGCCACCTGCATCTTCTTCGTTGCTTTGCCAACGGCCAGACCGTCGCTCCGCCGAAGACGGTTCGGGCGACCGGGTCGCCGTTGACCCGAAGTCCAGAGAACTAGCAAAGCCCTCCCTCCCGCAGTCCCGCCTCTGTGACCGGTGACTGAGTGAGAGTCTGAGGGCCTGAGGCACCGAGCGAAACCAAAAAGAAAAGGTAATATACTAATACTTTTCCTGTACGGCTGTGTTTTTTATGGATTATTGTTGATTTGTTGATGGGCAGTGGCCAATGGCCCAATGGGCTCATTCTTCAGCGATTCTACTCTAGCTAGCTAAATCTAAATCCCAGGCCCCAATTGTTATCATTGAGTATAAAAGTATTAATTTTATTTCAGTATCTCCTATTACTTTACGTATATATGCTAATTAATATCTCCAAAAAATATTATAAATGAGTAAATGACTTTAAAAATTTGTGCAGTATGTACAACATTATCCTGAATGAATAATATTTTTTTATTGATTATTTATTAATATGTTTTGGCCCCCCTGGAAAAGTTGGTGTGGTCCGCCCCTGATTGTCAGACATCAACATAAAGCAAAAGACTACATTATTGCTACAGTACATATTATAATCCAGAAGATCTACAGGTTTAGAATTAAATCATTCACCTCATGGCAAGCTAAATATAATTTAGACATGAATAATTCATGTTGATTATATTTCCCAGGACACAGCCTCTTACCATCAGCATAATAGAGCTTTCATCAGATTGCTGCTTTGTTTGATCAGCCAGATATGCTGCCTGAAGTCCAAACAAATTTTTGGTACAACTGAAAATGTTATAGACCAATTACAACAGAGTAAATTTTGATGTAACTGCTTTTCCACTCACATGAAAGGGAAGCAAGATTTCAAGAAGTTTGAACTTCTGAAGTAAACGAATTGAGGACTCAGCTGCCCCATATGCCAGCATAAAATTCAATTCCATCAACAATCTTGCCTAAAGAAAAAAAGATCTGATATGTGTTAAAGAAACAACATAAAAGTGACAGATCAGAGGAGTATCCTTTGACCAATTACTAATCCTTCTGCAAGTACCTTGTCCAGTGTTAAGATGAGAGGAGAATAAACTTGTATAGCATCCGCAGTCTCCTTTGAAAATTGCAAACCAAGACGGGCAACAATTCTCAAGCCACGCAAAATTCTTGCTGTCATTGATAGAAGTTGTCAGCTTTTCTACTACAAATAAGTTTAACCCTTATCTCTAAGTTGTGAATGTTAATAGGAATGAAAAATTTGCAATTACACAAGACTAGAACATACCACAGTCCTCTTTAAATGATAAATGAGCTGGAATTATAGTGTGCACCTGATCATACAAGTATACAAACAAAACAAGAGATCAATCTTATTCCAAAAAAATGAATCTGAAAGCCTTAATATAGCTGTGACATGCCTATTAACAACATAATAAATAATGAAGAATCACCTTGGATGTCCTTATATCCCTTATTCCACCAACATAATCATAGATGGTACAGTCAAAGGGGTCAAAGAATAAACTGTCAAAAAAAATATTGACATCATAACAAATCAATTTTGCTGTCAATAGAAAACTCAAAACTGTGGTTATCAGGTAACCATCCTTCAGACTCAGATTAGGAAAATTAGTGTGTAAAACAGATTTGGATGGAACACTTTTCCAACATAAACTAATAGCACATTGCATAAATTACCCATTAATTGTGAAATCTCTTTCCATGCAATTTTTCCAGCGTATAAAGTCCTTCTCGGCACAACTATTGGGTGCTCTTCTTTCTTTGACATTTTTATTTCTGGTGTCAAAGCTGGAAACCTAGCACAGCAAGAATCCAACTGGCAATTAAATTAGGCTCCAAGTCACAAAAATAATAAAGTTTGTCAATGATAGAAGATGCACACACCTCAATAATTGAGCCTAGGATATGAACCTGGCATATTGGGAAACGACGCCCTATAATTCTACATTTATGGAACTGTCCTGTAATCTGTGCAAGAAAAGGTAATGATTCAAAAAAATTAACATATCACATCAAAACCTCTTGATGCATCTCCAAACAAGCCAAGGGCCTGGAAAACCTGTTCAAGACTAGCAGTGGTAATCACATCAAAATCTTTTGGCGTTTTCTTTAAGAGCAAGTCCCTCACGCACCCACCAACAAGATAGGATTCAAATCCTGCATGAAACATACCTCAGTAATAGTTTATTATGATCAGGTTGAATACAAATAATGCACACATGTACTCAATATATTAAATATTATTAATCATGGATGTACAAAGAACACTAATTTAAGTACCAAATTATTTTTCATTTTGTCTTACTTTATATCTGGTAGACCCATTTTGACACCTTGAAGTCATACATTGTTTAGCACAACACCACAAAGTCAAATTTGGATAAGCACATTCCACATCCTGGCCATCCTATTTCCTTAGTTCCAAAAAGTTTCTATAAAATTTTTAGGGGATACACAGTTTTCAATAAAAACCGTGAAGCATGAAGGAAGCATCTTGGGGTTCATTTGGTTGGGGTATATCAGATTATAGGGTAATCTGACAATTCCTAGGAATCATTTATCTAGGAAAATAATTGCAAAGTAAATTTTACTACATTTAGTTGGTAAAAAAATACTCTAGAAAATGGTATCGGAAAAAGATTACTATGTTTGATTAGAGGTAATCTTATATGAGAATACTACCAAATTTCCAACAATGCCCTAAATAAACAATTCAAGTAATAACATTTTTTCCTCAATCCATTTGTTAGCCATTTATGGCCTACTTATATAAATGCTGTCAATATGAGCTATTTCAAATATTGAAATATATTTACATGAGATAATAAATAATTTTAAATTAATTATACATATAGTAGAAAATATATTTCTTATTATAAATAATTTTTTACTATTTTAGTATATTAATAAATATATTAATATATTATTAAATATATTATTCTTATTTATTATTTATAATTATTTGATAGAATTGCCCTCATTTATTTATTAGTAATTGATTATATTAGTATATTTAATTATTTATAATGTATTAATATGATATTAGTATATTTCATATTAATTATATAATATAATTAATACAATATTAATAATATAAATGAGGGCAATTTTGTCAAGAAATGACAATTTCATAATGCCGCCACTCGGTAATCTAGTGTAGGAAAATAAATATCACCCTTTGGTGGAATTTGTTTTACCTCCTCTCTCAAAAAAATAGGCATGGGACCCACCATAATTTTGCCATCTCTCTCATCGACTCTTCGTACCAAGCATGGTAATCTAACACATGATTTGTTTTCCCATTCCAGATTATCTCTAACCAAACGAGCCTTTAAAGAAATGAAATGTTGTGGCTGAACTTAAGTAACATCACCAAGCTTCTATTCCAAATGTCCCCACTTCAAGAAACATCAACACCTCAACAATATCAGTACTCAGATCTAACAAATCAGTTTTCATTTCAGTAATTCCTTGAAACTCTGATTTATTTTCATTTTTTCATTTATTCATTTTCTATCACAAATATTAGCTCTTGTATTTTTCACTAAATAAAAGAATAACTTTTATTCTCACACAAAAAAAGAATAAATCAAATATTAATGAAACAAGAACCAATTTTAGTCAGATCTCAGCTCATTTATCCAACAGTCAGTGACAAATAATAAAGGATGGCATCTTCATAAACTTGCACCGCTGGGCACCTCAATGTAGTCCATTAGATAAATGTGACTATTTTCAGAAAAGTATAATCCACAGATTTTGTTTGAACTGTTCCTTGCTTTTTAATTCATAGAATTTGTAAATTTTTTAACATGTTCTGTGGTTAAACAAGGATCAGAGTATTAGTCCCTGCACACCAAACACATTTGTTGTACCACAAAAAACACTTGGCACACACTGGCATAGAGAGATATGCAAGTCTATAACAAGATTCACAAACAACAATCTAACAAAGACTGCTTCAGTGATTTTGTAATGTAGATGAGAATTTAACTGCCAAGACTAGCATATAAATATATATCAAACAACTACAAATGGTTTTCAAGTAATCTAAAAAGGTAGAGATATCAGTCATCCTTGATGACCATCATGATTGTTGTTTTGCAAAAGCATTGTAAAATTTCAAGTGATTTGCATGCAGACTAATATTAGACAGCCTATTTAAATATTAGCAACACAAATTAGTTCAAGATTCTTGATTAACGTCATATAGAAACTCAAAACCATGTTTACATATTAACAACACAATGCACACACTAAATAAATACAGCCAGACAGGAAGGACCTAAACTGCATTTTAAAAGCATCTTAAGTTACTCAAATTATAGTTCAAACCAAGGTTTTCAGAACTATCCCGAACCGCCCGGTTCGAGACATACCAAACCATACCGGCCAAGAATCGTATAGCTCGGCCATGGAAAATGGTTTGGAATCCCGAACCATCTAAAGAAGCCCGAACCGAACCAGTGCGGTACGGTACCGTACCGGTGCATTTTCCCAGTTTGAATATAGCAATGAGAGAGGGGTGGATTTTTTCTCAATTTCACGAAGTGCGGTACATTTCTGGTATGGTACATTTCTGGTACCGTACCATACCATACCGGTCACTAATCGGTATGGCTCCTGATACCAATTTAGCATTCCTTGGTTCAAATAAGGTATAATGACCCAAAAAAGTAGCAGTTCTCCAACCTGAAAAATAAGATGCATGTGGGAGCTTTACAAACATGAAATTCTACTTCTAGCATGTTAAAATTAGTAATAATGTCATTAGCTAATTTTTGAAAGAGTGACTTGCACTTTGAGTTTGAGTCCATTGTTTAGTAATTACCAGATATATGGTTTTGATTTCTGAAATTAGTATTAGGGATTTATAATAAAACTAGTTTGTGAGTTATGATAAATAGATAAATTTAATACAGTTATGTGCAACTATTGGTGGCATCCACATCATTGGGGAAATTACATCAAGGCCTTTGAGAAAACTTGGTGGTGATGATATGCAGCTTGTGTTCATTAAGAAGACTCCTCTCCCATTAATCCTTAATTTTGGCCAGTTCGGCCATGAAAAATAGTTTGGAATCCCGCACCATCCAAAGAAGCCCAAACCGGACCAGTATGGTACGGTACCATACTGTACTGGTGTGTTTTGTTCAGTTCAGGTCCGATTTGAGTCGAACAATATAGCAATGAGGGAGAGATGGATTTTTTTCTCAATTTTATGAAGTGCAGTACGTTTCTAGTATGGTACAGTATGGTATCGTACCATACCATACCGGTCATTGATCGTTATGGCTCCTGGTATCGGTTTAGCGTTCCTTGGTTCAAATAAGGTATAATGATCCAAAAAGTAGTAGTTCTCCAACCTGAAAAATAAGATGCATGTGGGAACTTTACAAACATGAAATTCTACTTCTAGCAGGTTAAAATTAGTAATAATGACGTTAGCTAATTTTTGAAAGAGTGACTTGCACTTTGAGTTTGAGTCCATTGTTTAGTAATTACAAGATATATGGTTTTGAATCCTGAAATTAGTATTAGGGATTTACAATAAAACTAGTTTGTGAGTTATGATAAATAGATAAATTTAATACAATTATGTGCAACTATTGGTGGCATCCACATCATTGGGGAGATTACATCAAGGCCTTTGAGAAAACTTGGTGGTGATGATATGCAGCCTATGTTCATTAAGAAGACTCCTCTCCCATTAATCCTTAATGTTTGTTCTCTTACTTTTATGAAATGCAAAGAAAAAAAATGTTAACATTAAACTACCTTGTGGTTTCTAGTTTCAAAGCAGTTCTACCTCAAAAAAATAAATCTCTAAAACTACCTACATAATACAAGGCAATTCTAGGAGAATGAAAGGGCGTGTTTGTGTGCATGGATGGATGTGCATGTGCGTGTCTATATGTGTGCATGCATGTGTATGTGTGTCTATGTATGTATGTGTATGTTATGTTTATGAACATATGCATGTATATGCATATGGGTGTATGTGTGTGTATGCATGTGTGCGTGTATGTGCATGTGTGTATATATTTATATGTACATAGGTATGTGCATGTGTATATGTATATACATATGTGTGTATATGTGTATGTATGCATTTATTTGTGTATGAATGCGTACACATGCAAGTATGTATGTGTGAATTCATGTGTGTACGTATGTGTGTAAATGTATGTATGTGTGCATGTATGCGTGTATGTGTATGTGTAAATGTATTGGATGTACTTATGCATTATGCATGTGATGTATGTGTCCATGTGCATGTGTATGTATATGTATGCATGTGTGTATGTGTCTACATATGAATGGATATGTGTACATATGCATGCATGCATGCATGTGTGTATGTATGTATATGTGTGTATACATATGCATGAATGTATGAGTGTGTTCGTGCATATGTATGTACATGTGTATGTATGTGTGTGTATATCTCACATACAATGTGCATATGTATGTGTGTGTATATTTCATGTACAATGTGCACATGTATGTGTGTATATTTCATGTACAATGTGCATATGTATGTGTGTATGTTGTGTATGCATGTGTGTGTGTGTTGTGTATGTATGTCTGTATGTGTGTGTGTATGTGTGTCCGTATGTACGTACATAAGTATGTATGTACATGCATGGCCAATTTGGCTTTTTTTCATAACATCATAATATCAGATGCAATTATCTTCTTCATCTTCAGGCTGAAAGATATGAAAGGTTGAGGTAGTCTTACATGCACATATGTGTGTTTACGTGCATGTTTATATACACATGCATATTTATGTAAGTGCTTATGTATATGTGTGCACATATGTAAGTGTGTATGCCTATGTATGCACGAGTGGTCAATTCGGCTTTTTTTCTTGCAAGTGTAACAATTTATGCAGTTATTTTCTTAGTCTTCACTCTTCAGGCTAAGAGATATAGATGGTTGAGGCAGTCTTGCATGATTAGCTTTTACTGCATATAAACTACTTGGGTCAAAAATGCAATGCTCTTCAACATTATAAATTCAATATCACTTGTACTAGTAAACAATTTCAGCAGTTTTGGAAATATGACAGCAAACAAATAAATGAAGAAACATACATGATCATAAAGTTAAATTTTAGACATACATGACAAGCTCGTTCCATCATTTTGAATTTAGTTTTATATAACCTACACAGACATTGATTCTAATCTGATCCTTAATCCTCAAAATCGACATATCCTAATAGCATTTCCCCTAATTCAGCATCATAAAGCAAAAACAAAAATGACAGGATAAGCAAAATAGCAATGAATAACATCATTTTAAAATACAGATCCTTCGACATTCAAGGTGCTATTAGATCAAACTTAAAAGATTTAAAAAAATGTAGGCCTGCACAAGGGAATCTTAAAGAGATGCAAATTCACCTCTGTTTTGAAGTCTCCCCAGAACCAGCAATGCAGAAGAGGATATTAATGACTTTCTAATACCGGCAGTCCTTGAATCCACAGTCCTCCAAGATGAGGGCTCAAAGAAACCTGATTTCATAGAAAAAGACCCACCATAAATTAATTAACTGGAAAAAAAGCTGAGGACGATAATCATACAATCTGAAATTTTAATCAATGTTAAGTGTTCTCCATTATTTCTTACCAGCTAATCAACTTCCTGTTTTCCCGATTTCCAATTTCTGCCCCTAAAATACCCTTTTCTTATGTGTAACACCATAATAAAGTATCTTCTCAGGAATAATCTTTTGATTTTCTTAAAATTACTTGTATAGGCTTCTTGATAAGTCAGAATCTGACCAGATACAGGGCAACAAACCTGATCTGAAATATGAAAAGCCTGACACAATCTTAACAGATGAGAGATCAGGGCCAATTCAAACCTAATCCGAATTATGAAAGTCCCAGAAAAGTCCATTTCACTGGCTCAACATTTCTGAGAAAAAAACAATCCACAGACTGCCCAGGTGTCTGATCTTAAAATCCTACCAAACTCAAGAATTTCCAGCACTCCTCCCTGATCATTTTAAGCCCTATACGGTTCAACCCAAGGATCGCCAAACCGTGCCGAACCGGACCGGTGGCTGGCCGGCACGTTCGGCTTTTAAAAACGGTTCACGGCTTTAATTTTTTTTTTTTAAAAAAAATACTTGTACCGGCCCGAACCGATATAGAACTGGGCCGAACCAAACCTGAACCGGTCGAAACAATGCCGAACCGCTCAGTTCGGTTGGTTCGGGACCAGTTCAAACCCTTTTTTTTTGTTTTTCACCCTGAAGGCTACTGTAGCCATGTGGGGGTGGGGGTGGGGGGAATATGTTGGCCTCAAGGATCGCTGAACTGGTACCAGGGCCCATACCAATCAGCGATCGGTATGGTACGAACTGTAGCCATGTGGGGGTGGGGGGAATTTGTTGGCCTCAAGGATCGCTGAACTGGTACCAGGGCCCATACCAATTAGCGATCGGTATGGTATGGTATAGTCCGTACCATACTGTACCGGTACGTGTACCGAGCTTAAAAAATTGAGAAAAAACTCTTCTTTCCCCATCTCAAGCAAGAATTGTTGAACCAAACATGAACCAAACCCGAACCAAGCCAAACCGAGCCTGAACCACACTGAACCAGGCAGTACGGTATGGTATGCTACAGTATTGTACCATACCGTACAGAATTTAATTTTTTAAATTTTTTTTAACGGTCCGAATGCCGGACCGTTTTATATATATGAACCGTACCGGCTCTTGGCCAGTACGATATGGTACGGTACGCCCCGTACCGAGCGGTATGGGACGGTACCGCAAATCCTGGTTGGCCTTTTGGTTTTTAACCAACAGAGAGCTCTTTGTGAGTTCTCTCAACTCAACGATGCCGAACAATGATTTTCCTTCCATTTCAAGAAAATCAAATGTCCAGAAATTGAAGAGCAAGGTAGATTTAAGGTATGTAGATTGAAGAGCAAGGTAGATTTAAGGTATGTAGAGCATAATTTTTCCTTATTTCCCTCTTCTCTCTTTTTTTTGTTAAAATCCATATAAAATAGAAAATTAAGGGAAAATGCTGTCAAATTTTTTGTTGGCTATGATTTTAGAGTATATGGTAGATAAAGGATAGATCTACACAATGATACTAAGATCTTAATTTTTTGTTAAGTATATATTTTTTTAAATTAAAAATTAATTTTAGATTAAAAAATTAATTAAAAAATAATTAGTAAAAAAAACTGCAATTATAAATTATTAATCTGGGGCTCGTAAACTACTCTCACTATAAATTTCATGTCGATTTATCCAAGTTTTGATACATCTTATGAATAGTACTTTAGATCTTAAATTGAAGAAAAATTGGCTTTTAATGTATTTCTAAGATCTTAAAAAAATATATGCAACATGTATGATAGAATCCTACATGAATCTAAGATCAAAATTTTTTTATATTTTTATATTTTTTAAATTTTTTAAAATTAAAAAATTAAAAAAAAATAATTTAAATTTAAAAATTAGGTTAATAAAGTATTATTAATAAGCATTATTATTGACCTTATATGTAATTTAAATATTCATGTATGGATCCATCGAGGAGGAAGAAAGATCCGGAGCGCGACATTGATTGGTTGCACGGAGAGATGCTCTCGGGTCGGCATTACTGGAGGTGTAAATGGTGCAATACCAAATTCAAATATGGGGGAAACAAGGTTGAAGCAATACTTGGCTAGCGGCTATCCTTATGTATTTGCATGCCAACAGTGTCCACAGGAGGTCCGTCAGTTGATGAAGAAATATTTTGTTGATTTCAAAGCTTGGAAGGAAATAGCAGCAAAGAAGAAGGCAAAGGTGGAGCGTAGAGCCACAGAACCATCTTCTTATTACTCCAGGGAGTCAGAGGAAGCATCTATTCCTTTTGATGAAGAGGCACAGATAGAGACTACTATTCAGGCGAGCTTGTATGAGCAGAGGCAGCTAGAGGAGACGGCTAGGCATAGACAGCGATTTGGGCCATCAGCTTTTGAGTCGAAATCGGGATCCGGTTCTGCTGGTGTTGCAAGAGAGTCTGAGACAGTTTAGGAGAACCTCCTCGATCAGAGAGCACGTCAGGAGAGGCACTAGCCATATTGCATCCATGTTGGGAGCATTGACAGTAAAAGAAAATCTTCCAGGAACATTCCAGAAGGAGCCACTATCCATGATGTCGATCCACATATCTTTTCCAGCAGAGATTCCAAGCAACAGAGGATTGACACAATGCTAAAAAAGATAAGAAAAAGGATATGCGACGGGCCATCTCCTGGTTTCATTTCAGTCATATCCCAGCACATGCAACAAACAATCCATATTATCGCTTTACCTTTTATCTATACAGGCTACTGGTGCATGTGTAGATCCTCCAGGATCGAGGGATATCTATGGTCAGCTTCCGGACAGTAATAAGGAGCTAGAAGGATGGATATCCTCCTATCAAAGCAAGTGACCTGTGTATGGGTTGACAGTGATGTGTGATGGTTGAACTGCTCCTACTAGATGGAGCATCATCAATTTCTTGACTTATTATGATGGAAAAACTTTTTTCAGAAGTCTGTTGATGCTTCAGATCAGGTACACAATGCCACTTATATCCTCAAATTGATGGAGGTGATTGAATAGGTGGGAGAGCATAATGTCGTGTAGGTCATCACAGATAATGGACAACGGTACAGGGCCGCAGGGCAGATCTTAATGCAGCGGCGACAGCATATTTTCTGGACCCCTTGTGCTGCATATTATATAAATCTCATGTTGATAGATATTGAAAAAATCCGCAGGGTGTAGAAGATTGTTGAGCTAGCACATTATCACCAGATTCATATATAACCATGCATGGATCTTATCATTGATGAGAAGCTTTACAGGGAAAGAAATATTAAGACCAGGGGTCACACGGTTTGCTACTAATTACATAGCACTTGATAGTCTTCTTGGCAAGAAAGCAGAGCTGCGTCAGATATTTATCAATTAGGAATGGCAGCAGAGCAAATATGCCAAGACAAATACTGAGAGAAGCAATGTGAAAAATTTAGTAACGAGACAGACATTCTGGCAACAGGCTGAGAGAATGGTAGAGGCTATCAAGCCTCAATATGAGATACTTCGCATCGTAGACTCTGAGAGGTATGTTCAAATGGGCTTCTTATATTTCATGATGTAAAGGACAAAGGAAAAGATCCACGAGACAGATCCATCACATGCATCTGAGTATATCCGGATCATTAATGGATGATGGAGTTATCAAATGAGTTCGGATTTGTATCTAATAGGTACGCAGTAATTTATGAAGTCCCTAAAAATTTAAATTCAATTAGATTTGTACAAGTACGCTTCACTAATTCTTAAAATATATGTGCAGCTTACTATCTGAATCCGAGATTTTAGTACTCCATACCGGACATTGCCATGGATGAAGAGCTTATGTCTGCCCTATGCAATGTTATATATAAGCTAGAGCCCGATCCAGATATCGCTGCTATGTGCCTAGAAAAAGTTGGTTGAAATTGTTGAATAATTTTTATTTGCATTAATTTCAACCAGTAGCACATAACAAAGCTTTTTTCTGGCAAACAAAATTTTTTAGGTAGGGCACAGATTCATTTGGATTCACTATAGCAATCAAAAGTAAATCAAAGATAAATCATGATAGGTACTACTAAGTATAATATTATATTAGAATTGAATTTTTATTTTGCCGAATCTAAAATTCTAAATGATATAATATCTTTTGCAGCTGAATAGTGGGTGCATTTTGATGGATCTGCTAAAAATCTGAAGGTTCTTGCAGTCAAGATCCTCTCCCAAATAGTGTCATCAAGTGGATATGAGCGCAACTGGTTTATATTTGGCCTTATCCACTCCAAGCAAAGGAACCGTCTGAAACAGAAACGCCTCAACGATCTTGTATATGTACACTATAATTTAAGGTTGAGGCTAAAGTGCATTCAGGAGGAAGTAGAATTAAAATATCCCAATCCCACTGCAAGTTCATATGTTGATGAGGATGAAGATCCAATGATTGGATGGGTCATGAGTCAGCAACAGCAACCAGAGCTTGATGAGCCAGGATCGCCTCCTCGACCAGCCAGTTTAATAGCTAGCGAGACTGGGGTGGATGCTGGATAATGGACAACAAACCATATTCCTCACAGGGCTTCAGCAGATACATCACATCGTCCTTCCCTGCCATCTATTCGGTTCGGAGACAGAGAAAAAGGAAAGACAATTGCACATCCATCGGAGCACTCAATCCATTCAGATTCATATACCAGAGAGAGTGGTGCTGGTACTTCTTCAGATAGTGGATGATCTAGTGATCAGGAAGGGGCCGGAGGACAAGAGTCGCAGCCACCTATTCATATTTGATTCATCGGGGAATCGCAGTTTAGCCATGCCATACAGAATACAGATCATGGAGTACTATCCGGTAAACCTGTGGTGATACGATTCCATATAGGCGACGGGCTCCGCGAGATCATTCGAGACACAATACAGCTGCAGCTCTTGCACGTGAAGTAGGATCCATGAATGTATCAGGGTCATCCTCATATTCAGGATCCTCTTACTCGTAGTTGCCGGCAGCTTCTGGTCCATATAGTACATCTGAGACGTCATCTTCCAGTATTATTATTATCCCATGCAGCTCGAAGCATCTTATTAATATGATTTTTGCTGCTGGTATATTTGGATGGACTCCTGTACTGCTATATCATCAGTCTCTAGATAGCTCTCAGAGTCGGGACATCATCGAGGGATCCGCGATGAGTTATGATCCATTACGCATACCTCCTAGGATGACCTTAGAGGAGTATCATACTGCCTAGCTGGAGGGATATACTGATCTTCCTACAGAGTATATAAATGATCCCTATATTTATGGACATCGATACTCTACCCGATTCTAGACATCGGTATGTAATTATATTTATATGTTATATTTCACTTTCATTAATTGCTGATAATCTTAGTTTAATTATCATTTTATATCTTATTTCAATTAGAATTAATGTATTAGCATTTTTTAAATTCTAAATCCTAAATCTTGAAGTTGGACATATCCTAAACTCTAAATTTCAAACCCCAAAGGCCCTAAACACTAAATCCTAAACCCTAAAAAAATAAAATAAAAACCTTAAAAATCCAAAATCCATCAACCAAAAAATTGTACGGTATGGTACCGATACTGTATCGTACCGGCCGGCCACCGGTATGGGTCCTGGTACCGGTACCGGGAACGCTGCTTCTAATACCTCCTACCAGCATCAAAGAAGAGTTTATTTCTTATGGACTAGCATAAAGTAACTATACATTTTTTCATAAAATAAAAAATTAATTTTTAAATAAAATAGTTTTCAAATACTTCTCACTGAGTAATCGAGCTTTTTGCCTAAGCAAGCGATGTTGCATCAAAAGGTGAGGAGGGCAAAGAAACTCGTTGTAAAGCTAGTCTTAACTCGCAACCTATTTGATTCGAACAAGTAAGTCTGGGGGGTGTTTTATATCTAGTACCATGAAGTCATTTGATTTGAAAGTCATTGGCTGAAAACTCACTACATGGATCAGACAAAAAACTTAAGGGATTAAGAAACTCAACAGTAGTGCAATGTTAAAAAAAGAGAAAATTCTAAACATTAGTCTCCCACCAAGTAATCGGGCCTCTTTGTCTCAAAAAGTAATAATGTTCACATCAAAAAGTGGGCAATGTAAAGATACATTTATAATAATAAATGAAGGGCAAAAATAACAATACATTAGCCCATGTGAAGGTTAACAATTTAGAGATAAAGATGGGGTAATTTTAAAAAAGTTCAAAAAAGGTTTAATGTTCTTCACTTAATTTTTATATTGGTTAAGTACTAATATCCCAATGATATACCTCACTCTCGCTTCACTGAATATCAACGGTCCTTCGAAGAAAATTGCTCAGTAAAACTTGAAACTCTAAGCTAGAAGGTATCTAACTCTAAATTCTTTCTTTACTAGAGGACGAGCAAAATTCAAGTTAACGGATGATAATTACATTAAATATGCCAATAGAAACATCAATTTATAAACCAATTCATCTTTATTCTTTAAAAATTGATGCTTCTTTATACCTTTTGCACAGAAAATGCCTATCAATGTAAAGAGCCCGATTCACAAGTTAAAAAAAATTGAGAGCAAATCAAGCTCAAAATGGACCCAAATGGAGATCCAAAGGCAGGCCCAACTCCACGCAAATTCTAGCCAAAACATGGACCAAAATGGACTTCAAACCAGCCCAAAAGCCATCCAAATGCCCCCTAGCTCAACATGGACCGACTACTCAATCCACAGGATCGAGTGCGCGGTCCACAAAATAGTGCAGCGCGGTCCACGGGAGGGGAGTCACGATCTTTGGCACGGAGAGTGCATTTGTTGCTATTTACAGCTGGCGAATGCACTATACACAATCGGGCAAAGTTTTTCGAACCAGCCGGTTCGAGGCGTACCGAACTGGACTGGTGGCCGACCACACGGTTCGGCCATATTAATCGGCACAGTCCCATAAAAATCAAAAAAAAAACTTTACCGCACCGAACCGAACCCGAACCGGGTCAAACCGGTGCTGAACCTGTTGAAACGGGCCCAAACCAGTCGGTTCGGCTCGGTACGAACGGGAGGGGGTAAGTGGGGCAGATTTTTTTAGTTTTGTCACATGGCTACTGTAGCCATGTGACTTTTGGGAGGGGGGCTGCCTTGAGTTTTAAGAGAGGAAAAGGCAAAGCTCTCTGCTGCAGAGCCGCAGAAAGAAAAACAACGAAAAAAAATTCCTCGATTATTTTCAACTTAATCAAACCTGCAAAAGTCAAAAAGGAAGGTAGAATCAAGGTACGTATACCTTTCTTTTTCCATATTTTTCTCTTTCATATCATTTTTTTATTAAAATCCGTGCAAAATAAAAAATTAAGAAGAAATGCTGTCAAAATTTATTTGTTAGCTTTGATTTTAAAGTATGTGGTAGATCTAAGATAGATCTACACAATGGTATTAAAATCTTGATTTTTTGTTAAGTATATAATTTTTTAAATTAAAAATTAATTTTTAATTAATAAATTAATTAAAAATATAATTAGAAAAAAAATATAATTATAAATTATTAATCTAGGGCTCGTAAGCTACTCTCACTATAAATTTCATATCGATTTATTCAAGTTTTGATACATCTCATGAATAGTGTCGTAGGTCTTAAATTGAAAAAAAAATGACTTTTAATGCATTTCTAGGATCTTAAAAAAATATATGTAGCATGTATGATAGAATCCTAAATGAATCTAAATTTAAATTTTTTTTTATTTTTCTTTATTTTTTTAATTTTTTTAATTAAAAAAAATTAAAAAAAATTTAAATTAAATTTTAAAAATTAGGTTAATAAAGTGCTAATTAATAAACATTATTATTGACCTTATATTTAATTTAAATATTCAGGTATGAATCCATCAAGGAAGAAGGATCCGGAGCGGGACATTGGTTGATTACATGGAGAGATGCTCTCGGGTCGACATCACTGGAGGTGTAAAGATGCAATACCGAATTCAAAGATGGGGGCAACAAGGTTGAAGCAGCACTTGGCTAGCGACTATCCTGATGTATCTGCATGCCGACAGTGTCCACGGGAGGTCCGTCAATTGATGAAGAAACACTTTGCTGATTTTAAAGCTGGGAAGGAAAGAGCAGCAAAGAAAAAGGCAGAGGTGGACCGCAGAGCAGCAAAACCACCTTCTTATTACTTCAAGGAGTCAAAGGGAGCATCTATTCCTTCTGATGAGGAGGCACATATGGAGGCTGCTATTCAGGCGAGCTTGTATGAGCAGAGGTAGCAGGAGGCAACCAGGCATAGACAACGATTCGGGCCATCAACTTTTGAGTCAGGATCGGGATCCGCTTCTGCTAGTGCTCCAAGAGAGTCTGAGATACAGTTTAGGAGGACCTCCTCAGTCAGAGAGCCCATCAGGAGAGGCACCGGCCATATTGCATCCATGTTGGAAGCATTTGGCAGTAGAAGGAAGTCTTCCAGGGACATTCCAAAGGAAGCCACTATCCATGATGTCGATCCACATGCATTTTCCAGTAGAGATTCCAAGCAACAGGGGATTGCCACAATGCTGAAAAAGGATAAAAAGAATGATATATGGCGGGCCATCTCCTCCTTGTTTCATTTCAGTCATATCCCAGTCCATGCAGCAGACAATTCATATTATCGCTCTACTATTTCATTTATACAGGCTGCTGGTACAGGCGTAATCCTCCAGCATCAAGGGATATTTATGATTATCTTCTGGACAGCAATAAGGAGCTAGAAGGATGGATATCCTCATATCAGAGCAAGTGGCCTATGTATGGATTGACGGTGATGTATGATGGTTGGACTGGTCCTACTAGACAGAGCATCATCAATTTTTTGACTTATTGTGATGGGAAGACTTTTTTCAGAAATCTATTGATGCTTCGATTAGGTGCACGACGCCAGTTGTATCCTCAGATTGATGGAGGTGATTAATCAGATGGGAGAGCATAATGTCGTGCAGGTCATCACTGATAATGAACCACAGTACAGGGCCGCAGGACAGATCTTGATGAAGCGACGGCCGCATATTTTCTGGATCCCTTGTGCTGCATATTGTATAGACTTCATGTTGATGGATATTGAAAAAATCCGCAAGGTGCAGAAGATTGTTGAGCTAGCACAGTCTATCACCAGATTTATATATAACTATACATGGATCTTATCATTAATGAGAAGCTTTACATGAAAAAATATTGAGACCGGGGATCACATAGTTTGCTACTAATTACATTGCACTTGATAGTCTTCTTGGCAAGAAAGCAGAGCTGTGTCAGATGTTTGTCAGTCAAGACTGACAGCAGAGCAGATATGCCAGGACAAATACTGAGAGAATCAATTTAGAAAATTTAGTGACGAGACAGACATTCTGGCAGCGGGTTGAGGGGGTAGTGGAGGCTATCCAGACTCTATATGAGGTACTTTGTGCCATGGACTCCGAGAGATGCTCAGATGGGCTTCTTATATTTCATGATGCAAAAGGCAAAGAAAAAGATCCATGAGGCAAATCCATCACATGCATCTGAGTATATCCGGATCATTGATGGATAGTGAAGTTATCAAATGAGTTCGAATTTGCATCTAGCAGGTAGTAATAATTTATGAAGTCCCTAAAAATTAAGTTTCAATTAGATTTATACAAGTACGTTTGACTAATTCTTAAAATATATATGCAGCTTACTATCTAAATCCGAGATTTTAATACTCCGTACCGGATATTGCCATGGATGAGGATCTTATGTCTGCCCTATGCAATGTTATATATAAGATGGAGCCCGATCCAGATATCGCTGCTGTGCCTTGAAAAAGTAAGTTAGATTGAAATTATTGAATGATTTTTAAGAGCATTAATTTTAACAAGCTAACAAATATTTTTTCTGGCAGACGAAATTTTTTAGGGAGGGCACAGATTCATTTGGATCCACTATAGCGGTCAGAAGTAAATCAAAGATGAATCCTGATAGGTACTACTAAGGAGTAAGTCTAATATTATATCAGGATTAAATTTTTTATTTTGCCAAATCTAAAATTCTAAATGATGTAATGTCTTTTGCAGCTGAATGGTAGGTGCATTTTGGTGGATCTGCTAAAAATTTGAAGGTTCTTGCAGTGAAAATCCTCTCCTAGACGGTGTCATCCAGCGGATATGAGCGCAACTGGTCTACATTTGGTCTTATCCACTCCAAGCAGAAGAACCATCTAAAACAGAAACGCCTCAACGATCTTGTGTATGTACACTATAATTTAAGGTTGAGGCTAAAATATATTCAGAAAGAAGTAGAATTGAAATATCCCAATCCCACTACAAGTTCATATGTTGATGAGGATGAAGATCCAATGATTGGGTGGTCATGGATCAGCAGCAGCAGCCAGAGCTTGATAAGCCAGGATCGCCTTCTCGACCAGCCAGTTTTGTAGCTAGTGAGGCTAGGATGAATGCTGGACAATGGGCAACAAGTCATATTCCTTACAAGGCTCCAACAGATACAGCACATCGTCCCTCCCCACCATCTACTAGACCCGGAGACAGAGAAAAAGGAAAGACAGTTGCACCTCCATTGGAGCACTCAGTCCACTCAGATTCAGATACCAGAGACAGTGATGATGGTGTTTCAGATAGTGAAGGATCTAGTAATCAAAGAGGGGCAGGAGGACAGGAGTCGCAGCCACCTATTCATATTCGATTCACTGGGGAGTCGCAGTTTTGCCATGCCACTCAGGATACAGATCATGGATTACCATCTGATAGATCCCATGGTGATACAATTCCATATAGGCGACGGGCTCCGCGTGGTCATTCGGGACACGATATAGCTATAGCTCTTGCACGTGGAGTAGGATCCATGGATGTATCTGGATCATCCTCATATTCAGGATCCTCTTATCCGCAGCTACCGGCAGCTTCTGGTCCATATGATCCATATGGTGCATCTGAGACGTCAGCATCCAGTGGTTATTATCCCATGCAGCCCGGAGCATCTTATGGATCTGATTTTGCTGCTGGTATATTTGGATGGACCCCTGCACTGCCATATCATCAGTCTCTAGACAGCTCTCAGAGTCGGGACATCAGAGAGGGATCAACGATTAGTTATGATCCATCACGCATACCTCATGGGATGAGCTTAGAGGAGGTATCATGCTGCCTGGCAGGAGGGACATACCGAATTTCCTACAGAGTACATACATGATCCCTATATTTATGGACATCGTCACTCTACCTGATTCTAGACATTGGTATGTAATTATATGTTTATGCCACATTTCACTTTCATTAATTGCTGATAATCTTAGTTTAATTATCATTTTTTATTTTATTTCAATTGAAAATAGTCCTAAATATTAGTATTTAGTCCTAAATCCTAAACCGGTACGCCACCCTAAACCCTAAATCCTAAACCTTAAACCCTAAACCCTAAACACTAAATTCTCCCTAAACCCTAAACCCTTAAAAAATAAAATAAAAACCTTAAAATTACAAAAAATATTAAAAAAAATCAAACCGTGTCGGCACGGTATGGTACCGTACCGGTACCGGCCGGCCACCGGTACGGCTCCCGATACCGGTACCGGGAACCTTGCAATCGGGCGGTGGACGGATGTTTTCTCGCTTGATTGAACAGTCCACGAAGTTGCCAACTGAAGAAAGGATTCCAATTTCTAAAAGCCTTTCCTGCACAATCTGACGATCGAGTACCATTCCAAGCTTCGATCCAATGGCCAATAATCCAGTCGACCAAGATTTTTTGACCTCTTGGTCATGATCTGATGGCCAGAATTCTTTATGATGGTCCAACATCAATTGGAATGGGATTTGAAGCCCAAATTCGACTGGAATTGTGCCTATTCATGGGTTAAGGCATCCCTCTCTTTGCAATGTAAAACCCATCTAACCCTCTATTAGTTGTAAAATAAAATCCTAGCCACTTATATACCCTTTTCTTTAGTCCGATATCTGAAAAAACTTGAAAACCCCCTTCCTCCTAACAACTATAAAAAAGCTTCCATACCTCCACCTTGGAAATCAATTCCAAAATCCTTCCTGAGCCTTGCAAAGAGGGAGAAGAAGGGATCAACCCATGAATGACTAGCAATCTTGGGAGAGAAGAGGAGATTGTGTAACAGAGCAAAGCATGTTCTATTGTTTTAAACTTTTTTTTGGTATTTCTTTTATTTTATATGTAATAAAGATTATACATTTGATTATTAAAGTATCATAAATTCTTTATTTGCTTTACTTTATGCTTGCATGTTAGATTAAGATTAGGACAACCCTTGCTTTTCGGAGACGTCCACTGGTACGGTGCATGCCGAGAAAAGAAGAGTTGCATACTTTGTACTTTTTGGAGGCGCGCCGTAATCTACAGGTGAGGGACAAGCCAAGAAAAAATAAGTATTTTCCTAAGCTTGATTATAAATATTTTATAAAAGAAATACAACTATGTTAGGTACAAGATTAACTCAACCTTCAAGATACTAATTTTTTATTTGATCTAACTTTTAAAACAATTTATTTTCTGTTTACTTTTCTTTCTAAGCAACAAGTCTTTTCTTTTATTTTTTTTACAATCACAACTCAATCCTAAGTCCTTAAGGATACGATCCCAATTCATCCTACCTATATAATTTGAGTCAGGTTTATTTTTGACCACCTACGACAGCGATCATGTAGCATGTTAGCCCCCATCCCAGTCCTAGGATGACACCACTAAACTCCATCATCAATTTTTATCGCATTATTTGTACCCAAATATGACTCATTCCATGATATGACTGGTTGGATTACCCAAATCAGACTGATCGAGCCATCAGACGCTGCCACCTAGTAGGCCTTATTCTTCCTCCACCTTTCCTCATATTTTTCCACTAATACTCTAATTTTCATTGTAATATTCTCTATTTATTGGGTTAATCATGTAGGATGTCAAGACCTAGGGCTATATTTTAAATTTATCATGGCTACATTTTAATAAAAATATAACCTTTGGATATTAGATTCTAAAGGAGACTCAGAATTAGTTGGATTTATTTGTTAGTTGATCTTGCAAGGTAAGTAATGTTCTGCATTTCCTGTATTTTTTTTAAAATAATGTTATTTTTGGCATCAAGTAAATTTATGGATTTATATGTGATTTATAATTTTTATATTTTAAAAGGAAAATAAAGGTGTAATTCAGAAGTTATATTTTGTGGAACATTATTCCGTTGTTTATCAATCTTATATGGAATATGCATACTATTATTGGAATTTGATATATATATATATATATATATATATTCTATAAAAAAAGTTCTAATATGTATCAAATCTGGACTCTCACCTAACTACGTTTTGGACCCTACGAATTGAGGATTATGCATTGGCACTTTGACTAATTCTAGACTCATTATTCTAACCCTGCCACAAGGTCTAAATGTAATATTCTAGCCCACTCCGTAAGGTACGAGTACCGTATTCTGGCCTAATCTGCATGGTATAAGCACCAAGGATTCAGGTCCCAGCAAGACATCCCATGGGACATCAAGATGAGATACCATGCCATGTGTCGGGACAGGACATCCCGCCAACATCCCAATGTTCCAATCAGGATACATTGAGACATCCCCTGTCCCAAGTGTCAGGACAGGACTGGACGCCGACATGTCCCGTTCTAGAAAAAAACTGGGATAGCCCTGTCTCACGGGATTTAAAACCTTGATAAGCACAGTTCTTTAACCCAACCACAAGGTATAAATGTGGTCATAGTTAAAGATTATTGAATTGAACGTGATATTTTCAAATCAAACTTATAAATATGAATGTAAATGTTTGAGCAAATTGATATCTGGATTTGTATTTTGAAAAGAAATGATTTTGTATATAAGCTTATTTATGATAAAATACTTAAATAACTATTATGCAAATTATATAATTAAGGTATTCATTACTTAGGTTGTTGAGCTCATTTTTCAGACTCTTCTTTTATAACAGATTCGAAGAATGAGACGCCAACAAAGTACCACAATGTGCATACGATTAAAGGCGAGAGCCATTTGTACTAGTGAAGCTTAGAATTAGCATTGTTTCTTAATTTAATATTGGAAGCATGATATAGGTTCCTTATTTTAATTTGGAGTTTGAAGAATAGTTGATACAAGACTCTTATGAATCAAGGATTTAGGTCCCGGCAGGACATCCCGTGGGACACCGAGCTAGGATACCATCCCATGTAGGTATCCCATGTATTGGGACAAGACGTCCCGCAAGTGTCCCAGCATCCCAATCGAGATATCTTGAGTATCCTCTATCCCAAGTGTCGGGACAGGACGGGACGCCGGTGCATCCCGTTCCATGGAAAAACCGGGACAACCTCGTCTCACGGGATTTAAAACCTTGTTATAAATAAAAATTCTGAATAATTATTGGATTTATTAATAATTGGAATTTGGGTTTTAAATGCTAGATTTTATTCCTCTAAGGTATTTATGATATTATGATGGAAGCTTTGCATGCTTCCGAGGAAGTGACCTATGAGTATGCAATGGTTGTCACATTCCAGCTTATGATTTCAAGTTGTGGGCGTGAAAGTATATATGTGAAAAGAAATAATTTATATGGGCAAGTAGTAATATATGAGGGTATCAACATAATTTCAGATATTTATAACGGTATGTATGCAAAAGAAATAATTATAAGAATATACATGCAAAGAGTAAATTTGTGAGGGTATATGCAATTTTCGAATATTTATAAAGGCACACCCTAAAATACCTTTATTTCTATGAGATGATTGAAATTGAGCAATGCTCCATTTTTCCAACCTAACTAGTAATTATGTTAGATTATTTACTCATTTATTCATTGGTCTTGCCAAAAGGTTGTGTGAGGGTTGGAGTGATTCACATATGGAGCACCTACTCAACACAAATCAAGAGGATAAGTAGTAGTATAGTAGTCCATCAAAGTATTTCTTTTTTTCCAAATCTCAAAGCTCTCTACTCTTTCTCAATCTCATTCATAACCTAATCCCATCTTTCAAGAATCGCCGACTTAGAACCAAAACCTGTGCCGACTAAGTGGCGGTACGAGTTGGTACGCCCCATACCGGTTCGAACCAACTCAAAAATGAGGGAATCGGAGAGGAAAGAGAAAAAGAGGGGGGAAACAAAGGGAGGGAAAAGGAGGCTAGCGAAGATGTCGACGATGGCCACCAGTGTTGCAAGGGCCCTCGGAGGGCCACTGAGGGCTTCGGGCCTCCACGTCCTCCATGAGAGGTAGCATAGAGAGAGATAGAGAGAGAGGGAAAGAAAAGAAAAAAAGGAAGGGAAGGCAGCAGGAGGCCCCCGGAGGGCCGCCGGATGGTTTACCCACTACCAATTTCACTGTGCATCAGGCTTTTAAAAAAAATGCATGAAACAAGGGTGACCTCGCCCCTATTTCAAGCCAAATGGCAGTGTTTCTGCCATCTAGCAGCCACAGCAACCAATCGGTAGCCTCCCCGCTACCTTCCCCTCCCTCCTTTTCTTTCCCTCCCCTCTTCTCTCTCTAAGCTACCTTTTGCAAAGGACGTGAACGTCACGGAGGCTCGGAGACCTCAGTGGCCCTCTGGTGGCAACCGTCGGCAAAGCCGGTGGCAACCGTCGGCAAAGCCGGTGGCAACCGTCGATAGAGCTGGTGGCAACCGTCGACACAGCCGTCAGCCTCCATCTCCCTCCCTTCCTCTCTCTTCCTCTCCTTCTTCCTCATCCATTTATCACTAGCATTCTGAATCGAAAGGCCGTACCGCACTGATTTGCCACCGATACGGCTCAGCACAGCACACCCCAAATTGCTCAACTCAGGCTAGTTCGGCAAACCCTACCATCTTTACTAACCCTTAAAGCAATCCAATTTTTCCACTACCCACTACCTTTTCCTCTCCATGTTCTTCACATGTCCATAGCAACCTAGCCCCACTCATCATGCCTCCCTTATCGACCTCATCTCTCAAGCAAGCCAACCTCATTCACCAACTACAACCCCACATGCCTTTATACTCTCCATAGCATGTCTTAGATCATCAAATCTGATTTGTAGTAAGAAGAGTCCAATGGTTTACAAAATTAAAGAATCATGTCACATAACATCCATGTCAAAATATTTAGTTATTTCCTAAATAAGCTCAACATATCCAAAAGATTTTCTTGCATATCGGACTATTATCCTCTACCAGTAGCCACAAAATACGAGTGCTGGTTGAGTCTGAGTATCACAATTATTTATAGTAAAATTGAGAGCCCATGCTTGCTATCTTGGTCCTTGAACTCAAGCTTTCTTGATGCCCAAGGAAATATTACATTACATGCTTTATGTTGAGCAATGGTTGCTTCCCGCATCATACATTATTAGCTTCTTTGCCAATATGCTATGGCATTTGACTTTTCCTCCTTCACTGTCACACTGCAATGTAGGCCCTGAACGATCCATAATTAACACATGCAGCAATAACAAGATTCTGAGATACACGCTGACAAATAATAAGCTTGGCATTCAAGAATTTTCATTGCAAATTACTGCAATGAAGGTACATAAGTGTGTTTCTACATGTAGCCATACAGATGGTTACCAGCATGAATTTATGAATGCTACCCTTATTGTACCACCAAAGGTCCAGAACAATATGCTAGCCTCAGCCATAGGCATCAAAACCAAGGTTTTAGATATCAATGGGATGGCAGAGCATCTTAATGTCCCAAGTGTCGTGATAGGGCTAGTTAGGAAATCAACCAGGACAATAAAAGACATCCACCATCCTAAGTTTTGGAATGTGGAGAATCTTATTTCCTAGAAAGACCAAGATGGCAAACTTGGTTAAAACACAACTAGTTGACCTGACTAATGTTGATCTAGTTTGAGCTCTTGTACTCAATCATCATGCTACAAACATCAAATACATGCTATTTATGTCGCCATCTTCCTCAAAAGGAAAGCCAACAAAGCAATTCATCTCCATGGCAAAAGATAGCCAAAGAAGTGAATTAGATGAGATGAATTAAATATAGTAAGAAAAAAATAAGGAAGAAAGTTGGTTTGTAGAGGAAAGAGGAAAGAATGAAAACGTAAAGGGATTTCATTTTTTTCATTCCCCTCTTCAAAATGAGAAAGGAGTCACCATGGAGGTCTTCTACAAGGTTCACCATATCCATGCTGGACCTCATACCAGTACCATCTGGTGTAGTGTCAATATGCCCAGTAATAGGGTCAGCTTGGTACCAACACGGCATTATACGCTCGGTACAAGGCAGTATGCATTGATATGGCAAACCTTCGATCCATCTACATTGCTTGCATGGACAAGGAAATGCTACCCAATTATCAATCCTTTTGGAAGGGATGGACGAAAATACCAACTCATCATTGTCTGCAACAGTGCTACCCAAAAATAGCAAAACCCATAATTTTTGTTGTGTCCTCTTAAGGATGTGACATGCCATCAATGACACAATCTAACACTAGACAAGCTGGCCTAGCAAATCTCACATCTTTCTTGAGGAAAAAAAGGAAAATCCTCTTTCCCAAACCTCAACCCTCACCTATAAAGGAAAGAAAGAAAGAAAATAAAAGGAAAAAAATTATGAGCCTAAATTTTAACTAATGAAGATGCAATAAAAAAAAGGGAAAAAACTAAATCAAAGATATGACAAAGAAGGGAAAGAAGGGTTTAGAGCTTCGGTATCCATGTACCTTGCTCTTCATGGTCTACCATCTCTAAGCAATCTCCCCACCTTCAATTTTGAGGAAAAAAAGGAAAATCCTCTTTCCCAAACCTCACCCCTCACCTATAAAGGAAAGAAAGAAAGAAAATAAAAGGAAAAAAATTATGAGCCTAAAGTTTAACTAATGAAGATGGAATAAAAAAAGGGAAAAAACTAAATCAAAGATATGACAAAGAAGGGAAAGAAGGGTTTAGAGCTTCGGTATCCATGTACCTTGCTCTTCATGGTCTACCATCTCTAAGCAATCTCCCCACCTTCAATTTTCGCACCCTTCTCTCCTCTCTCTTGATTTGTTTTTCTTTTTCCTTAGCCTTGAAGAAAAGGAAAGCAGGCTAGTCTAGCACTACCAGGCTATTCAAGCATTGGTGCCCTAAGAAGAGCCGATAGAATCCCAACTTGAACAGGATTTCTGGCCAGATTTAATCTAATAATGTAACAACTTAGGAGCACACTCAAATTTGGCTAGCCAGCATGTTGATTAGGGTCCTTGGTCTGCTTAAGTATCCAAGACCTCCCAAATGCATATCCAACATAGTAGTAAATGCACACTCAGACAAGTCCTTCACATACTTCCCCATTTAAATCTTGATGTTCTTTCCAAACAAAAGGTCTAATCGCAACCACCACAACTGGCTCATGGTCAACTTGATAAGGTTTGTGCTCCAGTGTCCCCTAGCCACATGGGCAATGGGCTAAATCAGCTATGATGCTTTTTGTAACTACCTAGTACCTCATCCAAAATGAGCTAAAAGGTTATTGATTAGGGTACTTTGCCTGCTTAGGTACCCAGCACAACCCCAACACACCCGATGTGGGAATAGACATACCCTTATAGGTCCTCACATATAAAGCTGCAATTTTTCTTTTGATTCCTAGTTTACCCTTGGTAAAATTTGTATCATAGTTGGCTTTCTTTCATTCAAAAAGGGACTAAGGTAGTAATATTACTATTTTTGTTGTTTTTTCCTATTCTCACAAATCTCAAATTTGCTTTTCGAACCTCCCATAAATCTGCATACAATACATTAATTTCAAATTCATTTAATCTCTACTCTTCCCTATTGTTTAAAGTCAAGAGAGTATAAGCTCATTTATAGAATATATTAAGCTTGTGCAAAGTTGGCATGGTTCACCTAGCCTAGTTCTAGATGAGCTTGGACTAAGGTTTTCAAAAAGCCAAACCAGGCATCAATTTTCAAGCCCAAATAAAAATCGGGCCTAGTTCGATCTTGCCAAATTTTAGCTAGCCTGGTCTAAACTTATAAAATTATATAACTTTTTATATATAAATATTATATGTTTCAGATAATAAAAAATAAAAATCCTAATCTAATCTAAATTCCCTCTCCTCCCTTCTCCAGCCATCGCTCACCACCCTATCGCCCACCTTAGCTAGGGATGGAAAATGGATCGGGTTGGACCAGGTCATGAGTGACCTTGATCCGATATGGTTCTTTGATCGGGACCTGATATTAGACTCAGACTCAACCCACTAAAAAATTGGATTAAGTCCGGTTAGGTCTACTATCAAAATTTTCAATCCAATGAGTCATTCGAGTTGAATTGGGTCCATGAAAAATCCGGTTCTAATATAAAAAATTTGGATCTACATGTGATCCAGATCAAATATAGATAACTATATTTTAATTATTACATAGCCAATTATTATTAAATATTAACCATAAAATAGATAACAAACAATATTATTTTCAAAATAAATTAAGATATAAAAATAATTATAAATCTATCTCTATATTAAAAATAAGTTCCATAAAAGTTTTAAATTATAATTTAAAGGTCCAAATAGATATGATCCTAACGGTATTAGCAGGTTCGAGTCGGGTCAAGTCGGGTCGCATCCAAATTCAGTTAGGGCTAGAATTGGGCTGGCCCAAAGCCCATCGCCTGAAACTGAGCCGGGCCAGCCCAAAATCGGGTCAGGCTTTGGGCCAGATTTTAAGCATATCGGGCTAGACTTCGAGTTTTAAAATAGAGCCTATTCAATTTTCGGGCCAAAGGGGTGTCCAAGCTCGGCCCGAAAATTCTTAAAATCTGGTCCAAAGCCTGACCCAATTTCGGGCCGGCCCAAAGCCCATTGGACTAGCCCAGTTCCAGTCGATGGACTTTGGGCCGGCCCAGTTCCAGTCCTAAATTCAGTAAATCCAGACCCGATCCGGAAAATAGAACAGGTCTAATTTTAGGACCCGATCCGGATCCATGGATCCCTAAAAACAGGTTGGATCGGGTCTAAACAGGTTGGGTCGGATCGGGTCATGGATTAACCCGATCCATTTGCAGCCTTAACCTTAGCAAGCGCCTTCTCCTTGACCTCCCCTTCTCCTTGACCTCTCCCTCTACATTCCTCCTCTCCCTTGCACACCCTCCTAGTCATCAAAGCCACAAGGGCACTTTGTTATCTCTCCCCCCATCCCTTCAATCCTTCCCTCTCTCACGGCTCCCCCTCTCTAATGCTAAAGAAACTCTAGGCTCAGCTTAAAAGGCCAAATCCACCATCAAGCCTCCTTATCTCCTCCCCTCACCTCCAATCTCTCCCTCTCCCTCTCTCACACCCCAGCCATCTACCTAAGCCACTTGGGTCAAACCATCGCTCACTTTCCCTCTCCCCCTAGCCCCTAGCTTAGCCATCCAAGACACGTAGGTAGGGCTAGGGCCAAGCCTAGTCAAGCAAATTCAAATCAACCTGCTCTATTTGGGCTAGATTGGTTCAGGCACATGCCTGATGCGCGTCGCAACGCACCGATCTAAAACCTTAAATACACTACTCTAAAAGGTAGAATAGAGGGAGTAAGGGTCGAACCCACAAGGCTTTGGGTTATTTCGAAAAAAAATTTCTGAAGAGAAAACTAATATTTAACTAACTAAAATAAATAATGAAAGAATATAGATGCAATAAATAAAAATCTCGGAATTCCAACTGGTTACTTGTAGGTGGGCTGGCACTCCACTTCTATGTGATTTGTATGTTCCGATCCAGATATAACCTATTCTTGGCGATGACGACCCATACCTGTTCGATCACGGCCCGTTCCCCTGGAATATAGATTAGTCAGAAATCGGATACATATAAATTATAAAAATCCTTTTTAGAAATAATTTATTCCAAGAGCACAAACTGTTCCTATCGAATACAGCTTGTCCCAAGAACATAAACTATGCCTAATAAGAATTAAATAATGATTCATAAAAATATTAGAAAGAAACACTTTATTTCATAGAAACTGAGTACAAGAGATGAAAAATAAAATAAATCCCCCTGTGCCAAGCACTACAGTGAAATCCCGAGAAGATGATCTAGCCTTCTATCCTGGACATCAGCTTCGCAGAAAAGAAATACGAGAATTGGAAGTGGAATGTGGCGCAGAATGGAAGTCTCCCAAAATCCTCCCCGGAGAGTAGAATGACCGAAGGTTTTATAGATGGAAAAACACTGTGTCGGGCCCGTGTGGGAACCGTGGTGATTTCTTATCTCAATCTACTTCTCAAACTTGATCCTAATCGTCGCACCCGTTCACGCGATCCCAGCAAACTCCTCCGCGTCTGCAAACTTCCTTCCTAATCTGAACAAACTTCTCCGTGTCCAGCCAGCGTTGTCCGACCACAAACCTCTTCTCTCGACAACATTGATTCGATCATCATCCGAAAGTGGGCGGCAACATGGACTGGTGGCAATCTTGAATCGATGAATCGATGAGAGAGCGTTAAACATGGAGGGGACCGGTCGGATCATGGAGGCTATAGACACAGTTGGTGGCGAAGAAGAGCCTATGGGTGGAGTTCCGGCGACTTTTCCGGTAGCTGGTGGTGGCGGGACGGCGTAGGAAGGCTACTCCGATGGCTTGGGCGGCGACTTAGGATGGCATGGAACCATGGTGAAGAAGTTGGATAGGCCGGCAGCATTGGAGGAAAGCAGGCCCTTCTCCGGCAATTTTCGGCCAACCGGAGCTTCTCCGGCCGGCGGTGAGGAATCCGAGGGGTTGGGCGGCATCCGGGCCGTCCCTCCGGTGAATTTGGGAGCAAACGATGGAAGGTGGTCCACGATTCTACCCCGTGGACCACTGGTAATGGCAGCGGTGGACCGGCAGCAGATTGATGGACGATTGAGCTGGTCCACAGTGAACCAGCTGAATGCTTTTAAGTGCTGTTCCAA
This sequence comes from Areca catechu, assembly GCA_021397845.1. Classification (NCBI taxonomy): domain Eukaryota; kingdom Viridiplantae; phylum Streptophyta; class Magnoliopsida; order Arecales; family Arecaceae; genus Areca; species Areca catechu. The sequence goes on along the minus strand of CM038049.1, from coordinate 147,644,198 downwards.
AAATCGTGTTATTTTGAAAACCGTGCTAAAATCTTCTAAAATTGATTTCAGGCCCATATGAACTCCGATTTGGGTCCGGTTTGCACCGTTGGATTCCATAATTTAAGCTTTACACATTTATGAAGTCGATTTTTGCAAAATACCACATAAAACTATTAATTTCAACCAAATAAAGTTGGGTTAATTATCGTTATTTTAATAATTATCACGCCTCCCAACTTGAACTTTGCTCGTCCTCGAGTAAAGAAAATGAATGAGTCGTGTGTACTAACCTGTCCAAGAAGTGAAAGTCATCTTACAACTCTAAAATCAAAGGATACCCAGTTAGACCATTAAAAATGTACTTCATTGAATTACCAATTCTACCCATTTAGTGGTAAAGTGAAGTCCATGGAAGTTTTAAGAGTGTTTCTTTTCCCAACTTTCTATCCCACTCTCTAAATCTTTCAACTTAATTTGGTTTTGGCATAATATTTATTTAGTCCCTACTTTTTTTTCTTTTTCTTTTTTTTAATAAATTGTAAAATCAGTGTAATGTCTTGACATCTTGCTTTCTAGTTAACCCTTGTAGCGAGCTTTAAGCCAATGACTCCCAAACCAGTTGGCTTTAAGGCATTAGGTGTAAAACACCCCTCGGGCTTACTGACTCGAGTCAAAAAGGCTTCAAGTCAAGACTGACTCTACAAAAGATTTCTTTACATCCTCATCATTTGACGCGAACAACGATGCTTACTTAGGCGAAAAGGCCCGGTTACTTAGTGAGAGATGCTAAAAACCTTTATTATTAAATTTTGGGACTCTTTATGATGTCTATACCAATATAAGTAAGATTCTTTATCGAGATTAATAGGCAAAAGGATCTGGAATTACTCAAAAAAAAAAATTCTAGTCTACACTCTATCATTTATAGGGTTTCCTTGATAAATCATCCCTCAGTATCTCTAAAATTGTCTAAACCATTAATCACTCCTCATTTAGGAAGCCTGATTATTTTCAATTCGAGACAGCTTGTATACAAAAACCGATTAAAATTTTACTCGAGGATTAGATTAATTTAATTATCCCCCCAACTTAATTTCCATTGTCCCCAATGGAAGAGGATACTAATAATGTAATGGCACAGAAGGATACCACCTGGTAGGGTGTGAACATTGGATGTCCTTTTGTCACCATGTTCCTCGCAATCTTCCTTGATCACTCCACTTTATTCTAAAAAAAAGAATACAAGGGTAAAACTAAAAGCATGAACTAATGCAAGAATCAGGCTGCCTCCCAGAAGCGCTAAGTTTAAAGTCTTCAGCTAGACGCTAAGAGGGAGTGTTACTGATATTGAACTTAGGTACATCTAGACAGGCCAATCAGGAGGCCTTGTCAATATGGCAGAGAAACGTTTGTAGAGTATTCTACGACGACGATTATCCTTAATCCAGAAAATGCAGGAGGTAAGCTTGCTAGACCAAGATTGAAAAATTCTAGAACAATTTTGTTGAAGATTAGGAAGGGATTGTGTGTGGGGGCCGAGAGTGGGGGTGGGGGCTTGAAAATTTTTCGATCTCTAGAAAGGTCTACCCTAATCCCATTCTTGGGTATGGTATGTCTTGATATTATCCCTTCCTGATGGCACTTTATCCGGGTTAATTGAAGGTCTGTCTCCATACATCGTTTCAAAATAAAAGATAAATTTTGGAGGCGATCTTCGAAAGTAGTGCCAAATATAAAAAAATCAGCGATAAACTCTTTAAGATCATTATCCCTCATGTCATACACATCCCATCCAACAGCTTGTCTATGCTTCCTTAGAACACCAACTATTAGGTCTTCCTGATTAGAAATCACTGGTAGGTTGTCAGTAGGTGTGACAGGAAGCGATGTCAATTCTAAATCTAGTGATGATTCTAACGGAGGAGCTATTGGGGGGTTAGGTGTTGGCTCAACTTGTTCCGTCAAAAGTGGGGTGGATTTGAAAAGTGGTGTGTCATCCCTCCCTATGATATTTTCATCTTCATTAAAATCATCTACCTCACACTGAGCCATATAGGGATTTAATGAGTTCTGGGGATAACTAGGAGGTATGGCTTCCCCTACTGTGTTATTCTGTTGTGGTTCCTGGGGTGCCTCAATTAATTCTATCATATCATCAAAGGAAGTCATCGATGAGTAAGATGATGATGGAAGTAGTTCATCCCACCAGTTTGGTTTCTTTATCTCAGTCGAATCATATAAAATTAAGCTCATCGATAGATTGCTGCTGAGGCATGATTGATTGTTGATATTGGGCAAATCTATCAGCTTCTGGATTAGTCTGAGGATGAGGAAGGTTCTGACTAATTTTTCTAATCCGGTCTAGTACTTGTAAAACCTTTTCTTGAAAAGATAGGCTATAAGGAGTAGGAGAAGGTTGACAATCTGAATAGGGCAAATCGTAATTCGAATCATATATATTAAGCTCATCGATAGATTGCTGCTGAGGCATGATTGGTTGTTAATATTAGGCAAATCTATCGACTTCTGGGTTAGTCAGAGGAAGAGATGGGTTCTGATTAATTTTTCCAATCCGGTCTAGTGCTTGTAAATCCTTTTCTTGAAAAGATAGGCTATAAGGAGTAGGAGAAGGTTGACAATATGAATAAGACGGATCGTAATTCGAATCATATATATTAAGCTCATCGATAGATTGCTGCTGAGACATGATTGGTTGTTGATATTGGGCAAATCTATCGACTTCTGGGTTAGTCAGAGGAAGAGGTGGGTTCTGACTAATTTTTCCAATCCAGTCTAGTGCTTGTAAAACCTTTTCTTGAAAAGATAGGCTATAAGGAGTAGGAGAAGGCTGACAATCTGAATAGGGCAAATCGTAATAAGAAACATCTGGGTTAGTCTGAGAAAGAGGCGAGTTCTGATTATTTTTTCCAATCCGGTCCAGTGCTTGTAAAACCTAAAAAGATAGGCTATAAGGAGTAGGAGAAGGTTGACAATCTGAATAGGGTGGATCGTAATAAGAAGCATCTGCGAACGAAGATCTTTGGGGTACCGGGACAACTACTAGGTATAGTTGCCACGAAAAATCTAGTTGAGCCCCCCAACCTGAGTTGGGTCTATAAGCAATATGAGTTTGATCTTGATAAATTCGGTCGTACCTAGACTCAAAAAATTGGTACATTGTTGGATATTTTATTTTTTTTATTTATTATTATTATTATTTTTTAAAAAAAAAGAAAGGGAAAGGAAAGAAAAGGTCTAAAGACAAACTCCTAAGAAGGTCCTAGACTAGAGAGAAAAAAAGAAATTATTTTAATTAACTTTTTTATTTTTTCCAAATAAGTGAAACAATCAAAATCACTATCCTAGGGTTAACCTGGATCTAGACAGCTCCTAATTGATCCAAGGTTACCTTCGAGCACTCCAAGCCCAAGATCAATTAACTGACTCGGCCAGGTAAGTGTAAGGTTGGTAGGGATCCCCCCGTTACTTGCCTTAGACACCAATTAAAATTGGCCAGGTAAGCGAACGGAACCAATTAAAGAACCACCTTCCTTCGGGCTCTTGTCCCTGAACCACTTTCCTTAGACACCAAGTAGCTAAATGATCTGAACCTGGTCCAACTCTAGGGTTTCCTTATCCTATTGAGCTTGAAATTCCTAAGATTGACGTCTAATTGATTTTAAATTAAAGGCTTAGGTCAATGCAAATGCTGGGTGATGGTTTGTGGGCTAAGGAAAGGTATTGAACTCCCCACCTTATCTGATTAATTGGGTAATGCCCTTAAGTTGATTATGGAAAATTGAATGCAGCAAACAAAATGTCCAAGTTATCACACAAACAAAATTAATCTAATTACCTTTTTTTTTTAGAAAATTTGGTGATTAAGTTTCTAATCCTAATAAATTATGAGATGTCAGGGTAATATTTTTTTTTGATTTTGCAGAAAAGTAAATTTACCTAAATCAATCTAAAAATGGAAAGCAAAAAGCACAATTTTTTTTTTCTCAACCTTTTTGTACCCTTGGACAACCATTCAACATAACCTCCCAATTATGCCAGGGCAACCTTATGTCAGGGCACTCAAGATTAGAATTTTTAATTTTTAATTTAATTTTTTTTTCAAATTTTGAATTTTAAAATTTTAATTTTTTTTTGAAATTTAAATTTAAATTTTTGAAATTTGATTTTTTTTTTTTTTTGATTTTTGATTTTTTTGATTTTTTTGATTTTTTTTCAAAATAATGCCAAAAGTCCATGGCAACGGCGCCAAAAATCTAATGCGCGTCACAACGCACCGATCTAAAACCTTAAATACACTACTCTAAAAGGTATATTAGAGGGAGTAAGGGTCGAACCCACAAGGACTTTGGGTTATTTCGAAAAAGAATTTATGAAGAGAAAACTAATATTTAACTAACTAGAACAGATAATGAAAGAATATAGATGCAATAAATAAAAAATCTCAGAATTCCAACTGGTTACTTATAGGTGGGCTGGTACTCCACTTCTATATGATTGGTATGTTCCGATCCAGATATAACCTATTCTTGGCGATGACGACCCGTACCTGTACGATCACGGCCCGTTCCCCTGAAATATATATTAGTCAGAAATCGGATACATATAAATTATAAAAATCCTTTTTAGAAATAATTTATTCCAAGAGCACAAACTGTTCCTATCGAATACAGCTTGTCCCAAGAACATAAACTATGCCTAATAAGAATTAAATAATGATTCATAAAAATATTGGAAAGAAACACTTTATTTCATAGAAACTGAGTACAAGAGATGAAAAATAAAATAAACCCCCTGTGCCAAGCACTACAGTGAAATCCCGAGAAGATGATCTAGCCTTCTATCCTGGGCATCAACTTCGCAGAAAACAAAATACGAGAATTGGAAGTGGAATGTGGTGCAAAATGGAAGTCTCCCAAAATCCTCCCCGAAGCATAGAATGATCGAAGGTTTTATAGATAGGAAAACACCGTGTCGGGCCCATGTGAGAACCGCGGTGATTTCTTATCTCAATCTGCTTCTCAAACTCAATGCTATTTCCTTATCGTCACACCCATTCACGCGATCCCAGCAAATTCCGCGTTCGCAAACTGCCTTCCTAATCTGAATAGACTTCTCCGTGTCCACCCAGCGTCGTCTGACCACAAACCTCTTCTCCCGACAACATTGATTCGAACATCATTTGAAAATGGGCGGCAGCATGGACTGGTGGCAATCTTGAATCGGTGAATCGGTGAGAGAGCGTCAAACATGGAGGGGACCGGTCGGATCTTGGAGGCTGTAGACACAATTGGTGGCAGAGAAGAGCCTATGGGTGGAGTTCCGGCAGCTTTTTCGGCAGTTGGCGATGACGGGACGGCGTAGGAAGGCTACTCCGGTGGCTTGGGCGGCGGCTTGGGATGGCATGGAATCGTGGTGAAGAAGTTGGATAGGCTGGCAGCATTGGAGGGAAGCAGCCCCTTCTCCGGCAATTTTCAGCCAACCGGAGCTTCTCCGGCCGGCGGTGAGGTCTCCGAGGGGTTGGGCGGTAGCCGGGCCGTCCCTCCGGCAAATTTGGGTGCAAAGGGTGGAAGGTGGTCCACAGTTCTGCTCCGTGGACCACTGGTAATGGCAGCGGTGGACCGGCAGCAGATCGATGGACTATTGAGCCGGTCCACAGTGAACCGGCTGAATGCTTTTAAGTGCTGTTCCAAAAATCATGTTGCTTTGAAAAACATGCTAAAATCTTCTAAAATTGATTTCAGGCCCATATGAACTCCGATTTGGGTCCGGTTTGTACCGTTGGATTCCATAATTCAAGCTCTACATATTTATGAAGTCAATTTCTGTAAAATACCACATAAAACTATAAATTTCAACCAAATAAAGTTGGGTTAAGTATCATTATTTTAATAATTATCAATGCCCACCCTTTTCCCACTGAGCTAAGCTAGGATTACGGTTTCAAACCCAAAATTAAGCTAGTTTCAAGTTTGCAAATTTTGTGTTAACATGTAATATTGACCAGGCCAATGCTCAAGTCTACCATATATATACTAGCACTCTACATGTGCAATGCATTAACTCGTGCATATGAAGAATACGTAGAAGAAATTGTATAAGATGATCATCTCGATATTTGAAAGAGGAGATGGAATTAGAATCAAACCCTAACTCCATTTTTTATTTCAAAAGAGGGTCATATTGAACCACAAAAATCTCAAATGTGCAAAAATGGGAGTTGAATTGAGGGTGGGGTCAAACCCCCAAAAGTAGCAATTACAATAACAAGGCATACGTACAAGTATATATCCGCATACACATACATATATAACCATTAAATATACATATGTATACATTTATGACCATGTCCTAGTGTCCAAGATTTTAAGATATTCCAATTGGATATGTTAAGAGACTAGGCACTTAACACCCATCACATTGTCCTAGTTTTCTCTTGTTAGCTCTCTTATTGACAGAATCTAAAACTTCAAGAACGTGAAAGGTTGGAAGAGATACTAAGGAATGACATGCGAGAAGGTCACATGAAGGGTTGTTTGGGGTTGCTGGTGTTTAGGAACCTACTTGAGCCAATGGTTGCCTCGTTTACAATGGACTTTACAATACCAATGCTAAGCTTAAGCTTAGGATTGACTTTGCTGGGCCTTTACATGCTGAAATATGGGTTGCCTCTTCTAGTACTGCTAAGTTTGAGCTATGATTTCTTAGACTTCATGATGCTTGGATAATATGGTGCATATTCCAAAGACAGCACCCTGATGTTATCAACAAACGCAATTAGCTTGATATACCAACAGAGGAGAACAGTCAGAATATCCATTCAAGCCATGGAGGTATCTTTATGATAATAAAGTTCTAGTGGATGGATTTATACTGCAAGTTGGTATTGTTGCATGAGGTGTAAAGATGGCAAAAGATGCATAAGGCGATCTGAAAGGATGACAGAGCGACATCCATAAGAGTTCAAAAGGCAAGCAAGTAGAAATAGGCCAGGCAAGCAGAGACAAATGGTATATTGGCACTGGAGCATGCAGTTGTTAATGAATATAAGTTGGATAACAAACCGCGCACTACAAGGAAGCTCAAATAAAACTTCCCAGACCAAGATTATGGCTAATTTTTACAAATGGATCAAAGAAAGAAACAATGCACCAATGTAATGAATCCAGGACAAGGTAGACGATGTGGATATTAGCTTCTAAACAACTGCTTGATCTCTAACCAATTCGATCCCCAAGCTAAGAACTAAGTATATCAATCTTGATTAAAATCAAAGCTTTCACTTCCAATCACATAACTCTTCCCAGAACGAACAGATAAAGAAGGAATCGAAGAGAATTCTCTCATCTTTCACCTTTGGCGGGAAAGAGAATTTGATACAAGAATTCAAGAAAGAGTACCTAATTTTAGCGGAGACTTCGAATCGGCGTCCCGAATAGAATTTCTCAGGCTTTCCCCCGTGACGGTGTGCTTCCACCTCTACCAAAAAATAAAAAATAAAAACAAAAGATCAAAGGGGTGAAAAAATCTCAGAGCTGTTCGAAGAAATTCCACAAAGAGATACAATGAGAAGGGAGGAGGAGAGAACCTGGAGTTCGAAGACTATGGTTCGCAGGCGAGAGAAGGAGGAGGAGAGGGAGGGGAAGAGACGGCTTCTCCGAGAGGAGGCCATTTGCGCGGGAGAGGGTCATCGTCGAAAGAGCCGGAGCGGTGACGCAGGTCCCATGCGCGAAGTTTAGGCGGTTATGATGCGTTGGTGGGCGAGGCCGCGGCGTGGCAGGCCTTCAGGGCTCGATTTTCGGTGGGTACACGATACCGGTACGAACCGGGATACGATACCGGTACCGATCATCATATGAATCCGGACACGTGCCGTACACCTGATAAGAATAGGCTTTAAAAAAATGCACATCGAGCTGAGGATCGTGAATGAGTTTTGGATTTATTTTGAACAATATTTACTCATATATGTCATATACATCATAAAATTTTATCCGGATTCCTTCGAGTTGAGGAGTAGCATTATATAATTATGCCCATATTTTTCAATCTTTCATTCCATATGTATTGTTTTTACTATCATTATTTCTGTTTGAATAATGTTATTGGGCAGTTGTATTAAAAAAAAAATTAGGTAGGAAAGAGAAATCATAGACTTTTTCAGGCAAAATAACATAAATTTCTCGATAGAGCTATATTAATTTTATAATAATTTTGTTCTTGATTTAAAAATCATGCATAGGAATTTGTGATCTAATTTGATTTATTATAGAGTACTAGTCTAAGAGCTATTTTATATGATCAGAAAGCAAAAAGAATAGATAAAATCACTCAAAAAGTCCATTTGGTTGGGGTATATCAAATTATGGATAATTTAATGATTTTTAGAATAATTTATCTGAAAAATGATTATAAAAAAAAAAAAATTATCATGTTTGGCTGGTAAAAATTTTTTTCAGAAAATAATATTGAAAAATATTGCTATACTTAGTTGAAGATAATTTTATATAGAAATAAAATCAAACTTATAAATATGTTCAACGAAAAAAATTAATACTAAAATAGCATTATCATGCTCAATCAAATTTTATATGATGATTATAATCATATAATTCTTTGTATAATGCTATTTATTTTTTTAATTATTTTATAAAACATTTTCATCGAATGAATTTGAAAAAATACCAAAACAAAATCAATGATCATAAATAAACTTTATTGGAAATACTTTTATCAATAGCAGATTACCATCACTTGGAAATTTACAAAACACCAATCCTTTATAGTATTTGTTTTACCTTCTCTCTCAGAAAAATAAGCATGAAACCCATCACTTTTTTATCATTTCTCTCCTCCATTTTTTATGCCAAATATGGTAATCTAACATGGAATTTATTTTTTTATATCAAATTACCCCCAACAAAATAGACCTAAAGATTTTTTTAATTAAAATCTATAATAAACATCATAAAATATATTATACACGATGATATCATTTAACAAACTCCACAATAATAATAATTATAATCCTAATTTATTCAATATAAGAACAAAATAAATTGATTAGTTTATTTATAAATGTAAATATAAAGTTATACCTAAAGATAGGAATTGATGCAAAAATGAGCAACACAACAACCATATTTTTCCTGAAAATAGATATCTAATTATTTATCATTTTATAATAATAATAATAAATCTAATTTATTTTAAAAATAAATCAACTTATTAACTTATAAAATTTCATATCTATACATGAAAACCAAAGTGCAAATTAGTAGGATGGTGGTCATATTCTTTTATCTAAAAAATAAATTGTTGCCGTCAAGATCGTCGTGGCCCGTAGCTGCTGTCGACGTCGGATCACCTCTCGTCTTCTCGGGGTTGACCTGCGCTTCGGAGCCTGCAAAAAACAAGGTCATATACTCGGGCTGGGGATTCCAGCGAGAGCACTCTGACGATCAAGTCAGTGACGATCCAGGAAAACAAATCCTCCTGGTTGAGCCCCTCTTAATGGACTCCATGCTAGGAGAAGTGAGTGGTGTGAAAGTGGGGGTGCGAGTGTATTAGGAGAGATGGTAGTCAAGGTGGATTGGCCTTCTTGTGCAGCTTCCTCTTCCTCACTCGCTTGGATGAGTGCTTTGCGATTAAGCTTGCCTGCCCCCTTGCTGGGGGCGTCGAAGGTTTTTTTAAGTCCAGGTGATTGTTGGATGCATATCTCGGGATTTTTCTCGCGTTGGCAGGCGCGTGCGACGGTATTCCATGTCGTAGTCGGGACGTATTTCCTGATTGGTGATAAGGAAAGCTGCCATGCGCTCTGACACTCCTTCCGGTCGTCCCATTCTGGGAAATTTGATAGGCCTCGATTAGGGGGCCGCCGCCCCCGGGATTCGAGTCTCCTGGTTGACTTTCACTTTCGAGTGATGCAAGTGGTTGGTGGAGAGCATGGCACCTGGGTCGGGGAGCTTCCTCCTCTTCTGTTATAAGTGGTGGCTGCAGACAGTTATTATGATCTGATGGGTATTTTTTCATGGTCCTCGGGCAGCTCGCCGGTGCCTCAGGGGTGGCTCTGCTCCCTTTAGTGCTGGGCGGCATTGCCCGAGATGATTGCCGAACTGGAGAGCTGGGACTCGGCTCTGGCTCGAGGGTTTCGACCTCAGAGGGGCTCGACCTAGTGGAGGAGGCTGGGCTCGACTATGGCCTAGGAGGCTCGACCTCGGAGGGGCTCGACCCGGTGGAGGAAGGCTTGACTCCTGCTCAGAGGGCTCGGCCTCGGAGGGGCTCAACCTGGCGGAGGAGGGCTGAGCTCGACTCCGATCCAGGGGGCTAAGCCTCAGAGGGGCTCGATCCGGCGGAGGAAGGCTTGACTCCTGCTCAGAGGGCTCAGCCTTGGAGGGGCTCGACTTGGCGAAGGAGGGCTGAGCTCGACTCCAGTCCAGGGGGCTCAACCTCGGAGGGGCTCGATCTGGCGGAGGAAGGCTTGACTCCTACTCAAAGGGCTCGGCCTTGGAGGGGCTCGACCTGGCGGAGGAGGGCTGAGCTCGACTCCGGTCCAGAGGGCTCAGCCTCGGAGTGGCTCAATCTGGCGGAGGAAGGCTTGACTCCTGCTCAGAGGGCTCGACTTGGTGGAGGAGGGCTGAGCTCAACTCCGGTCAAGGGGGCTCAGTCTCAGAGGAGCTTGATCCGGCGGAGGAAGTCGCTCAGCTCCGGTCTAGATGCCCCGAGCTCGTGGGAGCTGACCTGGCGGAGGACGGAACTCGACTTTGGTGGGCTGCCTCGTCATTCTAGGAGAGCTCGGTCCGGTCAAAGGAGTCCGAGGTAGGGTATCCACCGTGGCAGTTTTTCTGACATGGCATCTGACAGGGATTACACGTCAACTTCCTACCACATCATTTGCCCCCCACTCCCGAGTCCCGTTGGCGCGGGGCGCTCAGGGCGAAGGAAGTAAATGCGTTGCTGACATAGAAAGATAGGGATCCGGCGCAATGATGGTCGTGATCGGTGGCGTCTCGAGAAGCAATTTCTCCAGCCTACCTGGAGGAGCCACGTGGACACGTCTGAGGAGTAGTTATTATGGGCGCAAAATCCAAAATGACCACAGTTGAAGCCAGACGTCAGGCTTGTCGATGAATGACGTGTGGCACGGATCCGATGGTGGGGATTTGTAATGGTACAGTCGGGCATCGGTCGTTTAGAAAGGAAAAGTTACCTTTCCGAAAATATGTCTTCTTTCAATCTTTCATGCCCGCCACTGTACCGAGACTCTTCTTTCATCCACCCGGCCATTATTGTCTTCCAAAGTTCATAGCAGGTTAGTCCTTTTTCTCCTTGCCTTGGTCGAGTAGGGTCTTCTTCTTAGGGCTAGGTCCACCTCCGAGCTTTCGTCCGCCTTCCTCTTCTCTTGATCTTCTTCATCATGTCACATTTCAGGTGAGTTTTCGTCCTTCGACTAATCGGGGTGAGGTCGGGCCCTCTAGGCCAAGGCTGCCATCATCTTCTTCTGATGATGAGGAGGGAGATGGGGCTCGCTTCGAGCTTATAGGAAGGCGTCCCCCTGGTGGTATAATCATTAGGGAACCTAGACTTAACCCCTCTTGTCCTTCTCGTCCCCTTCCTCCAACTGAACCCATCCTCGAGCCTGTCTGGTCAACGGGTCCCGGCAGGATCGCTTTGACGATCTCTACTGAGGAACTGGGGACTATTCGGGATGTCTATGGCATCCCGCACTCTGTCCAGCTTTTTATCCCCGACCAGAAGATCGGATTACCTCCAGTAGCCCGGGTCGAATTTCCTTCTATGAGGAGACCTTCTCAGGAGGGCTCCGCTTCCCTTTCCATCCTTTCTTTTTATCTGTGCTGAGTAACTATCACTTGGTCCCTGCTCAGCTCGTCCCCAACGCCATAAGGACCATCTTTAGCTTCATAGTGCTTTGCCACTTCTACAGGATCGTTGCGCGGTTTTCTCTGTTCAGGGCATTCTTTACCCTAAAATGCCACCCTACTGAGGACAGGTAGTGGTCCCTCTCCTCTTCCCGAAGGGCATCAAGTTTGAGCTGCCCTCTTCCATCAAAGGATGGAAGGGTAAGAACTTTTTTGCAACGGTCGAGGGGATCGACTGGGTTTGGAGCGACCCGGATAGTCCCTTAACCAAAATTCTACAGTTGAGGTGGCTGACCTAGATGTTTACGAGCAGCTCCGCACCGTCCAGATTCCTTCCCTCGAGGTTCTGTTGTCGAAGCAGAACCTCGTCGAGACCGGGGTCAACCCAATGGGAGAGTTGGGTGAGTTCGGCTCGAGTCCTTTTTGCTCCTTTTAATCCATTTCTTCTGGACTAGAACTGACATTATATCCTCTATATGCAGGTATGAGGTTCTCGGTGGATGACCTGCTTTTGATCACCCGGAAGGGGCCTCCCTCGGGATTGGCTGAGGAGTCCTCTTCGAAGAGGGCTCGTGATGAGGGCGCGTCGACGGTCGCCCCCTCCGAGCCGACCAAGCCAAGGAGGAGGGAGTCCGAGGCTGCCCTCGCACAAGCACGCAGAGTGGTGGCTGCCATTCCTGAGCCGGAGCAGAGGGCAACTGGGTCTGTGTTGGAGCGGTCGAGGCGACGAGAGCCAATCCCCGCCCCGGAGCCTGAGGTGGTCGTCTAGGCCAGGGCCGCTACTGTAGCCGTCGCCATCATGTCACCTCCTCCGGAGCTTGTCGTCATCGAGGAGGAGGTGCGGGGAGAAGCAAAGCCGGCACCGGGGGCGCCACTTGAAGGGGCACCGAGCTCCCAACTGGCCCTCGAGGCCTCTTCTGGCGATGTAGTGGGTGATTCCACCTCGGGGGCATGTAGGAGGGAGAGAGACTACCGTTGGGTCCCATTCAGACTGGGGCTCGATGTCTCGCTACTCCGGGACTAGAAGCTGGCCGAGATGGATTTCTCAATCCAATCATGTGATCGGCAGGAGATGGCCAGGAAGGTGCTGGGGATGCAATCAGTAGCATCTTCCCCCTACTCTTCACAATAAGTAGCTTCTCTTTCTTCTTCCTTCTCTCTCTTTTTTTTTTTGACATCTCATTTAGTGCAGATCGGAGACAAGATGCTTTTGATCAGGGATTGCTGCCAAAATTGGTTAAAGAACGACCAGCAACGTACAGCTGAAGTTGAGGCCCTGAAGACTGAGCTGAAGGAGAAGGCTGACGCCTCCTTCGAGCTTAGCCGGAAGAACAAGGAGCTTCAGAAGGAACTCACTGGCGTCGAAAGGCACTCGAAGGAGCTCCAGGAGGCCCTCGACAAGGAGCGGAGTCGGTCGAAGAGCAAGGACAAGGAGCTCGCGGCTACCGAGAAGAGTCTGAGCTCGTTTAACGCTGAGGTAGTCCAGCAGAGGGGGATTGCTCAGTCCCTTCAGACCGAGCTAGACGCGGCGAAGGAGAAACTGGCTGCGATTGAGAGGGAGGCAGCGAAGGCGGCCAAGTCGGCGGAGACGACAAGGGAACAAGTCATCCGAGGCGAAGAAGGAGGCGAAAGGGGCCATGGCAAGGTACAAGGCCTCGGAGGAGTTCATCATCGAGTTCTATCAGACGGCGTCGGAATCCTTCTACAAGGGCTTTGTGTACCTATGCGACCGAGTCGAGGGGTTCATCCCTGACGAGGGCCGTAGCCGGCTTAGATTTCCTCGAGCTTTGGACATGGAGGCAGGCCCGGATTCAGATGTTACAGAGGGGTCAGTCGTCGCCCCCGAACCTTCCCCACTGGTGGCGGTCGCCGAGGCTGGAGGTGCACAGCCTTAAGCCCCAGGGGATGGAACTTCACCGCCACACGGCCTTCACCGCCACACGGCCCTGCCAACGGGGCTGCCCGAGTAGAGTAGACTCCTGTTTTCTTCTTTACCATCATTAGCCAGGGTCGCCCGGCATGTTGGGGGCCCGAGAGTACTTGTAAATGAACAACAAGTTTTCAATGCAATGGATTTTGTCAACTGTCTTAACTTGAGCACTCCTTGCCTCTCCCCCCTCTCTCCTTCTTCTTTTCTTCTCTTTTTTTTTCTTCTTTTTTTTTTGGCATGTAATGAGATCAGAGAGGAGGATCTCATTTTGGTTAAGAGCTGGATCTTCAAACTTTAGTGACGGAGGGCTGTGCACTAGGCTCGGATGTCTCGGAGCCGGGCTCGAAGACTTGGTGGCCAGAGAGCTCGGCTCCGAGCTTTGATGTCTCGGAGCTGGGCTTGAAGTCCTGGTGGCCGGAGAGCTTGGCTTCGGGCTTTGACGGCCTGAGAGATGGGCTCAAGGCTTTGACGTCTCAGAGTTGGGCTCGAAGACTTGGTGGCCGGAGAGCTTGGCTCCGGGCTTTGATGTCTCGGAGCTAGGCTCGAAGACCTGGTGGCCAGAGAGCTTGGCTTCAGGCTTTAATGACCTGAGAGCTGGGCTCAGGGCTTTGATGGCCTGAGAGCTGGGCTCAGGGCTTTGATGTGTTGGAGCTGTGCTCGAAGACCTGGTGGCCGGAGAACTTGGCTCCAGGCTTTGACGGCCTGAGAGCTAGGCTCAGGGCTTTGATGTCTTGGAGCTGGGCTCGAAGACTTGGTGGTCAGAGAGCTTGGCTCCGAGCTTTGATGTCTTGAAGCTGGGCTCGAAGACTTGGTGGCCGGAGAGCTTGGCTCCGGGCTTTGACGTCTCAGAGCTAGGCTCGAAGAATTGGTGGCCGGAGAGCTTGGCTCTGGGATTTGATGTCTTGGAGCTAAGCTCGAAGACCTGATGGCCGGAGAGCTTGGCTCCAGGCTTTGACAGCTTGAGAGCTGGGCTCAGGGCTTTAATGTACTGAGAGCTGGGCTTAGGGCTTTGATATCTTGGAGCTGGGCTCGCAGACTCGGTGGCCGAAGAGCTTGGCTCCGGGCTTTGACATCTTGGAGCTGGGCTCGAAGACTTGGTGGCTGGAGAGCTTGGCTCCGGGCTTTGACATCTCGAAGCTGGGCTCGAAGACTTGGTGGCTGGAGAGCTTGGCTCCGGGCTTTGACATCTCGAAGCTGGGCTCAAAGACTTGGTGGCCGGAGAGCTTGGCTTTGGGCTTTGATATCTTGGAGCTGGGCTCGAAAACTTGGTGGCCGGAGAGCTTGGCTCCGGGCTTTGATGGCCTAAGAACTGGGCTCAGGGCTTTGATGTCTTGGAACTGGGCTCGAAGACTTGGTGGCCGGAGAGCTTGACTCCGGGCTTTGACATCTCGGAGCTGGACTCGAAGACTTGGTGGCCGGAGAGCTTGGCTTCGGGCTTTGGGTGCCAGGTCCTCCTGCAAGGCAAAGAGTGTTTGCATAGGGGGAACTTTGATTATTGGTGAGAGAGAACCTTATGCTATCGATGCGAGGAGCTAGGTCCCGGGAGTCGGAGTCGAAGAGCTGAGCTCCGAGTTTTATTATTGAAGGGATAGGCTCCGAGTTTTGGCATGCCGGACCTTGGGCCGGGCAGCGACATTCATTACTGATAATATTTTCTTAGGTTGCAGGCGTTCCATGTTCGCGGGAACCTGGCACCATCCAAATTTTCGAGGTAGTAGGCTCCATGCGGAAGAGCTTCGACCACCTTATATGGACCATCCCAGTTTGGCGAGAACTTGCCGCACTCTCGAGGTTGAGATGCTTCATCTCGGCGGAGCACCAAGTCACCAGGTTGAAATGCCTTGGGCCTTACTCGGGTGTTGTAGTATCGGGCAACTCATTACCGGTATGCTGCCATCCGGAGCCGATCTCTATCTCTGGTCTTCTCGAGGAGGTCTAAGTTGAGTAGAAGGTGCATCGAGTTCTGTGCTTCGTTATATTGCTGCACCCGCAGCATGGGCACTCCGAGCTCGACTGGGACCACGGCCTCGGTACCGAAGATGAGGTTGAAGGGTGTTTCGTCCATCGCTGTCCTGGGTGTTGTGTGGTAGGCCCAGAGGACACTTGGGAGTTCTTCTACCCACCTGCCCTTGGCCTGGTCCAGCCTGGTCCTGAGTTCCTGGAGAATGGTCCGGTTAGTCACTTCGGCCTCTCTATTTGTCTGGAGATGGGCGACGGAGGTGAAGCGGTGCTGGATGCCATGCTCGGCACAAAATCCTTCGAACTCCTGGTTATCGAACTACCGCCTATTGTCGGTGATGATGCAGCGTGATAGTCCGAAGCGGCATATTATTGACTTCCAAAAGAACTGACGGACCTTGGCTTCTGTGATCCGTGCCAGTGGCTATACTTCCACCCATTTGGTGAAGTAGTCGATGGCCACTAGCAAGAATCTCCGTTGCCCTGGTGCAAGGAGAAATGGCCCTAAGATGTCCATTCCCCACTGAGCGAATGGCCAAGGAGCGGAGAGCTGCGAGATCGATGCCGCCGGTTGACATTGTATGTGGGCATGGTGCTGACATTTGTCGCACCTCTTCACGAAGTCGGCGGCATCCTTCCTCATGGTCTCCCAGAAGTATCCCTGGCGGAGAGCTTTGTATGCCAACGTCCTTCCTCCGACGTGGTTCTCGCACAGGCCTTCATGTATCTCCTGAAGAATGAAGGCTGCCTCTGCGGGTCTCAGGCACTTCAGGAATGGGTATGAGTAGGATCGATGGTAGAGCTGTCCTTCCATTAGGACAAACCGAGAGGCCTTCTTTTTGACGAGGCCAGCTTCTGCGCGATCCTCGGGCAAAGTGCCATCAGTGATGTATCTGATGTATCTGTCCATCCAGCTCGGCTCCGGGATGACCTGCTGTACCTCTTCCGGGACTTCATAGCTTGGATTTTCAAGGTACTCAATATGTGCACGCCCCAGCAACAAGTCTGATAGGGTCGCGGTCTCGATAGTGCATCCGCGCGAGCATTCTCTCCGCGAGGGATATGGAAGATGTTGAAGCATCGGAAGCCTGTCATGCATAAGCAGACTCGCTCCAAGTATTTCACCATCTAGGGATCCCTGGCTTTATACTCCCTGAAAACTTGTCCGGCCACTAGTTGGGAGTCGGTGAAGACTTTCAAGGCCTGGACGTCCAGCTCGTGTGAGACTTTTAGGCCCGCAATGAGTGCCTCATACTCCGCCTGGTTATTCATTGCGGTGAATTTGAAGCGGAGATTACATTCTGCCATGATCCCGCCGCTATTGGCGAGGATGACGCCTGCTCCGCTCCCACCGGAGTTGGATGCGTCATCCACGTGGAGGATCCAAGGTTCCTCCTCCGTGTCGAGCTCAACTCGATGCTCTGAGGAAGTATGCTCCAGCTCCTCGGCAAGTCCCGTGCACTCGACAAGGAAGTCGGCTAGGACCTGGACCTTCTGTGATGACCTCGACCGGTACGTGATGTCGAACTTGCTCAGCGTCAGGGACCACTTGGCCAACCATCCGGATGTTTCGGGGTGGTTGAGTATAGTCCTCAGTGGCTGGTCCATCATGACCACGATGGGATGCACTTGGAAGTAGGGCCTGAGGTGCTTAGCAGACATTATTAAAACAAAAATAAGTTTTCGGAGCGAGTATACCTGATCTCAGTGTCGTGGAGGATCTTGCTGACATAGTATATCGGCTTTTGCGACCCGTCCTTGTCTGCATAGACGAGGACCTAGCTAACGGCTCCAGGTGTGACCGCCAGGTAGAGCAGAAGCTCCTCTCCTCCTCTGGTCTGGAGAGCAGTGGAGGAGAGGCCAGGAACTCCTTCAGCCCTTCAAAGGCCATCCTGCACTCCTCCATCCAAGTGAAGTCATGCATCTTACACATCGCCTTGAAGAAGGGGAGGCAGCGGTCGGTCGATCTCGAGATGAACTAGCTTAGGGCTGCAATACGCCCCGTCAGGCGCTGGACCTGGTCTTAGACATCGGGTGCTCCATGTCGATGATCGTCCAGACCTTCTCCGGGTTCGCTTCAATGCCCCTCTGGGTGACCATGAAGCCAAGAAATTTTCCTGCCGCCACTCCAAAGGCGTACTTTGCCGAGTTCAATTTCATCTGGTACCTTTGGAGGTTATTGAAGGCTTCGGCTAGATCGGCGACATGGTCCTAGCTCGGCTTGCTCATGACAAGCATATCATCCATGTACACTTGCATGTTCTGGCCAATCTGATCTTTGAAGATCCTGTTGACCAGACGCTGGTACATGGCTCCGGCATTCTTCAGACCGAAAGGTATCATTTTGTAGCAGTACGTCCCTTGATCGGTGATGAAGGCGGTGTGCTCCTCGTCCTTTGGATGCATCTAGATCTGATTGTACCCAGAGAATGCATCCATAAAGGAGAGCAGTCGGTGACCCGAGGTGGCGTCCACCAGTTGGTTAATCTTCGACAAGGGAAACTATCCTTCGGGCATGCCTTGTTGAGGTCAGTGTAGTCCACACAGATCCTCCATTTGCCGTTACTCTTCTTCACCATCACCACATTCGCAAGCCAGCTTGGGTATTGTACCTCCCGGATGAAGCTGGTAGTGAGGAGTTTGTTGACCTCCTCTTTGATTACCACCTGCCTCTTGGGGGCGAAACTCCTCTTTTTCTGCCGAACTGGCCTGCACTTTGGGTCAATGCTCAACTTGTGGGTGATGATGTCAGAGAAAATATCTGGTATATCGACTGCCGTCCAAGCAAACACATCTGCGTTCACCCGTAGGAACTCAACAGGTGGGCCCTTTCCTCTTCTTGTAGCTGGGCCCCAATCTGCACCGTCTTCTCCTGGTCGGCTCTGAGCAGATAAGACAACAGGCATTCGGTCGGGCCACCCCTAGAGTCTTGCACCCTTTGGTCGAGCTCATCCACCCTGGGATCATCCTCGGGGACCTCAGTACCTGGGAAAGTATGGAAACATTGTTGAATCAACTGAGGTGCACCTCTTATTTCACCGACTCCATAAGGAGTTGGGAACTGCACTAGCAGCCATTTCATAGAGACGACGGCGTCGAGTAAATTGAGCCCAGGTCGGCTAAGGATCACATTATAGGCCAAAAGAAGTCTGACTACCGTGGAGGTCATCATGACAGTGCTTTGCCAAGGTAGGGTCCCGGCAGTGACTAGGAGTGTGACCTCTCCCTCAACCCCCACAGAATCCCTCGTGAAGCCGATGAGGGGTGTGTGCACAGGTTTAAGTTGTACATAAGACATTCATTCTGGAGAAGGCATCGTAAAAAAGCACATCTGTGGAGCTTCCACTATCAACCATGATGCATTTTACAGGATACTTCGCGATTGTCATTTCGACAACCGCGGCATCGTTATTTACATTTACCCCCCAATCTTTCCCTTCCCTCATAAAGGGGAGTATATTTTCAGACTGCCCTGCCCCCCGGGCCTTCTTGGACACGTGCTCAGCTCCCTGGCATATCATTTCCACTGGCTTCTCGGTAGGGCGGTTGTTGACTGCTGGTACCGATGGGAGAGCAACGAGCGCCTAAGGTTCTGCTTGAGGTCTGCCCTCCACGAACTGTCCAAGGTAGCCCCTCTTGATGAGTTCTTTGATTTCCTTCTTGAGGTTACGGCGTTCCTCGGTGTCGTGGCCATGGTCGCGGTGGTAGCGACAATACTTTATTTTGTTACGGCTAGTGGATGGTCTCATCAGAGGTGGGCACTTCAGGTAGGGCTCACCTTCAATCTCCATCAGAATCTTCATCCTTGGGGCGAGCAGGGGGGTGAGCCTCTCTTCCGGAGCTGGGGCGCACCTCGATATTGGCCCTTGGCAGAAGTTCGGAGTCGGAGGTCCTGGCTTCCGCGTCCCGGACATCTCGATGGGAGCTGGCTTCTTCGATGGCTTCCCGTCTAGCTCCCTCCTCATATGGTCATCCTCCTCGACGTACTTCTGAGCTCGGAGGAGGAGCTTGGAGTAGCTCTTGGGGGGCTTCTTGTCAAGCGAGTATGTCAGGCGGGAGGTCCTAAGCCCTCGCTTTAGTGCCAGCATGGCAACTAGCTCTTTAAGATTATAAATCTCCAACGTAGCAACCTTGAAACGGGCCATGTAGTCTCGTAGGGGCTCGCGGTCCTGTTGCCGGATGGAGAAGAAGCTATCTGCCTCACACGGCACCTTCCGACAGGCATAGAAGTGAGCCATGAACTTTCGCTCTAGCTGAGCGAAAGAACCGATGCTTTCGGGCTCGAGGCGGGTGAACCAGACCCGTGCTGCCTTTCGAAGGGTTGCTGGGAAGCCGATGCAAAAAAGGGCGTCGGTGGTCCCTTGGACCCTCATAAGGGCCTTGTAGCTTTCTAGGTGGTCTAGGGGGTCGGTGGTCCCACCATAGGGATCCACCTACGGCATCTGGAACCGACTGGGAATCAGTTCCTCTTGGATTTCTTGAGAGAAGGGGGGACGGGCATCATAGCCCGTTGGCTCATCAGCGGAGCCCTGCATGTTCGCAAATCAATGGGATAACTCCGCCAGCTTGCACTCATGCTCCTCCAGGCACTTCTCTGCTGTGCGCTTGATGGCCTCATAAGTAGAACCTTCTGATGAAAGAAATGCAGAAGGTGACATGGGTGCACGATGCTCATGAAGGGTGGACTTGTCTCTTCGACCTTGGTGGGGTTTGGTCATTACCCACTTAAGGGTCGGGGAGCGACTCTCCCTATCGACAGATCTGGCTCGTTATCTTTTCACCGAAGTCTGATGACTACCCCAGGGGTCGGTGATGGCCCGCGGCTGTGAAGGCCTTCTTTAAAAGGAATGCAGACTGTCGCGGGGTACTGCGGCATGGGCCACGGGGGTTCCTGGCTGCTGATGGGTAGCCAAGGACCGTTGCTGGTACTAGAGCTGGCGCACTGCCGTAGTAAGGATTTGCATCTACTGGGCAAGTGCAGCCAGCTGAGATTTCATCAGAGGTGGTAGGGGTAATGCGGGCGGTTCCACTTCTGGGACATGTGGGTTTCCTTGAGAAAGAGAGTCTCCTGCATGGCTAGTGGAAGCTTCTCTCGCTCGCATCGTCACCATCCTCCTGATGGACCCGCTTTTAGAGGGACTGGCTTTTGGAACAAAGGGCCTGCATCAGTCCCCCCTACCCGGCACACCAATCTGTTGCCACCAAGATCGTCATGGCCCATAGCTGCTGTCGACGTTGGATCACCTCTCGTCTTCTCGGGGTTGACCTGCGCTTCGGAGCCTGCAAAAAACAAGGTCAGATACTCGGGCTGGGGATTCCAGTGAGGGTACTCCAACGGTCAAGTCAGTGACGATCCAGGGAACAAATCCTTCTAGTTGAGCCCCTCTTGATGGACTCCACGCTAGGAGGAGTGAGTGGTGTGAGAGTGGGGGTGCGAGTGTGTTGGGAGAGATGGTAGCCGAGGTGGATTGGCCTTCTTGTACGGCTTCCTCTTGCTCACTCGCTTGGATGAGTGCTTTGCGATTAAGCTTGCCTGCCCCCTTGCTCGGGGCGTCGAAGGTTCTTTTAAGTCCAATGATTGTTGGATGCATACCTTGGGATTTTTTCCATATTGGCAGGCACGTGCGACGGTATTCTGTGCCTTGGTCGGGACGTATTTCCTGATTGATGATAAGGGAAGCTACCATGCGCTCTGACACTCCTTCTGGTCGTCCCATTCTGGGATGTTTGATAGTGCCTCGATTAGGGAGCCACTGCCCCCGGGATTCGAATCTCCTTGTTGACTTCCACTTTCGAGTGGTGCAGGTGATTGGTGGAGAGCGTGGCACCCGGGTCAAGAAGCTTCCTCCTCTTCTGGTGTAAGTGGTGGATGCGGACAGTTATTATGATATGATGGATATTTCTTCATGGTCCTCAAGTAGCTCGCCGGTGCCTTGGGGGTGGCTCTGCTCCCTTTGGTGTCGGGCGGCATTGCTGGAGATGATTGCCGAACTGGAGAGCTGGGACTCCGCTCCGGCTCGGGGGGCTCAACCTAGTGGAGGAGGCCGGGCTCGACTCCGGCCTAGAGGGCTCGACCTCGGAGGGGCTCGACCTGGTGAAGGAAGGCTTGACTCCTGCTCAGAGGGCTCGGCCTCGAAGAGGCTCGACTTGGCAGAGGAGGGCTGAGCTCGACTCCGGTCCAGGGGGCTCAGCCTCGGAGGGGCTCGATCTGGTGGAGGAAGACTTGACTCCTGCTCAGAGGGCTCGGCCTCGGAGGGGCTCGACCTAGAGGAGGAGGGCTGAGCTCGACTCCAGTCCAGGGGGCTCAACCTCGCAGGGGCTCGATCTGGCGGAGGAAGGCTTGACTCTTGCTCAGAGGGCTCGGCCTCGGAGGAGCTTGACCTGGCGAAGGAGGGCTGAGCTCAACTCCGGTCCAGGGGGCTCAGCCTCGGAGGGGCTCGATCCGGTAGAGGAAGGCTTGACTCCTGCTCAGATGGCTCGGCCTCAGAGGGGCTCGACCTGGCGAAGGAGGGCTGCGCTCGACTCCGGTCCAGGGGGCTTTGCCTCAGAGGGGCTTTATCCGACGGAGGAAGTCGCTCAACTTCGGCTTAGGTGCCCCGAGCTCGCGGGAGCTGACCTGGTGGAGGATGGAACTCGGCTTTGGTGGGCCACCTCGTCATTCTGGGGGTGCTCTGCTTGGTTAAAGGAGTTCGAGGTGGGGTGTCCATCATGGCGGTTTTTCTAACATGGCATCTGACAGGGATTACATGTCAGCTTCCTGCCACATCACAAATCATGGATAAAATTGCATGCACATAATTTTTTTAAACAAAAATAACAAAAAATTTGTAATAGCACAAGGGAAAATTATAGAAAGTTATTTTTAAAAATATTGTTGCAATATTATTACTAAAATGATGCAAAAAAGGTGAATTATCTTTTTTTGGAAAATAATTTCTACATAAAATTTTTATATGGATGGACATATTAAAAATATGGAACCAATTATTCTATCCATTTGATACATATACACATATAAAAAAACGAAATCCATCCATGTTATACATCTAAAGCTCTTAATTTTTATATATGTCTAGGATTTTTAAAATCTAAACCTAATCAAATTTTTTCCCCATCCCACCACCTTTTCTCAACCCATCCTGCCCCCTCCCTCCCTTGGCTAATTCTTCCCAATTTCCTTGCCCTCCTCCTCATCCCCGTCCATTCCATTGCTAGGGATAATGATGTCCAAGCTCCCTTCCCTTTCTAGCATTGTGCTATTGGAGCTCCTCTTTTTTTCCTTTTTTTTTTTCATAGTCACCTTAAATCTCTCTCACAACCTTTCTTCGCCACCATGGCAACTACCGTGTAGGCCTTGATGTTTGCATTGGAGCTGAGTTAATAGCGATCTCTCTGTGCACTATTCTCTCTATTCTTGTCTCAAGTTGATACTTCTCCTATTATGTTTTTGGTGCTCGCCTAACTCGAAGCCTTTTCTTATTTCTTTATGATCCATTCCTTTCTATTTTTCCTTTTTCTTATTTTTTGACCACCTTCTCCATTGCTACCCCTTTACAACCCTAACCTTAACCCTAATCCAACTCAAGTCCTAACCCAAACCCTAATCCGAACCCTAACCCTAACTCTAATTCTAATCCTAATAACCCTAACCCTATCACTAACCCAAACCCAAACCCTAACCCAACTATAATCCTAACCCTAACCTGAACAATAACCCCAAACCTAACCCTAATCCTAACCCCAAACCTAAACCCAAACCCTAATCCATAACTTTATAGTGCACTTGATTAATCCAACAACCCAGTAACCCAAGCATAGCAAGCCAATAACCCAGAATCCATTAAATTATTTACCCATTAACCCAAAACCTAATAACCTGAACCCATTAACCTACTAATCTAAATCCATTATTTCAAATTCATGGACCCAATTCCATAACCTAAACCCGTTACCTTAATACAATAATCCTAATTTATTTTTTTTCTAGCTCTCTCTGTTGATCCCTAAACTTTTTTTTTTCTCCCTCCCAATCGCTCACCCAATTCATTAACCCTATTCAACCCTTCTATTCATGGATTTCTAATTCTTTGGAACTGAGAAACTATTGCATCCATAGCAATACCTATTCCAAAACCCTTCCCTGAAATTATATTTTTTTAGTGCTTTATAAAAGGCTACCCAAACCATGGCAGAAACCTTTTGTGTACTATTTAACCAGGAGTGGAAGGTTGCTATGAAAGGCTACTACATTCACAACAACCATCCTAGGTATCTTCCTTAAATAATATTTCCATTGGGGAGTGGAAGGTTGCCCAAACTGATATATCAACCCACCCCATACTATTGATGAGAAATGGTTCATGGTTTCTCACATGATGGCCATCTAAAACTAGAAAGTTGCCAGATTATAGCCAACAACTTTTCAACAGACTAATGTAAGAATTCAAAAATTAACAAAAAAAAAAAGAAATGGATTTTAACTTACCTTTACTCCTTGAGCTTTTCAAATTTCATTGCTTCTTCCATTCTATAACATTGAATTTTCTGTGCTATAACTTCTCCCATGTCTATGGATAAAATGGCTAAGGGATGAGGATGGAAATAACATGCATTTGACTGTTCATTTGTTCTGTCTCATTCCTCTATTTTCATAATCGAAAACCCTTCTCTCTACATTTAAAAAATTGAAACATTTCTTTTCTCATTTAAACCAAAATATGCTAGTACTCTCCCTATTAATTAAGAGGTAAGGAGCATCTCTGAAATGACTTTTCCTAGTCTACCTTATTTTTTCCCATGCTTTTCCTCTCTCTATAGATTTGTCATCATGGCCCAAACATGATGTTGACATGACAACTTTGCTACTAAAGCATACTATTGTTGCTGACATGGTACAAACATGGTAGTGTTGGTATGGTGTGATGACATAACAAGCTACAATATTTTTTTTGAAACCCATATCCACTCATGTAATTTGGGGAGGATTATTTTCCATAGATTATGGTAAGGGGGAGTTCAAAACTCACCATCTACAATGGCAACACGTGTCCCATCTGAAATGGCAACACATGTCGCCATGGGAGGAGTTATGAACTTCCCTTTTATTATTGTATAGATTAACTTTTTAAAACTTTTTTTTACTTCTTGGTGTTTTTTTGGTGGGGAGGGGGAGGGAGGGGGAGACAGGGATGGGTGTTAAACTGAATCGATGAGTCACAACATAGTAAGTAGATTGAGCAAAATCCATTCCTAGTATAATCCACCAATTAAATATATATCCTAAAAGTCAATTTGACTGACACATATTCTCTTTTTAGGACATGAAATTATATTTAATATTCTAAGTTGGACAGTTTTATCCATACATATTATATGTATCCATATATCATCCAAAAAATTAATGGACAATAACATATTCTCAAGAATTAAGAATTTAAGGCATGTATCATTATAGATTAATTTTTAAATACTTCCAATTATAGGATCATCACCGGATGGTGATTGATCTAGTTAGATTGATATACAGATAATTTTCCTTTGGATATACAAGTCTCAAGTCTACAATGTGGGAATACTAGAGTGAGAGTGCGGGTATTTGTTAGAGAATAACAATATCGAGTTGGATCATTATGAGAAGTTACATGGATGTCTACTCACTCGTCAATGATTTTCTCAATGTTTTAGCTGTGTGAGTGGTTTTTTGACCTGTGGTACCTTGGCTGCTCATGATAATATTACTGTAGTTTAACAATACAAAATATTGGCCCTAGTCATTCAAGTCCTTACTATGTTTGTTAGATATAGTAGGTTCATTATAGGAGTAGGAGTGCATCTATAGGGGATCTATTCATCTTAGTAGTTAAGGTGCAGTCCTATATAATTTTAAGAAGCTAAGTCTAAAAATTAGTGGCCATGATAGGTAAAGGATAGAAAAAAGTTTCCATGAGTTTTATATTGAACTTAGGCTAATTAAATCTAGCATATGACAAATGCTTAGGATTTGACTAGTGTTTATGACCTGCATCTTGTTGGGACTCTTGATAGAAAAACGTGTTTATGACCTGCATCTTGTTGGGACTCTTGATAGAAAAACTTAATCACACTGTAACTACACTTAAGGGTTCATCCTTCTATTTGACTGAGTTACTACTACATGCTTTTAGACATTATTAGTATATTATAGGAACTCACCAAGATCATTTTGGATCAACAATCCTTGATGGAGTGAGTTGGAATTATTCTGATCCATCGAAAGAATTCGATGATACTATGATAAAGATCATGGTATATCTCATTACCGGACAAAATAGAATATAAGTGATCACATAAAATAGGAGCTTGACCTGATTATGCAGTTGGATCAATATATGTAAAAGCTACATATTTGGTACCTACTAATTTTGGCACATACTAATTATTAGTATAAGGAATATAATTATAAAAGTTGCAATGCAATTGAATTTAATAATTCAAGTTAAACTTGGATTACAATCCTAATTAAATTAGGGTTGATAGCCTTTCAAATTCAACTCGAATCATCTTCCAAATTGATCCAAATTAAAGCCTAATTAAATATGGAAGCCAGAGTCCCGGTTGACTAGGCTTCTCTCTCTTATTACATGCCGAAAATGAGAAAGAGAGATGCTAAAGTAGCGCCCCACTCCTCTTGGTGCATGTGAAGAAAATAGAGCCGCAAGATTGGCAACGCTCCTTCTATTCTAGGTTTCTCTCTCATCTAGATAAAGTTTACCTTTATCTTAATCTGAAATTGATAAAGATAAACTTTATCTTGAATTATTTTGGGCATGGACTCTAGATGATTTTGTGAGACAAAATTGAGATGAGAGAAAGTAGGATTAGCACTAAAAGAGAAATATGATTTCCTTCTATGTTGCAAATCCAATTCCACCAACCTCCTATAGTTTGAATGTGATTCAAATTGAAAAAGATAGGATCTTATCTGATTAGGTGTGTGGAGTTGAGAGGAGTCATGGACTTAATTTTTGCATGTAACAAAAATAGGTAAAGAGGGGTTAGCACAAATGATGAGATATGATTTCTTCTCATCACTATTTTTTCATCTATCGCCTCTCCTCCCTTCCATATCTGATTCCACGTGCCAAGATAAAAAAATAAAAAGAAAAATGATAGAAAAAGGAGGAAATAAAATGAGCTTTTCAGAAGTCCAATTCCCTTGCTTGAGCGCGAAGTGTTCGCACTAAGATTTTTCTAAGGCTTTTCTTCTTTGAGAAGAAGTCCAGATCCATTAATCGAAGCGAGGCCTGCAATGTACCAGCACTCTGATAGCCTTGATGCTTTAATTAGATCATCTTCATGTGGATACCAATAAAGGCCGAGAGTGTACTGATAATTATATTTAAATATAATTAATTTATCTTTATTTATTTAAGAATTGATGCTTTTATACATTGGTTGTAGGGAAGAATACTGCTAATATGAAGAGCTCAATTTTTGGAATCCAATGACATAAACGGTACTCAAATCGGACTTGAAACGAGCTCAGAATCAAGTTTCAAAATAATAATAAGGAATTACACAAATTTTGGAGCCACCGGTCTATCATGGACCTGCTACT
This sequence comes from Areca catechu, assembly GCA_021397845.1. NCBI lineage: Eukaryota > Viridiplantae > Streptophyta > Magnoliopsida > Arecales > Arecaceae > Areca > Areca catechu. The sequence goes on along the minus strand of CM038049.1, from coordinate 147,616,834 downwards.
TGGTTTATAAAAAGCCCAATGGTCCACCGACAGCCATGGCCAATGGTCCATGGCTTAGAACCATGAACCGCGAAGCCTATCTCAAGCCAAACTTGCTGGAGATGCCTCCCATCATCGTCGAGACCACCTGAGAAGCTTCTTATGGTTGGAAAGGACACGTAGAAGCCTTTTGATGCCATCCGAGCCATTTCTCAAGTACCGATCTCCTCCTCCATTGGTTTTCCTTCCATGTTGACAATTCAAGAAACTCTCCACCATCCCAAGATGACACTCACCGGTCTTGCTAGCCATTGCTGGCTTTTCTCCTCTCCGTTGCAGTCGTAATCACTGCCCTCTCTAGCACAACTATCGGCACCTTCCTCACTGCCATGCCAACACTACCACTCCCTCTACCTTGACGTCAAGCCATCATAGTCGTGGCCGGCCATACCTGAGATCCTAGCACTACCGTCTTCCTCCCTGAGAGCCACCTGCCATAACTTGTGCCACCCCGTTGCCTGCTACATCCTTTATCCATTTTCTTGTTGTCAGTCTAGAAGCCATTTGTCGGGAGATTGGACCAATAATGTCTGAACGAGAAAGGGGTCAGAAGAAAGAAGCTCAATCATGGACTCGGAGTTTAAATTTTGAAATACAGTTCTATGGGAAACAGAATACGGGTGTGATGGGTGCGACGATCTAGCAGATAACTCTAATGGAATATAGAGTTGTTGTGGATTGCGATGGGAAACCAACGTAGTTCCCATGTGGGCCCTATGTACTTCTCTCCATCTATAAAAGAAGCCTGATTCCCTCCGCTCCTTCCATCCTTTCGATTTCCATCTTGTCGCCCTTCTGCCCTCCCATCTATTTCCATTCCCCCGCTCTCATCCGACTTCCCTTCTAATGTTATTTCCACTGCTACTTCCTGGTTTCCTGGTGTTGTCGCCAAAATCGCCGTAGCCTATAGCTATGACATGTCGCGAATACGTTAGGTTCCCGTGGGGCACTCATCCCTCCCTTTCCTAGTGGGCTCCTTGGTCTGGCCACCCTATAAAAAAGATGAGACCTAGGCAGGGGATTCCGGTAAGGACACTCCGACGATCAAGTCAGACTGGACGATCAAGGAGAATAGAACCTTTATGGTGGAGAGTATAGGGGGCTCTCTGCATAGAGGGTGAAAGGTAGAATTAAGGTGGAAAGAACAAGCGGAGATGGAAGCGAAGAGTTTGGAAGGGTCTGCTGGGGGTCCCTTGCTCACACGCTCTCTGTCTCTTTCTCACCTGCTTGTTTCTTCTTACTTCCCGCTTTTCCTCTCTCTGACCTTATGAATGTGGGATGGCCTAGAACAAATCTGGGGCTTTATCCAGGTGTCCCTTTCCATGTGCCCTCTCTGGGAGGGGCTTACCATTGCCTGCGACCTCCCTCTTGTCGGACCGATCCTTAGGAGGAGATCCTTTTATTGGGGGTATATGCTGGTGTGGTTCAGGTCTTGTCCCTTTGGTGGTACGGTTTCCCGTGGAAGGGACAGGCACCGTGCGACTGAGCCCCCTACCACGATGAGGCATTTCCATTCCTAGAGAGACCGTTGGAGCGTCACAAAGCCCTAGGGCCCTTAATGGAGTACTCCTTTCAAGGGAGGTCTACGTATCGTGTCACGGAGTTTGAAGCCCCCAGTTGCACGGTCGTCGACATGGTGGTACGTTATAGGGCCCGGAACCTGGCGGGTTGCATGCTGCTCAGGGCATGGAAATGGTGTGTTGCAGAGTTTGAATTTATGGCAGGATATGCACCAACCTCCGAAGGTTGCAGGCGATCGGTAACCTCCTTACCGTGGTTCGAATTCTCATTGACCCTTCTTTTACCGCCAGCAGGAAATTTTTAGCCCCTGTAAGGCAAACAAAAGGGGGAGAGTCTCGCCACTACAGTAAGAGCACGATCCCACTTGAGAGCTGACCTTGGTAGAGGGCTTGCCTTGGTAGCATGAGCATGACCCTGGCTGGGAGCTAGCCTCAGGTGGGGGGCTTGCCCTATAAGCACGACCCTGACTAGGAGCTAACCTCGGCGGGAGGGCTTGTCTTGGCAATATGAGCACGACCCCAGCCAGGAGCTGGTCTCAGGCGGGGGGCTTACCCTATGAGCATGACCCCTGCTGGGAGCTGATCTTGGTAGGAGGGCTTATCTTGGCAGCATGAGCACGACCCCAACTATGAGCTAGCTTTAGGTAGGGGGCTCGTCCTATAAGCACGACCCCGATTAGGAGCTGACCTCAGCAAGAGGGCTCGCCTTGGCAACATGAGCATAATCCCTACCAGGAGTTGGCCTCAGTCATGGGGCTCGTTCTATGAGAACGATCCCAGCTGAGAGATGATCTTTGGCAGGAGGGCTCGTCTTGGCAGCATGAGCATGACCCCGGCCAGGAGCTAGCCTCAGGCAAGGGGCTTGCCCTATAAGCATGACCTTGACTGGGAGCTAGCCTCAGGTGAGGGGCTCATTGTATGAGCATGACCTCGACTGGGAACTAACCTTGGCAGGAGGGCTCGCCTTGGCAGCATGAGCACGACCCCGGTCGGGAGCTAGCCTCAGGCGGGGGGCTTGTCCTATGAGCACAACCTCGACTGGAAGCTGACCTCGATAGGAGGGCTTGCCTTGGCAGCATGAGCATGACTTCGGCTAGGAGCTAACCTCAGGCAGGGGGCTCGCCCTATGAGCATGACCCCGACTGGGAGCTGGCCTCAGACGAGGGGCTCGCCCTATGACCATGACCTTGGCTGGGAGCTGACCTCAACAGGAGGGCTCGGCTTGGCAACATGAACATGACCCTGGCTGGGAGCTGACCTCGATAGGAGGGCTCGCCTTGGCTCTTCATTAGGCCGCCGTATCTAGGCGGCGTGTCCCTTGCCATCGTGGTAGTTAGCAGGGACTCCACATCAGCGGAAGTGCCACATCACCTGGTTTCCACTGCATCGCTATTTCAGGCTTCCACCACATCACTACTCCACCTTTCGATCTATTACTGGACCTTTCGATATGCTGCTGGATCTTCATGGAAGCATGATCTTGGGAAAGAGTAATTTTGTTTTAGAAATTTATTTCAGTGATGTTTTTTTCTTTAAGTTATGAAATAAAAAATCTTATTGCTTCATGTTGCCTTTTACTAAGTATTCTTTAAGTGAATAATTTTTGACTGATCTATTCCTAAAAGGAACGGGCCATGATTTGCAAGTCATGGCCCGTACTCTCGTTAAGATGGATCATATCTTAATTATATTTATTATTAATTCTTTTTTATCCCAACTCTTTTATTACATACTTTTTTTAAATAACTGTAAAAGTTCTTATGGATTTGACCTTACTCCCGCTACTTTATCTAAGAATAGTAGAATTAAGGTACTGTAATCGATGCATAGTGACTCGCACTAGATTTTTGGCACCATTGTCGAGGACTTTCGGCATGTTATTTCGAAAAGAGAAAAAAATCCAAAATCAAAAAAAAAATAAAAGTTAATAGTTAATATTTTTCAATCATGAGTATCCTGACATAAGGTTGCCATAGCATAACTTTAAGTTATGTTGAATGTTATCCTAGGATACAAAAAGGTTGAACATACTTAAAATTTCTAAAATCTAAATAATAAAAATATTTTTTTTTAAAAAAAAGAAAAATAAAATATTAATATCCTCATAAATTATTAGGAGATTAGAGACTTAACCATCGAATTTTAAAAAAGAAGTAATTAATTTAATTTTATTTGTGTGATAACTCTAAAGTTTGGACACCTTATTTGTTGCATTGCATCTGCCATAATAGACTTTAAGGGCATAACCCATTAATCAGATAAGGTGGGGAGTTCATCACCCTTTCTTAGCCCACAAATCATCACCCTGCATTTGCATTGACCCAGACTTTAATTATTAAAATTAAGTAGATATCAGCCCTAAGAATTTTGAGCTCGATAGGACAAGAAAATCCTAGAGTTGGACTGTGTTCAGATTGATTAATTACTCGGTGTCTAAGGCAAGTGGTTCAGGGACAAGAGCTAGAAAGAAGGTGGTTCTTTAATTGGTTTTGTACGTTTACCTGGCCAATTTTAATTGATGTCTAAGGGAAGCAATGAGAAGACCCCCACCAACCTTACACTTACTTGGCCTAGTCAATTAATTGATCTTGGGCTTGGAGTTTTCAAAAGTAACCTTAGAACAATTAGGAGCAGTCTAGACTTAGGTTAACCCTAGGATAGAATTGATTTTGATTGCATCACTTGTTTGGAAAAAAAAAGTTAATAAAAAACTTTTATCTCTAGGACTCTCTTAATAGTCTTCTCTTTAGACCTCCTCTCATTTTTCCATATTTTTAAATTAATTATTTTTTAAAAAAATAATAAAGAAATTGAATTATTGTTTGCTCTATAGTACTACTGTAAGGTGTATGCTAGGTTGATGATCATTAAAACCTGAAATCATATCCTTAGATCCATAAATAGATAGAACTTGTAGAGCAAACATATTACGAACTATGGATCCCAATTAAGAAACTGATCCATCATGACAATTGGAGTACTTCACTCCTTCTAAATATACCTATTCTCCTTGTATTCAAGTACCTCCAGTAAAGACTGTCCAGTATGAAATCAAGTCCAGTATAATTCAGATGTTACCTTCTTTTTATGGACTTATAATTGAGGACCCTTACAAATACCTAAATGAATTTCTAGAAATATGTTCAACTGTCAAGATCCAAAAATTTTCGATGATGCCCTTAAGCTTAAGTTGTTCTCTTTTTTCCTGAAAGATAAGGCCAAGTATTGGTTAAATTTCTTATACACCGTAACAATTTCAACTTGAAACCAACTCCAAAGGAAATTCCTTAAGAAATACTTCCGGATAGAGAAACTAACCAAATTAAAAAATCCATAACCAGTTTTTTCTAGTTAGATGGAAAAATGTTTCATGAGACATGAAAAAGATTAAAAGAATTGATTAGAAAATATCCGCACTATGCTATACCTAAATGGTAAGTGGTCCAGTGCTTTTATGATAGTTTGCTAGAAAGGCACCGGTAAATAGTTGATGCCTCATGTGGAGAAACATTTATGCTAAAAAATGAATATGAGGCGTGGTAACTTTTTGAAACTTTAAGTAAAAATTTTCTACATTACATATATGCTACCCGTAGAGATCCTCCCATAGGATCTAAAAAAGGTGGAATGTATGAAGTAGGTCATTCTATAGACATCTATAGCAAGGTAGATGAACTATTGCAAAAACTTGATCGAATTTTACAAGTTGGAAATACTTCCTTTATCAGTTAGATTGTGGATGGAAGAGGGAATGGTCCACTACCTTCTTAAAAAGACCCTATGGCTCATTTCTTCCCTCCATTCTAGTGGTTTTTCTTTGCTGGAAAAGATTTTCTTTGGAACTTTTTTTCCTCATCACATGCTTGGGTTGACTGTAGGTGTTTCATTCTCATCAAATGTTGATTGGTCGTGCATCATTTGAGAAAGAAGGAAGAGAATTGTTTCAGCATAAGGTAATAAGCTTCTCCTTCTATTTTTTCAATAAAAAAAATTAAAAATTTTATTTTCATTAGTGCAATAGGGGGTTGCTGTCAATTATTCGACAGCTGTCCACATCCCATGCGGACATCATGTGGAAGGCAACCGAGAAAGGCAACAAATATAATAGAAACCCAAAAACATTTAACAGTTTACTTTGAAGAATTGTAAGTAAATATATATATATATATATATATATATATATACATATATGTAGCATCCACCAGTTGGTCGATCTTGGAAAGGGGGAAGCTGTCTTTTGGACAGGCTCGATTGAGGCCGGTGTAGTCTACACAGATCCTCCACTTCTTGCTAGTCTTCTTGACCATGACCACATTCGCCAGCCAGCTGGGATACTAGACTTCTCGGACAAAACTGGCCACAAGAAGCTTTTCCACCTCTTCCTTAATTTCTTTTTGCCTCTCCAGGACGAAGCTTCTCTTCTTCTGCCAGATTGGGCAGCACTTCGGGTCGACATTCAACCTGTGAGTAATGTTGGAGGGAATTCCTGGTATGTTCGTTGTGGTCGAGGCGAAGACATCTACGTTCGCTTAGAGGAAACTTAGTAGGCGAGCCTTCTCGTCCTCCTACAGCTGGGCTCCTACCTGTACCTTATTCAAAGGATCTGTACTGAGGGGATACGACAACAAGCGCTCGATTGGGCCACCCTTGGCATCCTGCACCCTTTGGTCATGCTCCCGGGCTCGATGCAGGTGTACCAAACTCGAGCGGCCGGGAAAGCAATGTAGAGGAGTGCATTAGTTGCCCCTTGGACTCTCATGAGAGCCTTGTAGCTCTCCAAGTGGTCTAGGGGGTTGGTGGTCCCATCATAGGGATCCACCTGAGGTATGTGAAACCGCTAAAAATCAAATCATCTTGGATCTTTCAGGAGAAAGGGAGGTGGGTGTCATAGCCTGCGGGCTCACGCGAGGAGCCTTGCAGATTAGCAAACTGACGAGATAGCTCGACCAGCTTGCGCTCTTGTTTCTCCATGTGCCTCTCAGCCTGACGCCTGATAGGTGGAACCTTCTATAGAAGCTATCAGAGGAGAGGAAGATAAGGGTCGGAGAAGATCATATCAGGGGACCTTGCCACGATGACACTTGCAGTGCTTGGAGGCGACGTGGTCTGAGATCGAAGATCGACTCTCTCGATAGACCGACCCGCTCCACTACCTCTTCCTTGGGGTCTGAAGGCTTCCTCAAAGAATGTGGTCTGTGGATGCGATGGCCTTCCTTAAAAGGATTGCAGGCTATCACGGTGTCCGGCAGCTTGAGCCGCGGGGGTTCTTGGCTGCTGCTGGGTTGCCAGGGCCCGGTGCTGATGATGCAACTATCGCACCACTGCAGTCAGGGTATGAACCTGCTGGGTGAGCGTAGCGAACTGGGGGTCTACCGAAGGTGGTGGCGATGGAGCAAGGAGCTCCCTCTCTGGGCTGTGCAAACCCCCGTGAAGAGGAGGATCCCCCATGTGGTAAATAGAGGCTTTCCACATGCACCTCACCACCATGTAACCAATGGAGCTATTCCAGCAACGAGGGATTGGCTTAACTCGGCTATTCTCCTACCTGGTGTGCCAATCTATTGTCGCCTAGATCACCATGGCCCGTAGCTCTTACATGGCAACATTTGGTGGTTTTCCCACCTGGCATCCTCTTCAAGCACCCAGTCTTGCAAAAGAAGGAAGGCCCAGGTCGGGGATCTCGGTAGGGGCACTCCGACGATTAAGTCAGTGGATGATCAAGGGAAACAGATCCTCCTTGGTGGATCCCAAAGTGGTCTCCACTCTCAGAGAATTCAAGAGGTGATAGAATGAGAGTTGGGATAAAGAGAGCTCGAGTAATGATGGCTGTTGCAATGGGAACTCAGAAGGCGGGAGCATGACCTCGAGGGAGCTGACCTTGGCCAGGGGCTCAGAAGGTGGGAGCACAACCTCGATCGAGGGCTTGACGTCGGGAGAGCTGACCTCGGCTAGGGGCTCAAAAGGTAGGAGCATGACCTCGACCGAGGGCTCGATCTTGAGGGAGTTGACCTTGGCGAGGGACTCAGAGGGCGGGAGAACAACCTTAGCCGAGGGCTCGACTTCGGGGGAGCTGACCTCGGCCAGGGGCTCAGAAGGTGGGAGCATGACCTCGACCGAGGCTCGACCTTGGGGAAACTGACCTTGGTCAGGGGCTCAGAAGGCAGGAGCACGACCTCAACCGAGGGCTCAACCTCGAGGGAGCTAACCTCGACTAGGGACTTAGAAGGCAGGAGCACGACCTTGGCCGAGGGCTCGACCTCGAGGGAGCTGATCTCGACCAGGGGCTCAGAAGGCGAGAGCACAACCTCGACCGAGGGCTCGACCTCGGGAGAGCTAACCTCGGTCAGGGGCTCAGAAGGCAAGAGCACGACCTCAATCGAGGGCTTGACCTCAGGGGAGCCGACCTCGACCAAGGGCTTAGAAGGCGGGAGCACGACCTCGACTGAGGGCTTGACCTCGAGAGAGCTGAATTCGACCAGGAGCTCAAACCTAGCACTTCATTTGGTCATTGCATCCAGGTGGCACCCGTTGATAGCGTGGCAGCCAGCTAGGTCCAACAAGGTTCCATATCAATGGTCATGCTGCATCAGGAGGATAAATAGATGCAATGATGAAATTAGCAAAGACTTTCCAAGAACCATAAATGTATAACTTAATGGAGGAAGCTACCCCCAAGGTTCCCTTCTAGGATTTAGTAGATCCCTATTTGACTCATTTTGGGATAGATGAATTTGATGCACATGGGTATACCATAGAAATTCATAATTTAATATAAATACCCTACTTTGAAACCACCCCACTTTGGATTGATGAACAACAAGAGCCATCATCTAACCCACCAATAGCTTCCTTGTTAGAATTACCACATAATCTAGAATTAAAACCACTTCCTGATGCACCAATTCAAACTCTTTCAATGAACCTTATCTAGGAAGCCTAACTTAGTGGTATTCTAAAAGTATATAAAGAAGCTATCAGATGGGATATTACTAAAATGTGAGATCATGATTTTAAAAATTTTATCATTGATTTATCCGTATTCGTTACTAATCTTGAGGACTGCCTTCAAAATCTTTTCATGATATTAAAATAATGTATGGAAATAGGTTTAATATTAATTTGGAAAAGGTGCCTAGCTTTGACATGGGAAGGGATATTGACTAAGCACATATGCCCGAGAAGGAGAGTAGGGTAGATCAACTTATAAGTGAAGAAATTCCTAAACTACCACCTCCGATCTTGGCCCAACAAATACAATCCCTTCCTAAGATTATATAAACTATAATAATATTTTTAAATCTTGGAATAACATATTTGCCTAATACCTTTTATTGATTTAGGCTAATTATCATAGAGTACTCTATCAATATTTTTCTACCATGATGACAAGGACTCTTGATTAGCCATGTCCTTTTGATATTATGAGGTACATATTAAAGTTAATCATTTATTGGACTCCCTCATAATATCTGGCTGAAGATGTTAAACTTAGCATTTATTAGAAGGCAATCTAATATTTATTTTTATAAAATAAAATAATAAAAAAATCTAATTTAAATTGATTATTACAGTCTTTATCTTATTGATAAGCTTTTCTTCTCAGGTGATCTCTATCCCTATATCTTTTTTTTGTCTTTATGGTTTAAATTTATTTTTTTAACTTGTTTATACCATTAAAGACAATAGTATTTAAGTTGGGGGTAGAGATAAATTTTTAAAAATTTTAAAAATCTTTGGAAATTCTTAAAGAATTTTTAAAAAATCTTTCAAAAATTAAAAAACTAAAAAAACTTTATTTTGAATAAATCATGTGTCGAGAAAGAAAATACTGAATAAAATAGACTAGAAAAAAGTAATAAAGTTAGAAAGTATTTACTAATGACTGTAGCAAGTTAAGGAATAGATTAGTTAATTAGACTTTTAGTGGCCTACTTAGATTATCTAAAAGCTATTAGCACTTCCAATTGCACATGCTCTATAACAAGGCAAAGTATATATTAGTTGTAAGGCTAATTGAGGACTTAATCATCACTAAAAATTGGTAATTGATATACACCTCAATTAAAAAAATTTGAATTTAAGAAAAGAGGTACCTACCTTAAAAAAAGAAGGAAAAAATCAGGTAGTGTGAAAACTACCTTGAATTTAAGAAAATAGCTACCTACATGAAATAAAAGTACAAAATATAAGAGTATATGTGGATTGCCCTAAGCTTAGTAACCGGATCTCTGCATCTAAGTCAAGTATGGAGATTCGCATCAAATGGTGAAGGGAAAGCTATGATGCTTAGCACTCAAGAAAAGAAAGAAAAAAAGAAATTTAGATAGTGTGAAAGCTACCTTACATTCATGAGCTTGATTTGGGGGTGTATAAAAAAATAACCAAAATAAGTGATAAGCAAATAAACAGTTATCCTTTGCAATATGACATCGAAATGCTAAGTTAGTCATCACAAATATGAGTACTGTAGATCTTTAGATGAATTTTAAGGAAGTTCCTAATTATGCTGACTACAAAATTTGCTTCAGAAACTCAATACATAGTTAGGATACTTGCTAGATTTTTTTACTTTCAATTATAGATCTATTTTTTAAAAGAAGTTCTTAATGACACATGGTTATAATTTAGTACTTATATGGTTATTACATTGCTAAGGAACTAGCAATGAATAAGCTAGGGGTGTAATAAATCATATATTTATATATTTATTTTAAGTATTTTAAATAATTATTGGTACCAATATCTTCTAAAAAAAATTAATTTTATAATTAAACTGGATGTTCTTGCAAAATAAACTATTTTTAGAAAATACCTTTGAAAAAGATAAAATTAGAGCATAATTATGAAAAGTAGATGTCGAGCTGAAACACACACTACATATCTATTAAAATATTTAATAAAAAAATTTATTCATGTTTCTTCCTCTTTGGCAGGTATATTAAGATTGATAAAAAAATTTAAAATTAAAAAATCTAAGAAAATTGATTGGATTACTAACTAGAAAGCTTGTCAGCATGAAGAGCTCGAGTTGTAGAATCCAACAGATCAAATGGTACACGAATTGGAGTTCAAATAGGCCCATATTCAAGAAAAGACCAAAATATCAAATTATGCATATATTTTAAAATAGTCGGTCCACTATGAATCGGCTGCTTGGTTTACAGGAGCCCCTATGGTCTAGAGACACCAAAAATTAATCATCCCACGGTCCATATTAATTTGATTTGATTTAAAGCCTTCTTTAAACTCTATTTAACGGATCCTGAGCTGCAATAAAGGCATCCTAGAGAGAGTATGATACAGGGTAGATGGTATATCTTTGGGTTGCGGGTTGATCTCTAAGAGTGAGGTTTCTTAAAGAAGAGCTCTACCCCTACACTATCTTCAAGTCTATTCCATCTTCAAGATCAAGATGCAAAGAGAAAGAACAAAAGAAAGTCCAGTTCGCTCCATGTAGTACGATGGAAGAAGGTGAAGTGATATCAACCAACTTCCTAATGAGGCTGCGGTGAATCAACTTCAGATGCTTTATTACCACTTTTACTTATTTATTTAATTATTATTTTTTTATACTTATATTTTAATTAATATAAAATTTATTTTTTTGTAATTTAAATTCCTGTCATTTACTTTTATCATAAGTAGAAGTTAAGATCTGATTAACGGATTGAACGTACCCGAGTTAAAATTCCTATTCTTTTATATTATATTATTTTATTTTTTGATTCAAAATATTATTTTTGTATAAAAAATAAAGATTTTAAACTATTCTAAGCACTGTCTTTTTCGTGAATTTGACTCGACTCATTCTTTCTACATATTTTTAATTTTATTTAAAAGTTGGTTAATTGAACTGATAGCCACGATATCTTAATGACAATATCACAATCCTATCAACTGGATTGGCATCGATTTAGTGGCCGGACTGGCACCGACTTGGCGATCAGACTGGCATCTGGATTGAAGTCGGACTGGCACTGGCCTGGTAATCGGACTGGCAATCAAATTGGCACCAGCTTGGTGGCCAGACTGGCATCAACCTAACGACCAGACTGGCACCGACTTAGCGATCGAACTAGCGACCGGACTGGCACTAACCTAACTATCGAATTGGTACTAGGCCAGACAGCACCAACCTAGCAATTAGACTAGCACCGACTTGGCAGTCGAATTGACATCTAGATTGGCGATCAGACCGACATCAACCTGGTGATCGGACTAGCAACCGGACTAGCCCCAGCCTGGCAGTCGGACTAGCACTAGACTAGTGACCGGACTGGCACTGGCTAAATTATAAATTTTATATTTTATTATAAAATATTTATTATATTTATAATATGATATATATATATAATATATAATTTAATATATTATAATATATATTACTTATCATATATTATAATAAATTTTATTTTATAATATTAATATTTTAAAATATTATTGAGGTAATAATTTATGACTTTATTTATATTTTATTTTTTATTTTTAAAGTTTTTTATTTAGAAAAGGGAGGTGAAGAAATTTGGTGAAGCCATAGGTGTGACCTGCGGGTTCATTTAAGATGAAGCCACAGGTACAACTTGCAACTTTTCTTAATTTTTTAATTTTTTAATTTATTTTAATTTTTTATATTTTTATTTTAAAACTTAAAACTCCATGTTGTATCTCCAGCTTCACATAAAATGAAACGACGGTACCTGTAACTTTGATGTGACATCCATCAAAATACGTTACTTTTGTAAATACGTTTTAAATAATTATATTTTAATAAATATTTATTAAAAATATTATTTTGAAAAAAATACTATGTGTCTACATGTTTATGCTAAAACTTGATAGTTCTGGAGGATTGGGCCTCGCATAAAAATCTTGAATCCACCGCTAAGGCGGTAGCTCGATTGGTAGAGGCTTTGCCTCACTACCAACAGGTCGTGGGTTCGAGACGGGATCCCTGGGTGACTTGATTAAATCCAGAAATTATTTTCTGAAGCCTGCGATAGTTGGTGTGAGTGAGAGGTCAGGATTCTTCTTCTTTGTTTCCCTATTCTACCGGCCGATGTCTTAGTAGTGTTAGGTTGACGTACTCACCCCTTGGTGAGGAAATGCTGCAAAAATCTGAGCACCTTGAATCAAACATTACCTGGCAGCGTGGGGGCCCGTGAGGTAGCTACACTAGGTTTAACTCCCCTTATCCTTTTTTTTAAAAAAAAAATCTTGAATCCAAATATAGTCTAAATGTTTCAACCGGCTTAACTTTGATTCGATGCTCAACTTGTTTATTATTTGGTTTGCATTGGATACTGTTGTTGCCGAACCAGCGTGACTCTGGTGCATCGTATGGACTCCTTCAGAACTTGTAAAACAAGCCCACTCACCGGAAGGGTTCCTGTGGGGGATACTCCGATGCTTAAGTTAGCATGGATTCAAGTAAAACATATATGAAATCTCAAGAAAAATGGCTAAAGAATGTGGCAGTAATTTTGCTAGTTGAGCTTACCCTCGGAGGTCCCCGTTTGCCGATATTTATAGGCTTGGGCCTTAACTAAATTCAGTTAGAAGGGCCTTGGACGGTTAACTCCATTAGGAACTAACATGTGCTTGTAATAACGGTAATTGGTTATTTTGGTAGGATAACTATCCCCTTTCTTGTCGTAGTTATTATTCTTCTGATGGATCAGCTATTATGTGATGGTCGGTACTTATGCATCGATCGACTCCATCAGTTGATCGACCTTGTGCATAGATCGGCTTTGGACATCGATCAGCCTTGTGCCTCGATCGGCCTTGCGCATGGATCGGCCTTGGACATTGATCGACCTTGTAAATTGATCAACCTTTATAAGCCGGTCAATCACTTACCTCTTCTACAGCAATGGGGACTAATTTGTCCTTCTATAAAACCTTTAGGCCATATATGGTCTTTTGCAATTTGGTCCATTCCTTTTGTCCCAACATTTGCCCCCCAGCTCCTGAGTTCAAGTAAACTTTCTAACAGCTTGAACAGCGGAAGATGATGAGAGATTAGCGAGAGACTTTATATTGTTGCTTATATATATAGAAAAATATTTTTTTTTTAATGATGGTAGACTCTGGCATCCGATGGCAGAGTTAAGGTGTCTGTTCTCTAGTGTAACACCTTTGCCAGGTGTCCTCCAATTAGTGGAGGGGGAGTTATGATTCGAATCTCATTGACATACTGTTACTTTTTGCTATCATTATTTGATATGTAGTATAAAGTTGTGAAGAAATCAAACACGTCGATAGCACACAAACTTTTGATCATGGCCATTGCCATCTGATGTTCGTCGATTCCTTGCAGATCATCGCTTTGGTTTTCCTCCCATCACGTTGGCTGCCTCATTCCCTTCCAAAAGAGTCGTATCCATCCGATGGGATTTTGAGACACGTGGCATGATTGGAGGTGGCACTCGGGGTTCGAGGAAGACATCCAGACCATCGGCGCCCATTATATAAGTGCCCATCTTTCCTGACGAACAGATCTTTTCTTCGTTTCGATCGTGAACTTTTGAGGGAAGGGTGTCTATCTTTGAGTCGGCTCTTTTTCTTCTCGAACCTTTTTCTCAGGTCAGTTTCCTTTCCTCCTTCCTATGGATAGGATCTTAGAAACTTCCATTGTTGCTGAGTCTGAAAATCCTAATCCCCAGAGGAGACTAGGTCGCCAAGTAGATGTAGTTAGATTATAATCCGTTAGGAGCTCCTTTAGCGAGTCCAGGGTTCTTGCCATATGGAAATACTATAATATTTCATAGGGGTTCACCGTAGTCATACCCCGCTTCGATTAAAGAATAGATAGATCACCTCCCGATAGTATAGAATATATGAAGAACACTTAAAAGCGGGCCTTCATTTTCTATTTCATCCTTTCTTCCTTGGGATCTTCAATTTATACCACTTAGTACTTGCCCAGCTAACTCCTAATAGTATGAGGGTCATATGTCCTTTCTTAGTCCTTTGTAGCGATCTCAAGATAGAGCTTAGGACTTTTCTTTTCACTGCCTTCTTTGTCTTGAAGAAGGATTTCCACGGCCATGAATGGTGGGTCATCGACCCATCCTGGTCATAAATTTGTTGTGGAGATTTCTTCGGCCATTCATGGCTGGAAGCCCTATTTCTTTTACATAGTGCTCGACAATCCATGGGGCTTCAGTATCGAGTGAAAGGAGCCCCATCTGACTTCGTATAATGGAAAGAAAATTTTAGTGGCATATAAGGAGGACTTCGAGAAGCTTCAGGGAGTGGAGGTTCCTCCAATGAAGGAGCTACTAAATGAGCGAGGCTTGTTCTCGACTTAGATTAGCTCATTCCCTTCTTTAGATATATCTCATGAAATCCATTATATCTCTTGCAAGATTGTAACCGAACATAATGATTGATACTTCTATGTTTTGCAGATTCAGCGATGAAGTTTGACATGAAAAAGCTCCATCAAGTAGCCAAGAGGAAGCAAGCAGCGACTCCTTCGACGGGTTCGGGGAGAGGGGAGTTGGAACGACTGAAGAAGTCGAAGCCAATCACTTCGCCTCCAAATGTCTCTCTGGGGCGACGTCTCCCATAATAATAAAGAGCATATTGGATGATGATGGCATTCCCTTGTTCGATCTCCATCCAAGGGTTGTCCCTACAACACAAGAGATGGGATAGCCGACGACAACTCCCTCGATTGATCCACCATCAACTCATCCTTACCGATTTGACAAAGGCAAGGCTCCTCAAACAGAAATAGGAGGGGATGATTCCATTGAAGATCAAGTTATCAACTTCAATGTCTATGTTGATGAGATGGGCCTAGACAATTCGGATCTAGCTCGTCGATTGCTGAAGGCTGTCATACTCCCTAAAGACTGGGAGATGACCAAGTCATGATGGATAAACGAGGCCCTTCCATCCATCTATCCTGGTCTTCTCAAGGTAAGATCAAAATTCTATGCCCCTAAATAGGAGAAATCCTTTTAGATATGATTAACCTTGCTGTTATACTCATAGTTTATCCACGAGATTGCTCTAATCGAAAGGAGCATGGTCGGCTTCAATCGACTCTACCAAGAAATGCGCAATGAGCTGGAAGTAGCCAAGGCAGAGAAAGATGTAGCTGAAGAGCTACGGTAGGCTATGGAGGACAAGCTGGAGCAGAGTACCGCTCAAGTCCTTTCACTGGAGAAGGAGCTTGAGATAGCACGATCCCAACTAGCTGATTCAAAAGCGAAACTGAAGAAGAAAATAAAAAAGCTTCGTGCAGTTGAAGTGCTGATCAAAGATAGTTTGAATAAGGCCAAACAGGCCCAATCTCAAAAGGCTGAGTGGAAAAGAGAGCTGAACTAACCATGAAGAGGGCAGAATTAGCTGAACATCGGGCTCTTCAAGATGTGGAAGATTATAAGAAATCCGCGGCCTTCAATAATGAAATGCACGAAGTCGGGGTAGATAGTTACAACATCAGCTTCGAAGACTGTCTAAGGAGGGTGAAGAAGTTCTACCCAGACCTAGACACTTCAAAGATAGTTTCCTATGAATCTGATGAGGAAGACGGGGTCGAAGGTCAAGCTGAAGGTGCCCTTATTCAAAATGTAGCTGCTCCGACTCCACCCTTAGATCAAATTGAAGATGTGGGAACAGTTGCTCCGACTCCGAAATAGACCAGAGAAGATTAATGTACTTATTTTTCTTCATCTGCCTTTGTATGAGCTAAAATGTAAATGTAATTTTTTTTGCAATGAATGAAGAAAACCTTTTCTTTCTAAGTTATGTAACCGTGTAGTTTATCGAAGAAAATTTTTAAGTATCAAGTAATTGGTTGTCCAATACCTCCAATTATGAGCAAAATTTTTCAAGTATAAATTCATCAGTCATAATAAGTCCCATTTTGAAACAAATTTCTCCAAGTATAGAGTCATCGGACTCCTTTCAGTAAGGACATCGGCCTGATAGATAAACGATCGACCATTATGTCTCAGTAGGTATTTATGTGATAGTTGGTCTCCTAGTGCCAACCTGCTTTAGAGCACTAATCGACTCTTATATTATGGTCAGCCTCCATATGGTGATCGGCTTTTAGGGAGTAGCTCAGCTATGTGCCACCTCACTAGCCTTTGGACCTATCTAGCCTTTAGTAAATTGATATGCTCGATTTGAGCGAGGGATTGCCCCCTTTTTTCCCTTTCTTTCTCTCCCCTTCTTCTTCTTCTTCGCTTCTTTTTTTATATAAGAAAAAGATAAGCTTTTAATGAAGAGAGAGAAAGAGATATCCTTTAATCATGATAATTTTGGTTTTTGAGGGCAGCTTTGATGCACCGTTATTGGAGTGTACCGCCTCTGCCAGATGTTACACTGTCATTGGTGAGGAAGTTATTCTTCGGATCATGGGGTCATGTCGATCGGCTTCATTAAAATCGCATGACTTTGAAATCCAATCAATCGTCATCCTTTCATCTTGTTCAATCGATTTCTCCTGGATCGATGTCGTTATATTAACTTCCATCAATTTAGGGGTGTACATATGGTGTGGTCACAGGAGTGTTCATGGTTTGGGCAAGAAGTCTTGACTGCTAATATCTTCTATATAAGAAGCCTTCATCCCCGAGGGCCTAGTCTTTTTCTACCATTGCCATTCTTGTTTCTTGAGCAATCTTTTATCCCGATCTTCCTCCTTCTGCAAGTACTTCTGCCTTAATCAACAAATCTTGAGATTTCTTTTCCTTTGCAAAGATGAAACCGAATATTGGAAGACTTCGACAAGACGTCGGGAAGAGGGCGGCCATAGATACTTTAGTAAGAAAGCAACGATGGTATACCAAGAGGACCCGTTCATCTACTGCTCTTTCAAAAGTTCCCGTCGGGAGGGATTCTCCTATAGTCATGGATTCTGCTTTGGACGAAGACAACATTGTCATGCCCCGAATCCAACACCGGAATCAGCTACATGATCGGTCGCACAAATCCTAGATTTTATCCTAGAGATCATTCAAGGCCTACAAATTTTCTATTATAAACTCAATGCTTCATAATATTATAGATCATAAATCATAAGAAATTACCTAACACAAAGGAAATAGTATAACACATATGGTTCGATTTTCATCATCCTTCAGTCATCTGCTTGGTATTAATAACTCTCTAACTACTCATCATTTCTTCATGAATCTCATTCATCACTAAGCTCAAATATCTTGCTGAACTCTGAGAAGGAAAAATAAATAGAGGGTTGTGAGATTTATAGCCCAGTAAGATCTCTAAACAGTCACCATCAATAATAATAATTTAAAAATAACAAGGATATAATAGTTTATCATGCCAAGCAACCAAATAACTTAATGGTATATGTGATAAAACCTTTTTGTAAATCATGTTTCCTTTTTATATTTCAATTAAATCATCCATCTTCTTTAGGGTTTCGGACTAACCACGTCATGCTTCAGCCCATGGCTGGCAATCTCAATGTCCATGCCTGTGAAAGGCAATATTTGTCACGATTACGCCTGTGATCGATAATACTATTGTCCATGCATGCAAGAGGTAATATTTATCACGATTATGCCTGTGATCGGCAATCTCATTGTCCATGCCTGCGAGAGACAATATTTGTCATGATTTCGCTTGTGACCGGCAATCTCATTGTTCATGCCTACGAGAGGCAATATTTATCACGGTTTCACCTGTGACCGGCAATCTCATTATCCATGACCCCGTGGCATGGTTAGTCTAATTACTTCATTTTCTTAATTAACTCTTTATCCTTTCATATTATCATGTCAAATCATATCATGATATCACATCATGATGTCAAACCATGAAATCTCAAATCTTTCAATGACCGATATCATGATCCAATTCATACAAATATCACTTTATTTGATAAAACATGGTATATAGGAATATAGCTAATAACAATAACAATCATACTATCCAACATAAAAAGTCAAACATACCATGCAAAACAAATCATGCATGCCGATGCATATGCGCACAGATCAAACCATATCATAATAAACACACATATATAATTGATAAACAGGTTCAGAGATCTTTACCTTCAAGTGCTAATCCTAGTATATCCGATACTAGTCCGTACCCGAAATTTGCATAATATCTTCCTGCTTAGAAGGTTGATCTCCTACAATAATAAATAAATTCATTCAACCCAAACCCTAGTTTCACAAATTTCGAGGAAGAAGGTTCCCCCTAATTTTTTCTCTCCTCATCTTCTCTCTCCTCTTTCTCTCTCCTCTTTATCTCTCCTCTTTCTCTTTTTTTTTTTTTTCTTTTCTTTTTTTTCTTTCTTCTCTTCTTCTCCATGGAATAACTTCTTTCCCTTTTTTTTCTTTTTCTTTCTTTCTTCCACCCGAACTCTCCCTGTTCCTTCTCGGCATCGACTCAACCGAGACCCCCCCCTCCATGGTGGCCAGCGATGCCATGGAAGGATTGCCGGGAAGCTTGACGGACCTGTGGCGGTGGCTTGGCCACCGGTAATCCACGGCCGAGACTTAAATAAACCAAACAATCCAAAACAAAAAAATAAATTATATCCTCCTAAGAAAATACTCACCGATCTTCGATGACTTCCGAATGTTCACCAGAGAGGAGGAAGACACGAGGATGGAGGCTCGATTAGACGGTGATGAAAGGAATTTAAAGAAACTCCCATCGGTTCCCATGTCATTTGGAAGACCAACATCGCCCGAGCGAGTCCCAATCCCTCCCGGACTCGTCGCCGACCAGTTCCCTCTCCCCTCATGACTCCTCTCTCGAAAACACCGGTGTGAACTCTGACCGGATAAGGAAAATCTGATCCTCCCCTGTTCCAGTCCATGTTCTCCCCCTTCGTTCTCATTTTTTTTTTTGAACTGGGTCGAAGTCTGCTGGGCCTACCGACTTCGGCCCAAAAAATACTGTTCTCACATCACTCCCTCAAAATAGCCAGATGTTGCCATTGAGCGGCCAATAGCGCTGTCCCATCCCGAACCGTTTACGGAGTCTAGACAAAAGGATAAGGGTAAGGCTCCCGTTATTGATACAACGCCCGAGCCATAAACCGGAGTAGACCCACAAGTCAATGAAGAAAAAGGCTCAAAAAGTTTCAAGGTATATGATGCCGACGCCGGTCTTGACAATCCAAGGCTGGCCAAGACCATGCTGCAAGCCAATATCTTTCAGAAGAATTAGGAGGTGACCAAGAAACGTGGGCTGGAGGATACTTTTACCTCCATCTATCCCAAGATGCTACAGGTGTGTTAAGAGGATCTTCTTTTGCATGTCTTTGTTATTACTACTAACTTTGTCCATGTTTTTCTTGGTAGTTCAGCCACAAAATCTCTCTAATAGAGGAGAGCATCCGTGGATTCGCCGACCTCAACAAAGTCTTCAGGACCAGTTGGCATCGGCTAAAGTTGAGAGAGAGGTGGTCGAAGAACTTTAGGCGGCCATGGAGTAAAAACTGAACCAAACTACTGCTGTTAATTTTACATTGGAGAAAGACTTGAAGGTGGCTTAGGTTCAGATGACCAAACTCCGGCAGACTTAAAAAAGAGAAGAAAGAAGTTGCGTTCGGTCGAAGCGCTAATAAGATATAACCTCCATAACTATGAAGATGCCATGGCTCAAAAGGCCAAACTAGAGAAGAATGTCACTACCCTTGAACAAAGGGTGGAATCTGCTGACCAGAGAGTGGAGCTGGCCATCCAAGAGGTCCTTCACGCTGTCGAGAAGTATAAGAAGTCCAAGGCTTTCGACGACGAAATACATGAAGCGAGGGTGGAGAGCTATGATATTGGCTTCCAGGACTGCTTGAAGGAAGTCAAGAAATTGCATCATGATCTCGACGTCTCCTCCTTTATCGTTGTTAATGACGAGGTGGATGAGGAAAATGGAGTAGAAGAATCAACTAAAGATATACCTGCTCCCTCAACCAAAGTAGCATCCATTTAGGAGGTAGCCGCTCCCGCCTCAACTTCTGAACTGGTCGAAGGAAACAAAGCTTGATGTATATATATTTTTTTGCATGGATTTCAATATACATTCCTTCCTCTAACATGAATGAAATCCTCTTTTCTTTCATAACAGTGTTTCCACATAAGTGTTTTAAAATTTTCCAAGTACAAGCTTGTCGGTCTCGTTCTTGATTCCCGATGCAGATGTCTTTTTATGAATGTGCTTTTAGAAATTTTTCCAAGTCTAAGTAGATCGGCTTTTCCTATACTGCTTGTTACGAGATAATTTTTGCCAGGTATGGTGTCGATGGAATGGTGACTCCATATTTCAAAAAGTGTATTAGGGGGTGTTAACGTTCTCTTCAAGGAACATTATGGCCTAGCTAATCAAACTAGCCTTTCTTTGATATACCAATGAGATGGTGGGTTAGACCAACTCTGTTTATCGGATTTAGGTCAGCGGGTTAGGCCAACCCTTGGGCATCGGATACATCGATTAAATCGACGGGTTAGGCCCACTTTGTGTTTATTAGATAGATCAAAAGAGGAAAGAGAGATTACTTCACTTATAGTACTTGCGAAGGTTCTCAACATTCCAGGGTCGGGCCATTCGGTAGCCATCTAGGATTTCAATCCGGTAAGTTCCGGGTCATATCACTTCAGTGATTCGATAAGAACCTTCCCAATTAGAGACAAGTTTGCCTTGATCCGTGGGTCGAGATACTTTCGCCTTTCGTAGAACTAGATCTCCATGTCGGAATGTTTTGGCTTTAACTCGCGAGTCATAATATCGAACGACTTTTTGTTGGTATACCACCATTCGTAGCTGTGCTTGGAATCTTATGCCTCAAGTTGATCTAGGTCGGCTCTTCTTTGATTTAAATTATTTGACTCCTCAAAGTAATCAATCCTTTTGGATCGGAGAATGATTTCCACCGGTATCATGGCTTTGCTCCTGTAAGTTAAGTTGAATGGAGACTCTCCTGTTGTGGATCGATGAGTCATCCGGTAAGCCCAAAGAACTGAATTAAGCTCGTCAGTCCAGAGTCCTTTTGCTTCATTTAATCGAGATTTCAAGCCATGGAGGATTGTCTGATTGGTTACTTCGGTTTCACCATTGGCTTGAGGATGTCCAACGGAGGTAACTTGTGTAGAATATGAAACTGAGCACATAAGTCATTGAATTTTTTGTTGTTAAATTACCTTCTGTTATCGGTGATGATGGCATAAGGAATTCCAAATCAGAAGATTATAGAATTCTTGACGAAACCTTCAACTTTGTCTTTAGTGATTTGAGCTAAGGGTTCAGCTTTAACCCATTTAGTGAAGTAATCGATTGCAACAATTATGAACTTCTATTGCCCGAAGGCTGAAGAAAAGAGGCCAAGGATATCCATTCCCCATTGAGTGAATGGTCAAGGAGCGACCAATTGAGTTATTTAACTAGATAGATGCGTTTGAATATTGGCGTACCTCTGGCATTGGTCGCATCTTCGTACAAAGTCAGTCACATCTTTCTGGATGGTTGGCCAGTAATATCCCTGGCATATAATTTTATAAGCTAGAAATCTATCCCCAAATAATCACCACATATGCCTTCATGAACCTCTATAAGGGCGTAATTAGCATCCATAGGAGCAAGGCATTTCAGCAACAGTTGAGTGAAGGATTTTTTGTATAAGGATCCTTCCAAGACGACATATCGAGAGGCTGTCCAATAGAGCCATTTGGCTTTAGTGGCATCCTTGGACAAATTTCCATCGATTAAGTACTTGATTATTGGATCCATCCAGCTTAGCTCCTATTCGATCTAATGAATCTCCTCCCTTCCTTCAGTAGAGATGCTGGGGGTTTCCAAATATTCAACAAAAGTCCGATCCATGGAGTCGGGCATCATCGTGGCCAAGCGAGATAGAAAATTGGCATGAGAATTTTTTATTAGAGGGACATGACTAATATCTAGTGAATCAAACTGAGCGATTGACTCCCGAACTTTCTCTAAGTATTTGGCCAGAGTTGCATCTCGAGCTTCAAAGTCTCCTTTGACTTGGTTCACCACTAGTTGAGAGTCGGATAACACTTCCAGCTTCCAAATGTCCAGCTCCTTGGCAATTCTATATCCTACTAAAAGGGATTCATATTCGGCTTGATTGTTTGAAGTTCTGAAAGAGAAACGAATGGCATATTCTACGACATCTCCGTTAGGATCGGCTAAAATCAAACCGGCTCCATAACCAGAGGAGTTCGAGGCACCATCCACATAAATAACCCATGTAGAATTGGGATCATCTTTGGCATCTTCAATGGATATTTGTGTCTCCTCTTCATTATTATTCCAGGTGCATTCAGCAATGAAATTAGCTAATACTTGAGCTTTCATCACTGATCAGGGTTGATAGGATATATTGAATTCTCCTAGCTTCACTACCCATTTAGCCATTCTGCTTGAAGTATTGGGATATTGTAGGATGGTCCTTAAAGGTTGATCAGTCAACATAGTGATCGGATGAGACTGAAAATAGTATCTCAATCATTTTGTCGATATTACCATAGCATAGATCAGTTTCTGGATCTTCGGGTACCTTACCTCAGCATCTTGAAGTACTTTGCTAGCATAGTAGATAAGTTTATGAGTACCGTCGGATCCTTTTTTGACTAGCACCGAGTTGACAGCTTCATCTGATGCAGCGAGGTAGAGATACAGGCCTTCTCCTTCTTTAGGTTTAGATAGTAGGTTTGGATTGATCAGGTATTTCTTAAGATCCTCAAAAGCTTGTTAATAATTATCTAAACACTCAAAGCCCTGTGATTGTCACAACGCCTTAAAGAAAGGAAAGCACCTTTCAACCGACCAAGAGATGAATCGGTTTAATGATGCGATCCATTTGGTTAATTGTTGGACTTCTCTCTTATTAGTAGGATGTCTCATCTCGAGTATCACTCGGATTTTCTCTGGGTTGGTTTTGATTCCTCGATTGGTGACCATGAAGTCTAGAAAATTTTACAACGTAATCCCAAAGATACATTTGGTGGGGTTCAGTTTCATTTGGTATCTTCGTAGTACGTCAAAGGCTTTTTGGAGAACTCTGATATGATCGTCAGCCTGAATACTTTTAATAATCATGTCGTCGACATATGCCTTCATAATTTTGTCTATTTGATTTTCGAAGATCTTGTTGACCAACCTTTGATACATCGCTTTGGCATTCTTAAGGCCGAAGGGCATCACCTTGTAGCAATATAACCCTCTATTAGTGATGAAGGACGTCTTCTCTTCAACTTCATGATTCATTCGGATTTGATTATAACCAGAGAAGGCATTCATAAAGCTTAGCAGTTTATGTTCCACGGTGGAGTCGACGAGCTAATCAATCTTGCATAAAGGAAAACTATCCTTCAGGCAAGTTTTATTGATATCAGTGTAATCGATGCAAATTCTTCACTTGTTGTTGGCTTTTTTCACCATTACTAGGGCTAGAAATGGGCCGGCCCAAAGTTCATTGGGCCGGTCCAAAGACTATATTTTAAAAAATTTTGGACCAAATCCGGGCATTCCTTTGGTCCAAAAATTAAACGGACTCTATTTTGCAGCCCTAAGACTAGTTCAATATGCTTAAAATTTGATCCGAAGCTTGAACCGATTTCAGACCGGCCCGAAATTTATTGAGCTGGCCCAGTCCGGCTCCAGACAATGGGCTTGTGGGCCGGCCCATTTCCAGCCCTAACCATTACCACATTGGCATGCTAGTTTGGGTAATGGACTTCCCTTATGAACCCGGTGTCAAGGAGCTTAGCCACTTCTTCATTCATGACCATTTGTCTCTATAGGGCGAAGTTTCTTTTTTTTTAGCGGACTAGTCGGCTATTGGAATTGACTTTGAGTTCATAAATAATCACATCGGGAGGAATCCCCAACATATCTGTGGCTGACCATGCGAAGATATCAGCATTTTTCTGCAAGAAGTTGGTCAGTCTTGTCTTCAAATCTTCATCGAGTAAACTTTCGATCTGGGCCACCTTAGTTGGATCGTCTCTTGTAAGAGGCACAGGAACGATTCTTTCAACTAGTTCTCCGATGTCTTTGGTCTAATCTCCAGGGTTTATCTGATCTAGAGTCATTCTGCTGACCGATTGTCAGTCTTGAATCATCAGGCACTGGCGGGCTATTCGCTGATCTCCCTTAACTTCATCAATTCCATTTTGGGTTAGGAATCATACTGGTAGATGATAGGTAGAGATGATAGCTTGAGATTTATTTAAGATGGGTCATCCTAAAATAGCATTGTATGCTGAAGATGTCTAGACAACCATGAATGTGATAAGGGATATTTTCTACCTTGGTTCAGTTCCAAGGGTCACAGGGAGAGTTATTTCTCCTTCTACTCCTATTGGATTTTTGCCAAATTCGGCAAGAGGCGTTGAAGTTCTCTGCAATTTATCTCTAGACAAATTCATTTTGAGAAAGGCATAGTAGAGTAAGACCTCGGTTAAGCTTCCATTATCTGTCAAAATCCTTTGTAAATCATAGTTTGTGATAATGGCAGAGACTACAACAGAATCATCATGGGGTACTTGGACTCCCTACAGGTCATCATCGGAGAAGCTGATGGCGTTGCTCCTTCGAAGTTTCTTCGAGGTGCTATCATCTTCGTAATGTGGTCGATGGTGTAACATGCCAACCATGCCATCGGTGGATCATTGGTTGGGGAGCTCTGCACTGCCAGTGGTCTGCCTTGGGATCGTTATCTCAGTTGGGCAGTCTTGACTATGGACATACTTTCTTAGGTACTCATGCTTGATCAATCCCTCAATCTCATCATTCAGCTGGATACATTGTATATCCATGGTCCCTGTGGAACCAGCAATATTTGGCCTTGTCTTTGGAAGAAGTTTTTTTTTCGATCTCCATTAATATCTTCTCTCTTGGGAGAGATAAAGGAGTATGGTGTCATATTTGTCGATGAGAGCCTTGTCGATCGGATTCTTCGATTTTGGGCTTTGCCGCCGGGTCGACGTGTTGTTGGGAGGCCGAAGTTGATTACCTTTTGGATTCTTCTTCTTTGGGGTTGGCTTTCCTTCCACTTGGCATCGACTGTTTTTCTGCTTGTGCATACTTTTGTGCGCGCGTCAACAATTCAAAGTAGTTAGTGAAAAACTTGTCCAGAGAGAAGGTAAATCTGGTTGACCAAAGCCCTTTCTTCATAGCCAACATGGAGACATGTTCATTGAGATCGGGGATTTCTAATATGTCAGAATTGAATCGGGTCACGTAGTCCCTCAGTGTTTTGCCCTCTAGCTTCTGAATGAAGAAAAGGCTATCCAAATTCCGTGGCATCTTCTAGCTGGTCCTGAAATAGAATACAAATAATCTTTCTAGTTGTTCAAAGGAATGAATGGTATCTGGTCGAAGACTCGAATACCACATCCTGGTAGCTTTCTTGAGTGTGGCTGGAAATGCGAGACAATGGAGGGCATCAGTTGCTCCCTGGATCATCATATGGGCTTTAAAGCTGCCAAGTGATCAAATGGATCGGCCATCCCGTCATATGGTTACAACTGGGGAATCTTAAAGTGAGACGGAATTTTTTCCTCCATGATTTTTCTAGAAAAGGGTGATTGTGTGTCGTAAGCAATCATCCTGTCTTCATTTTTTCTCTGGTTATCGAGTTTGGCAACTTGCAGTTCCAATTTATAGAACTTCCTCTCGAAATGATCCCATCTCAGGCTGTCTCAGCTTCGCTGAGTGCTTCTTAGAGTAGATTCATTGGAGGAGACGGAATAAGATTTGGGACGTTTTCCTCTGTTCCAACCTTCTCCATAATCACGGGGTTGGGAATTTTGTTGCGTAGGGGATTATTGGCTTAATGAAAGGCGATGACGAGAATGATGGCTTGGTCTTGGACGTCGAATTGGGAGAACGTCGACTGCATCTGGAAATGATAGGATGTCGACTGCATCTGGAAATGATAGGGCATTGCTGTTCGCTGACTGCTACCTCTTAAAGGTTTTGGACATCCATAGTCAAGACCTCCATCTTGTTCAGAAGAACATTCAGTTGTTGTTGTTGACCCAAGCTAGCAGCTGGGACGGCATTCTTATTGTCCTGGGGTAGATCATTCTTCTTGGACAACAGGCGAATTCTCCAAGTAGAAAGATTTTGCACCTTTTTTTATCATTTTTCCTTTCAAGATTCCTTCAAAGAAATGATTTCTTCCCCTACATGGGGGCCAATATGTTGTTGCCGAACGAGCATGACTCTGGTGCACCATCTGGGCTCCTTCAAAACCTACAAAACAAGCCCACTCACCGGAAGGGTTTCAGTGGGGATACTCCGATGCTTAAGTTAGCAAGGATTCGAGTAAAATATATATGAAATCTCAAGAAAAATAGCTAAAGAATGTGGCGGTATTTCTGCTAGTTGAGTTTACTTACTTCCGAAAGTCCCCGTTTGATGGTATTTATAGGCTTGGGCCTTAATTGAATTTAGTTAGAAGGGCTTTTGGACGGTTAACTCCGTTAGGAACTAATACATGCTTGTAATAATGGTAATTGATTATTCTGGTAGGATAACTATCCTCTTTCTTGTCGTAGTTATTATTCTTCTGATAGATCAGATATTATATGATGGTCGGTACTTGTACGTCGATCGGCTCCATGAGTTGATCGACCTTGTGCATGGATCGGACCTCAGGCGTTGATCAGCCTTGTACCTCGATCGACCTTGTATATGGTCGATCTTAGGCGTTGATCGGCCTTTATAAACCGGTCAATTACTTACCTCTACTATAGTATTAAAGATTAATTTGTTCTTCTATAAAATTTTTGGGCCTTATCGGGCCCTTTACAATTTGGTTCATTTTTTTTAATCCCAACAGGTACCTAATTTGCATGTTCGACTGTCCGCCTTAAAATTACTAGCTAATGTAATGTTTTATTTTCTATCGATAAAAGGTTGCTAATATAATTAAACTTGTGCTAAGATATGGAATATGCTAACGTGGGTTGCATGTGGCCTCCATGCAACTTGTGAGGGGTAACGTATGTATCATGAAGCCCATCCTCTCACGTGCATATCACGTGACCACAATTCCAACCGCCTCTGTCGTTTGCTTTCGTTCGGACAAGCGCATGAGGACCGCCATTTATTAACACCGTGGCTCAGGGTCTTTTTCGCATTGTCCTTTTTGTGCGCGTCGCTTGCAGACAAGGTTTCCCCGCCTCGACGAGGTGCGCCGGCTGTAGCCAGTAGTCGCTGCCCTAGAGCGAAAGGGGGAGAGTGAAGCCATTTTTGCTCCCAACCTCTCGATTTTCCTCATCTCTCTCCCCCCCATTTTCTCTCCCAACCAAGAGAGAAGAGAAAGCCCTCTCGAAGCTCTGATTCCCGTCTCCGATTGCAGATCGTAACCGGATTCGTTTTCTTCAGGTTTTGGGCTCGCGATCTTTGCGTGGCATGGGTGCCGACGGCGATTCCGGCAAGGCGGCCGATACCCACGCTGCCGGCAGTGGCAGCAGCGCCACCGTCCACATACGGTGCTCCAATGGGTTGAAATTCTCGGTGCAGACATCGCTTGATTCGACCGTAGAGGCGTTTAAGGCCGTTGTCGCCGGGAGCTGCGACGTGCCGGCCGAGCAGCAGCGGTTAATCTATAAAGGTCGGATTTTGAAGGATGACCAAACCCTAGCGAGCTACGGTGAGCCCTGAACCCTTCCTGGATTCATTTCTTTTGTTGTTCGCGTAATTTTAGCTTGGATCACTATTATTTCTTGCTGCTTTCTCTGAAATCTTGATATTCCCTAATTTGTTAGAAGTAGGATCTCAGTAACTGCGTAGAAATGTTTCTTTTCCTTGATATTTTCATAACCTTGTGCTGTCTCGATGGTACCGCCGTGCATTTTGCCGTTCAATTTGTGAATTTGGAAAGTGAAACTTGGGTACTAAGTCTCATTCTTGTTCCTTCTATGGTCTTCTTCGTTGTTTATTGTTATTCTAGGCATTCACGGATTTGTGATTTTGGGAAATTGGCTAGAAGAATTGGCGAGGATTCGGTAAAGATTGGTATTATTTGTGTTAGAGTTGACATCTAATATTGCCTAATTACCACTTAGGTTTAATTCCTTAGGTCAACTATATATATTGCATTAATTATAAAGAGTCCAATTGATTATTTCTGATTAGACTGATCTTCCATAGATCAAATAAAACTAGAGTCAAACTGTAATCAAGATTTTAGTTCTATAATAGGAGAGACACATGTATAGATATAAATATAGAGATAACCTAGTTTCTTTCTTCAACTCTCATAACAACAGTGAACGATTTTTTATCGATCATCCATATAAGAAGAAGAGGGTAAGGAAAGAACATCAAATATCTCGGAATGAAGAACGGACATTTTGAAAACTATGTGATTTACACGTTTGGAGCAATGGTGCAATGTATATCTTTCATAATTTATGATTTTGCATGAACACAAAAGTGCCATCCAGGCTTAAAAGATTATAGTTTATCATAACATGTGGTATAGGAGCATGGTTTCGTGCTTTGCGTTCATGCAAAAATTTAGGATAAATTTTGATTTAGTATCAGAATATTAAAAATCAAACTTGGCTTCATATTTTATTTATGTATTTGTATTGAATTATAGTTTAAATAAATAAATAAATATATAAGAGGAAGAAGTCGGTGTTCTTTCCTCCCTTTTGGTCAAGATTCTTTCTCTGTCATTTGAAACCGGTCTTGATATGTTTCGTCTGTGACCGAAGAGCCTGGTAAGCCACCGGCAACCACTTCATGGTACGATTATAGGAGAAATGAGAGAAGGAACCGTCGAATCTAAGTTAATTGATGGTTTCTCTTCTCAAGTGCCGAATCAAAGTTAATCGACCCCTGTTCCTATTTATGGTGCCGCCGGCCGGGATTACAATGGGGGAGGAGTGCTGTTTTGGGCCTTCTTTCATTAATTTCGAAAGAAGGCTTGTAGATGATGGAAGGGGTCACTCGGTGATTCATGGATGGTCGGTGGCTTGTCAGCAAGCCCATGGCTCATCGGCCATGGTGTTTTGGTGGTGGGAGTGGCGATTTTTTTGTCTCCTCCACCATCCAAGAGGTTGGAGACTTCGTTAATGGGGGATTTTGGATGATTTCGTTTCACCATTTTGGGCATGCTGGTGGTTGGGAGAAGGCCACCGGCAGTCGAGATCAACTGGCGATCCATCGACGGCAAGTCGCAAGCCATGGCGATTTTGGCTCCTCTGGCGGTTCCTAGCCATGATGTGGCCAGCGACCTTTGGAAATGGCTGTCGGGCTGCTGAGATGGGTCGGTGAACTACCAATAGTGGGAGGGGCAAGCTTTTGGACAACGGCCATGGAGGATGATCGGTGGAAGAAGAACGGGAGGAAGAAGAAATAGTTATTTGGGTTTTGGATTTTGGGTTTTCGGGTTTTTACCCATTTATCAATCAAATAATTAAAGTTAAGTTCAAATTGATAAGTTGATCAAATCCAATCACATTAGATCACATTTAATTTGGGTTGAGCGGATTTTTGCGATTTAGCCCCTTTCAGGTTTTAAATTATATTCAGGTCCTTGTTGGTTTTAATATATTTTATTTTGAAACAACCATTTTGCAGAAAAGCCCTTATATTATCTGTTATTTACAATTCAATCCTCTATTATAGATTTTTGTTAAAATCGTTGTAATTTATTCATTTTATATCCGATTTGAACGATTTTTGAGTCATTGGGCTCGTGATAGTTTGAAATATATTTCAGTTAAGTTTTTATGCATGATAAAATATTTAAAAAATTTTAAATTATTTACATATAATTTTGCTTATTATTGCATTGTTCAAGTATGTTTTCGTATAGTTCCAAAGGACCTAGATCATTTTATGGATTTTGAATAGCTGAATTATTGAGGGCTAATGATTTTCTCTCTCATTATATTTTGGAATTGCATAAAAGTGTATTTGTTATAATTGATCCAAAGGTGATTGTAATTAGATGCAAAATTGATAGTTATAGGTTGACTAACTTGAATTATATAAAAATGGAAAGTTCTACATCCAAAGATGGAAATAATCTTGGATTTTTGTAATAGTAGTTAGTTAAACCACTAAAAGTGTAATTATTATGATGGATCACAATTTAAACATAAATTATTTGTTCATGTCATAATTATTATTTTTGCTTATATATTTCATATTATTGTTGATCATGAAAATTTTTATATTTATAATTTATGTAATGCATGTTTTGATATTATTATGTTTAAATTTATGATTAAATTAGTTATGGCATTTATTGTATGCTATAATTCTTGTCCAAAGGTGTTTTATAGTTTTATAATTTGTTATTGGCGAAATTATTTTTTTGGAATTTGCATCATGATAGTAACCGTATGGATAATTTTTTATTGATGGCTATGATCCCTGTTTCATTCTCGTTGTATCTAACTAATATTTTCATACTGAATGGATCAAATTATTCTGATTGGCACGAACAGCTTCTCATTGTTTTATGATGCTTAGACTTAGATTTGATCCTTCTCAAGCCTCAGTCCGATCAACTTACTCTCATTAGTTCTCTTGATCAAATAGAATTATAAAAAAAGGAGTGTTCTAATAGATTTTTTCATGATCATTAAGAGCTCTATAGTGAAAGACATTAAGGAATCTATTTCGGATAACAAATTGGCCTCTAGGTATCTTTTTTTCTATAGAACAACAGTGTACCAAGTTAAATAAAATCTTAGCCGGTATCTTAATAAATAAGTTAATTTCTATGAAATATAATGAAATTTCTGGAGTACGAAAGCATATTATAGAAATGTGTGACAGCTGAAAAATTAAATAACTTGAAAATAATAGTATTTGAAAACTTTTTTTTATAATTTGTTCTTAATTCTCTTGCATCACAGTTTACTCAATTTAAAATTTACTATAATATACATAGGAACCATGATCAATGAAAGCTCATTTTTCAATGTGTGCAAGAGGAAGAGATTGAAACGGAAAGGGATCTTGGTTATTCACCTGATTTCAGAGAAGCATCCTAAAAAAGAAGGCGAAGAAAGGAAATAAAGGGTCAAGCAATCCACCAAAGAAAGATTTACATAAATTGAAATGTTTCTTCTGTAACAAGAGGGACATATCAAGAAGGATTGTGAGAAAAGAAGGATATTCCCTTATCACTTGTTTGTTTTGATATCAATTTTGTCGATATTCCTTCAAATACTTGGTGGATTGATTCGGGTGTTGCAATTCATGTTTCTTATTCATTGCAAGAATTTTTTCTAAGCTGGAACCTATAGACTTATTACAGTTGGAATGTATAGACTTATTACAGACACAAGATTTAATTAAATCTACATGATGTCCTTTATGTTGCTTCAGTATTTAGGAATTTAATTTTTTTAGCAAAACTTAATTTAGAAGGTTTTTTATTTACTTTTACAAACTTAAATTTTAAATTAATAAAAAAAATATTTTAGTTGGTACTAGAACATTGTGTAATGGATTATATAAAATAAATTTGGATTCTTTTTTTGTACAATCTTTACTTATTTTGAATGTCAATGTTGGAATGAAATATGATATTATGAATGAGAGTTCTTTGATGTTACGGTATAGGCGATTAGGTCATATATTAAAAGAAAGGATAACTAGATTGGTTAAGAAAAGTATTTTATCAAATCTAAATTTTAATAATTTTGATATATACATCAATTGTATTAAAAAAATAAATTAAAAGTCATAAAAAGTATGCCACTAGAAGTCAAGGATCGATGTATACCGATATTTGTGATTATCTTTTATCTTGTTTTGAAGGACAAAGATATTTTATCATATTTATTGATGATTTCTTATGTTATGGTTATGTTTTTCTATTACATAAAATTCTGAAGTTTTGAAAGCTTAAAAGGTGTACAATGCTGAAGTAGAAAATCAATTGGATAGAAAAATTAAGATTATAAGATCTGATAGGGGTGGTGAATACTATGCTAGATATGATGAATCTGGTCATAATTCTAGACCTTTTGTCAAATTACTTGAATAGTATGGTATTGAGGACATTATAGTATGTTTGAAAATTTTTAACAAAATGGTATGGCTGAAAGGCGTAATCACATTTTGTTGAACATGGTGAGCAGTATGATCAGTAATTTCTCATTATTCTTGTATTTGTAGGAATTAACCTTGAAAATTGCTATGTATATCATAAATTGCGTTCCTAGTAAAGCCGTTTCTAGAACTCCTTTTGAGTTCTGGATGGATAAAAAATCATATTTAGTACATCTATATATCTGGGATTGTCCTGCAGAGGCTCAATTATATAATTCACAATAAAAAATTGGACCGTAGAACTATTAGTTATTATTTTATTGGATATCCAGAGAGGTTAAAAGATTTTAAATTTTATTGTCCATTATACATCACTGGAATTATTGAAACTAGAACTTCTAGGTTCATTGAGAATGGTGATAACAGTTGAAGTGGTGAACCACGTGATATGGTGTTAGAGAAAATAGGAGAATTCTTTTTTATTACGATAATATTTAGAGATGTTCCATATAAAACTATTTATCCCGAGATTGTAGAATATCAATAAGTAGTTGATACACCACCTCCCAAATAATCTATCAATGAATCTGATCCGATTGAAAATAATCATAATAATGATACTGAATTTAGAGTGTTTTGGAGATTTGCTATTAGAAGATCGGCTATTTCGGATGATTATATTGTTTATTTATGAGAATGTGATAATGATATTGGGATTAAGGATGATTCTGTCTCATTTTAGGATGTCATGAATAGTACTGATTCTAAACTTTGGTTAGATGCAATAAAAGATGAAATAGAATCGATGAGTAAAAATCAAGTCTAGAAATTTATCGAATTGCCTAAAAAGTTCAAGCTTGTTGGTTGTAAGTGGATTTTTAAAACTAAATTGGATTCCAAAGATAATATTGAAAGATATAAGACTAGACTTGCAACAAATGAATTCACTCAAAAGGATGGCATCGATTATTTTGAATTTTTTTTTTTTTGTTTATGAAAAGTATTCATTCATAATCATTATGGTATTAATAGCTTATTTTGATTTAGAGCTACATCAAATGGATGTCAAGATTGCATTCTTGAATGGGGATTTATAAGAAGAGGTATATATGGAATAGCCAGAAGGGTTTTTAATACAATAAAATAAAAGATTGCCATGTAAATTAAAGAAATCTATATATGGTTTTAAACAAGTTTCCAGGCAATGGTATTTAAAGTTAAATGATGTCATTGCTTTCTTTGAATTTAAGAAAAACATTGCCGATCAATGTATATATCTAAAGATAAGTAGTAGTAAGTTTATATTTTTGGTTTTATATGTGGATAATATCTTACCAATCAGCAATAATTTGGATCTCTTGGATGAAACTAAAAAGTTTCTTTCTAAACATTTTGACATTAAAGATATGAAAGACGTTTTTTATGTTAGAAATCCATCATAATAAAAGTAAGAAATTGCTTGGTTTATCTCAAAAAAATTATATTATTAGGATTCTAAAAAGAAATAGAATGTCAAGTTGCTCATCAAGTGAGGTGTCAATTATTAAAAATGATAAATTTAGTAAATTTCAATATCTCAGGAATGAGATTGAGAGAAATCAGATGAGGGATATACCCTATGCATATGTAGTAGATAGTCTGATATATGTTCAAATATGTACTCGTCTTGATATTAGTTTTGCTCTTAGAATGCTTGGTAGATATCAAAGTGATTCAGGTTTGGATTATTGGAAAGCTGCCAAGAAGGTGATGCACTAGTATCAGGAAATTAAGGACTACATACTCACTTATAGGATAACCGATCAGTTGGAGGTGATCGGTTATTCAGATGTAGATTATATTGGTTGTTCATTTCAGGACTCGGAGTTACGGAATCTATTTTTAAGCTACTGAAAATTTATTGTTATAATTCTATTACAGTTTCTTTTTCCAATAGTGACAAGATTATCCATGCAAATAAACACATTGATGTTAAGTATCTTGCAGTAAATGAGAGAATTAGAAGTCAGTAGGTGTCTATTAATTTTATTGGTATTGCTTGTATGATAACTGATTCATTAACTAAAGGTTTAGTATCCAAAGTTTTCAAAGAGCATGTAAAATTTATGGATATTTGTCATTGGAATATTTAATTTATAATAGATATTTATTTTGAGATCTTTTAATAGTTTAATGATTACTATTATTTCTGTTTAATTATTATTTGTATACAATATGGTTGATTTTTGTCAAAATTAAAATAAACAGAAGAGTCATTTATATGATATTACAGTGGGATCATTATAATAGGTGATAATTATATTATATATATATATATATGAGTATTAAATTAATAATTAATTATCTTTAGAATTGATA
Source organism: Areca catechu (assembly GCA_021397845.1). NCBI lineage: Eukaryota > Viridiplantae > Streptophyta > Magnoliopsida > Arecales > Arecaceae > Areca > Areca catechu. Next base: position 147,581,912 of record CM038049.1, on the reverse strand, counting down.
CTTTTATATATCTTTTGGTAGAAAAGAAGGTCATCATTGTGTAGAGCTCGAATTATGGAATCCAACGGCGCAAACCGGACCCAAATCGGAGTTCATATGAGCCTGAAGTCAATTTTAGAAGGATTTTAGCACATATTTTAAAGCAGTGCAACTTTTGGAACATTATTATAGCCGGTCCACCATGGATCGGTTGATTGGTCCACATATCTCCCGCTGGTCCACTGCAGCCATGGCTAGTGGTCCACGGAGTAGGACCGTGGACCACAGAGCAACGTTTGTGCCCAAACTCGCCGGAGAGATGCCCCTGCTGCCACCCAACCCGTCGATGCTTCCATCGCTGACCGGAGAAGCTTCAAACGGCCGGAAAAGTCACCGAAAAAGGGCAGTTGCACTTCACCTTCTTCTCCTCATCTTCTTCGTTCAAAGCCGCCCATTGCCATTAGGAAGCCCTCTTCTACCGTCACAGCAACCACCGGAGCCACCCCCTTCGTCGGAGAACTCGCCGAAGTCACCGATCGCCGGTCGCCCCTCCAAAAGTCTCCTTCCACCGTGGAGTTCCGGTCTTCTTCCTCTTCACCGTTCCAAGATCCAAATCTCAAGCCATCGGTCCCTGTTTCAACCTCTCCACTGCAGCCCGTGGTTGGAAGGGATGCCTCTTGCTACTGATCTCCTCTTCCATTGTTTTCTTCTCTTGTGCCGGTCCAAGAAGTTGCCGACGGCCACTCTCCCATCACTGGCCATTGTCAGGTCTTCTTTCTTGTCACCCGTTTTCTCCAATTTGCGGCAGTCCACCGAAGCAACCTCTACTCCATAACCATGAAGGCATTGTCGGGAGTTGGATGATGTTCGAAAGACACTGTCGAGAGATGCGAAGGCAGTTGGATCGCAGACGCGGAGGAGTTCATTCGGATGAGGAGGAAGTTCGCGGATGCGGAGGAGGCTGCTGGGATCGCGCGAACGGGTGCGAGGATAGGGAGATAGAACCGAGATTGTTGGGCAGATTGAGATAAGAAATCACCGCGATTCCCACGCGGGCCCGACATGATGTTTTCCATCTATAAAACCTTCGGTCATTCTTCGCTTCGAAGGAGGATTTTGACTTCCATTTTGCATCCCACTCCGCTCCGTCTTATTCCGACTCCACTCTACCTCTCATCGTATTCCATCCCACATCCACTTGTCCAATCCAATTCCCGTATTCATCAGCTTCGCCCAGGATGGAAGGCTAATCATACTTCTCAGGATTTCACTGTAGTGCTTGGCACAGGGGATTTAGTTTTATTTTTTTTAATCTTTTGTACTTACTTTCTATGAAATAAAAGCCTGAATTTCTTGTTAATATCTCCATGAGTCATTCATTCATATTAGGCATAATTTATTTTCTTCAGACAAGCTGTATTCAATAGGTACAGTTTGTACTCTTGGAATAAATTATCTTTAAAAAGGGTTTTTATAATTTGTATGTGTCCGATTTCTGACTAATCTATATTTCAGGGGAACGGGCCGTGATCGAATAGGTACGGGTCGTGATCGCCAAGAATAGATTATATTTGGTTCGGAACATACAGATTATTTACATAGAAGTGGAGTGCTAGCCCACCTAGCAAGTAACCAGTTGGAATTCCGAGATTCTTATTTGTTACATTTATACTTTTTCATTATATGTCTTAGTTATTTAGTTGATTTATACTTTTCTGTTATTAATAAATATTAGCATTGGTGTTGAAAAGTTCTTTTTCGGAATAATCCAAAGTCCCTGTGGGTTCGACCCTTACTTCCACTATTCTACTTTTAAGAGTAGTGGATTTAAGGTTTTAAATCGGTGCGTAGCGACGCGCATCAATAGGTATTATGGTTTTGTAGCCTATGTACTTCAGTATATAAGACTGGGTTAAGTAAGAATTGTTGATGTTATGATACATAGAAGGGAGTTTGTCAATTGCGATATATGATCGCTATCATCTGCATCAATGATTTTTTACTTAATCAAAGTATAAAGGATTCATCAAGAAATAGACAATTGGACAAAATTTTTTTAATAAGTGCACTCACCGGGTTAATTTCAAAATCTTGATTCAGTACTATTGTTTTTATTTTCAAAATTAAAATGTTTTGTTTTAAACTAAAATATTTTAGTAGAACTAAAGAGTTATTTTTTAAATGATAATATAGGCTAAGTGGGAGAATGCTAGATTTGCTATCTAATGTAGCCTAATTATTACTTAGTCAGGTTTAACTCCCTGGGTCAACTACATGTACTAAATCAATTACAAAGAGTCCAATTGATTAAGGAAATCTATTCCTGATTAGACTGATGTTCTTTGAATTAAACAGAACTGGAGTCAAACTTTAATTAATATTTTAGTCTTATGATGGGAGAGACATATATATAGGTATAAATAAGAGATAACCTAATCCCTTTTTCCAACTTTCATAACAACGATGAACGATTTTCCATCAATCGTCTAAAGGAGAAGAGGATGGAAGAGAGAAGATCAGATATCTCAGAACGAAGAATGGACATTTCGAGGTCTGTGTAATCTATACGTTTGGAACAATGGTGCAAGGTATATAAGGTTGGAATTGTGCCGGGCCGGCCTGATGGGCTTTGGGCCAGTCCAAAATCGAGTTTGGCTTCGGGCTAGATTTTAAGCAAATCGAGCCGGGCTTCGGGACTTAAAATAGAGTCCATTCAATTTTCGGGCCGGGCTCGGGCATCCTTTTGGCCCGACCCGAACCCGATCCGAAAATAAGCCCGATCCAATTCCTGGGCCCCTGGCTATTTCTCCGGTCTCCCATCTCCCTCTCTTCGTTCTCTCTCTCGTTTCCATCTCCCTCCCCCGGTCAGCCCCCGACGGTCGACACCCCCTTGCACCCGACGCTCCCTCTTTGTTTCCAAGTCACCCCATCCAACGACCCCGAAGCTCGCCCTCGCCCCCAACACCCTCGGCCCCCCGTGCGACCTCGCGGCCCCTCTTCGGCTCCGAGCTCCCTCCTCCGTCCCCGGCATCCACAGCCAATGACTCCGCCCCCCATGCGACCTCGCGGCCCGTCTCTGGCTCCGATCTGCCTCCCCCGGCCCCGACGCCCCACCCAATGCCCACTGCCCCCGGCACAATCTCGCGGCCCCCGCTCCCTGGCTCCAATCTTCCTCCTTCGGTCCAGGTGCCCGCACCTGACGACCCTGCCCCCATGCGCCATGCGGCCCGTCTCTGGCTTCGATTTGCCTCCCTCAGCCCCGACGCCCACTACTTCCAGTGCTACCTTGCGGCTTTCCCTCCCCGGTTTCGATCTGCCTCTTCCGGCCAATTGGGCAGTCGCCAGTTGGTGAACCATTTTTTTTTTGTTCATTGGGCTTGCATTCGGGCCGGCCCGATCGGGCTCGGGTCGGGCTCGGGCCTGAGGTTTAAAAAAATTTCAGGCCTAAGCCCGGCCCGAAACCCGAAATTTTTTTCAGGCCGAGCTTGGGTAGGGGTGTGGCCCGGTCCGGCCTGGTCCACTTCCAGCCCTAGAGGTGTGTCTTCCATAATTTATGATTTTATATGAATACAAAAGCATGATCTATGCATAAAAGATTATAGTTTTTCATAACAATTTGCCTATATTCGGTTGATGGTTAGAAATCTTTTAGTTTTTGTTAGCTTTAGGTTCATAGATTCTTGAATTTGACAAGGTTCCATGAATGGATAGTTTTCATGATAACTTAAAGTGCAATAATTAAATGAGAGCTGTCCAATGAGCAAGGTTATCGGGTGCTACTTATGTTTGGCTTGATATGGGTGAACTGTCTAATAAGCAAAAGAACTGGGCTAATGATAGGTTTCTAAGCTTGAGATGAACTGAGCTAATGATAGGTTTTTAAGCTTGAGCTAAAATGAGCCAAATGCGGCCAATGCTAGGCTCAAATAAGCCTGCTTATTATTGTAAACAAGCCAATAGGCACATGCCATCCATCTTTGACATTATAGAGCATTGTTATTATTTTAATTCACGTACCTTTGGATTCATGATGAGTTCATATTACATTCAAACAGAGTACAAGACAACAAGAACAAAAGGGAAATTGTTTGTGAATTCCATTGCATCTGATAGTTAGGAGATCCCTATCTGATAGTTGCTATGTGTATCTCTTGATGAACATATTGGCTGGGACATTGAGGTTAAACAATTGATATTAGACTATCAAACTTAGATCCATAAACCATGGTCTCTCTACACTAAGTCCTTCCCACTTCATCTTGAATTCTTGATGCTCCCCTTCAATCTCTTTGGACCTCCCATCAGCATTCATTATCATTCCCCATGTGTTGTGGTTGTGGTCTTGTGATGCCATTGGAGGCTTCAGTGACATTATATCTCATCTACAATAACCATGTGTTAGAACTTATTGAGTGGTAGGGTTCCAAGTAACAAGATTATTGAGTGCTTTTATCGCCGCATCAACTTGAAACAAGCAATTGGACCCATAGTGAACTGAACCGATGCCAAGTTGGAACAGTTTGGCACTTTGTTTCGGTTTGCATAGTAAACCTCAAACCTCCTTGCGGTTCGACAATTTGAGATCCTTCAAAGCTCTCTCCTTTGCTCTCTGTCACTCTCTTTGCCAGAAGATCCTTCTTTGAGGCTATGAAACTCTCACCTGTAGCCTCCCCCCTCTCTCCCCCTTTCTTTCTCTCTCTCTCTACTAGATGATGCTTGCTCCCTCCTCTTCAATGTTGCAAAACCCTCATTGATGAGCCTCTCCCTCTTCTCTCTCTCTCACCCGTCTCCTTCTTCCTGTCCTATTGTATGCCATTCGCTATCCATTCTTTGATGACATGAAGCCCTCGCTGGTAGGTCTCCCCCCTCCTTGCTTCCCCTTCCTCTCTCTCCCCCATTCCTTTTTCAATATGCCCTCAAATGGTAGGATATGAATCCGTACCAAACCAATGGTCCTTGGCCGACACATGCCCTTATATCAGTTCGGCAAACCTTGATTGAGTGGCAAGGTTCCCATTACAATGTCGCTTTATTGGAGGCTTGCTTGATAGCCCCTATCTTGGTGCCAAAACTGGACCTTTATAGATTAGTGGAGGAGAGGAAGAGGAGGATGTCAATGTGGGGATGAGGCACATCTTTTCTTCTTAGTTATTTGACCCCTTCTCGGTCATTGAAAGGTGAGAAGTCTTTTTTGTACACATCTTCAATGCCCTTTCATCTCACTTGTTGGCTTTTTCTCCTACATTGCTGGGTTCTCCTCTCATCATTCAATTGATGAAGTCCAACTCAAGCTAGCTCGATACTAACTGAGCTAATCTTGAGTTGAAACTTTCTGTTATGGAACAAGATTGAACATATGTCAATCTGGCTTATCTCACTCATGTTTGGCTTATAATTCTCTTACTTTTTTTAGATAGATGGAAAGATCATACCATTTTAGAATGAATACATCCTACAAAATTGGAAAATAAGATATCATGAAATGGAGAGGAATGGTTGTATAATCAGTCCACAAAGTGTCATCGAGTGCTCGGCCATATAGGAAGCCACCCAATCTACAGCACTATTCGCCTCTTGATAAATATAAATAGCTTAGAATGCAGTGCAACTTGCAGCTATCCCTAGACATCCACTAGCAAAGGTGGCCCATCCACCAGTGTGGCCTGCCTCAAAATCCACCTGACAACGGTTGCCGAGTTGCCGTCAACATGAATATGGTTAGCTTTCAGGATGAACCTTGCATAACTGATTACTAGTTTCTCAACCAATTTTTAAGGAAGCTTATAAGCCGTCTCATTTGATACACCTATGATTCTAAAGCCGACATTTTCTGTAATGGTTCATTTTCAACAGTGCTAATTCAGAAAAAAAAATTAAGAAAATCAGTCTAACACATCAGAAAAACAGGTTTAATGAGTTTAGTTTTTGTTAGCTTACAAATCTTGCTTGTTAAATCATAGATAATTTCTATTTAAAGTAAGTTCTTTGTATATTCAGACAAAGATTTAGTATATAGATGTTCTATTCATCTTCTTGTTAATCTTCAATGATCCCTAGTTCTTTGTGTTTGAATTTTCTAAGTTATCAGATTTGCTTGGAAAATGGAACCTTTTCTCCTGAACTTACTGATGATGCTTCCACTTTGCTTATAGTTAAGCATCTTCTTCGTGCTTATAATGATGGACCAGGATATTATCAAAGACTCAAAGTCATGCTTTTTATTATATCATTTCAGTGTTATCAAAAATCCATGTATAAATTGTTCTTTAATGATTTAATTATTACATCATTTTAGAGGAAATTATGCAATAAATAATTGTTATCATTCTATAATATTTTATTTCTTTAGATAATTGATATTATCGCTCTTTCTTTCACCTTTTTTTTTGAAAAAGGGTAATTTATTCTTGCCACATCTAGTCTTGGTTTAGTCTTCTATGTCTAGTACTTCTAACGTCAGAAATAATACTGAAGGCTCTGCTTCATGTATGTCGGCTTGTTTGGTTGTATTTTTTTTTTTTAAATGAATGTGAAGCATTTCATCCTTGCTGCATCTCATGCTCTTAGTTTAGTCTACTACTACACATTTTGTAGTGCTTTTACCATTAGAAATAATACTGAAAGCTTTACTTCATATATGCCAGCTTGTTTGGTTGGAATTTTTTTGACAAATGTGAAGCATTTCATCCTCACTGCATCATGTACTCTCGATTAGTCCACCAAACATTTTATATTGCTTTTACCATTAGATAAAATACTGAAGGCTATGCTTTATATTCATCAGCTTGTTTGGTTGGAAACTTTTTGATAAAAGTTAAGGATTTCAAAATAACTTCCTCTTGAAATTGGCCTTGGCCACCTTAATTCCTCAGTATCTCAGATGCTTGCTTGAGTGGTTTGTGACAAGTAGGATATGGATAGGTGCATGCTGTTCCAGTTAATACTACCCAAGCGATGTGATATAAAGCTTTTGAAATGATAATGTGGAATTTTTGCGCTGAAAAATAGTTTAGCATGAAAGAAGAAAGTGAAATTTAGGTTTTTAAGTTGGCAAATTTGGTTCTTCATTTCAGATTATGAGAATCAATTTATAAGGGGTTTTTAATTTCATGGATACAGTGATGAGCTTTAGGTTCTTGGAGTATGTGGTGGTGCTTTGACTCTCCTTGTTGTTTTTAAAAGATAAAGTGAATGGGGCCCCCTAATTTGAAACACAATTTTCTTACAGTTCTGATCATTGGAAAAGTAAGCTGAGATGGATTAGTGCTTTGACCTATTTGTATTTGAGAAGTACTAAAGAGGGGATGCTTTTTTCTTTCTAGGGGTTGGAGGCAATCCATATGCTTCAAATTATTGGTTCTTCTGATGCCTTAGTTCAACCAACAATTGAACTAATTAAATGGGCTAATCCCGTTGGACTATGTTATTTTTTTTAAAGGTATATGGTTGATATGTTTGTTTGATTGTGTAAGTAGTAAATAATTTTTAGAGTTTTAAGGTGTTTAGCAAAAGGAACAGGGAAATCATGGGTACTTTTAGAGGTTTGAAAGGTTACTTTTGGTTTTGATTTGGTTGAATGGGTTTAGTTTCTGCGATCTTTGGCAGTTCAAATGACTTGATTTAAAAAATAATTAAAAATTTAAAGTACACGAAAAGTCAAAATAATTTCCAGAAAAATAAGGAAAAGGATAAATAAATCAAGCTAGAACATATCTCATCTATCTTTTGAACATATTATGTGAGGACCCGTGTGGGTGTATTTGGTCTCACATTAGTTATTTGCTGGTAAGATATTGGGTACTTATACAAGACCAAGGAACTCAAATAATATCTTCAGGATGAAGGAATTCCAAAAATACTTTTTAGCTGGCATTTCTAGGTGAGGTCTTGAGTTGTTATAAATGGTATCAGAGCTGACCTAGCCCATAACTGATATGGACCAGGGGATATTGCAACACAAGTTCATTAGAGCAAACCACAGGTTAATTGTGGTATTTATGAATAGATTTGCATGAATTTGGACTCTTAGTTTGGCAAGAATGTCAAGGCTCAAATAGGGGGAGTATGTGAAGACTCGTGCGAGCTTGCATTTAGTCCCACATCAGTTATAAGATCTTGGATACTTATATAGGGCCAAGGAACTTGAATAATACCTTCTGTCTAGCCTTTTTAGGTAAGGGCTGGGTCATTACGTATCGCATAAAGATCTCATGGAAATAAGCATAAATGGCTTCTATGGAGATTGCTTATGGGGATGGATAACAATAGATCTCAATTCTATAATTTCTGTTCAGTTTATTTGGAATAAATTTCTGAATATCAAAATGATTTGGACTTATGGTTAGGGAAGATCTTATGATTTTAATCGTAAATTATTCATCAAGAAATTTGGACATTGAGGAGTATGTTCAATTGCATCGGTAATAATGATCTTTTTGAGAAATATGAAGACTTGTGGTGTCTCCGCTTGCTCTTATCACTATTGAACCTTAGTAAATTATTTTCATTTTGTGCGAGGTTAGTTGAGTCAAAGTGATTTACCATGGTGTGGTGGAAGGAATCTCTCTAAGCTAGTAGGACAAAATGAGACCAACCCAGAAACAAGGCTTTAGGGTTAGTAGTAAAAAGTATAAATTGAGCATTCGTTGATAGGTATATTTGGATGCTTGGAGCATGGTTTGCTAAATTGTCCCGAACTGACCGATTCGAGGTGTCTTGAACTAGATTGGTCAGTTTCCAACATGGTTCATTGCCTTGGTTCGAATAAAGGGAGGGGGAGAGGGAGAGGGAGAAAGGAAAAGAGAGGAAGGGGGGAGGAAGAGGGATGAAGGGAGGGAGAGAGAGAAGGCCTGGAAAGAGGGGGAGAGAGCTTGGATGCCCTAATTGAAATAGGGCTCACTCGTTTTGCTTCAAAATAGAGGATCCTATTTTAATTTTTTTACCAATTTTGAACTAAAGTCCGCAAATGATTTGCTGACTTAAGTGTAGTTGGCAAACCATTTGCCAACTTTAGTTGGAAGTAAGGTTTTCAAAACTGAACTGAACCAAGCAGTTCGGAGCGTTCCGAGTCGTATCGGTGGCAAGCCGGGATGTTTCCGACACGAATCCGAACACTGGTGACAAATGATGGAGGGAGAGGGAAAGAGAGGAAGAGAGAGAAGGGAGGGGAGGAAAAGAGCATGACACTGCAAGTGGCTATTAGTGGCTTGCCAAAGCCGCCAAAGGGTTGTGGAGGCCTCTAGGACTCCGCGCCCTCCACCAGAGTCTTTAATCAAAAGAGATAAAGAGAGGGGGAGGGAGAGTATTGGAGGGTGGGGAAGGCAGCAAAGAGGGTGCCAAAGGGTTGCCGTGGCCGCCGAGCGGCGGAAAAGGTCTTGTGTAGCTGCTATTGTGGAATAGGAGCAATAGCCCCTATTCATCAGGTTTTTTTTATAAAAATCCCGATTTCAGTGAAGCCGGCAATGGTGTGTCGGCTTCACTTTGGTCGGAATTTTTTTAAAAAATCATAAAACAGGGGCGATCGTCCTTGTTTCATGCTTGTGAAGCTGCGAGCGGTGTTTATGCTGTCTAGCGACCATGATGGTCAGTCGGAGACCGTCTGGCAGCCTCTATGCCACCATCGCTCCTTTTCTTTCCCTTCCCCCTTTATTTCTCTCTTTAATTGTTTTTCTCTCATGGACAACACGGAGCCGTTGTAGCCCCTGCAGCCTTTCAAGGATCCACATGGCCCTTCGGTGGCCATCGTCGGTGTCTTCGCCGCCTCCACCTCCTTCCCTCCTTTCTCTCTCTTCATCTCTTTCCCTCTTTCTTTTCCTCAATTTGTTCGTTCATTTTTGTATTGGTTCGTGCTTGTCTGTTAGGGTATAGGCTGTATTGACTCGTACCACCGGGCAGTTGGAATAAGGTCCAGTATCGGTTTTGAAAACCTTGGTTGGAAGTTTGCAAAAAATTGAATTGGTAAATGGTTTGCTAACTCAAGTGAAGTTGGCAAATGTTTTGCAGATTTCACTTCGAACAATTCAAAAAAAAAGTGGGTTTGCCCCAGAATGACATGGCACATGCCTGTACCATACCATGCCATTTGCCGACCGGTATGAGTCTCAATATGGGTTCAGTGAATGGCATGGGTCTCAATATCAATTCGGTGAACCTTGATTCAGAGCTATATCAGTATTGGGCTAAAAGAGGTAATTTGAGAAAGATCTCATAAAAATGATGATGAGATAATAATTATATTAGAACATTTTTTATTTATCACTTGATATTATTAAGGTTGTTTTGAATTGGGACAATGCTTAATAGTTAGATCTAGAGCTGATTGTTTTAAGCAACTGTGGGATTTTGATTGGCATGTTATATGAGCAAATATTGGTGTTCGTTTGCCATCTGGGGAAAGACTAGAGTATTTTTTGGCATGTCTTTCATTGGATGTTTGAAAATATTTTAAACTAAGATGAACAATTTAGTGTTTGTTGTAGATTATCATTACCTCATTAGAGCATTTGCTTTCTAGTGGGTTTTGATCTATAGAATGGTACAATATCTAGCACTATTTGTTATTTTGCTAGGAATTTTGAGGTTTTTATGAAAATCAATTTGGCTTGGGCTACATGACAGTGCGAAGTTGAGATATGGCCATTCTAATCTGTCATTCTTATGTCCTCCCCATGAAAAAAAGGCGAAAGAACCCAAAATAAAAAATTAAGAAAGGAATAAGAAAGCAGAAAGAGAAGGAAAGAAAAAAAAAACCTTAAATAAATGCACAAATATGACTCCTAATGTTTGCCAATCGGGTTTGACAGGATTGGACCCTACATGGTTGTTTGATGCATGTTTCTCTGTGTTTTTCCTTCTTTTTTTCCCCCACCAATTAGGCACTGAATGGCATGTAGACTGGTACAAGCGTAGGTTCATACACACTTTCAGATCCCATGTTTATACCTTGTGTATACTAGAAGAATTTGATGAGATCTGGAAATATGATAACATTTGTTTAAAAATAGATCCAGATGTATTTCATTGTCCTTATTCAACAGACTCCTGCTTATTTACCAATGAGTTCTCCTTCTCCTCCTTTTAAAAAAACAAACTTGTTAATTTATCTGTAACTGATGTTAGTATTCCTTTAACATTATCTGCTAAGTTTAGATATGAATTCTTTCTATTTCATAATAGAATTATAGTACAAATTAGTCTATTTATTCTTGCATCTATGTAGTTTGTATATCTTGGTTGCTTCAGTTTTTGACTATGAGTCTTTAGTAGTCAAGTTTGTTATGTGGCAGTTTAAGTTACTCAAAATCTTTTAAACAACTTTCTTGTATCTTTTCTCTGTGATGGTTTGTATTTTGGTGGTGTTCATAAAGTATAATGACTTGCCAAACATGTGCTTATGATATGACTATAATCATAGCTTGCATGAGTGGGTGGAGAGGAACTGAGTAAGGGGAAGAAATGTGCTGAACTGTCCAAAATTACAAACTGCTGAGCTGCACAAAAGGGAAAAAATATGTAGTCTTTACCAAGGTTTTAGCAGGGGTGGGGGGCGAGATGGCCATTGTATCCCATTCCCGTGAGAAAATGGGAGTGGGATGGGGTCGGGACACCGAAACCCATCCATGCAAGGAGAGAAGAAAAAAGAAAGAAGAAAGAAAGAAAAGAAGATGAATAAAGGAAAAAAATGAGAAGAAATAAGAAGAAAAATGAAAGAAAGAAAGGAAGGGAGAATAAAAAGAAAAGAAAGAAGGAAGAAATAAAAGAGAAAGAATAAAAAAAAGAAAAAAGAAAGAGATAAGAAAATGAAACAAAAAGGAAACAAAGGTAGAAGAGAAGAAAAAAATGGAGACAAAAGAAAGAAAGGAAAGAAGGGGAGAGAGATGGAAGATATTTACCCGTGATTGAGACCACTGCTGGGACGGGATGGGACAACGGTGTGTCCTATTCCATGGAGCTATTAGGATACCTCCATCTCATAGGATTTAAAACCTTAGTCTTTACTATCAAATTCTTATTATCAATTCATTCCTCAAAATCTAGGATGAAATTCAAATTTTACTACCAAAAGTCAAAAAACATAAACAATACTTCTAAATATATAATACTAATAAACAACTCAAGTATTCTGTTGTCATTGCAATAAATTGAGGATAAGTTGGTGATGCTGATTTGTTGATGTGAGTTCAATATTCCTGTTTCTTGTGTCATTAAGAGCCGTTTAGTGTTTTGATGTGAGTTTGATATTCTGCTTTTGTCATTGAGATTGGTTATGTTAGAGCAGTGTGGTGACTTGATTTGGTGATATGGTCTCCACCTGTCCCCTTCATGCAGTTTAGTTTCTGATTTAAAGAGAAGCAGAAAACGTAAATCTAGATAGTGATTCAATCGGACCAACGGAGCAACCTTTGATGCATCAAAGGTCAAAAAGACACCGCTTGTCCTAAGGCAATAAAAAGAAGCAATAAAAAGAGCAAGAAGAATACTGTTAACTTTCCTTTTTTACTGCTGTAATATTCTATTAAAATGTGAAAAGTCAGCAATTTGCTTTAGCCGAGGAAAAAAAAAATCTATTTTAACATGACTCAAGCTCTTTGCTATGTAGATTTTGTCTTTTGAGGACCTTGTTGATGACACTATATGTTACTTATGAAATAAATACATGGGCTTAAAATGAATTTTGAAATACATGCCTAGATCAGATGCATGTTTGCCAAGATTATGCCTATTAAAATGCTGCTAACTCATTAATGTTCTTGATAATTGATTCCAAAACAAGACTGCAAAAGTTTTCTATTAGCTGAAATTTTAAAAAATTTTGAAGAAAAGAAGTATATGATAATTTGAAGCCTCAATGATCCATATTTGACTTTAATTGCATCAAATGGGACCATTTTGGCCTTTATGACTCCAAAGTCCAAGGATAACAAGATCGAACTTCCATCTCTAATTATAAATCCATATTCCCTTACAAGGAAATCTATGAAGTTTAATCAAATCAAGAACCCGAGCTCTTGTAGTCCTCAAACCTAAGACTTGTAATTTGACTTAGAAAGTAAAGAATGCTCAAATTGCCAAGTAGGGGTCCTATGCACAACTATTTTGATTCGCCAGCTTGCTCAGATTGCTTGACTTACTCCTTTTGGTTTCAATTCGATTTTTGCATGTTGACATTGCTTCTAGTTGCACAAAACCTGTCCTAAGCTTAGTCTTAGAATGCCAACGGCTTCCAAATTTCCCTGGCACCCCTGTTTGGGGTTGTTTTTTTTTTTATTTTTGGGAGGTGGGGTGGGGGTGTTGGGGCGGCAGTTTGAGTAGTCCATTAAACCAGCAAAGAGATCCTACTTAACAAATAGAAGGGAAACTTCTGTCATCAACTAGCGTTGCTAAGAAGATATCAAATTTAATGAAATCGTGACTCTCCAAGAATTGTAGTTTTTTATTTTTTTTAATCAATATGTCATCAAATAATTAACAATGTATTCACTTTATTTACACTGTATCTTGACCAATTTTCCTGACTTATTCAGTATTTGCAGCTAAGGTAGCAATATTTTCTTTGAGAGAACAACATGTATAGTATTCCATACTGCCTCTCAAGTACATGATGCCCAAACTTGGGCTATATGTATTACAAATTAGAGATAAATGATAAACCCCAAGGTTATTAATTTTTAGCTCGATTATGTTCTCTTTTGTTTCAGAAAATGTATAAAAGATAAATCAAAGATAAAGGTATTTAATACCGGTGCTGACATGCATTGGCACAGTACATGCCGGTCTATGCTGATAGTGTTGATCGGCACTTTAGTTCTTGCAGTAGAGGTATGAGGTATGTACCTAGGATTCAGGTCCCGGGACGTTCCATGGAAAACTAGGATGGGGTACCATTCCATGTGTTAGGACAAGATGTCTTGCTAGTGTCCTAGCATCCCAATTGGGATGCCTTGGAACATTCCCTATCATGAGTGTCGGGATGGGGCGGGATGCCGACATGTTCCGTTTCATGAAAAAACTGAGATATCCTCATCCTATAGGATTTAAAACCTTGGTCTGTACACTTGCAAACTCAATTCTATTGGAAAACTGTGAGGATTAACAAAGGTATAGCGAGTACAACAAATGGATAAACATCATTCTTATAGATACGAGTAACTTGACATGAGAAATATGTGTCGGATGACTTGAGTGGAATTGTCTCGCCAACAATTGGTTGTTCTATATGTAATTTGGAAAAAAAAACTAGAAGCATCCAAAGTAAGGAACACTGAATCGGTACCGGGTCCCGTACCGGTCATCGACCGGTACGGTACCGTACCAAGTCCCGTACTGGGTTCACAAAATCTTGAAAAAACTCCTCTCTCTATCAAAAAATTGTTTGACCTGAATCGGGCATGAACCGGACCTGAACCGAGCCTGAACTGGGCCAAACCGGGCGGTACCGTACCGTACCGTACCATACCATACTGTATGAAATATAATTTTTTTTTATTTTTTAACGGTCCGGATTACTGGACCATTTTTTATATATGAACCATACCGGCTCATATATGTCCCGTACTGGATGGTACGGGATGGTACCGCAAACCCTGATCCAAAATTTATATTGGTGTAGAAATTGAAGCTGTTGATCAGGTCACCGATAGGCTCTCTATTTTTTCAGTAGTAGCACTCTTAGGAAGTGGGCTATAGAATGGAAGTAACCTCCCACAAATCCCCCTAAATCCTCAAATCCTAGTGAAGGCAGGATTTGAACCTAGGCCTCTTTGGCATCACCACCAAGAGACTTGACCGGCCTAGCTAACTGGCACCTTCCATTGGTAAACTCTCTTGGTGTAACAGGTGACCTGGCATTGAATACCGCCTTCAAAGGGCATTGAAGGGTTAGGGGCTTTAAGGGAGTGCTGGCCCGTATTGCTTAGCTGATTAGCAACCACAAGAAAAAGGACTTGTGGTTATCAATGGTTATATTACAAGAAAGAGACATGATGATATAACAAATGGTGCAGTGCAGAAGTTGATGGTTGATTATGTGATATGGAAATTGGGCTAGAGATTAGAAGATGAAAAGCCTTATGATGCAAGGCTTAAGGAAATGAAAAAAATCATGAACCAAGATTGACATTTTTATATCAAATACCTCCTTGAGATATTTCCAAATCACACAAAGTCATCGATAACTCAAAACTTACATATGCCTTGCTGTCATATAATTGGGATGGTTCCTTAAAGTTAAAATTGTAGTTGGGATAAGTGTTCCCATAACATTTGCTTTGCAAAATTAAATTGTTAAATGCCAACATTAAATTGATATGTACCCTTTTCGTCATCAAAATTCAAAGACAGACTTGCTCCAATTGATGAATGGCTTAGGCAAATTGAAAATCCAGCTCTACCATTCTAGGATATGTTTGTTTGTGATTTATGAAGATGAATTCCCACTAATCCTCCTTACTCAGCCAAACAACCATTTATGCTCGAGGTTAGAGGAGCTTAGATGAGTAAACAAGGAATTTCATAGAAATTGACCGGTTCCATGTTTTAAAAACTGCAGTGCAGGACTAAAGGTCCATACAGGTACTGGCTGATAAATTACATACCATGATATGGGCCCTTACTGATCCAGTTTGGCCATCACAGCAAATTCACTTTCAATATGGGTTGGATCAACCAGTGTAGACTGTAGCAATGTGGTGGTTGAATTGTCAGTTTGGCCTCACCTTTTACTTTTTTAGCTTTAGTTAACCCAACTAAACTATTAAAAATATTTTGCCAAAATGGTGGAAGTGGAATAAAATTTTTGCAGTCTGATATAATTAAATACAAATGTTTTAACGTACCTCCTCAGCAGTCCTAATCTGATTGTATCAAACAGCTCACTTAAGAAGTGATATTGCTGTCTCTTTTAATTGAATCATGGTCAACAACTACAGTTAGACTCTGACCTTCCTAATAAATGCATCACTTTAACATAACTATCAATTATGTAGAATGTGATACTGTCTTGAACATGGCTAAAGGAAAAGAAAGTTACCTGAGGGTTCTTTAGCTAATGAAATCATTTTTTAGCTTTAGTAAGAAATCTTTTCTTGTTGTTTTTGAAATTTACATTAGATATCCACAAAGGAAGTTCATATGTCTACGAATACTAGTAAGAAGCGTACAACATAGTTATATAATACCAAATGCATGCAATCTGTAGAAAGATAGTGTGATGCGGACATCCCAGCACGGGTCTTGATGATATTTTTTATGGGTGTATGGGGTATGGGTTATCTCCGACTCAAAAATTTTTAGGATTAGTTTTTAGTTTGTTTCGAATAAGTTGTTTTAGGATATCGAGTTTTTTTAGGATCAGTTTGTTTTTTTGTTTTAGGATTTATCTTTATCGGTTGTTTGGAGTTTATTAGAGTGCTACAGGGTTGGTTCTCAACTAACCAAGGACTAAAGTTTATTTAAGGTGTTTTGTCATTCGAATAAAATTATCAAAGAAGTTTATTGAAAAAGTTTGGGTGTGTCCCAACTTCTTCTCCCTTCCTCCCCCTCTTCTCCTCCCTTCTCTTCTCTCTTCTTCTCTCTTCTGGTTATTCCTTCCTCTGGACTCTCCTTCTCCTACTTTCTCTCCTTCCTCTGAGACTCCCTGTTATCTCTTCTTCCTGGACTTTCCCTCTTCCTCTTCCTCTTCCTCCTATTCTTCTTCTTTCCCCTGGATTCTCCTGCTTCTTCTTCTCTTCTCCCCTTATCTCTTCTTTCTTGATTCTTCCAATTCCTACCCCTTCCCGCTCTAGCCTTCTGAGAATCCCAACTCCCGAGGTCACCCTCGGCCGTTCCCTCGTCCAGCACCGACAACCTCGCCTCAAATCCCCTGATCTCCCGCAACAACCGGAGACACCTCCATCGCTGTCCTCCACCCGTGAAGCTTCCCACATCGTGTCCTCGTGCGCCGACCATCGATAGAGCCTTTGTTTCCCAGATTGCATCAGATCTTCCATTCGACTGCAGCCCGGCGTTCCGAACACTCACCAACAAGTGGAAACCCCATGCCGCCATCCAATGCCCCTTGGACAACTTCCCTCTCCATCGAACAAGCTCCTCATCATGTCTCCCTCATCTCTCCATTGGATCTCGCTGGATCCCTTGCTACTGTGACGCCTTGCCGACGCCCCGTCTTTTGTCGGTTCCACTAAGCTCCTTCCACGGCCACCGTCAATCATCGAAACTAAGCCCTTGCCACCTGCTTTTTGTGCCGCCGACTGCCGATCTCATCGGAATTATCCCTCCGGTCCAGTGCTGTCGGCCGTTTCCCCCCTTCCGCCTGTGAGGACCCCCATCGACCGGAACTGCCCCAGCCCAAATTCGCTCAACGCCTCTCACTGGATCTCCTCCCTTCCACCATCACTAGCCACCGCCGACTCCATCATGACCATCGCCGCCCTGCCGAACTCCTTTGGACGATCTCCTCCAAGCTCATCGATGGATTCTCGCTGGAATTCCTCTCCGCAAGCCCTCTGTTCCACCGCTTCGGTCCATGTAGAAGGCGACATCCCGCACAAATGTGAAAGCAAGAGACCTGCACGGATCTCAGGCCCGCATGGATCTCAGAGCTGCACGGATCTCAGAGCCGCATAGATCTTAGAGCTGCATGACCCTCAGAGCAGAGCCTCCTCTTTGCTTCAGGTCTACTTGGATTTATTTGGGTTTATTTGATTGGGACTATCTCTGAGTTGATTAACCTAATCTAGCGGTCGTTTCTTAACGACCAATGATCCACCCTCTTAGAATAAATTTTGATCGGGTTGTCCCGTATCATAGTGTTATCAATTATGGGTTAAAAATATAATTTACAGTTATTAGATAGAGGTGTATTTTTATGAGCGTTCACTATTCTACCATTATATGATTGAATGATAGGAGCATGGTCAAGTAGAGAAGACACCAATGGTAATCTAACAATATTATGATGTAGAAGAAGAGAGTTTTGTATGCCAATTTAATATAGCTGATGTTTTCTTTTATTATCCTGGCCTTTGTTCTTGTTTTACTTGGCTTCTGACCCAACTTACCTCTGATTCTTATTTTATCTTGGTTAGGCTTGGAGTCAGATCATACTATTCACTTGGTCCGTGGTGCTGCTCCATCATCAACTAATGCTGCTGCATCCGACCTAGGAGCATCAAGGACTCCAGCTGAAGGTAGTGGCCTTGCTGGAGCTGCTTCTGGAGGCTCACCATTTCCAGGCCTTGGTTTTAATGGGCTGGCTGGTTTAGGGGGATCTGGTTTATCTGGGATTGGATTTCCAGAGCTTCATCAGGTGCAGCAGCAGCTAACTCAGAACCCCAATATAATGAGGGAAATAATGAACATGCCTGCCATCCAGAACCTTATGACTAACCCTGAGTTGATGAGAAATATAATCATGAGCAATCCACAAATGCGTGATATTATTGACCGCAATCCTGATCTTGCTCACATCCTTAATGATCCCAGCACTCTGCAGCAAACACTGGAAGCTGCAAGAAATCCTGAACTCATGAGGGAGATAATGCGGAACACAGACAGGGCTATGAGCAACATTGAATCTTCTCCAGAAGGATTTAACATGCTCAGGCGTATGTATGAGACTGTGCAGGAACCCTTTCTGAATGCCACAACAATGGCTGGGGACAATGATATGGGGTCAAACCCATTTGCAGCTCTTTTAGGGAACCAGGGTGCTACCCATAACGGAGATCGGTCACCCAGCCCATCAACTACTGGTTCAGAATCAGTTACTGGGTCTCCTGCACCAAACACCAACCCACTTCCCAATCCTTGGAGCGCCAATGGTGAGTACCATATGTTCTTTCTGATTGCTTGGTCTTTGAAATCTGATGTTCTTTGCTTGTTGTCTGGTTACCTGAGCAGTTAATTCCACAGCTGGAGGTGGGCAGACAGTAAACACTAGTTCAACTCCTGCCAGCAATGCAAGGGTGCCTGGCATTGCTGGGTTAGGTGGACTTGGTTTACCAGATCTGGAGCAGATGGTGAGTGGAGTGCAGGATCCCCGTCTGAGTCAAGTTATGCAAAATCCAGCCATGATGCGGATGGTGCAGGACCTCCTTTCTGACCCTCAGTATATGAACCAGGTAGAATCTGCTTTATGTTGTATGTTTAACCCTTGGTGTGAGGTTTCTTATTTTGTGAGCGAGTGATTGCTACCAGATACTTAGATTCAATCCCAATATGCAGGGCCTGTTGGAAACCAATACTCGGTTAAGAGAGAGGTTGGAAGATCCAGAAGTTCTTCGCCAGTTGACTTCTCCAGAGACAATTCAGGTACATTAGTATATTAGTACTCTCTGCATTCAATTTTTTGGTTCCTTTTGGTGTGAACTGAACACTTATTTCCTGCAGCAACTTTTATCCTTTCAGCGATCACTTTTATCTGTGATTGGTCAGCGACTGTCAAGCCAGTAAGTAGTCAGATACCTAACACTTATTTTTTGCCCTATAATTTTTTCACGTATGTGTCATTTTATTTTTTAATTAAAAAAATACTACAAATTGGTGTTTCAAGTCTCAGTACTGAACCCTCTATCAGTACCTTATTGGTGAAGGTCGGGGCATTATGATATGCCCCTGTATTGGCAAGTGGTACACCATTGGAGTTAGGAACATTAGCTGTACCATGTGCCGATATGGGATGCATTGAGCACTTGTAGTGTACAGGTACTGTACCAGGTTGGCTGGTAGGGTTCAATAGTTGAAACCTTGCTCTGGATTTTCATTTATTTTTGCTCTTGCTTGTTTTTTAATTTTATTCTATATTCTGTAATTTTTTGCAACTTTGTCCATTATTTTCCCTCTTTTGTTGCTGTGGTTCTTGAGCATTTTTTATTTTCTTAATTTCATATTTTCCTAGAAGGTTTTTTCCTCTTATACTTTTGTATGTAACTAGCTGTATTTGTTTACTGCTGATACATGAAGTACTGTTGATTTGGTTGCAGGGAACAAATCCAGACTGGTGGTGGGACAGGTAACTAATCATCTTGTTCAGCTATGAGTTGGTTTTTGGTTATTCTACCTTTCTTTAGTCGCTTGAGATCTGTATCATTTCCTGGTATGTCCCTAGTGTATTGTTACATGCTGGTGAGTTGTTGAAGTTGATTAGACGTTATTAGATCATCTAACTCATTTGCTATTTTTCCATATTATCAGAGCAACTCTTGGATCATTTACAGATACTTGGCCAATTGATGCTATAATTATTGGCAAATAATAGATTTTTGGTCGTCAATTTTCAATTCGACTTCACCACTTACTAAATTATTCCCAAGTTATTGCTCTCTACACCCCCCGTCCCACCCACCCACCCTGTGTGCGCACGTGCACTTTGTTAGTTCTTATCTAGTTATTTTTGAAGTTGAACCTGTGACTGATGTTAATGCATACCCACTGGACTGATTTAGTTCCGACAAACATGGGATGCGTTTTTCCCCTTGCCAGGTACATTTCCATTTCATTTTCTAACGTCACCTGGCTACAGGTACACCTAACAGCGCTGGGCTGGAATTGCTGATGAACATGTTTGGTGGGCTTGGGGCTGGAGGTTTTGGTGCTCTGAATACTTCTAATGGTGATCATCCTACTATTTCCATGAATACATTTTAGCAAGGTTTGCCGTCTCGGTATCAGACCTTATATTGGTACCATCCTATTATAGTATTTATACGGTAAGATTTGATGTACCAATTATCAATGCAGTATGGTACAATACCACCTACTGATTTGGTGTTGGTTCAGTATGTTACACCATGTATGGCAAACCCGGCATATAGTGTCTTTTAATATTATGTCACCATTCCATCTCTGCTGAACTGGTGAAATGAATGCTATTTCTTGTCGTTGCAGTGCCACCGGAAGAGCTTTATGCAACCCAGCTGACGCAGCTTCAGGAAATGGGTTTCTTTGATACTCAGGAGAACATCAGAGCGTTGAGCGCCACTGCGGGTAATGTCCATGCTGCAGTTGAGCGGCTCCTGAGAAATCTTGGCCAATAGATAATTATGGACTGATAATACCTTCCTATTTTATGGTAGCCTACATTATGTGGGTTTGTAAGATTAGTCAGTTTCACCTGTCTTCATAAGCTTCAAGACTGCAGAACACAGATTCAGCTTCTATTCTTGGCATGGAATAAGCAGAGGTAACCGTCAAGGTCTTATTAAAATTTTTATGTTGGAGCCTTGTTCATGTATTTCTATTCAGATAATGTATCAAGTCTGTTATAAATGTACATACAAAAATCGAAGGCTGTATCTTGTCTCATGAATTGTACAAGCCCTGCATTGGGTTTGGCTTATGTGGTTGTTTACCAAATTTACTGAAATTGGTGTATTTAGGGGAGGGAGGGCAAATCCTCTCAAACTCAGATTTACAAGAAATTTTTACATTCGAGCCACTATCTGTGACAGGTTGAATCCACTTAATTTCCAAAGATGTTTGAATATACTGATTTTGGACATGTGATTTGATGGCAATATTTTTTGTAGTTAGTGATTAAATCACAACTTTGGAAAATCCTGCCCCCAAATTTTTAATCTTATTCCCTTTCTTAATATTATTTTGTGGTTTAGCACATGGTAAGGATATCGAGTATTGTACATGAATGCATGGTGTCGATTCAGGCAAACTTAAAGTGGGAGTGCTGATGGGTTTAGCCTAGTTATGGCATGCAATAACTAAAAGAAAAATATGCAATTATATTCTGGAAATAATCAATATTTTACTGGCATTATCTAATCCTGAATATATTTCCCTGAACTGTTTGACATTATCTATATTGTGAAGACAAGCTAGAATAATGGGAGGTTTTGAAGACATTTAGGGCCGAGAGGGGACACAGAAAGGTAGCGAGGGAAGAGAGCAGATCTTTTTCTTTCTTTCTTTTCTTTTTTTTTATGTAACGGGAGGTTTGACCACTCAGGCTTTATTAAATGAAAAATAATATAGATACGTGAAGAAAAAGAAGAAAGAGGGATGCAGTCCTGACTGCTCACGGTTGTGAGCGCCTCTCCCAGACCACCCCAGTATTAGAAGCATTCAGGGGTTTACATTCTCTGAATCAAAAGTTCGTATATGAATCCATGTCCTCTTCCTATATCTCTGCCTTTTTAGTTTCTCTCTTTTCTCTTCCCCTTTTTTTTTTTTTTCCTTCTCTTCCTTTTTCTTTTCCCCTACTATCTCTCTCTAATTTTTCTCTATTTTCTCTCTTTAAAAATTTCTCATCCTAGATTATTTTTCTCCTATAATTTTTTAGATCTTCTAGAAGACTGTCTCAACTAAGTTAATTAATTTGGATAAAGAGGATCCTGATCCATGATTGCTGTGCACCATACTGGTGCCTATCATGATCAAATTAGATATTACTAGATTTGATTATCTATGATTTTTATTGAATTATCTGTATACTAGTTCAATCATGATTTAATGGAATTACCTTGATCGAAACCAATCGGGATGCTAGACACTATTGCCTAGTTAGCTTTGTTCTACTTTTTTTAGTTTTTCTCTCCTTTTCTATCATTCTCTCTCTACTTAATTTATAAATCCAATGAAGAAACTTAAGCACTATTGCTTTGAGCTATCTTGTACGTTGAGCAGTATGCCTGCACCACTTAAGTCTTTGTCGAGTATCTTAGAATTTAGTCTTTATTAATTTTATCGAGTCCTTGTATCTTAAATGATCTCGATTTAAAGAAGTTACTTGATCAAATTAATCCTTAACAATTGGATGACATGCTCATCTTCATTTTGGCTTTTGTCAGATACCACTAGATTTTTCTAACTTTGATCGTTATGGAGCTAGTGATACCCTAGTTTGATCTTGATTGGATGAAGTTATGATAATTGAGTAGACCCAGATCGTTAGGTACGACTACCTATCAATCTTATCTTTATTAATTATCCATATCCTTTTTTAATTATTGGATCCCATTCTATATAGGGGTATAGTCGTCTGGACAAGAATATGTCCAATAGGTGGATGTTACAATATGGTCTATTAATAGAAGATTTTGAATAGAAATTTCTAGAATTATTTAGATTTCTTGGATTACATATAGGTTAAGTAATATAATTTTTAGATTTCTAATTAAATTATATTGTATTTATGTCACTGAATTTTGAATCATATTATTTGTAATTTATAAATATGAAACATGATATTTATTTATTGAATTCATTATAGAATACTATTTGATGCATTATCGAAGGTATTGGTTTTATTATAGATTACAACCGATTGATTTTAATTCTAGATTGTTTTGCATATGTTTGACTTGAAATATGAAATTGATTCTATAAAAAGAGAGATTTGATTTGAGTTGGATTTTGACTAACAACTTGATTATGTATCAAAATCCAGCATTGGAGATTATGTATTAGTACATCAATACCATATCAACAGGGGTTATGTGCTAATACTTCAGTATTGTAAAAAGTATTCTAAAATCAAAATCATCTAGATTATAGACGGTTGAATTATTTTATAATGTATATGAATTATTAATAAAATAAATATTATTTTTGATAGCTCAATACTATTTGTCATCTTCTGTGAATTCTAATGTATTGAAGTCCTTAAAATTACACTGATTTGATAAAGAAGGATTTATTGAGTGATTCTTAAATCGTTTCATGATCAAATGATACGTTGTTACCTAGGATGATAACGTTTATCGAGAATAGGTCATGTGCTATATAGGTTGGTTGTCCTTTTAATTAAGAAGTAAGGTGACACCGGTATGGCATGCAGATGAGTATAGGATGGCATGTAGATGAGTATAGAAGTATAGAACAGTGACCAACTCTGTGAAATACTCTACTGTTAAGATATTTTGCAGAAAGGATATGGATATAAATATCTCTTTGACCTAAGACTCATGATGATTTGGTAAGTAACTCACTATACTTTGATACCGGAATACCTGGATTTCTATTTCAATGATGAAAGATTTTTGGATACAATTAAGTACTTGTTAAGTCAATGTTGAGTCAAGAAGGGATTTACCACTCCAAGTTGCTGAAGTAAATGCTCGGTAGTGTTTCAATTTAGCAAAACCTAAGCTCAAATAATCTTGATGAAGAGTCACAGGATTTAGCACATTGAAATACATTTGGATGCACTTATTCAGAGTTGGCAGTTGACTATGAGTTTATCTTAAATATTATGTCAGAGGGATGAATTATACAGCAACCATATCTTGGGTTCTTAAATGTTGCTTTGCCATCAGTCGACCTATCTGGACATCGGGCACCATCGCTAGATAGTCACATTGATTAGTTTAGAAAATCGTTCCTGAGCTACCGACTTAGGGTTCGAACCTATGAAGTCATACATAATAGAAGTTTCTGATTGATCATGATGACTGATTGATGATTGAGAATCATCTAGTGGCAAAATTATAAATATGATTAACAATTTATCCTATACAAAAGTTATAAATAAATAAATATTAAATTAATATTAGAAGGATTAATTAGTAATTGGACTACTAATTGGATTAATTTATTGAGTGAAAAGATTCGGTCAAATCTATTTGAATTTGGTTCAATTAAATTTTACTCGATTAGGTTATTTGATGACCTGATCGCTAAGAAATTTTAATCTTAATTTAATTTAGATTTGGACTTGATTAATATTTTGATTAATTAAGTTTAATCAGAACTAATTAGATTAGGTTCAAGCTATTTGAATTGGTCAAACCAAATTAAATTAGATTAGAATTAAGTTTGACCAAGTCAAATCTAGGTACCTAATTTTTTCCTTGCGCCACTTTGTTCTCCATTCAAAATGAATTTTTGAGTAAAGAATATCCATGCCAAAATATGATTAACACCCTCCATATTATCCATTTTAATTGAGATTAAGCCAAGAAAAATTTAAAAAAAGTTTTAATATAGTTTTGTATCTAGTTTGACCAAGTCAAAACTGATTCTTGTACCCATTCTTCCTCCATGAATTTTCTGATTTTTGGCATGAAGTTTTCTCTATACAAAATGTATTTTGACACCTTCTCTCAATCCCTTTTGGGTTAGGATAGGTTTAGATAAATTTTAACATTTATTTGAATTGATTTGAATTTAAATTGAATGAGTTTTGAATGAGTCAAACTTCTAGTCCAAATAGAACTTCTAAACCTATCCTAATATCTCATTCTAATTCTATGTCACTATTTTTATTAACTTTTTTTTGGTTTGCACGTGAATAATAGAAGGATTTTTTTGAGTTTTCAGATCATAAATATCACCAAAAAATTGGGAGTGGGGTGTGAAAACTAATTGAGCATAGGAGTTCTTTCTTAGCACTCGAGAGAAGAGAGAAAGAAAGGAAGGAAAACAAAATAAAAAAAAATAGTTTTCATTTTATTTTTCTTCCATGACCTGATCTTCATCCTCCATCTTATCATCTTTTTGCAGGACTTAAAAAATTTTGAAGGTTTTTGGGTCAGCCATCCATAGCCTTCACACGAAGCTAGCACTCTATGGAAGATGATTTCTCAAGACTTCATATGGACTTTTTGTAGAGGCTGAATACTCTGTGTGACTGCGAGATGACATCCAGACCTTCTACAATACTCCATTAGAAGCAGTGTTCATCGATCCATGATGAGGTATGGGATCTGTCCTACTTATGTTTGTATATTAGATATATTGCATGCATCGATTAGATCAATGCATGTTGATTTTAATTTTAGCATCTATATACTATTCATATCCTGTCATGATCTTGTAGGGTAGTTTTTTAGAATTGCTCTAATGCATAATTTAGTGATTAAAATTATTTTTAATCTAATATGCTCTCGATGGTTTAAAAAAAATTCATGCATAAAATCCTGTCCTAGTTTTCTAATATTCGGTACCCTACCAATAAGGATTATTTATTGGTATATCAATACCCCGTCAGTAATAATTATATGCTAGTATATCGATACCTTACTAGTAGAGACTATGTGCCAGTATATCAATACTATATTAGTAGAGATTGTGCACTAGTATACCGATAGCCTACTAGTAATTGTTGTATGCTGGTATATCGATACCCTATCATATGGAGAGTTATACATTAGCATATTGGCACCCTGCTAGTGGGGGTTATAAGTTGGTATATCAATATCATATTAGTGAGGGTTATACAATGGTACCTTGACTATTCTTAGCTCACTCTGGCCTAGGACTGGAACTAGGCCGGCCGGCCCGAAGGGCTTCGGACCGGCCCAAAATCGGATCGGATTTTGGGCTAGCTTTTAAGCAAACTAGACCGGGCTTCAGGCCTTAAAATAAAGCCCATTCAATTTTTTGGCTGGGCTCGGGCACCTCTTTGGCCCAGCCCGGACTGACCCGTAAATAAGCCCGATCCAACTGGCCCGAACCCATCCCTTTTTCTCCAGTCTCCCGTCTCCCTCTCTCAATCTCTCTCCATTCTCTCTCTCACTCTCTCTCTCAGTCTCAATCTCTCTTGTTCCCATCTCCCTCCCCCGGTCAGCCCCTGACGGCCGATGTCCCTTGTATCCGATGGCCGACAGTCCCTCTCCATTCTCTAAGATGCCTCCTCCAGCCCCGGTGCCCGCACCCGATGAGTTTTTACAAGGCTCACCAAAAGAAACCTCTTGGTTTTCAAAGGTTAACCAATAACCTCCTTGGTTTTCAACTAGGCTTACCAAAAACCTCCTTGGTTTATCAATAGGCTAACCAAAAATCTCATTGGTTTTCCAATAGGCTAATCAAAAATCTCCTTAGTTTTCTAATAGACTAACCAAAAACCTCCTTGGTTTTCCAATAGGCTAACCAAAAACCTTTACAACAAAGATAGAGTTAAAGTAAAGCAACAAGAAAAGCTTTCTTAATAAAAGCATATATCTCTTTGAAGCTTTAAGGAATTATTGTCTTCAACTTGATGAAGCCTTAATCAATGCTCAATAATGTTGGACTTGAATGCTCTTGAAGGCTTTGAATGTTTTGAGACTTCTTTTTGCTTGAAGGTGGTTGCTCTTAATGAATGGGAGTGAATGCACTTGCTTTTTTTTTTTCTATTGTTGATCCTCTTGTGTTTCAATTTAATTAGAATCACTTAAATACCATCACAAGGCCTTAAGGTCAGTTTATGACCGTTAGACATGAAAAACTCGCTGTTGGGAGCCAAGAGGGCCGAGTTCTGCGTTTAAAAAACTAGCCATTACTGTTCCTAGAACTTCAAGTATCGATACTTCAAGCTGTGAGTCAATACTTAGGGTCGACACTTAAGTTCCATGAGTCGACACCAAGTTCAAATTTCTTCATTGAAGCTCTCTGGAATTCTCAGGTGAGTCGACACTTCTTTTGGTGAGTCGACACTTGAGTCGACACTTGACATCTATGAGTCGACACTTCAAGCAAGTCTTCAATTTCAGTAAATTCTGTATCAAAATTTTCTCAGACCTTGAGCCGATCCTTGAGTCGACACCTTGAGTCGACACTTGACTGGCATGGATCGACACTTTAGCTATGCCATTTGAAACTCTTTCTGCATACCAGCTTGAGTCGACACTTCCACTGTCATGAATCGATACTTGAGTTGTGAGTCGATACTTTGAGTCGACACTTGCTGAGATTTCTTTAAAAATCATTGAACCTCTGCTGAAATCAATATGTGCTGCACTATCTAAATCCTTTCAAGCAATCTTCAAGTACTTAAGTCCATTTAAAACTGATCTTTCATTCATGGAAAGGACTTCTTCATTTTTGACAAGCAATCAAATCTGGTTGAGTTAATGAGTATATTTTTCTATAAAAACATACTTTAAAGAAACAGTTAGTACTCAACTTATACTTAAGTATTTTGTTTATCATCAAAATCAATAACGGAGTCAACAATTTTCTCTTTTTGATGATGACAAAACCTTTAAGTATAAATCACATAATAAGCTCTTAAAAAGAATTTTCAATAGATATAAAGCTTATTGCAATATGTATTCAAATAAAGAAAGGTAAGAGATGAAGTTTAAAAGCTCGTTAGAATCGAATTTGAACTAAGAGTATCAGAGCTAAAAAAAAAGGAATCGATGTATCATGATACTCTAAAGAGAACTTGCTCAAGAATAATAAATTCAGTAATGAAACCATGTGAAAGTAATCAAAGAAAAAAAAATTTGTTTTTGAACAAAGGATTGAAGAGTTTAAATACTCCCCCTCAAGAGGTGATACGAAAAATTGATTTTCAAGGATCTTTCCAAGACAAAAAGCTGAAATTAAATATATGAAATTAAGGATTTTGCACAAATTTTAGCAAAACTGATTTTGCAATTCAAAGAAGGGATTACTCCCCCTCACTTAATGCTCAAAATATTTTTCTCAAACACAAACAGATTCTTCATTGCAAAACCTATCAATATATATATCTTTCATCTTATATCTTTACTTATCTCTCCCTTTATCTTTTATACTTACCTCTCCCCCTTTTTGTCAACATTAAAAAGGAATAGGGAAAATAAAATACTGAAATTAAGTAATATGATGGGGATCCAGGGCAGGTCCGGGTATTTTTTCATTTTTTCTTATTTTCTCAGATTTTTTTAATTTTTTCTATTCCTGCTATTCCGACTATCCCCGCTATTCTGGTTTTGTTCTTGGTTTATCCCTAAGTTATCCCAGCCTTATTCCACCTCCTGTAACCTTTCTCCCGTGAATTTTTTTTAAAAGTTTCGAACCCTAGCCCATCGCCCCTCCGGCTCCAGATCCGGGCCGCCCGACCCGCGGCCGCCCCCGCCGGACCGCCGCCGAAACTCGCCGGCCCCCGCCCTCGCCAGAGAAGCCGCCGCCGCCCACGCCCGTGGGAAGATGAACGGACGCGGGAGGCGTCCGTCCGGCCACGCACCGCCGGCGTCGTTTGCCACCACCAGCCTGCACCGGTAGCCTGTCCGCCGTCCGCCGGCCCCCGCCCGGCCACCGGAGCGCTCCGCCAGCGACTTGGGCCCCACACCCGTGGGAAGCCCAAGCGGCACGGTGCCGTGCCGCCACTGCGTGCCGCCCTTGCATCGCCGTCCGCCTGTGCCGCCGCCCACCTGCCGCCGCTCGCCGCCCGTTTGGCCGTCGGAGGACAGCCGATGCCTGGGAGGTCTCCCACGGTCGTGGGAGACCAAACGGCACGCTGGGCGTGCCGTGCCAGACCATGTGCCGCCTCGCTTGCGGCCACCGCCGGCCGTCCACCGGCCCGGTCCACCACCTGCTTCTCGGTCGCCGGCCATGTGCTTCGTCGGGAGATCGGTCCTCTGCACTGCCGTGAGACGAAGTTGCACGAATTTCAGAGTAGTCCATATTTCAAAGCAGCACGCTTTCTAGAGCAGATTATCAAGCCGATATGCTTTTCAGAGCAGATCAGCACTATTTTTGATGCAACACGAATTTTGATGTAATTTATTTTTCTTTTTTTAGTTTTCTTGGAGGCTAAGAAACTGAGGGTTTTGATTTTTCTATATAAAGGCCCTTCTCGTAATAATTAGAGAGATTTTGATATATGAAATAAACCTTGAGTTCTTCTATTGCTTTGTGTGATCACCCTGCTGTGTGCATAAAGGGGTTTGAGAGTTCTTCTTCCCGGTGTTTGCAACCATCTTCTTGCCGCCAACCATCCTTCCAGCCCCCTCCAAAACTTTCTTTCCTTTGCTGTTTTCCTTTGTTTTCTTGATTTCCTTTGAGTTTTCTAACCCCTGACAGGTCGTTTGCAGGTCCCCGAGTTCCTACGAATCCAACGACTCCAGCCAAGCCTTAATCGAACCACCGAGCAGAAAGCCGGGTATCCGCGGGTCTTTGGCTCGGTTTTCCAGGCCGCATCCGTCGAGGAATGAGAGATCCCTTCGCTGCGATCTTCGCCGGGCACTTCAGACGTTATCAGGTACACCCTCTCTACCTCCAATCTTTATATTATAGGAGAACTTGCCCTAACCGAGGCTTCTCAGCCCCGGCGATCCTTCTTTAGTACTTTTCTATGTTATAATCTGCATGCTTGGATTTAAAAATTCATACAAAATTCTCTACAACTAATTTTGATATGAAATTCGGGAATTAATCACTCTCTCCATCATTACCGGGTCACCACCTCGGCAGAGCACTGTCATGATGACCTTCATGGTCGTTAGGCTTCCTTCGACCTACAACGTGATCCTTGGCTACCCCGGGCTTAATCTGCTCAATGCGGTCATTTCCACCAAGCGGCTATTAGTGCAATTTTCCACTCTTTATGGCGTAGAAAAAATGTGGGGGGCATCTTAGCCGATCCAGCACTGTCTTCAAGCTATCCCAGGGGCCAAGAGCTCCGAGGAGGATTCCAGCACCGACGACCTTATCCAAAGGGTGCAAGACCCTAGAGGAGGCCCAATCGAACGCCTGTTATCGTATCCACTCAGAACTGACCTGGCGAAGACGGTGCAAATCGGGACCTAGCTGTAAGAAAAGAAGCGGGCCCACCTATTGAAATTCCTTCGGGTGAATGCAGACGTGTTCGCTTGGATGGCGGCAGACATGCCTGGGATTCCCCCCGACATCATCACTCATAAGTTGAGCATCGACCCAAAGTACCGCCTCGTTCGGTAGAAGAAGAGGTGCTTCGTCCCGGAGAGGCAACGGGCGATCAATGAGGAAGTTGATAAGCTCCTCGCAGCTAGCTTTGTTTGCGAGGTGCAGTACCCTAGCTGGCTAGCAAACGTGGTCATGGTCAAGAAGAACAACGGGAAATGAAGGATTTGCGTGAACTACATCGACCTCAACCGAGCCTGCCCGTAGGATAGCTTTCCATTACCGAAGATCGACCAACTGGTAGACGCCACCTCGGGGCACTGCTTGCTCTCCTTCATGGATGCATTCTTCGGATACAATCAGATCGGATGCATCCAAAGGACGAGGAGCACACTGCCTTCATCACTGATCGGGGGATGTAGTACTATCGGATGATGCCTTTCGGCCTAAAGAACCCTGGCGCCACATACCAACAGCTGGTTA
This sequence comes from Areca catechu, assembly GCA_021397845.1. Classification (NCBI taxonomy): domain Eukaryota; kingdom Viridiplantae; phylum Streptophyta; class Magnoliopsida; order Arecales; family Arecaceae; genus Areca; species Areca catechu. Next base: position 147,550,928 of record CM038049.1, on the reverse strand, counting down.
ATCAAGTCTTCAAGGATCAGATCGGCCAAAACATGCAAGTTTATGTGGACGACATACTCGTTATAAGCAAGCTGAAGTCAAACCACGTCGCCGACTTAGCGGAGGCCTTCCAAAACCTTCGCCTACACCAGATGAGGCTGAATCTGGTGAAGTGCATTTTCAGTGTGGCAGCAGGGAAGTTCCTTGGCTTCATGGTCACCCAGAGGGGAATAAAAGCAAATCTCGAGAAGGCCCATGCAATTATCGACATGGAACACCCCGCCTCAAAGAAACAGGTCCAGTGCCTAATGAGCCGGATTGCCACCATGAGCCGATTCATCTCAAGATCGGCTGACCGCTACTTGCCTTTCTTCAAGGAGCTATGCAAAGTGTACGACTTCACCTGGATGGAAGAGTACAAGGCAGCCTTTGAGGAGCTGAAGAAATTCTTGGCATCACTGCTGTTGCTTTCCAGGCCGGAGGATGGAGAGGAACTCTTGCTGTACCTGGCGATCACCCCAAGAGCCATCAGTTCGGTCCTTGTCTGTACAGATAAGGACAGAGCTCAGAAGCTGGTGTACTATGCCAGCAAACTCCTCCGATATGCGAAGATCAGGTACACCCACTTCGAGAAGTTAATTTTTTCCCTTATAATGTCTGCTTAATGACTCGGGCCATACTTCCAAGCGCATCCAATTGTGATCATGATGGACCAGCCACTGAGGGCCATACTTAGCCAACCTAAAGGTCTTCACCGACTCCCAACTAGTGGTCGGATAGGTCTTTGGAGAATTCGAGACATGGGACCCCCAGATGATGAAGTACTTGGAACAGGTACGCTCGAGCACGGCAGGCTTTCGGTGCTTCAGCATCTCCCACATCCCTCGTGGAGAGAACACTCGCACCGATGCCCTCTTGAGGCTCGCGACCCTACCGGACTCATCACTGGTGCGTGCCCATATTGAATACTTGAAAATTCCAAGCTACAAAACTTCCGGGAAAGTCCAGCAGATCACCCCGGAGCCTAGCTGAATGGACCGATATATCAGGTACATCATCGATGGTATCCTGTCGAAGATCGCACGAAGGTTGGCCTCATCAAGAAGAAGGCTACATGCTTCATCTTAATCGATGGGTAGCTCTACCACAGGTCCTACTCTTTGTTGCCCAGTAAACAACCCAAGAGGGGGGGTGAATTGGGTCTCTAAAAATTTAAATGCAAGTGCATGCACCAATCTAATAATTAAACTTAGTATTATAAATGCAAGTGTAATATGCTTTTAATAAGTAAGTAGCGAAAACATAAAAGCAATTAGAGAAGAGCAAAAAAAAGAGACAAGCAACCATAAACACAAAGGAAATATAGTGGTTCGGTGCTATCCAATGCACCTACATCCACTTCCCAAGACCCACTTGAAAATTTACTATAATCTCAACCGATTACAATCGATTAGTTTTCTGGGCTCACTAATCAAAACCTGACTTATTTTCATAAGGCTCACAAGTCAAAACCTCACTTGATTTTTCGGGCTAACTAAGAACCTAAATGGTTTTAAGGCTAACCACCAACCTCCCTTGGTTTTGCGGGCTAACCAAGAACCTAAATAATTTTTAAATGCTCACCAATAATCTCCTTGGTTTTTCAATAGGCTAACCAAAAATCTTTACAACAAATATAAGTTTGAAGTAAAGAAACAATGAAAGCTTTCTAATAAAAGCGAGTATCTCTTTGAAGCTTTGCCGTAGTGTTGCCTCCAACTTGATGAAGCCTCTTTTAATGCTTAAGAAGGTTGATCTTAAAAGCTCTTGAAGGCTCTTGCATGCTTGGAGACTTGCTTTTGGTTTGGAAGTAGTTGATCTCAATGAATAGGAGTGAATGCTCTCTTTTCTTTTCTCTTGATTATTCTCTTTTCATTCTCTTTTGTTTTGATTTGATTTGAATCAATTAAATACCTTCTCAAGGCCTCAAACCCGGTTTCTAGCCGTTAAACATGAAAAACTAGCCATTGGGAGCCAAGAGGAGTGAGTTCTATGTTTGAAAAACTAGCCGTTACTGTTCCCTGAACTCCAAGTGTCGATACTTCAAGCTGTAAGTCAACAGTTAGGGTCGACACTTCTAGTCCATGAGTCGACACCTAGTTCAAATATCTTCAATGTAGCTTTCTGGAATTTTCAGATATGTCAGCACTTCTTCAAGTGAGTTGACACTTAGCATCCATGTATCGATACTTCAGACAAGTCTTCAACTTCAGCAAGTTCTGTAACCCAAAAATCTCAGGCGATGAGCTGATCCATGTGTCGACACTTTGAGTCGACACCAGACATCCATGTGTCGACACTTTAGCCGTGCTACTGAAACTTTCTTTGCATACCGGCTTGAGTCGACACTTTCTCAGTCATGTGTCGACACTTAAGTCATGTGTCGATACTTTGAGTCGATACTTTACTGAGATTTTCACAAAAATAATTAAACTTTTGCTGAAACAAAATTATGTTGACTTCTTGTGTCCTTTCAAGCATTCTTCAACTACCAAAGTCCTCTTTGAGCATATCTTCCATCCATATTCGAGACTTTTCAATTAATCAATCTTTTGTAAAGTTGATGAGAATTTTTTTTTATAAAAACACATTTCAAAGAAATCATTAAAACTTAATTTATACTTGAGCATTTTGCTTACAATCAAAATCAATAATGGAGTCAACAATCTTTGTCTTTTTTATGATGACAAAACCTTTAAGTATAAATTATACAATAAAGGATTTTAAAAGAAATTTCAATGTGCATAGAGATTATTACAAAATGTATTAAAGAAATTAAAAAAGATGTATCAGAGTTAAGAGTATTGCCATAGCTAAGAGTATCAGAACTCAAAATATATAAGCGATAACATCATGTATCATGATATTCTAAGAAAAATGCTCAAAAGAGATAATTTCGGCATTAAACAATACTTCCCCTGAAGAGACGATCCATAAAAAAATTAGTAGACATCTTTTAAGCATCAAAAGATTAGAATTGGATAAGGAATTTAGTTCAAATCAGATTTTCAATACAAAAGAGGTATTGAAACATACAAATTTTCAATACTCCCCCTCACTCAATGCACAGAAATTTTTAAAATTGCAGAATTTTAAATTTCAAAATTTCTCTTTCAATCATACAGATTTATACTTATTTTTCATTTATACTTATACTAAAGTTTCTCCCCCTTTTTGTTATCATTAAAAAGGAAGGAAGAAATAAATGAGTTTGAATAAAGAAGTAAGCCATTCATTCGATCATAAAGGAAGACAATGAATTACTGAGAGTAACTAATGCATTTCATTCACTCAAAGTCATAAGGTGAAACATAATATTTCATTCACTTAAAACAAGTTTGATACATAAAGGGAACATCAAAATATACAAAAAGTACAGAAATATAAACCATATAAAAACTATCCTAAGCATCATCCTCATCATCCGAGGATCCAATCTCGATCGATCCAGTATCAATGAAAGCACGAAATCGGGGCCACATCGATCTAAGATCACAAAGATGAGTCCTGGTCGGTCTATAAGGAGTACGATGACCATGACCTCTGCGTCGAACATAAGTCCTCCCTTTAGTTGGAGCAAAAGAGGTAGAAGCTATGTCATCAGCAAGAACAGAACTGATCGGAGTGACAGACTCAACAGCTATCGGATATGGTGTATGATCAAATAAAGGACCGCAATCAAGATGGTGGAAACCAGGTGTGTAGAAACCTAGCTCCCGAATAAGAGATGTATGCAAGGATGGTGTATCAACTACAGGTGTATCAAAAATCAGTGTATTAGCTGAAAAAATGATAGGTGTATCAATGATAGGGGTATCGCTGAAGAAACAATAGGTGTATCAACAATAGGGGAATCAATAACAGGTGAATCAATAATAGGTGAAAGTATAGGAATGGCAGAATGATCAACAGATCTAGAAGGTGGTGTGGATATGATAGGAGTCTGAAAGGATGAACTCAAAGGATCATGAATGGACTCCAAGGTAAGTTAGCTGCTGTCTCCGGCACTGGCTTTGTCATCACATCTGGAAAGTCAAATCTATCAGAGTCAGTCTCGTCATCGTCATCATCTTTGTCTGGTCTCGGAGCAGGTGGAACTGGAGCTGAATCTGTGATGGGGAACTAATATGCATGCCATTTTTTTTGTATATTTTACATGTTGAGTTAGGTTATTAATTACCGAATTTCAGATCAAAATTATTTGTAGGGAATTTTGTATGAATTTTTGAAGATTAGCATGCAGATTAGGACCTAGAAAAGCAGCAAAGAAGGACCGCCGGGCTGAGAAGCCTCGGTTAGGGCAAGTTCTCCTGCAATAAAACTATTGGAGGTAGAGGGGTGTACCTGACAACGTCTATGAAGATCGCAGTGAAGGGGTCTCTCGTTCCTCGATGGATGCGGCCTGGAAAACCGAGCCAAAGACCCGCGGATACCCGGCTTTTTGCTCGGTGATCCGATTGAGGCTTGGCTGGAGTCGTTGGATTCGTAGGAACTCGGGGACCTACAAACGACCTGTCAAGGGTTAGAAAACTCACAAAGGAACAAGAAAACAAAGGAAAAACAGTAAGGGAAGGCTTCTTTTGGAGTGGGCATCCAGGGATCTGAGATGCTTGTTGGCAGCAGGAAGATGATTGCAGCACTGGGAAGAAGAACTCTTGCAAACCCCTTTATGCACACAGCAGGGTATCACACAACTCAATAGAAGAACTCAAGGTTTTCATTCATCAAAATTTTCCTCATACAAGAGGCTAGGGTCCCTTAAATAGACCCTTAACCTTGGGCTCCAAGTAAGGGTACATAAGTCTTTACATAAGAATCCTTTTCCCTCTCAAATCCTGGCTAGAAAATAAGAAATATTAGGTAGAAAAATCCCTAAAAATTTTCTTGACTTGGTCAAGACTCCAAGGACGCCTAGGGGGGCGTGTTGGGCTTCTAGGAGCAGCAAAAGGCCGGCCCAAAGGGGCTCGGGTGCATGGGTTTGGGCCTCTGGAAGCTGGGGTGGCCTGGTAGCCAGGTAGCAGGAATATTCCCTGGTATCTTGCTTCTTAGGGGCTTGGGCTTGGCACATGGGCTTGATTTCTTTGGGCTAGGATGCAGATGGACCTCTGGAATCATGGATGCCCTTATCTATGAATATACTTTGGCATCTGGAAGGGAATCTGGGTATCTGGAGGGCATCTGCAAGAAATCAGGGTTTTCTGAATTTTCCTCCTGGGGTCTTCAAATCTTCAAGCTGGGTTGGACTTGTGCTATACTTCCATGTCTTCAATCTAGTTGGACTTGGTCTTCACTTGTATGATATAGTCTTGAGTCTTCAGTATGCTTGGACAGGACTCAAAAAAATAAAATTAGCTCAACATGAGCTGACTAGCATTGGACTGAACTAGCTCAACATGAGCTGACTAGTACAGAACTGAAATAACAACTAAAAATACTCAAATAACAACTAAAATAGACTCAGATGAGCTAAGCCCTTATTACAGATGGACTCATAAATTATTGATCAATTTACAGAGGGTTGAAAAAGCCTCTGTCTTATTCTGGTGCCTCAGGTGTCCCCACCAATCTGGAACACTCCCAGAAGATGGTCTAAATAGTGTAGACAATATAGCAGTGATGCCATCACTCAATCCTCGATGGCTCTCTCTCGTCTTTATAATGAAGCTATCAAGTCATTGTCGAATAATCATAATATCCGTCTCAATGCGACTGACTCTATCCATAAGACTCTCTGAAGCTCCTGGAACATCTGACTGTGCTGGCTGAGGCTGGGTAGCTGGCTCAGACTGAGAAGCAGGCTCTGGCTGCACTGCTGGCTCAGGTTGAATCTCAGGTAGATGTGCCTCTGAAGGTCTTGCCTCGCCTGAATATATGCGTTCCTCCTCTGTAGTGTCCTCATCTCTGTCATCGGCCTATCCTGATACTCGATGACTCCACTGGCCTCTGACCAACTGATATCCCATCCGATGAAGTGATTTGATGTCATAGACATCAGTGTGTAAAAGCATCCAGTAGGGCTCATCATCAAATGTCACTCCATATGCTCTGAAGAGCAAGGTCAAGCCCATCCGTAGGGCAAACATAGTCTCTGACTGATTGATGCCTCTGTTATCTGATGTACCATAAGTACCAGAAGGCAAATTGGTGCATGCTGAACTAAGGAGACCATCACAAACAGCTCTCTCTCTGTGATGTAGTCAAAATGTCCGATCTTCGGTAGAAGAATCCGAGCAACAATATGATGCAATAACCTCATCTTAGCAGAAAGTCAGGATGCTGCAACAGTGGCTACCTCAGGTAGAACATCTGACTCGAAAATGCACTAGAGTCCACTGAACCTATCCACTAAGCTATCAACAACAGATCCTGTCAGGGATATATCCCATACTCTGCTCAGAACCTCTGCAGTCACCAGGATATCTCTGCCACGAACCTGCGCTATCCATCCATCACTGCCATGGGCTAAAGATCCGTAGAACTCTCATATCAGGCCCGGGTAGAATCTCTCAGTCAACGAGTAAAATGAAGTCAAACTAGCATTTCTAAGTCACTGACCAATCCAAAAGTGCTGCTGGTCGATGAATCCAAAGTCTACACGGCATTCTCTGACAACTGTCTTCGAACCCATGCGACTGGAATCTGGAAAAAGTGGCTGAGCAGGTGGATCAGGTGCTCTAGCTTAATGTTTGGCTTTTGTCCTTCTCTCTTCTTCATGGTTGGATGGACGAGGGTGACGAACAACTTGCTTTCTAGGTCCCATTCCACAGATTCACGGATTGAACAAGAAAGGAGAGGAACCCTAGGGTTTCCACGGTTCAAAATGGAAATGGAAGAGGGATCGTAACAAAAATCGAACCAAGAATTGTTCAAAATGATAATTTGAGAGGGTTTTTGATGAAATTTGGAGGGAAACAGTGATTAGAACAGTGCTAGGACAAGTGTTAGCTTGAATTAGGAAGAAATAGGGAAGAAAACACATCGTTTTCACCTTTATTCTTGGCCTGCAGCCGTTCATGTGTCGACTCATGACACAGGGCCATGTGTCGACACATCAAGGTGCCGACATATATAGGTGTCGACATATCGACTTAAAACCAGAAAAAAAGAAAATGAAGTGCAAAGCAAAATCACTAGGAATACAATGACATTCAAGATGATTAAATGTAATTGATGTCAAATTTGATCTTTTATGGGCCAAGGAGTCGAAAATTTCAATCAAAAGAATTAATGATCCCAAGTGCTCTTCTAATCATACTAAACCGATCTTCTTGGAGAGGCTTAGTCAAAATATCAGCTAATTGTAATTCTGTACAAACAAATTCAAGTACAACATTATTGTTTTCAACATGATCTCTAATTAAATGATGTCTAATTTCAATATGTTTACTTCTAGAATGCTGAACATGATTCTTAATTAAGCAAATAGCACTAGTATTATCACATTTTATGGGTGTGCAAGTTAATTTGATTCCAAAATCTTCAAGTTTGCTTAATCTACAAGATTTGAGCACAACAACTTTCTGCTATAATACACTCAGCCTCAGCTGTGGATAGTGTAACTGAAGTTTGTTTCTTGCTAAACCAGGAGATTAAGTTAACTCTAAGAAATTGGCAAATTCTACTAGTACTTTTTCTATCTAGTTTATATCTGCAAAATCAGCATCAGAATATCCAATTGAATCAGTAGATGAGTCTCTAAAGTACCATAAGCCAATATCAATTGTACTAGATAAGTATCTAATAATACACTTAACAGCCAACAGATGAGATTCCTTAGGCTCAAACTAATATCTAGCACACATGTATACACTGAACATTATATCTGGTCTACTGGCAGTCAAATACAATAAAGAGTTAATCATACATCTATATAATTTTTGATCAACAGATTTATCATGCTTATCTTTATCAAGTTTACAAGAAGGGCTCATAGGTGTACCTATTGACTTAGTAGTCTCCATCCCAAACTTCTTTATGATTTTCCTTATATACTTAGCTTGTTTGATGAAAATTCCATCTTTGGTTTGCTTGATTAAGAGTCCGAGAAAGAAATTGAGTTCTCCCGTCATGCTCATTTCGAACTCATCCTGCATTAGCTTAGCAAACTCTTGACAAAGAATCTCATTAGTAGCACCGAAAATAATATCATCAACATAGATCTCACTACTAATAAATCATCATTTTTCTTCTTTAGAAATAAGGTTTTATCAACATGGCCTCTAGAAAATTTATTTTCAATCAAAAATTTGTTGAGTCTTTCATACCATGCTCGGGGTGCTTGCTTTAAACCATAAAGTACCTTGTGCAATTTGAAAATATAATCAGGATGTGTATGATTTTCAAATCCAGGTGGTTGTTCAACAAAAACTTCTTCTGCTATATAGCCATTTAGAAAAGCACTTTTAATATCCATTTAAAATAGTTTGAAATTCATAAAACAGACAAATGCTAATAGTAGTCTAATTGCCTCAAGTCTAGCAACAGGAGCAAATGTTTCATCAAAATCAATTCCTTCCTCCTGATTGTAGCCTTTGGCAACTAGCCTAGCTTTATTTCTAATAACAATTCCATTTTCATCTAACTTATTTCTAAACACCCATTTAGTGCCAATAATAGAAACATTAGATGGTCTTTCTATTAATGTCCAAACTTTATTTCTATCAAACTGAATTAGTTCATTTTGCATAGCTTTTATCCAGTTAGGGTCTTTTTCAGTATCTTCAAAATATTTAGGCTTTACTTGATAAACAAAAGCAATATAATCACATTCATTTCTAATTGAGGATCGAGTTCTTACTCCTTTTGATGGATCACCAGGATTAATTCCTTAGGATGTCCATGAGTATACCTCCACTCCTTAGATAGATCTTGGTGCTTTAGTGTGGATTGTATGGCTTCATCTTTTTCATCTTGGTCTTGATTTTCTTCAGTGTTGAGAGGGTTGATCATCCAATGTCAACTTTTGCAACTTATCAGCACCTGCACATGCATCAGAGGTATCATCTTTTATGGAGGATTTGTTAGTAGACTCTTCAAAAACCACATGTATGGACTCTTCTACAACTAGGATTCTTTTGTTAAAAACTCTGTATACCCTGCTTGATATAGAGTATCCTAGAAAGATACATTCATCAGACTTGGCATCAAATTTTTTAAGATTGTCTTTACCATTATTCAAAATAAAACATTGACAACCAAAAACTCGAAAATACTTTAAAGTTGGTTTTTTTTTTGATTCCATAGTTCATAAGGAGTTTTCTTTAAGATAGGTCGGGTTAAAACATGATTTAAAATTTAACATGCAATATTAATTGCTTCAGCCCAAAAATATCTTGGCAAATCATTTTCGCAAAGCATAGTGCATGTCATTTCTTCTAAAGTATGATTTTTTCTTTCTACTACCCTATTCTGTTGAGGTATCCTAGGTACAGAAAAATTATGTTCTATACCTTTCTCATTATAAAAACTTTCAAAATCTTGATTTTCAAATTTAGAACCATGATCACTTCGTATGTAAATAACAGAAGTACCTTTTTCATTTGAAACTTTTCGGTAAAACTTTACAAATGCAAAAAATGATTCATATTTATGAGCAAGAAAGAAAACCCAAGTAAATCTTGAAAAATCATCCACTGTAACCAATCCATATCTCTTACCTCACAGACTAGATGTTCTAGTTGGTCCAAAGAAATCCATATGGAGTAGTTCTAGTGGTCTACTAGTGATAACAAAATCTTTAGATTTGAAAGAAATTTTGACTTGTTTTCCAAATTGGCAAGCTTGACAAACTTTATCTTTTTCAAAAACTAGTTTTGGTAAATCTCTTACTAAATTCTTTTTACGAAATTTTGAAAGTAAGTACATACTAGCATGTCCTAGTCTTCTATGCCAAAGCCAACTAGTCTCATCTTTAGTAGAATTCATTGCAACTGGCATTCTCCATTAGGTAAGGATAGATTATCTAAATCTACCAAATAAATATTACCATGCCTTTTTCCAATGAATTGTACTCTATTTTTATCAGAACTAGCAATCATGCAATAAGATATTTAAAAATAACTTGAAAACCTTTGTTGCAAAACTGACAATACGTAAAAGATTATGCTTCAAACCTTCAACTATAAGCACATTATTAATACATGTAGAAGGGGTGATGTGGACCTTACCAATGTCAATGATATTTCCTTTACCATTATCCCTGAAGGTCACACTCCCTCCATTCATTGCTTCAAGAGAGGTGAATTGCTTCACATCTCCTGTCATGTGCCTTGAGCAACTACTATCAAGATACTATAGTCTTTTATTCTCCTTGGTTGCAAGATACACCTGTAAAACAAATCAAGTTTTATTTTTAGGTACCCAAGCCAACTTGGGTCCTTTAGGAATAGTGCTTAAATTGGTTCCTTTTGGAACCCAAACTTTTCTAGAGTTATTAATTTTTCTCATATTACATTGAAAAGTTTTGTGTCCTTGTTTTTTGCATGAAAAGCATGTGCTACTAGATGATGCAGGTATACAAAAAATTTTCAAATACTTTTATTGTCTTTGGGATCTGTATCCTATTCCTACTTTGTTAAAAATAACTCTTTGGTTATTTAAAAGAAGATTTAATTTTTCTGAGCTAAAAGTAAACTTTTCAACAAAAGGTTTTATTTTGTCAAGCTCATTTTTGTAATTTTTGTTTTCTAATTCCAAATCCTTGTTTTTCTTCAAAAGATCACCATTTGTAATGATAGTCTTAGATCTTTTCAAAATATCGTTTTCCATGATTAAGGCCTTATTTTTCTTTTCCAAAACATCAAGTTTAGTTTTTAATTCACTAACTTTATTCAAAAGAGAATTGTTTTCATGAGAAAAATTATTTGCAAGCTTTTTCAACTTTCTATTTTTAGTTAAAATCAGTTTGTAATCATGCATTTATTCATCAAACCTTTCTTAATTTATCAAAAGTAAAATCTATTTCCGTATCAGAAGTTACCTCTTCCTGCTCTTGATGTGCCATGAGATATAGTTTACAATTTCAGCTTGTTCTTCCTCTGAACTTGAGTCTTCACTATCACTCCAGATCGCCATCATAACTTTCTTCCTAAGCTTCTTTCTTGACTTCTTTATGAGAGGGCAGTCAAATTTATAATGACCAGGCTTCTTGCACTCGAAGCATGTAGGTATTTCCTTCTTCTTTTCCTTTTCTTTCTCATTTTCCTTTCCCTTCTCTTTAGTTGATTGAAACTTCTTCTTATAAGGAAACTTCCTTCTCTTCATAAACTTCCTGAAATTTCTAGCAAGGAGTGCTTCTTCACTCTCTTCTCCTTCTTCTTCTTTAGATTCATCATTTGAGGATTCTTCTTGAACAATAGATTAAATGTAATCCCCTTTTTCTTCTTATCCATATCCATAGACTTTTGCTTTTGGTTGAGCTCATAAGTCATGAGCGATCCCACCAATTGCTTCAATGGTAGCTTGTCAACATCCTTAGCTTCTTGGATGGCGGTCACCTTTGGATCCCATGATGTTGGAAGTGACCTGAGAATTTTGTTGACAAGATCAGCATTAAACGTTACTTTTCTAAACTTCTCATTCCATTTACAATATTTGTGAATCTTGTGTACATATCAGTGATAGACTCATTTGGTTCCATTCGGAACATTTCGTATGTGTGCACTAGCATGTTCACTTTTGTATTCTTCACTTGATCGGTACCCTCATGGATAACTTCAAGTATATCCCATATTTCTTTGACAGATGTGCATGTAGAAATCCTATTAAACTTACTAGGATCTAATGCACAATAGAGGAGATTCATTGCTTTCATATTGATCTCGGATTGTTTAATATCATTTTCATCCCAATCCTCTTCGAGCTTTGGGATGGAAACACCATTAACTACAATCGAAGGAATATGTGGACATTTGTTAACAACCTTTCACAAATTATAATCAATAGAGTGCATATATATTCTCATCCTAGTTTTTCAATAAGTATAATTTGTTCCATTGAAATATGGAGGTCTATTTGAGGCTTGTCCCTCAACTACGCTAGTACTAAGGGGGGCTGTCATAGATCTTTACTCAAGGCGGTTAGACCTATAAACTGAGAAGAGGGCTATGATACCACTTGTTGCCCAGTAAGCAACCCAAGAGGGGGGGTGAATTGAGTCTCTAAAAATTTAAATGCAAGTGTGTGCACCAATCCAATAATTAAACTTAGTACTATGAATGCAAGTGTAATGTGCTTTTAATAAGTAAGCAGTAGAAATATAAAAACAATTAGAGAAGAGCAAATGAAAGAGACAAGCAACTATAAACAAAAAAAATATAGTGGTTCGGTGCTATCCAATGCACCTACATCCACTTTCAAGACCCACTTGAAAATTCACTTTAATCTCAATCGATTATGGCTGATTAGTTTTTTGGGCAAACTAATCAAAACTCGACTTGTTTTCACAAGGCTCACAAGTCAAAACCTCACTTGGTTTTCCGGGCTAACCAAGAACCTGAATGGTTTTAAGGCTAACCACCAACCTTCCTTGGTTTTGCGGGCTAACCAAGAGCCTAAATGGTTTTCAAAGGCTCACCAATAACCTCTTTGGTTTTCCAATAGGCTAACCAAAAACCTTTACAACAAATATAAGTTTGAAGTAAAGAAACAATAAAAGCTTTCTAATAAAAGCAAGTATCTCTTTGAAGCTTTATTGTAGCATTGCCTCCAACTTGATGAAGCCTCTTTTAATGCTTAAGAAGGTTGATCTTGAAAGTTCTTGAAGGCTCTTGAATGCTTGGAGACTTGCTTTTGGCTTGGAAGTAGTTGAACTCAATGAATATGAGTGAATGCTCTCTTTTCTTTTCTCTTGGTTATTCTCTTTTCATTCTCTTTTGTTTTGATTTGATTTGAATTAATTAAATACCTTCCCAAGGCTTCAAACCCAGTTTCTAGCCATTAGACACGAAAAACTAGCCTTTGGAAGCCAAGAGAAGTGAGTTCTGCATTTGAAAAACTAGCCGTTACTATTTCCAGAACTCCAAGTATCGACACTTCAAGCTGTGAGTTAATACTTAGGGTCGACACTTCCAGTCCATGAGTCGATACCTAGTTCAAATATCTTCAATGCAGCTTTCTAGAATTCTCATATGTGTCAGCACTTCTTTAAGTTAGTCGATACTGTGAGTCGACACTTAGCATCCATGTGTCGACACTTCAGACAAGTCTTCAACTTCAGCAAGTTCTGTAACTCAAAAATCTCAGGTGATGAGCTGATCCATGTGTTGACACTTTGAATGACTCCAAACATCCATATATTGACACTTCAGCCGTGCCACTGAAACTTTCTTTGCGTACCGGTTTGAGTTGACACTTGAGTCATGTGTCGATACTTTGAGTCGACACTTCACTGAGATTTTTACAAAAACAACTGAACTTTTGCTGAAACAAAATTGTGTTGACTTCTTGTGTTATTTCAAGCATTCTTCAACTACCAAAGTCCTCTTTGAGTAAATATTTCATCTATATTTGAGACTTTTCAATTAATCAATCTTTTGTTAAGTTGATGAGCACCTTTTTTTATAAAAACACACTTCAAAGAAATCATTAATACTCAACTTATACTTAAGCATTTTGCTTATCATCAAAATCAATAACGGAGTCAACACTCTTATCCACTCCTGAAATACTTGAGACCCATGGAGGCAGCCTTTGTACTCCAAGAGATACACGAAGGCCTCTACGAGAATCACGTGGGGGGCAGGATGCTAGCATACAAGGCTCTCCATCAGGGATATTACTGGGAGACTATGAGGGAGGATGCTACCGACTTCATAAATAAGTGCGATCGTTGCCAGCACCATGCCCATATACAACATCAATCGGCGACACCACTCTCCTAGCTCTCCACCCCTTGGCTGTTCGCACAATGGGGGATGGATATCCTTGGTCCATTTCCTCCCGTGTTTGGACAGCATAAGTTCCTGATAGTGGCTATTGACTACTTCACCAAATGGATGGAGGCAGAGCCACTAGTACGGATCACCGAAACCAAGGTCCGCCAGTTCTTATAGAAGTCGATCATCTACCATTTCAAACTCTCCCACATCATCATCATCGACAACGGACGATAGTTCGACAACCGAGAGTTCGAGAAGTTTTGCATCGACCTCGATATTCATCATCGCTTCACCTCGGTGGCTCACCCCCAGCCAATGGAGAAGTCGAGGTGACCAACCGGACCATCCTTCAGGGACTCTGAACTAGGTTGGACCAGGCCAAGGGTTGGTGGGTCGAAGAATTTCCCAGCATCCTTTGGGCCTACCACACAACATCTCGAAATGGATGAAACACCCTTCAACCGCGTCTTCGGCACCGAAGCCGTAGTCCCGGTTGAACTTGGTGTGCCCACACTATGGGTGGAGCAATATGATGAAGTCAAATACCCGGCCCGCCTTCTACTCAACTTAGACCTCCTTGAGGAAACAAGGGATAAAGCTCGACTCCGGATGGCAGCCTACTAGCAGCAAGTAGCCCGGTACTACAACACGTGGGTAAGGCCAAAGGCCTTTCGCCCAGACGATCTAGTACTGTGGCAGGCTGAAGCCTCTCAACCTCGGGAGTGCAGCAAACTCTCCCCAAACTAGGAAGGCCCCTACAAGGTGGTCGAGGCTCTTCCCCATGGAGCTTACTACCTTGCCGAGCTTGATGGCGCCCGGTTTCCATGAACTTGGAATGCAAATAATTTAAGGATGTATTACTAGTGATGTAAGGTCTCCTCTTATTAATAAAAGAATTCCTTTTTGTACAAACTGTCTTTGCCTTATAGAAATATTACTGAATGACGACCCGGGTCCAGCAGATCAAGCCGGGAAACTCCTGAAGCCCCATACTTCAAGTCGAGAAACTCCTGAAGCATCGCACTTCAAGCCAAGAAACTCCTGAAGCCCCGCACTTCAAGCCAGGAAACTCCTGAAGCCTCGTACTTCAAACCGAGAAACTCCTGAAGCCCCGCACCTCAAGCTGAGAAACTCCTGAAATCCCGCACTTCAAGCCGGGAAACTCCAGAAGCCCCGCACCTCAGAGCTAGGAGACTCCAATGGCCCCGCACTCTGTCTATCCAAGTTCTAGCCTGGTGGAAGCACCTTACGGACTCATCGAGTTCAACCTCCTGGCTCAGTCGCACTCCGTGCACTTGGAAACAGTTTCGCCTGAGGTTATTTGGGCCTCCTTCAAGGAAATGCATGAAATCCCGCTACCTTACTTCCGACATGGCAGAGACAACTCAACAACTCAAGGACTTTCTTCCTAACTGCCCTTCGTACTCGAAGCTCTGCAAGAAAGAGCCGAAGGACTTGGTGCCTCAAGGCAAGGCGCATCAACAAAAGCATGCACATGGGCAGTCAAAAAAAAGAGAGAAGGAAGGAAGGGAAGTTGTCGAAGCAGCAAAAATACAAAGAACACAAAGGAAGCAGAACAGAAAGAGACTTCATTAAAAATTTGCAAAATTTTGTACTATCTTCGGACCCCCGGCTGGTCGAGCGATCCAGAAAGAAGCAGAAGAAAAGATATAAAAAGAGAGGAGGCTCCAATCCTATCCACTGGCTCCTTCCCGGGATGGCGCTGAGGTCGGGCGGCATCCTCTCGACCTCTGTCGGCGAGGCTATGTTGATGGTGACCGCGGGCTCCTCCTCCGCTTCGGCCATAGCCATAATTGGGCCCCTGCATAAAGCGGCAGGGAAGGCAAGCCCATCCAAGTTCATGTCCAAGATGAGCTCCGCCACCCTGGACCGGTAGAACTCGTACCCCTTAAGGAACGAGTCCGTGGCCGCCTCCTGGAACTCCTCGTCAAATTCTATCGAGACCTTGTAGTTTGGCACTACCTCGGCGGCCTCCTCTTCGCGACCTCCATTAGGGCCATTACCCCCGCAGCCTCTTCCTCGGCAGCAGCAGCCCGCGCCTACACGGCCTCCAGCTAGGCCCGGAGAGCCTGAGCCTGCTTCGCCTCCTGGGCCACTTCGGCTTGGAGCTCCTCTATTCGGTCCTCCTTGGTCTTGAGCTCTTTGGCCCGGTGCTTGACCCGATCCTTCTTCCGGGCCAAGGGTGCCTCCAGGTCCTTAAGGTGCCTTTCGGCGCTCGCCGCCTCGGCCCTCAGCTCCCTGTTCTTCTCTTCCACTTCTTGGGCCTTGTTCGTCTTCGCCTTGGCCTTGGTCGCCAGTGAGGCAATTTCCTGCTCCTTTAGCCTATCCCTCTTGGCCCAATTCTTGCAATAGTCGTGGATGAGCAGGCGATCTGTCCCGAGCTGCACCAAAGAGGACGTCAGCCATGCAAAAAAAAAAAGTGAGGAGAAAGACAAGGAGCCCTACCGAGAATAGTTGCGGGAAGGTGCCGAGGATGGCATCCGCCAAAAGCCTTCCTCCCCTTTCCCGTCGATTGCGCGATTGGATAGCAAAGTCCATCATGCATTTGGCCAGTGATTGATCCTGAACCACCGAAGAGTCTGGCACCACCTCGATGGGTGCCTTTCAGGAGCTACTCTTCTTCTTCTTCGGGGCCACCGCGATGCCCTTAGGGGTGGCTAAAGACATCTCCGAGCCCTTGTTGAAGCTTGCCGCCACACCGGACGGCACTATTGACGGTGGCTCCCTCCTCTCCTCCTCTTCCGCTTCCACCTCGACGACTTCAAGAGGCGGGGGCGCAGCAGCAGCAGTACCGGGCCCGAACGACCATGTCGGGCTCCCGGACTGAAGGCAGGTTCTGCTGCCTCGGTGGTTCAGAGATCGATTCGGCCATTCTTCTACTCGGCTCGGAGGGTGCAACAGGCCCAGGCCTTGCACTGGGCTCACTTCGGGGCCTCTTCGATGGGGACTCTCTAGCTCTCATTGGTGCACCCCTTTTCTGGGAAAGCGCAACAAGGTGGTCTAAGGAGTACTTCATACCTGCAAAAAAGAGGGAAACAAGGTCAGCCCTGAGCTTGAACAGACCAACAGAAGAAGTAAGAAAAGTTTGTGCCAAACTTATCCAACTCCTGGATTGGGCTGGCCCCGGCTTCGAACAGGTTCTGCTCTAATAGTAGAACCTCGAGGGAAGGAATTTGCTCAGCAACGAGCTGGTCGTAGATCTCTCGATCAGTCGCTTCGACCTTGGCATTCTAGTTCAGAGTCTGGTCTGGATCACTCCAGACCAAATCGACCCTTCATTGGAGGCGAAGAAATATTTGCTCTTCCACCCTTTTATGGAAGAAGGAAGATCAAACTTAATGCCCTTCGGGCAGGAAGAAATGAACCACCACTCATCCTCGGTCGTGTGGCGCTTCAGGATGAAGAAGGCCCTGAACAAAGAAAAATGGGCTACAATCCCGTGAAAGTGACAGAGGACAATAAAATAAAAGATCATCCTAACTGCATTCGAAACTAGCTGAGCCAGGACGAGATGATAATTGCTCAGCAGGAGAGGAAGAAAGGATGAAAAGGGAAGCGAAGACCCCCTACGAGAGATTCTTCGTAGAGGGCGATCCGGCCCGGGCCACTAGAGGTGACCCATTCTCCCGGTCGTAGAACCTAGAGCCGGATGGAGTCTGGGATGCCGAAGGCTTCCCGGATGATCGAAAGGTCCTCCCTAGTCATCATCGAAGCGATGCCGCCGTGACCAGTCGATCGAGAGGGCTCGGAAGAAGCTTCGGGAATGGAAGGAGGAGGAAGATGAGCCCTAGACTCTCCTATGACAATCCCGGTGGGACGAAGCCTTCTGCGAACCTCGAAGGGGACTTCCTCCTCATCGGAGGAAGGAGTCCTCGGTCGAGAAGGCCCTACCTTATTATGGTTGCTCAAGGGACGGTGGCTATGACCTGAGGGGGCCATCCTAAGGAAGATCAAAGGAAGAAGGAGAAGAACGAAGTTCGGAGGGGCCCTAGGGACAAGCTCTACCTAACCAAAAAGGAGGAGAGACCGAAGAAGACGAACTTGGCAACCTTCAAGGGAAAGGATAGTCATGAGGAAGAAGAAAGAAAGCTTTGGTCCGTCGACGGGCATGAAGAATTCGAAAGAAGAGGTATTCTCAGGAGTTAAGGGGCCCTAGGGACAAGCTCTACCTAACCAAAAAGGAGGAGAGACCGAAGAAGACGAACTTGGCAACCTTCAAGGGAAAGGATAGTCGTGAGGAAGAAGAAAGAAAGCTTTGGTCCGTCGACGGGCATGAAGAATTCGAAAGAAGAGGTATTCTCAGGAAACTCCCTTTCTTTTCAAAATCACCAGACAGCAACTGTACCCCCTAGAATCGTTGCCACTGGATTGGCGCCATGTGTCGAGATTGGCGAGGAGCGATGCTTTGGTTCCCCCAAAACCATTTCGAGTTCTGCATCAGCCATAATGCTTCCTCGGACAAGCCAACGTGTCATCCCCGCATTGGCCTCGGGTTCCATTCCACAATGCACCAGCGATCATGGTATTAATGGAGCCCGATTTTTATCTTTCCACGTCAGCTCCGTATTTACTCCCTTCGCCCCGAGCGCCGCGTGCCAACGGGACTTGGAAGTGGGGGGCAAATGATGGGCAGGATCGCTGACGTGGAGCCCCTATCAAACCCAATCAGATGCCACATTGGAAGAAGTTGCCATGTCAGACTTTTTTTTCGAGCTCCTTCGCTGGGTGGCTCCCTCGAGGTCGAGCCCACCTAGGTCGAAGTCGAGCTCCTGCTCTCTTTGAGCTCCTTCGCCGGGTGGCTCCCTCGAGGTTGAGCTCATCTCGGTCGAAGTCGAGCTCCTTCGCCAAGTGGCTCCCTCGAGATCGAGCCCACCTCGGCCGAAGTCGAGCTCCCGCTCTCTTTGAGCTCCTTCGTCGAGTAGCTCCCTCGAGATTGAGCCCACCTCGGCCGAAGTCTCTCTCCTTCTTTCTTTGAGCTCCTTCGCCAGGTGGCTCCCTCGAGGTCGAGCCCACCTCATTTGAAGTCGGGCTCCCGCTCTCTTTGAGCTCCTTCTCCGGATGGCTCCCTCGAGGTCGAGCCCACCTCGACCGAAGTCAAGCTCTTGCTCTCCTCAGGCTAAGCTCTCTTCAGGCAAGAGGTCCGGCAGCTGGAAGTCAAAGCCTGTGGCGCCACCTCCCTTGGGTAGCGAACCGCCGCCCAAAGACCACGGAGGAGCACCCCCCAGGATGCCATGATCACTTCCGCTGCTGCTTACACCAGATAGGAAAGGGCACCCTGGCCAAGGCACTGCACTCTTAACCGACTATCTGTGCCACTCGAAAGAGGAAATCACCTTGGAAGATTCAAATCCAGGGGGCGGTTTCCCCCCAATCGAGGTTCTGCCAAATTTTCCAAAGTGGCGACCAAGCGGGAGGTCAGGGCCAGCAACATAACTCCTTATCATGGATAGGGAACGGCATGGAGCGTTGCTGGATGTTGACCTACTGGCACCTGCAGAGGGGGGAGATCCCGAGGTAAGTCGCTGGAGGGGCTCCTTGCCTAAAAGGATCCTCGAAAGGTTCTCGAAGGAAGGTAAGCAAGGAACAAACTCAAGCAAACGAGCAAAGGGGCAGTGCACGGGAGAGCAACCGAGGGTTCGAGCGCTCTGGACTACCGGGGACTCAGCGGAAGGGTCTTGACGGACACAGCCACACAGCTCGAGCTCTCCTTCGCCGCTACTACCCTCGCTCCACTCTCTCTTTCAAACCAAGTCTCCTCCTCCAAGTATAGAGTCCGAGCAAAGGGGCCCACAGTGAAGGATCTGTTCTCCTAGATCGTCACTGACTCGATCATCGGAGTGCCCTCGTCGGGATCCCCGGCCTGGGTCTCCTCTGTTTTGCAGGTCCGGGCACGTGAGTTGATTCCCGAGCGACAAGGTCGGCATCCGAGGTCATCTCCAAGCTACAGGCCATGGCTGTATAGGCGGCAACAGTATTAAATTTATTTACAATCATGAATTTATTTTAAGACTGCATGATAGGTAGTGGTGCATCGGGCTAGCCATATATTGATGCCCCACTACAGGTCAGAAATATATTATTGTTGATGCCCCACCATAGACCAGAAATGTAAAACTATTGATACCTCATCACATATCAGAAATGTGAAACTATTGATGCCCGTTACAGGCTGGAAACATGGTTATGGTAGTTCAAAGCCGAGCTCCTTAAAGTGATTAAATCTGATTTATGATGATCACGAGAGTTATATAACATGATACTTTATATCACATGACATATATTGTTATATATAACAGTAGTATTTTGTAGCATTACATATTATTTTCTAATTCTTTTTAGTACGATGATGGGGATGTCCGAGGATTTTTACTTAGCTGTAAAGCTCATGTCTTTTTATGTTTTTCAAAGACACAAAATGCTTAGTACGGATGGATTAGACGAACGGTTTCAATATCGAAGTTAGTTCATTAGTTAGTAAAACTTCTGATACCGCCAAATATTTAAATAACTGTAATTGAGCAAGTTAATGATAAATTCCTTTAACGAATATTTGATTATTAATTATCATTGAATAAATCATATTTTGTTAGAATATTTGTGTAAACTATAAACCTTATATGATCTCTAAAGCAGTGCTCAAAGATTCATCCGGCCGTGTTATGTAATCGATCTAGATGGAGGGTTTGGGACGTGATAGAAAGATTGTAACATTTTTATTCTTTCCAAGAATTAGAATGGAAATGAGACTTCTTCCTAACCAAATGATCAGAATGGGAGTCATTCATTCATATTTCCATTGAAAATAGGGCTGGAAATGGGCTGGCCCAAAGATTATATTTTAAAAATTTTTGACCGAATTCTGGCATCTCTTTGGCCCAAAAATTAAATGGACTCTATTTTACAGTCCTAAGACTAGTTCAATATGCTTAAAATTTGGTCCGAAGACTGAACCAATTTCAGATCGGCCTGAAGTTTATTGAGCTGACATAGTTCAGTTCTAGACAATGAGCATTTGGACCGGTCCATTTTCAACCCTGATTGAAAAGTTCAATTCTTTCCAACCAAACATGCCTTGCATCTCGCACGCTGCTATCTTACAGTCAAATCTTTATCTCAAGGGGAGCAAATCTGAAGCTTTGCCTAATATTCGTTGGTCCTTCCGGGTTTACCAAACGTGCAACAGACTAGGTGGCATCCAAATTGAACCAAGCCAATGCATGAATTCATTGCTCAAGTTTAAGGCAGAGAACATTGTTCAAGTTGAATTTTAAAACTAATTGATCAATGTCAGCATCACGTAAACATGTTCAAAGAAATTAACCAAGCATGTCCGGGACACTTGATGGCCACTCATACCAGGTTAATTAGAAGGATCCAGCTTGTATAAGGATTTAAAAAGATCTATATTAGAATTGTTTAAAAGAGAAATATAAGTTGAAAAAAAAAAAAAAAAAAGTCCCGATTGTATTAGGATATAAAAAAGATGTATAATGGAATTGTTTAAAAGAAAAAAACAAGCTATTTAAAAAGAAAATAATGTCTGAGCCCGGGTTCGAACCGGGGACCTCTAGTGTGTGAGACTAGCGTGATAACCAACTACACCACCCAGACGCGTCCGAAACTGGTGTTTCTTCATTCACATAAAAACAGAAAATATAAATCGCAAACACTCATGAGTTCTGCTCCGACATTGCATCAAAGTTAGCAGGAAACTCTTGCTTTTGAAAAATAACATAATATGGCCTGATAAAAATCCTCCGTAATTCACCAGTTAGAAGCCCAATTCTAGTGTGCTGTAGGTAAGTTGTATGTAATATGAGGCTGCTCCCAAGTACTAAGTTGGTTAGCCGTGATATAAACTCCATTTGCTCTATATGGACGTAGATGAATATCTCATGAACAGTAAGCCAGCTTTGTCTATCTTGGTTCATTTAAATTTCTATCGCCGGCTTCATGCTAATAATTAAACCAAGTGCTTCTATGAAGTATGAAGTGTAGGAAATGATTTTGTTTATCTGCCAGCAACACATCAATTCTACCATCTAAAAGCCTGTTTCTCGGTGGTTGAATAAATAGAGAAATTCCTGGTCTTCAAGTTAGAAAAGAAGCAAGAAAAGCGCACCAGCGAGACAAAACTACATTAGCAGGCAAAAATAAAACAAGAAATCCCCTTTAGGAAGAAGCCTCGACACGACAGCGAGGACCCCAATGGAAAACAGTGACTTTTCTTCATTCTAAAAGAGAGGGTTTTGGAGACCGTTGATGTGAGTGAGTAGCCAAGGATGGGAAAAGACTGTTCAAAGATCTTGTATCGAACATTACTAAAATGGGGGTCCGAGGAATAACTATATCGGTATTTATTCCCCATCTATTTTTTCTTAAAAAAAAAAAAAAGTGGGAGGTTTTTGTGGTTTTTTTTTTTTTTTTGATATAACTAGATGCGGGACCGCTACGATACACAAAAAATAATAATTTTAATATTTAATATAATTCAAGATTTATTTAATAAAATATTATAATAAAAATAAATAAAATAAAATAAAATAATGTTTTACCGATTAGTTCAACAAGAATCATAAAATATGATGCGAATAAAGCTGGACGATAACTTTATTAACTAAACTACATCACAAGTAACAAAGAGAAATGTAAATACCATGATTGATGATAACGATCGAGTAGATTAGAAACTTCAAGGGATAAATTAAAATGAGACTAAACTCTGCACACGATCCAAAACATTACAAAATGAAAAGGTAGTGATTGCTCGAATCTCGAAGCAGTGGCCTCCTGGTACAAGAGTATTATAAAGAAAAAGACTGCTCCGGAGACGGAAGGGGTTATGCGAAGATAATAAATATTTAATTAATCTATCAATATCAATAAATATAATATAAATTAATTAATTAAACTAAGTCCAAATCAATTGATTCGGTTGAAATTGATAATAGTTTATGAATGTAATCTAAACTTGTGATTTGATAATAAAATCAGTATATACAACATACAAAAAGATAAGCCATTATTAATATTCGGAGGTTTTATGAGTAACGTTTCTTCGATCAGTATAAACCGACTTTTGACTGAATTTGCGTGTGGCATTCTGTGCAAAGAAAAACCAAGTAGAGAATGAGAATGTATTCAATCAAAGTTAATATCAAAATGTACATATTTGATTTAGTAAGCATACGAAGATAAATCACACAATATAAGCTTGATAGAAGCATATTGAGAAAATAAAATCTAGTAGAATTATATAGAATTATATAGTTATCGTTGCACGGCGCAATAGTGCAGCTTTCTGGAACCAGTTGAATTGGATCTGACGTTTAATCAAGAAATAAATCAAACAAATCCAATAAAAGAAAACAGTATATGTCCATAAATCTTTGGTCAGAACCAGAAGAATATTGTAAAGTTCTATTTCATATTTACGGTATGAATATATTAACTCATTAACACAATATTTATCAGATCTTTCAACATCACTCTACCCTCAAATTTAGCTGAACAGATACTAAGATATCATAGTATATTGAATCAAGTTCTTCTTCTTCTTCTTCTTCTTCTTCTTCTTCTTCTTTCTTCTTCTTCTTCTTCTTTTTTGGGTAAGAAAGTCCAACCAAGTAGAAATATATTGAAGTAAAAAAGAGTTTACAAAGCTAACCAAGACCCAGTACAAAGAAACCCAAATACAACTGAAAAGAGGATGATGAAAACTACAAACAGAGAAAGAAAGCAGTCGATAAATACAACAATCCAAAAGAAAGAAACATGGACGGCAAATGGCAAAGTTGAACAAAAGTAGCTGTCAATACCCAAAAGCATGAACCAGCAGGAAGAAGCTGTAGCTGAGGAGAAATGAAAAGCGACGTAGGTTGTAGTAACTGAGCCCCCAACAGATGTT
This sequence comes from Areca catechu, assembly GCA_021397845.1. Lineage (NCBI taxonomy): Eukaryota > Viridiplantae > Streptophyta > Magnoliopsida > Arecales > Arecaceae > Areca > Areca catechu. The sequence goes on along the minus strand of CM038049.1, from coordinate 147,527,105 downwards.
GAGAGCACAAAGAAATTGTCCAGATATAGTAGCACCCCAAAGTGAGATAAACTCCCATCGAAGAATTTGGTTCCAGCAGCTTCGTGGAGTAGTGTTGGATCATAACAACAGAGGTGATAAGATAAGTGTTCGCTGTAGCATAGTAGATAGAGAAATAAGCAGCAACTAAGAAATCATAAATCTCATAACCTGGCATATATTGCAGTACCCAGAAGTCAAAGTAATCCCCAGCGCATACAGCAATGATAGAATAGTTTAGCAATGTAGCATGAGAACCGAACCTAGCAGCCATGAAGCTAGGATCTGCAAACATATAGACTAAGATATCAACCATCCAACGGTGAATTTTAGAAGTTTGAGAACATATTTGAGCTGTAATTGCCCTGGCAATCTTGTGATGTTGTAAAGGGAGAGAATAAGATAGCATGATATGGACCCAGGTAGAAGTGAAAGTGCTGTGTGCCATCTGAGAACCAAGCGTGCTGGAGCCGTAGGCAAGGAAAGCATAATAAGTAAATTGCAATAGCCTCCATTGAACCAGATGAGCATCCAAATATGGATGAAATTGGCAATGGCCAACCGAGGCAGATGTTGAGATGTAACAGCTAAACAGAGTGAACCATGAAAGAAGAACTTTGGGATAAAAGTAGCATTGGTCTCAGTAGTACAGAATATCAACAGTAGTTGAGGGCCAGTGTGGTAATGAGCACACCGTATATGGCAAAGTGAGCGGCTCGGAAGTAGAGGAAGGTAAATTCCCTGGCAAGAGTGATGAGAACGCAAATCTTTAAATATGAAGTGGCATACAAGAAACCCAACCTGGCAGAACATATACTTGAGTTACCAAAGTACTGGAAGAATATAAGGCAAATAAAGGTGGAGCAGATATAATGACCCATGATAATGAAAAAGAAGAATGGTAAGAGAAAGTAACAAGGATCTCGAAAGTGAAGCAACATAGACCTGTTGCTAAAGAAATAGTAAATTGATCTGAACTCCTGCAAGAAAGAACAAAAGGTTAGGAAATAGATTTTTCTATGCTTTTCCTTTTGATTCTTTTGAGCTTCAGTATATTGTTTCCCTCCTTGTTCTTTTTTCTTTTTTCTTTTGTATATATCTGCTTTTTTCCTTTGTTTTCTTTTTCCCCTTTTTTGTTTTTCCATTTTGACATTTTCTTCCCTATTCCAAGATTCGGTTCAGCTGTGGAGAGGATCAGATCCACTTGTTATAGAGAGCTGATAGGCCTCCCATGCAAGAAGGAAGAATGAGCAAACCTAACAGGATACCTCAAAATGAGTATACTAGAGCAAGGATTCATGGAGATAAGATTTAAAGCTCCAGCATATGTCGCCTGCATGAGGAAGTGATTGTTAATCATTATAGGATGAAGATATACCATTTGAGTCAGTCCACAGGAGAAACTCTAATTTTGGCACATTAGCATCGGAATTATTGATTTTAAATTTCCCATTCCGAGCTAGTGAAGCCAAAAGATCAGCAGCATGATTAGCCTCTCTGTAAATGTGGCGGGTCTAGAAACAAGAGAAAGTGGACCTCCAGTGCCAAATATCTTGAAGGAAATGATCAATAGCAGGAGGAGGTGTCTGGGTTCGATTAATCCAATCGACCGCCATCTAAGAATTATCTTCCATCATAAGATGTTGCACTTGCAAATCAAGAAGGGCCGTCTTAATACCAAACCACGAAGCTAAGAGTTCTGCATTCGGAATGGTGGATTTATTAATAATCTTTCCACCAGCCTGAAGAAGAAGACCCCTTTAGTCTCAAATGATATAAGCAATAGAGGTAGTATTGGTCGTAACCGAAGCATCAAAGTTGAGTTTGAAAGTTCCCATAGGTGGGGGAAGCCAACAGACAGAATGTGAGACCTTCCGGGAAAAGAAAGATGAAGAAGGGCATTCCCAGTTCCATGAGTGGTTCCGGAGCTCAACATGATGATCGATAGGGGTACTGGTAGCTTGGAAAGCTTGAACATTTCTAAGAAGCTGCAAATAGGTAGTAAAGAAGTTTTGAAACAGTCTAACATTCCAAGCTTTCCAGATTTGCCAAACCACAACCGCAACAGTGGCTTTGTTAAAATCATTAATGTAAGTGTTAGCCAAGAAAAGTTGAATATTAGGTATAGTATGAAACACAATCGACCAGGCATAGGTAGAAGACAACAAGTTCCAACAGTCCATCGTGAACGGGCAGAGAATAAAGAGATGGTCAATATCCTCAATATCCGAGTCGCAGATATCACAACATAATTGGTTGTCATGAATGATACCCTTACGGTGAAGGTAACTTTTGGTGGGAAGTCTGCGTCTAACCAACTTCCACCAAAACATGTTGGCAGTCATAGAGATACGAAGCTTCCAAATCCAATTAGAGGGGATAATACTTACGTTATCGAACAGAGAGAACATGTCACGCATATCTTTATGGGTAACATGCTATTTGTTGGGAATTGTGTCCCAAAGCCAATCATTTAGGCTATAGATAGTTGTGCTATCTTGTAATTGTATATGATTTTTTAATGAATAAAAGTTATTCTTTTGGCTGTTCATCATATTTATATTTTCCTGAAATGAACTCTTGTATGATGGAGTCCTTGAAACTACAATTGTTTGATATAGAGAGGATATATCAAGTAGTTCTTAAACTGGTTCGCAACTAAATGATACATTATTATAGGACGATGATGTATCAAGCATAGGTTGTTGTATATCACATTTATTGGTTGTCCTCTTAACCAAGGAGTGTAGAGATACTGGTATGATATGCAAGTGAAATGTATGACATCTCACTGAACGTGACCACTAAGGAGCTCCCTTCTGTCAAAGGGTTGCTTGCGAAGGGATATAGATATATGTGTCCCTCAGACCGAGATCACCATGGTAGCTTGCAAGCAACTTACTGTACTTTGATGCCGGACTACCTGGATTTTCAATCCAGTGATGGAAGGTTTCGAGGTGCAGTCAAGTACTTGTGGAGCGATGGTGGATCAAGATGGAATTGACCCCTCCAAATAGTTTGGAGTGAATGGCTCACTATGTCTCAATTTAGCAAATCCTTGTCCAGGATAGTTCTTGTGATGAGTCACAGAACTTATAAAGTTGAGATTTGATCTGGATAGACCAAATTAGGGTTGACAGTCGAACCCTAGGTCATCTTGAGTATTTTGAGGTCAAAGGGATGAATTATGCGGTAACCATATGCCATAGGTTCTTGAGAGGTGCTCTGCACCTTCGACATATCCGGACGTCGGGTATTATTGCTAGATTAGGACTTTGACTGGTATTGAAAATATTACAGTGCTACCGGCTTAGTGTTCGAATCTATGGGGTTACACACCATAGGGGTTTCTATCTGATCTTAAGGCTGATCGATGATTGAGAATCCTTTCCCATCACCGGAGGTCAATATGATTGACCATGTTCTAAGTATCGATACTTGGCATTTTATAAGTGTCGACACTTAGGAAAGTGTCAACACCTGGCATTTTGTAAGTGTCGACACTTGCTGTAATGAGCAAATTTCTGGAAAGAATTTCTAGAATGTTTGACTTCGAATTTTGAATTCGAAATTCAAACTTTTAGACATTTTGGCTCCAAGCATTCATGGTATGATTGTCATACTTACCTTCTATAGCTTGGATTCATTTGGAATGCCCCTTGACTCTCTCCCCCAATCACTCCTCCTTCCTTTTTCTCCTTCTCATGGCTGCCCCTATAAATGAGGGTCATTGTAGAGGCTGCTAATGGTTACAAAGAGAACAAGAGAGAAAAGAAAAGAGAAGAAGAAGAAGGGCTTAGTGAGGACTTGGGATTGGGTGTGAGAAACCTAGCATTCAAGCTAGGTCTTGGAAAGAGAGTTTCTTGGAAAGGGTTCCACCTCTCCTCCTTGTCTTCTTGGAAGAAGAAGATCGGTCCGAAGGATCCCGAAGAGCTAGCACTCCGAGGAAGTTGATCAGAGTCGAGCCCTGATGTGGATTACCTATAGAGGCCAGACACGTGTATGGCTCGGGCGCCTTCATCCTTCTTCTCAGTATTTTAAGAGGTATTAAGGTAAGATATTTTTATACCTTTGTTTATTTCTTGCTGTTGATGTTTTGCTTGCATGCTAGATTATTATGTTAGATCCTATCACGAGCAGATCGGTAGATCATTTTGATCTACCTACCAAGCCTTCTGCTGTGCATGTTTTAAAATAGTTTTAAAATGCATCTTTTATGCCCTGCTTGCATGAATAGTTTTTACCATCAATGGTATCAAAGCAATTGGTTCCTTTTTGTAGTATAATGATGCTAGCATGCTTTAACATCACCTTTCTTAAGTACTTGGATTGAGTGCTTCACCATGGCCGTCCGGTTATAGGAGAGAAGTAGGGCTGCAAGATCATCTCTTTCCATTCAATTGGGCCTCCTATGATGTGTCGAGGTATCGATGTGATTGACTCTTGAAAAGGAAAAGAAGAATCATGGCGCAGTGCTGGTCAACCCAGAACATTTTTCGGTCGACACAGACAAGGGCAAGATGGGAAAAAGAGTGCTCAAAAATACTGTGACCATAAAACCGAGATGATTTCCAATCGTAATCGGTATCCGGATCAGAGAGTTATCCTTTGTGGCGTGTGACCTCATAGGTTCGAATCTAAACGGTAGCACTGGAACAATTTCAGACCAGCATAGGAAACCATCTAGCAATGAGTCCCGGCGTCCGGATAGGTTGAAGATGCGGGAGCAAACTATCGAACCTCTGGCATATGGTTACCGTATAATTCATCCCTTTGACCTCTAATGCTCATGACGACTGAGATTGGGCTGCCAACCCAGACTGAGTCAATCGACAACGTGTCTCAACCTCGCAAGTCCAGTGCTCTTCACTAGGACTACCCCGGCCAAGGATTTGCTAAATTGAGATACTGCGAGACATTCAATCCAAACTAGTTGGACAGGTCAATTCCATCTTGGTCCATCACTGCTCCACAAGTGCTTGCCTGTACCCAGAAACCTTTCATCACCGGATTAAAAATCCGGGTAGTCCGGCACCAAAGCGCATGGAGTTGCTTGCAAGCTACCGCGATGACCTCAGGTCAGAGGGACACATATACCCATATCCAATCGTGAGTTTCCCTTTGACAGAAAGGGGCTGCACGGAGTCACGTTCAATGAGATACCACATATCCCACTTGTAGATCACATCAGTGTCACCACACTCATTTGGTCAAGAGGACAATCAAACGATGTGAACTGCAACAACCTATACTTGATATATTGCCGTCCAGTACAATATATCCTTTGGTTGTGAACTGGATTTAAGGACCACTCGATACATCCTCTCTGTATCGAAGTCATTGTAGTCCAAAGGACTTCATCACATGGAAAGAGTTCATTTTTAGGGAAATATAATATGTGATAAGCTGCCAAAAATAATATTTTATTAATTCATAATATGAATACAATACTGAGCCCAACCGCCTGCAACCCAGGCGATTGGCATTGGGACACAATTCCCAACACCCTTAACATCATTTAACCTGGTTTTCAAACCATGAAGGATAGTTCAGTTGGTCACTTCGGCCTTTCCATTATACTGAGGATATCCTACCGAAGTAAGTTTGTGCAGAATATGATATTGGGTGCAAAAACTTTTGAACTTTGGATTATCAAACTGTCTCCCATTGTCAGTTATAATAGAATATGGAATCCCAAAATGAAAGATGATGAAATTTCTTACAAAACCTTCAACCTTGGCCTCAGTAATCTGAGCTAATGCTTCGGCTTCGACCCATTTAGTGAAATAGTCAATGGATACAATGAGGATACAATGAGGATATACTGAGGATATCCTACCGAAGTAAGTTTGTGCAGAATATGATATTAGGTGCAAAAACTTTTGAACTTTGGATTATCAAACTGTCTCCCATTGTCAGTTATAATAGAATATGGAATCCCAAAATGGAAGATGATGAAATTTCTTACAAAACCTTCAACCTTGGCCTCAGTAATCTGAGCTAATGCTTCGGCTTCGACCCATTTAGTGAAATAGTCAATGGATACAATGAGGAACTTTCGCTGTCCAGAAGTCGGAGAAAATGGACCTAGAATATCCATTCCCCATTATGCAAAAGGCCAGGGGGCCGTTAATGGAGTCAGCTGGTTGGCAGGTCATCTTTGTACCTTGGCATATCTTTGATAATGATCACATTTTCGAACAAATTTCACAGAGTCTTTTTGGATAGTTGGCCAATAGTAACCTTGACGGATTATTTTGTAAGCCAAAGATCTGCCCCCCAGATGGTCTCCACATATCCCTTCATGCACTTCCTTGAGCGCATAATCCACATCGGATGGGCCTAGGCATTTCAACAAAGGTTGTGTGAAAGATCTCTTATACAGAGTTCCGTTTAAGATAACATACTGAGAGGCGGCCCACCGAAGCCGTTTAGCCTCCAACTTATCTTCAGGCAAAAAACCTTCTCCCAAGAATTTGAGAATTGGATCCATCCACGAAGGTTCATGATTAACTTGACAAACTTTAGCTGGGGATTCCGATATGCTGGGATCTTCAAGATATTCCACATAAGTTCTCCCAAGAGAATCTGGTGCGATGGTAGCAAGTCTTGAAAGAGCATCTGCCCGAGAATTCTCTGTTCTTGGCATATGAACAATTTCAAAGTATTCCAACCCAGATACCAGGCTTCGGACCTTTTCTAGATACTGGATCATACTTGGATTTCGAGCTTCGAAATCACCTTTTACGTGATTTACTACTAGCTACGAATCAGAAAAAACTTTGATCCTCTTGATCTCCAACTTCTGGGAGATTCTAAGTCTAGCAATGAGTGCTTCATATTCTGCTTGATTGTTTGATGCCTAAAAAGAAAATCGAAGAGCATATTAAATGACCTGCTTATTGAGACCAGCAAGAATTAAACTTGTACCGCATCCATTAGCGTTTGAAGCACCGTCAACATGCAACATCCAAATAAACTCTGGAACATCTTCGGCTTTCTCCTCTTCGGCCTTTGATTGGTCTTCTTCAGATCCCCATGTGCACTCAGCTATAAAATCAACCAAAATTTGTGCTTGCATTGATGATCTATGTTGATATTCAATATCGAATTCTCCTAATTTAACAACCCACTTAGCAATTCTCCCTGAAGTATCAGTACAACGAAGTATGGCTTTTAAGGGTTGGTCCTTCAGAACCACAATGGAGTGGGCTTGGAAATAAGGCCGAAGTCGTTTCGCCGCAACCACTAGAGAAAAAATGATCTTGTATACTCTAGGATATCGGACTTCAGCTTCATGTAATACCTTGCTAGTGTAACAAATCGGTTTCTACGAAAGATTGGCATCTTTTCGTACCAGAACTGAACTGACCGCTTCATTTGTGGCTGAAAAATATAAATAAAGTATTTCTCCTTCATGGGATTTAGAGAGTAATGGTGAGTTTTCCAAATATCCCTTCAACTTGTCAAAAGCAATTTGGCAGTCTTCTGTCCATTCAAAATTTTGAGCTTAACAAAGAGCTTTGAAGAAGGGTAAACACCTTTCTGCAGAGCGGGAAATGAAATGGCTTAAAGAGGCTATCATCCCAGTTAGCTTTTGCACTTCTTTCTTGCAAGTAGGTTGTCTCATGGTCCGAAGAGCTTGTATTTTTTCTGGATTAGCCTCTATTCCCCGCTTGGTAACCAAGTATCCTAGAAATTTCCCAAAGGTTACTCTGAAAACGCATTTGGTTGGGTTCAACCTCATCCGATGAAGTCTGAGAGCGTCAAAGGATTCCTTTAGATCTGTGATGTGATCAGATTTATGCAGACTCTTTACAATCATATCATCGACATAAGCTTCCATGTTTCTTTCAATCTGGTTTTTAAAGACTTTGTTGATGAGCCTTTGGAAAGTTGCTTCAGCATTCTTTAATCCAAGCGGCATCATCTTGTAATAGTAGAGTCCTTTCTCTGTAATGAAAGCAGTCTTTTCTTCATCTTCAAGATCCATTCAGATCTGATTATAGCCTGAAAAGGCATCCATAAAACTCAACATTTGATGACCAGCCGTAGCATCAACCAGCTGATCGATCTTCGGCAAAGAAAAACTGTCCTTTGGGCATGCTTTGTTGAGATCCGTATAATCTATTCAAATCCTCCACTTGCCGTTTGATTTCTTCACCATGACTACATTTGCTAGCCACTTCGGATATTGGACCTCTCTTATGAAGTTTGCTTCAAGGAGTTTGTTAACCTCTTCATCAATTGCATTTTGCCTTTTGGAACAAAATTTCTCTTCTTCTACCGTACTGGCTTGTAATTGGAGGATACCTCCAAGTGATGAGTAATCACTTCAGGCGGGATTCCAAGCATGTCTGAAGCTATCCAAGCAAAAATGTTAGCATTATCACGAAGAAAGGAAATCAACCTCACCTTTGACTCCTCATCGAGCAAACTGCCAATTTGCAGAAGCTTGGTTGGCTCGTCTTCGGATAACGGTACAGAGAGTGTCTTTTCCAATGGCTCTCCAGAGTCTTCGGATTCATCCCTTGGATCGAGCTGGTCAAGTACCACGGATTTGGATGTTTGTTTGTCCTGAATCATAAGATATTGGCAAGCGATCCTTTGATCCCCCTTCGCGTCTCCTATGCCTGTCTTGGTAGGAAAACGGACCAACAGATGGTAGGTCGAGACTATGGCCCTGAATTTATTCAATGTCGGACGTCCCAAGATTGCATTATAAGCTGAAGATGTTCTGGCCACAATAAAATTGATTGGAAGGGTCCTTTGAAATGGTTCGGACCCAAAGGTCACAGGCAAGACCATTTCGCCTTCAACTTCGACCTGATTTTCACCAAAACCAGTTATTGGAATGAGAGATCTTCGTAATTCATGTCCAGGCAATCTCATTCGAAGAAAAGCATCATAAAGCAACACGTCAACTGAGCTTCCATTATCAATTAGTATTCTTTTTACATCAAATTTGGCAATTACTGTCGAGACCACTACAGGATCATCATGTGGAAGCTGTACATCTTGAATGTCTTTATCAGCAAAAGTAATAGAGTTCTTTTCTTTGAGCCTCTTTGGCACATTCTCTTTGGCTTCTTCATTCCATGCCGAAGACCGGTGAAGCATCCCAACATCTCCTCCGGTTGGTTTCTGGTGAGGCAAATCGGCTTCTTCGGATATTCTTAGGAGGGCAGTTGCTTCGGCATGAGACTCTAGGCGGTTGACATATTTTCTCAGATATCCTCTTTTTATTAAATACTCAATGGCATCCCGAAGCTGGAAGCATTCTTCAGTATTGTGGCCATGGTCTCGATGATACCGATAGTACTTGCTTTTGTCCCTGGCTTTCGCTGGCATTTTCAGGGGACGTGGCCTTTGGAAATATTTCTCTTTCTCTATCTCCAGTAAAATCTTTTCCCTGGGTAAGTTGAGAGGCGTATTAGCATCGAACCGGTTGTTCTGTTGTCGAGGCCTGGGGCTGCGCCTGGAAGCCGAAGCATTGTTAGAGGATGTTGGTGCATTTAGTTCTCTGGTGCTCTTCTTTTTGGGAGGGGGTCTCCCCTCCGCCAAACTTCGGCTTGCCGCTTGCTCCTCAGTGGCAGCATACTTTTGAGCTATTGTCAGCAGTTCGGCTTAGCTCATTGAAAATCTTTTGTCCAGGAAAAAAGTGAACCTGGACGATTTTAAGCCTTTCTTTAAGACAGACATGGCCACATGCTCATTCAAGTTAGGTATTTCCAAAGTAGCTGAATTAAAACGATGGACGAAATCTTTCAAACTTTTCCCTTCTTGTTGTTGACAAAGAAATAAACTGTCTGTGTTACGTGGCATCTTCTGGCATGTCCTGAAGTGCTAGACGAATTGCTGCTCTAACTCAGCAAAAGAATGAATCGAGTTTGGAGGCAAGCTTGAATACCACATTCGGGCGGATTTCTTCAAGGTAGAAGGAAATGCAATGCAGTAGAGAGCGTCAGTTGCTCCCTGCACCATCATGTGTGCCTTGTAACTCCCCAGATGGTCGAGGGGGTCCGAAGTCCCATCATAGGCCTCCAATTGTGGGATCTTGAAGTGCCTAGGGATAATTTCATCCATGATGTCATCGGAAAAAGGAGGTTGAGAGTTGAAGATCACAACCTCATCATTTCTTCTCATATCTGAAATTCTTGCTATTTGTGCTTGCATAGCCTTGAATTTCTCTTGCACTTCTTGATTGATCTCCTTCTGCCTTAAATTTTCTGGCACATAACTCCTTGAAGAAACAGAGGTAGATCGCCGGACCCTCTTTCTTTCAGCATGACCCTCTGCCTGTCGATCTGGCAGAGAGATGCGGCGGCCATGAGATGATCGAATCTGTGAGAAGCTGGGGGTGATCTCTCAGTGTTGATCTCGCTCCCTCTCAGGTGGACCATCAGCTTATGGAACAGAGGGAGGGCCTTGTTTATGAGCTACGGCTTCATGAAAGTGCTGCACCAACGCCGTCAAGGCTTCCACCTTATTCACCAGACCCTCAAACTGTTGTTTCTCCACCAAGATCATGGGAGGTGGTGATCCCTGAACCGCTGGACAAGGATTGACCGGAGGTCCATTTGACGGAGGGGCCTATTGCTCCTAGCTCGTGGAAACATTCTTACCTTTCACTTTCACCATTCTTGCCCAGTAGAAATCTCCTTCAAGATAGAAGAATCGAATTTCTCCCATACCCGGCATGCCAATCTGTTGATGCTGGACCAAATAGACCGGATGAAGTGGTTCTTTCGCTGGATCGCTGTCGACCGGTACCTGCAAGAAGTCCCTGACCGGAGGTTTTCTGGCGGGGGACACTCCGATGCATAAGTCAGAAAAAGCCCAAGCAACAACTGAATGGAGAATTTCAAAAGCAAGAAAGAAAAAAGAGAGAAAAAAAAAGTCCCCTGAGTGTCCCCTCTTACCGGCATTTATAGGCTCCAACGTAACTACTTGCAGTTATGGAGGTTGACGGACGTAACCACTTCATAACTGTAAGTAGTGGCTGTCGGAAAAGTCGTTATACTCGGGGTTTATTCAATCTGAGGCCTCGGACCATGTGGGTGGTTATAACAATCCAAAACAGAATAACCGTTCGTCCAAGAAACCAACCTGCTCTAGAGCCCTCTTTCTTTTTAAGGGTGAATCCTAAGTAAACTTTACATTCTCTTTAGTAGCGCTCCTGAAGGGAATGTTAGCACTTTGGATTCTTTTAAATATAGCCAAAATAAATACTTACAGTCTTCGGATTATGCTGGGGAAATAAAGCCGAAGACACTTGCCTAAGAGGTCTAGTCTTCGGATCAAGATGGATGCACGAAGCCGAAGATAATAAACAAAGCTTGCTTCCCAGAGAGTTAGGTATGGTCTTCGGACTAAGACAATAATACGAAGCCGGAGACCCGGAGCTGACATCTCCCGAAATGAATATACAGCCATAAATATTAGGCATAGAGACATCCTGGATATAAAACCGTAAATCTTAGGCATAGTCTTCGGATTGAGATAATGATACGAAGCCGAAGACTCAGGGTTAATAACGAGAAGACAACATCGTGAAGCCGAAGACTCCTTTTGCTATCTGATAGAAATAAAATAAAATAAAGAATACATAATTAATTAGAATAAAATAGGGATATCATAACAGGTGGAATAGAATGGAGGTGGGTAATATCTTTCGCAGGCTTAAAGCTATGGAGGGATCTATTACTAAACTCCCGGAGTGGGAGGAATAGAATGGAGGCTTGATGCAGGACGACATGATAGTGCTTTAGAGTCAGCTTTCTATGCACCAATCCCTTAGTTAGTTGGAGATCTTGTGAAGATAGAAATCTAGAATCTAGTGGATCAGAGAGGGGGACAGGGACACCAAATTTTTTAATTAGGCCATGGTTGTCTGCAGGCACAGGAACTATATCCAAGCATTGCGGAACTTAGAGGGGCAGTGGACTATAGAGGATGATGAGATTAAATAGGAGATGGAACACTTCTTCAGGTCAAGGTGGATGATGCCTATGGAGGTATTCAACTCCTTTATTTTCCTTTCCCTTCCTAAGGTGGTTTCTGAGCAGGAAAACCAAGAGCTTATTCAAACCATATCAAGGGAAAAGATTTGAGAGTGGTCTGGTCCTTGGCTGAGAATAAGGCACCTGGACCTGATAGTTTTCCTCTTGATAGTAGCCTATTATCCAATCTGAGGTGGTTGCTACTATGTAGGATATTTTTATTCATGGTTAGATGCCAGATTCTTGGAAGCGGATATTTGTGGTCCATATTCCTAAATGATAAGATGCTTCCAAGATGAAGCCGGTTCTCTCTCATCTTATCTATATTGAGTAAGATAGTGTTGTTAATGGGAGCAGTATTTTTGACAATGTACTCATTGTACAGGAATTTATGTATGACCTTCATCGTGCTTCTATCTATCATAGTCTTATGACAATCAAGCTGGACATGGAGAAGATCTATGACCGCATGTTTTGGAGCTTCTCGGAGAAAACACTAGAGGACTTTGCTTTTCACTCTCGTTGGATCAGTTGGATCATGGCTTGTATTGAGAGGCTATCCTTTGCCATCCTAATTAATGGAACTCCTTCTGACTTCTTCTACTCTACTATTGGCCTGCAACAAGATTGTATTACTGTACTTATTTATTATTTGTATCGATGTCTTGTCGTGAGCTTTGCATGCTACGTCTTGAGGGCCGGCTTTAAACCTTTATGTCCTAGCTCCCAAAGCCTAGCTGATCTCACATTTATTATTTACAAATGACTGTTTGTTGATGGGATGGGCTACTATTCCGAGTGCTGTGGGCTTCATAGTGAATGAAGTTAATGGTTGAGATCTCATGCACTCAAGCCTCGGGTCCTAGTTGGCATCCAGGGCAACTAGACCTTACACAAGGATCGAGTGGCACCTAGCTCGCTATCGACTTCATTCACTATGGATATCCTAACTTTTTCTTCATCTTTTGTTATATCATTTGCATGATCATGGACTAGCCTAATATCACCAAGAAAAATATCTAGTCATGAATTAATTGATATTTTAATGCATATGGACCGGACAAAGTCAATAGTTCATATGCATTGAAACATGAATTAATCCATGATCAAAGATTTTTCTTGGTGATATTAGACCAGTCCATGATGCAAATAATATAAGATAAAGAAAGAGTTAAAATCTTCATAATAAATGAAGTCAACAACTAGATAGATGAGATGATACAAGAAAGGATTCATAAGCATATCAATATAATGATTAAATATTTATTTATTTAGATATTAATTTAATTAATTAATTAGATAATTAATTAATTAATTAATTAGGTATATATAGATGTATATTTTATATGCACGAGATTTAAATCTCGACATGCAGGGCACAAACTAAGACCCTAAGTTGCTTTGTACCAAGATATGATAATGGAGGTTTAGTTTAGAATGGAAGGTTCGAAAATGATCAGTGTGACAACTACGTCGCTACTATTATCATCGACTGAATTATGAAGTTGAAAAAGATTGCAGTATCTAGAGTACAACTGAAAATAACTTTTTATTATCCAATTTCATATATCTAGATTTTATTTTTTTATTTATTTTTTTATAATTATTTTAAATCTAACGTTGTTGTGCCAACAATTTTTTTTTGAATAAACTAAAGCATGCTGGAACTGAATGCGATATATAATTTTTCTCTTTGCTTTGTTAGGCCACTACTCAAATGGGGTATATGATTAGACAATTCAATCATAACATGAATGGGATATATAATAATTTTTAATTTAAATTTTGTAAAACCAGATGTTTTTTGCTTTAATTTCTAGTGAAAAAAAAAAAGAGAGAGAGAGAAGCGTGCTCAAGTCCATTATTTGCTCTTCAAAAACTATTACCACCCTTATATCAAAAAAGCATTACCACTCCTTCTCTCTCTTTATCTTTACGGGAAAAAAAAAAAAAAAAAAAGCTACTACATTAATTGATCTTCAAAGCCGTGGCATCCTCCCTCTTTCTTCAAACATGCACGTTACGACTCTCTCTCTCTCTCTCAATTTTTAATATCAATAAAATTAGGAGGAGAGTAGTTGGCTGGGCTTGGAAATTGGATCATAATATTTTAATATATATAATTATAATTAAAATAATAAAATTAAATCTATCGATATTAGTAAGATTAATAGTATTTTAAAATTAAAATCTAGATAATTTTAAAGCTTTATTAGGATAATGAAGAGCGGTAGATATTTAGCTTTATTATACAAGCAAGAAAAAATATAAAGTACCATTACTAATATAAACTATTGATTATAATATATAACACAAAATATAAATTAATATCTTGAAAGGCAAAATATAAAGCCAAAGCCAACAAATATCAATAAGAATTCTTCGTTCTGATAAAGCCAATCATCAATAATTGGACTCACATCATCAAGAATTTTTATAGTGATTTGATGCATATTTTGAAAAAAGAATTCTCTCCAAAATTAAAGTAAACAACTTTGCTTTTATAAATATAATGAATTAATATCTGGAAAGATAAAATATAAAGCAAAAATAAACAAAAGTCAATAAGAATATATATATTTCATTCTCGTAAAGCCAATCACCAATAGTAGGATTTGCATCATTAAGAATTCTCGTAAAAATTTGGTGCAAGTTTTGCAACATAGTGATACGTTCCATGGTGCGCCCCAAAATAAATTTTTGTTCATATTTTATTTTCACACTATTCCGTCATTCTCAAAACTAATTTTATGCTACACAGAAGTTGGCAAGTACGAGATATCTCCTGAAATTTGTAACATATCAGCACTTGGTATCAGATACTATATGTCATGGGTAATATATTTATAACAGATACAAAATGGCCACAAAAATTGTATGGAGTTGAATTCCTCTCCACCCAATCGAAGTCTAGGCTCACCAACCTTTTGTGTGGCTCCAGTGAAAGAATTTTAGATCAATCCCTCAGCCAACGTGTGGACTCCATTCATGCTCTCACCAATTCTCTTTCATCTTCGTTTTTGCCATCCAGTTTACATGAATCTAATATTTAAAAAAATATATTTTTTTAATAATTAATTTTTAATTTTAGTAATTTGATCATTAAAATTTTTAATGATCGGATTGTTTAAAAGTTCCAATGATTTCGCCATTAGAGTTTTAATTATTTAACCGTTGGACTTTTAATTTCTAGTCATTGGACTTCTTATTACAGGCTTTAATTATTCAATAAAAATTAAAATGGTTAGATTTGCACAAAATTTTTTTTGATCTTTTCAATAATAAAATTTTTCTTCTGCTTGTATGCTTAAAAGTCTCCATCAATCTCTTCCATAATGTACTCATAAATAGAAAAATCCCGATCGTATCTTGAAATAATGTTTTCAACAATTCACGTATGAAAGATAGAAATATATTTTAGGATGGTATATCGCATGTTTCTGATTTTAATTTTTATTTTTTAATAATTTTAAATAAATATTCTATAATTTTTTATATTAAAAAATTTATTGGTTTATTTAATAATATCTATAATTTTTAAAATCCTGATCTAATATCTAAATTACAGTCCAAAATATTTTTAGAGTGGCAACTGTGAACCCCTCAAGGACACCTTCATTAATAAGATAATCTTATACAAACATCATTATTTTATGCCTTTTGCTTTACCATACTGTGCTATCTTATGCTATTAATGCTGCATAGTTTGCAAATGGTAGTGACTTTACTTGGTTATAAAATATTTTTTCTACATATTAACTTAAAAATAAAATAATTTAAATAAATAAATAAAATTTAGATTGGACTATATTAAAACTCATATTTTAATAAATAAATATTTTTAATTGATTAAGTCATGTTGAGGTACCCGTTTGTATCGTAGCAATTCAATTGGTATGTGCCAGTGAATACAAAAATAAAAACAAGAAATTAAGATCGATCACCTTCCCATAAAATTGAGGTCTTGCTCTTTTCGCATCTCTTTTTATAGATATGTTTTTTGATTGATTCAAATATTTTAGTAAATATTTACTAATTTTTACTTCTCCCAACTCCGGTTATTTTTGATGTTTACTCCTCCCAAGAAAAAAATCCAAACTAGAGCAAGTTGTTTTTTTAACTTCTATTTTCAAGAACTAAAATGAAATCTCAGCAAAATATTATGATGAGAAGGCTCTATTGAGTTGATTTTAATTTTTTTCATTACTTGCTTTGAAACATGCTTCATTTATATATATAACTTTCAAGCAATCATGCTTAGCTTTTTCTCTCTTTTTTTTTTTCTCTTTTTTTTTTTTTTTTTGGTGAGCATGCTTAACTTTTTTTGATATAAATAAATACATAGCCAAACTCCTTCTGACTATTAAATAAAAGATAATCTAAAGCAAGATTTTTTTTTTTTTTAAAATCACTGACGAGCGGTTTAGTTGGTTACGAGACTTTTCTCATAACCAGCTGACAGGGATTCGAGTATTGATTTGGACATATTTCAACTACAAATTTGGAGATTAACGTACTCATCTTTAGATGGAGAACGATTGCCGTGTATCCAACATTCCTTGACTGAAATTGGGGGATCATCTGGATGGATGTGCCGTGTATCGAATATTTATTGACTGAAATTAGAGGATCATCTGGGGGTATCGAACATTTCTTGACTGGAATTAGGGGATCATCTGGGGGTGGCCATGTCCAGGTTCTAACTCTTCCTATGATTCATTAAAAAAAAAAAACAAGATTTTTTTATTTTTTTTTTTCAAAAATTAAGATATACGGAAAGCTCAGCTAAAATAATATGATGAGGATTGAATCAATCCTACGTATTTTTGCACCGATAAATTGCCTTTGCCAACTCAATGAGTCGCCCATCACCACGTAAATCTTTTCTTTTCTATTTTTAGCTAATTTATTGCTACCGTCGCATCTGAATTCTACTATCGTGGCCCAGCTTCCCCCAGTGACGTGTTATCTTCTCTTGGCATCTTGGCGTTCACACTCCACGCTCTCCGTCCTCAGCTTCCCTCCGAACCAATCCATGGGAAGAGCACACGCTCCAAGAACCCTTGATGACGCGTGGCACCTAGAAGATGGTGACACGTCGGCATCTACCCGTGGTTGTGAGGTGGATGCGGAAAACTCCAAAAGGGATAAGAAGCCAAGAGCCCGAGGGCCAAGACTTTATGACGTTCATAAAATTTTTGAAAGAAAAATTCGGAAATTAGAGATAAAACTTACGTTCATGAGACGTTTGTTTTTTTATATACGGTGTCGTATCTATCTCCAATATATCGCGAAAATTACAAAATGTATCTACGTACGGTGGATTTTTTTTTTTCCTTCTCGTCGACAAGTAGACCCGGTGGAGATGTTCGGTTTTTTTTTTTTTTTTTTTTTTTTTTTTTTTTTTTTTTTTTTTTTTTTTTTTTTTTTTTTTAATGAACCGGTGTTTCCAAGTCTACGACAAAGATGAATACGATCCAAAAAAATTGATAAAAAAAATTATAAAATATTCTCGGGGCATCCCGAGGAGGTTCACAAAACCTCATCCGAATGATAGATGATATAAAAAGCAATCCAGTCAACCATGGAGTTTGCTTTCCGATACATATGACGGATGATAATACTAGACAATCATGGAGAAAAACTGCAACATCTCATAGAAGCGGATGGGAAAGGAGATCTCAGAACCTTCTGGATCCATGCGATAATGATGGCCGAGTCTCTCTCTAGTAAATATAATCAACTCGAAGCACCTTCATGGCATACAGCAAGCTCGGCTATGGAGATGTTCGGTTTGGATTATATCTTTTACATCTAGAAATAGTTTGACGTTTTCTATGACCATAATTATTAAATAATATATTTTATAAATTTAAGGGTGTTATATTTTTTAATTTATTTATAAAGATTTTAAAGCAAGCTGTTATTGTACAATTTAATGATTGAAATTATAAAAGAAGATAAATCATGTAAAAGATAAGATCCGAATCTATAAGATCTATCGTCTATTGATAGAGTAGATAGAAGTTGTATCTTCAACGATAAAAAAAAAAAAATCCTTCTTTCACATAAATTTATTGGAATATATTAGACAAATAAATAAAAAGAAATTGTTGTTTATAGATTTGTGCAAATCAAAAATTTGATGGTTAACACTATTGTTGGGATATCCCGGTTCAGCTATAAACCAAACTCTGGTTCGACTGGTCGAAGCCTGTTTCTTCGAACTACGGACTTCGGACCAAGCAAGGGACAGGCCAACTACAGGCAACCCAAGGCTTCATGTCGGGCCACAACATCTGGAGGCCTGCCCTTCGGGTAACGTCTTCGGTCCCGGCCGAAGACCGAACTACTCATCGACTTCCGAAGGCACGTACTTCAGTCCCCGCCATAGACATAATCTCCGGTCCCGGGGAAATACCAAGTCTTCGGCCCACGTAAGGGGAAATCCAAAGCTTGGATCACGATCTGGTCTAGAAAGGCAATTGTGACCAACGGTTACAATCGACACTCATCATGCCATGATCATGGCGCGTAACTCCTGTCACCACGCCTCCGATCTGGCTGGAACCGCTCAATAACAACCCACGATCGTCAATCATGGGAGAGATTGGCTCTCCATGATCACCGAAAAAAGAGCGGGCCGCAGGCCGGAGGCCTTTTTTTAAATAAGGGTAAGAAGGATTGCTGGAGAGGTATGCACGAACATCCTCGCTCACATACGCTTACAATCTCCAAGAGCCTTTTTTTCTTCCACTCTCCACACCTTCCCCATTATGTGGCTGGGATCCGCCACTGATTTAGGCATCGGAGTGTCCCCTGTCGGAACAACTCTGGCAAGGGACCTGTTTTGCAGGTAAACCAGGGAGCGGTCCTGTGACGCAGCGGCTCCGACCGGCCGATCCAGGGACTCCACGCCAACAGATTGGCGTGCTAGGTAGGGGAGCGTTAACATTCTTTAAGTTCCCTCCCAAACAAGGGGAAGAAAAATGTTTTTGATGGCAAGAGGAAAAGCTCCAATCACTTCTACAAGCCGGAGTCATGCTCCGTCTCAGAGGGGTGCACCCCCAGAGGAGAACGATGCTCCACCTCCCACAGTTATTGTGGGAGTACAGCAGTTTGAAGCTCTTATGAACCAGGTCACCAACCTTACGGCCATGGTTCAAGAATTCCAAGACAGAGCATTTCTGGTGGGAAACCCATTGGCTGCTTCTAGACATAGCTCTGATCCCGAAGAATGAGAGCTCCATGGGAGGATTCCGCGCATCCCTCCCCCTGTTCTCGGCCCTCTCCTGAAGGCCGAACTTCGAGGTTGCCCAGGTCCGTCGATTCCCCACACAAAGGGAAAAGGCCTAGGCAAACTCCCTCACCCTCCTCCGGAGACTCCACTTCTGTGGAGAGAGCGCCGAAACAGACTCCCGATTATGACGGGAGGTTCAGAGCCATCGAATCAGAGATGGCGAAGGCGCGAGAACACAGGTTGCGAGATCTTAAGGATCCCGATGACTTGATTATGGGTGACCTACGTCCACCCTACACCGATCGCATCATGGCTGAGGTTTTCCCTCGGCACTTCAGGGTTCCCCAGATGGAGCCCTACGACGGCACCACCGACCCCCTTGATCATTTGGGCAGCTTCAAGGCCCATATGATGATTCAAGGAGCTTCGGACATAATGTACTGCTTGGCGTTCCCGGCTACCTTGAAGAAGTTCGCTCGGATATGGTACTCGAGCTTGCACCCAGGTACTATCGATTCCTTTTTCGAGTTAGAAAAACTGTTTATCTTGCATTTCAGGACTTGCCGCAAGACTCCTCGGAATACGGACATACTATTCCTCCTTCACCAAAACTAAGGAGAAAGCCTGCGAGATTATATCTCCAGGTTTAATGCGGCCATGCTTGAGATCCCGGATCTCAACGAGCACGTGGCCATGTCAGCACTGAAGAAGGGGCTTCATACCTCCAGGCTTACATTCTCCCTGGACAAGAAGTTTCCTAAAAGCTACGCTGAGCTCCTGTTAAGGGCTCAGAAATACACCGATGCTGAAGAGCAGGCGGCCAATCGACGACTGGTTGAAGGGAAACCCCTTTCAAAAAGAAAGAATAACAGGGGACAAGGTCCCCAAACTTCTAATAACAACGGCGGTAGATATGCAGACCGCCGAAGAAGTCCTCCAAAGTCCAGAGCATTGGGAGGAAGATTCGACTCCTACACCCTTCTCAACCTCTCTTGAGAGAAGATCCTCATGGAGATAGAAAAAGAAAACTGTCTCCAACGCCCCGTCTCATGAAGGCCTCCTCTTCCGTCAGGAACAGGAACAAATACTGTCGATTCCACCGAGACCACGGCCACAACACAAAAGAATGCATCCATCTGAAAGATACAATTGAGGATCTCATCAAGAGAGGGTACCTGGGGCGGTATATCGGTCGCCAAGGCCCCCGGTCGGAAGCAACTGTTCCCCAGCCACCTTCTGAAGAAGCCGAATTACCAAATCAAAGGCCCACCAACAGAGGTGTAGGGATGATACACCGACCCACCAACTAGAGAAGGGATGAGGACGATGCCCTAAAGAGACTTAAAGACAACAATGCCATCTTCTTCTCTGACGACGATCTTGCGGGAGTTCGGCTCCCACATGATGATCCTCTTGTAATTTCGGCCATAGTGGCCAATTATGATGTACAGCGGATTCTTGTTGATAATGGAAGTTCGACTGATGTCTTGATGTACGATGCATTCTCTAAAATGTGTTTGCCTAGGCATCAATTGCAAAGATCCCCTACACCGCTCTCTAGTTTTGGGGGTAATCAAGTTTATGCCGAGGGGGAAATATGTTGCCTGTAACCCTCGGCATCGAACCTCGACAAAAGACACTGCCGATCAACTTCACGGTAGTCCGGATCCCCTCATCATACAATATTATTCTGGGGCGGCCTGCCTTGAACAAGTTCTGGACCGTGATCTCCTCTCACTACCTCTTGGTACGCTTCCCCACCAGGAACGGTGTTGGAGAAGTTAGAGGAAACCAGAGGACGGCACGGCAGTGTCTGATGATTGAAGACAAGCATTTCAAAGATTCGACAACCCCGGATCAGCTAGATCCGAGGGATGCGACTGCAAATCTTGGTGAGCCCATGGAGAGGACCATCCCGGTACCTTTGAAAGAGGAAGATCCCTCCAGAGTTGTGCAGATCGGGAGAGCACTTGATGAGGAAATCAGAAAGGAGTTGATCCGTTTCCTCAGGGACAACGTCGATGTCTTCGTCTGGTCGGCTTCAGACATGCCCAGGATTCCTGCCGAAAGATTACTCATCGGCTGGAAGTAACCCCTGGGTACAAGTCGGTGCGATAAAAGAAGAGGAGTTTCGTCCCCGAAAGATAGCAAGATGTAGACGAAGAGGTTGGCAAGCTCCTTAAAGCAGGGTTCATCAGAGAGGCCTGCTACCCCGAGTGGTTGGCCAATGTGGTGATGGTGAAGAAGCTAGTGCCAAGTGGAGGATTTGCATCGACTATACAGACCTCAACAAGGCTTGCTTAAAAGATAGATTCCCTCTCCCAAAGATTGATCAACTCGTCGACGCTACCGCCGGCCACCAGTTGCTGAGCTTCATGAATGCCTTCTCCGACTACAATCAAATTAGAATGGATCCACAAGATGAGGAGAAGACGGCTTTCATCACTGATAAAGGTCTCTACTGCTACAAGATGATGCCGTTTGGCCTCAAGAATGCCGGAGCGACATTTCAAAGACTCATCAACAAGGTGTTCGAAAAGCAACTGGGGAGAAATATGGAGGCCTATGTTGACGACATGATTGTCAAGAGCCTCCTCCGGAGAGACCACATCCGTGACTTGGAGGAATCATTCAGCGCTCTCCGGTGCTATCATATGAAGCTAAACCCGGTAAAGTGTGCCTTTGGGGTCACTTCGGAAAAATTCCTGGGCTTCCTTGTCACCAAACGAGGGATAGAGGCGAACCCTAAGAAGATTCAAGCCTTGAAAGATATGAGACATCCTTCCTGCAAAAAGGAAGTCCAGCAGTTGACAGGGAGGATCGCTTCCCTAAGCAGATTTATCTCTCGGTCAGCTGAGAAATGTCTTCCGTTATTCAAGGTACTCCGGCAATCAAAGGGCTTCGAATGGTCCGAAGACTGTCGTGCTGTCTTTGAGGAACTGAAGAAGTATCTGGAGACCCCGCCATTGCTCTCCAAGCCAAAAGAAGGCGAGGTCCTCTACTTGTACCTTTCTGCTTCTGATGAAGCAGTAAGTTCGGTTCTTGTCTGGAGGGAGGAAGACGGGTCTCACAAGCCCATCTACTATATCAGCAAGGTCCTGCATGACACAGAAACGTGAAATGCAAGGATGCAGAAGCTGATCTATTTCTTAGTGATTGCGGCAAAGCAACTACGGCCATATTTTTAAGCCCACGCTATCGTGGTGCTAACTGATCAACCTCTCAAGGCCATTCTCCGATCTTCGGACATCTCTAGAAGGATAGCCAAGTAGGATGTGAAGCTAAGTGAATTTGGCATCAACTTCCAACCCCGAGCGGCTATGAAGGCCCAGGTGCTCTCCGATTTTTTGGCTGAGTGCACCTGGAAGTCCGAAGACGAAGCCTCTTCGGTAGAAGAAGAAGCCCCGAAGGAGACGAAGTTCGTTTGGGTGCTTCATGTGGACGGAGCTTCCAAAGCTACTGGATGCGGGACTGGACTCATATTGGCCGAACCTGATGGCCAAACCATAGAGTACGCGCTCCGCTTCTCCTTCCACGCCTCCAATAATCAGGCCAAATATGAAGCCCTACTCGCTGGACTTCGGATCGCCAAAGATCTGGGAGTCCGACAACTTCGAGCCTTCTCAGAATCCCAACTGGTTGTGAATCAAGTCAACGGAGAATATGCAGCCAAAGATCCAACCATGGTGCAATACCTGGAGAAGGTGCGGGCTTTATCTTCCCAACTGAAATATTTTGAGATCATCCATGTTCCACGATTAGAGAACTCCCGGGCGGATGCACTGTCTCGACTGGCAACTACAGCACCGGAGTCCCACGGGAGCACCTTTGTTGAACATCTTGAGACTCCTAGCATAGCCGAAGAGGCTACAGAGGTGCGTCAGATCAACACTGAGCCAAGCTAGATGGATCCCATCATCAGATTCCTGAATGAGGGAGAACTACCGGAAGATAAGGTAGAGGCCAAGAAGATCCGCTGGATAGCGTCTCGATACGTCATCTTAGACGGAACCCTCTACAAGAGATTGTTCTCCCAGCCACTGCTAAAATGCTTAGAACCCACCGATGCAGATTATGCTTTGAGAGAGTTCACGAGGGTATATGCGGTGATCACTTGGGAGGCAGATCTCTGGCATACAAGATTATTTGACAGGGATATTATTGGCCCTCCATCCAGAAGGACTCAGCTGATTTCGTGCGGAAATGCGACCAATGCTAGAGGTATGCTAATGTACAGAGATAACCTGCGAGTCACCTGACTCAACTAGCAGCCCCATGGCCTTTTGTCCAGTGGGGGATGGACATTCTTGGCCCATTCCCACCAGCATCAGGGCAAAGGAAATTTCTCCTAGTGGCCATCGACTATTTCATGAAATGGATAGAAGCCGAACCATTGGCCCAGATCACAGAAGGCAAGGTAAAAAATTTTGTAAAAAATTCCATCATATTTAGGATTCGGCATCCCACATGTCATCATTACGGATAACGAGAGACAATTCGACAATCCAAAGTTCAAGGACTTTTGTGCTCGGTACCATATCCAACATCGGCTGACATCCGTTGCTTATCTACAGTCCAACGGAGAAGTCGAAGTCATCAACCGGACCATCCTCCATGGTCTGATGACAAGGTTGAACGCCGCCAAAGGACTTTGGGCCGAAGAGCTGACCTCCATTCTCTGGGCAAACCGAACTATCCCAAGAACGGCCACCAGCAAATCTCCGTTCAACTTGGCATACGGTATCGAAACCGTACTACCCATTGAAGTCTCCATACAGTTCCTGAGAATTGACAACTATGAAGAGCCTGAGAATTCCGATCGCAGAAGGATTGATCTGGATTTGCTATCAAGCACCAGGCTACAGGCCCAGATAAGGATGGCGGCATACCAGCAAAAGGTCGCCAAGTATTACAACTCAAGGGTAAGGGAACAAATTTTCCGCACAGGGGACATGGAATTCAGGCCAACAGAATAGGATAAACTCTCCCCTAACTGGGAAGGTCCGTATCAAGTCAAAGAAGTCATCCGACAAGGAACATATCGGCTTAAGACCCTGGAGGGGAACGCTCTGTCCTGGCCATGGAATGTACTAAACCTTCGCAAATACTATCAATAAAAGAGTTCCTGAAATTCCTGTGCAAATCTTCTCAACCCTACTCAACTCAGAACGGCTAGTTGCATCGACTGAACGACAACAGCCTGAGTGACCCGATCTAAAAAATCGGTCAACTGCATAAAGGAGAGTCTGATCTACTCACCTTATTGGTATGCCCGACGAGCGCAATGGATGGGCTAACCAGGCCACCAAAAAGATCAAAGGCGCAGGAATGGTTCTCGTAACCTACCCTACGGTTAATCCGAACATGAGCCAAGGCGGGCCTGAACAGCCTACCTTAATCACGACAGAAAGTGCACATGGACGGTGTAAACACCTTACCCTATGGAAAATCCGAACACATGTCTAAAAGGACCATGTCATCATTTCTATCAACAACAGACATTCTCAGAACGATCCAACTGACCTCACTTCTTCCCTATAGACCGAAAGTGGTCTATGGAGTCTACATTACAGACAAATCATGATGCAACACATCGCAAAAAGTACACAGGAAGAGGTAACAGAAAAGATATTTCATTCCTTTCAATTTTTTATTACAAAAAAAAAAAAAGAAAAGAAATGAATAATCTCTCCTAAAGAGAGAAGAAGAAAAAGAAAAAGAAACTCTCATAAGGAGAGATAAAAAAAAGGGGGGGCAGCAGAAGCATAATGATGTGGGAGATTTTCAATAACTCCCCGCCGGGTTTTTCCCATATCGACGGGGAGAGATCTGGTGGGACGACGAAGGGCCCCCGAAGTTCCTATCCGAACCCGAATCCAACCCCTCATTGGAGCCGGAATCAAATTCGTGGCCGGGAAAGGGAATGGAGGGCTTAATGTTGTCCAGGCCCTTCAAGTTATAAAACTTGGAGGCCTTTCTCCGACATTCCCGAAACCCCTGGTGGAAGGAATCCAGAGCCACCCCGATGAGTTCGTCCTTGAAGGCGACAGAAGCCTTGAAGTTCGCGATGGTGTCCGCCGCCTCCCTCCTCGCTTCCTCCACCACCGTGGTCGCCACCGTGACTTGGGCCCAAGCTTCCCTCAGCCGAGCCTCAAACAAGCGAACCTTCTTCTCGAGACGGTCCACGAGAGGCTCTTCTTCTTCGTCTCCCGGCCCAAGAGACTCCGGACATCGCTTCCTTTTCGGGTCGATGGCTCTCCTCTTTGCCGCATGGTGGAGCTGAGAAGTGCTGAACATCATTATTATTGATGGAAGGAGTCTACAAAATGATGGCCTTTGACAGCGAAAGGTAGGGTCCTATTTATAGAAACCTTGCACCTATGACCGACTGTGGGGAGGCATGCCCCACGTCCTTTCCAGTCGCATCAGAAAGGTCCACGTGTCCGGACGATGCTTCGAGAACCAGAAAAGTCGCTCAGAGCCATCCCCGGGACAACAACCACCATCGCTTCGAATCCGGAAAAATCTCTATCGTGCGATGGCATCATTAATGGTTTCTTTTTGGAAAGGGGAGACCCGGCGGCTCGCAAGTTGCAAGAAATCACGACGATACAAATATCGACGTGCCACATGGACAACAATGATCACAATCAAATCTCCCTGATCACTAACTGGCGGGGAAATGAATCTTGTAAACCCCAACAGGCAAACTTAACATTCGAAGGAAGGTGACGGTCTTCGGCAACGGAGTTCTGGTCCGTTCCGGAGTTCGTCCTTACCGACTGAACGGCCTTCGGGCGTGACTGTTCGATTAATCAGAAGAAAGAACGGTAAAACCGGTTCTTATCGACTGAACGGCCTTCAGCTATGACTGCTCAAACAAACAGGAAAGAGAACGGTAAAACCGGTTCTTATCGACTAAATAGCCTTCGGCTATGACTGCTCAACCAAACAGGAAAGAGAACGGTAAAACCGATTTTTATCGACTGAACGGCCTTCGAACGTGACTGTTCGATTAATCAGAAGAAAGAACGGTAAAACCGTTTTGAGCTACACATGAAGCACAACATGGCGTATGCAAAGGAATGAAAATTCATTCCAAAATCTAGAAAATCTGTCATACAAAGTTCGTTGATAAAACAAAAAAGAAAGAAGGAAAATACATCCAAAACGATCCAAGTCACTCAACATCAGCAGGAGAAGGCTCCACACCACAGGACTGGAGCACCTTATTAATTTGCTCTGAGAGGACCTCGTCAATCTGGGCCAAGACCGGAGAACCTTCAGCTTGGACTCCTCCAGCCTGAGTTTCCTCCTGAACCGGGGTCAGAGTTAGGGTCACCTCCGGATTTTCGACTAGGGTAGTAGCCTCCTCCTCTAGACATGGCGCCTCCTCGGCCTCTACCATGGCTTCAGTCCCCTCCACTTCCTCTTCTTCTCCAGCTATATCGAAGGGTGGAATGCTGGAAAGGTCGAGGTGAGGGAAGGCCTCCTTCACCCTGGAGAGTCCGTCATTGAAGCCATGCTGTTAGCCATACAAAGTTACTTCATTGATCTCCACCTGGAACTGTGGAGACGTCTTGAAGTTCGCCACGGCATCGTCTACCTACTTCTTCAAAGACGCGGAGTCCCTCTTAGCAGCTTCGGACTCCAGGATTGCCTCTTCGGCCCTCCTTGAAGCCTCCTCCGCCGCCTTGGTCAGGCTCTCTATCTTCTCCTGATCCTCCCTGGCAGCCTGCTCCAGGGATTCAACTTGCTTCCTACTCCTCCTCCACCCTGCCTCTTGCCCGGTCATTGTTATATGAGCACTTCTCAGTTCACCCTTCAGTTCACGAACTTCATCATTCATCCGGGCAAGACGGTCCTCCATGGACTGCTTCAGCTTCTCGGCTACTTCCTTGGCAGCCATGGCAGTCTGAAGCTCCTCCTTAAGGTCATGGATGAGGCTGTCTACATTTCCCAGGCCCTCCTCTATGAAGGTGAGGTCGTAGACCAACTACAGCAAAAGAGAGGGGTCATGGATCAAACAATTCTCAAGACAGGGAAGTGGCAAGGATCATACCTGTTGCAGGACGGAGAAGGCAGAATCGGACACCCTGAAAAGGCTCCGATTCCAAAAAACAACCAAGTTGTGAGGCAGAAGCGTACCCTTCAATGCTTGCCTGGCTATGGCCGGGACCAGCAGTCCCCTCGTAGGCAAAAGCTCCGAGAAGTTCGTCGAACGGACTCCGGCAGAGGAAGCCCCGCAAGCGAACTCTCCTTCAACTTGCCGCGCTTCGCCCCTATCAGTAGCAGGGGGCAAAATAGCGGCACATCCACTCCCTGAGGTGGGCTCCTCGTTGTGCGAACTGGGAAAATAGCCGCCGGTGGAGCTTCAACTGGATGGGGTCTTCACGGAGCCCCTTCTGTGGCTACTACGTCTTCCCCTGAGGTCCCCCGGGAAGACGAAGTGCTTTGGTCCCCTTCAGGGCCATCCCTTCGAGCTCTCTTCCGAACCGCAGACCTGGTAAGAGGGGCCTGTGCCACCCTCTTCTCCGAGGTCTGACGGAGCTAGCTCAAGCCAGGCTTCATCCCGCCACCTGCAAGCAAAGAATTTCACTTCCTTTGATTGGGCTACAATAAATCCAAGAAGAGGAGCAAAAATTCCTATAGCTATACCTAATGAGGGAGATCTGCTAATTCCCGCCCGGTGGAGATTTCTCTCCTCCAAAAATTCCCAGATGGGGGCAACTTCGGAATTGACCAGGAGGTCGTAGTCCGACTGATCGGCCGCCAAGACTTTCTTCCCGTCATTGGCGATCAGACGAGGCTTCTTCCACACCGTATCGAAGTCCCATGAATTAAGAGACAACACAAACACAAAAACGGGTTTCCACCCGTGGATGGCACTGGGCATATCCTTGATAACCCTATGGTCTGATCTAGGGCTAATCACCCACCATCCGTTGCTGTGAAAATCCCTCTTGAGGACGAAAAGGGCCGTGAACAAATTGGTCCTAGGCTATTTGTTCGCGATGCTGCACATAACCAGGAACCCACATATGTCTTGATGCTGTTCGGAGTCAACTGTGCTGGCACCACTTGGTACAAGTAGAAGATCTTGATGAAGAAAGGGTGCAGGGAAAACCGAAGACCAGCTTTCAAGTGATCTTCGTATACGGTTAGGCACCCAGGGGGAGGTTCGTTCACCCACTCCTCGGGCACGGGGAGGACGAAGGAAAACTCCTCAGGAATGCGGTAGTGTTCCCAAAGAAGGACTGCCTTGTCCTGAGAAACCGAGCTGGGGACCGACTCCGGACCTACTATCTCTGGCCCCCGAGGGCCCAACCTTTTCCCCCTGACTCTTTACAGTCTCTTCCATGACAAAGGAATGAAGTAAGAGAGCAGAAAGAAGATTCTACCTGAGGAATAGACGGGTAGTTCAGAATAATTTGGGCGGAGGATGAGACGAGGTTGAAGAAGCTTCCTTGGCCGGACCTTCACCCTTCCCCAAAATAAAAGTAGGGGTCTCTAGAGCCACGCCGGGGTTAGATTGACTCAAGGTTACCCTGGGAGGTAACCCACCTGTAACTGACCGCCAGGATAAGGTATACCCTTCATCCAACGGACGGATGACAGCCACCACAACCATCCAAATCCCAACCAAAAGATTGCTTCAACCACCATGCAACGGGAAAAGAAAAGATGGCCCCAGGGCCACCCACTTTTTCTTTCTTCCCCAATACGGGAGTGACACCTATCCACCATCTGATTCTCAAATCATGATGGACAGTCCAATCAAGGATCCCGTAATCATCCACTACGCCGTCTCTCAGGAGGAAAACGACAAGGCATTAATACTCTCACTTCTCGAGGCAAATCTCCGCTTCGAAAACTGAGAGTAGAGGGCAACTGTTGGGATATTCTGGTTCAGCTATAAACCAAACTCCGGTTCGACTGATCGAAGCCCGTTTCTCCGGACTAAGGACTTCGGACCAAGCAAGGGACAGGCTAACTGCAGGCAACCTAAGGCTTCATGCTGGGCTACAACATCCGGAGGCCGGCCCTTTGGATAACGTCTTCGGCCCCGGCCGAAGATCTAACTACTCATCGACTTTTGAAGGCACGTACTTCGGTCCCCGCCGTAGACATGATCTCCGGTCCCGGAAAAATACCAAGTCTTCGGTCCACGCAAGGGAAAATCTGAAGCTTGGACCACGATCTGGTCTAGAAAGGCAACTATGACCAACGGTTACAATCGACACTCATCATGCCATGATCATGGCGCGTAACTCCTGCCGCCACGCCTCCGATCTGGCTGGAACCGCTCAATGACAACCCACGATCGCCAATCATGGGAGAGATTGACTCCCCATAATCATCGAAAAAAGAGCGAGCCGCAGGCCGGAGGCCTTCTTTTAAATAAGGATAAGAATGATTGCTGGAGAGGTACGCACGAACATCCTCGCTCACATACGCTTACAATCTCCAAGAGCCTTTTTTTCTTCCACTCTCCATACCTTCCCCATTCTATGGCTGGGATCTGCCACTGACTTAGACATCGGAGTGTCCCCTGTCGGAACAACTCAGGCAAGGGACCTGTTTTGCAGTTAAACCAGGGAGCGGTCCTGTGATGCAGCGGTTCCGACCGACCGATCCAGGGACTCCACGCCAACAACTATCAAATAAGATCAATGATTTTTTGGCATGAAAAATACAACTCGGTCTGGAGGATGAGCCCTAGCAATCCTATGAGACCGGTTACCATGTTTTGGGAGAACCGGCCTATCAGTTCCATTCCAAGATTTAAAATAATGACATGTATGATATAGTTATGAGGGGCTTTTATCAAAATATAGTGCAGGATATTTGTTTGGCTCTCTCTCTCTCTCCTTTTTTTTTTTCTTTTTTTTTTTAAATGAAACGAAAAGGGTAGGAAGGGTAAACCCCGGTGTATGGCTCTCTTTAACCTGTCCTGCAATGTCTTCTTCTTTCATTTAGCATTAACATTATTTTTTTTTTGGTGTAAATATTTTCTTCTATTTATTCTACTAAATTATTGGCTCAATATGGTTTTAAGGAAGACTTTATTAAACTAATCCAAATAATAATACTTAATACTTCATGATCTCTGCTTATCAATGGTTCTCATTTTGATTGGTTTTATCTATCTAAAGGTCTAAAAAAGGATTGTCCTATTTTGCCCTACCTCTTTAAATTATGTTCTATAATTTTTTCATAGTTTTTGCATTATGCTATCCATACCCATCTACTCAAGATTTATAAATCCCGTCTTAGATAAGACAAAAACCCAGATATCTGGTACACTAGATGATATTTCTATAGTATATTACATTTCATCTCTTAAACTTCGTTTCTGGGGGCTATCATTAGTTTTGATATAATCTATCTCTAATATTATGAAAGATTGTGCCTATTTGTTTAGAAGGCATGGTCATCCTAAGGTCTTATAATTATGATCATAATTTCTGTTATTCAATATTTTATGAATAGGGTTTAAATTTCACTAAGGCTTTATATCGCTGCATACTGTAAATGAGTCTCTCTTCCAATATGTTTTGTATATTTATTTCAGTTCTGCTAGTTCCTATTTTTGGCCAGGTTACATCACATATTTACAGCAAATTACTACAAGATTAATGTGGGTTTTTTACTATTGGCAAAATATTTTGGCATTTGTCATCTCAAATCCTCCTCCACCGTCTATAGGTTGTTGTATTCTTTTGCTGGGTTTATCTATGTAATATATGTTTGCATGTTAAATGTTAAAATTGTGTTCAATTTCTTTTTGGCATGCCAATTATATAATTTGGACCAGCTATTTTGGATTGTTCAATAATGTTCCTAAGTTTTTTATCTTATTTTAATGCATATCCTTTCTTACAAATATATATATATATATCAAATCAGAAAGATAAACAGGCAGAGACATCTTTTCAACAAAATACTAGAAAAAGTTATGGCATATATTATAATATATATATTTTGATGATTTTTGCCTAATAATTAAAATAAAGTTAACTTTTTATTTATACAATATTGCTCTTGCTGCTCTCCATCAAACAAAAGTTGAAGAATTAAAGTATAACGATGCAAAACAAGGATATGCATATCACATTCACATGTCAAGTAACTCAAGTCATAGATAGATAGGTAAGAGCATCGAGAGATGTATGGTCTTAAAAAAATTTATATCATAATACATACACGTGCACACACATGTATACATATATATATACATATATACATATATATATACATATATACATATATATATACATATATACATATATATACATATATACATATATATATACATATATACATATATATATACATATATACATACATATATACATATATACATATATACATATACATATATACATATATATATACATATATACATATATATACATATATACATACATATATATATATATATTAAAACAAGTGTGTATCAAATATTTTGTTTCTCTTTTAGGTAAAAAGAAGAAGGAAAAGAAAAAAATAAAGGAGAGAAAGAAAGATCAAGAAAAAGAAAAATGAAACGAAGTAAAGAAGAAAATAAGAAAATAATAAATAATTAAAAAAATAAAGTAAGATAAAATAGAGGAAAGAGTATTTTTTAGGATGCTCATTATGGCCACTAAGAATAGCAAAATTTTTAAATAATATAAAATACTTTCATCTTGTAGAATTTAAAATCTTGCACATACATGTACATACACAAATATTGCAAAGAAGGCCTGAATATCCTTTAGAAAAAAATTGACATAAAAAACAATGCAAAAAATGAGAAAGTAAAAATAATAAATAAGAAAGCACTTGATAAAAATGAAAGCAAAATTATTATGTATAATTGGTATATAAATGTGCAAAGTTATTGATAGTCTAATATATTTTCACTTGTTGGTGCTGAACCCTCGCGGATCGGATGGAGCGGCTGGATTGCTGATTCGCCTCCCAAAGTCCATGCAAAACAAGTCTGTTGGTGCTGAACCCTCACGGACCGGATGGGGCGGCTGGATTGCTGGTTCGCCTCCCGGAGTCCCTACAAAACAAGTCCCTGACCGGATTTTATCCGGTGGGGGACACTCCGATACCTAAGTCAGTAAGGATACATGCAACAGAATGAAGAATTTTGAGGGAGTGGAGTAAAGTGAAAGTGAAATGAAGGGAAAAGTGAGCTTGAGCGGCGTCCAAGAGCGAGCTCTGGACTGGCTCTGTTATGCCTTTGATCGCTTACCGCTGGAGTTCCCTCTTACCGATATTTATAGGAGCAGTTGTAACCAAATGTGGTTGAGCCCACTTGACTTCAGTTAGTCTAACATTCCTTTAACTTAAAGTAGTTGCTGACGGATGTTGGTTATCTTAATATTGTTGAAGCCAGAGCTGTTGACCACGTGGTTGGTTATGACAACCGAACCGACTTCCGGTAGTTTTAGGTTAAGATTAATCAAGGATTTATTTTAGAGCCACTCTTTCCAGAAGGGATCGAAATTAATTTGGCCATTTGTCTCGTACCTATCCTCTTCGGAGTAAGCCGAAGACTTCTTAGCCATTCGTTTCGGAGCCACCTTCTTCGAAGTAGGCTGGAGTGTCTACTTTGGATTTGTCCTCTTTAGAGCAAACTGGGAGATGAATTAACTGTCTTCTCCAGACCAGTCTTCTCCAGACCAGTCTTCTTTAGACTGACACGAAGAGGGACTAGCTAATCATTCTAAGATAGCATGGGTCAGGGATAAATTTCGAAACCGGCCTCTTTGGTGCAGGCCGGAGACTGACTTTATGCTGTGACTAGTATAGAAATATCAAATCATCGCTTTATCGGGCTTCGGAGTAGTCTTCATGTCTTCTGGCTTGGGCGACCGGTTCAGAAAGGATTAATTAGGCCTTTAAACCGATAATGTGCCTTCATTGAGGCGGCTTATCACAACACCACTTATTTTGTAAAGTTAGAATAAATTGATAAATTGTTTTGATTTAATTGGCTAACATTGATTAAGATATTTCTTTTAAGTATTTGTTATTCTTATGTATCCAAACAAATCATCAAGCCCCTCTCCCTGTTGGCATAATTGGTTAAGTTTGTTACATGACATTTGTAATGAGACCTGCCCTAATTCTAATATTCATCTAAATCCCCATTATTTCTAGTTCATAGACATATATAACCATATAGTAAAACTTATAGAGAATTATCGCTAAGACGGTAGCCCGGTTGGTAAAGGCTTTGTCTCACTATCAACAGGTTGGCGGTTCGAGGCATGATCTCGTAGGTGACTCAATTAAATCCAGGATTTTCTTAGAGCCCTCGATAGTTGGCGTGAATGGCCTACTCATCCCTTTGTCCCCGATCTACTGGCCGACATCTTAGTGATACAGTTGGCGTGAATGAGAGGTCGGGGGAAGATCTACTGGTCGACATCTTAGTAGTATCAGGTTGACCTACTCATCCCTTTGTATGAGAGGTCGGGGGAAGATCTACTGGTCGACATCTTAGTAGTATCAGGTTGACCTACTCATCCCTTTGTCCCCGATCTACTGGCCCACATCTTAGTGGTATCAGGTTGACCTACTCATCATTATCAGGTTGACCTACTCATCATTAGGTGGAAAGAGGCTGTGTGAATCTGATCACCTCGTAGAGGATGTGTGAATCTGAGCACCTCGTATCGAACATTACCTGGTGGGATTGGGGCATGCGAGGTAGCTACACCGGGGTTTATCTCCCCTATCCTTTTTATTTTATCAAAAAAAAAAAAAAAAACTTATAGAGAATTAAATAATTATCAATTAGTTTAACTACTACGACAGGACAATGGAGAATTATTGAAAATAGAAGAGGGAACATAAGATTCAAATATTTTTAGAAATTTGGTGATCAAGGAAGAGCCTTTAGCTCTTAAAAAAAAAAAATGTTTTGGAAGGCCAACAATTCTTTTCAACGAGGTTAAGGTGTTTAATAAAAAATTCTGAAACAAGGACCCAATATATCCAGGCCGTCAAATTTTATCCATCAAAGACAATCTACCGTTCGATCAGACGTAAGGTGATGACAGGATAAGTCAAACCGGAGCGTTCCATCGGAACCCATTCTAGAAACATGCGAGATATTGGCGATTTATCGGAAACGTCTCAAGTGTTACGTGTTCCTCCTGTGGGGGCCCGTTGGACGTCGAGCACGTCCGTCTGACGCTCAACAGCTGCCACGTACCCAATTTTTCCTGGCGGTCCCCGTCCTAGTAGTTACCCGCCCTTCCACTTCCATAAATGCCTCCTCCCCCCAACGAGCGCGAGAGGCTCGCCGCGCAGGCCACGCGAAGCAACTTCTTATCCCCTACGAGAGACTGAGAAAATCTAATTCGCTCTCCCTCCATGGATCCTTACAAGGTACTTTAAATTTTCTCTCTTTTTTTGTTTAATATTAGGGAAAGATCTCGGAGGAGATTATCTACGTGGTTTGGTTTGGTTTCTTGTTGATCTCGTCACCAGATGATGGATTGCCTCTTCGTTGCTTTTATTCTTTTAGTGCAGTTCTTGAAATCTTTTCTTAAAAGCTGGAACCTGTCTCATGATTTCTGATCTTTATAGTGGTAATGAATAACGAGTTCTGCTCTGTTTGCCATTCGATCACGTCTAAAGGTTTCTCTGTTTTTATTCGACTAATCGATTTTGTTTTTATTATATACTCTTCTTTGTTTCGAGAGTTTTTTTTTTTATTGGTTTATTATATATCTTTTTTGAACTTTTTGATTTTATTTGTCTGAAAATTTGGATTTTTGGTCTGGGTTGTTTTTTTTAACCAAGGTTCAGTTCCTCTGTGTTTGGGTGATTTGTTTGATTATTAATCTCTTTTTTGTTTTTGGTTGCAGAACCGCCCTTCAAGCGCCTACAACTCTCCCTTCTGGACCACCAATTCTGGCGCCCCTGTTTGGAACAACAACTCCTCGCTTACCGTTGGAACCCGAGGTAATAAAACATTCGTCTTTTGCCATCTTGGTTTGTGAGCTTTTGGTTTTTTCCTTGCCATGACGTCAAATATAATGTTGTAGCTGGGATGTCTGTTGGTTTTCTTGGGCAGAATTGGGATTTTCATTCTCTATCGTTTTTTTTGTTTCCTTATAGGTTTGCTTAAAATTGGCAGTTTGTATCTTTGTGGAGCTCAATTATCTGATGGGTTATCTAGTTTGTTAAATCGAAGTTAAATAAGGTGGTTGAGCTTTGTGCGCTGAGAAAATTGGTGGTGGTTTGCATAAATTTGTGTTCAGTGATGGTGATGAAATGCCTGTACTAAATAAAATTCTTTGTTCTTCCAATTTAAGTTTAGTACTAAAGATGAGAACCTTTCTCTTCACT
Source organism: Areca catechu (assembly GCA_021397845.1). Lineage (NCBI taxonomy): Eukaryota > Viridiplantae > Streptophyta > Magnoliopsida > Arecales > Arecaceae > Areca > Areca catechu. The sequence goes on along the minus strand of CM038049.1, from coordinate 147,491,483 downwards.
GATTAAAAAATTATTGATGAGATTGCAGTTAAAGCAATTCCAAATGCCATTTCGTTTCCATTCATGATATTTACTTTGCCTCTTGCATCTACACCACGATATCCTAGGTGCAAAGACAAGGTGTGGAAGGATAAGGAGAAATGACAAGAATTTCTGTCAAAGAATTTTATTCTAGGTACTTTCTTGAGGGTTTAGGTTGTAGAAGGTCACTTGTGTAGCTAGTCAACATAATCTTTCAATAACTGTAATAATGGCAATAGTGTTTTTTACTACCATGTAAAGAAAAAGATCCTATTCTAATTTGAAAACCTAAGTCATCAAGTATGGTGGAGGCATCAACTTATTATGGCTTTTAATACAATAAAAAAAATCAAAATTCTGTGTCTCTATTTTCAAATATGTCTTGGTTCAAGTGTGCTATTGTAACCATATATGAACACAAAATCACTGGGACTAAAGAAGGGTCAAAAGTCTAGCTGTGATTAATACAAAGGCAGGAGTCATTTTTAAATGCAGTGAACTTTGCATGACAAGATCGATGAGCCTAGATGTATATGTTAATAGAAGATTAGGATCAATGAATCTCAGGAGTTATCATGTTTCTCAACATTTTTTTTTCAATAGTTATAGCATAGAATATGGTCATTGGATGTCCAATTATTTTCTCGGCACTTAATATTACAGGACAACTGCCTCACCTTCACTGTTCTCCAACTTTTGATGATGATTCAATGATCACAGAGTGTCTGTGTGTTAGAATCCAAGACTCTGTTTTTGGCTGTCATTTCTAGATTTTTATATATTTTTAAAGATGTTTGCATGGGACTTATCTTTGTGAGACAATAAACCTACCATTCTTACTAGCAGTTGTTCCATTGGTGCTTTTATTTTGTCTATGGGGCATCAATAATGGAAACCTCGAGAAAATTCAATTTAATTGATTGACAACCCTAAATAATTCGTGTACAGCTTGCTGACTAGTTTATATAGATCGATAACAACCATAACCTATCAAGTTTTGTGCATTGGTAATGGTTATACAAGTCTGAAGTAAATTTGGTATAACTTTTGATGGGTAAACCACAATATTTATCTTTTGTTCTGAAGGAAATAGTTACAAAAGTTATTTCTGTTATATTATATTTTGCAATTTCTTGGTGATGGCGTGGTTCAGTATTGCTGGCATTGTCTTCATTTGCAGGACCAATTCTCCTCGAGGATTATCATGTCATTGAAAAGCTCGCTCAGTTTGATAGAGAACGTATTCCAGAACGTGTTGTTCATGCAAGAGGAGCTAGTGCCAAGGGTTTCTTTGAGGTCACTCATGATGTTTCTCGCCTCACTTGTGCTGATTTTCTCCGTGCTCCAGGGGTCCAGACCCCGGTCATTGTTCGCTTTTCGACTGTCATCCATGAGCGTGGGAGTCCTGAAACCTTGAGAGATCCTCGAGGTTTTGCTGTGAAGTTCTACACCAGAGAGGTAATGTTGCTGTAGCTACAAATTCAATAAAATGCTTCTGGGACTAAACTTCTTGTTCTTGAGCTTAGCTCTAAATCTCAGTGTCCTTTCTCTGCCACATCTGATGCTTAATTTTGTGTTACCATGCATTTCAGAACTGATTATATTAGAACTGATGTTTTGTTTAATGTAGTACTTCTTTTCAAAGCTAGTCAAGTAATTAAATTTAAATGGTCTCGACACTATCATTATTGTACTGATGGTTTTGTTCATGGAGTGATCACTGTAAGAACTTGCTGCTATGAAAGGAAAAGGGTTGCTTGGTTAGCATACTTTGGTGGTGATCTCATATCATATGTTAATCATAGTGATACAGCAAAATACATGCCTGCTATTTTGCAGTAAGATGTCTATATGCCTTTTTCTGTAGGTAGCTTTGAGTTTCAAATGATGACATCTTTCCTCTTTAAATTAATAGAGGTGCAACTGTTAAAAATTTCAGGCACTGTCCGGACCGGCACCTATACGTAGCGGATAATTGCAGAAGCAATATTAAAGGACACAGTCCAACAACCCGTTCTTCGGATTCATTAGCAACAATGAAGATATAGAGAATAGATATAGGAGAAAAAAGAGATATTGCTTTCATTAATTCTTTTGGAGAAGAATCCTTGATACAATCAAGACATAACCCCATGCACGGATAATTCCTCAATGTATGTGTCCCACCAGTGGACAATACTTCAACGCGGATATCCCTTCTCCAAAGCCCCCTGTGATGTATCCTCACAGTCCAAGAACTCCAAGAAGTTATCTGCACGGACTCCCTCACGCGCTCCCTTCTCTCTTGGGACCGACTCTCCAAAGCCCTCCATGCCCCATGGGCGTCATGCCAAGAGGGGCTCATGCCCTCTCTCTCACGGTTTCTCACTTCACCGTGAGACTCCAAACCGCACACCCCACTTCTTAATATAGCACATGGGACGGTTTCTTGATTAATTGGGTTGCATCACATGGGCTTCAACCACTTTTTGGATGGTTACAACTCCTCACATGGTTGGGCTAGTACTTCTTGATCTTCTTGGTCCAATAACAAACTGATTAGGACTACTCACATGGTTAGGCTCCCAATTGGTTACAACCAACCAATTCGGTTAGAATCCTGGATGGTTGGGCCAACTAACTATCTAACTAACCAAATAAGCTAACCTTCTAACCAACTTAACAAACCTGGATCCAAATTCCATAACCTATAATTCATGACTGGGTTATGTTACAATCTCTCAAAAAAACTTCTCCCTAAGAAATCAATGTATCCTGGGCCAACATGAGACAATACTGAAACTTAGAGCATCCCTGGAACATTTCCAGGAAATTCCTAGAACACTTCCAGGAAATCCCTGGAATACCTCCAGAATCCGCTTGGGACAATCCTTCAAGTCCCAGGGATCATCTCCAGTATCCCTGTCATGATCTTCCAAGTCTCTTCAAAGCTTGAAAATATTATTTCCTTTCCTTCGTAAAGCAATTCAGAATACATATTCATGTGAAAGTGCATCTGCGTCTATCAGTAACAATAACCTTTTCCTTGCGGTCATTTTAGATGTCCGTAGACGGTAGGATGGAAATCATTTAAAGCTTTCCCCGAGTTGTGATTCCAAAATTTTTATTTATATTAGATTGGAGGATAAACTAGCAAATTTTATTTATATTTATTTATTTTGAGAATTGAAACCAGTGATTTTGAAATTCAAGTTGCACTTAAAATTGCTATGCTATTATTGTTTATTGGCCTCAGGGTAACTTTGATCTTGTTGGGAATAACTTCCCTGTGTTCTTCGTCCGAGATGGAATAAAGTTCCCTGATATGGTCCATGCTCTCAAACCGAACCCAAAGTCTCACATCCAGGAGAATTGGAGGATTGTGGACTTCTTCTCCCACCATCCCGAGAGCTTGCACATGTTCACCTATCTGTTCGATGATGTTGGTGTGCCAGCAGACTACAGGCACATGGATGGTTCAGGGGTCAATACCTACACTCTTATCAGCAAGGAAGGGAAAGCTCGCTATGTCAAGTTCCATTGGAGACCAACTTGTGGGGTGAAGTGTTTGTTGGAAGATGAAGCTGTGACCGTTGGAGGCAACAACCACAGCCATGCTACCAAGGATCTTTATGATTCAATTGCTGCTGGAAACTATCCAGAATGGAAGCTTTACATTCAGACCATCGATCCCGGTCATGAGGATAGGTTCGATTTTGACCCGCTCGATGTCACCAAGACATGGCCAGAAGACATCTTGCCTCTCCAGCCGGTTGGGCGCATGGTCTTGAACAAGAATATCGATAACTTCTTTGCAGAGAATGAGCAGCTTGCATTCTGCCCGGCGATTGTGGTGCCTGGAATCTATTACTCGGATGATAAGCTGCTTCAGACAAGGATTTTCTCTTATGCCGACACTCAGAGACACCGCCTGGGGCCAAACTACCTCATGCTTCCTGCCAATGCTCCCAAGTGTGCTCATCACAACAACCACCATGATGGGTTCATGAACTTCATGCACAGGGATGAGGAGGTAATCTATATATATATATATATATATATAAATTTCTGTTTGGTGGCCTTAGATTCCACTATTATAAGCCTTAATGTTCTTGTTTTTGTGTTGTTTTCCAGGTGAATTACTTCCCTTCGAGGTTCGATCCTGTCCGACATGCTGAGAGGTTCCCGATACCATCTCGCATTCTTACTGGAAGGCGTGAGAAAGTATGTGCCTGTCAATGATCTCTCTGGACCTCTGCTTCTATTCATTTTTCCTAAGATAATAAACTGTTGCTTGCACTGTTATAAAACTTTAAGTACTGCTTCCATATCCAAAGCAAGCTATTCAAACTGCATCTTTAAATAACTGTGCTTTATTAACTTGAACTGAATAAAATTTCAATACTAACTATCCAAAAAAGAACACGATTTTGCTGTTAAATTTCGAATATCCATCTCTGACAGAATTTTAAGAAAGATCGCACATTGAAAGGAAGGATGTTCCATTCCTTCCATTCATTCCTCTTTTCTTCGGTCATACGCAAAGAAGAGAACTGAATTTGTGTTGAAAGAGTGCAATGTTTCAGCAGGTTGTATAGGTTTAACCAAAAGTAATTAACCATGTTTGACGTTTCCATGGTGCTTAGGAGAGTTAACTAATGTTATTCTCTATTGGTAAATGCAGTGCGTAATTCACAAGGAGAACAACTTCAAGCAGCCTGGAGAGAGATACCGCTCTTGGGATCCTAACAGGTTTGCTCTCCTAGATCGCATCTGACACTCGATGATGCGTGCATTCCTAATGCACCGAGCTCATGAGTGAGTATATTATTTCTTTCCAGGCAAGAGCGTTTCATCCGCCGATGGGTCGAGGCACTGTCTGACCCTAGGGTCACCCATGAAATCCAGAGCATTTGGATCTCCTACTGGTCTCAGGTTGGTCATCCTCCCATCCCCTGCTATTCGTATTCATCCATTCTATTTCTACATCTTGACATGCTTTCATGGAGAGTTCTATCAGATGATGAATTTTCTGCGTTAAGCTTATTATAGCTTTTTTGCATTAATGGAATGACATCGCTCTGATTGAAGTTTTCTATGGGATGCAGTGTGACAAGTCTCTGGGACAGAAGATTGCAAATCGTCTCAATGTGAAACCATGCATGTGAGGTGATGCAGCATGGGCAGCAACTGGTCTTGAGTGATGGTGTAATATAGAGAAGGGAGTTGTTGTATTCACATAGAAATTGATGTTAATCTTAGCAATACATGGGTCTACTTATGGTACTTTTGGTATTATAATGTAATAATGATATGCTATGCACATCACTCGAGAGTGCTTTTAATATGCTACTTTATCTTGTTAATATTTATCCGTGTCTTGGTTGCTGTTTTTTACCGCATTGATTTCTCGTGTCTTGAGCTTCCTTGCCTCCGTGGGTGCATTGTAGTACAATTGGCCACTCTTGTAAGTAGACAAAATGTTTTTTTTCTGCGGTAATAGCGGGACTCTCTCGCTGTGATACCGTATGGATTAACCAGGATACTAGGAGCTGTTGTTCAAAGAGGATTTTGGGATGGCAGCAGCAGAGGTGGAGCTGCTTTTGTTATTTGGAACTCTGATTCTGCTTTTGTGGCAGCGGGAGGGTGCAGCTTGGATCATGGGATTTTCCTATTCTAGGCAGGTATTCAGGACTGACCGCATGATTTTGAAAGGGGATTTAACCATGGTTATTAGGTGGAGTCAGAGTCAGCTGGAGCCCTGGACTTGATTTCTGGCCGATGGCTAGAGAGTACGTTTCTCTGGAAGCTAGACATATTTATCGGGAGGTCAATAAGATCGTAAATTATCGGGTCAGCATCTTGGTTCGGCCCATAGGCCTGCAGGAGACCAATCCCGCAAGCATGCATGGCTAGCAGGCGGGCGCATGCATCACGCGGGTGGCGTAGGCTAGCAAGGCCTAGCGCATGGATGCACATGCACGGCCTAGGTGCGTGCAATCCAAGGGGTGCCACGATCCACCAAATTTCTTAACATGATTCACGAGTTTTCTTTTAGTCATTATTGCGGTCTACGCGCTGGTTTTGCACGATCCCGAGCATGATTAGATGGTCAACGAGCGTCTCTGACTCCGATTGAGCTTGATTAGGGATTTTCTCGAGCGCTTGATCGAGATTCTATGGCCAAGAAGTCTATCAAGGGTCAAATGCTATTCCTAAAGAGCTTTGAAGTATTTTTTGCAGTGGTTTTGAACCTTACTTCGGCCTCTATTTCAACAAAGGCTAAGAGCAACGGCAGGTCATTAGAGAGGATCCGAGGGGGGCTGAGAAGGGTTTGCAGCGGACCCAGAAGGCTTCTAGTAAAGATTTGAGAGCTTGTGATAAGGATTTTGTTTGGATTTCTTGTTAAGTTTTTGTATAGGGTCATTTGTACGATCTTCTTTGTAATTTTTTCTTATAGTGAAATCTTGCATGCCCTATTAATTGTATTTTCTATTCTATTTTTTCTTCTTCATTCGCTTGTGGCATCAACAACGATATCGTAATCTTGAATATGGAGATCTGTATATTGCATAGGGGATTTCTTAACAAGTAGTATCAGTACAGTGTATCACAATAACCGGTATCAAAGCCAGATTGTCTGTGTTGATCGAGTTAAAGAAGATAGAGAAAACATGCATAATCAAAGTCGACATCAACCTGTTTGATGGGAAGAGTAATTTCTCTTTCGAGCAAGCGAGAGTGAAAGATATGCTTATCCATTAGGGTTACATTGACACTCTCATATATGAGAAGAGGCCAGCTACCATGGAGAATAAGATTTGAAAGTAGCTCTAGATATAGGCTGTGAGTACGATTTGCTTGTATTTGGCAAATAATATGGTGATCCATGTACTGAGCAAGACTTCACCAACGATGATATGAGCAAAGCTCAAGAAATTATAAATAACAAAGTCCCTCATCAACACGCTCTTTCTTCGAAAGCAGTTCTATCAACTATGGATGAGCGAAAGATAAAGCATGTAGGAATATTTGAGTAATTTTCAAAAGATCCTCACCGATCTTCTCAGAATAGGTGAGAAGGTTGAAGAAAAGACCATGGTGTTGGTCTTGCTATCTTCACTTCCGTACCCTTTCAAGTTCTTGATGACTGCTCTTCTAGTAGGAAAGAGTACCATCAAGATGGAGGAGATCATTTCAATGCTTCTTCAGAACAAGGTTCTTAGATGAGGAAAACAAGCTTCGAGTTTAAGCAGTAACTCAGTATTGATGGTCTTTGGAAGAGCTGGTGTAGAGGATGGAGTGGTAGAGAATTGCATGGCAGGCAATGCAAGTTTAAATCGAAGGACATTAGCAAGATCAAGTACTATTGCTGTAATAAGTTGGGCCATCATGTTAAAGATTGCCCGTACCTCCAGATTCAGATGAAGGCTACTATTGTTAGAAAACTGTGTAGGTGGTTTGACAAGATCCTATACGAGGCATGCAAACAGCTGCAGGAGCAGAATGGATTTTAAAAACTTTTTTAAAAATCCGCGCAGCGGAAATCTGCTCCGCCAGGAACTAATCTAATTCTAGTTGCATTTGGGCATGTATAATGATATAAAATATTTGCAAAATATTAAACAAATAAGTCTAACCATGCATGATTTAAAAAAAATAATTTTCCATACCTTTATTCCACCTGGAATAACTCTGGAATAAACCTGGAATATACTGGAATAACTGGAATAAAGTTATTCCAGTCGTCTTCCTCATTGGGCTGAAAAAGGCTCTGTTTTGGCTTTCAAAATGGCGCCGTAATACCACCTTCCGGACCTCCGTTTGCTTCCAAATTTGAGCAGCGGCAACTTGGACAAGTCTACTTCGATTTGCCACCAATAACTGCAACCAAAACAAGCTAAAAAAAATATAGAAAATCGCCAAAGTCTGCTGCTGAAAATTTTTGTAGAACTGGACAGCAGCACTTTTCTTCGCGTTTTGAGTTGCAGCGGGTGATCCAACTCACATGGCTTGCTCCCAGGAGTAGACGAGTACTCCCTCTAGAGGGGAGACACGCCGGGGGCCCTCCGATCCGCCTTCACATGCGGTGCTAGCCGCTGGAAGGAGCAACACGATCACAGGACTTTTCAGCAACAGGGCTTTGCTGAAATTGGATTTTGAGCACTTGAAATAATGGGAAAAGAGATCCCTCACACCCTCCAAATCCCAGTCTATAAGAGCAATCTCTAAGCTCTCAACCAGCGTCTTTCAACCTCTCAAAGAACAAGGAATTTTGTTGCATTTTCTTGGTTCTCATACGGTGGATTTTTTTAACCATGAAACAGGGACAGCTTTGGGTTGTATAAATAGGCAGCAGAGAGAGGGAGGTGGAGAGACGGGGAGAGAAAGAGGCAGGGGCTGCTGTTTACCCAATTAATCAGCAAATAAACCAGCCATTAAAGAGGGATTAAAGCCATCGGTGGAGGGAGAAGAAGAAGAGACGCCCAGCGTCAAAAGTTTGGTCGTTTGGCCTTCAAACGTTTGGCCTTCTCCATGTGAATCACCGTGTAAAACAGTCACTTGGAGAAAAATAACACCGGTTCAGCCAAAACCGGTCCAACTAAAAGCGGTCCAATCCCATTAAACCAATTTGGTTCAAGCCCAACGGTGGTTCAATCCAATTGAACCTGGTTCAAGGAATTAAAATTGGTTCACAACCAATTGGAGGCCGAAACGAACTCCGAATCAGTTCAAAACTGATTCAGAAAAATCCTGGCGTAGTGCTGGTCAACCCGGAACATTTTCCGGTCGACACAGACAAGGGCAAGACGGGGAAAAGAGTGCTAAAAAAAAAATACTGTGACCATAAAACCGAGACAATTTTCAATCGTAATCGGTATCCGGATCAGAGAGTTATCCTCTGTGGCATGTGACCTCATAGGTTCGAACCTAAACGGTAGCACTAGAACAATTTCTAGTACCAGCACAGGAAACCATCTAGCAATGGGTCCTGGCGTCCAGATAGGTCGAAGATGCGGGAGCAAACTATCGAACCTCTGGCATATAGTTACCGTATAATTCATCCTTTTGACCTCTAATGCTCAGGACGACTGAGATTGGGCTGCCAACCCAGACTGAGTCAGTTGACAACGTGTCTCAACCTCGCAAACCCAGTGACTCTTCACCAGGACTACCCCGGCCGAGGATTTGCTAAATTGAGATACTGCGAGACATTCAATCCAAACTGTTTGGACAGGTCAATTCCATCTTGGTCCATCACTGCTCCACAAATACTTGTCTGTACCCAGAAACCTTCCGTCACCGGATTAAAAATCCGGGTAGTCCGGCACCAAAGCACAGGGAGTTGCTTGCAAGCTACCGTGATGACCTCAGGTCAGAGGGACACATATACCCATATCCAATCGTGAGTATCCCTTTGGAAGAAAGGGGCTGCACGGAGTCACGTTCAATGAGATATCACATATCCCACTTGTAGATCACATCAGTGTCACCACACTTATTTGGTCAAGAGGACAACCAAACGATGTGAACTACAACAACCTATACTTGATATATTGTCGTCCAGTACAATATATCCTTTGGTTGTGAACTAGGTTTAAGGACCACTCGATACATCCTCTCTGTATCGAAGTCAGTGTAGTCCTAAGGACTTCATCACATGGAAAGAGTTCATTTCAGGGAAATACAAAATGTGATGAGCTGCCAAAAAATAATATTTTATTAATTCATAATATGAATACAATACTGAGCCCAACTGTCTACAACCCAGGCGATTGGCTTTGGGACACAATTCCCAACAACTATGATAGTGGTCAAGAGTAGCAATAGTAATGGATATGGTGAGATGCTCATGGTACCTGAAGAGGTATCTCTTTCTTCCCAACAATGGATTCTAAATTCTATATATCCTTATTTGATGTTGATATGGCTACATTGCTGACGTGGGGCGCATGTCAGGTCCAGCTGGACACGGTCAGTATCATGTGGATTTTTTCTTTCAAAAGATCCCCCGTTCGGGAAGAAGCCCTCATGCTCCTTCGCCAGGTGGCACCCGAAGACGGGTCCACCTCGGCTGAAGTCGAGCCCCTCTCTGCCGCTCCACCAGGTGTCCACCCAGGAGGGGTCCACCTCGGCCAGAGCTGGCAGCCCCTCGCTCCCTTGCCAGGTGGCACCCCAAGACGGGTCCACCTTTGCCGAGGTTGAGCAGGGCCGTCCTGCTCCTTCGCCAGGTGGAACCCGAAGACGGGTCCACCTCGATCGAAGTCGAGCACTTCTCTGCCGCTCCGCCAGGTATCCACCCATGAGGGATTCACCTCGACCGAAGTTGGCGGCCCCTCGCTCCCACGCCAGGTGGCACCCCAAGACGGGTCCACCTTGGTCGAGGTCGAGCCGGGCCCTCCTGCTTCTTCTCCAGGTGGCACCCGAAGACGGGTCCACCTCAGTCGAAGTCGAGCACCTCCCTACCACTCCACCAGGTGTCCACCCAGGAGGGTCCACCTCGGCCGGAGCTGGCGGTCCCTCGCTCCCTCGCCAGGTGGCACCCCAAGATGGGTCCACCTCTGTCGAGATCGAGCAGGGCCCTCCTGCTCCTTCACCAGGTGGCACTCGAAGACGGATCCACCTCGACCGAAGTCGAGCACTTTTCTGCCGCTCCGCCAGGTATCCACCCATGAGGGGTCCACCTCGGCCGAAGCTGGCGACCGCTCGCTCCCTCGCTAGGTGGCACCCCAAGACGGGTCCACCTCAGCCGAGGTCGAGCCGGGCCCTCCTGCTCCTTCGCCAGGTGGCACCCGAAGACGGGTCCATCTCGACCAAAGTCGAGCACCTCCCTACCACTCCGCCAGGTATCCATCCAGGAGGGGTCCACCTTGGCCGAAGCTGGCAGCCCCTCGCTCCCTCGCCAGGTGGCACCCCAAGATGGGTCCACCTCTGTCGAGGTCGAGCTGGGCCCTTCTGCTCCTTCGCCAGGTGGCACCCGAAGACGGGTCCACCTCGACCGAAGTCGAGCCTCTCTCTGCCACTCCACCAGGTATCCACCCAGGAGGGGTCCACCTCGGCCTAAGCTAGCGGCCCCTCGCTCCCTCGCCAGGTGGCACCCAAGACGGGTCCACCTCGACCGAGGTCGAGCCGGGCTCTCCTGCTCCTTCGCCAGGTGGCACCCGAAGACGGGTCCACCTCGGTCGAAGTCGAGCCCCTCTCTGCCACTCCGCCAGGTGTCCACCTATGAGGGGTCCATCTCGGTCGAAGCTTGCGGCCCCTCGCTCCCTCACCAGGTGGCAACCCAAGACGGGTCCACCTCGGCCGAGGTCGAGCCGAACCCTCCTGCTCCTTCGCCAGCTGGCACCCGAAGACGGGTCCACCTCGGCCGAAGTCGAGCCTCTCTCTGCCGCCCCGCCAGATATCCACCCAGGAGGGGTCCATCTCGGTCGAAGCTGGCAGCCCCTCGCTCCCTCGCTAGGTGTCATCCCAAGACGGGTCCACCTCGGTCGAGGTCGAGCCATGCCCTTCTACTCCTTCGCCAGGTGGCACCTGAAGACGGGTTCACCTCGGCCGAAGTCGAGCCTCTCTCTGCGCCAGGCGTCCACCTAGGAGGGGTCCACCTCGGTCGAAGCTGGCGGCCCCTCACTCCCTCGCCAGGTGGCACCCCAAGATGGGTCCACCTCGACCGAGGTCGAGCCGGGCCCTCCTGCTCCTTCTCTAGGTGGCACCCGAAGACGGGTCCACCTCGGTCGAAGTCGAGCCCCTCTCTGCCGCTCTGCCAGGTATCCACCCAGGAGAGGTCCACCTCGACCGAAGCTTGCGATCCCTCGCTCCCTCGCCAGGTGGCACCCCAAGACGGGTCCACCTCGGTCGAGGTCAAGTCGGGCCCTCCTGCTCCTTCGCCAGCTGGCATCCGAAGACGGGTCCACCTCGGTCGAAGTCGAGCATCTCTCTGCCGCCCCGCCAGGTGTTCACCCAGGAGGGGTCCATCTCGGTCGAAGCTGGCGGCCCCTCGCTCCCTCACCAGGTGTCACCCCAAGACGGGTCCACCTCGACCGAGGTCGAGCCGGGCCCTCCTGCTCCTTCGCCAGGTGACACCCAAAGACGGGTCCACCTCGATCGAAGTTGAGCACCTCCCTGCCACTTTGCCAGGTGTCCACCCAGGAGGGTTCCACCTCGGCCGAAGCTGGCGTCCCCTCGTTCCCTTGCCAGGTAGCATCCCAAGACGGGTCCACCTCTACCGAGGTCGAGCCGGGCCCTCTTGCTCCTTCACCAGCTGGCACCCGAAGACGGGTCCACCTCAGCTGAGGTCATCCCTACTCTGCAAAGCCTCGGGGAAGCAAAGACACGAGTTGCAAGGTCGCCGCTAGAGCCGGCGCGCGCCGCGCCCCGTAGGGGGCTCCAATACGGCCTGCAGTGACACGCGAATCCTTGTTTACACCTGTCAGACGGGGCCCTGCAACCGAGGAATGGAATGCTCGCGGGTAGGAGCCTGAAACGACTGGAAGCCCACCTTCAACGCCTCGAAAGGAGAGCTCCCGCGCTCGGTCCAAAGCCTCACCAGTCTTCTCCCTTTCGTGATACATTGCAAATGAGGTGGTCCAGCCACTTAGCTCCCGGACCCGAAGAAGAAGGGGGACGAGAAGGTCCAGAGGTCTCAGGGAGCCCCCCTGCAAGGAACGCGGACTGAGGACAGTTCGATGGTATAAAAGGATGGTAAAAACGGACGAAAAGGTAAGTCGAAAGAGAGAGAAAATACCAAGAGAACGATCCTGGGAGACCTCAAGAAGTCCTCAAGCGTGAGCTCGGTGAACCCAGCACAGGAAGCCGGGCTTCAACTCTCCTCTTCCCCACACTTCTTTCGTTTATATCTCCTCTAAGCACGGGAATCCTTTGGGAACTCGCCTTAGGGGATCAGTTCCATCTTGCCGCTCTCTAACTTGACTGTCGGAGTGCCCCCGCCGGAACCCCCGGCCTGGATCTCTGACTTTGTTTTGCAGGTCCGGGAGCTTGGAGATCTCAAGGTGAGAGAGTCCGAGACCGGTGCCAGCTCAAGAGCTACAGGCCACCACGGTGAGATTGGCAACAGATGTATTGCAAAGAGGAGCTGTTAGACTCTCTATAAAGTAAAAATGGTGCTGTCCACCTACCAAACGGATCGAGCTGTGCGATCAAGGATGAAGGGACGTCAGCATAAAGTTTTATGATAGAACATCGAGGAAATTGAGCGAAGTCCAATACAAACCTAGCTTCAGCAAGAATCTAATCTTACTAAGTAAACTAGATTCAAACAGCTACACGTGAAAAGCTAGTGATGGAATCCTGAAAGTAATATCATTATGAAGGGGAAGAAGCATAGAGGACACTACTTTTTAATAAGAAATTCAGCACGAGGTGGAGTCCCTAGTGCAAGGTAGAGCTTGATGCAAGGTGGAGTTTCAGATGTAGATGGATAGGGCACAAGATAAGAGATTATTGAAAAATGCTTTGATTCAGCCCACTAGAGTGAAACCTAGGTGAGAAGATCCAAAACTAAGCCTAGGAGGAACCAAGCCCAATAGCAGTAGGCTAGGCCCTGCCCATGCATGTATAGCCTAGAGACGTGTGGCCCAGGTGCGCGCATAGCCCAAGCAGGCATATGGCCCAGGTGCAAGAGAGGCCTAGGTGTGCATGCGGCTCAGGTGCACATGGGTGCACAGTCCACAGGACCAAAGTTTCTTACATTCCATGTGTTTTTCCTGCATGTTTTGCATAGTTCATGATAGACCACAGGCACAAGGGCATGCAGGAGCATGCATAGTGGTGCGGATATCAGGGCTAGAAGAAAATGACAGGTCGAACCCATATCCCTGTGGATCACCTGTGAATGAAGTCCTAAGCCCAAATCCTAGATCACTTGTAAATAGTTATCTTAAATTATGTTATTTTAGCTTAGTTGGGATTAGCCCTAAATCCCAAAATTAAGTCGTCTGTGAAAACTCCTGGATCTAAAATTGAGTATGTAAAAAAACTCCAATTTTAATTGGATCATAAATTCTGTTATAATGGTCCATTGTTATTTAGCCCTTTTTACCAATTTTAATTGGGTTTTGTATTTGCAAGCCTAATTAAGTATGGTATGGTTCAGTTATGAATTGGTAATGCCTTTTGATCAATTTGATCAAGTTGGGTTATTAGTTATTTAGTTGGTTGAGTCTTGTAATTGTTAGTTGAGTCCTGTAATACAAGATGGGACCCAATTCAAGACACCATATAATATCATATGCATCCAAATCAAGACATGTGCTAACCAATTCTTGGCGGCACATGTCAAGCCATCACATGCGCCACCTTATCAAGTTTTGGATGACAATGCAACATCATCAAGCTTATGTCACATGCCACAAGTTTCATCACTTGCTACCTCATCTTGGACATCATCACATGCCATGTCATTTATCTTGGTTGGCCAATTTTATGTCAAAAATGGTTGTCCTTATTTTTTATCAAGACATCCGGACATCCAGACATTCAGACTTAGGACATCAGACAATTAAGACCTCATCCTATCTTATCCAAGGAGGGCACCTCATGTTGTCGCTTATTTGAATTCCAAGATGCCGATAGTTTTAAGATGAGTAAAAGAGAAGGACTTCCTCATTCCACCTTCTCTTTGTCGCCCACTCCAAGAGAAGTCGGCCAAGAAAATATTTCTCATCTCATCGCCCAAATTCAAGGGGGCGCCAAACTACTTCAAGAAGTCAATCCAATCTTATCTACCTACTTCAAAGAAGTCCAAGGAAAATAGGAGTCCAAGAGAAAGATTGATGCCAATTTTGAGAAGGAAGGGAGGATGCCATATTTCTCAATTGTCGCCCACATCATGAAGGAGTCCAACTACAAGGGAGCATCTACCCAATTTAAATTCAAAGAAGTGTGGTTCCAAGATAAGACATTTTATCTCCTTTTCAAGTTTGAAATGCAAAAAGAATGGGAAGAAGTCTAAGCCATAAGTTAGTGCCAATTTGAGAAGTTGTGAAGCGCCTCAACTCATTTATTTGACGCCCACTTTATTTGCATGAAGAGAAGACTCCTTGCCACCCACCTAATCCTCATCTTGTTGTACAAAGGGATGAAGCTTCTCAGCTGATGTCGTCCAAGTCAGATAAAGTCAAATCCAAGACTCCAAGATGCCCAAGAAGAAATTCCATAGTCTTTGATGTCCAAGGAAAACAATCAATAGAGTTGCTTGCCCTTATTCTACCTGTAGATGGTCTATAAATAGCACCATCAATCCCTCTTATAAATTCATTCTATTATTCATGAAATAAAGATGTCATTCTGCCAATCTTTGTTGTATTAAGCATCGCGGGGTGAGGCCCTATTCCTTTGTTCTTCGGAGCATTGCGGGGTGTGAGGCCCTAGTTATCCTATATCATCCCACTATAAGAAATCCTAACCGCCTACAAGCTTCTTCCTCCCCTTTCCTTTCCTTTTTCCACTAAAATTCCTTCTTCCTTCCACGTTTACTTTTGAGTGTTTAAATGATTGTAGGTGATAGAGATCAAAGTGATGGTTATCTTTGCCTTGGAACTAGTTGAGCTGAAGATCGGAGCCCGAAGATCGAAATCTGGAAGTCCTGCCGCAAGATCTTAGAGAGTCCAGTCAGATCCATAACAAAAAAGAAAATCATCTTCATTGGTAAAGTATAAACCTTCACTAACTCTTTATTCTCTGATCCATTGAGAGGTAGAACCTTAGTTTAAGATAATTTCTTAATTACCAGATCCTTCTTTTCTAACTAGTTTTGTTAGTTCAATATTGCGGGCATATACTACCTGACTAGTCTTGTTTATTTAATTGCTTTGAGTCTTTAATTCTGAAAAAATCCAGAAAATTAATCTCTATTAATTTTAGTTAATTAGTTTAATAATCAATAATTTAGTTTTTGCATATTATCCTGCATCACATAGTGCACAGGGATTGGAACCCATGAGCCGATTCACACAGGGAGGTGTACGGTTATTTTAGCATGGTTACGTGTGGTCTACGAACTTCGAGATGCAGTTTTGGCTTGATTTGGATCCCATTTTTTATCTGATTTGAGCCTTTAAATTCTTGTCAAAGAGAACTTCGACCCAGAGATAATATGGGGTCTCAAGGCCTATAAAAAAGGATAAATGGTTTAGGGACAAAGTATAAGGATCCAGAGGGCTTCCATAAAATATGATAGTAACAAAAAAAGTCTGCAGGGGCTAGAGGATTTCTTTGAGAGATAAGAGCTTGTAAGAGGGTTTTTGGATTTCTTGTCAAGTTTTTTATATAGGATGGGAGCAGAAGATTTCCTTTGTAATTTTTTCTTATAGTAAAACCTTACATGTTCTATTGATTGTATCTTTTATTTTAGTTTTTCCTTCTTCCTTCTCTTATGCATCAATAATGACATCATGATCTTGGAAACAGGGATTCGTATTTTGCTCGAAGGATTCTCCAACAAGTGATAATAGTGCAGCTAGTATCACAGTAGGGATCGAGAGGATGATAGGCGAAGTCGCATGGTGAAGTTCCTATTACCATAAAAGCTACCCTAAGCATGTCTCAGGTCAAGATGGATATAGTACACAATAGAGATGGGATCGAGTATCCTGGCTTGATATCAATATTTGCCCATTAATGAGTAATAGGCATTTGTCCCAAAGCATGGGGGCAACAATTACAAGCTTTCAAAGTCTGAGGCCAAACGTCAAGTCAAGATAGAGATTATTCGATTAGTAACTTAGTTCGGCCCACAAGCCCATAGGAGACCAGGCTTGCAGGCACGCGTAGCCTCCAAGCATGCACGTAACCTGGGCTAGCATGGCCAATGCACAGATGCACGGGCGCATGGCCTAGGTGCACACTGTCCATGTGTGGTCCAGGGGTGTCATGGTCCATGGGTTTTCTTTTGGTCCTTATCGTGGTCTACACATTGGTTTTGCACGATCTGATAGCCATGCTTGATCCTGAGTACGATCGGATGGCCACTGAGCATCTTTGACTCTAATTGAGCTTGATCAAGATTTTTATGGGCATTTGATCAAGATCTGATGGTCGGCAAGTCTTCTAGTGGTCAAATGCTATTCCTAAAGGGCTTTGAAGTATTTTTGAAGTGATTTTACACCCTACTTCAGCCTCTATTTCAACAAAGGCTGAGAGCAGCAGCAATAGGGCATCAAAGAGGATCTAGAGGGGTGGTGAGAAGCATCTACAAAGGATCCAAAGGGCTTTTAAGAAAGATTTGAGAGTTTGTAAGAGATATTTTTTTTAGGTTTTTTGTTGAGTATTCGTACATGATCAGAATGTAAGATCTTCTTTATAATTTTTTTTCATGATCAAACCTTGCATACCTTATTGATTATATTTTCTATTATATTTTTTCTTCTTCCCTCTCTTGCAGCTTCAATAACAATATTATGATCTTGGACACGGAGATCTATATTTGCATAAGAAATTTTCCAACAAGTCATATCAGTATAGGTGGTACCACTACATAAACTAGGTCGCATCTTATCTTGCAGAGCATTAAGAAGCTATTTTGTGGATGGAGCTCGAGGGTGTTCTTTGTGCTTTGCATGGCATTGTATTCTCTTACTTTCTTGGATATATCTATACTCGCTGAGTATAATCTTTCCACTTTATTTTAAAAAAAAGATTTTTAGAAATATTACAAAAAAAAGTATTTTGGAATTCCCACTTTATTTTTTCTACTTTTGTCATGTTT
Source organism: Areca catechu (assembly GCA_021397845.1). Taxonomy (NCBI): domain Eukaryota; kingdom Viridiplantae; phylum Streptophyta; class Magnoliopsida; order Arecales; family Arecaceae; genus Areca; species Areca catechu. Next base: position 147,473,761 of record CM038049.1, on the reverse strand, counting down.
TCCTATTTGTACAACCCCTAAGACTCATTTCACCTCATCTTTTTTTTCGAAAGTTATAGGTCACACTCTTCAAAATGCAAATGTGTGTGATAGAGAGAGATCAAACTTAGACACGTTAGGTACTGCCTAAGTTTTGTAATTGCTAGGCATATTTCTTTTAAAATAGGAGAGATTTTTTCCTGTATATAAGTGCTTGGGTTGGTTTGAGATAGGGGATTCCTGTTGAGGTTAACATCTCAATTTAGCCTTAGAAGAAGCCGAGAACAGGCTTAAAAATATCCCAGGAAGCAACCAACAGGTCGGCCCAGCCCCTTGCAAGAAATAGGCCAAACCCATACATGGCTCACAGTCTAGGCTCGCACGGCTCATGAGCGCGCGTAGGTGGCGATCCAAGCATGATGCATGGCTGGCCAAGGCAATGCCCAACATGCTGCCTGTGCAGGTCCATCCATGCACAAATAGTTCCTTTTTTATGCGGTGTTTGGTGGATTGAGCGATCCACAACCTATATAGCACAGTTTACGAGGATTGTTCATAGCTTATGTGCTTGATTTACATGATCCGATGCTCCCTGCACTCCCAGCAAATATCCGATAGCCATGAAGGGATCCGATGTTTATGCTTGATTCAAATAATTTATGGCATGATCAAGATGGTCAAATGACTAGAAATTGCTTTGAAGTCAAATATGAGTTGGGAGAGCTATAGGACTGTTTTGGATTTGATTTGGATTATTTGACACCTGGTAAGATGTTCTTCACACCAGAGGCTATAAAAAGCTTCTAGAGAATGAGTAGTCATAGAAAAAGCTTGTAGAGATTGATAGTTGAGAGCTTGTAAGAGAGATTTAGGATTTTCTGTTGAGAGAATTATTTGGGATTGAGGGTGGGAGTTCAAATTTTATAAGTATTTATTTTTTTATAGTGAAACCTTGCATGTCCAATTAATTTTATTTTATTTTATTTTATTTTTCTTCTTCCTTCTCTTATAGCATCAACACTGACATCCCGATCTTGAAAATGGGGATCCGTATTCCACACAAGAGATTCTCCAAGAGAATAGTATCAGTGCAATTAGTATGATAATAACTGATATTAGAGTTCTAAATTATTTATGTTAATTAAGATCGGAGAAGACGGAGAAGACATTCACAATCAAGATGGAGATCAACCAAGTCAATGGGAAGAGCAATTTCACTCTTTAACAAGTGAGGGTAAAAGATGTACTGATCTAGTATGGATTGATCTACGCTATCATATGCGAGGAGAGGCCGGTCACCATGAAAGATACGACTTGATGGCTTCAGATGTATGAGGCCAGCACTATCTACTTATATTTGATGGATAAGATGGTGATCCATATGCTGAACAAAACTTTTTCGATGGTGTTATGGATGAAGCTCAAGGAGTTATACATGGCAAAGTTCCTCACTAACATGCTCTTCCTTTAGAAGTAGTTCTATCAACTGTAGATGATCGAAGGACAGAGCATGCAGGAGCATCTGAACAATTTTCAGAGGATCCTCACCAATCTCCTCAATATTGACAAGAAAGTTGAGGAGAAGATCAGGGCACTGGTCTTGCTATTGTCACTACCATAGTCCTTTGAGTCATTGATGACTGCTCTTCTATTAAGAAAGAGTACCATTAAGATGGAGGAGATCATCTCAGTGCTACTCCAGAATGAAGTTCTTAAGTGGGAGAACCAAGCTTTAAGTTTAGATAAAAACTCTGAATTGGTAGTATTTGAAGGAGTAGATGATAGAAGGTGAAGCGATAGAGGATCTCAAGATAGGTAGTTCAGGTTGAAGGATGTAAACAAAAGCAAGTGTTACCGGTATGACAAGCTAGGGCATCATATTAGAGATTGCCTGCAGCTCAAGGATCAGATGAAGGCTACTGCAATGGTGGTTGCTTGTAACAACAATGCTAGATACTATAGTGACACACTTATGGTATCCGACGAGATATCTCATTTTCAGTGAATTTTAAATTCTGCATGTCCATATCATATTTATTACAAAGAGAAGATGTTTAACTTTCTAGAGAGTATAGATGGTTCTATCTACTTACCAGATAGATCAAGCTGTGCATTGGGATAGTCAGCTTGAAGGCACATGATGGGACAGCGAAAAAACTGGACGAGATCTGATACATATCAAATTTTGGCAAGAATCTAATTTTACTATGCAAGTTAGATTCAAATGGCTATACGTGAAGAGCCAGTGATGGAATTCTAAAGGTTATTCATGATAATATGATCATCTTATAGAAAAAGAAGCGTGGAGAATACTACCTCTTGACAGAAAGTCTAGTGCGAGGTAGAATCCTTGGTACAGATAGGAGGCCAGTGCGAGGTGAAGTTCAGGGAGTAGATGGATTGGGCACGATATGAGAGACTCGGAAGGATGACATGCGACATTATATAGTAAAGTTCCTCATTACCATATGAGGCTTTCCTGAGCAGGTCTCAAGTCAGGCAAGGCACAACATAAGATAGATATGGGATTAAGTGACCTGGCTCGACTCTCATATTTGTCCATCCATGATCAGCATGCATTTATCCCAAGGAATGGGAACGAGATCCTTCAAAAGCTATCAAAGTCAAGTAGAGATCGAATGTTGAGTTGAGGTAAATATATTAAGATTTAAAACCTTGATTTGACCCTAAAAGAAGCACAAAATAGGCCTAAAAATATCCCAGGAAGCAACCAGCAGGTCAGCCCGACCCTGTGTGAGAAATAGGCCAAACCTACATGCGGCCCATGAGTGCATGTAGATGGCAACCCAGGTGCGCTAGGCACATGCAAATAGTTCCCTTTCAACATGGAGTTTAGTGGATCGAGCGATCCATAGTTCGTATAGCATGGTCTACGAGGATTGGCATGCACGTGATTCGCATGATCCAACACTCCTCCACACTCGACGTGAAGATTTGATAGCTAGGAAGGGATCTGTCACTGTTTATGCTTGATCTACATGATTTATGATGTGATCAAAGCGATCGAATGGCCAAAAATTATTTTGAAGTCAAATACGAGTTGGAAGAGCTATAGGACTCCATTTTAGATATGATTTGGATCATTGGACTCTTGGTGGGATGCTCTTCATGTCAAAGGCTATAAAAGAGGAGGCAGATTGTTAGGAATAGTGTATGAGGATACAAATGGCTTCTAGAGGGTGTGGCAGTCGTAGAAAAATCTGTTGGCATCGAACCCGTTCTTCCGACCGGGTGGAGCTACTGGATTCCTTGACCATTCCCTGGTTCTCCTGCAAAACAGATCCCTTACCGGAGGTGCTCCGGCTGGGGACACTCCAATGCCTAAGTCAGTGGCGGGCTCTAGCCACAGAATGGGGAAGGCGGAGAAGGGAAAAGCTCTGATATATTCAAGGGGTGTCCAGCCTCTTACCTCCAGTGTCCCCTCTTACCGTTACTTATAAGGAGTTGTCCCGCCTACGATTTTCTTTCTCCCTCCAACAGTTACGACGGGGGAGTTATTTTTTTTTTCTTAATCAGGGATCTGGGTGATTATTGGGGCGGTTCCGGCGGCCAGGCCAGGGGCGCTGCCGCTAGAATCACGTGCCATGATCATGTCGAAGATAGTTGAGGATAACTGTCGCTTGCTATGTTTTGTAGAGATTGGAGACATATCGGATGTCGTGTCTTTGGCACGGATCATTGACTTGATCCTTGTCGTAGACCGAAGAATGTGTCTTTGGCGTAATCCGAAGATCATGTCTTCGGTGGTCGTACTCTGGTCCAGGCTGAATACTTGATCTTCTGGAGTCGAGGACCTGTCAAGAGCTTCCGTTTGCCCGTGGTCACGGTTCAGAGGGAATGTCTTCGACCGGTGGTCTTCGGTCGGTCAAATCGGTGGCCGGCCTGTGCTTGGGCTGACATATCCCAACATGTAGGACTGAGAGTTGAGAGCTTATAAGAGATATTTGGAATTTCTTATTGAGAGAATTGTATAGAACTGAAAGTTAGAGTTCCAATTTTATAAATATTTATTTTATCATAGTGAAACCTTGTATGGCCCATTGATTATGTTTTATTTTATTTTATTTTTTCTTCTTCCTTCTCTTATGGTATCAATACTGGCATTGCGACCTTGAAAATGGGGATCTGTATTCCATATAAGAATTTTTCTAAGAAAGTGGTATCAGTGCAATTGGTACCATAATAATTTTCACCTATATTTGGGGCAAAATCTTAAAATGCGTGTAACACTATTTAAGATTTGAACATTTTTGATTTGTCCATTTTATTTTGGTAATTGTTAGACATAGTTTTATAATCAAGCAAATAGAGTATTGAATTAATAACTAGTTTACTTGAATGTATAGAAGGAAGCTCAACCCCATGAAACTAGAAGGAAAAAATAAGGGTTAGAAACTACAAGACCTATTCTTTAATATGTAAATATCATAAAAAAATTAGCCAACTTTTTCATTGACCAACTTATCTATGTTCTTATGTTTCTCTGAATAGTAAATTGTCTTACCATGATAGTATTTACCCATAAAATATTGAAAAAGTTTTATCCACTTTGGAGGTGGGTAAGTTATTTTTTATAGCTAGTTAAATAAATATTTTATTTATTCTTAAAATATCCTAGCCAACTGATATTATATTATATTAGATTTTTAATGGTGCTCGAGAGAGCATTTTAGTCCTTTCATCGTTGCTCTATTCATGACCATTCGATTTAACATGGATGGCTTGGGTTTCTCCATTGGCAACCAATTGTAGCCAGTAATGTGTATGGTTGGTGAGGTAAATATTTCAAAAATAGAGTTTGCAAAGTAGTTGAGTGATGCGGGACGGTATAATCGACACACAAATCAATCATCCCCACTTAAAAAAAAATGTTATGGCCTTGTATATGTGAGATTCTTTGTGGGCTTGTATATATACGATATGTTCCCCTACTGAACATTAAAAATAAATAAATAAATAAATGGAGCATTTCTCATTTATATATACTAGTGTTTTGGTACAAGCAGTGCTTTTGCATAGAAGATCATATTGCCTATGCAAAACATACAAAAAAAAATCTTTGCACATGTGGCCAAAAAAACTTTGCATACACACTAGCCCAGTAACATTTCTCATTTACATATATTTGCGTTATGGGTTATGGTAATGCAATAAATGTTTATGGAAGATTTAAGAGAAAGGAATATAAGAGGATAGACTTTGCATATATGTAAATATATATACTATATATAATGTATAATTTCATGTTGGGCTTAATAAATATATTCAAGTATATCTAGAATTGAATTTAATCATTGACGCCAATGTTGAAAAAATAACATTATATATACATATATAAAGACTTATGGTAGAAAAATACTTACCTTTTAAAGTATTTAGATCAGAAAAGAAATATCTTGATGGATTAAATACCGTTTTCCTAAATATCCATGGAAAGAAAATACTTGCCGTAGTCAAAATTGCTTTCACCTCTCTTTCATTGTTTTTCTTCTTTTTTTTGTCGGATCTTAAATATCCGAAAGAGAGTCCTTTTTAGATAAAATTGAGTCCTCCCTCCGATAAAAGATTTAGAGCCTTTTAAAGATAAAATTTTTTCAGAATCCAATACAACTCTTATTTTATATAGAAGTTATATTGGATAGTTAGATAACTATCCACTATGTTTTTCGTGTAAGTATCCACTCTCATATTATTATTATTTATTTAAGCTCATAATTAGATATAAATTTCTTAGACTTACCAACGAAAAAGTTTTCATTAATTATATTCTTATCCTTGATGTCATCAAATGGTGTAAAGTAGAAGCCATACAAGGGATATCAAAGATATCCTTAATTTCATGAACACTTGTACATAATTGAAAATAGATCTTCTAAGCATGCCTAATAGCCAAGTAGTAGAATTTGTCCAACATTAAATTTAGCCATCACGTACACCTTTTCTTTTGTAAGCAAATTCTTGAACCTTGATACCATGATATTCCTAACGATTGCATGTATTCTTCCTTCCTTATAATACAAGGACATTTTAATCAATTTACAAAAAAAACCAATGAAACAAAAAAATTGTAACAAAAAAAATAAAAACAAAAAAATGAAATAAGTCTTTTATTAATATACCCTCAAGTCTTGCAACATCATTTCATGGTGCTTGCTTAAACACCCATTTTGAATGATAGGGTGGTCCATTGACGGATCACCCGAAGCTTGATCCTCCATCTTTTTTTTAAAGGATTGATCTCATCAATATTATCAAATTTTAGTGTACACGAGACTTATAAAATTATTTTAAAATATAGCAAAAATAATAAGTAGAAATATCAAACAACCATCAAATTAAGTAGGTGATTTAGTAACATCATCTCATTATAAGCAAAGCAACAATTCTTGATTAGGGATGGCAATGGGTCGAATTTGGGTCGGATCATCCAAAATCCATGCCCGTCTCGCTAAAAAATTATCCGCTCCATATCCGTCTCGGATCGGGTCTAAAAAAATTATGCGTGGATTGGATCGGGTCGGGCATACTCGATCTCATAAAACTTAGTTTATTTAAAAAATAAACGGATCAGGTCGAGTCGGGTATATCCGTCCCATATCAAATTTACTTAAATATTTTATATATATAAATTTTTTTTATATATAAACAGATCAGGTTCGGATCGGGATATAGTACTATCCGTACCCGATTCGAACCCGAGTTGGATTTTTTTTATATAACCCATATCTATTTATAAATTAAACGGGTTGGATTTTACCTGTCCCATTAGGATCGAGTTGAGTCGGATATACATCCATCCCTATTCTTGATATGGTTATAATTAGTGGGATAGCAGTGTCGTGCCTGCCTGCATTTATATAGCAAACCATCATAGAATACTATCCTAATAGTGGTTTAATGCATGCTCACGTTCCTACAATATGCTTTAATCATAATCATCTTGATATATGCTTATTTGCATTTATCTCAATCTACATAAACCAATACGTTTACTTTGAATTTTATTAATTCAAGGAAGTAAATTTGGTCAACTTCCGTGGAATCCAAAGAGCTCACCACCATCTTTGTATCTTGTTGCTGAGTAGCATGGAAAGAGAGAGAATTCAAATCCCGCAACCGGACGAGGATTAGAGCTTGTACCGGAGACTGTGAAGAAGAAAAGGGAGTTGGAAAATAGATTAAAAAAAAGAATACGAGGATTAGAGCTTGCATTCGAGACTGTGTGAAGAAAAAAAAGAAAAAAATAAAAAGAAAATAATTTTAAATGACCCAACCTGCATGTTTTTGAAAAATTTAAAAGAATCAGTAATGAATATTGGATTATTTTGGCTAGATTTTTATGAATAATTTTATTTTTTTAAAAATAATAAATTATTTTAACTGAATTTTTATAATTAATTTTTTTATTTAAAAAAATAAATATTAAATTATATAAATTAAAATAATGAAAATATTATTTTTTAAATTTATTATTAATTTAGTTTAAACAAGCATTATGATAGTGCTTGCAATATTTTTCTAAGATAGTGAAAGGTCGTCACTGCCGTATGGCGTAGTTGATTGTGAGACTTTTTTTCACAAATAATTGGTAGGGGTTCGAGTCCCAGTCGAATTCCAGTTTGAATCTCAATCAAACTCCAGTTTAGATATTTTTGATTAAAAAATTTGGTTCGATATTTTTGATTAAAAAAATTCAAAAATCTTGGAATTTCGAGTCCCAATCGAACACCAGTTTGGATATTTTTGATTAAAAAATTTGGATTGGTTAAACTCCGTTCACTTCGCTCAGCGATTGACATATTCACTTTTAAACAAAAAATGGTTACGAAAAATTAATATACACGCATATCAAATATTTTTTGATTGGAATTGAAAAATCGTCCGAAATAGCTAAACTCGAGACCTAACTGCTCTCATTTTTATTTCATTCCACAAAGAAAAGAAGGAAAGCAGAAGACTGTTTTAGTAATATATATATAATTTGATGATGTACGATATCATTACCATCCAACACTTCCAGCCAACTGCTCTTGTTATAGCGAATCAAGAACTTTACGGGACCACAAAAAAAAAAAAAAAAAAAAAAAAAAAAAAAAAAAAAAAAAAAGAAGCGCGAATCCAAGAAGAGCATAAAAAAAAGAGAGCGAGGAAAGGTATTAAAAAAAAAAAAAACGAATCCAAGAAGAGCATCACCAAAAAAAAAAAAAACCAAAAGCGAGGAAAGGTACGCGACAGGAAACCCTCTTCCATGGCCTCCTATCCCTTCTGCGTTGCCACTTCGCCCGATCCCGCTCCACGCTTTGCGTTGATCTCTCGCCAAAAGCAAAGCTATTAAGAGCAATAATTCCGGTCTGGTGCACCGCGGAGGCGGTGCATGCTCTCCATCGCCCGGCCCTGCTTCGCTGGTCGCCCTCCCCGCGATCCCCGGACCCATAGATCCCTCGTTCTCGTCCCCCTCCTCTCCTCCCTTATTTATATCCCCCTGCTTCCTCCTCCTCGCTTCGCCGCCTCGCTTCATCGCCCACGCCTCCTTCGCCTTTCTCGCCGGCGACGCCCTCTCGGCCTCCACCGCCCTCCGCCTCCTCTCGCCAAAGGTAAAGCTGATTCTCCTCCCCCCCTCTCTCTCCATCTCTCTGCTCTTAGGGTTTCTTATTTGGGGATCGCGATCTTTGGGTTTTTTTTTGGGGAAATCGCGGCGGAATCTTGATGGGATTGCCGTCTTTTTTGAATTTTACGGTTTCTTCTTGGGGGATCCCGATCTATGGGTTTTATGGGGAAATCGCGGGATTCTTGATAGGCTTACCGTCTTTTTTGAATTTGATGGTTTCTTCTTTGGGGATCCCGAGCTTTGGGTTTTGTGGGGAAATCGTGGGAATTCTTCATGTGCTTATCGTCTTTCTGGAATTTGATTGATAATGCTCTCTCTGATCAACATATGACTTGGATTTGATTGCATTATTGGGCTTAGGTATTGTTCGGTTATATATGTGCATTGAATTCTTTAATGTGGTTTGGAATTCTGTGCTTGGTCTCTTGTTAGAAGTTTTTGTTTGCCGATGAGATCGCTTGTGGATTTTGAGCCGTCAGAATTAGTATGGAGTCAATAAATGCTCCAATTTTAAGAGATCTTTGAACTTTGAAACGTTCACTGTATACACTAATTCATGTTGAAATTTTTTCCTTTCTTTTCTATGAGCTATGCTGACAGTTATATTCATAATTCATTAGACTCTCCTTTATTTTATTTTTTGCTCTGGACATTTTGTAATGTTTATTGTATTTTCAGTTTCAAAAATTCTGTTTTCTTTTAGTTAGTTAAGACCTTATACTGAAAGCTACCTGAATGTTTACTACCTGATGTCACCTTGCTGAAATATTCACCACTTTTTCTTTTGAAATTACAATGGCAAAATAGTCTTATTTCAATATTGCATTTCTTCTCCTGTTGTCGTTTTACTCATGTTTGAGTTCTTTTGGTTTCCCAATTCCCCCTGTTATATAGTTTCTGAGTATCGGATTGTAAGCAGTCTTGATGATTTGCCATTTTCCCCCAGAAAATCTAAATATGGATGGGACGGAGAAGTCACATTCTGAGATAAAGCTATATTCACGGCTGAGATTATGGGAATTTCCGGAGAAGTACATCTTTGAGCCTGTTGATACTGTTGCTGATTCATATTTGTCAGTCAACCGTGCTGATGGATCGATGAACTTGATCGGTTCGTCATTCCTTTACAATGTCTCATGTCAAGTTTTTATGCTGAGATTCTTTAATAACTTCTCAGGAATGGGACCAAGGATGTGCAAGGCAAGGGGAAGGGCAGAGGGTTTGACATATTAAATACACTCATAGTAATATGTGGATATCATTGATATAAATCATAGATGTCGAATGTGTATATATATATATATATATATATATATATATATATATATGTATGTATGTATGGTATTCAAACTTCACCAACTTATGCTTCCTCTCTTGCTTCCATTTTTTGTATGTATGTATGTATGTATGCCTTCTAGGGGTTGTAAGTCATGGTATTCAAACTTCACCAACTTATGCTTCCTCTCTTGCTTCCATTTTTTGTGCTCTTTTAAACTATGATTGGTGTAGAGCTTAACATTTCTTTCATTTAGATGCACTAGTCATTCCTGCTCTCTCTTTGTTCCTTTTTTTTCCCTCTCTTGTTACCATTCCTAGCTTTCATGTGTATTTATATAATTACATTTATGGTCATTAAGAGATTTCTTTCTGAAGGGCAAATGTTCTTAAAAAATAAGTGGCTTGACCCTAAAAGAAATTCCCATAGGCGCTGATCTTGTATTGTGTTGATTGAATTGAACATGAAACAAGCTGCATGGTGCCTAAGTGTGGAGTCTGTTCATGGGGATAGCATGGAGATGGTCTCACAGACTATTTGTTGACTATCTGTTGATTTGCTTTTTCTGATTGGTGTGTGTTGATCACTGTTGTGTTACTTATGTCATGGAAATTACCAAAAGGGCCAAATTGATGCATTAATGTTTTGTTTTGTTTATAACTAAGTTAAAGTTTAGTTTAGGTTTGTAATACAAATCTTTTATAGGTGTCATTTGACACAAGTATGTGAGGATATTCTATAAGGGAATTTATTGGTAGATTATAACCTTAATCATTCAGCTCATGTTTAGTAGACTGGGTGTTTTCTCTATCAAATTTAAAAGCGAGCCTAGTGTTTTTTCTTTTAATACTTATTAATGTCTAGCAAAATTCAGGGCATGTGTTGATGGCTTAATTTTGGGAGGAATTGAAAGGTATCTTTTCAGAGTTTCACGGGCCTTGAAGAGCATTGGCATTTTTAGTGTCACCGGGTTCTCTCTGATGAAAGAAGACAAGGCTATAAAAATATGGAGGGTTTCTGCAACTTCTTGATGATCTCATGTTGCTTGATGGTTGGTGTTTCACCTAATCCTATGGTCCTAAGGATGCTAACCTTCCAAAGCTGAACAACTTTTGATTTTCTTGGACCTCATTGCTAGGTTCCTTTTGGCCATGCACTTTGCTATTCCCAATTTTGTTTTTGGCTATGCTCCAAATGGTTTTGGGGTAATGCTCTTCTCATGCCCTAAAATCTTTTAGTTTGAGAAACCTGTCTCTAGTTTGATAAATTGACAATTATTCCGTTTTGGTGGAACTGTATGATGTTGGAGAGCTGGAACAGTCATTTTGGGTCAGCCCATTTTTTAGAGCTATTTGTTAAAGCCCATAACTTAGTGTACAGTTCAAGGTTTGCAATCTTGATATCATGTGTCATACCTTTCTAGTACAAGTATGGTATGTTTCCAAGGTATGCCGTACTGATATTTGGTATGTCGAAGTGTAGGTATGGTATCAGTGTGCTTTTTATGTATTTTATCTTTGCAATTTTTTTGGTTGTTATGGTTATTTTAAGGTTTAGGGATCTTCAAAATATGATTTTAAGGTTTTTTTGTTAGTTTATTTCATATTGGTCCCAAGACTGTATGATTACTTGATAGATTTTAATAAATAAAAATAGATAATGCATCTTGAAACATGGTTTTAGATCTCGATGGAATGTCTTGCGAGATGCTAGATAGGGTACCATCCCAAGTGTCAGGTTGAGACCATTTAGCCATTCTCCTAGCAGCCCAAATGGTGTGTCTTGCAATAGCCCTCATCTCATGTATTGGGGTGGGGTGGGTAGGGGGCACATCCCATTCCACGAAAAACCAAATAGACCCTATCCCAGGAGATTTGAAATCTTGTTTTGAAAATATATATCAAATATATTTGAATTATAAAACACATGAACATCTAGTCCCTCGTGACATATCTATGCTGTTCGTAGATGTTGAGATCTCATTCTTAGTCCGGACCTTAGATCTGACTCCAACCTAGGTATTGTGTCAACCCTTCAAATGATAATCCAGTCCTTTTGGATAGCTATCTTGATACTGAACCTTTGTTTGATACCGGGGTCGCCATTCCACCTAAGGAAAGATCATTGCAGTGAAATTTGACCACATAATTTGACCGGGATTGTGAAAAGCAGTAGTTATTCGAATACGATGTCTTAAAAGCAAGGATATGCAAATGGGTTGTACACTGGCTGTGCAGAATAGGATTTGATGTATGATGAGGATCCAAAGATTTTCAGGGATGCTAATCTGTATGCTATATCATCATCTGCATCAGTGATGGATCAACCACCTCGAGAGGTTTGCATGCCATATGTTATCATATCCTTGGAAACTTGCACCATGGTTCGCATCTTTGATGGTATGAGTGAAATGAGAATCATTAGTGAATGGACCTAGAACATGTGGCTGTAAGTTGTATGCATGCCACCATATCCGCTGCTACCTCCATGGCCATCAGATGCATTATCTCTTAGTCTGTTCTTGACGTCATCTCTCATATTGTGAGATGATCTAGGTGATTGATTGTCTGAGGGCCTAGTGTCTCAAAATTATCTCTCATACTGTGAGATGATCTAGGTGATTGATTGTCCGAGGGCTTAGTGTCTCAAAATTATCTCTCATATTGTGAGATGATCTAGGTGATTGATTGTCTGAGGGCTTAGTGTCTCAAAATTTGAGGGCTCAGTGTCTCAAATTTGAATGAACGAGATCCTCATCAACCCTCGCTACCGGATTTGCAGCTTTCTTTCCTTTCCTTTTCTTCTTGCGAACTACTTTCTTTTCATGGGTGCCCTTGTTTGATTGCCTCTGCTAGATAGCTTGACAAGGCCCCCCATCCTGACTGTCTTTGCCTTTCTGACTAGATCGGGGGTGCTTGATGACCTCTCCTCAGCATCCTGTTGTCATATCTATAGGTTGAGGTCTTAGACAGAGAGTCTTGCAATCTTGATCAGCTCACCCTTGGCCTCTATGGTTGCTCCTATTGCTGGGCGTCGGTTAATTATGAGCGTGGTGGCATGTGTCTCTTTGCATCCTACTCCGCATTCATCCCAGCCTCCTTTGTTATGATCAAGGTCTGCTGAACCGGTACCGGGACCCATACCGGTCAGCGGGCAGTACGGTACGGTCCGTACCGAACCGTACCGGCACGTGTACTGCCATGCTAAATTTAAAAAAAAAACAAACTTTCCCCCCTCTCACTGTACCGATCCCAAACCGACCCGAATCGGGCGGTTCATACCGGTACGGTACGGTATCGGTACAAATTTTTTTATTTTTTATTTTTTTCACCGGTCCGGCCTTTGGACCGTTTTTGGGTGGCAAACCGTACCGGCTCTTGGCCGGTACGGTACGGTACGTCCCGTACCGGGCGGTACGGGATGGTACCGTGAACCTTGGTTATGATATTAGCCACCTCAGGAGGCAATTCTGGCTCATCAAGCTTTGACTGCTACCGATGGTCCTCAAACCAACCAATCATGGCATCTTCATCATCATATATGGTCATTATGAAGTGTGTCATCATATTTCGATCTCATGGATGTACTTCAATATGAGTCATACTGTCATAGATTGTAGTGCACATACATTAAGCATTCAGTCTCTTGATTCTCTTCCGTGTTTGGTGGTTTCTCCATCTAGTATATATTAAGAAGAAGATTGACTAGTTGCAGTCGCGTCCACTAGAGGAGGCTGTTTGTGAGAGGATCCAAATTGCTAATCTCATGGGATTTTTGGATGACAACACAAAATGGAACTATCATTCAACTGCAAATGCAATCAAATGAATTTCAATTAGACATTATTTATCATAAAACATTCGATGAGATAGAGTTAGTGTCCCAAAACCCCTGGATTTGTTTTGTCTTTGCTTACCAAAGTTGCCTTCTGACTAGAGTTGTGGGAGCCTTCCCTCACAGTTTTGGTTTGTGAAACACACCCCACTTTGGCATCATATGTTTACTTGTGCATGGCTTTTTATCATTCTCATTAAATTTAACTTACCTCCTCTAAGCATCTGGCAGCAATGGTGGTATCAAACTCCATATTGTAGTTGATATTATGCATTATAGTTAGGAGTTCCTCACCCAAGTCTCTTCATGTGGCAATATATTGGAACCTTGGATTGAGGTAGTAGGCTGCCAAGACATACAATTGATTTAATTAGCGAACAAAGGATTGTATGAGAGTATTTTATAACAATAAACAAGCATTGAAGATTGTACTTGGATTATGTGCTAGATGTAGATTTTTTTGCTCATTTATTAGTCTCACCTCTCCTCAGTGATGTTAATATATTTGGCAGGATGTTTTGGATTTGCTTGCTTGATTTCCGCCTTGGCAATATCATCATTTGATATAAGAAGCGATCTAGGGTACCTCCTGCTATCCATTTCCTAACTGCTCCTTAGTCCATTTCAATAACCCCTCCACATGGTTCTTTTTTATGCCACTAGGGGAATGTCTACTCCCGGCCTGGTTTCGCACCAATACAGTATGGTGTACCCTGAACTAAGTGGTTTTGGTCAGTTTTGGGAGCCTGTTCGAGTGACAAAAGTGTAGTTAAATAACATTTATTATAGAGAGAAGGGTTTATGGGTAAGCTTTCATTATTTATTTTGGCTTGCAAATGTGGCTTTTGGAGTTTCTAGGCTTTATTAGTTTTGATTCATGCTTTCATCTCTTAGAGTTTAGATAAAAAAAGTTATTAGTTCTGTTAGTAAAAAGTTGCAATGTATTAATGTAAGGGACACGTGGAGTCATCTAGAGTCCATACAAAGTCTTGTAGTAGGGAAAGAAGGAAAATGAAGAATTGGCATGTTTGAGTGTTTATTTGAATAATTGAATCTAGTGGTGGATTTTATTGAATGCCATCCATTTTCTTTCTTCTCCTCCATCTAAATGTGCTCTTTCTCTTACCTAGTTCTTGTGGTTCTGGCATTGCAAGAGATGTCTATGGTTGGTTGAGCAGAATACATACAAAATTTTGAATATGCCCAACTTGGAAACTCAGTCATAAACAATACAAAAAGAGGCTCACTATTCAGTATGGACATCCTTAGTTGGAAGTTCATGGTGTTAGGGATTTTCAGCATCACTACCATGGCCAACAAGTTTTAATCTTTGAGGTCATTCTTTGGAGAATATGTAAAATTAAGTTGATAATATGGTTTGAAAGAGGAAATAATGTTAAAAATTCATTTGTTAGATGCAGCAAAGGAGCAAAGGTTGCTTTTTCTAAAAGAAAGTGCACAATTCTTGGAGCCTTAAATTCCTTCTTGTGATCACTTGAGCCTCAGATTCCTTGGTGTTGCTTTCATTAGTTAAATTTTGCTTATGTTGGTCTAATTCCCAAAAACAAGGAGAGTGAGGAAACGGAAGAGGGAGGAGGGAGTGAGGGGGACAGAGGCTGAGAGGGAGGGAGGAAGGGAGGGAGAGTTCAGAAGCCGTCGTCGAAATAAAGACCCCTTGTTTCATTTCAAAATAAGGGATCCCTTTTTTATTTTGCCAGTTTTTAATTGAAGTGGGCAAATTAGTTCAAACTTGGCAAAATAAAAAAGGGATCCCCTGTTTTGAAATGAAACAGGGATCCTTGTTTCGACAAGGGCTTTGGAGCTTTTCCTCCTCTCTCTCTCTCTTGCTCTCTCCCTCTCTCTCTCTCTCTCTTTTGCTCTCTATTCCTCTTCTCCATCTCCCTCCATTTCGAACCAAGGTAATGAACCATGCAAGTAATCGACTTGTTCAGTTGGGCACACCGCGCTGCTTTGGCATGGTTCAGCAGACCTTCATGCATACTCTTATATTCTCTCTTTTTTCTTCAATTTCTTTATCAATTTTTTGCTATGGATTCTTTCTAAACACATCCAACTGTTACACTTTGTTTATACTTTTAATGTATCTATATGCCTATATTCTTATTTCGATATTGTTGTCTTTGAGTACATGCACAATCTCTCTCTGCCCTGCTCTCTCACACATGTGTGCGTGCGTCGTGCACATCCCTCACACCCCTTGTCTTGTACATTCATCTATTCCACTGTTTACATTCCATTATAAAGTTGTGAATATTAGAAGTTTGCACTAATTCTTTGTTTGTTCGGAATTTATTAATTCTTTGACAAGTATCATTGTTTCTTAGTTTTCATTTCAGTAGTCTAGGTGGTTTACCAAGTTTGCTTTTTCTTTTGGACAGGAGAGCTTCCACAATGTGGTCCTGTGCAGTCTCCAAAAGTTTGCACTGTGTTTGGCATTATTGGAATGCTGAAGCTTTTAGTGGGCAAGTGAACTATTGTTTCTTTTATCTTTTATTTGTGATTCAAAAATTTAATTTGTCTCACAATTCACCAAGCAGTGCAGGCTAATTGTACAAATAAGTTAAGAATAATTAGAATTCTTGCTTGGTGCAAATGATGGTTTGGCTCGGACAAATGGAAAGGACTCACTTAATAGAGAATTAAGATCCTTGATACATGTGATGAACAAATTTATATGGGTATTTCTGTACCGTTTGAAAATAACTTGGTAGGTTTGACCTTTTTTATCTATTGTGTCAATGCATAATTGTTCTTCATGATTCAAGTATAGTGATATACAGCATGGTAAGGAAAGTAAACAAACTGGAGCTTAGTGATGTAAGAATTCTTTATTTCCTTAAGTTACCTATTTGGAATACTTTATTTATCTTGAATCTAGTACTTAGGTAAATATGTTGCATATGAAGAATAGATCAAGATGTTTTCTGTTGGATGAGATTGGATGTTTAGTGGCACTGTGGCTGTATACTTGGATTATACACTGCTAGCTTAAACGATTTTCTGTCTGTTGATAGTTAATGTCCTCTTATTCTTTTAATTTCCTCCTACTTATGATGTTACATGCAAATACAGAACTAATTTCTATTTGAATTCATCAAAAAAGTATTTAAAGAATTTGAATTCCATAAAATAAAGAGTTGACTTCCTAGCTTGGGAACAGAGATTCTGATTATAAGGATCTGGTCAAATATTGACGTTAAATGCTTTTGTATTTCTCAAATCTTTAAGGGCTTAGAAATTCTATGGTATTTAAACTCTGTTAGACTCAAAAGTGCACCAATCATACTTTTATCCTAGTTTTGAGAACATCTGATCCAATATGGCACTAATAGAAAGATTCATATTCAGTTCCTTTCACATTTTCTTTATACACGTTGCTTTGTTACAAATGTAATAACCAATCTTGGTAATCAACCCATAGTCATGAATTGGTGGACTTCAATCTCATGATTGTTCGGTGATATTGTTGTTCTTGTTCAATGAATTGCAATTCTGTCATTGTTTATACTGTATGAGTTTCTTGGGACCCTTCAACACTGCGTTGATGTCCATTATATGATTGAAGATGATGAGATCCATGTTTGTATCATTACTGCTTGTCATTCTAGTGGAAATATGTTTAGACCTTTAAAAGTTTAGCCTCTATGCTGTTTGAGGCAGTCGTGATTTTGTTTGAAGCAGTTTTGACCATCTGTATTGAGGGCCACTGCATCTTTTTTGATTAAATATGTTGCCATTTGAATCCATTTTGATCATGCTCACTACCTTCTCCTTGGTGCACAACAGGGTCATATCTATTAGTGATAACAAAGCGTGAATGTGTTGGATCTTACTTAGGCCATCCTATTTTTAGAGTATCAACCCTGCAAATTCTGCCATGCAATCATTCTCTGAGCAATTCCCGAGTTGAGCAGGTCCAACATGTTTTCAATTGTATTTTATATTTATTATTTTCCATTTACATCGAACTTAGTCATTTTACTATATTTTGACAGAAAAAGTTGGAAGCGGAATTTTCTGTGCTTCTAAATGCTGCAGAGAGGACTTCTGGTCTGTTCTTCTCCTACGATGTAAACTTAACCCTTTGGTGAGTTCTTTTTAATTTATTATTATCTGTTTTGCATTTTGTCCTTTAGTTGGAAACAATACAACCCTCACATAAATTGTCATATCTTACTACTCAAGAGCTGTTTGATGCACGCATATATAGAGAAACTGTAACAACCGAACCCCTTGATTGGTCATGTACAAAAAAACATTGATTTGGATAGAGCTAGCTAATGTTAGCAGTTTGCGGATTATGGAGGGCCTGATAATTCTCAATGTGCTAGCCCACGAAAATGCCATCGTGTCTTGAGTTTCTACTCTATCATCTGTCTTATCTTAAGATATCTCTCTTTCTTATTTAGTTTGAACCAAGGATCGTTGAACCGGTACGAGGACCTGTACCGGTCAGCAACCGTTATGGTATCGTACAATACCATACCGTACTGGTACATGTACCGGTCTTAGTGAAATTGAGAAAAAAAACTACTTTTCTTCTCTCTCTCAAGTAAAAATTGCTTAAGCGAACTCGAACCAAGTTCGAACCGGAGTGAAATGTACCGTATTGAACTAACCCGTACCGGTCCAGTTCATATCATTTTTGATGGTCCAGGATCCCGAACCGTTTTCTAGGACTGAACCATACCGGTTATTGGCCGGTATGATATGGTATGCTTTGAACCAGGTGGTTTGGGATGATTCCTAAAACCTTGGTTTGAACAGGTGTAACAGTACATTTTTTTGTTATGGATTCTATCCAACTATGTGATAAATACCGGGGAACAACAATAGACTATAAAGGGTGAAGTGGTTATGTTTATTCATATTTAATAAAATATAAAGGTGCAATTTGTGCAACTTTTACAGAACTACCATTACTTGTTTCTGTCCATGGTAAAATCCTACTATATTACAAAGTAAATGTCACCGTGCTCTCGTTCCAGTTTAAATTGTACCCTAATTGTAGTTGACTTTGTCTCTATATCTGTTAGCCATTCCTGTGGGCTGTTTGTGTTAGTTGGGGAAGTTTAACTGGTTAAACATATTTACATTGGACAGGATCTCTTTATCTATAACGTCCGAGATTCTGAATCATAGGAAATGCACAGTTTTGCCTGGTCTTGATTTAACCACTTGACCTAGGCTTATCATGATTGAATTTCTCATTGCTTTACGGAAGCATATCTATATAACAATGGTTCTTTCCTTAAAGGAAATATCTATTGCAACAGTTCCATGATCTGTTCAATGAGTTATGCTTGCTGTTTTCTGTAACTCTTTGCTACTAACTGTGGCATTCAGAATCTTTGCCCTTACAACGTAGCACAGGCACTGAGGTTCTTATGGATGATAAGATGTCTTAATTTGTAATGCAATTTCATGATCGTTATACTGAACTTGTAAATAAAATTTTTGGTGGCCATTTGAAACTTGAGATTTTAGTTAGATAATTAAAGAAGTATGCAATACCATCAATGCACTACATTGTTAAGTTGGTGGGACACAAATTATGACATACTTTTTAATATAATGAGTTATGCATTACATTGTTAAGTGGGAAAGAACCTGACCCAAGCAAAACAAAGGAAGAAAAAGTAGCCACACACATATACCCTATTATTTTGATTCATTTTTCAAAAACAAGCGAGTTTCTCTTATGAGAAACTTGAACTTTTAGTGGTCCACTACTCCACCGTATTGCATGTAGGGGGGGGCCTAAGTAGGTGATCTCATTCAAAAGAACTGCTTTTGAATTACATATCTGTTACTGTTATGGGTACGATGCTGAATCCTCATAAAGCATCATTTAAAGGATACCAAACCACCTGGAAACACACTTCTATTAACTCCGACTCTCAGCTTATGCTGTAATTAATGTATTTCGATACTTCTATTAGTCTGTTATTTTATTTTCATGCACCAAATAAGTGGCAAATGATTGTAGTATCGTACCATGGATGGGTTCCTACTTTTATTGATCATTTTTTGTATTAATAGAAGCAATGCAAGGTAAACAAAGAACCTGTTTACTCTGCAACTGGAAGTGATGGTATCCCAATTGACTTAAGAGTCTTGTACCTTTGGACATCATTGAGTATGTGCTTGGATATGAGACATGAGTGTCAACTGTCAAGGTGTCCAAGTTTCTAAAAGCATCAAACATGGGAATCTCCAAAAAATTGGACACGTCCTGATAATATGCATGTGTAAATGTGTATCATTTTATGCCCAAGAAGAATAAGGAGTGACACCTATGCTCTTTAGGTTCATTAAAGTTGATAAATACTTGCTATTTTTTTATCTTAGGCTCGATAACTTTCATATAGTAGTGACAGTAGTAGACACATGCTGATGATGGCATCATGTATGATGGTATAAAGCAGGATTTTCGAAACCATCCCGAGTCACTGGATTTGGGACGTACCAAACTATACCAGCTAAGAACTGGTATGGTTTGGCTCTGGAAAATGGTCTAGGATCCTGGACCATCCAAAACCATCCAAACCGGACCAGTATGGTATGGTATCGTATCGGTGCATTTCGTTCGGTTCAGTTCAGTTCGGCCCGGTTAGGGCCCGGTTCTAGTCTGGTTCAGGTCTGACAATGTAGCCATGTAGAAGGGAGATTTTTCTCATTTTTATCAAAATCGGTACATGTATCGATACGGTACGGTACCATATCATATCATATCGATCGTTGATCAGTACGGGTCTTGGTACCGGTTCAGCAATCCCTATGAAGTATCAAGGAGCATCATGAGGCATTGAAGCATTTGACACATCCAAGAACCTAACATTAGAATTTAGTAGTGACCGGGTGTGACAAGCATCAGGGTCAAGCGAAGGAGTTTTACTTATTGATCATCTTTGTATACTTGAGGGGGGGAAATTTGGTATGAGGTGATCAATCCATGGGCAGAGGTGATGAGATCACCATGTTTGATTGTGCTATGATGATTCTACATGGTAATGATCCCAAATCATCCACCATTTCTTAAATTACCATCTAATCCTATGATGGGATACATGTTCTCGAGGTCGGGAATCTAATACCATCCCTAGGCAGTCATTTTGGGTTGAAATTTGAGAAAAAAATACTCTTCAGTTTAACATAAAAAAATTGGTATATCAATATACCATTAATGTATTATATCAATATTATATATTTGATATTATATTATATTTGTGATATATATTATATTATAATATATTATTGGTATGGGGTACATTCTATCAGATTTTTGGGCACGGTGTCATACCTTGGCTAGTCGACCTTGCTCGTTAGCTGAATGGAAGTATCTTTGCATCCGATCTTAGTTAGTATTCCCGGCAACTTTGCCATCGGTTTGTATGCGAGATAAAGATCTACAATCTTCAAAAATGTCATGTTGAGAGTATATGTGACATGTGGCAACTATCGTGTCCCATTAAAATGCAAAATTAGCAACATACGCTTGCAAATAGGTCAATTCATCCTTATTAGATCATCTTTATCGGATTAGCCTTATCAGATTGTCTTAGTGGATCACCCTTATCAAATCATGTAGAAATAGCGGATAATGATATGCGCATTACTTTTGATGAGGCCTAGAAAATGGTTTAGTTCCACACGCATCTCTGCCTCTACCTATAAGTAGAGGCCTGGGGATCCTATTTATGTAATCATTTCTCTCATATTAATTCCTTTTCTTTCTGTTTCAGAATCCTAACTGGAGTGTCGGTGGGTCCTTATTGGAGCTATCTCTGGTTGGGGACTTTTTTGCAAGTTCTATTGCTGAACTCAGCAACTACCACTGTCTTTTGGCCAATCCGGCATCGAGCCAGATTTTGCAGCAACAATTATTAATCATTATTATGATTGAATGATAATTTTAAAATAGAGCATAAATATCTTATTATACTTCATATTTATATAATGAAATTATTTAATATATATTTTTTTATTTGTCTTATTTTTCTAATCAAAATTAAATATTAGTGTTAATAAATAATATATTATAATTATAAATAAAAATATTAATTTTGTTATAATAATTAATCTATTTTTATAGGATTAATAATTTTTAGGACTAATAAATATTTTTTTATAGAATATATTGATAAATATATTAATATTTTGTTATAATATATTTTATATTATTAATAAATATATTTTTGTGGAATATATGAGGGGTAGTTTTGGTAATATATGGCCAGTGATTTTGGATTTTCATGGAATATCAAACAATTTACTCATGAATTCTGGGATCTTTAATTACTAGACTGGCCTATCAAATGCAGTGATTTTTAATCAATGAGGATTAGATCACCTTAGGATTCGGATTACTAGTGATCTTAGATCACTGTGGGGATCCTGTTTGGGTCACCAAATGCCACATTAGGGTAGCTTACGATACAATGTTAAATCAAATACTGTGTCGCATTCTAAGGAATCTAACTCACTATATGCATATTTAACAGTACCTCCTCTCAAAACAGCTCCCAGACTTTGCTTGGTTGAATGACTTTGTTTTATAGTTTCAGCTTTGGTAACTTTTGTGATGCTGTCATAGAGGCCTCACATTCACTTTCGTCTCCAATTCATCTTTAACTTTTTTCATATAAGATCAATCTTTGATAAGATATTTGTGATGTGTCATTGTATCTTTTCTGATGTTTGATATTGTTGCAGCATGCAGAGGTTGCATGATATCGGCAATGAAACAAAACTTCTTCCTCTTTGGAGACAGGTTCGTATTTTGCACTCAACATCCATACATTTTTTATAAATCGATATCGGAATCATAATGGTGCTGTTTAGTTTTATCATGTAATTTTTTTTCTTTGATGAATATCATTGAACTTTTTCTTGAGCCATTGCAAATGTTCCTGTTTCCCTTATAATTTGTTATTTTTGTAGATTAATGATTTTTCAAGTCAATTGCATGTTTCTTCATATTTCAGCTGATTTTCTGTTATGATGAGATTATGTTTATTATGGTTTATTCGTACCGATTATCTATCGGTATGGTACGGTACCGTGCTAACTTGTAGCATACTGACAAAGGGGAGCTGGAGAGGAAAGGGGAGAGGGAGAAGAAAAGGGAGGAAAAGAGAGAGGGAGGAGGGGTCAAGGAGGCCGGAGAGGGGGAGGGATCTTGAGTCCCCTCTTGTCTAGCCGTGGCATAACAGGTGGAGAGTTGGTTTTGAAACAAAACATGGGCTCCGACCTCCTTTTTTTGATTTTTTTTGTTTTTTAAAGTGAAGTTGGGAGTTGCCTTATAATCGCGGCTCTACTCGTATTGTGCCACATCTAGAGGAGAGGAGACTCGAAAACCCTCTCCCTCTCCCTCTCTCGGCCTCTCAGTCTCTCGCCCCTTGCTCTCTCTCTCCCTTCCTCTCTATCTCCTCTTTCCTTTTCCCTCTCCTCCCTCACCGATTTCTTGAATTGAGGGGAGGAACCATGCCGTTCTACTATCGATATGGCTCAGTGTGCCTTGAATCAGACAATTCGAGATGGTACTGTTTGTTGCCGCCTGGATCGCCGTGGTCTGAAGCTCGAGCGGGGTTCGGTCATAGTTGAGCTCTTGCCGGACGGCTAGGCTTTCAGCCACGTAGTTCTTGCACCCGGTTGGTCGGCCCTGCAAAAAGAGGGGATCCGGGTCGGGGATTCCGATGGGGACACTTTGACGATCAAGTCAGAAGAGCGATTAAGAAAAATAGATCATCTTTAGCGGGGCTTAGAGAAGTCTCCGCATCCAGAGGGTTTGAAAGGTAGAAGAGTTAGAATCGCGGGTGACTCGGGGAGTCCTCTGGCGCTCATCCAGCCCTCACCTTAGCTTTAGAGCTGTCAAAATGGGCTAGAGCCCATGGACCAGCCCATTTGGCCCGGCCCCTATAGGCCATGGGCTCAATAAGGTTTGGGTCGGGTCAGCCCATGGGCCAAGGAAAAAAAATTTTAAAAAATTAAATATTAAAACCCTCACCTGTTTGTTTTTCCGGCGATCTCACTTTCCTGTTCCGATTCAGTGATCTACCTGAGGCTCAGGGGAGCTTTGGCAATCTAGCAGAGAAGAAAAGAATATTCGGTGCCAGTAGTGACAAGGGAACGGAGAGAAGCAACTGCGTCGTGTGGCAAGACGACATTAACGAACATGGCATTGGGCAGTGAGTCCTCAATCTTCTTTTTTTTATTCTCTCAACGGAATGTCAGATGGTCAGAGACAGGGGTCAAGTCATCATTGGGGGTGCTGGCTTGCTGGACGGGCTCGCCGGGCTAGGTCCTCTTCCTTTGCTACTGCATCCATTGTCCGAGATCTCGATGAGCTTAAGGTCGCCGCCCGTCGTCCTTGACGACAACGGAGATGGAGGTGGCCTCGATATCGAGGTTGTTCTCACTTCTCTATTAGCTTCTTCATAGCCGATGCAGGCCACTAGATCACCTCCCCTACTATGATCTGATTCACCACCAACTCGTCTAGCCACCGGATCCTTGGTGGTTCCAACGTCTTTGTGATGGATCCCATTACTTAGTCAAGCTCGTCAATCTCCATGGCAGAAAAAAGACAAGAGGCTTTTGGTTGGAGGGAGGGAGGGATGGTTTGGGAAGAGGGAAGTGCAAGTGGGCTGGCCCAATCCATATAGGGCTGGGCCGGGTTGAGTTTTCATGATCCATTTGTGCAAGTAGGCCTAGCCCGGCCCGGTCTATATAATGTCAGCCATGTGGGTTAGGGCCCGGCCTGGCCGGCCAACTCATGTTGACAGGTCTACTTAGCTTACCTTTTTTCCTTACCTTTATCGGAGGTCCCTCTTCTTTCTTATAGCAGCTGATTTTGTATTGCGGGGCTTAGAGCCCCCCTTTCTCTTTCGCACCCCCTTGGAGGTATCTCGTCTCGAAGGACTGCCTTGTTCTCAAAGCTGCGTGGGACAAGGTCCGAAGTTCTCGGAGGGAGGCTCTGCCACGGGTGCAGGCGACATATTACAGGGTCTGCGCCCTTAGTAGGGCGACCCATTGCGATAAATACGAGAGGCGTGCCATGGAATCTGGTGCCCTGATTGGGTACTCTTTCAGAGGGTGCAGGCGACGTGCTGCCGGACCTGGAGGCCTGGTGGAGCATTATCCTGATGGAAGATGCAAGTGGGTTGCTACACAGTCTGAACCCCTAGCTAAGTACTCCCCTGCACGAGGTGCAGGTGGCCTGCTATAGGATCTGGAACTCTGATGGAGCACTCGTTTATAGAAGGTTCAGGCGACGTGTACAAGGTCTGGAACTCTGGTGGATCACTCCTTTGTAGAAGATGTAGGCAGCGTGCTATAGGGTCTGGAACTTTGATAGAGCACCTCCGTTGCAGAAGGTTTGACTCCTTAAGAGCCGCGGCGGGTTCGGCGAAGATGGCGACATCATCATTAGGGTAGCCATTCGGGCCGTCTCGGTAGCTGCTCCTTGAGGGAGCATGCCCCCCTCTTCCTTCGTTGGTCTTGCCATCGCGGTTATGAGAGCTCCAGTCGCCTTCAGCATTTGGCCCGACTGGGGGTTCTATCGGGCCATGACCCTCGCTCGGGAACTCACCTCGGACGGGAGCTCGACCCTGGCCGAGAGCTCGATAGATGGCGCCCACCTGGTGGCTCCGCCTGCCACCTCAACTGCTAGTTGCATCTGGTACGGATGCCACGTTAGCGGTTTACTACATCAGATGCCCCCCACTCTCGAGTCCAGAGCACGAGGCGCCCCCTCGGGCTCAGGGCGAAGAGAGTAATGTCGTCGCTGACGTGGAAAGATATCGTGCCTGCACCATTTAATACCTTGATCGTCGGTGGTTCGCAGATCGCGTCTTGCGCCAATTAAGAGGTGTCACATCAACGGGCATGACGGCCTGTCATGATGGTTACACTCCGCCCGGTGTGGTTGCATGCGAATCGAAGCATCCCGTGCGGTGGAAATTGACACGTGGCCGAGATCTATTGGCCACGGGAGGGGAGAAGAACTAATCTCTGTCTGGTGCAATGCAATAGGACTTCGCTGTCTTTTTTAGAGAGGTCATTCCCCTCCATTCCACCCTTTAAAAAATCTCCGAGGGAGCAAGAACAGAGAGGGAAGAGCGAGAACCTCATACCCATTTTGTTAACCTTAACCCAAGGTCTCTGTAGGTCAGTCCTCTTCCTCTACCTTCTCTCCCTCCGCTCTGTGCCGAGGGGGTTCCTCTAGGGTTTGGGTCCTTTCTTTCCTGTCCCTTATTTTTTGTGTCCATGAGTTCTCCCGGGGGTAGGCACCACCATCCGAACCGTCCAGGTGCAGCGGAGCCCTCCTGATCCGGGCTTCCTCTCTTGGATAGCGAGGACGTCCCCTTTAGAGTCCCTTGGGGTCCCCACCGGATGGTGGACCTCGGTGTATCCTCTCTACCTCCTTTTGGCCAAGACCAGGCAGATCCATCCAGGATTGCTTCGACGATGACCCGGTCGGATGCCCTTCATCTCTGGAGCATCTACAGGATTCCAAACTCCATCCGTTGATGGCTTTGAGGTCGGAGGAACGAGTCACATTTAGTGGCCCGGGCTGGATTGCCCTGTACGAGGACTTCTTTCTCGCTGGGCTTCGTCTCCCTCTTTATCCCTTCTTTCTTTTGTTGATCATTATAGGTTCTTGCCCAGCTCATCCCAAATTCTTTTAGGGTTATTTCCTCCATTGTGTTGTGCCACTTCCATGACATTGTCGCCCGCTTCTCTCTTTTTAGGACTCTTTTTTCCTTCAAGCACCACCTCTCTGACAATGGGTGGTGGTTTGTGGCCCCTCGCCCGGGGGCTCTTAAGTTTGACCTATCCACTTCCATCAAGGGATAGAAGAGTAGGTTCTTCTTTGTCTCGATCGAGGGGGTTAACTGGGCTTGGAGCGACCTCGACCGATCCCTAAATCAGAATGCTTTGGTAAAGTTCGCCGGCCAGGAGGTGTATGATCAGCTCGTCACCTTAAAGGTTTCTCGTGGGCGGGACCTCCTGTCTGAACAAAATCTGTTCGATGCTAGGATTAGTCCCATTCGTTTCTTAGATAAGACCTTAGACCCATGTCCTTTGATGGTACATAGTAGCTAACAAAATTTCTTTTTGGATTGTAGATATGAGGTTCTCGGTGGATCTGGTCAAGCAGATGTCCCGTAAATAGCCCGCATCCATGAGGCCTGGGGAGGAATAGCTGAAGAGGCCTCGCGGGGAACCAGAGCAGAGATCCCGCGGGGAGGCCTCCTCCGGGCCCAAGGAAAGGAGCGCCCATGATGCCCCGGCACCGACCACAGAGGTGGCCAGGGCCGCGGTCCATGGGCCCAGCAAGAGCGCCATGGTTGGGGAGGGGATGCCTCCGACCCTTTCGGCAGCCCTTGAAATAATTGAGATCTCGTCGTCCCCAGAGGTGGAGACGGCGATTGTCGCCGCGATGGGGGAAGGGTCGACCTGGTTGGCATCTATTGAGGCTGCAGAGGCTCGATCAGCATTGCCTGGGCCCCCGCCATCCATTGTACCATGCCCCTCTTCATCAGCGACACCGGGGCCTTCTACTTTTGCGGCGTCGGGTCCCAGGATAACCAGGTGTCCACCCTGGTGCTGCAGGATGCTGTGACCACTCTTGACCCGGGGCTTACCGAGAGGATGTTAGAGTTTATCCTTCAGCCTCGGGATCGCCGGGAAAGGGCCAGTCGGTCGTTGGGGGCCGTCATTTCCAGGCTCTTTCTCCAGTTTCTCACGGTGAGACTTCTTTTCTTTTCTCCCTTTTTTTTCTTCTTCCTCTTTTTTTTCTTTTTTTTATATGAGGCTAACCTCCTCTCTGCCTTCCATTGCAGATGGTCCAGGATGCCTTCCTGGTTCGGGATGCCTGTCTGGCCTTGCTTTAACGGGACATGGAGTCTTGCGGTAGGGCAGAGTCTGCGGAGGGAAAGGCTCAAGTCCTGGTAGACCAGGTGGCGAACTTGGAGGGCCAGGTGAAGGTACTGGAGGCCGACCTAGCTAGTTCCGAGGACACGAGGTGGACCTAGAGATGCGGACGGTGGGCCTCGAGGACTTGGCCAGGAAAAAGGAACAAGTCACCCACCTGTTGAAGGAGGCCGCCCGTTTCGCCTCCGAGACGGTCTACTTGCGGGGGCAGCTAAAGGCCCTGCAAGTACGCCTCCATGCAGTGGAGGTGCGTGCCACGTCAGCCAAAGAGAAAGCTGCTGTTGCTGTGGCGGTGATGGAGGCCACGCAGAAAGAGGCGGTTGAGGCTGTCTCGCGGTAGAAGGCCTCAGAGGCCTTCGTGGAGGAGGTGCAGGAGGCCGTCTGGGATGCATTCCTTGAAGGCTTCGAGAAATGCAAGAAGAAAATGGCCCAACTCTTCCACCTCCCGGATTTGGACGATATCATCCCTGATGACTTCGGGGATGCCGAGGGCGAGGAGGCCCCTCCTGCAGAAGTCGACGCAGTAGCAGACGCCGCGCCAGGGATTGATCCATCATCTTCGCAGGGGCCCCAGGAAGCTGCTGCGGAGTCCTGAAGGCCCAGCAAGGCTCCAGCCTCGGCCCCCGGCCCATAGATCGCTCCCCTCTCTTTTTTTCTCTCTTTTTTGTACTTAGGACATTTTGTTGAACTCCCCGGCCTGTTGGGGGTTCTTTCCTGGTAAAAGTTTCACTTATTAATGAAATCTATGTTTACCTTGCTTTATCTTGCCCTTCTTCTTTCTTCTTTACCCCTTGGCCTTGCAGGGGCATGAGTTGTTTGCAGCAGGTGGACATGGGCCCTCCGGGGTCCTGGCTTTCCTCGCTGGAGTTGGAGTCTGGTGGATGAGTGCGGGGCTTTGAAAGTTTTCGACTTTGTTCGTCATACTTGGAGTCAAGCGGATGAGTGCGAGGCTTTGGAGGTTCCCAGCTTTTTTCGCCAAAGGCGGATCAGTGCAGGGCTTCGAAAGTTCCCGACTTTTTTCGCCAAACTTGGAGTTGGGCGGATGAGTATGGGGCTTCGGAAGTTCCCGGCTTTCTTTGCCGGACTTGGAGTCAGGCAGATGAGTGCGGAGCTTTGGAAGTTCCTGGCTTTCTTTGCCAGACTTGGAGTCAGGAGGATGAGTGCGGGGCTTCGTAAGTTCCCGACTTTCTTCATCAGATTTGGAGTTAGGCGGATGAGTGCAGGACTTCGGAAGTTTCCGACTTTCTTCGCCAGACTTGGAGTCAAGCGGATGAGTGCGGGGCTTCGGAAGTTATCGGCTTTCTTCACCAGACCTGGAGTCAGGCGGATGAGTGCAGGGATTCGGAAGTTCCCGGCTTTCTTCGTCAGACTTTGGCGGATGAGTGCCTTCCAAAAAGGAGGGGTTGAGTTGTACCGGAAAAGAATTTTCCTTCATTCCTGATCGGGAATTGTACATTACTAGTAGTACATTCTTAGATTTCTGGCATTCCATGTTCGGGGGAGTTGGGCATTGTCGAGTCTGGCGAGCCGCTAGGCTCTCTGTGGTAGGGCTTCGACCACTCTATAAGGACTTTCCCAATTTGGGGACAACTTGCCGCACTCTCCAGGCGGGAAACTTTTGCTCGCTGCAGGACAAAGACGCCCGGGCAGAAGGCTTTCGACTTTACATGGGAGTTGTAGTACCAAGCCACTCGCTGCTGGTATGCCGCCATGCAGAGCCGAGCCTTGCCCCTTGTTTCTTCAAGTAGGTTGAGGAGGAGGTGTGCCGGATTCTTGACCTTGTTGTACTGCTCGATCCGTAGTGTGGGCATGCCCATCTCTACCGGGATCATAGCTTCGGAGCCGAAGACTCGGTTGAAGGGCGTCTTGCTCGTTGCCGTCCGAGGTGTAGTATGATAGGTCCACAGCACACCGGGGAGCTCTTCGACCTAACGACCCTTCGCCTCATCCAGTCGGGTATGGAGTCCTTTAAGAATGGTCCGATTTGTTACCTTGGCCTCTTCATTAGTTTGTGGGTGAGCCATCGACGTGAAGTGATGGCGGATGTTCAAATCGGTGCATAACTTCTCGAATGCCTGGTTGTCGAATTGTCGTCCGTTATCAGTAATGATTATTTGAAGAAGGCCAAAATGGTAGATGACTGACTTCCAGAGAAAAGATCTCGCCTTGCTTTTGCTGATCCGTGCCAGGGGCTCGGTCTCGACCTAGGTGAAGTAGTCGATGGCCACAATTAAGTATCTCCGTTGACCGAATGTTAGGGAAAATGATCCTAAGATGTCCATTCCTCTCTGGACGAATGGCCACGGGAAAGAGAGCTGGGATAACGGAGAAGCCGGCTGACGCTGGATGTGAGCATGTCTCTGGCAACGATCACACCTCACAAAGTCGGTCGTATCTTCTCGCATGGTCTCCCAGTAGTAACCTTGCCAGAGGGCCTTTTAGGCCAATGTCCTGCCCTCCATGTGGTTCCCGCAGATGCCTTCATGTATCTCCTGAAAGATGTAGACGGCCTCCACGGGCCTTAGGAATTTCAGCAGGGGATAGGAGTGTAGGACCTTCGATAGAGCTGCCCGTCCATCAACACAAAACCGGCGGTCTTCCATTTAAGGAGGTCAGCTTCCATGCGATTTTCTGGTAAAGTGCCATCGGTGATATATCCAATGTAGGGATCTATCCAGCTTGCCTCAGGGGTGACCTGTTGGACCTCTCCCGAGACTTTGTGGTAGGGGGCCTCCAAATATTTGATGTAAGTGTGCCCCAGCGACGAGTCTGGCAGGGTGGCCAACTTGGAGAAGGCGTTGGCATGGGTGTTCTCTTCATGGGGGATATGGAAGATCTCGAAGCATTGGAGACCCGATGCATACGAGCGCACCTGATCTAAGTACTTTGCCATTATGGGGTCCCGAGCTTCGAATTCTCCGGAGACATGTCCTGTCACAAGCTACGAGTTTGTGAAGACCTTCAAGCTCGTCACGCCCAACTCGCGGGACACTCTGAGACCCGCTAGGAGCGTCTTGTACTTGGCCTGGTTATTTATCGCTTTGAAGAGAAAACACAGCGCACATTTGGCCGCCACTCCATCTAAGTTGGCGAGGATGAGACCACTCCCTCCTGCGTTTGATGCTCTGTCCACATGGAGGATCTATGCCTTCTCCTTCATGGGCGGGTTCCATGCACAGGTCCGGGGGAAGCCTCTTCCGGTTCCTTATCCGTCCACGCGTACTCCACTAGGAAGTCAGCTAGAACTTGGGCCTTCTAGGATGGCCTCAGGTGATAGGAGATGTCGAATTTGTTGAGCTTCACCGTCCACTTGGCCAGACGTCCCGAAGTATCTAGGCGACTCAGGATAGCCCTTAGGGGCTGGTCAGTGAGGATCGCGATCGGATGGGCTTGGAGTAAGGCTTGAGGCGCCGAGCATATACTATGAGTGCGAAAATAATTTTTTCGGAGTGAGTGTACCTTGTTTTCGCGTCACGAAGAATCTTGCTAGTGTAGTACACCGGCCTCTGGACATCGTCTCCGTCGGTTCGGACCAGCATTGAGTTGACCGCCTTAGGGGAGACTGCCAAGTAGAGGACGAGCTCCTCCTCGCTCTTTGGCCTGGACAGCAGTGAGGGAGAGGCAAGGAACTTCTTTAGCTCCTCGAATGCTCCCGACATTCCTCCGTCCATGTGAAACCATACATCTTGAAGAACGACAGGCAATGCTCAACAAAGCATGAGATAAAATGGCTTAGAGCGGCGATGTGGCCGGTCAGGTGTTGGACCTCCTTCAAAGTGGGATGCTTCATATCTATGATCGCTTGGATCTTCTCAAGATTAGCTTCGATCCCGCGTCGGGTGACCATGAAGCCTAAGAACTTTCCTGCCACAATATCGAATGCGCACTTCGCTGGGTTCAGTTTCATCTGGTGGAGGCGAAGGTTATCGAAAGCCTCCGCCAAGTCAGCAACATGGTCTGAATCTCAGGCGCTCATTATGAGCATGTCATTCATGTAGACCCGCATGTTTTGGCCTATCTGGTTCCTGAAGACCTTGTTGACCAGGCATTGGTATGTCGCCCCGGTGCTTTTCAGGCCGAATGGCATCACCTTGTAGCAGAATGTCCCTCGGTCTATCACGAAGGCCATATGCTCCTCGTCCTCCAAGTGCATGCGGATCTAGTTGTACCGGGAGAACACATCCATGAAGCTAAACAAGCGGTGCCCCTAGGTGGCGTCTACCAACTGATCGATCTTGGACAGCGGGAAGCTGTCCTTTGGGCATGCTCGATTAAGATCGTTGTAGTCCAC
Source organism: Areca catechu (assembly GCA_021397845.1). Taxonomy (NCBI): domain Eukaryota; kingdom Viridiplantae; phylum Streptophyta; class Magnoliopsida; order Arecales; family Arecaceae; genus Areca; species Areca catechu. The sequence continues at coordinate 147,441,790 of CM038049.1, read as the reverse complement.
ACAATTTCTCCACTTCTTGCTGGCCTTCTTAACCATAACCACGTTGGCTAGCCAACTGGGATATTGCGTTTCTTGAATGAAGCCTGCTGCGAGAAGCTTTCCAACTTCTTCGTGTATCGTCCTCTACCTTTCCGGGGCGAAGCTTCTTTTCTTCTGCCGGACTGGAGGCATTTGGGGTCGACGTTCAGCCTGTGTGTGATGACATAGGGGAGAATCTCAGGCATGTCCGTCGCCGGATGGCCTCGTTAGTTGACCTCTCCATCGACACCATCGGGGGAGAGGGAGGCGAGGATCGGAAGAGCTTATTCTTCGACCCTTTACCATGTCGGTGCCTGGGACGAGATACGACACCATGGTCCAAGGCCGGGGAATGACTTTCCTGGTCAACCGATCCGTCCCAGCATTATTTCCTGACCATCCTCATACTCCCTTGTGGGGAGGATGCCGCTTGTGCATGCGACGGCCCTGTCCAGGAGGATCTCATGCTGGCATGGGGTCCGATGGCCTGGGTCGTCGGGGTCCTTGATTGCTGCTGAGTCGCCAAGGATCGGTGCTGATGGTGGTGCTGGCGCACCGCCACGGCCAGGGTCTGGACCTGCTGGGTGAGTGTGGTAATCTGTGGGTTTATTGGAGGCGGTGGTAGCGGAGTAGGGGGCTTCATCTCCGGACTGCACCGGTCGTTGCGACGGGATGGTTCCCTCATGCGGCTGATTGAGGCCTCTCGCGCTCGGGTCACCACCATAGAACCATCGGACTTTGTAGATGCCTTCTGGGTGGAGTGGTCTGTATCACAGATCGGTCACTGCGCAATCGTCAACCCCCCTTCCTGGCTCGCCAATATGTTGCAGCCTGGATCGTTGTGGCCTGAAGCTCGAGTAGGGTTTGGTCGGAGTTGAGCTCTTGTCGGACGGCTATGCTTTCTGCCGCGTAGTTTTTGTACCCGGTTGGTCGGTCCTGCAAAAAAGAGGAGACCCGGGCCAGGAATCTCGACGGGAACACTCCAACGATCAAGTCAATAGAGCGATTAAGGAGAACAAAATCTTTTTAGCGGGGTTTAGAGAAGCCTTTGCATCTGGAGGGTTTGACAGGTAGAAGAGTTAGAATCGTGGGTGACTGGGGGAGTTCTCTGGTGCTCATCCGGCCTTCACCTTAGCTTACCTTTTTTTCTTACCTTTGCCAGAGGTCCCTCTTCTTTTTTATAGAAGTTGACTCTGTATTACGGGGCTTAGAGTCCCCCTTTCTCTTTTGTACCCCCTGGAGGGTGTCTTGTCTCGAAGGACTGCCTTGTTCCTAGAGCTGTGTGGGACAAGGTCTGAAGTTCTCGGAGGGAGGCTCTACCACGGGTGCAGGTGACATACTGCAGGGTTTGTGCACTTAGTGGGGCGATCCATTGCGATAAATGCAAGTGGCGTGCCACGGAGGAACTTCGGTGGAGCACTCCTCTACAGAAGGTGCAGGCAGCGTGCTATAGGGTCTGGAACTCTAGTGGAGCACTCCTCTGCAGGAGGTGCAGGCGGCATGCTACAGGATCCGGAACTCTAATAGAGAGCCTCCGTTGCAAAAGGTTCGACTCCCTAAGAACCGCGGCGGGTTCGACGGAGATGGCGATGTTGCCCACTGGGGTCGCCATTCGGCCCACTTCGGTAGCTGCTTCTTGAGGGAGCACGCCCCCTCTTTCTCCGCTGGTCTTGCCATCGTGGTTATGAGGGCTCCTATCGCCTTCAGCATTTGGTCGACTGGGGGTTCTGTCGGGCCATGACCCTCCTCGGCTGGGAGCTCGACCTCGGATAGGAGCTCATCTTGGACGGGAGCTCGATCTCAGATGGGAGCTCATCTCGGACGGGAGCTCGACCTTGACCGGGAGCTTGATCTCGACCGGGAGCTCGATCTCGACCGGGAGCTCGACAAATGGCACCCACCTGGTGGCTCCGCCTGCCACCTCAACCGTCAGTTGTATCTGATACAGATGCCATGTCAGCGGTTTGCCACATCACTGCTTTTCATGCTAATAATGCTAGTATCAAATGCTTAAGAATACCGGCTTTCATTTCTCTTGAAAACCAAATCCAGCTCGACGACCATGCCTACTGGGCTGCATGGGCACACAATTGTGGTTGCATATGCAGCTGCATATATTATGTGAGTTGCTTATATGATCACATAATGAAAAGGGTGTTGTGTATACGATATGCACATATATATAGGGAATGTAATGTCATCAAGGGACTATGCGTATATGCAGCTATACCAATTTTTAAAACATTGTTATTACACTCAGTGCTCTAATCTGTCTCTTTCTGTTCTAGTAAGTTAAATGATTGCTGTTCTCTTTCAAGGTAGGATAGGATGCATATCTATAGATGCTTCATATTGTCATAAATTTGCTTTGTTAAAATTATGGTTTGCTATATTGGCCTATACCACTTGGTATGGAGCGTACTGTACTGTCATTCACTATGCTGTCTCGTACCGTATAAAACTGTATGCCAACATAGGATGGTACTACTATGGGGTTCAGTACCGAGACGACGGATCTTGGTTAAAATGGTCTTCCAATGACATGGGCATTGATGTGGGAATTAGGTTAGCATGCATCTTTGGATATTTATTAGCTAGTCAAAAACTAAAACAAGATGCATGACAGTTTTTTTTTGTCTCACTATTCTTTATTATAAGGTAGAAAATTCGAAGATAATTTGGAATTTAGGTAATTCCTTATGTTTATAGATGGCTCTGGGTCAATAATATCAATTGGTAGATTAGAGCCTGAATGATGATTGTCTCAAACATTTGTCAAGTTAAGCTTGACTGGACCTTAAATTTGCCTTCTAACACCTAGAGGATTTCAACAGTAAGACTTGACTTAGAAGTTCCTTGTTTAAGGGAGAAATAATTCCTGCTGCTAATCTCTATCCTTCAATGCAAATTAAGGTCATAAGAGGCCCTCAACCCAACGACATGGCCCTTCATCCCTAATGTGGTACTTGAGTCATTGTGGTGACAGAACCACATTATGTTGACAGGGATTGCCCAAGATTTGTGCTATCTTGCTGAAGTCTTGTTATCTCCTACACCCCATTCTTTTGGGTTAATGCACAAAGATGGCCTGTGGAGCTTGGGGCATGCAGCGGTGGAGATGAGGAGTGGAAGCGGTTATACTCGTGGCATCTATTTTGGCATGTTCTTTCTCTTCTTGCCTGCCCCTCTTCTTTCTTAGCTCCATCCTTTTAGCCTCATGTGTTCTCCAAAAACCACCCCACGACCCAAAAAAATTCCTTCATCCATCTCTTGCCTGAATTTTGTCGAGAGCCATAGCCAGCTATCTTTGGAAGTGTCTCTCCACTTGGCAAGACAAATCTGTCGTAAACAATATTCTTTGTTTATTTGTCACATTATATATAATCACAATCTTTCTGATGGAAATACTGAAGTGGCCAAGCAAATTGTATTTTATTATATATTAAAATATATTCTTTCAGTATCTTTAATACCCTTAGCAGGTAATAAATCAGTCTTTCTTTTGTGGGGTTATTGTGCTGAAGAATCACTGAAGATGTTGTTGCTGATAAATTTACAATATGTAAAATGTCTCTCAAATCAATGCCACCAAGACTGAGAGAGCGATGAGTTCATCATCATCATCATCTCTTGAAAGCCTTTTTTGCATTGCAAATTTCTATAAAAACTTTCTTAAGGATTGCCACTAGTGTCGAGTCATTATTATAATTTATATCTTTCTCATGATAGTCTTCTTCACACTTGATGGTAGAGGCAGGTAACCCTCCATTTTTTTTTTGGTTTGCTTAATCCCACGGTGCTTTATGTGCTCATGCATGTATGTGCTTGCGTATGGGTGTATGGACCCCCAGCTAGGTGCACCATTTCTATGTTTCGTGGGAAAATGAGTATATGGGATCCGTCCATTTTTAAACTCTATCCCATGAGGAATCACTTGGTTCAATCTTAAGTAATAATTTATATGTAATTCCTCTTTGTATTTGCCCTTTTTGTCCTTTCTCTAAGTTGTATTCCGTAAAAATTGGGGACCAAAGTGGAGTATGTTTATCAGTGCACATAAATGGAAGAAATCTGATACACAACCTTGTCATTAGTCCATTAGAGCTGTTCATTAAATATCCCACTGGTTGATGAAATCATAACCCCACCAAATAGTCATCCCTCAAGTTTGTCAATCTGCACCACACATGCTGAATCTGATATTCAGATTCAGTTAAGATCAGGGCTATCACCATGCTGAATCAGTCATGCATTTTACAAGCTTCAACTCTTGTTCTTTCTTTCTTTCCTTTTTTTTTTTTTTTTTTGATCGGTCGTATTGGATGGCTACTTCTTAGGCATGGATATAAATTGAAAGATATCCATTTCATGAGGAATGAAGACTAAATAAGGTTTCTTGTTATATTTTATATTGCTGTTAATTACTGAAGTTCTTCTATTCGAGTATATTTTGAATATAATTGACTAGGAAACATAATCTCTTGTTTGTTATACATTATTATAGTTGATATCTGAGGTACGTTCATTCTGTTTTCCTCTTTATATTTGCCTTCCATTCTCTTGCTTATAAATGTCAATGCTAATTCTACGTTAAATAATCAAGAAGTTTTTCTAGGAAGAAGAGTTGTGTTGCTTACCAATAAAAGTTCTGATTTCTGTTACTTCAAACCATTGTTCTTCAACAGGCAGAGCCTAGATTTCTGTGGAATAATTACATGTTGGAACCACTGATCGATAGCAATGTGAGAAATGTTTCTTGGCCTCCTCTTCTTCAATGCTGTACCTCAATTCCTTCTGCAATTAATGTCTTTTATGTAATGTTGATCATTGATATTTTATTGTGCAGCTGAATCAGTACTTGTTACCAATCATCCAGGGAAATATCCTTGATTTCTTTATGCTAAGTTTTGTATCTTACTATATCTTCTTTCTCATCATACCTTAACTGCATATCAGGTTTCCAGCATTTTCAAGCAGCTATTGGAACAAATATTGTTGATGTCACTTTGATTGCACGTAGATGCACAAGGAGGACAGGTTGTTGTTGCTCGTGAAATGTGCATGCTATCTCTATGGATTTTGCTTTCTCCACAGATTGTAATTATTGGAGAAAATAGTTTATGATTTTTAATTTTATTGAAGTTTCTAATTTCAGACTGCTACTTATTTTCTCAAATACTCTATATGACTAATAAAGACAAGGGAAACTATTTATCTCAAAAGGTACTCGGATGTGGAGAAGAGGAGCTGACAGAGATGGCTATGTGGCAAATTTTGTTGAAACTGAACAGATACTGCAAGCAAATGGATTAACAGCATCTTTCGTCCAAGTAAGTTTTTCTTCTTTCCTGGTCTTCTTCTTCCTCTGTGCTAGGTTAGAGCCTTATAGGGTTGACTTTTTGAAGTCAAGGACAACGTGCTCTCCGGGGTATGTAGATGTGCAACAGCTAGCATGTACAACAGGGAGAAGCAAAAACACATTTCAAGGTGGAATAATACTCTTCCACGGCTGAAAATACTAATTGGAAACATGGATGTTAAAGTTGAACATCCACTGGCCATGAATGGATTGCTGTCCTGGGCATCCAATGCTCAGACTTATTCATCGCATTTTGAGTGGTTAACTGATATTTTAATAACATTCATGGGCTATATATTCTCATCATGTCATGGGTGCTTAACTGTTATTATTTATGAAATATGTGGGCTTTGCATAATGCTATGATATAAATTGCATATTGAGTAAATTCTGATTGTCCTTGAAATGTTTTATATTTGGTGAAAATTGTTCAGAGGACTTCCTTGTATACCTAACTTTCTCCTTAGCAACTTTATGTTAAATGAGAAGACTTAAATTATTTCATCAATTCTAATGAAGGACAGATGATATATCAGATTTGGGCTTTACAGTTCTTTGTTAACACAACATGGTCCACTGACAATTTCAATCCTATGATCCTATTGTTTTCCTACAAATGTTGAAAACTATATTGTTAAATGTGTGCTTAAAGCACAAGGCAGACCTAGGTGCAACCTTAGCACAATGCTTGCTTCAATGTTGGGGATCTTCATTGGGCACTACAATGCGTTCCTTGCACACCTTATTGAGATAGTAAGGTGTGAAATAGGTGAGCCTTTAGGTGGCTGCAAGTGTGTGATGTGTTTGTGTATTGCATTCTATGATGATTGTGTTGTGTGTATGTGCTCAGGTGCTTGTGCCTGTATATGTTTTTGTGGCATTGGTACATGTCTGCGTATATGCATTGTGTATATAAGGACATACATATATACATTTGTATATATTTAAAGGTTTGGGATCTTGAGCCTACCTCACCATCTTTAGCCTATTTTGACTCTGTATGGTGCAGCATGTCGACCCTTATTGATATGGGGCCTTGAACAGATATGGGGACATACCATGCCTCCTATTGTATCTGTTTGTGAAAATATGGAATCAATGTGGTGTGATCTTTTGCATACATGTATGCATCTGTCTTGTACCTGATAACTCTTTTGGAAAATGCTTGTCTCGTGATGTGTTGTACTTAGTAATTAGTTAATAAATCCAAAGATTGGTGGCATAGGAAGGCCAGAATCTACAAATGGAAATAGACTTATGATGAAAAAGTCCAGCTGTCATTTACTATTCGACGAGCATATCTTGTAGTTTCCTGTGGTTTCAAAATTCTATTGTCTAGGCCTTTAGTTTCATTTTATAGGTTTCTGTGGGCAGCTAGTTATTGTGCAATTAGCGTTATTTTGGTTTTCTAATTAACTATGGCATGCAACAATTTTTTTTTGAATTTCTAGGGATGAATATTACCTGGATACTTAAGTTTTTGAAATTTTAGTGTTCAAACACTTTGAGGGATTAGTCTTGGGTATGTGGCTAGGCATGGTAGATCCCGTGTATAGCTAATTGCGGGCAATGCATCCAATTATTGCACAGATCCTTAAGTACTTGTAATTCCAACGCTAACTCTGTTGTTTAGCTATTTGTGCTAAAAGAGGGAGAAAAGAAAAAACTTGATGAACTCGGAATCAATCATAATTGGGACAAAAGTAAAGAAGAGGCAGAGTCCATCATTTTCTGCCTGTCCTCTGATGTCAACAACGGGCAGCCAGCTACCAAGATGGTGATGGTGGAAGCTTCTTTCTTTAAATTAGCTCAGTCTAGGGCTGGACTAAAGATTGGCGGAGAGAGAAGAAAGTAGGGACCCTATCACCTTCCCTTGCTGTTTCCTATCCCTGGTTGCCATGCTAGCATTGCAAATGGTTTGGCTTTGCTGATTGTTTATCTCTTTCCTTGAGCGAGAACATCTACTAAGAATTAGTATGCTTGTTTACATTCATTTAGAATTTAATAAAGTCTCTAATTACATCCCTAACATCAAGAAGTTTAAGAAATAGTCTCTGACTTGAGAGAAGTTTCAACTTTGTTTTGGTCCATGGAATGTTGCATTTTATACTTTTTCCCCTGATATTATTCTATTTGTGGCCAATACAACCTACTTTTTTGAGACAAATATCCATGTAGGCTATGTCAGAAAGCAGTTTAAAGGTTCATTTATTATTTCTTCCTTTTATTTTTTTTGGAGCAGCATTTTTGGATCTTGGATTGTCATCAAACTTGATGCAGATTCTCACCAAGCAATTGTAAATGCTTTTAAGCATTTTTGCTTCTTCATCATGGGAGGGGTTTGTTTGACTGTAATAAGCTGCTGCTTTTGCTTTCTAGGAGCTAATTTGACATAGATTGCAAAGGAGGTTACTGAAGCTCTTCAATATGGGGCCATACAACATGAAAGAGATAGCATATTCAAGAGTGATGGGTGATGGTGATAGCAATGGTGTTGCAAGTGGAGAGGAGGAGAGTAGCGGCTAGAGAGTTTAGAAATCATCGTTGGCGCCTCAATAGTGTCAGTGGTCTCCATCAGTGATAGTGGACAACAAGAGGCATGGTGGTGGAATCAACCCTTTTTTCTTTCTTTCCGCTAATAAAGTTAGGATTTGGTTCCATCTAGTTCATTGGGTTTTTAAGATTTTTAGTAAATGACGTATAAAGGAAATGGTTTTAAAGCCATAACTAATAGTAAGTACTTAAGGATCTGTGCGATAATTGCATCCATTGGTTGAGCACAGCTGCACATTACATCTACTGTGCACAACTGGGCACCCAATACTCTTGGAAATGACACAACAGTTTTGCACTCCAAAAATGGTGTCTCTTACATTGGCTTGATCTTTTGGAACTTGGCATGAGATCCAGTGCATGGGCTTGCACAAGCATGGTATGCTATACCATACTGAATTGGATGGTATAGGGTGTACTGCATCATACTGGTGCACGATATGAGGGGTATGCTGACTCTTGGTACTCCGAACCGGCCTCATACCTAGCATACCAAGATGACAAGGAGGCACAGTTTGGGGCCTAGTATTGAGATGGCGTACCTTGCACCCAGGACTCTTGGACATGACACCACATTGGTACAACAACTTTGCACTCGAAAAATGGATCCTTTCTTACATTAGCTTGATGTTTTGGAACTTGGATGGCGTTTGGAAGAGGCTTAAAAATCATCTAAGCAGTGCTTGATTTGTTAACTGTTTTATAGAAGAATGATGTTCATTTGAGGTGCCCAAAGACACCAAACCAAGGTTTTATGTCTTGGTATAAGGTTCTGTAAATAATTCCCTCATCAAAAAAAGGCTAGCTTGAGGATCTTCAATCTTGCTTAAATACCTAAGAGGCTAAGACCATTCCAATGCATAATGGATGTGGGACTAAACATGCTTGCACAGCCTTACATGCTGCTCTTGTTTAACCCTAGCACCCTTGTCAGGGAAGGGTCTGATTGTAATCACAACACATGACTCTTGCTTGGACACAAAAGGGCCGATGTTAGTCTCCCCTAGTTACAAATGAACTGTGGGCCAAGGATTAGGTCTCGGTGGGATGTCCTGCAGGACATCGAGATAGGGTACCATCTTATGCATTGGGATAGAACTACCCTGCCATTATCCCAACGTCCTAATTGGGATGTCTTAGGACATCCCCTCTTCCAAGTGTTAGGATGGGGAGGGATGGTGGCACGTCCTATTCCATGAGAAAATAGAGACAGTCCCTTACGGGATTTAAAATCTTGCTATGGGCTAGGTCATCTTTGATACCTTTTGTAATTGTCCAGGATTTTTTCCAGAAAAGGTTACCGTTATTAGTTGGGGTCATCAGCTGTACTTAAATAGTCAAGATGTCCGCAATGCACAGCTAATATGGGACTAAACACATACAGCTGGCACAGGTTCTCATACCATGATGGTGCCTTGTTGTCATGGTATGATGCCTGTTGTACTAACACATAGAAAGTGCTACAGTTGGGATGACTGCTTCGTGATATTTTTTCTGATAAGATGATTGGGGGTGATCTTTGATTCAAGAAACAACAATTCCTCATGAAAATGTTTATTTGTGCTATTTAGGTCCTCATAAGTAGACAATAGTAAGATTGCAATGCATTTTGATCACATATATGCTCATGGTTCCTGTATGTTGCTAAAAACTCTTTATTGGTTTGTTTGGCAAAATTAAGGGTAAGGGCAACATCTTTCGATTAATCACTTATTATATTTAGAGTTATTAGAATTCAACACTTTGCTAATATGATTTGTTTGCATCTATAATAGGTTTTCTGCTAGCATACGCCTTTATATTATATATTATCCATGTTCTGAACATTCATGCTGTAAGAGATTTTCTAAAAATGCATCTATATTTTCTGTTTTTGTAGGTTCGAGGGTCTATACCATTATTATGGGAACAGATTGTTGATTTGAGTTATAAACCTAGCTTTGATCTTGTTAAACCTGAGGAGGCGGTGCGTGTTTCGAGATTTATGTTTTTAACTCTTTTGTCATGGTGTGTGACAAATTCTGACTGAAACTTTCATAATCTGAACTGATTGACATATTGGTTTTCTTTTGTCAGCCTCGTGTAGCTGAACGGCACTTTCTAGATTTGCGTAAAAAGTATGGTTCTGTCTTAGCTGTTGACCTGATCAACAAGGTAATTTGTACTGCAATATGAACTTAAATTAGTGCATATCGTTCCAACCATAGTTCACCATCTCGATACCAAACCCTGTATTGGTACACCATCCTATTACAGCATTAGTATACGGTACAAGACAATGAGATGTACCAAGTATTGGTATGGTGCAAGACTGCATACTGGTTTGGTACTAGTACTATATGGTACAATATTGATTGATACGGTGAACCTTAATTCCAACAACTGATATAGATATGTACATTTCAACATATAACATTTTGTTTACATGTGAACTTGGATTTTATATGGACAATGGTATGTTACTCAACTTTTCATCTATTCTAATTCATGTTTGAGGAAGAAACAAATTTGATATCATACTTGAAATCTCTTTCAATTTGAAGATGATTCCATTTGTCTTTCTTAAGATGGTAAGTGCTCGGAATCTCCATAGTATGAAATAATTTATCTTTATTTATGTAACGTCATCAAACTGTTTACAATAGTTGCAGCTTTTCTAAGTCACAATTAAGTAACGTAGGAGTAGAAGGATCTATTTTGTGATCTGTAGTTGTAGGAATGATTTCTTAAGGGCTTAGGCCCATTTGGCATTGCTTTTGGAGGACCAAAAATGCTTTTTGGAGGGCTTGAAGCTTTTTTGGGTGATCTTGAGATATTTAGTTAAAAATCTGAAATAACTTTCTAACTCCTCCAAAAGCTGAAAAAGTCTATAGAAAAAGCTTTAATTTGGAGATATATAATTCTTTAAGTTGGTGTATTTTAATGTTTGTGACATGGACATTAAGAAATGTTAGTAAATATTTGTATTGCTATTGTGATTGTGGATGTACGAACAATTTTATTGTCAGTTTGTATCAGGTGATCAAAGTCAAACATTGTTTAAGTTGCTATTAAAATCAAGAACTATGTAGTTTGCTAGTACAATATTATCATATTATCATACTATTATATTATAATAATATTAATTTAACATAATAATAGTTGAAAAATTTTATATATTAAATTTAAGTGTTTTTGACAGTACAAATAGTTAGATAATTGAAAATACTATGCAATGCCTTTTATTTTCATTTTCTGATACTAAAAATACATTTTTTAGTTTGGTACCAAATGGATAGTAATGTTCCACGACACCTTAGAAATGTAATTATCAAATAACAAATAATTTTTTGTTAAAAACTTTACTAGCAAAAGGTCTGCAATATCGGAACTGGCACCTATGCTGGTAGGCTTGTGGTCCGGTACGGTATGCTCGCGTGCCATGTCGTTCTCACGTGAATCGATGCTGAAATTGGAAAGAATGGGGAGAGGGAGGAGAGAGAAAGAGAGGGAGGGAGAGAGTAGGAGAGGGTTTTGAAGAGAGGGGCATAGAGAGAGGAAGAGGGAGAAGGAATGAGAGGAAAAGATAAGAAGGGAGGGAGAGAGGGAGATTGTGATGGTGCTAGGATGGGACCAAGGGAGGGCAAAGAGGGCTTTTGAAGCCCTCTCTCTCTCTCTCTCTGCATTGGAACAGGGGCAGAGCCTTTGTTTCAAAAGGAAATAGGAGCTTTGGCTCCTTTTTCAAAAGGAAACATGGGCTTTTGCCCCTTTATTATAGTTTTTGAATTTTTTAAGTGAAGTCAGCAGATCTTGTCAACATCCCTTATTATTTTCTTTTTTTGAATTTTTTTAATTAATGATGGCAATGGCTGCTAACTTCACTAAAACAAATTTAAAAATTATAAAAAAGGGTCCGAAGCCTTTGTTTCCTATGCTCCTATTTCGATGCATGGAGCAAGGGCTTCAAAAGCCCTCTCTCCCACCTCCCTCAGCCCTATTCTGGCACACTGCCCTCTCCTTTGTTGTTCGTCCCTTCCTTTCACTCTCTTTCCCTCTCTTTCCTTCTCCCTCTCCTTTGTCGGTTTCTCGATTTGATGTTTGGAACCATTTTAGTTGGGCCATTTGTATTACTCGGTATGCCTTGAACAAGGGCAATTTGGGATGGTTTTGCCATCCTTGAAGTAGGTCTACTGTTCAAAGCTCTATCACCCAAGGTTTTAAATCCTGTGGGTTGGGCTGTCTCGATTTTTTCATGGAACAGGATGTGCCACCGTCCCGTCCTGACACTTGGGATAGGGATATACCAAGACATCCCGATTGAGATATCGGGACACTGGTGGGATGTCTTGTCTCGACACATGGGATGGTACTCTATTTTGGTGCCTTGTATGACGTCTTACTGGGCCTGAATCTATGCTATTACCCATGGCAATGCCAAATGGGATTTTAAATTCTCTATTTTCGGAATTAGCAAGTCGTAAGAATTCAATGATACGTGATAGCAACATTGCTTGTCTAGAAGGGACATTGAAGGAACATGAGTCATAATAAACAAGATGGTGGAAAAATATAATGCAAGAATTCCATTGAATCCAAGAGCTTTAGTAACAAAATTTGGGAGTGAACTTGGTAGGTATCATGAGATGACCCTATAAGCTTGAAGAATTGGTGGTCAATCAAGATGAAGATAAAACTACAAAGGCACCAAGGCCTAAGATCTAGGGTGTAAGAAGAAAAGAAAGTTCTTAGCAAAGGAGTAGGTTAATAGATGGGCTATGCGAAGGAAACTTCCAAGTAGAGGTATCAAAATCTTGATAATCATGTGAGAGTCTTGTCATATGGATGCCTTTTCTTTAACTTTCTTTCAATGTGTACATACTATTGTTGTTGGATTCGCCCCCAAAAACTACTCCCATGACTCTTTCACTATTGGAATGATTAATTTTTCATCATGACATTTCAATGTGCGCATATTGTTGTTGTTGTTGGATTCTCCTTCGATGTGTACATGATTTTTTATTTTTTTAACTTTCTTTATCGGCAGAGTCTCATCATCATTGGATTGACTGCCTAGCATCGTGATCGGTGGAGTTAGGAGAGTAGGGGTCGTATCTTTCGCATGAAGGAATGATTCATCATTTTGATCGCACAAAGCTAATGATTTGTATTGATGATGAGTGACTTTGGAGTGCTTTGAGAGTTGTGTGGGCGTGATCCAATGGATGACATTGCAAAGGAAGATCAATCATTCTATCTTGCAAAAAATACAGCCTGAATCCCTGAACCTACGTGGAAAAAGGGCCTCGGAGCCATACTTTTTGTCTTGAACCCTTCCTTTGGTCTTCTCTCCCTTTTTCCTTGCTCTCCTTCCTTCTCCTTCCCTCTTAGTCCTCCATCCTGGCAAAATCAAGGTGCTCTGCTCTTGGAAAATCAGAATCGAAGGGCAAAGGATGTGCTCCTCCCTCTCAGTGGTGACATTGAATTGTCGCCAACACATTAGCAAAAAAAAAGGTCAGTATTGATTCAATCCTTCATTCTTTTTTCTCTTGGCGATGAATCGGGCATCATCCGCAAAAGAGAAAAATGGCATGTCCTGATCAGGACGGGCATACTGGTGCATGATCAAATTTGATGAGGAAAAAGAGGAGAATGATTACGAGGAGTTTGATAATGATTCTAATGATGATGAGTCATTGTTTGAAAAGTCATTTTTGGAGAAGACCGACCGTTGATTTTAGAGTGCTTTTTTTCTAATGAGCACCTTAAGTCAATGTTTGAAATCCCGGTGAGATGGGGCGCATTCTAGCCATCTTGTCTTGTTTTTTTTGAGATTTTGACAACTGGGATGGGTGTAGGATCCTAAAACATGCTTCTTAAAAGAATAGTGTCCTGAAAGCCAATCATAATTCTTATGTAATAGAGATTTTTTTATAAAATTCTCTCGATTCATGTATGATATTATATTAATAAAAGGCATTTTGATTTATCATATGCTGTCTTATATTTTTTCTATTTTAAGATTATGATGAATCCCATAGATTAGGATAATGGATTTAGGGTATAATGAAATTCATAACAGTAAGACCTGAGATCTTATAAATCCTAATCTAAAATATTTCCAGTTATAGGATCATCGAGTCGGAGGTCGATGTTTTCGAAGAGACTAGCACATCCTATGTATGCTCGATGGAGAGAGTGGTTGGTTTCACGACTACTTGTATAAGGACACTAATACAAGGATGTAAGTGTTCATTAGAATATGAGTTCACTGAATTGATCCATCATGAGAACATCTTTTGAAAGTTTTGTCAAAAGGTGATTCTCTTAGTGGGAGTTGTGCAAGTGATCCTTAGATCTGAGATCATCATGGTATCTTATACACATGAATTCATGTTTTGGTTCATACTCATTCATAACGTAGTCATGTACGAGATGTTCATGGATATGGTGAATTGTATATGAAGGTTATGAGTAGGTCAATAAGAAATAGATCACTCTTAGTAAGGAGTATTTATTCCATTTAATCTCATCAAATGATGACTTAGAAAGTCTTTGATCAAAGCATGATGAAATTAGAAAATGATTTCTAATCTTTCATCAGTCGAGTCTTCATTAGTGATTTGAGATTCGAATGAATAAAGTGCGAGGGTTTGACAATTTTCTATATCCATCACTTATTCAGGATAAAGGAAGATCAGAGGATTGAATTGCACTGTAATTTATCATTGAAGGATATTTTGATAATTTCTACCAAATTCTTCATCTTTTGGATAGGCATGACATGTTGCTAAATGTCAATCATGTCTTGTAGGTTTTCATGAATTAAATTGATTGAATTCATTAGTCAATTTGAAAGATGGTTCAAATTGGCAGCTAGGATTAGCTTGATTTGACCTAATTTGATTAGTTGATTTTTAATCGAACTAAATCCGCATGAACCTAGACCTACTGCTGGGAAGATGCGTAGCCTAAAGGGTCATGCATATTAAGGAATTGATTAAGAAAGTCATTTATATTTTTATTAGGGTCGTAGGATCCTAATTAGCTAGTTAATTAACATACTAGTATATGTTGGTTAGCCTAACTCCTAACATAATTGGATTGGGTTTAAATGCTTGCTATTTGGGCTAGCTAATTTGAGTGGGATTTAAATTGAGTTGAGTCTTAAGTGGGGCAACCAAATTGGGATTTATACTGATTTTATAATCTCTATCCATGTTTTAAACTAAGAGTCTCAAGGACTTGGAACTCTTGGCGCTAATATTGGCATGCGCATAAAATAAGGGGCATGGAAGGACCAAGAGTCCTTCTGCAATTAAATCACCTTTTCACTGATAAGCCTTAGTCCCTATCCATTCCCATTTGGATTGGATTTGATCGATCAAGTGAATTCATTTGAGCGTGAATTCATGTGGGTGCATGAAAGGATGCGACGCTTGGGATATATGGCACATGAAATGGGCAAGAGTCCTGCTTATCAATCACCTTTTCCAGACAAGCCTTTCTAGTTTATACGTCTATTAGAGTGTTAGATCAAGTCTTTAGTTTTTAAATTAAAGGTTAATGATTAGATTTTTTCGAAGAGTTGCGATAAGCAACTTTTGGCACAAAATATTTGTGAAACATCATATGTTTACGATTTCACTTAGCACTTTTTTGCGTAGAGACTCTTTTTGCTTGAAGGGTCTTATTTGATATGTTAAATATCATATTAACGGCTAAGAAAAGGATGCTTTTGGCACCTCCTCTCTTCTTATTTAAAGGCTTCAGTGATTGAAACCAAATCATCTGAATTTTGTCCTGACAAGTCTCTTCCTTTCCTTGCCATGACAAGTCTTTTATTTTAAGATAAGGGCTTAGGAAGAGAATTAGAAAGGATAATCAGATAGTAAGAGAGTTTTCGGAGAGGTTTTGAAGTGCTTTTCGGAAGGGAAAAGGTTATAGAAGAGAAGAAAGGCTGCTGAAGAAAGAAAGGCTATCAGGAGGAGTTTTTAATTAAGTAAGAAATAAGAGTACTTCCTTGATCTAGTTCCTATGTGGATCACCTCTGGAGGGATACATTGTGTGCCTAGTGGAATAAAGGATATTAGTATTACAGGTATTATTCTATATCCTAATATATTGCTTTGTTAATTGTCATAGTCAAGGGGTCCTGGCAGCATTCTCGATATCGTCTCAAACCGTCCGGTTCGAGGCATATTGTACCGTACCGACCAAGAGCCGGTACAGTTCAGCCATGAAAAACGGTCCGGAATCCCGAACCATTAAAAAAACATGTATCAAATTGGTACGGTACCGTATCGGTCCATTTTGCCCGGTTCGAGTATGGTTTGGACCCGATTTAGGTTAAACAATTAGCCATGGAGAGGGAAAGAGTTTTTTTTAAATTTTGTTGGCCTGGCACGGTACGGTACCATACATCGACTGGTATGGGGCCTGGTACCGGTTCGGTATTCCTTGGATCCTGGGTCTAGGTTTTTGGTTGATTAGGATTTCAAGGTTTAAAAATTTTGAAATCCAGTCTTCCATTGCACAACTGTAACCCCGTACTTCTGGCCTTCATCTCGGCTGTCCTGCCTTCATCCCAATTGTGATGGCCGTACTGGCACGTGATCTGGCCAAGATGAAGGTGAGACGGTCGGGATATAGGATGGAAGTATGTTTTGGGTTCTTGCACTTGTCCGAGCTGCCGGGATCTCAAAGGAGGACAGGACAGCCGAGATGGCCCCCATCCTACTAGGACTTCAAATGTTAAGGTGCTTATTATGAAAATGATACGCAAAAATCAGTGGCCTTTCTTCTCCATAAATGACTTTTTAGATAATGATTCATCATCATTAGAATCATTATCAAACTTGTAACCATTCTCCTCCTTTACCTCATCAAATTTGACTAAATATTCATCAGTGTGTCCAACTCTAGATCTGGAAGCAAAAACATGCCTGGCATTGGTGGGCACGATCTGCAAAACAGGCATCAGAAACCATATTGGTACGTTATCGGTTCGATATGTTATGGTAGACATCCAGTACCAGCACAAACTCCCTACACTTTTTTCACTACCAGTCATGGTACTGCCTGAATTCAGATGGTATGGGGTAGTACTGGCTAGTTCTGCTTGGTTCAGATTGCTATGGACTGGTTCAGCTCGTATGTCAAACTAGATCTTTGTACCATACCCGTCTTGCTGGTAAGGTACCGTACAGTTGGTACAGGATGGTATGCTAGACCTTGCCTGTGTCTAAGGTTCCTTTGGCTGCAAGGCCTCACCAACTCTTGAAAGTTGAAACTAGGGAAACCAGACCCGATGTTAAACCTATTCTAGGGAAGAACTCTTTCTCATCCAGAGGAACATCAACAAAGCACTCCTTGGCATAGCCTTGGTGCTCCTTATCATGGTGTCTCTCCCCATTTTGGTCTGTCATTCTTTTAACTCTGAATTAATCTGCACATATACTAGATCATTAACATCTTCACTTCTAGTGTATATTCCTTTTCTTTGTTTGAATTTGGAAATTAAGAGTGGATCAGCTTATCAACATTCAATAGGCTGTAAAATAGTGATCAACAAGTTAAGCACTATCAAACCGGTGGTCTTCCTAAGGTTGAAGGCTTGAAGCAGTTACTCACTGAAATGTACTCCTGTTCCTCTTACATCTAATGGAGCTACATGTCAAAGAATTTAAGATTTATTCTTATGCAATATGCATGATGCATTTGTGAACTGATGAATTATTCACAGAGTTATTTGGTAAGTCTATTAATGACAAATGATTTGTGAATTTTGCAAAACTTTCATGAATTCTGTAACATGGGTTGGTATAGGTATTGATTGTCATGCTTAGGTTTATGGTTTTGCTTGTACATAAGTAGTATTGTTCCTTTACTTTGTATAAATTTATGCTTATTCATCTATTTGCATGAAAGCATAAATGTTTTTTGATGATTCTCTTTTTGCCATTCTCTTCTTTTTTCTTCTTGTACTTATTAGCATGGTGGTGAGGGACGCTTGAGTGAAAGATTTGCAAATGCTATGCAGCCTATTGTTAGTGAAGATATACGGTATGTCGCTTGTGTCCTTGGTTTAGTATATAATATTAAAATTATTCATTCAGCTAACTATTGTTATATCCATTTTAGATATGTGCAATTTGATTTTCATCAAATATGTGGCCATATCCATTTTGAACGGCTCTCTCTTCTTTACGATCAAATTGAGGACTATCTCAAGAAGCATGGGTATGTTAATCATGTTTTCTCCATATGGATGATGTTCTTTTGTTTGTGTTCTTTGGTATTACATGAGAATATAATCTGATGCACTCCTTTCAACATTAAATTTGATACTTTTATATCATCAATAGGCTATTTAACATTTATATAATATTGGATGTTCTCCTTGTACTTCTATGGAGTTGATGCTTTTGGATTTTTCTCATTGTGATTGATTTGGGTATCTCTAATTAGAAAAGTTGGAGTTTGTATCTTTGGTATTCTGATATTTTCATATAAACTTGTGCGAGTATGCTCCTGTGCATTCTATAGATAGCATTGGGCGAGTATGCTCCTGTGCATTCTATTGATAGCATCGGGACTGATGCATGGCTGAATTATACTATCAGGCTCTGATGCATGGCTGAATTATACTGACATGCAAGCTTTTAGAGAAAATTTCTTTCACGTCCTCATGAAGATTGTCAAAAGACTGCCATAACGTGTTTGATGAATGCAAATGGATTTCTAAGCTTACATATTTTCATCTTGTCTAGGAATTTTAAAGCTAAGGTTTGCAGTTCTGATACTGGTTTGCAAGACTGTAGGAGACTGGAATTGGTACGGTATCAGTATTGTATCAGTACATGGACACCATAAATATACTTTTTATTTATTTATTTGTTTTTCAAGGTCTTCAAGGTTTCTATATTTAGTTTGGCATGATTTTCCATTGTTATTTCAATCTCCTCCCACTTATGGGATGTAACAAAATAAAGAGAAAGGAAAAGGGAGATACCGGTATCAGGGTCATAGCTCACCCTTGCACTCTCCTGCTCTCTTTCTCCTCTCCTTCTCTCTTACCTTGAAAAAGCTGAGAAGAGGGTGCTAAATCCCTTGCTTTTCCGGTTATTGAGGTTTGAAACCAGTTTGTGGCCCGTACTGGGTCGACCACTCAAATATAAGTAGTTCTGGGTGGCTCGATAAGGACTATTTTGCACTGGTTTAGGCTAAATCCTGTACTAGGACCATGAACCATCCCAGTTTGTGGTCAATACAGTATGGCACCAACCAAGCTGGGCGGTTCCATATGATATTGAATTCCTTGGTTGAAATCTAGCAATTTCTACACCTAGTTGGAAAACCTAAGCATGCGTGCAATGAGAGAATAAAAGTAAACTCCAATGATCTCCATTAAAGGTGATAAAGTCTTCTTATACCGGTCTACCCCCTTAATTGGACTTAAGCCTTTGATTAAAAATATTAAATCTTGAATCTGTGAAGGGTCGTAGACTCTTAGTTGTTGGACATTTGTTCATGTGGCCTCCTAGACTCTTAGTATAGATGCAAGTTGACAAGGTTCTCAGACATCATTGTTGCATATAGTAACGGCTTTTGTGCATTGCAGTAATTTGTTTAATACAGTTGGTGATTGCATCACTTGTTTGTAAGAACTGAACTAATCATGTAAATGGGTATATGCTTCCTCAATGAAAGAATTGCTTTAAGACTTGACCACATATTCTCTCTCTCTCTCTAGTCTCAATTAGGGTTTGCTTTCATTTTGTTTAATTGCTGTTTAGTACTTATAAGTTATAATGTTATTAGAAATCATAGAAATGTCAAATCATGTAATTTCTTAAATTCCTAGTAACTTGTACATTTCTCAAGTCTCAACATTGTGAGGCCCAATCTTTGCCGGCTCAATTTTACCACACACCCGCAAGGCTAAACTTTTGAATGTGAACTTAGCAACACTTTTGTTTGACTTACCAACAATTATTTCTGGTGTAAAAATAAGGTTTTGTGCATCTAAAGGATGCATGTTGCAGCTCTGATTTCCTATTGGTTCTAAGAGTTATGGGAGTGGATAGAGTAGCACTTCTTGAATCACACATAGCAACAAGCAACATATCCACCCAGGATGACAAAGTTATTTTTGGAATGGGTTATTACTGATGTCACCATGTCTATAATGCACCGGTTGTGTAGTTGCATCTGTTTCCTACATGTTTAGATTGGGTACTGCATGGTGTCATGACCCAATATCCGGTTCTGCCAGGCCCTTAAGACAAGGATTTATGTCCTGGTGGGATGTTCTATGGCATACTAGGATGGGGTACCATCCCATGTATCGGGATAGTGCTGTCCCATCAGCATCTCGGCATCTCAATCGAGATATCCTGGGACATCTCGTCCCAAGTGTCGGGATGGTGGCAGATCTCGTTCCATAGAAAAGCCGGAGTAGCTCTATTCTATGAGATTTAAAACCTTGCTTAAGAGTGACTATAACCAAGATTTTAAATTCTCTTGGATGGGGATGTCCCATTTTTCCTATTGAATGGGATCAACCACCATTCTACCATGTTTGATACTTGGGATAGGGGATTTCTCAAGATGCATTGATCGGGATGATGGGTAATGGCGGGACAATTTTGTCTTGACATATGGGATGGTATCTTAGTGTCCTATGAGATGTCCCGCCAGGACTTGAATTCTTGACCTCAACTATCACAACCCGGGACCCAGTTTTGCTAAGTCCCATGTGCGATAAGAATTACAATAAATCAATAGCTTCATTTCAATTAAATTAATTGATGTGGTAGCATATAGTTTTCATTTCAAACCTCAAATTGCATAATTATAAATAAGTGGACGGTCAGTTATATGTAGCAAGCTAAGACTCACCCAAATTTAAAATTTGCAGCTCATAGCCTGAAATCATGACAAGGTTCACTTCATTTGATCATCTTGAAGTACAAAACCAGTTCATTATAGAAACACATTTTACATCCTTCAAAATTGGCATGTTAAAATGCTCTTTCATACTATTAACACAACCACTTTTACAACTACAGATCTTACTTAAAGATACACAAAATATCTCTAAATCCCTTCTAGGAAGTAGCAGACTCGCTATTTACCCCAAAAGTGCTTTAGATCCTTTAGTAGTTCAAAAGCCAGTAGAACTTTCACCCTGAAGTATAACAGATAAATAGATGATCTTCAAAGCTCAACAAATGGCCAAACATAGCTGAAAATACAAAGTTAAGAAAAAAAAGAATGATAAAAGGATTAAATGAATAATGAATAATGTTTTTACTTTTTAATACTTGAACAACATTGGAATGTTGTCTTATGAAATTTATCAAAATAAGTGCATTATAGTTTATTTTGACAACATTACACTTAACAATTAGTATGATAAAGATAGTTGCCTTGAAAAGTATCATTGAAAGTAATTATTTTTGAAAACATTGGGATGCACTTGAAAATACTTGAATTAACCGAAACTTTAAACCGCTTATTACAATAATTTCAATACCAATCAGTCAGTAACCAACTATTATATCTATTGGTCATGGGTTCATCGATCAAGGTGTCCATTAGCTGAGGGCTTAGGCCTACTATTGGATTTGCTAATTAGCGGTTCACTGATGCCAGCTATCATACCCATTGGCTAGAGTTCATTGATAACCAAACCAACTATTTCAGCCATTAGTTAGGGTTTCACTGAAACCAACTATTATACCTAGTGGTTAAGAGCTCATTGAACGAAGTATTATACCTGCTGGTTAAAGTTTCACTAACCAACTAGAAGTTTTATTTAAATCCACAAACTGAAAGTCTTTTACTTGTAGGCGGTATGATGATTGGCCAGCATTTTTAATAAAAAATTGTTCAATATCAAAGAAATCATGAAAGTGGTGATTGAACTGTGAATTCTCAAATAAAGACCAAATAACATTTATTTGTTATGTCAAAACCTGAATCTCACCTTTGCTTAGCTAAGGCAACCTTAAATCAGAAATTTGTTCATAATTCAGGTATCAGAAACATAATCTGGCATCATACTTTTGAAAATAGTTTTGGATTTCATGAAATACATGCACTTTATAATAAATTCAATACAAAGAGAGTACATAGAGATTAGCGCATAAATGCGGTAAATAGACTGTCAGTTTTCTTACGAATGCCTTTCTCAAAATTTCACACGGAAACCTTCCTTTTATTCTAGCTGATTGCTTGGCATCCAACCTTCTTTTGGTTTTATTCTCTCCCTTCCCTCGCTAGTTCCTAATTTATAGGTGTCTGAATTTGTTGGGGGAATAATAGATTGAGGTCTGCGTCCTCCTATATATATGTTCTTTGGAAGCGTGAGTGTCCATCTGTTACAGAGCTGTAGCCAGTAGTGGTGGCTGAGTGGCTGAATTTCTAGCATGAGATGGCTTTTTTTTTAGTATTTAGCAAGGGGTGCAGTAAGTATGAAGTGGCAACTTAAAGAAAATTAGCACGTGGTGGCACTTATTTAATAGCATGTGGTGGCAGTTCAAGCATGAGGTGATTGTTATTAAGCATGAGGCGATAACTGTTAGATGGCCGAATTGTGAGATAGCCAGAGGCATCAGGTGGCAGCTGCCTAAAGAAAGAATGAGGTTGCTGCTCATTAGGAAAGCATGAGGTGCCCATAATCATATCTAGGGTCTTATTAGTCACTCAATTCGAGTCCTTTCTAATATTATTACCGTGTAAAAGATTCATTTCCATGATGTTCCTACTCACTGATTTCAATAGTTGCTATAATACTTTTAGCTTGCATGTACTAATGATCATAATTTAATTGTTGGGTATTTCACATGGTATTGTGAACTCTTTTTATTTGTGAAGTTATCATATTTGCAAAATCTAGAGGTCGCTCAATTCCTCAATCTATTTGCATTTGGAGTACTTTAATAATTTTATGCAATTTGTTTTCCACCTCAATATTATGCTTGTATAGCAAAGCCAGTGCTTTTTATGTAGGAAGATGGACTAGATCAAAACAAGGATCATCAGCAAATTTAATAAAATAACAAGGTTATTTTGTTGCCTTTGATATTCATTAGGCCATTAATCTTGGATTAACCAATTTTGGGCAATCCATTAGAATTTTCTCTGGTGAAAGGTTTTCAAAATAGCTTTTAGTCTAGGTATGATATGTAATTTTAGTTATATTGTAGCTTACCTTCTCTTAATAAGCTAGTCATTTGATCCTAAGTTCCTGACTTAGATGTCCTGACCTAGCTTTGCAATAAACAAAATCAGGGATGCTTATGTTGTTAGAAGGAAATATTCAAATCTTATTAAGTTATGCAAGCAAGATTCATCCATCCCATTCATGTCCAAAGAAAATAGTCTCCCACCTAGTGACATTTAAGTAGCATAACCGGGGGCAAACATTATTGAACTCTTGTTACTATTTCATCAATGCTTATCTTATAATTGACCAAGATAATTCGTATTTGTAATCAACAATCTTGTTTTGATTAATATATCTGCATCAAGCATTGTATGGGAATTTACCTTTGTAATTACAATTAACATGACTATCTGGCCAAAGTTCTAGAATCCTTTTTATGTACCTTGCCTTCCTCTCTGAAGTTTCTTCTTTTTGGGCATGTACCATCTATTTGATTCTTATCCTTGGATATTTGGTTGGCTTTGCCTTTTCAATTCCTTGTGCTTTGTAGGTATAGCCTGAAGCTTTAACATTTGATGCACAGCTAGAGTCTAAGTTGAACCTCTTTAGCTATAAGGTTAGCTTGCAATTAAAGGTGATTGCATTGGTCTATAAAGTTCTTGATGCATTTTCTCTGCATTGTCGTCATCTTCACTTGTCATCAGTTTTGTTCGTTTTTAGGAGTACTTGGTGCAATGATAAGGTTGGTCCATTGTGACCTTCCGTTGTGACCTGGCATCATGGGTTTGAAACAGGAAACAATCCTTTGCATGTGGGGTTGTGGCTGCATATGTCTAACCCTTCCAAAACCCCTTAGTCGCAGGAGCCTTGAGTGTTTTTGGGGACTCCATGAAGCAGGACCTTGTGGAGATGGTCTTTTCTGTTGGTAGACCTAATTTGTTAGGAGGTTAGTGGTTTTCCACCTTTCGGGGCTCCATTCTTTTGCCGAAAACAAGATGGAAGGGAGCAATTTTGGGGATTTGAGGTAAGATTGATACTTTCTATATTTTCCCTAGGAGGGAATAAGGTTTGGTGTTAGCAAGATTATTATATGGTTTCAGGATTGAAAAGCAGGGTTTGTGTTGACCAAAAATCTATTTTTGGGCTATGGTTTAGGTGAAGCAAGGGAAGAAGAGAGGAGGAAAAATACCTATGAAGTTTTTTCCAGAATTATAAATTGTCTTGTAAGCATTAAAATAAAGAAGGTTGGCATATTTTGTTCTGCGAGGTCCCACCAAGTTTTTTTCCCTTCTAGTTCTCCAACATGTGTTGATTCTATGGAATTACCACCAGTTCAATGTTACCGCCTTGAGAAGTTTGTACAAAATCACAATAATTTGCAGTTCTGCTTTTGAACCTAGTGCCCATTAATATAAATGTGTAAGCTAAGGAGCAACTTTTTTTTGGGGCTAATTAAATAAATCTCATGCCCTAAACTTCTAAAACTTTTTTCTTTTTCCACTTTCTTTTGTAATTCTTAACCGTGTGAATGCCAGTTGTATGAGCATTCATAGCCTTGAGCTGCCCATGGTGCTAAACCCTTCTTCAGTAATACCATTGGTCTTACCTTTTCTCTAGTATGAGACTATTTTGGTTCCATATCATCTTTCATAGGCTTCATAGCTTTTAGATAGGCTTTCACAAGGTTGTGTTTTCTTCTTTGAAATTGTCTCACTTGTGCATGAAATTTTTGATTCTTTCATGGTCTTTGATTCTATAATATATTTAATAAATTTTGCATAGTAAGATTTTAGGCTTATCATATTTTTTTTTCTTATGAAATTCTGTAGATACTTTCTATTAAATGAGAAAGGTGAGAAAGTTGAGGAGCATACTGGAGTTGTGAGAACCAATTGTATCGATTGTTTAGACCGAACAAATGTTACACAGGTGATGGTTTATGGTTGTGACTCACAATTTTATTTATTATGAATGTTCGTATTATATATCATGTTTTTATAATGCTTCATCTAAAATTAGTTTAGTTCCATTTCATTAAGTGTAAGAAGCTTAGAGGTAGGATGATAGAGAACAATCATCAATTATCGAGTGACAGTTAAAGTGCTTATGCCCTTTTAATGGCTTTGCACAAGTGTCTAAACTCTAAATCAAATAGTGGAATGCTAACAGTGGTTTCAATATTTGTATGAACTGTAGTTTACAGTTATAAAAGCACATCATTTTACTTTAAATACAACGTGTACACAATTTCTTGGCACTCTGGTGTTAAGTTAAACTGATGAGATCACACTGGAGTATAAATTTCTTACATTTATTACTAATTTTGAAGGAAAAAGGATTCCTTAGCTATTATAAAAGTTAATTAAGATAAAGGTAAAATTGTTAAATCTGCTCAGATATTCAATTAATGTTTATGAAATGAATCATCAAAGACATTTTACTCTCATATTAGAACTACACCTCAAGTTCTACCAGCCACAAATATTGGTGCTGGTCATCATACTTTCTTTTTAAAGGTCTAATCTTTTCCTATATATAGTAATTTTATCTGATAATTTGAGCAAATACATTTTCGGACTTTCCTAGTTCTCCCTTAGGGATCGTTTGGTTGGGGTTATGTCAGATTATGCCATAATCTGACAATTCTTTGGAATCATTTTTCTGGAAAAAATGATTGCGGGGGAAAATAAATTTTACCCTGTTTGGTTGGCGGAAAAATTACTCCAGAAAATGGTATTTAGAAAAGATTACTATGTTTGGTTGGAGATAATTTTGTATAAGAATATTGCCAAATTTCCAACAATGCTCTGGAATAAACAATTCAAGCAGTGACATTTTTATTATTCAGTCTATATGTTGGCCATTTATGGATCACTTACATGAAAGCTCTCAATATAGGCCATTTCGAATATCAAAATATATTTACATGAGTTTATAAATATTTTTAAACTAATTATATATATATTAGAAAATATAATTCATATTATAAAGGAGTTTCAGCATTTTCAATTTCTTATTAAGTAAATATATTTGAACATAACCACACTGATTATTTTCATTTATGGGTTTCAACCAAAAAAAGTTGGGGCATTTCTGTCAAGCAATTAAATTTCAGATTATGTTTGCTTGGTAATTTGTCTTGGAAAAAAAAACTACCTCTTTAGTGGTATTTGTTTTTCCTTTTCTCTTAGTAAAATAAGCATAGGACCCACTATTTATTTCACCATATCTCTTATCTCTTCTTTTCATACCAAGCATGGTAATCTGACATGGGATTTATTTTCCCATGTTAGATTACCCCAAGCCAAATGACCCCTTAGGTTGCGTTTGGTGGATCGCCAGGAAATCCTGAATGGTAATATGGATTATCTGCAAGATAGATTATTATTGAATAGATTGCCAGTAATACTGATTACTGTGTTTGATATACACAGGCAATCTATCAATAAGATTGATTACTGTGTTTGGTATGACAAATAGATTACCAATAATCTAAGCTTAAATTTCCAAAATATCCCTAAGTCAAATTTATTAAAAATATATTATAATATAATATAGTAATGTAATATAATATTGCATTAATATAATATATTATTTGATATTTTGTAATGTGATAGAGTAATATATTATTTGATATTTTATAATGTAACTATTTATAAAATTATATATTTAATAATGTATTATATAATATTATTATATATTATATTATATTAAATATATTATACTATATTTAATATAATATAATATATGTTATGTTATGCTATAAAATGTAATATATAATTTAAATTATTTTATATTACACTCTATTGTTATGTAATATATATTTTAAAATATTCTATTTTCTAATATTACAAATAAAATAAAATAAAATATATTAACGTAATTTAGAATAATATTATTATATATACTATAATATTGTATTACATTTTGTTTTATATTTTATAATATAAAATATATTATATTAAATTATATTTAATATAATATGTTTTTACATTATATATTTGTATATAATATAAATATATTATATTAAAATTAGTAACATAATATAATATTATTTTAAATTTAATAATATAATATATATAAATTTAATATATTACTTAGTATATTTAAGAGATTATATATAATTTTTTTACATTTATTTAGTATAAAAAATAATTTTTAATTTTTCAATTTTAATATAAAAATATTAAATATTTTATATTTAATAATATAATATATTTAAAAATTATATTTTTAATAAATAGCTAAAATATAAAAATTATATTTTTAATAAATAGATAAAATATAAAAAATATATTTTTATAAATAAAATATAGATTTAAGAAGAGATTTTAACCAGCACTTAGAGGACAGATGAGAGGGAGAAGGGAAATATTTCGTTCTCACCGAAGCGAAAGGAACGGGGTAATTTTGTAAAAATAAAAAATACCAGATTACTACATCTTCGGTAATCTGGATAGCCACCTCTCCTCGAGGTAATCTGGATTGCCACATGAAAGGTAATCCAGATTACCACTACAACGTAGATTACCGATTTAAAAAATACCAAACAAAGTTATTTGGTGGGTCCGGCCTAAAATTACCAGTAATCTAGATAGATTACCGTCTATCAAACGCAACCTTAGTTAAATTTGAATGCTATTATGATTGAGATGTTGTTTGTCTGTTACTGGACATTAATGAAAATCATATCTTGATGGATAATAGGTTCAAATCTGCAGCATAAATTAGCTATTATAATTTTCTTATAACATGTACATCCATAATGATAGAGAAACAACTACTTTACAAGTGAAACAGTGTTGCCTTTGAAAGAAGAGAGGGAGCATGTCAGAATCTCTTAGTTAGATATTAAAGTAGCCGCTGGATGTGGTTTGTTGGTTGTTATGGAATTATGAAAGCCTTTGTATACTTATTGAGGACAGCTTAGTATCTGCTGAAAAATAATTTTCTTCTGGATGTGACCCTTTCCATTGCTATAAGGGAGAGGTGTCTCTTTGACTAAATCATCTAGCCAATGATAGCAGCTGACATCTTTATTAAACTTAGACAACTAGAAGTGAAAATGAATATTTACTGTCATGCATATCAATTGCCTTTTATACTCTAGCTGCTTTTCAGTAAAACCTTATCTTTCTTTACGCAGCTAACTTACAAGAGGAATTTCAAAAGTTTAGACCGATAAAATGAATCTTATATCATTCATCCATTGTGCAATTCTACTCTTAAAAATGTAACCCTTTTTCAATTTTAGATATTTAGAATTCCAATAAGAGTACTTAGGCTTTATGAAGTTGTGGCTCTCTGTCCTTTGTCTCCTTTAATAGATCCAAGAGTGATGGGGACACAATAGACACAATAGAATTAGAGCTGATTGTGCAAAGTTGGGAGGCTCTTCTGATGTCATGTGTAACACATACTTCGGTGACTTTAAGGTAAGCTTCGATAGAATAGAAACAAGTTGCAACTTATGCAACATGGAATGATAGTCTATACAAAGGGTCGAACAAAGTGAACTGATTATTACAAAGATAAGAATGCTGAGTTCGTGGTAAGCTTGAGAGGGATAAAGTAGGGAATTAGTCCATTAAAGGATGTACAGGAGCCGTATGCATTGACAGCATAAGTAATGGAGAATCAATTCAGGTGGTATTGACACGTTTTGGAGATATCAAGAGAAACTTGTAACAAGAGGTGCTTGGAGCAAGGTATGCTGTCTTAGTACCAGGCCCTGTACCGGTGCCACTCTATCACTATGTTGGTATGCCTAGTATGGGGACCAGTTTGGTACATCAAGTGTTGGTGCATCCCTTGTATCATGTACCGGTATTGAACTAGTATGGTGTGGTACATCTCATATTATCCAGTTTGGTACGGTTTGGTGGCTTGGAGTTCTTTCCTTCTTTTTAAAGGGTTAGGAGACAATAGGTGAAGCATTAAAATGACATAGTTCGAAGTTATGAAAAGATTTGTAGAAGTTCCATTACTTGAGAGGTAAGCATTTTTATGGGCCGGCAAATAAGGAAGCTTGATACTAAAGAATATAAGTAATTTTTTATTATTGCTTCTTGCTTTGCCCAATATTTTGGAGAAGATATAGGAAAGACTTATTATTTAAAATGGGCTTCTTCTATATATCTTGATGTTTCTTGTTATAATGGTTTATTTGATTGGGGAAGTATATATCAAACAATTTTCTTTATTTAGGTAACCAGGGTTTCCGGTAGAGATGGGAACTGGGCCGGGCCATCCATGGGCCGGCACGGCCCGTCACAAAGCGGCCCATAATAAGGGGCTGGGTCGGGTTTAGGTTTTCTGGCCCGCGGGCCAAGCCCGGCACGGCCCGGCCCGCGGGTCAACATGGCACGGCCCATTAGGGCCCGGCATGGCACGGCCCACAAGGGCCTGGGCAGGGCCAAGCACGGCCCGGCCCCCTTAAAATAAATAGAAATAAAATTTTTACTTATAAAAAATATTTTTTAATAAATTTAAAAAATATTGGGAACTAAGAATTTATTAATATAAAGCCACCTTAATGGTGGGGGGTTTGGCATAGACCCCTACCAGTTTATTAATTTAAATCAAAATGATACATGAAAGGAGGGGGGCTAGGCCTGACCTCCAGAATATAATAAGAAAGGAGAAAAAAATAGAGATGACTCACTTTAACAATTAAAAAAATAAAAATGTATAATTATAAAAAATTAAGAATTAAAAATAAATGATCAAAATCTTACTAATCATCAGTAGTGTTTGTATCATCATCATCAGAGGATGTTGTATCATGTCCACCTTTATCTTGAAGTCTCATCTCGGCATCCAACCAATTTTTGAAGCAGACAAGCATCTCAACTGTGTCGCCATTCATCATACTTCTCTTTTCGTCAAGAACACGCTGACCTGCACTAAAAGCGGATTCCGATGCTACTGTGGACATCAGCACAGCTAAAATATCGCGTGCAATGGCAGACATAACAGGATATTGATTTTTAACATTCTTCCACCAAGCTAATACATCTAGACTTTCTATTTGGTTTTCATCATATGCAGACTGACGATCATTTCGTAAATAAAATTCTAGTTCACTACTTAAAGATGAAGAAGATGAAGATGAACTTGAAGCATGTGTTTGTTTTCTCTGTGCAATGAATGAAAAAATAGATGACGAACGAGAACTACTAGAAGAAATAGAACCTTGTGCGGGTAATCTAGATCCACGAATTTTTTCATCATATAAAGTATAAATATCATAAAGAAGTGTTACCTCAATTTTAGCAGGTTCAGGATCTTGAATCATATTATTACAATATGCATCAAGTAAAATTAGTATACTTAATTTAACTCTTGGATCAAATACAGCAGCTAAGTTATGCATAGGATATATCTTGTCCCAATACTCATTCCATTTAGATTCTATTTGTTAAATAATAGGCATTAAAACATCATCATATCTATGTTCTGTAAATTTTTGACTAATCATATATGCTTGTTGTAAAAATGAACATGAAGTTGGATAATAAATACCAGAAAGAATATTAGTAGCATTATAAAAACTAACCAAAAAATCTTTCAAAGTTTTACCTTTATTCCAATCAATTTCAGTTAATGTAAAGCCTAATCCACGATCATTAATATATGCACTTAATAAGTTTTTATATGGGTATGCATCATGTATCATGCTATATGTTGAGTTCCAACGAGTAATTACATCAAGCTTAAATTTTTTAAAACGTTTATCATGATCTATACATAGTTGCTTAAATTCTTGAAGTCTTAATCTTGAAGCATGAATAAAAGAAACTGCATTTCTAATTTTTGAAATGACATCTTGAATCATGCACATACCAGCTTGAACAGAAAGATTTAAAATATGACATGCACATCTAATATGCAATAAATTTTCATTTAACATGGGATGCAATGAGTCTTTCAATAATGGAATAGCAGAATTATTATTAGATGCATTATTAAAAGTAATAGACATGATTTTATCATTAATATTATATAAACATGCAGTTTGATAAATGGCATTTGAAATTTGTTGCCCATAATGTGGAAAATCAAAAGCACGAAAAACAAGAATATATTTATTTAATTGCCAATCATTATCAATATAATGAGCAGTAATAGCAATAAAATAATTACTACCTACAGATGCTGTCCAAATATCAGAAGTTAATAAAACTTTTGCATTTAAAACAGTGTTTCAATTAAATTTTGTCTCATTGCTAAAAGTTAGTCATAGCTACTCTTCTAAATATACGTCTACTAGTTCTTTTGTAAGCAGGTTGTATGGCTAATTGAACACATTCTTCAAAATTAAAAGATGCACATAAACTAAAAGGTAATTCATCCTTAACTATACATTTTAGAAGTGCTTTTCTTTGATTTTCATGATTATATGCAAAATTACCTACAAGTGATCCCCTTGTATATTAAGGGTACTTTGAAGACGAGAATCATGCATCCTATGACTCTCTTGATGTCTTTTTAAATGGCCTGTTCCCCCACTACTACTACAACTATAAAGTTTGGCACAAGGTTCACCGAACCGTGCCGAACCGGCCGGTTCGGGGTGTTCCGAACCGGACCGGCGGCCGACTGGCACGGTTCGGCTGTAAAAAATGGCACAGCCGCCTTAAAAACCAAAAAAAAAAATCAGGCTTGAACCGGTTCGAACCGGTGCGAACCAGACCCGAACCGGTCGAAACGGGCCCGAACCAGCTGGTTCGGCCAGGTTCGGCTCGATATGATTCCAAAGGGGGGGGCTCATTTGTTTTTTGTCACATGGCTACAGTGTAGCCATGTGACGTCCAAAGGGGGGGCCTTGCTGCCTTTCCTTAATTAAGGAAAGGCACGACACAGAGAGCTTAAGAGCTCTCTGTGTGTTCTCTGCTGCGACGCACGAAGGAAAACCAAGAAAAAAATATGCAGGGTCAATTTCAACCCAATTCAACTTGCAAAAATCGAAGGGGTAGGTTGAATCAAGGTCCGTGTACCCTTCTTTTTTCGTATTTTCGTCTTTCATAGGGTTAAATTTTGTTAAAATCCGTGCAAATTAGAAAATTAAGAAGAAATGCTGTCAAAATTTATTTGTTGGCAATGTTTTTAGAGTATGTAGTAGATCTAGGATAGATCTACACAATGATACTAAAATCTTAATTTTTTGTTAAGTATATAATTTTTAAAATTAAAAATTAATTTTTATATTAAAAAATTAATAAAAAAATAATTAGAAAAAAATTATAATTATAAATTATTAATCTAGGGCTTGTAAGCTACTCTCACTATAGTCTTCACAGGGGCAACAAGTCATATTCCTCTCAGGACTCTAGCAGATACAGCACATCGTCCGTCCCCACCATCTAGTAGACCTGGAGACAGGAAAAGGAAAGGCAGTTGCACCCCTATCGGAGCACTCAGTCCACTCAGGTTCAGATACCAAAGACAGTAATGATAGTGCTTCAGATAGTGGAGGATCTAGTGATCAGGAAGGGGCAGGAGGATAGGAGTCGCAGCCTCCTAGTCCTATTCGATTCACTGGAGAGTCAGTTTTACCATGCCACGCAGGATACAGATCATGGAGCACCATCTGATAGATCTCGTGGTGATACGATTCCATATAGGCGATGGGCTCCGCGTGGTCGTTCGGGATACGATACAGCTGCAGATCTTGCACGTGGAGTAGGATCCTTGGATGTATTTGGATCATCTTCATATTCAGGATCCTCTTATCTGCAGCTATTGGCAGCTTATGGTCCATATGATCCATATGGTGCATCCGAGACATCAGCATCTAGTGGTTATTTTTCCGGAGCATCTTATGCATTTGATTTTGTTGCTGGTATATTTGGATTCCCCCCTTCACCTGCACTGCCATATCGTCAGTCTCTGGACAGCTCTCAGAGTCGGGACATCAGAGAGGGATCTGCGATTAGTTATGACCTGTCACGCATACCTCCTGGGATGAGCTTAGAGGAGTATCATGCTGCCTGGCAGGAGGGACATGCCGACTTTCCTACGGAGTACATACATGATCCCTATATTTATGGACATCGTCACTCTATCTGATTCTAGACATTGGTATGTAACTATATGTTTATGACACATTTTACTTTCCTTAATTGCTGATAATCTTAGTTTAATTATCAATTTATTTTTTATTTCAATTGAAAATAGTTCTAAATATTAGTATTTAGTCCTAAATCCTAAAGCGGTACGCCATCCTAAACCCTAAATCCTAAAATGGCATAAACCCTAAATCCTAAACCGGCCTAAACCCTTAAAAAATAAACCCTAAACCCTAAACCCTTAAAAATTAAAATAAATACATTAAACTTACGAAAAAAAACCAAATTTTTTTTTTTTTGGGCGTACCGGTTTGGACCGGTACGCCTCGCCGTACCGTGTCGGCACGGTACGGTTCGGTATCGAACCGGTACCGGCCGGCCACCGGTACGGCATCCGGTACCGGTACTGGGAACCCTGGTTTGGCACAATTTTTACATTTTGCTTTCCAGTCTCCATCAACCATAATTCTATCAAATTCATTCCATACAACACTAGTCCTCTTACGAGAAGAGGTTTCACCTTCACTAGGTTCACTGGTTCTAGAGGGATTAGGAACTTCGGGATTAGTTTTTCTCCCTCAGAAACAGGAGGAATGCCAAAATGACTTTCATCATGAGATGCCATATCTAAATTGATGAATGCAAAAAATAAAAACTAACCACAAGGAGGAATTGAGTAAAGGACCAGAGGCAGAGGTAGGCCGATATTTGTGAGCTTCCTCTTGTGCTCTCAACAAGGAGTGACCTTCTCTTTCTCTTGTACTTCTAACTTCTCAATAAGAACCTCCTCTTGTGTAGCACTTTAACACTTGCTAAATGCAAACTAAAAATTAAATTGCTAGAAGCCTAGAGTACTTGCTAAATATTACTAGAAGAGAGAAATAGTAGTAGTGAAGGAGAGAAGTGATGGTTTGGTGTGGTGAGAATGGGGAAGGAAAGGGATATTTATAGGACTCCAAATTTTTTTTCCAAAATACCCCTCAAATTAGCCGTTTTATGGCAGTTGGGAGGGTTAAAATGGTAAAAAACCAAAAAATAGCCGTTTTTTAGATGTTATGGGCCAAACGGGCCGTGCCTGGCCCGGCCCGTAACGGCCCCAAACGGGCCGTGCCAGGCCCGGCCCATTTTTTTAAAAAAAATTCAGAAAAAAAAAAAAACCGGGCTGATGAGCCAACGGGCCGTGCCTGGCATGGCCCACCACCCCCCGGGCCCAGGGCCATGCCGGGCCAGACTTCGGGTTAAGCCGGCCGTGCCAGGCACGGCTCGTTTAGTAACGGGTCGGGCCAGGAATTGCCCGTTTAGCCTGTGGCCTGGTGGGCTTGGGCCGGGCCCGGCACGACCCAATACCCACCTCTAGTTCCCAGTACCGGGAGCCGTACCGTACCGGCAGGCGTACTGGCCATTTTTTTATTATAAAAATATTCTTTCTTCCCCCCTCAAAGCATTTAAAACATAAAATGAACCTGAACCGGGCCAAACCGAGCCCATACCGGGCTGAACCGGACCGGTTCGTACCGGTACGGTACCATACCATACCGGTATGGAAATTAATTTTATTTTATTTTTTTAACGGTCCGGATGCCGGACCGTTTAATTGGCTTGAACCGTACCGGCTACCTGCCGGTACGGTATGGTATGCCCCTCATCGGGCGGTGCGGGATGGTACCGCATCCCTGTAGGTAACCTTAAATAATTATTTGATATATATCAAGACTGGTGTCCTAGCAACAATTGTGGGAATGATTTTACATCTGATTACGTTACCTTCTTTAGTTTTCTATAAGACAAGTGTTCATAATATATCTTCATTGTACAAATTCTACTTCTTATCTTTCTTGTGGATGATATTCCTTATTGTTTATGCTTGACAATTTTATTTTCCCGTAAAAGCATGTGCTTGTTTTTTTTATAATTGTCACCATTGTCATTCTGTAACAAGTAGTTACCATTTTTCTTATATATTATGTAGACTTTGGTACATAATAAAATTCTATTATTGATTTCTTTAGTTTGTGATCCACAGAGCATGATTGGGAGAAAGATGTTAGAAAGCCAACTCAAACGTATAGGGATTTTTGGTGCTGATGATGCTATCAGTGCATATCCTTTTTTTGATGCAAGCTTTAAAATTTGTGAGTACTTTTAAAGAACTACTTTCCATGACAAAAATCATCACCGGCTATAAATTAGGTTAAACATAATATTGTACTCTATTTGTTTTCATAGTTTGACTATTAGATGACTCTAAATTTACTGTGATGAAGTTGTTTTTCATTTCAGTGTGGGCTAATCATGGTGATGATATAAGCATCCAATACTCTGGGACTCCTGCCTTGAAAGGAGATTTTGTTAGGTAAATTTTTCCTTAAGAAGATTTAGTGATGATCATCTTTATGAACTTTAAGCAAGAACAATGTTTCTTGAAGATGCCATAAAAGGAGTTTTTCCAAGTTGACTATTATTGGTGCATCCACTCCTGGCATTTTAACTTCATCTACTATTTTGTAACCATTGTACTATTAGCATCCATGGTTATGAAGAGTATCTTACAAAACTAATCCAAATTTGTGTAATTAGATTTTAAATTTTACGAGGTGCAGTCTGTCACAAAGATTGAGCTTCTTAGAATGCATATAACTGTATGGATTTTAGTGATAATGCCAATTGGGTAAAGCATGCTTCTCTCTCACTGGGAATCAACCGTTAACTTGTGCTTGTATATGTATAACCAGTTCCACATCACTAGGGTGTGTTTTGCAATGCAAATCAGGTTTTACTTATACATGAACACTATCAACTTCATGGTAACATTGTGGAACTTCTAACATGTATCCTACTCTTCTGGTATGCTTGTATAAAATGATGTGATCATTCAGATAATATGCATCTTCCACTTTATTTATAAACATTCAGACAATATATGTGTGCACGGATGTGTGCATGCATGTGTGTATATGTACATACATACATATGTATGTATCTGATTACACTAAATAAGACAAAATATAACCAAACTTTGCCACTTGATAAGACAATTTTTTGTTTTTTCTATTATAGATGTTACTGTAATTATTTATTTCTTACTTTATTTTGGCATACAAGGTATGGAAAGCGAACAGTTCAAGGAATTATAAAAGATGGATGGAATGCTCTAGCTCGATATTACTTGAACAACTTTGTTGATGGGACCAAACAGGTTTATGGCTAGTCATGCTTTATATAATTTCGCAACCCAACTATAGTTTGTATGCATTGATGTCATATTGTTTAGTATAGTTGTAAAGATCTTTCATTCTTTGAAGCCTTACAATTCTGGTTTTTCACATGATCAGAATTTTGTAATTCATCTTTACTAATTTGTAAGATGTTTGGGGAGTGTTGTGGGCAAGAGGCTTTTACTTGGGTGCAGTTTTACTTCTTGAATTTCCATTGTGCAGTTAAAATTTTTTGCTTATTTGAGCAGTAGTAAGTCTTGTAATTTATGGTATTTTGAACACAAATGTTTCTACATCATATTGTGGCATATGGCTTTATGTAGCTATATCATCATTTTGTTGCTCATTTCTAATTGGTTGTTTAATGAATTGATGGTGAAATAGTATAAAAAATTGTTGTTTCTTCTGCAATAATATTTGTGAATTATTTAAACCCCTTTTTTGCCCTAACTCCATGTTTTAGTCAATCCTAGTGCTAATTGTTAATCCTTTTTTTATTTCCTTTTTTGAGATTGGCTTGCAAGGACCACTAAAGTGATACCGGGCCCTGTATTGGTTACTGGCCGGTATGGTATGGTACCATACGGTACTGGGCCTGTACCGGGTCTCATGAAATTGAGAAAACCCTCCCTTTTCCAAGGCTACCTTGTTTGACCAGAACCAGCCCAAATCGGGTACCAAACCGGATTTCATGGGACTCGTACCGGTTACTGACCACACCGGACGAAATGCATCGGCACCGCACCGGATGAAATGCATCGGTACCGCACCGGACAAAATGCACTGGTACCGTACTAGTTACTGACTGGTATGAGGGTTTTTGAACTGTCTGGGGTTTCGGACTGATTTTCATAACTGAACCGTACCGGTTCTTGGCGGGTACAGTTTGGTACATCCCGAAATAGGCAATTTGGGATGGTTCCGAGAACCTTGTTGGCTTGACTGTTGTGTCTATTAATATAATTCTGCAAGATGCTTGTCTTAGCATCTTTAACTGTCTAATATTGGTGGGGAGCCTTGAAAACTTGCCGTTGTGTTAAGCAACAATAAGGATATTATTACACCTCAAGTGGTGTGACATTGTAGTTGACCAAATATGGGTACTAAAGCAACATTGGCATTTGAACCGATCTTAGATAAATGATATATTTGAACAGAACAAGTGTATCACAAACCATAGGTCTCAAGTCAAGTGTTGATTTTACTTCTAACAACTGCATTTGAGGATCAATTACATATAAAGGCGCCTCTTTAATATATTTGTAGGTCAGGTCTTCTTTTATCCTAGAAGTTTCTTGATAGAACCCCAAGTTAGCTATTCATCAGCCATAGTGGAATATTTATTTCATTTTTCCCATTTCTTGCATCACTTGGCCCCTTGAAATTTGTAGCTAGCGAGCAACTTGTGCTTCTTAGTGTCATCTTTGTCAAATTTAAGCTCCTTGCTGCCACTATTCTTATAACAAATGCCATGATTCTCTCTCCAATTTGAAGATGATAGTGTTCAGGAGTAATATAGTGTACTAGCAAAAAGCTTCAAAAGGCTGAGTGCTAGTGGTCGTGGAGTGAAAAAGTTATATGTATTTCATTATGTCTAAAAGAATGTTAATGTGGGTTCTCATCAGTGAATTTCTAGGAAAGGGAACTTCTGATCCTAAAATATGTAGAGAGGACTTTGTGTGTGATTATTTCTACAATGGGAGCATTTTATGCAAAAAGTCCTAAATAAAATTTGTCTAAGCATGGTTTATTTGACATAAAACCATGCATTAAAAATCATGGTCTGCTGAACCAGGCCGAATCACCTGGTTCACTCTATACTAAGCCGAACCAATGGGGGGTTGGGTTGGTTTGGCCCTGTTTTTCGAAACCACCCCTGAATCGCATGCATCGTGGCATACTGTCCCATACTGAAGTGTACCATCCAATGCAATACCGAACCAGAGCATATTGACCTGTACCGAGATAAAACTTGGAAAAAAAAATAGTTTGACTCGATTTGCTGAACCGGAACGAACTGCTTGGTTCACCCTGTACTGAGTTGAACCACCTACTGATCAGCACGGGTCTTGATGTTGATTTTCCGGACCTTGTTGAAAATAAATATAAGCAACAGAACAATCATTTGATACAAAAGCAGCCTTTAAATCGCTGACACTTTTCTTTTAAAGAGGAATACTCTATCAATGGCTAGTGCGTCTGAATAGGTTTGTTATATGAGGAATGAACTTCTCAAATCATTAAGTAACTTTATGATGGTTATGTTAATTTAAGTTTCCTTTTAAAACGAACAACCATAAAGCATTACATGTGAATCATCTCATTATTCGAAAATTCATGCATGAAATATTTTTTTACTGAAACACCAAAGTTATAGTTTTCCAATAAGAAATGAGTACTATAACTGGACCGGAACACGTAATTCCAGAAAAGAGTTCAAATAATTCATATAAGATCGCATTTTTGTACATAGCTTCACTTATTATCCGAGGCAAAACATACATCGTGCCATGAAGGCGGAAACTATTTGCTGAAAACTGTCTGTATAAAGAAAACAATCTAAAAAACATGTAAAATTTTCTCATTTTTTGAT
Source organism: Areca catechu (assembly GCA_021397845.1). Classification (NCBI taxonomy): domain Eukaryota; kingdom Viridiplantae; phylum Streptophyta; class Magnoliopsida; order Arecales; family Arecaceae; genus Areca; species Areca catechu. The sequence goes on along the minus strand of CM038049.1, from coordinate 147,402,831 downwards.
TGTGGTAAACTTATAAGTAACCTACTTGTCCTCATCAAAAGGAAGAAAGGGATCAAGAAAATAGTTGTTTACTTGTAAGCGAGAAACTAAACATGAGCCATGTATATTTATTAAAAGGATTCATGTAACTGGAATTTGGTTGTTCATTAACAAAGTATTTCTTTCATATACTGTAATGTTCATTTATAAGAACATGTAAGTTGCATTCATTTTTGAAAATGATTTAACCTTTTAGAATTTCTTTTGTCCAAAACATTATGCGATCTTTCATTCTATTTTTGTTTCCAACAAATATAATGAATGTTCTTGCAAGATCTCATTTTATAACTGCTTGTACCCATGGAATTGTTGAACTATTTCCTTCATAAGATTTTCTTTTATTGTTGCATGTGTCATAAGGATGCTATGGATCTACTACAAGGGCATTACATTGTTTCTCTTAGTCGAGATATGGCTCCTACAACCAAAGCAGCTGGCTTGGAGACCTATGTGGTGCGTATACACCATGTTGTTTGCTTAAAATTCATGAAAACCATACTATTGAATTATTAATTATGTTTTTAATTATTAAATCTCTTAGAAAGTGCGTTAATATGCTGATTATTGGTTATTTGAAGTTGGTTGTACTAAAAATTATACAAACTATGTGGCATAGGACAACCTAGAAAAAAATTCTATTAGGGGTTTAAAATGCTATGAAGATGCTAGGGCTGATTTACTAATTTTATGGTTTTTGTTTGAGGATCTGCATGGATGTTTAGACCCATATTGGTTGTGTTGGGGAGGACTTGGGTACTTAAGAAAGACAAAGGACCCCAAATTATGCCTTTTGGCTAGCCTTTTTTGATAAGGTTCTAGGTCATTGCGAATGGTAGTTGAGCTGATAAGCTCATGGCCCACATATCGACCAGGGATACTGCAGCACGAGCCATTTTAGGTTTGACTACAAGTTGGTCATCATGTGTGATTTATGATTGGACCTTTAAATGGTGAGGGTACCAGGTTTTAGTGGGAGGAGCATGTGAGGATTTGTTGATCTGTTTCTCTGTATTTGTGCATTAGAGAGCGGCTTGGGTATTTATGTTGGGGCAAGGAGCCCAAATTTCACCTTCTTGTAGCCGTTTTGGGTGATGTTGTTGTGGTCATTATGGGATCCCCTGGAATATGAACGGTGAAAAAGTTAAATTTTGATAATAGAGATGGGCATGGACCTGAGGTTAGAGATTAAAGTTAACAGTAAGGCTAGACAGGAAGATGTTGATTCAAAATCTAATGAGAAAAACAATATCAAAAGTTGGAAAGGAGTTAAGAAAAGGATAATGCTTACTGGCATCTCACCTCTATGAAATCCTAAGCCTCTAATCTAGATTTTGATGGTCTCAGTTTATGAGCGAAGTCCAAAAATGAAGTTTTGATTTTTATGGGTGTTATGGGGTCTGGTAGGGTCTGGTTTTTAGAACAAACCCAGATCCGTTTGGGGCTGTATGTCTAAATTTTGTTCCATGCTAGGCTTATTGAAGAATCAGGCTGGGGTCTTTTTTGGGTAATTAGAGTACAGGAAACCCGTAAGATCTTTGGATTGAGTTTGGGTAAATCTTGGTTCCTATCGGGTAACGAACTGTACATATTGAACAATTAATCAATCTAAAACTCTCCATGCTTTAAGATGTTTATCAATAAAACATCCAATTATATGCTTTAACAAAAAATCATAACCAACACTTGATTGTCAATCATATAAAAGGGATTGCCTAAACATTGAAATGGTACTATGTCAAGTATGAACAACTGAAAACATTGTAACATGTGATTGATCTTCTCTTTACCCGATTAAAATACAGAACAAGAGGTTCTAAATTTCATTACCGAACCCTGTATGAATGTTGCATCAAAACATTTTCGCATTGTAGAGTACTAGTACCGATACCAATTGTATGTACCAAAATTGAAATGTCAAAGAAATAAAAAACTGTTGATATCGATCATTACTGTCAATAAAAGACCATCGGTACACACCAAACCAGCTATACCGGTGGTTTTGGCATTCTGGTATTTGTACAGGTGTTGGTTTGCATTTGAACATTCAAGTACTGGCCAAGATCTGCAAAACCGACACTAGAAAAGTTCAGTATGTTACTAGTTCAGTATGGTATGGTCGGTGCTTTACCCTATTTAGATAGGCTCTCAAGACTTTTTCTTTCTCCCAACCATGATAGCAGTTGGTACAGGGTGATTACGCTCAGTTCTGACTGTTTGGAATTGGTTCGGCTCATGTACCAAACCAAATGTGGTATCGTAATGGGACCTTATCAATATGATACAATGCAGGATGGTATGAATCAGTAAGGCAGATCTTGGCAGTAACAGTATGATCCTGTTCTTGTGATTTTTGATCCATGGAATGAACTAATGAAGTTTCATACACTAAGAGTTCAGAAATTAAAGGGTATATAAATAAAACTAAGATTATATATATAAACTGTGTAATTAGTTGGCACTGGGTTGGGTCGAGCATAAAAACCTGAAACTCAGATCTGACCTAAAATTTTCAATGGATCTGACCTTATACCCACACCTAACCTATTCATCTATTGGTCAGGGGGCCTAGGTTTGGGTGCAAGTTGGGAACCGGTTTACAGGCCGGAGTGACACCCCTAACTTTTGTTGAATTATAGTGCTGGTGTTATATCAGAGGAAATAATTAAGGCGGGTGCAACATGCCTACCTCATTTTAGGACTTATTGCAAGCAAAGGAATGTGGAAGGACTAGCCAAGACCGAGATTTTAAGTACCATGAGACGGGATTGTCTTGGTTTTTTCGTGGAATGGGACTGCCTTGCATCCCAACACTTGGGGGCAGCAGATGTCTTGTCTTGACACCCCACTGTCCTGCACATGTACTAGGAGACTCTAGGGTGGCCAGCCATCACCATCAAAAAAAGAACTTTCATTTTTGTTCCTTTTGTTCTGGCATCACTATGAATTGCTAGTGTGAGGCATATGCATGTAATATTAATTCAGAATGGTAATGATGTGCATGCACATATAGGGAAAAACTAATCAAGTTCATATCAGCAAAAAAATATTTTTTGGAATGGAAAATATAAAAAATAACAGTTTAAAGGTTTTCTCTCTTGTATCAATAGCAAAACTACTTTTGTGCTTAAGTGCTTACTTTTCCTAGGATTGAGTCGTGTTCATGGTGATGTCATTCTTGATATCGAATGTGAAATTATTTGCATCTTCTTTGAAATGTATGTTGAGAGGATTAATGCAAAAAATTGGTAGGTTTTCGATAGATTTTAAAATATGTTCACATGTCTAAATTACAAATTATGAGATTATTAATTACTATTCTTAACTATAATTGATGGAGATTATTGTTAAGAACAAGGTTCCCAGTACTGGGACCGGTACCTGTACTGATCACTGACCGGTATGGTAGGATACCGGTACTGATACCGTATCGACACTCGGTATGGAAATTATTTTAGCAAAAGTATGTTCTTTTTCTATGTTTTTTGTACCATATCGATATTGATACCGTATTGATACTCGGTATGGAAATTATTTTAGAAAAGTTATGTTCATTTTCTAATTTTTTTTGTTTCTTTTAATCTCAAATCGATTTTTTAGGATTTATTAATTATTTTTAATTTCAAATAGATATTTGTTGATATTAATTGATGTTTGCATCACTTCAAAATGCTCTTAATCATGTGAAACATGAATTTGATTTTCTAGAAAAGAAAGTCAAGAATTGAATTGAATTTCAGAAAATGAATAACAAGATAGGATCATGAACACTAACATTGTCAAGAATACCTTTCTAGTGTTGGCTTCTTCCTCATTATATTTATTCTTTCTCAAAGGCAAGAAGTTAAGTAAATTCTAGCAATAATTCATTCTCTTATTACTCGAATTGGAGCAAGAATATATAGCTTTCTCAAGGTTGCATTTAAACTCTTCGGTGATTCAATGATTAGCATATCCCTTTTAACATCAGCATCTTTTGAATTATTAATACCCGGTTCAGCAATGTTATCTTTTGTTATGGATGATGATTCCTTAGTAGCTGTCCTTTCGTGAGAATCAAATTAATTTTTTTTATTTATTGAATGTTTTGAATTCAAATAGATGTATTTTCAAGACTAATTCATCAAAAATCATTATGAAATGCTGTCTAACCTCCATACTATAATATGTTTTAAAAAAACTTTATAAAGTAAGCTTATGAACAATTAATTGAAGAGAAAGGAGAAATATAAATATAGTTACATATCGATATTTAGAATCGGATCGGGTGTCGATGTCCATAAATATCGGGATCATTAATGTACTCAGTAGGAAGATCAGTAAATCTCTCTAGTCAGGTAGCATGGTAATCCTATAAGCTCATTCCAGGAGGTATGTGTGATAGATCGTAATTCATAGTAGATCCCTTGTTGAGATCTTGCTTTTGAGAGGAATCTAGAGACTGATGATATGGCTATGGAGGGGCCTATCCAAATATATTGGCAACAAAATCAGATCTGTAAGATACTCTAGGGTGCATGAGATAACTACTAGAAGATATTTCGGATACATTATATCCATATTCCATATGGATCGTAAGCTATCGGTGCTTGCGGGTAAGAGGATCCATAATACAAGGATAAGCCTGATACATCCATGGCTTCTACTCCACGTCCAAGATCTATAGCTATATCGTCTCTTGAATAACCTTACGGAGCTCGTCACCTGTATGGAATCATATCGCCATGGGCTCTATCAGTCGGTATACCATGGTTCATATCCTGTATCGCATAAGTAAACTACAACTCACCAGTGAATCAAAGATCAATAGCTGGCTACATCTCCTTTCTTAAGGCTCCTCCTTGATCATAAGATCCCTGGCTATCAGAAGAAGCACTAGCATTGTATTTGAATCTGAATCAACTTAGTGCTTCAGTGAAGATGTAACCGTCTTTTTTTTTCTATCTTTGGACCGAATAGATAGCAGGGAGAGAATGTGATATATCTGGTGGAGCCCTATGAGGAATATTGCTGCTTGCCCATTGTGAGCATCCATTCTAGTCTTGCTAGCTACAAAACTGCCTGGTCGAGGAGGCGGTCTTAGTTTATCAAGCTCTGGCTCTTATTGACTTACGACCTATCCAATCATTGGATTTTTATTTTTATCAACAAAATTACTCACAATTAGATCAGAGTATTTCAGATCAACTTCTTCAATGCACTTTAGTCTCAACCTTAAATTATGGTGTATATATACAAGATCGTTGAGGTGTTTTTATTTTAGACGGTTCTCTGCTTGGAGTGGATAAGGTCGAAGGTTGACCTGTTTCGCTCATCCACTTGACATTATTTGGAGGATCTTGATAGCAAGATTTTTAAAATATTTTATCTATCCATTAAAATGCATCCATCATTCAGCCGCAAAAGTCATTAAATCATTTAGAATTTTAGATTCAACAAAATAAAAAATAATTTTGAATTTAATATTAGATTTATTAGTATCTACCAGGATTCATTTTTGATTTATTTTTGATGGCTACATTGGATCCAAAAGAATCTGTATTCTAAAAAATTGTATGGAAAATTTATTATTACTTGAAGTTACTGCTAATAAAAATTATTTAACAATTTTAACCTAACTCGTTCTAGGTATATAGCCACGACATTTGGGTCAAGCTCCATTTTATATATAATATTAAATAGAGCAGACATAAACTATTCATCCATGGCAATATCCAGTACGGAGTACTGGAATCTTGGATTCAGATAGTAAGCTGCACATACATTTTTTGAATTAGTCAAGTGTACTTGTATAAATACAGTTGAATTTAAATTTTTAGAACCTTCATGATTTACCATATACCTGCTGATGCAAATCCGAATTCATTTGATAACTCCATCCATCAATGATCCGAATATATTCATTTGTATGTGATGGATCTATCTCTTGGATCTTTTTCTTTGCCCTTTCCATCATGTAATAAAGGAAACTTATCTGAGTATATCACTCAGAGTCCACGGTTCGAAGTATCTCATATAGTGATTTGATAGTCTCTACTATTCTCTCGATCCACTGCTAGAATGTCTGTCTCGTCACTAAGTTCTGTATAGTATTTTTCTTAGTATTTGGCCCGATATATATGCTTTATTGCCACTCTTGACAAATATCTGATGCAGCTCTACTTTCTTGTCAAGAAGACTATCAAATGCTATATAATTCGTAGCAAACCATATGATTCCTGGTCTTAATATTTCTTTCCCTATAAAGCTCCACATCAATGATATAACCCATGTATGGTTATAAATGAATCTTGTGATACTCTATGCTAATTCAACTATCTTTTGCACTTTACGAATCTTTCCAATATTCATCAATATGAATTTAATATAATGTACAGCATAAGAGATCCAGAAAAATGCGGTTGCCGCTGCATCGGAAGCTGCCTTGCAGACATATACTGTGGTCCATTATTTGTGATGACCTGCACGATATTCAGCTCTTCCACCTAATCAATTTGAAAATATAGCTGGTGTTGTGCACCTGATCTGAAGCATCAATAGATTTATAAAAAAATTATTACAATAAATTAAGAAGTTTATGATGCTTCGTCTAGTAGAACCAATCCAACCATCACATATCACTATCAATCCATATATGGACTATTTATTTTTATTTTGATAGGAGAACCTAGTTTTCTAGCTCATTATTGTCAAGAAGTTGACCATAAATATTCCTCGATCCTAGAGGATCTATACCTGTACCAGTAGCCTCTATAGATACAATAGTAGAGCGATAATATAGATTGCCTGCTGCCTATACTGGGATATGACTAAAATGAAATCAGGATCCGATAGCTGGCTATATATCCTTCTTTTATCCTTTTTCAACATAGTATCATTCTTTTATTGCTTGGAATCTTTGCTAGGAAAGGTATGTGGATCGACATCGTGGATAGTGGCTCATACTGGAATGTCCCTCCAAGATTCTTTTCTACTGCCAAATGCTTCCAACATGGATGCAATATAGCTGGTACCTCTCCTGACGGGCTCTTTGATTGAGGTTCTCTTAAATTGTATTTCAAACTCGCATACAACACTTTCATAGTCCAATCTCGATCCCGACTCAAAAGTTGACGGTCCAAATCGCTCTATATGTTTGGCTACCACCTCTAGCTATCTTTGCTCATACAAGTTTGCCTGAATGGCAGCCTCGATCTGTGTCTCATCGGAAGGAATAGATGCTCTCTCTAACTTTTTTGAAGTGATAAGGTGTTCTGCGATTTGATGGTCCTCCTTTGCCTTCTTCAATATTTTTTTTCAACTTGGAAATCAGCAAAGTATTTCTTCATTGATTGATGGACCTCTTGTGGACATTGTCAGCATGGATATATCAAAATAGCCGCTTGCCAAGTATTGCTTTAACCTTGTTATTCTACCATTCTTGAATTATATATTGTACCATTTATAACTCCAATAATGTCAACCCAAGAATATTTCTTTTATGCGTCCAACAAATGTCATGTTTTGGATCTTTCTTTTTCCTCGATGGATCCATTCCTGAAAATTGGAAAAACACATAAGTATTTTTATTTACCTATTATTTATTTTTAAATAATTTATATATTTAAATTTTTAGAATAAAAAATATAAAAAATATAATTTAATAAAAAAATAATTTAACTTAGATTTATGTAGGATTCTATCATGGATATTACATATATTTTTTTAAAACAGTGGGCATGCATGAAAGGCCATTTTTTTTTTAAAATTAGGTTTAGGGCACTCTTCACATGATGTATCAAAACTTGGATATATCGATACGAAACTTGTCGTAAAAGTAGCTTACAAGTCCTAGAATAATAATCTATTTTTATAGTTTTTTAAATAATTTATTTTATTTTATTTAATCTGAAAATATTTTTAAATTTTAAAAATTATATATTTAATAAAAAAATAATGATCTTAGTATCATTGTGTAGATCTTTCATGGATTTACAATATACTCTAAAATTAGGCCAAATAGAAAAATTTGAGTCTTTTTGTTTTTTCATTTTTCGTGAATTAAAAAAAAAGGAGGGGAGAGAGAGAAAGAGGGAATATGGATTGACCTACATATCTCTAATCGGTGTTTTTTCCTTGTTTTCGGGTGTTTGGATCGAGTGGAATTGTCAAACGAACCTTCCGAAGAGCTTTCCTAGAGTTTTCTAAGAGCATGAGAAAAACAATCCCACCCCCCATATGCTATAGTAAATAAAGGGTTCGGATCTGAACCAGACTCGAATCGGGCAAAACACGGTTTGATTTCTGGTGGTTCAAGGGAGGGTTTGGGTCGGACCGGTTGGCTATGCTGTTTTGCATAGCCAAATTGTGCCGGTCACCGGCCAGTCCGGTCCGGTACATCGCGAACCGGCTGGTTCGGCACGGTTCAGAAAATCTTGGTCAAGAATGATATGATGCTATTGAAATAGCTAGCATGCTATTGTTTAATGCTTCAAAATAACAAGATGTAAGTGTTGTGGAGTTTGCTAGAGTATGTTAAAGTTGTTCATTGTGAAGACTCAAATTTGTCCAATCCTACAGGATTGTTAAACATCAAATAAAGCTTTTGGTACCTCCATGTTTAATTAAGCTCCATGATGGAAGCCTGTCTCCGATTCTATTATGGTAGGATTCATCTGAGAGTCCTATTAGATTCACTATTGGACATGCTGCACTCCATAATCATTTAAGCCCACAATCCAAGTTTCTATTTTTATCCGGTGTCTGGGAAATGATCTATTGATACATGTGGACAAAGCTTATCAAGCGAGCTGCACTAGTATTGTTGAAAGCTGAAAGTACTTTTTGACCGGTCCATCACGGTTATTGACTTATTAGTGATATACTTTAGGAGGTGATGAACTCTGAAATAGTAATTCTCTTTCCTTTTACTATAGAAACATTGAAGTTGGTAGCCCATGGCAAATAAATTCTTGCGATCATCAATACTTACAAGTCATTATATGTAGAAGATCTTAAGATAGATTTGGACCCATGAATACAAAATGATCAGCAAAGATCCATGAACACATTTTCTTAATTTTGATTGAAAAACTCTGAATGAGCCATGTTAGGATATAGAAACAACTTTAGAGATCAACCTTACAGTAGTATATTTATCATGCTTTGAAAAGAGGGTTCTGGGGTCAGGAATAACGACATGAAGATATCCCTTGTACCTTCAGGCATACAATGACATCCTCGGATAGTCACACGTCAGCAGCAATCCTGTTTTTCTTTGCTTTGGGCATTTTAAAAAGAAGTCGAACTAGAACTCAGAGATCTTAAAATGGGTATGTTGTAGATCTTGGCAACAAAAAAAATAATATGAAGAAAATAGAGAGAAAGAGAGAACTAAATTTCAAACTTAATCTAACTACAAACATATTTCAAACTGAATTGAAAAAAGCCGAAAACATTCCTGTTATGTTACTAACTTCAAATAAAGAACACTCTGATGCTTCTCAAGGTTCAATGTGTAAGATTCCTAGCCATATATTAGATCCTAGATAACTGTATTGGGATATGTCAATTATGCGCGCGCGCACATGGAGAGAGAGCTGGGAAAATTATAGAAGGTTACCTACAGTTAAATGTCATAGAAAGACACAAAAGAACAAATATGGGAAAGAAGGGCAGGGCAGGATTTGGCAGACCAACTATTAACAAACTACTGTTATTTGTTTTATTGAGGTATTTGGCAACTTTGTTGTTGCTGTTAATTGTTGGGATCTACAAATTTGTAACGTGAATATACTAAATTAAAATGAGCAAGGCCCGTTGATGTGATTTATTACATATCAGTCTATTAAACCCCAATATACATTTTTTGCTCGATGCATTCAAAACTAAACTAGCAAAATTGAAAACAAGTTCTAGCATGCTGGTACTAGAGCCAGTACCTATCATCTTAGAGAAACTTTATATTTAGAATGAAACATTGTCTAAATAACTTAGCCATGTCAATCCGGTTAAGATTACATTAACAAAATATTTCACAAGTTATATCATTTTAGATAAAGTGTATACAAGGCAGAAGGCAGATTGAACTATTGAAGCTCCTAACCTCAAGGATGTGTTTCTTTAACTAAAGAGGTAATGCATGTGGATAGAAATTCTAGATTTACTATTTTAATTTTAGTTTTGCATAGTTTGCTTGTTGTTAAGTAATAAATGTAAAAGTGATCATAAAAGAGCTGTGTAAATCTCTGTAAGGCAAGTCTAACTTATGGATTGTGTTAGCAGACTCGTAGTGTCATTAGGATTAAGTTGTTAAGCATGGTAGTGTCTTTTCTATTTTGCACTATGGAGTTCCAGTTTTTATAATGGAAATTAATATTTTTACATCTCTTTCTCTCTCTCTCTCTCTCTCTCTCCCCCTCTGTGGCTGGCTGGCTCTTCATATTCTTTATCCATTTTTCCTCATTCCAACCACCTTCCTTGTTAGTCTTTCTGCTGCTTCTCATCAACCTACTCTCTTCTTAAGAGTGTTACATTTCTATTCTTCTAAATGAAGGTTAAAGAAATTGGATATTGTGTCTTTTCTTTTTTCCCTATTTGCAGCTTTTCTTTTGTTTGAGTAAAATGACACATTTATTTTCAGATCGCTTCTTTTAGCATGACAGAGAAGCAGGACAAGTTGCATCTACTGAACTTATATTTGTCTTTCAAATTTGCTTTTCTCAACATTTATGCATATCAATGTGGTATTTTTATTCCCGGATGGGATGCTTGAAACTCTAGGTAATATTTCTCTTTCTATTATTCAGCTAAACTGATTTAGATTGTGATTTTCTCATTTGCAGTCCTTCCGACTGGCTTTCGTGCTGGTTTTGGCTGGACTTATGTTTGCAGTGATGTCACTTAGACAAGGTGAGATATCTGTAACTTTACTCCATTTTATTGTTTCATATTAATTAGTTGTCTAGTCATAGGATATCTGTACTTTATAAAATATTCAGCTTATCTGCCAACTGAATACATTTTGCTTACTGTGATTAATCAATTGCTGATAAAATGAGTATGAATTCCTCAATTGTTTTTTACTTTGTAAATTTAAGTGTATAAGCCGCACTTCTTGCACAATTTTGTCCAAGAACTAGATCACTTCATCAAGAAATCAATTGTTGTTTGTTTGTTTTCATACACTTGGTGTGCTTGTACCAAATTGTTAATATGTTGCTTATAAAAGAAAATTGTAGCTTGACCAGTTGACCAGGGAAGTCATGTAACTTGAGCAGTCAATCAACAAAGTTGGACCCAAGCAACTAATATGATTGAAATGCATAATTTTCTTCTATATCAAGAAAGGGCTTTGCTTTGGGAAAGTTGAATCCAATTACCAGAATTTAGAGTGATCATATTCAAACTTTTATCCCTGTTTTTTACCAATAATTGATTGTGGTATGCCATTACTAGATGAGCTTAATGATATTAAACCATGTTCAACCCTGGCAGGTCCTAGTTGACCATGCCAATTTCATTGTTCCAACTTCCAAAGTTCCATATTGGTCATGATTAATACAGTGACTAACTTAATGTCACTTCCCTTGAACTCATTTATGTCACTTCTCACATGTGGAATTTAGTAAGACCAAAACAAAATGTGCCCTTCATATCACAAAGAAGCATTTAATGGCCTCGAAATGTATAGTGGGTCAATCATCAATGCATACATAAAGAAACTTGATAAATGACGATTCTGATATGCAGTCATATCATTGTTGTAGATCGTTGTTGACAAGTTGATCAGTGTGAGTGTCTTGTTAAGAGGGAAGCCATGAAATTGTGATAGTTTGGTTGAAATGCCACAGGTGTATGACGATGCTTTGTTTCAAACATTTGAGCCCATTCAATTGTCTGAATCAAGGATTCAGGTCCCGGCGAGACGTCCCGTGGGACACCGGGACGGGGTACCATCTCATGTGTTGGGACTGGACATCCTGCCAGCATCCCAGTATCTCAATCGGGACACCTTGGGACTTCCACTGTCTCGAGTGTCGGGACAGGACGGGATGTCAATGCATCCCATTCTATGAAAAAATCGGAATAGTCCCGTCCCACGGGATTTAAAACCTTGGTCCGAATGATGACAATTGAAGAAGGTAGAGGCTGTTCCAAGAAAGTATGTAAGAGGACCTAGGTCATATCAAATTGCTTGCTGATGTAGTCATAATAATGGAGGAAATACCAAGGACATCACTAGTAGTGATGATCAAGGGTTGATGCACCATACCGTCCCAACCACGAAACATGATTTGTGATATTGGCATGAAATGGGGATTGAACCGATGTGGATTGGTACTTACCATGCTGAATCACCCGGAGTCACTCGATTTTGAGCAATTTGGCCTAGTAAGGCTCTCATGTGGGTTCAATTAGTGCCTCTCCCTTAGTAATTGAGAGAGAGAAGGTTACCATTTGCTCTTTTCTTCCTCAATTTCACCCATAAGCAGTGAAAAAGAGGAGAAAGAAAGGGAAAGTGCAAAGGTAAGCAGAGAGAGTGGATCCAAAGTTTAGCAAGGTATTTTCCTAGATTCCGTCTTCCATTTCTTTGTGTTACATGTTATAGGTGAAAATTGAAAAAGTATTGCAAAATTATGCCATAATTGTCTTTCGGCATGATTTCATGATATATCATACATCGTAGTCATATCTATGCAATGGTATTGCTTTTTGGTTTTTTTTGATATTTTGTTATTTGAGATATATTTTTGGATAAAAAATTAATAGAGAAATAAGGGAGATGTTAGATTCCAAAAGTTAGTACCATTCTTGGGGTTTAGCATGCTCTGTTATTTTTTTTTTTAGCAATTTGATTAATTATGGACATATTAATTGCTTTTTGAATAAAAGGCCATCTTTAAAGAAACTCCTAGATTAATTAGAGTTTTAGTACTTAATTTTTATATTCGTTGAAGAAATATTTTTTTTACCTATTTTAATATATATATTTTTATTTTCAATGTTATAATTAATTTAACGTGATTATATAGTTATGCGATCCTTTTAGGCATGTAACAAAAAAATATAATTCATTTAATCATCAAAATGAACTTGCCAAACCCTATTTTCCACTCAAAACAAATTAAAGGAAGCATATGTTATTATATGTGTGTGTGTATATATATATGCAAAGTTTTGGAGCGAAGGTGTCCAGGTATCTCCATGGAACGGGATGCCTTATTGTTCTGTCCTGTCTTGTCCCGGTAGCGGTCCCGTTAATGCATCCCGATAGATATCTTCCATCTCTCTCGATTTTTGATTTGCTTTCTTTCTTTTATTTCCTTTTTCTTTCATTTTCTTATCACTTCCTTTTTTTATTTTTTCTTATTCTTTCTCTTTTCTTTCTTTCTCCTTTCCATTCTTTTTCTTCTCCATTGCTTTCTTTCTTTCATTTTTCTTTTTCTTCTTTTATTTCTTTTTTTTTTTATTCATCTTCTTTTCTTTCTTTCCTCTTCTTCTCTTCAATGGGTTTTGGCATCCTGACCCAGTCCCAGTCCCATTTTTTGACAGGAACGGGACACGACAACTATCCCTCTAGGATATAAAACTTTGATATAATGTGTGTGCATATATATATATATATAGTGGTATATCGGTGTAATGATATGGTACCAGTACTGTATCAAACTGGTCAGTTACTGGCATGCAGTCCCTTATCGAGATTGCAGACCTTGATGATAATGTCGTTGACATAGATTAGCAATAGATGCAACTAACACAAGTCCAACAAATAAAAGGATAGCGGTAGACAAGGATCCAGTTGACTACATTCCAACTAAGATCCAGCCAATTAAATCGCAAGATGGGGCTTCAATATTGATGGGTCTACTTCTAAACTGCTTAAAGACTAAAGACTAAAAAATCATTAATTTGGAGACCCCTAGCATGTGCATCAAGTGGTAAAAAATGGGCATTATTTAAATTGTCCTTTTTTAACCATTTGATGCATAAGCTAGGGGTCTCCAAAGCACATGAATTTTGGTTTGTAAGCAATTAGAGGAGGTTTATCACATCAATGTCTCGGATCATCAATCTCAAAGACCCATGTTCTGGTTTCACTTGATTGGACCCAACTTGAAGTGATCGGCCTCTAATTAGGTAATACAAAAGGAGCCCAGGTTTGCAGTTTTGTGGAGGAGAGAAAGCAGGGGCATGGAGAAAGGCTGGATTAATGTATAGCAAGAAGTGTCATTCTTCTCCATCACTCTAACAGGAATATCTTGTGTTATTCTTAATCTTTACTAAAATAAAAGTTGGTTCTTCCAAGGAAGTGGATTGATTTGATTCAAGGAATTAATTTAGTTGAATCTCTTCACATCTTTGGATCATTTATGTGACTCAGTTTCAGTGAACCACATAATATCTTATGCCTGCTATATGTTGATTATGTTTTATTGGTCTGCTTTGTTCTATCATGTCTTTTTTTTAAAAAAAAAAAAATATTGATCATAGTATATCTTAGGTGTCTTTTCATACAAGAACAAACACATCTCTACCTACGTGACACTAGCATAACCTAGATACCTTACTAAGCCAACAGATACCTCTTGACTCAAATTCTACTCCATCATTTTGAACTATTTTCAGAATGCTTGAGTCCTTCCCACACTATAGTCTTTATTAGGTTAAGTCTCATGCAATGGTGGAGCTAAATGAACTTGGCTGGTGGCAAACTATGTAACCCCAACCCTTAATATACCAATGGGGAATGTGATGTGGGTGAATGGAGACTTCCAATCCACCTAGATATCATTTCCCTTACCACATACCAAAAGTACCTTCTCCAATGATCTTTATTTTCTGTTTCTTTTATCACACGGTATCCCGATTACTACCTCATATATGCTGCTTCAATCCATCACCCAAAGTTTGTAGCCTTCTGCTTTAGAAAATCTCAGAAAATGATATAATACAACCAGCTATCAAGAGAAAAGAACTAAAATAGATCCTCTTTTCTCTATGCTTTTCTAATTGAAAATGACTGCAAGAAAAACCCATCAACTCTTATTTCTTACCCCATGAACAACTTTTGTCTTTCTCAGTATTATCATTTCTGTAAAATCTAATATTGTCCATATGCTTCTTACTCAGTTGATTTCAGGTGTCATTTTTAAACATTATTCGAAATGAATCAGTCAAACTCACATGTCTAGAAAGTGACTACTTGACTCCATGAGTTAAACTTTAAAGATGTCATTGTATAGTTTGCCCCCTTACGGAAGAATACCAGCTATGCCCCTCCCTATGTGATGCAATCTAACACTCATAATCCAATAGATATTTGGTCTAAGCCCTTAATGTGGAATAAACTGTGACATGATAAGAAAGATGCAGAATCAACTGATCATTACTAATTAATCTGGATGATGTCACCTGATTTTCAAAAATAAATTGAATTCATCAATTAAGTGTTAATGTGCTGATATTTGGTACCTATTGCTTCTATGAGATCTTATTACGATACATTTCCTTTTTTTCATGAGCCTTGTTTACTAGTGCAAGTATTATATTTATGTATGTGGGTTCATTATTAAGGCTTAGATTTAAATGTATGATATGGTTTAGTGTATTGTAACTGCAATATCTTAGGCGATTGATGGTATTATGCATATTTAGACACGCTAGCTCTTAAAGTTTGACTCCAAGCATGGTAGATCTTTGTATCTCCTTATTGGTCCTTGACCTGCTTCCACTTGCCAACAAAATATACTTCAAGCATTTTGGTGAACTTTGTATAAATCAGATAAACGTTTGGAAGTAAAGCATATGGAGTGTGCATATACAGTGTAAAAGTTAGTCATCCGGTGATGGACATTTGCATATTATTCTGCACATTTAGTTGAATATGTGATTGTGGTCAAATTGTTTTTTTTAAAAAAAAACTCTGAACAACATATTCTAAAATAACAATTTATACTACGATCAAACATAAATTTAGAAGGTAATTGATATTGCTACCATTTTTATAATTTCTTGAACATTATTTTATTTCTTTTAATCCAAAACTATATCTTTAATAAAAATTACAATCAATGAAAAATCTTGATTTCCTCTTCAATGCATAGATCACCCTTGATGCCAAAATTTCCTGACTTAAACAATTTTTATTCTATTTTAAGCATAAAAATGAAAAAAAAAGAGATTAGAATGAAGAGGAGGGGGCAGAGTGTACCTGATTTAGCTTAGATTTAAGCTCAAAAATGACAAACTATTCCTCTTCCCTGATTTTCCTCACAAAACGTACCATAAAGCTCTCTTTTTGCAGAAAAGAGAGAAGGCCATCCCAAACCGCTATGAAGTGGAACTAGGTGGTTCTGCTTGGTTTGGGCCAGTTCAAGACACTTACCAACCCAAACAACCATCTTGGCCTGATTCTGCATTTGTTCAAGTAGCACACCCTAAACCAGGTGATTTGGGTCCATTTGGCAAGCCTTGCTTTCTAGAAATACAGTCATTTGATCAGTTTTCTAACTTTTCTTTCTCTGCCTAATGGTATATCCAGCACTTAATGGTTCTTTTGTTCAATTTTTTGAGAAATCATGACTATAACGAATTTATACATGAAATTTAATTTTGTGATACATGCCAAAGATTTTATGATGCATATTATAATTCTAGCACATCTTTTGATTTTAAAATTTGTTTAATTTCTTAGTCTTTTTGCATATAACCCCATGGCTTTCGATTATTACATATAAATCGTTCCTATTTATCTTTTTGTAACATAAATGTTCATTATAATACTAATGATCCATGGCTAATCCCTTTTGGTTAACCTCAATCACTTGATTAGTACATTCTTGGGATATTGATTCTTTTCCATGTTATAGTTGTCGTGAGACAAAAATTGCCTCCTATTGCTCCTTCCACCAAAACCTTCTCTCCTATGGTGGATCTACTTGAGAACAAATCTTTGCATTCTTAGCCAGCTCTACATCCTCCTTTGTAGAACCCTTAGCTTTATTTAACCTATTTCTCCTACACCCTCTGGGAGTGCTATGATGGCATCTCGACCACAAATTGACTTATATGGTCATTCTTTAGGCATGACGAATGATCCTTCCTGCTATAGTGCTTTTTTCATAGATGGGAATCTCGACATTTTGGACTCTTCCTCGGTAAGGTCTTCAAAGTTACCTCTTTCTCCAACATCCTCCACCTGACTGCTTGCCTTTGCCGATATTTGTTATGCCATGGTCCAAGGGTTCAGGTTAGTTCTTTTGTTCAAAAGAACATCAAGGTCATCTGATCCATCTCATGGTTTTGAGATGTGCAATGGCATGAGGAGACGGGGTTAGAAGTAGGAGTGGCAATTCTTAACTCATTTAACCCATTTAACTTGATTCGTCCTATTGTAGATCAGTTTATGTTACATGCTTAATAAAATTTGGATTTTGACCTCCTAAATAAAAAGGGTAGTTCGGGACCTTTGGGTTGATAGATTTTTGACCTATCTTGTATCCATTTAAGTAGTATAACTAGATTCAACTATTGTGGATCGGGCTAGGTTTCCTACTTAATAAAATTTGGATTTTTGACCTGTTTAATAAAAAGGTTGGTTCGGGTTGATAGATTTTTGACCTATCCTATGTTCGACCGATTTGTTTCTGGTCTGATTGACCTGATTTCCTCCCCTGGTCAAGGGGGCACATCTCCTTTAACCTGAGTCCAATCAAGGATTTAACAAATCTAAATACATGTGGCATGGAGAGCTCCTCTCCCATCCATTCTTCTCTTTAGCTCCTTCGATTCTATCAAACACTCACTTGACCTTCTTCCTCATGTATCCTCTTTTTGGGCTAATGTCATCAACTTTGGATGATCTTCCTTCTCACACTGTTAGCCTTGCATGCCATCCAAATAAGATAAGATGAGAGTGGACATGTAACCCACTGCTCAGCTCAACCCTATTGGAGGCAAGGTTGCAAATGGGTTGGGTTGACCCGTGACTCAACTCGACCCAACCCGCTTAGACTCGATGCAACCAGTTTTCAAGGACCTATGGATTCGGGTCTAGTTCTTAAATTGGATCAGTTCCATTTTTTGGGTCAAGTCTGGATTTATTGAATTCGGACATAATTTGACCAGACCCAATCTAGACCTAGTAATATCCATTAGGACTCAAGCCTATTTGAACTTCTAAGTTATGATTTAAGACTTAGATGAGCTAATATTTTTAATATAAAAATAGATTTAAAATTAATTTTGTATTCTAATTTGTTTTGAAAGTAATATTGCTCGTTGTCTATTTTGTATGGTTTATAGTAGTTGGCTATGTAGTAATTAAAATAGTAGGTTACACTTGATCCAAGCCCAACGTAGATCTAACTTGGACCCAATTCAGATCCAAATTTTTTGGATTGGGACCGAGTTATAAATGGACCTATCCCAACCCGAATGACCCGTTGGGTTAAATTTTGGCCATGGATCCGACCCGATCTTCTATTGGATTGGGTTTGGGTCCAATATTTGGACCCGATTGAGGAACTAGGTCAGGTCAAGGTCACTTATGACCCGGTCTTACCCGACCTATCTGTAATTGGAGGAGAGTGTTGTTGTTCGGGAACTAGGGGTAAAAGAATCTCATGGGGATCTTGTCCAAGAGAGCTGATCTAGATGATTTATAATTCCTAAAGGAATCCTGTGCAAAGACAGCTGATCCAAATGGAAGCAGGATCATAGCCCATCCTTGTTTAAAGGTTTTAGGGGATGAGGATATGGGAAAAATCAAGAAAAAGAAAAAAAATTGTAGGAAGAATGGAGAGAAGGTATGTGTTTTAGCAAGTTGTTTTGTTAGATGAGCTTTCGATTGTTTATTACTTTTATTTGAAAAGTTAATATTTGAAACTAATTGAAGTTATCGAAATTTAAAAATAGCAGCCAAATGTAACTGAATTTCAGATATAAGATGAGAACCTCATGTGAAGCAAGGGTTGATCTTCTTCAATATTACTTAGGGAAAGATGATTTTCTCCAACATTTTATACAAACAGATCATCTCTAGTATTACTTGAGGAAAAAATCAATATATATATATATATATATATATATAATAATAATAATAATAATAATAATAATAATAATAATAATAATAATAATTATTATATTATTATTATTATTATTATTGCTACTTTTTTGGCATTGCCATGGTCGATGGTTAACTGCAAGATGTTGATATCGGAGGACTAGAAGAGACAAACGAAGAGGGGGGAGCAGGGAAAGCTGAATGGATGATTTGCTTTTGTTACTCCTCTCTCTCTCTCTCTCTCTCTCTCTCTCTCTCTCTCTCTCTCTCTTTCTCTATGTGGATGGGAACTAGTGCAATTTCACCTGATAACTAAAGGACATGTGCACCCTTTACTCCATTTATTGTGTGCTATCACATCTCAGAACTGTGAAGTGGATAGGATGGTTTACCATGTGAAAGGACATCATGTGTTCTTTTGCATGAATGACCTAAAACACATTATCAAAATCATTGCAATATCCACCAACACCTACATGGCCATGTCTAGGCCTCTTCCTTCTACACTAGCCTCAAATTTACCTTCCTTTCTATGAAGCCCGAGCACATTTGTTGCCTTTCCACCTTATAGCTAATTACCAAAATGGTTGGCCTGCATGTAAACTATCTAAACTACATGTCTAGCTTTTCAATTACGGGTTTTTTAATTAGCAGTTTATGGCCTGAGGTTTGCTCCAAGATGACTTCTTTGTCAAAGTCATCTTAAAAAAAAACCCTTAGATTTCAATCTAATAATAGGTGTAAGAGGAAGAGGATGTGAACATAATAGGGTATGGAAAAAGGGGAGACGGCCTTTTATTGACATGTTTTGATGCTGCATTGGGTTGTGGAATAAGATGGAATGAAAATCCTTTAGTCCACTTATTCCACCTCTTTTCGGCCATCTAAAATAGTTATTTGAGCACAACTATGAAACTGCTTTTCTAGAAGGATGGAATGGATATTTCAAAAAAAAAATGTTACACTAGATGCTCTACTTTTTCTATTCCTAACCCTTTTACCTCACTTGGATTACTCCAAATGAAAACTTTGAATAGTTTAACCCTCCAACTTCATTTAATTGAACTAACTTGGATTGTTGTAGAACCAAATACAGCCATCAAGGAAAAGAATGTGGTTACTTTATTTGTCTATGTCACTCTTTTTGGTCACAGTTGAGGATAAGCATGTGTACGCTAACTAGTATAACATTAATAGTGCATGTATTGAACTGTGAATAGCAATAAGGGAAGGATTTATATGCACATAAGGGAGAAAGCAATGAGTAGAACTACCAATGGGTTGAGTTGACATGTAACCTGACTCGATCCTGACTATATTAGACCCATGCCAATCCATATTTGAAAGCTCATGGGATGGGTCAGGTTCAACAACTGGACCCAATCTAAAAGTCTGGGTTGGGACAGATTTTGTATTTTTCAACCTGACTCAACCTACTTTGACCATGCTTGTATATCGTCTAGGTCTAATTTGAGTCAACAAAAGATGTGTCCATCCTGACCCAAACGTGATTGGCTCAATCCAAAAACCCAAATCATATAAGCCTCCTTATCCTTGACTCCAAATATCTTTTTTTAATTCACTGAATGAACTTTAATTTAAATTAATCTCTCCATCTCAACAACCACATCTCCCTCTCAGGTATTTTCACCTATTTATGCTTATAAACATTCGTATTTTATTTTTTGCTTTGGTGGATTCTTATTTTTATTGTCCTCAAGTTTATCAATATATTATGTATGTATGTATATTAAAAATTGTAGCTTTTAAACTTAAGAATGATCAATTACTTGAATGAAATTTAAAATTTTGAAAGAAAATTAAAGTTTTAAGTTGGCCTTTTTTTAAGTTTTATTGTCAAATTTTTAGTGATTTTATATTTTATTATATATTTTAGCTATAAAAGAATCACTAGATGCTTAACTAGAATCTTAAACCCGACCTGCTATGACCCGAACATGAACACTTTGGGTTGGGTCCAGGTCAACCTGAATTGAATGACCCACGGGATCATGGATTGACCTGGCGAACCTATCAGCTAATGGATTGTGTATGAGTTGAAAATCATGACTTGAATGGGAAAACAAGCTAGTAATTTTTTTCTTAAAGTTTTTGAAAGAAAACATATGTAGAGCCAATGGAAGAATCATGCATTTAGGCGACTTATATCTCATATGATATATAGTTAGCATGCAATAGTTGCATTTTTTTTGAAAATCATAACATGTCTTAAAGACTTGGTTTAGAAAGGGCCAGGGAAATTATTGAATTGTAAACCATTGAATGGGCCTTGACACCTAGGGACAAGCGGGACTCTCTTTCAGCGGCAGATATTCCCTGGGTAGTTTACATCTCTTGGGAGCCCCCACTCTCTAGTTTTCTCAAGATTAACTTTGATGGTAGTGTGATTGATGGAGACACTCGTGGTGGTGCAGCATTTGTTATTAGAGGATCAGGCTCTTAGTAGCTGTTGCTGGCACATAGTTATTTGATATCGTAGTTCCAGGGGCTGAACTTAGAAGAGCATGGGAGGGTCTTATGCATGCAAGGTTGGTATTGAGAGCTAGTAATATTCTCCTAGAAGGTGATTCAATGATAGTAGTGGGTTGGATCTTGAATCAGAGTTCCAATTCGTGAGAGGCATCTATTGCTTACAGACATGGTTTCTTTCTAGTACATTTGTCTTATTCAGTGCTTCACATATTTATAAGGAGGCGAACCAGGTGGCAGATTGGATGGCATCCCATGTTGTGAATTATTCAGGCAGAGTTCTTTGGTCTGATTATGAGGTGACACATCCTTTCCGACACTGTTTATTTTCTGATCTGGTTTGCTGTACTCATGGTAGATGGATCTAATCCATCTGTTCTTAGCCAAGAAAAGAAAAAAGAAAAAAAAAAGAGAAAAAAAAGAAGGAAAAAAAAAACAGTTTGGGGTTGAGCATGCCTTTGTCTGACCCAACCTGTTTGCAGCCCTAGGGATAATCGAAAGTACACTTAATTCTGAATGGTTGCTAACGACTTCCTAGTGCAAAACTGATGTTAGCAGGTAGAAATGTTAGTTTGTAAGATCAATTTTTTTGTTCTTCACATAGGATGTGGTTATGGTTCTGGAGTTTACATGATCATCAAGGTCAACAATGAAGAGAGTTTTTCAAGTAACTTTTTCAGTTTATATGGTCTTTGAGAATTATGAATTAGTTTGGTTGAAATCTTTCAGGTTTAGGTTTTACGTGATCAAGCTACCTGGGAACCATCTGATGTTGTCTATGTGTTTGGCAGCACGAAATGATGTTCGCCATTTCCTGCTTTCACTATTTTGGGCTGGCCTGAGCTTGGGTGTAGCAGCATTCGTGAGAGCCAATGGTCGCACATTCACCAATCGGCCTCGTCTTTTCAGATCACGGCACTGACAATCAACAGGGAAAATGTTCAGTTCAGGCATTATCATTAATCATTTATTTACCATTTGTTGATAGGTAGCACGTGCTTATAGTTAGTTAATCACTATAAGTTGGAATTGTTTGGATGGTGATCGTTCTTCATGTTCAATTGAATTTTTGGGGACATTGACTTTCTAGTGTTGGTGTAATAAATCAACCTTTGGCCAGCCTTGTCAATGATCTGATGTAATTTACAATGCATTAGATCTCAGTTTATTTGCTGCCTGTGTATATTGTTCTAATTCATTTTGTAAGTGCATTTTCTAGAAGCTTTTTTGAGGGTATTTGAAACAATTTTCATCTAATTTATATCAATTTTTAGAAATGTTAAACTTGGTTAACAACATCATGGAGGAAACAGGATGGCACAATCAGATATCTTTCAAGCAGGACTGTATGTATGGATGAATGATAAATGAGGCACAGTTTGCATGATACTGGTTTCTGCACGAGTGCTGGATTACTTAATGGATAATCTTGTTTGTGTTGTGTCCCTCTGTGTGCGTGCATCTATTTTTCCTCGGAAAAGCCCTTCAGATTTGATTCCAAGCACGCTAGTTATAGCCATGCATGCGACTGCAGCTTGCTAAGCAATCTTTCTGAAGTTCCTTTCATTGTAACGGATCCTTTCTGAACCTTGACTGATGTAAACGGTTATATGGACTATTGTTTGCCCCAACCTTGCATGATATGGAATTGTTTAGTATTAAGATAAAGTTTACCATCATGGCGTCAAAAGACAATGGAAGATCACGGACGATCACAAAATTGTAAAGTGTGTTGTTGTCTTAAGTAACTCTTTAATCAATAAGCGATGATGGCTTTCACACGACTCTTTCTCAGGGTAAAAATCGGTATAAAAATGTGAATCTCGAGCAAAGAAGGAAGGATGTCAAATAACACCTGTTATTCCCCTTATGTAATGGCCATCATAATGGAAAGAAGAGGTCAAATAATGTTTGTTATATGTGTGCTCATCATTCTACTGGCAGTGTGAGGTGGATTTTTTATTTTTCTATGTTTCTTTAATGCCCTTCTTTTAAGAAACTTCTACCAACCGAGGGAATAAAAATAAAAAGAGAAAAACTTGTGTGGCATTTTTTTTTTTCTTTCTTCTTTTTTTAAATATATTTTTTTATTAATATATGCTATATGATTTGATTATATATGGTTAAATCGATACATGGTTGTTTAAAAAAAAATGATGTTTACCAATATATAACAAATAGTATATATTCATTAAATTAATCATTCAGTAATTTAATATATATTTTTTAAATAAATTGATATATAGTTTCTATAATGTTATATGTATCGATAATATACATTACATAACTAGGTAATATATATTTATCAATTTTTTGATACGTACTGTAAATTTTTTTAATATATATTTATAAATAATCTAAAATATATATTTTGTGATAAATTGATATATAATTTTTATAATATATTTTTTATTTGAAGATGTGTATTAAAATATTATTAGATGTGTACTAAAAAAAAAACTTGTAGTATATATTAGAGAGTTAATAATTATGTATTGTTTAACCATATAGTGTATATTGAAAAATATGACGTTATAGAAATGTTGACCAATTTATTTGAAGATATGTATTGATTGCTTGATGATTATTTCATTAAGTATATATCATCCAATTGTATACCATGCATTGACAAATTGTATATATATATATAAAGTATATTTTGAAAATGAAAAGGAAGGGAATGCTGTTTTTTTTTTTTAATCATAAATCTAATGACACGGTTAACAGAAGTTTTTAACTTTTGAGCTTTTTGTTTTAAGAGGAACATCAAAGTACACGTGGCAAAATAAAAAGTGAGCCCACAATTCTATCTCGTTTGCCCGCCTATATATGTATATAAAATTTAAAAAATAAAGGCGCCAGACTCTGGTGCATGATACCTTGGACCTCCTTTGAAATGGCTAGAATGGCCAGGCCTTCTTGATGTTATAACAACCCTTCAAAAGATGCGGCAGGACCATCATGAAAAGTGAAAATGTCAAGCACGCATTCCAAAAGATATGAGCTTGATATCAGTACCGTTCTATACACTTATTAATCTTTTCTGGCAGTTGTTCTCCCAAAGTAATGATCACCAAAGGAGCAGAAACATCTTCTATTTATGAGACGCAGGAGACGATGTTATAAACGCGACGGGTTCCTTTCGTCTTCTGTGGTGCATAGGCTGTTTTGTTCCAGGCTTCTTTCTCGGGCATTGGCTTAAATTATTCAACATTTTTGTTTTCCCTTGATAGCCTTCATTGCATTTTTCTTTCTTATTTTCCACGGATGGCTTTAGATTCCCGGACAAAATATATATATATATATATATATATATATATATATATATATATATATATGTATCGGTAAAGAATTGGGGTAATGAAAAGGACTTGGACAGTCACACCAAGTTGGGTTAGATCATGGCACGCACATAGTTTGCCAGGCTAAGCTCCCCGATTAGCAGCGAATGAAAGAGAAGCCTTTCCCTGGTGGCGCACCGTCCTTCTAATATAATAAACCCATTTTGCAAGCTAACTTTATTTAATTACGTCTCTCCATCTCTCTGTGATATCATCATTAATTAAACTATTAGAGCTTGATTTGAATATTTGATGCAACAAAGACGGAAAAAGCTTGCTTGTCCCCATTTACTTTTCTGAGCCCGAAGCTCAAAATACAATATTCATGATTTGATGGCAGCATACAACTTTTTTAACATGTTTCTTGAATCATTGATGCTTGCATCCAAAGGTCGTTTTCCATGATAATAATCCATTATATTTTATATATAATATTTGATCGTAGTAATTAGTGGTTAGAGTTGAAGTACGACTGTACGTGCGGTAGAGCTTGGCATACGTATGATTGTGGAAATAAACAAAAGCTAGTGTCCGATGGGAGACCGGATCATTCCAATTTCTTGATCAGATTCTAATATTAGACTCAAATTTTCTTTCATAAAGAATCGGATCAAGTATATAACTAAAACTTTTGATCCAACGGATTATTTTGGCCGGGTTGGATCTATGTATAATCTAGTTCCAATCTAAAATACTTGGAATCTGAATCAGGCCCACATTGGATATGGATGAAATATAGCTAATTATATTTTTAATAACCATGTAGCCAACTATTATTAATCATGTAAAATAAATAACAAACAATATTATTCTCAACATGAATTATGATATAAATATAATTTTAAATATATTTTCATGTTAAAGATAAATTTATACATGTCTTAAATTATAGCTAAGAGGTTCAAATTGATTCGGATCCCAATAGTATTATCATCTTTGGATCAGGTTGGGTCGGGTCAAATTCAAATTTAATAAATCCAGACCTGATCAAGGAGAATAGATTGGATTTAACTTTAGAATCAAGATCCACGAGTCATTAAAAATGAATTGGATTGAAATCTATATGGATCAAGTTGGGTTGGGCCATGCGTCAGCCCGACCCATTTCGCAGCGACGGGTTTGCTAATGTAGACGAGAGCCATGCCGTGCACTCGAAGGACTAGTGTTGGCCTCCGATCGGGGAACACGATAACGTTAATCCGGAGACAAAGATGCCGTCCCAAAAGGACGCCGTACTCTAATATTCTATTGCCGAATTTAGGCAAACGGGCTTTCCGAATGATTCATCCCTTCCCCTTATATTGCCTGCCTGCGCTTCTTTGTCGCTCGTACGGTGCGTTGCAGTTTTTTTTTCCCCTCGTTTCTTTAGAAAATTCCTACGTCGTATGATAGACTTGGACACCTCATCATTCTCTCGCGGTCTCACCGTACACAGTTCTTCAAAGAGTCCTTATCTTACTCGATGCATGCATACGCGCGCATATATATATATATATACACCTACATGTATATATGTAACTTCACTATGAAAGATAGGTATATTTATGTGCATGCATACATGCACATGTATGAATGCATGGATGTATATATCTTCTCTGTTAAAGATGTTTGTCTTCAACTTTGTAGTGAAACTATTCAATTATAATAGATACATTGTACAAATGTATGTATGTATACGTCTTCAACTTTGTAGTGAAACTGTTCAATTAGAATGTATCTATTGGAGCCTTGGACTAAAAAGATTGGTGACTTTTTTATTGTTTGCTTTTGCAGACAGAAAAAAATGATCTGTATTTGGAAAGGAAAAGATGGCAGTATATTTTGAAAAGTCTCCTTGTTTTAGTATAGAGAGTTCATTTAGAATATTTCATTTAATGTCAAATAGGTAAGATGTCACAATTATATCCTTGGAATATTGTATGTACCAGATCTTGACATGTTAGATGGTATGAAAGCTATGGAGTTGAAGCATATATATATATATATTAAAGTACCCAAGAGTTTTACATTTAACTTGTGGTTTAAAGAAAAATCTATATAGAAGAATTTTGTTATGAGATTACTACCATCCAAAGGCTTTTTGAGTGATGTATGACTTTGATACTTGGAACAATTCTATTTGTGACAACAAGCATACTATCATGATAAATGATCGATGTGCAGTGGTATTCATGGTAACATTATATTAGTTGCCATATTCTTTAAAGATAAATAATTTTATCAGTATAAATTAGGTTTCTTACAGTTTGTGACGGTGATCCGAGGGTTTCATTAATTATAATCAACATGCAAGGGATGTTAAGCTAATTCACAAGTCATCTTATTAGAACTGCTTCTTGCATGACAATGTCTAAAAACTTTTGCTTTTTTTATGAAAAGCTGAAGCATATTAATCTAGACTGCGTCAATCTTTAATCTGATGGTCTTCATATAACATTTAGTGCATTCCTTCTATGTTAAAGTTCTTGAATCCACATTTCAAGAAAATAATTGGTGCATTCTTTTAGAGCCATTGCTTCTATGATCTTTAAATGTTCAGTAGCATATCTGATATTGTGGGCCAAATTTGCGATCAATTCATCATTTTCATTCCAATATATATATATATTGTTGTTCCTCGTATTTTTCTTGTCTAGTCCAATGACATATTTTGACAACTTTTCTATATGGGATCAGGAAAATGACAAAGAATAGAGAAATTATTATATACTTTGTTTGAAAAATGTTCGATACAGGATGACAATAAAGATGACTTATTAATATATAGAATATGTAACAACTGTCCGTTTCACCTGAACTATCACTTAGGTTGCCAATGATAGTTTTTTGGGTAAACCATTAGATGCTTGGATTTAATAATAATATCCTGTCCACTATTATTTCTTTTACGAGACAACCGTCTTTAGTGCAACATAACATTGAAATATTTATCAGCAAGCTTCACAGATGAAGCCAAAAAGATGAGAACTTTGATTTAATTAAGTTTGGTTTATATTTGAAGTAGTCTATTGAAAGCTTGTCTTAATCTTGAGTTGCATTCCAGGACTGCCCACTATTTGCCAAATTTAAAGACGTAGTGAGTGACAAGTTGTGAATCGATGAAATTGGCACATCGAATAAGAATAATTGTGGTAAACAATATACCACTAGCCCTACAAATAATGAAGCATCTATCCAGTGAGAACAAAAAGCTAGGAAAGGCCTTGATGCAGTATGTTACGTATATATGGATGTTGGACTGCACATCAGTCACAAACACATAATCGATTTTTTGGCCACGTTTTAAGAAGAAATCCATATATATCATGCTTATAGTTATAGACGTATGTAAGAAAAATTGCAATGGTGGCTTTCTCTATAGCACAAAGATATATCAAAAGAGACTATAAAGTTTCTTGTTTTGGATTAGGATCTAATTAATGAGGGTTGACATGCTTGACATGGGTGGGTTGAAAGTCTCAGCCTACCCACTTCTGCTATTTTATTATCTGATGTGGAATCTCTTGTTTTGCTCAAAGAGAGAAATGGAATCTTTCGTTGTCGTATAGAATCCTCTGCAATCTTTGACAAGTTGCATGGTGAAAAAAATATATGGAAGCTTTTGTGATTACGTAGAATCCTTTGCCATATTTTGAGATGTTGCTAATTAACTGTAGTAGATATGCCATCTTATATATATATATCATGACCTTGTGGAATCCTCTTCCGCATTTTGAGATTGTGTAGCACCTTTTTTTTATTATGATATATGCTATAGAATCAATTCTGGAATCTCTAATAATTGTTTAGTTTTTTTTTTTTTTTTTCTCTCTCTAGGATCTCATAATTGTTTAGAATAAGACTGGTCCATCAAATGGTAAAATTACTGGATCCTTTAAGTTGATGCCAACTTCATCATGTCCGAGAATTTTTTCCCATCAAAAATTTCATGGCACAAAATGCTTTGAACATTTGCATGTGTACACAGTTTCACATCAAATACATATGAGATATCAGCATTGTATGCTGTAAGTCCCTTATGGTTTTTTCCTTTTTCACAAAAACAATCATCCAAAATGGTTAATTCAGGTTTGATAAAGGATGGAGCTAGAGATACTGCCAACAATAACTTTTGTCATTCTTTTACATTGTCAGCCACCATACTTCAGAAACTGTCAGTTTTGCTACAAGTCTTTAAAGTTTAAACCCTCAAAAATTAGATAAAACACTATGAATTGCAATCATGAATTGCACTGACACTGCATAAGGTGTAGTAGATTTTTATAGCACATCATATGTGCAACATTTTATACACCAGTCATTGCAACTAGCCAATTTGTATTTAGTTTTGGGTAGGTGAAATAAATTTTTAGGACTTAATACCTTTGTTATGTGAAAGGTTAGGACTTGTGTATCTTTTAACTGCATAAGTCTCTATTTTTTTTTAAAAAAAACAAAAACTCTATCCATTCCATGTCCCCAACTGATTTGGCTCTTTTCAAAATTTAAATACATACATTATTGTATATCTGATCCACATACTTTATCTCTTTTATCTCTATTTATTTGAACATTTTTTGTTAATTTATTTCTTTTACGTGCAGTGCACTTGTTCATTGCTATATATGTATGTGTATATGTATGTATTCATGTATATGTGTATATATATATGTATATGCATATGTATATGTATATATATATATATGTGTGTGCGCGCGCATGTATATAACTTATATATAAATATCTATGTGTATAAACACACATACACACATATATATATGTATGTATGTATGTATGTATGTATGTATGTATGTGCATATACATATCGATACATATCTTGTGTAAGTAGATTTATAAGGGTTTCATTGGATCTTTTAGCATATTTACAAATTTTCCCTTTGTATGTATCTTAAATTCACTAACTTCTTAATTAAATTATAAAAATTTAAAAATTATTAATTTAATTTTTATACCAATAACTCTAATTTAGTTTGGGGTGATCCTCTAATTATCCTTTAATTATATGAAGCACCATTATGCTTTAGGATCTTAGCATATTTCACGCATCAAGCATATGGCTTCTTCAAGTATTTAAACCCCATTTGTATTAATTAAGGAAAGCAATGAAAGCAACATAAGTGTTAATAAAATGTTGATCTACATGCGTTACCCTTGCAATAAACTTTCCTTTATATGGATGTTCAATGTTGGTATTATTACTTTTGATCCGAGGTAATTTACCTTTCACCAATAAAACTTTCTTTATCAATGTCATCAACATCATAGAAATTTAGAAACAAAAGTAAAAAAAATGTTGCCTAGATGTAGCAACTCAAGAGGGGGTGAGTGGGCTGAATTGGGTTCTTTAAAAAATTAAAGTAATTATATGTACTAGTAGTGATTTGAGAGTGCAAGTGAAGTGAATGCAAGGGAATAAAATAGTAACTATAATTGCATGTAATACAAATAAGTAAAAATAAGATGCAATCATAAACACAAGCAAATCTATAATGGTTTAGTGCAAAACTCAGTAGCTACATTCACTTTTCAAAAATCTTTGATTACTAATAATTACAATTTGATTGTAGCTAAACTCATAATCAACTTGATTTTATACAGGAGTACCAACCAAAATTTTATCAACTAAGTCTTCCCTAGACTTAGTTAATATAATATCCAATTTTGAGCTTAGACAAGCATTTTCCATAAGTTTCTGTTCCCAAAAAAATTATAAAAAATACAAAATGTTTAAGAAGGAATTGAATTAAATAAGCTAGTGCTCAAGAAAGAAAAGATCATTCAAGCTCACTAAAATTATTGTTTGCTCTTTGGAGTCAATTCATGGATTTTTGGGGGCCGATTG
Organism: Areca catechu; assembly: GCA_021397845.1. Classification (NCBI taxonomy): domain Eukaryota; kingdom Viridiplantae; phylum Streptophyta; class Magnoliopsida; order Arecales; family Arecaceae; genus Areca; species Areca catechu. The sequence continues at coordinate 147,372,074 of CM038049.1, read as the reverse complement.
CTAAAATCTTCAAAAGTATGAGTCTTTTATTTTTGCTTGTGGTCATTTAGGGATCAAATTGTGGATATCTGGGATTTACTCCACTAAGTCAAAACTTGTATAATTAGTCTTCAAAATCTTTTTGACAGGGACCAACATGCATTAAATAAAAAAACTATCATTTTCAAGATAGTACATTGTTTGGGATAGAAAATCTTAAACCATGCAATTCTACATGGCAAAACAACTGGGCTATAAATAATTTAAATGTGTAATATTTTATAAATAAATATTTACAAGGCTATTAGCTACAATTTTATAATTAGCTTGATAAAAAATGCTCTACAAGCAAACTTATCACGCATTGTGAAACCAAAATTTCATTTTTAAAAAGTTTGATTTTTTATTATTTTAGCATTTTTTATATTTGCCACTAAATTCTACTAATATTTCATTCTCAATAATTCCGAAATCTTAACAACTAATTTGGATAGTTTGAATATAAAATATTTTATAGCTCAATATTTACGAGATGGTTGGCTTGCTAGTGAATGATTTACACATGATTTTTTAAAAAATTTTCTATGATGCTCTAAAGGATATTTTAGTCCTTTATCAATTTTCGATCTCTGGCTATCTGATTCAATGTGGATAGCTTGCATTTTTTCATCCCATTATAGTCGAAAAAGTGTGTTACTAGTGTGGTAAAAATATTTTGAATATCAAAATCATTTTAATATAGAAATGGATGGCAAATTTGATAATTAATGCATACTTCAGGTTTTTTTGGGGATTTTAACTAGCGGTCCAGTTTTTGACTGCTAGATAATTTTTAGTCCCGGTTGACCTTTTTTATAACTCCCAGTCTAGACCATCCAAAACATATCTTTTAGTCCGTCTAATTGATAATTATCCTTTCTAAGTCCTTTTTGATGTTTCCTTTCCTTTTCCTACTGAAGAACCCCAACTCTTCTATTTCTCATCAAAAATTATTTATTTTCCCAAGGCTAGACCTCCATTTCCTACTATAAATGTTAATTTCCTACTGTAATCCTTTATTCCCACCGTAAATCTCTATTCTTATCTTAAAAACTCTCTTCACGGTGAAATTATATCTCCTCGGTCTCTTTCGCTTCAATTTTGTTATAAGAGTCCTTCCTCACTCTTTTCCCCATCATCATTTTTCTTGTGAGAGACCTTCCTCACTCTCTTTTCCATTGTCCATTCTTTTGCAAGAGTCCTTCCTCACTCTCTTCTCCAATCTCGACTCTCTTGTGAGAATCATTCACCGTACATCAATCTTCTCTTCAGCATGGTGCAACATGGTGGTCTTCTTCAGGTACATCTTTTTCAACATTGCTATTTTTTTCTTATCTGAGTGGTGCCCTATCATCCTCTGTCCATTGCATAGTTATAATTTAATATAATTATACCATGCCATGTATAATATAAATTAAGTCCATTAAATACAATGTAAGAAAAATGAATTATGTAGATAGAGCATTTCTATACGTAGTTAACATGGTTAATAGAATACTTGGTCAGTGATTTTTGACATTTTTATTATAGTTAAAAGTGTAAAAAAATAAAAACAGTGCATGGAGAAATAAAAGCTAAGAGTTATAAAATGAAAGAATAGAAGGTCTATTAGAGTGCTTTGATTTGAGTAAAATGAAATATCACCAGAAATTTTTAAGGAGTATTTAATTAGCACTCACTGGATTGATGGTATTGTAACAAAACTTTCCTTTGTCCAAAACTCTAACTTCTCGATCCTTAGAATTGCATTTTACGTATGTTTTGCAGGGGGAGTTACTTTAAATATCTAATATGGTGAATGCATTAGAAAAAGTAGCCATTCCATGATATCAATGAATCTAGAAAACTCATGTTTCATATAGTTATAGCTATATTTCATAATGCCAATTTTGTATGATTGTTTTTATATAATGTCAGTTAATATACTCCATTAGATTGAGATAATCAATGATCGTTGATCAATAATAAATTCATGATAAATTTGATTGTTATATATTTGTGATATGACAATGATATTTTTAAATTTTAATATATATTGTTTGAATTTTATTTGTTATGCATTTTTATAATGGTATCAACAAGGAAAGGCAAAGAAATATTTATTAGTCCAAGTAATATGGTCAATGAAAGATATTATTTTAGCAACTACATCATGGTTGTTGAGAATCTAATTTAGTTGATGTCTATGGAGCAAAAAAAAGAATAAATTATACTCTATTTGGTCATTTGCTTGAGATATATTAAGCAGAGCAGACTATTATTGGATGCAACGTTGTCCTTTTGGGATGATGAAGCTGAGGGTTTTAGATTTGGCAAGACTCTAGTTTGATTTATAGGGATCGATATTGCCCTTGTCCTTAGATTAAATGCTCTAGGTGCTGAGGTTGTATTGCACGGGAAGAGAAAGCTTGATTCAAACATTGTCAACCATTTTTTTTTGTGGAGACCATAAAAAGGCAACAAGAGTTTAGTAAAAACTAAATTTATATCTTTTGTTGAAAAATCTAGTTTGGAAGATATGGCAGACTTTACTAAGTTATGGGTGGTTTTTATTTTTCTAAGAATCATCTTTCTAACTGCATCCTATAGCATTTCTGAGGCATTATTTTCATTTATTGATGATCTAGATAGCCTAGGAACATATGGTGGGAGTTATGTAGTTTATTCTTTCCTTCATCAACAAATTTTGGGCCTAGCATATAGTGTGCACATGAGGAACATGACAGGTAGAGATGCTTTTTTATTTAACTATGATTGCTAACAACATATTTTTTTGTCCTATATTATGTAGGCAATATTAGTGCATTTCTGGCTTGGAGAACGATTGGCTATTTCATCCCTAAATTTGAAGTGAGCGATGTTCAAGACTGTTTACAACAAAGACATAATACAGTAGACTTTGGAGTGCATATGCTAATGTTCTTTGAGATTTTGAGCAAAGGTGATTCAAGACCATTGAATGATGAGTTCAAGGATGCTTTAGTATATAGGTGTTGGGTTGTGGGTAATATTTTGTTCCACCATTATTGTCACCTACAAAAAAAATTGATCATGGTATGAAAAAGAAGACATATAGTAAAAAAGATTTAAGACATGGTGACCCTATAAACAATATTATCAATTTATGTAAAGTTTGAATTATAACCTTGTAATAGATTTTGGTTGATATTAATGTACAATCATTGATACATTGAGAATTTTAACAAATATACAATGAAACATGTTTATCTTATGTGTATTATGCATTTTGTTAGTTAAAATGTGTAGTAAGTTAAATAACCATATTCACTGTGTGCTGACTTGGATGTTACTTATGATGAACAGGTAAAAATGGTAAACACTCTTTTTTCATAATCACCCTCTAAACTGATAGCCAACATAGATGGAAGAAAAAAAAAGATGACAATATAATATGGTTAAAGATTTATATTTTTTCAGTGTGTCACAAACCTCAATCCACTTGATTTTGTATTTGTTTAAGAAGTTAATGCTTTGATAAAAGTATTAACAATCATTTGAATGTTGGAAAGTGACATGACCTCACTTGAATTCTTCTCAATTTTTCTTTAATTTTTCCTCTTTATTTCATGATTTTATAGTTTCAAACAAATTTATGATAGTTTTATGGCCTTTTATGTCATCCAGATATTTGATTGTTGACAATAATTTTCATAATTTTTAATATTTCTTCATTTTTTTAGTATCATTATGGTGGTTTGTCGATAAATTTATCGATAATTTTTCATATCTTCTCTATTTTTTAGTATCAGACTGTAGATTTATCTACAACTTTGTCGACAAACCTGTAGCTCCTTTTTGTTTTATTGTTTCAGCCTGCAGATTTGTCAATAATTATATTGACAGTATTGCACCGTTTTCTCTTTTTTAAGTCTCATAATATAGGTTTGTTGGCAATTTTTCAAACATGTTCTATTTTTTTATCTCAGGATGTAACTTTGTCAAAAATGTTGTCGACAATCTTACATAAAAATCTACTATTTTACCTACCAGAAAAACTTGTTGTCGACAAATATGTATCATTTATCGACAACTTTGTCAAGGATTTATTTGAACATGTCAACATAAGTGTTACAAGCTTATTTATTATGACATTGTATAGACAGTTAAACAGAGTAGTACACGATTAAATAGATTATATACATAGGCTAATAGAGGCTATATATAGTTAAATAGGATGTGTACATACTTAAATAAAGGTTGTATATAATTAAACAGAGTGTGTACACAATTAAATAGATTGTATACATTGGCTAATAGAGGCCGTATATAGTTAAATATGATGTGTACACACTTAAATAGAGATTGAGAGAGCTTACATAGTTAAATAGAGAGCGTACACAGTTAAATAGAATGTGTATACAGTTAAATAGAGATTATTCATAGTTAAATAGAGATTGTACATAGTTAAATGGAGTGTGTATATAATTAAATATAGTATGTATACAATTAAATAGAACATATACATCCTCTATTTAATTATATATAGTGGCTATTTAATCATGTATACCTTCTATTTAAGTGTGTATAAACTCTTTTTAATGTATACATACTCTGTTTAACTATGTATATATCATTTAACTATGTACATAGGCTATTTATATAGACTATTTAACAGTATACCCATTTTATTTAACTGTATACACCCTCTATTTAACTGTATACAAAGATTATTTAACTATATATATATAGGCTATTTAACTATGTACTATCTCTATTTAATGTGTACAGCCTCTATTGAATTATACACACTATTTAATAATGTGTGTATATAGTTAAATAATATGCGTACACAATTAAATGGCCTTTGTACATAATTAAATAGCTTTTGTACATAGATAAGATTGTATATAGTTAAATGGAGTGTGTATATAATTAAATATAGTCTATATACAATTAAATAGAAAGTATACATCCTCTATTTAATTATGTATAGTGGCTATTTAATCATGTATACCTTCTATTTAAGTGTGTATAAACTCTTTTTAACTGTATATATACTCTGTTTAACTATGTATATATCATTTAACTATGTACATAGGCTATTTATATAGACTATTTAACAGTACATCTACTTTATTTAACTGTATACACCCTCTATTTAACTATATACAAAGATTATTTAACTATATATAGGCTATTTAACTATGTACTATCTCTATTTAATGTGTACAGCCTCTATTGAATTATACACATTATTTAATTATGTACATAGGCTATTTAATTATGTACAAAAGATATTTAATTATGTACAAAGGTCATTTAACTGTGTACGCATATTATTTAACTGTATATTTTCTCTATTTAACTATATACAACTTCTATTAAACTGTGTACATACTATTTAATTATGTACATAGGCTTTTTAACTTTGTACATAGGTTATTTAATTATGTATGCTCTCTATAAAGTGTGTACACAGTTAAATAGTTTGCATAGTTAAGTGGATCGTGCACATAGTTAAATAACCCATATACAAGTTAAATAGAGAGTATACATAGTTAATAGACTGTGTACATAGTTAGATAGAGTATGTATATAGTTAAATAGTATACACAATTAAGTAGACTATATACATAGTTAAATAGAGCATGTACATAGTTAAATAGTCTATGTATATAGTTAAATAGTCTATGTACAAAGTTAAATAGAATGTACACATAGTTAAATAGAATATGTATATAATTAAATAAGCACTATATACAGTTAAATAATCTATATATACAGTTAAATAGAGTGTATATATCGTTAAATAGAGTGTGTACATAGTTAAATAAGTATAGTACATAGTTAAATAGAATGGTGTACACAGTTAAATAAAGTATATCATAGTTAAATAACCTATATACATAGTTAAATAGAGAGTGTACATATTTAAATATAGTTAAATAGAGTGTGTATATAGTTAAATAGAGTGTGTACATATTTAAATAGCTTATATACATTGTTAAATAGTGTGTGTACATAGTTAAATAAATTATATACATAGTTAAATAGTTCATGTATACAGTTAAATAAAAAATATACATAATTAAGTAGCCTATGTACATAGTTAAATAAAGAGTGTATTCATTTAAATAAATTATGTACATAATTAGATAGTGTGTTCATAATTAAATAGAGTATATATACATTTAAATAGTCTATGTATATAGTTAAATAATAACTATACATAGTTAAATACAGGATATACACAGTTAAATAGATAGTGTACACAGTTAAATAAAATTTGTACACAGTTAAATAGCCAATAAATATAGTTAAATAATCTATGTACACTGTTAAATAGCTCGTGTATATAGTTAAATAACTTATATATACAGTTAAATAACCTATGTACATACTCTATTTAACTATATGTATAGACTATTTAACTGCATATACAGGCTATTTAATTATATATATACTCTATTTAATTGTATACATATGCTATTTAATTGTATACAAAATGGTCGGCAAACCCAGTATACACAGTTTAAAAATCCAAAAATATAAAGAGAATTGTCAATAATTTTGTCAACAAACCCGCAATCTCAGAACAAAAAATAAAAAATGAATAAAAATTTGTCAACAAAATTATCGATAAACATGCATTATAAGATAAGAAAACAGAGAACACAAAGAATATTATCGATAATTTCAGTATTTTGGCAATTGTCTCTCTTATCAGGGGTTCCTCTTTCTCTTTGGAAACATGAGAACAAGCCCGGTAGAATTTTCATGTTGAGATTTTTTATAAATTATATATTTTTTAAACAAGAAAATAGCTTTATCACTTGAATCATTTTTGGCATGAGCTTTTGAAATTGACTCGTTTTTTATAGTTATCTTCTTAGTTGAAGACAATGGTGAGGAAATGGTTCAACCTAAAGTACAGGGAGTTCCATTTCAACTGCAACAGTAAAGATTTGAACCATGTATTCTTTGGATTGATGACCCGTTATACAAGATTCAATCTTTCTTTCACCTCATTCTTTTTTGTTGATCAAAAACTCTGTTTTCTTTCTTCTCTTTATGATATAGGAGGAGAGAGATTGGGAGGAGTACAGAAAAGAAGAAAAGAAGAAGGAAGAGCTATTCGGATAAGGACGATAGCCTTCATATGAGAAAGGACTTGTCAGGCAAGCACTTTTCACAACTGCTCTCTCTTTATACTAATCTTTTCTTCCCCTAGTTGTTCATATTTCTCCAACTATTTCTCTAATTCTAAACAAAATCTTGAGCTTGGAGAGGGGCATTTACAAAATGAAATGATTCATTTTTCTTCTCTCTTCTTCATTTTAGGTGGGTGGTTGGTGGAAATCTCCAAAAATCTTACTGATATGCTAGTCAGTCCTTCACCTCCTGCTACAAACCTCATGTTCTTCTCTCTTTCGATAGGAATATTTGGGAGTTTGTCACCAATCATCCTTGTTTAATCTTGATGAAATTAGTAATATATTAAGGTGTTAATCTTTTTAGTTGTTCTTTGATATTCCTGGGAGTTTGTCACCAATCATCCTTGTTTAATCTCGATGAAATTAGTAATATATTAAGGTGTTAGTCTTTTTCGTTGTTATTTGATATTGCTGGGGTTATGGTTTAATACTGGAGTAAGAGGTTCATGGGGACATAGAATGTGGGAGGGAGAATGCCCTATATTATAAAAATAATAAAAAATGAAAATCAGTATATTTTATAATGGAGAATGTTAAAAAAATAAAAAAAAAGAAAAAAAAAGACATTATTGATATTTTCCATTCTTAACTCTCACCAAAACTCATGTGTTATGGTGTCTAGGGACCGGGAGTTATATAAGAAAGGTGAAAAAGGGCTTTTTATTATAAAGGCATTGAAGAGGGAGCAGGAATTAAATAGCCATTTTTTTCTCTTTTTCAAATGCCCTCCTCCTCCTACTCCTCTAAGGAGGAGTTGGGGGTGGAGGGGCTTGGTTCTTCATCGAGGGCAGAGGAGGAGGAGGAGGAGGAGGAGGAGGAGGAGGAGGAAGGGAGAGTTGGGTGGTTATCACCGCTGCAAAGGGGGAAGAAGTTGAGTAGTAGGAGGAAAGGTTGGGGACCACGACGATCGATGGTGACGGCCGGGGTGGTGGAGGTGGAAGACCTCTCCATCATCATTATGGGTGCGGGGATCACGACCCTTTAGCCATTGTCAAGGTGCTCGGCCTTATTCGGGCCTTGCAATGATCCTCCCTACTAGTTGCCTACAATCGGACCCATCTCCTTCATCGCCATTGTCAGTGAAGCATGCCGTAGAGGAGGCCTATGTCATTGGTGATGCTGGTGTTGCGGCAAAGCATGTCGAGGTTACCATGCTAGCCCGGTTGGTAGAGTTCTTGTCTCACTACCAATAGATTTCAGATTCAAGCATGATCTCGCGGGTTCAAAGCATGATCTTGCGGGTGACTCGAATCAAATCCAAAATTTTTTTGAGCCCGTGATAGTTAGCGTGGGTGAGAGGTCAGGGTCTCTCCCTTTGTCCCCGATCTACTAGCTGACATCTTAGTGATATCAGGTTGACTTACTCATCATTAGGTGGGGAGAGGCTGCGCGATTCTGAACGTCTCGTATCAAATATTACCTGATGGAATGGAAACTTGTGGGGATAGCTACACCAAGATTTATCCCCCATCCCTTTTGTTTATCAAAAAAAAAAAAAAGAAATCATGTCGAGGTTGCATACGATCGACGGTGACGGTAGTGTTAGAACAATAGAGGCAGCTTGGATCCCACTTAATTGAGAAAAATAATAAAGTAATCTTTTGTTAGGAAATGAATAAAATATTAAAACTTGCTAATCCATAGCTACAAATTTTTATGGGCCTATTTTTGTATGGATAAATATCATGAAAAAGTTGGTCAAATTTTTTTATTGATCAACTTATTCATGTTTTTGCATTTTTTTAATATGAATAAGTTACTTTTTTTAGATAGCATTTATTCATAAATTAGTAAAAAAAATATCCATTTAGAAGGTTGTTAAATATTATTTTTCCAACTGCCAGTAAAGTAAATATTTAATTTTATTTTTAAAATGCCCTCCTTCTTATTTTTAGTGCTTCCTCATTTGATGCTCAATAACTTAGTTATTTACTACCTCCAAATTCTAGCTCCTATAAATGATGCTATAAAAAATATGAATAAATTTTAGCAATTTATCCAAAAAAATAATAATATAAAAGAACATGAATAACAAATTCGAAACTACTTCATCATGTATAAAAAATAAATAAATCATTTTTTTGGTCTAAATATTATCTAAAAAATATTTATATAGAAAAATATAGATTTTCAACTAAATCTTTTACCTACAAAAGTATGAGCCCCTTAGGATCAAGTATCATATTCAAGGATCCTGATACTGGTACTGGTACCGAAATCCATATCGGTGGTCGATCGGTATGGTACAATATTGATACCATATCATATTGACTCATGATATGATGTGGCATGCTAGTTCAAATCGGCACATCAAAACTTTTTTAGTGTTTTTTATTTTTTTGGATTTCCTTCGATGTTAAATTATTTTTTAATGTTTTGAAGTCTAAAATAGATATTAAGCTAGTTTTCTTTGATGTTAAAACTTTGAAAATTTTATCCAAAAAAAGATTCTCTCTCTCTTTCTCTCTAAGATTTAAGATTCCATGAAAAAGAAAAAAAATATAAAATAATAAGAGATCTGTTGCCGCATGGACCGTCATGGCTTATAGCTCCAGTGCAGCGTTGGGCGATACCCTCATCGTCCGAAAATCCGGCGCGCGCGCCCGATCCTGTAAAAGAAAAAGAGACCCAGGTTGGGAATTTCGGCGGGGGCACTCCAACGATCAAGTCAGCGGGTGATCCAGGGGAACAAATCCTCCTCGGTAGATCACGGTGAGGTCTCCACGTTCAGAGATTGTTTTGTAGAGAAAAGAAAGTGAGAGAGTGGGAAAGAAGCATCGGCAGAGAAGGAGAGCCCGAGCAGGGTTGGCTGTGTCCGTGGGATTCTTCCTACGAATTCCTTAGTAGCCTCAGAGCATCTCGTCTGGTTTACTCTCCCCTTCTGTGTGCCGACGATTACCTCGCTTGCGCCTTGCTTGCTGGTGACTTGCCCTCTGTTCTGTGACTTGTGTTTCGTCCCTCCTTGTCTTCGGTCGGAGGCCCCTTTTAGTTTGTTATGGAGAGGCAGTGTTGCCCCTTGAGTTGGCTTCCCAGATGTTCCCTTTTTGGGGGAGTCCCGAGGGTTGACACCTGGTAGCATACGGGAACTATGCATGATCTCCCCTTTCTCCCTTCAGGATAGGGAGTTATGTCGCTGGCTCTGACATTCTGGTTGGTCGCCATGTTTTGGAAAGCTTGGTAGAGCATCGGTATGCAGGTGGCCGCCCCAGGATTTGAATCTTCTGGCACGACCTTCTTCTTGTGGGTGATGCGGACGGTAGGTGAAGGGGTGCCGTGCCTCGAATGGGGCGTCCCTTCCCGATCAGTATAAATTAAGGCCTGAGGGGATCCTGGTGCTTTGGCGAGGCGTCTCCCTCCATAGGCCTGAGGCGGCGAGCAGCCGCCTGCCGGTCGTACCATCCTAGCGATGGAGTTTTGATGAAGACAACCTTCTTTCTCGCCATGATTTGAATCTCTGTCGTCCTCCCTCCTTCAGTTAGTGGTAGTATGAGCTCGACCCCGGCTGGGAGCTGACCTTAGCAGGGGAGCTTACTTCGGCTCCTTGCTTAGGCACCATGCTCAGGTGGTACCTCTACCTATCAGCTGATAGCCGGCATCCAGATGGACTCCATGTCAGCGGATACAACCGTATCAAGATGAAAGACAATTTAGGCTATGGTAATTATTTTCATTTCTTTTTATGATCGAAAATGTGACTAGGATAGAAATGATATTTAATCCATCAAAGTGATTTTCTCGATCTAGCACTTTAAGCCTTCAAGAGGTAAAATATCTTCCTATTATAATTCTCTATTTTTTTATTATTTTATAGACATTAAAACTATTAGCATCAACCCTCATCCCAATTACTTGAGATCAGCTAATGGATCCTCATTCATGAAATATTCCTAGGTATATTTGGTTAGGGTAGTTGGTGTTTGGAATGTGAATGAAAATGAGTGACTTCCATTCCTACCATTTGATTAGGGAAAATCCAATTCCCATTCCAATTCCAGGAGAAAATGGAAATGCCATGGTATTCCAAAACCCAATCCCTATTCTTTTTTTGTATTCGAATAATATTCTAATTCTAATTCTGGTCGTGAACCAAATTTCTCTTATATAAATAAAGAAAAAGATTTTAAAAGAAAAAATAAAGGGACGAGATCCTATTCAAAACTTATAATTCCAAATCGCTAATTTCTTGATCCAAAATAGATACAAAACAAGTACCTGAGCATAATTAGACAATGGATGGAAGATGGATTGAACCAAAATGCCAGAGATGAAAGAGAAAGAGAGAAGAAAGTGAAGGGGATAGAAAAAGAGATTAGAGAGGCTCGTACCTTGGATTGGAATGCTCATCTCGCATCCGATGGTGGAAAGTGGAGGACATCTAGATTTTGATGCCATGCTATTTGTAGAGTAAGTAGAGCAACTAGCTAGTATTTCTTCTTTCAAGTGGCATCTTCCAAAATTTTTAATTCATGCACTCGTGCTTGCGCTCTATTTGAATCCTCTTTTAATCTGCTTTTGAAGCATAGCTATAGCCTTGCCAAGCGGTGTCAATTTGGTGTACTTGCCTGCATGTAGTCTTGATCTATGCTTCCACGTCAGAAAGAATATATGCTCTTTCTAATTCCTTGAGTGATAAGAAGATGGTTATGTAGCTCGACGGTCTATCTCTATTTTTTTTTAATGTTATTACCTTTTTTTGTTTTAAAATCAATAAAATACTTTTTCATCAACTGACGAATCTTTTGTGAACACTGTCAGTATGCAAATATATTAGAATAACCACCAGCCAAGTATTGCTTCAATCTGGTTACCCTACCATCCTTGAATTCTATATTATACAATTTACATCTCTAATAATACTATCCCGAGAACATTTCTCCATGGATCCTGGAACATAAATCTATTTTTATAATTTTTAATAATTTATTATATCTTTTTATTTTTTAATCTAAAAATAATTTTTAATTTTAAAAATAATATATGTAATAAAAATAATGATCTTAGTATCATTTGTAGATTTTTCATAAATCTACAACATACTCTAAAATCATATTAATGGAGTTTTTCCTTATTTTTCATTTTTCATGAATTAAAAAAAGAGAAAAGATAGAGAAAGAGATAAGGGGAAGGATTTACATATCTTGAATTGTTGTTTTTCTTTAATTTTTCGATTATTTGGATGGCTTGAAAAAGCGAACAAAGCCTTCTGAATACCTCTCTGCTATTTTTGTCAAACAGAAAGTCCTAGAGCTCTCGGTTACATAAAATATTCAACCTCCCAACCCCTACTATAATACACCGGTCCGGATCCGAACTGGGTAGAGCTGGGTTCAACCCGGTCGAACCAATTGAAATGAGCATTTTGTGGTTGGTTCAGATCTAGTCCGGTTCGGATATAGTTCGACTGGATTTTATATGGAATATGAGAGAAACTAAAAAAACAAGTCGAATCACGCCGATTGGTGGCCGATCTAGTTCAATACGATCTGAACTAGCAGGTTTGGCATGATTCGGTGATACCTGATTATATTTAAAAATAAAAATAATTTTCTTTAACCATCATAGTATTTTGTACATTCATCCTTTTTAATCTTTTCATTGAAACAAGAGATTCCTGTCGATCATAAGGAGATAAAAGGCGTTTAGCATTTTAGGAGGAAGAGTTTTTTTTTTTTCAACAGTGATGCAACATCACTTCTTTTGATGCTGCGCATGAAGAATTCAATTTTTTAATTGTAATAGCATGACATGTATTGGCATGGAGTTCCTGGATTGGCCGGTCGGAGCCGCTGCGTCGCAGGACCGCTTCCTGGTTCACCTGCAAAACAGGTTTTTTGCCGGAGTTGTTCCGGCGGAGGGCACTCCGATGCCTAAGTCAGTGGTGGATTCCAGCCACAGAATGGAAAAGATGCGAGAGTGGAAGAGAAAAATAGTTCTTAAAGATTGAAAGTGTATGTGTGCGAGATTATTCACGCGTACCTCTCGAACCATCATTCTTATCCATATTTAAAAGATGGCCTCCGGTCTGTGGCCCGCTCTTTTTCCGGAGATCATGGGAAGCTAATCTCTTCCATGATTGACGATTGTGGATTGTCAATGAGCGGTTCCGGCCAGATCGGAGGCGTGGCTGCAGGAATTGCGCGCCATGATCATGGCATGATGAGTGTCGGTTGTAACCGTTGGTTACAGTTTCCTTTTTGGAATAGATTGTGGTTCAAGCTTTGGGTTTCCCTTGCGTGGGCTGAAGGCTTGGTATTTTCCCGAGGCCGGAGATCATGTCTACGGCAGGGACCGAAGTTCATTTTCGGAAGTTGATGAGTAGTTCAGACTTCGGCCGGACCGAAGATGCTATCCGAATGACTGACCTTCGGATGCTGTAGTTCGGTATAAACCCTTGAGTTGCTTGCGGTTGGCCTTTGCTTAGTCCGAAGTCCGTAGTCTGGAAAACCGGGACTTCGATAAGTCGAAACGAAGCTTGGCTTATATCTGAACCAGGATATTCCAACAACATATACCTCTCAATATTTCCAACTAATAACAGTACAACCACGATTCTTTTTTTGTTAGATCTAATGGGTCAAAGAATGCAACTCATCATTGAAAGGGCTAGAATTAGCCGACGGTAAAGGGGACACCATATATGGATGCAAAGATAAAGATAGCAGCTATCATCATCAACTTTAGTTTATAATTTTATCCTCTCAGTCCAAGAGGTTCGCATTCGCAAGCAATGAGTTATGAATATTTTATAACTAAATTATTCGTGTAGCTTTTAACCTACCATCCTTTTGTTCCATGCATGCCCATGCCCATGCCCATCAGACATACTTTTCTTTCTATGAGAATGGTGCTCTGGATTCCACAAGAATCTAACCAGACCTGGAAACATGGGGACCACCAAGTACATCCACCAAACCCAGCAAACATTTCACCGTGTTATCTATCGAACCTCCTCCGGGTACTCCCAGGATCCCCGGCAAGAATCCAACAAATATCCCATCCGGGACCCAGGCGCCAACTGCCCATCACGGCCACCGTGGCACCATCTCCTAGCCGACATTCCTTATTTACCCCTTCCCCTGGACTCTCTCGGTACTTGAATCTCTCTCACGGCGCACCATATTTAGTTGACTTTGGCTATGAATGGAAATTTCTTAGGCGGTGGGCCCCCTGGAGGGGCGAAGATTCCACCATTGCCACGGGGGCGAGGCACCATGAGTACGCCCATCGATCGCGAGGATTCGGCCGAGATGCTTTGGGAAAGGTTTTGCGGGCGGCGGCGGCGAGGCCTTTGAACAGCTCGAGGTCGATTTTGGTGGGTGACCGAGTACTGTTGTAGTGGAGGCTCTCTCTCCTTTCTCTGCCCGTCAGCTTTCTTCCATTCCTCTAAAAAGCTCTTGGTGTGGGTTCTGGCATCCGATGCAGTAATCTCTTGAATGAAGGGTAAAATCCATTCTGGAATAATCTACCCAGAAAGTGGGCCGCTTCTTTTGTTCTCTTCCTCCAGCAATTTGGATTTGTCTTGCAGTATCCGGTCCTCAATTTACCAGCGATTTTGATGTATCTGTGGGCCTCTTGGTCCTATTCGATTAGTCTTCTTAATCGTTTCTGTTTTTTTGCTGTGTTATAAATTAAATAAAAAAAAAAAAAAAAAAAAAAAAAAAAAAGCCCTTACTGCTTCTTCTTTGTGCATGCCATAAATAAAGTTCTTCCTGGTTTTTCTTAGCTCGGTGGTCGTTTATTCTTCTGGTGACTTCAATTCAAAATCGCACGAACGCACTTATTCATGCTTCTCTGCTAATCCCTTGTGCTTATTGGTGATGCTTCGGTATCTTGTTTGGGTTCTTTTGTGAAGGTTGTTCTGGATTTGGATTTCTGTGATGTGTAAAGGAATTTCCAGTGATGGAGGATGATGATCTTTCGATGGCTAGCTTAGCGGGAAGAGACGTTCCAGATGCGGCCGTGGTGCTGGATCTCTTGGATGAGTTTTTATCTGTACCGGGCTTTGATTTCTCGGATATCTTGCAACCGGGTACCCCTAATTCTACAGGCCCCTTCAGCTCTTCAGATTTTTCTCCCCTTTTCGAGGTCAACAATGGCGGCTCCAATCCATTCCTGCCGGAAATTGATAACCAAGATGATGCAGAAAGGTCAGTTTTTTCCGTGGATCTACCTTCAGATGGAATTCAAATAGAATTGGTTGATGGAATGCAATCTCCAGATCAAAACACCGGGGAAGAACCCAAATTTTCAGCTCGGGTGAACGAATTACCTGCCAAGAGTCCTAGCTCCGAGCTAGGCTCGAGCTGGTGGATTCGGCCAAGTACTTGCATGGGTACTGTCACCGTGGAAGAGAGATTGATTCGTGCCATAAATTATATCAAGGATTCACAGAGAGATGGTGATGTCCTTGTTCAGATATGGGTGCCTACAAGGATTGGAAATCGACATGTTCTTACTACATGCGGACAACCTTTCACTCTTGATTCGAGTTGTCAGAGGCTTGTGAATTATAGGACGGTCTCGACGCAGTACCAGTTTTCAGCTGAGGAGAATTCGAACGAGGCAGTGGGCTTGCCCGGCCGGGTTTTTCTAGGGAGGGTGCCGGAGTGGACGCCGGATGTGCGCTACTTCAGCAGCCATGAATATCCTAGGGTTAACGATGCTCAACGATACGATGTTCGTGGCACTCTTGCGCTGCCGGTGTTCGATAGGAATAGCAGGTCATGCTTAGGAGTTGTGGAGGTGGTGATGACAGCTCAGAAAATCAATTACAGTGCTGATCTTGCAAAAGTTTGCAATGCTCTTCAGGTGCTTGTTCACTGGTTCGCTTGGTGCCAGTGTCGATATAGTATGATGATTGTGAAATTTTACATTTATTATCCAAGTAATTTTCTGCTGCCTGTTTTTAGTAAAAAAAAATGCTTTGGGGATCTTGTCCTTCTTAATTTCCTAGACAAATTCTGGTTTATTCATATGATTTTCTAAATTTTTTTTTTTTGCATTTATTTCTACGTTTTCCTTTTTAAAGTAAACTTCTCTTTCTGGCCTTTGAAATTTCCTGGTTGTGTTCCTGCCTGCCAAATTCCAATTTTTTACTGAATGGATCATTGGTACTGACTTTCTGGAAGTGCTTTGAAACAGGTACTGAACCTTGGACTGTTTAATAATTTCTTTTTATCATTTTATCATGCAGTTTTTAATCGGCAAGACTTAAAAAAGCTGAATTATGTTTCTGGTCAGTGGAGGCATCATTTTGATCTATAAGAAATATGCTTAAAAGAGTTATAACTTTTACCTCCTCATAATATGTTGATAGGCCTTATTATTATTATTATTATTATTATTATTTATGGATTGATTGATAGGCAATTATGAGAGAGAGCAGAGAGCTCGCACACACAGAGTGAGAGAGAGAGTTGAGAGAGTGAGAGGGAGGAAGGGGGGGAGATTACTTGCTATTTTTTCTTTATTTTTTTATTTTTCTGTTTTCTAGGGAAAAGGGAGGCAGAGCCACTCAAATACTTGTTATGTTTTCTAGCTAAAAGAACTGAACTGTTGTTTGCAGGCAGTTGATCTTAGGAGTTCTGAAGTTTCAGGGGTTCCCCGTGAAAAGGTGAGATGACAGACTCGCAAAAACAAAATACCAAGTAAACATCCTCATCTAAGTAATATGTAGTGTTTCTTCTGTGTCAGGTGTGCAATGAATCTTACCGAGTTGCTTTGCCTGAGATCCACAGTGTCCTAAGAACTGTTTGCGAGACCCACAGTTTGCCACTGGCTCAAACTTGGATTTCATGTATCCAACAAGGTAAAAGTGGCAGTCGCCACACTGATGAAAATTATAAGGATTGTGTCTCCACTGTTGATATCGCTTGCTATGTTCGAGATCCTACAATGTTGGGTTTTCACCAGGCATGCTCTGAGCACCACTTATTTAAAGGTCAAGGTGTTTCCGGTAAAGCCTTCATAACAAATCAACCATGTTTCTCATCAGATATAACTTCCTTCAGCAAGACAGAATATCCACTGTTGCACCATGCCAAATTGTTCCATCTAAGGGCTGCAGTGGCTATTCGACTGCGAAGTATTCATGCAGGAACTGCAGACTTTGTATTAGAGTTCTTCTTACCTATTAATTGTATAGAAAGTGAGAAACAGATGCTGCTGCTTAACTCTTTGTCCATCACCATACAACAATTATGCCAGAGCTTGAGGGTGGTCGCATCCAAGGAGCTGGAGCATGGATCTATGTTACAAGTTGCTGAACTCAACTCTTCAAATGTTTTGCTTGACAAAATAATTTCAGAGACTAGTCAAAGATTGGATGATGATGATGATAATATTTTAACAGAATCTCCTATGATAGGAGTTTCTGGGGAGGTATCGTCATGGACCGCGAGTATCAGAGAGACCGAAGAAAAGAGAGGAAAAAGTGTTCTTCCTGCTTCTGTTCTGCTGGACTTCAAGAAGAGGGAGATTGAAGGATCAAGTGTCTGGGATACCTCAGAAGTATTACCTGCTGGAAAGATATTCTCTGAGTTCAAGCAGCATGAGGAAGAGTTGATTAAAGATAGTATTGATCATAAAAATTCTTTTTCTGGTGAACCTGGATTTTCAAATACTGAGAAAGCAATGGAAAAGAGGCGCACAAAAACAGAAAAAACTATCAGTCTGCAAGAGCTTCAAAAATACTTTGCTGGTAGCCTAAAAGATGCTGCGAAGAGCCTTGGGGGTAAGCCTTATCTTCTTTTTGATCATCACTGGTTACCTACAAATATTTGGATTGTCTCCTCTATTGGCTGTTGGATATCAAGGTTGTGTATGTCCTGGTCGATCAATGCTTCCACTTTATGGAATATATTGCTGAACTGAACTCTTAAGTCTATAGGCTTTTTCCCTAAAATATCTTTTTATCTTCTTTTAATAACTTTTTCTTTATTTTTGTCGAGCAAATTATAATAACTTCTTTTTAAATTTTTGTTAAGAAAATTATGTCGAAGCAGCATCAGGAGAATCTAATTAAAATTATGGCATGTTGGTAACAGAGCCAAAAAGGTGGCACTTTTCCTACTGATTGTAATTAAAGGAGAATTGGTGTAATGGTTACAAGGAGTTCATTTACATTCAGAAACTTGTCAAAAGTTTATGAATGTACACGAAGTTTCCCTATGCCCTTTTAGTTGGCTTTCTATTACTTCAGTCTTAAATTAGTATCAGCTCTAAGCTACACACTCACCTCAAAAGTTTTGTTCTTCACTGCATTTAGATTATTATCTTAGACATCCATATAGCTTAACATATTAGTTGTACAATATCAGGGGTCCTGTCTCTGTTTCTGTAAGCTTTTTCCTTATGATTTGTAGGCACACACTGATCATAGAACACCTTAGAAGAACCACTCTCATTCATATGCCCTTCTCTAACTAAAACAGATATGCCTTGATGACTTCATTTATCTGTTCTTTCGTATACCAGAGCCAATATATTGAAAATGATATGCATCACTGGGCCATCAGTTTGCTGGGAACTCATTTTCACTTAAATTTCCACTAGAATTAGTTATGACATACTATTAATAATTCTTGGTTCCTCATCGTTCAATTTGTGTTCTACTTTATTTTATTAACTAACATAGTGTCATCTACACATAATATAATCACCAATTTCTTGTGTGTTGGTTGAGATACACTTCTGCCTTTTCCCTGCTTACTCTTGAGACTTTTATTGCATTATAGTGATGCCTTCAATTTTGGAACTTCAATTTTGGAATAGCTTTTAGTACAGTTTTCATTCTTGATGCCCACCTCTGGCAAGTTGATTAAGCTTATAAGTTATGAGAGTTTCCTTTTCTTAATAAGTTATGAGAGTTTCCTTTTCAAATATTAAAATTAGGAAGAAACATAATTCACCCTAGCAGCTTATCTCAAGTTTTATCAATAGAGAATCGATAGGATATAGAATAATCGAATAAACAGTTGTTTTGGTAAACCAATATGCAATCATTTTCAGTTGGGAAATAGGATACTAATACTGACATCAACTGAATATTGAGTGAGCTATATATGTATATGACATAAACATCTATTGATGAATTAGATATGGGCTTCGAGAAAAGGGACACGAAAAATTGTGGTCAGTAACCTATCTTAATGTATGTCATTTTTGTTTGGAGAAATGTGGTGGAGATGCCTCCACCATGGTTCAAACCTGAACCTCTACCAATCTATGGAGCTAAGGGTGGTTGGCATCTCTGTATGTATATGGACTTGCACATTTTTACTTGGATTTTTTTATATTCCAATTATAGATAAAATGAGGATGAAGCTTATACATCATTTCATGTATAAACTCAATGTGAATATATAACTTATAACTATCATTAGTGAAAATAAATATTAGCAAAAAAATGGATGGGAACTATCTAGCTACAACTCTCTTCTCGATGTGCTCCAAAACTTTGTTTTTTGACTCCTCCTTGCTTTAACATAGTTGATCGAGTATTCTGAGTTGGGATTATCTCAATGGACACATCCCTTAGCAACTAAAGATTCTAGATTGAATCTTAGGTGGTGCATCCCCAAGTATTTGGGCCTTGGTATTTAAAATGTGGATGTGTCTCCATCCTTATCTATCCCAAAAAAGGAACATACAGAAATATTTTGTGGCAATGAGTTTCAAGAGTGTTTGTATTTAGTGTACTTCGTTCTAGTTGATTCAAGAGGATCACCAAACCTTACCTTGGCCACTCCAAGTTTGGATGCGATTTTGGAGCAAGATCCATCCACCACTTCAAAACTCTATCATGAAGCACAATTTCTGAAGGTGGTAATTTTCTCATACAGCTTTAGTTTTTGGTGCACTAGGTGCCAAAACAAAGCTCTCAACTACTATATGAGTGTGATCACTCTCAAAGTGTTCATCACACATGATAGATATAGACCTATTACAACATTTGTGCCTTAAAATATGCTGATCAATGTAAAAGTTTCCTCATCAAGCAATATTTTAAGTGGGTGTATCTACCAATCTAGAAAGAATGGGGCAATGTGACAGAAAGCTAATGTAAAGTCAAGATCCAGATCCAAGAATATTTTAGTTTTTCTTATAATTATTTCCAATAGTCACAACTATTTAGGAAAGTTGTAACATCTTCTAACTAGAAAAGCAATCCGATCCACATTTTGAGACCTGGATGCTACTAGTATAAAGAGAGAGCTTATGATCAATTTTATTATTCAGTTGGTGAGAGTAAAGGGTTTAGAAGTCCACCTTTGAAAACTCTTTACATTTTCTATTATATTCTAAGAGATTTGAGTTGAGTGGATTGAGGAAAATCTTTCTTCTCTCTAATTGAGTCACAAATTCTATTATTTTTTTAGGGTGAACTGTTGATATTATTAATTTATTTTGTCATATAACAACATTGCATGACTAAAACATGACGATCAAATCTTATTTGTCAATTTTCTATTATTATATGCACTAAAAAATAGAGGGCATGCCATAAAGTAAGGATCCATTAAGCCAACTTGTAGGTTAAAGTTTTGGGATACGAAGTTAGAAGTTTGTTTAGACTTTCTAGGCGAGTCTATAAGTTGTTGGTTAGGGATAAGGAAGTTGGAAGTCAAATTAAGAGTTATGGGCTAATTCCTTAAACCTATAGACTATTGAGCTTCTTTCGGTCCAGTTACCTCTAAAGTTTGCCACGATTGATGTGAGGGTTCCAAAGAACATATATTTACAAGGTTTGAAATTTGAATTATTTACTTAAAATTGTTACCTTTTTGGTTCAACATGTGTCAATACAATATAATATCATTCTCGATACATAATACATATTCATGGCATAACAAAATACAGGTAAAATAAGATATCGGGGTTTTAAATCCTGTGGGATGGAGGTGTTTTAGTATCTTTATGGAAACGGAATGCCCTGATGTCCTGTCCAATCTTGGTAGCAGTCTCCCTTATGCATCCCAATAGATATCCTCCATTTCTTATCTCTTCTTCTTTCCATTTTTTCTTTCTTTCTTTCCTTTTTCTTTCCTTCTTATTTTTTTCTTTTTCTACCTTCCTTTCTTTCCTTTTCTTTTTTTTTTCTTATCCATTCCTTTTTCTTTTTTTTTCCCCCTTTTTCTTCTCCTTCCTCTTTCCTTTCTTGCTTCTTTCTATCCTTGCTTTTTCTTCTTCCTTCCTTTCTTTCATTTTTTCCTTTCTCTTTCCTTTCACTTTGTCCCTTTATTCATCTTCCTTTCTTTTTTCTTTCTTCTTCTCTCCCCGGATAGATAGGTTTTAGAGTCCCAATCCTGTCTCAGTCCCATTTTCTCATTGAAATGGGATAGGATGGCCAGGATGCCCGTCATCCTGGTGGGACGTAAAACCTTGGAAGATATGCCGTATGGCCCAAGTCTTGACCCAAAAAGGGATAGCTAGAAGTTATAATTTGAATTACTATATAAATGTCCAAGATCTTTTTAATAAACAACTAATATGGGACCATGCACATGCTTGCATAGATCTTCACTCACATATTCCTATTGTTTAAGTCTTAGCATTCTTCCACCCAAATTAATTGTGCACTGGAAAGATTTTTGAGTTCTCATATAGGGCTAAGGAACCTAATTATAACTTATGACTAATCCTTTTCGGGTGAGGTCTTGGGTGATTACAAATGGTATCAGAGTGGGTCCATCTCATGGCATATGTAGATTAAGGCCACTATAACATGGGCTTTTTTGGATTTTCACATACCAATACTAGTAACTTATCAGTGAAATCTAGTTTAATTGGTACTGACTTGTATATATTGGTACCTAAATCACGGGTTCTATTTGCTTCCAGAATTTTGTATACCGCATTTAGGGCTACAATTATTAATACCACTTTGATACTTTCATATAAGTAATCAAAATGAGTTGATACTAATAGCCCAATTATTAGTTATCAATTGGCAATATTTATAAAAGGAAAAGTAAAGAACTTTCTTTTTTTCCTTATATGCCTTTTATATTATTCTCAAGGACAATACTTGAACCCTCACATGTAGCTCAAAGATTTTGTGTTAGACATGCATTGACGACGGGTACATGTTAGAAAGTTGGACACTTGTAAAAAACTTTCCTAGATGTATTTTAAAATTGAGTTTTGCATTGGTGTCATTTTCTTTTTTATTCTTTTTAATGTATATATTAAATCTTAGCCCTTGATCAATTGTGAGGTGAAATAGGTATTTCATATTTCTACTAGATCAGTTGGTATATGCAACCATGTTGCTTTTGCAACCCTTATCACCATTATTCTCACTATGACCTCCCACTTAGTCCATGCCCTACCCTCATCTACCATCATCTCCACCCATATCGACTTAAATTACTTGGTTCAATATCTGAAGCCTGGCCTCAACATTATCTTCTTCCTCACCATAGCAGCCTTGTTTTGCCATATTGTCTCCTTCATGTCCTCTTTCTTGCATCATCCTTTGTGGTGGCTACACCTTTGTTCATCATAGCTATGCTCACAATTATGCCTATTATTTTTTCACGTGTTCCTCCCCTCCATATTCATTAAGCTTAATTGGAAATCTCCATTTCATTTGTTTGCCACCATGCCAGCCCTTTTGCGATGCAAGTTCATGGAGGTCTTCGATCACCTTTGATTGTTGTAACCAAGGATTCAGGTCCTGGCGGGATGTCCCGTGGGACACCGGGATGGGGTACCATCTCAGGTGTTGGGACAGGACGTCCCGCCAGCATCCCAATAGGGATACCTTGGGACATCCCCTGTCCCAAGTGTCGGGACGAGATGGGACGCCTATGCATCCCATTCCATGAAAAAGCCGGGACAGTCCCGTTCCATGGGATTTAAAACCTTGGTTGTAACCTACAGGCTATAGGTATTGATTAATTGCAGCAGGGCATATGGTGAGTTTGATTGTTAGTTGTTTACCTATTCAAAGCTCCATCATAGGTCTTGCTTCCAAGATGATTAGTGCAGTAAGTTGAACCAGGTATTTTTTGAGCTAGGCCATGTTCAAGCCAAGTTAAATCCAAGGATCAATAGCCAAAAGAGCTATCTTGGAACTTTCTTAGTCCATCCTTGGGCCTATTTGTGCTCAAAACTATTCTAGCGGTTAACTCTTAGTTTTGGATAAGTTCAATCCAACAAGAAGTCTTAGCTTAGGGAAAACATTGATCTACCATTTCCATATCACTATGGGGTGGAGGGAGCACTAGCATATGCTTAGTGGTGACAGGGATGAGTGCATCATTATGGGGAAGGTGAGTCCATGGTGATAGACTAGTTTTAGAAAGGGAGGAGGTAGGGGTCAAGAGAGTAATTGATTTGATGAAGGTAGCTAGGTCCTATGACATGCATCTCACTACCCTGATGCCTATTATAGAAGCTTGATCTTGACTACATTCCTCTTCATTTCAGTTTGTGGTTACTGGTACTGATCAACAAATTGCATATGATCCACTAGCCCCTCAAATTATGGCTAGGATTTGGGTTAGGGAGATGAGGGGATGGGGGGGAGGGGACCCATGGAGGGATAAGTTGTAATGATCCAAGAACTCAAGCTATGAGTTGTTATTAAATGGGTTCCTTGGCCTCCCAATGCATGGTCAACAAGTGACTAAACACATAACCTTATGGGTTATCACACACTCTCCTCATTTAAGCCTTAACATCTTGGCTAGGGGAAGGGTCCACTCACAATCACCATGACTACCTTATGATCAGCCTTAAAAGGGCCCATGCTACTTCCCCTAGTCCACATGGACTATAGGTTGGGTTAACTTTGATACCATTGGCCATGATCCAAGATAGAGGCCTTCTTTGCCTTCCACCTAAGCTATGTAGGAAAGGCCCAAAGCCACTCCTAGTGATCAATAAAGCTTCATAGGGTCTTTTTGTCTAGTTTGGAGTTGTTATTAGTTTGGGTTCTTTACTTTATTTAAGTTCTCAAGATCTATCCAATGCATAGCCAATGTTGGACTAAACACGTCCACATGGATTCTCATATTAGTTTTTGGTATTTAGAGAAGAGCTACAGACCTCACTTTGCTCTTCACAAGAAAGAAATGATGAGATATAATAATACAAGTATGCATACAATCTTGGGTTGGGTCAAGTTGCGCTTCTTTAACTTCTCGCCAATTTAGGCCTAGCCTAAAATTTAATTTGTCCTTAAATGCTAGGCTTAGCCTTGTCTAATTGGATAGAAGCCTCTACTCAAACTTGCTTGAAACCAGGCTAAGTAGGCCTTGCCATTTTTTCCAAAATAAGGAGGTTATGTTTAGTAGGTTAGTGTTGGTTTGTTTAGAAAAAAAATGGTGGCTAAAGAAGCATTAAGAGAACCTATAAATGACATAGGGCCCATGAAGATTCCTTCTTTATGGAAGGCTAATATTGTGGTAAGGAGGATGTGCATATGTGAGCCCATGGAGGTCAAATGGATAGTAGGGATTTGTTTTGTTAGAAAGATGTTTTATTAAGACTCCAGTCATGGCCAATAGTGTTGCATGATTATTGTCCCTTTTGCTCATGCACATGGAGAAAAACTCATCAAAATCCTTAATTTTTCCACTAATTTATACTAGACTAGTCCCTTTTGTCGCCTAAATACATAGATGGCTTATAAAAGGAAAAGAGTACCAAGCAGAAAGAATTAGATCAATGTTTGTTGGCTTAATACTGGATCTTGTACTGGTACCATCTTCGTATAGTGTTGGTGTGGCTAGTATGGGGATCAGTTCAGCATCCCGACACTTATAAACCCCCGTATCATGTATCGGTACGTTATAGTATGCACCAGTATCAACCAGTACAACATACTATGTTAGATTCTTCCAATAATGAATTAATCCATTACAATGATGCTAGAGTTGGTTTTGGTTGTTTTTTTATTAAATCTTGGATAGATATATAAACATTTAAAAAAAAAAGAAAATGCAATGTTGTATATCTTGTCTCCTTGAGTAATTTTAGTTTTTGGATGAGTAACATGTAATTTGATGAAGAAACTATTAGCGATACAAATATTTTTAACATTTTTATTCTTTTCTTAAAGTATTTAGAAGATAACATTCTACTTACCTAGCAAGAATTTTTTTCCCCTTTTCGTCATTCTTGAGATGCTATGCTTCAATTGTAGTTCTACTTATATATAAATGAATAATCATTCAATGCATGACTCATAATTGTGACCACTTTCTAAAATTTATGAAAGCATTACTAGTTTGCTGACATGACTCATAATCATTGACATGTTTGAGATTAAGAATGACATCATGAATTAATCAATGACGAGTTTGCGGAGGAACTTAAAAACAATTTTTTTTGTGATTTCATATAGAAGATGAAACAGCATAATAAATAGTCTTTTGATATTTTCTATCGTACAGTATATTTAAAATCTAGATAATTACAAGCATATTTATCAGTAAAGTCTTTTCCCTTATATGCACGGCATTTCCCTTTTTTCCCTCTTAGCCAAATCAAGTGCATGTACACTCACTCAAATCAGACATATCTTTGCCCATACAATGGTGATTATGCAATGCTACTTTTTTAACATTTGTCTGGGACTTTGCTTTTTCCCCTCACGAGCAAAAGTCAATTGACCTTACCTTAGTACTGTTTCAGTTTTACTGCACCTGAATACATATTGTGCATTAAATTAGTTTGCTTAGTGACTCAGAAAAAGAAAAGCTGGGTATTTCTAGTTGTTTATGATTTGCAAGCCATTGACATGTATACACACCAAGACTTGATCGTGCTGCTCTCTGTGCCCTTTGCTTTGTTTCAGTGTGCCCTACTACTCTGAAAAGGATATGCAGGCAACACGGAATTAGTCGCTGGCCTTCACGGAAAATCAAGAAAGTTGGCCACTCTTTAAGAAAACTGCAAGTGGTTATTGACTCAGTCCATGGCCCTGAAGGAGCCTTTCAGTTCAGTTCCCTCTATGAGAATTTTACAAAAGCCACATGGTCAAATGAAAGTTTACTAGGAAGTGCCACATTTTCCACATTGAAGCAAAAGGACAATCCAGAATCCTCAAATGCAAATCAACAGCAAGAAGCAAAACTGAACTCTCACACTTCTAGATCAAATTCTCTTTCATCTTCCTCCTGCAGTCACAGCTCTAGCTCAAGTCACGGCTGTTCCAGTGGGACTAAACAGTGCAGCAATAATGCTCAACTTGCTATCAATCAAGAAATTTCAGTAGAGGAGAACCAGAGTGGCATGTTTAATAAAATTCAGCTCCCTGTAGAATTACAGCTCTCAACTAAAGATGCACCGATATCTCTTGCTGGATCCCAAAGTCACAGGCTCGTTGGTGAGCATCCTTTTTCAGGAACTCACGCTGCTTCGCATAAGAGCAGACATGATTTGCTTAAAGTAAAAGCCATATATGGGGAAGACAAAGTTATATTCAGCTTGCAGCCTACATGGGCCTTCCAAGATCTGAAGAAAGAGATCGGGAAGCGGTTTAACATAGGCAATCTAAATTTGGTGGCTCTTAAGTATTTTGATGATGATTCTGAGTGGGTCCTATTAACATGTGATGCAGACCTGCAGGAGTGTATTGATGTATATAAGTTATCTAGTGCTCGTACCATTAAAATCTCTGTTCACCATGTTTCTCAACAGATCATCAGGTCTTCTTTGGGCCATACAGGGTTGTCCTGACAATGAAAAGAAGGTTATCTTCATTCATCGGATTCCATGTTGCGGAAAAGAATCCGCAGACTAGTATTGCATCCTGATGTTTTTAACAGAAAAAATGGCTGAAAGACATCTAAAAGGATTATAAAGGTCTTTATCATCGGAAATTGGAAGTCTGATGACTTGAACATGATTCATCTGCAGCTAAGGGAAGATGATCCAGATAGTACATTTAAGGAAATCAAAAGTTTTCTAGATGCACTGTACTTAATATATGGTGCAAATTCTCTCAATCTTTCTGGAAATGATTGTTTCCTACAGCACCAGTATCTTTTGTTTTCATATCAGGAAGAAGGGTGTTTAATCCCTTCAGGCATTGTATGATTGTAATGACTAGGCTTATATACTACCAATTAGTGAAAGAATATGAGTCAAGCGACAGATGGCGGGACTTCTGGAGTCTTCCAGCTGACATCTCCGGACTGAGTAGGGCAGTTGAGTGTAGGGCTTCATATGTTTCTCAGCTTGGAGGTGCCAAACTGTGAGTCAAGCGGCAGGTAGCGGGACTTCTGGAGTCTCCCGGCTGACATCTTCGGACTGTGAGTAGGGTAGTTGAGTATAGGGCTTCATAAGTTTCCCGGCTTGAGGTACGGGGCTTTGTAAGTTTCCTGGCTTGAGGTGCGGGGCTTCATAAGTTTCCCGGCTTGAGGTGCGGGACTTCGTAAGTTTTCTGGCTTAAAGTACGAGGCTTCGTAAGTTTCCTGGCTTGAGGTATGAGGCTTCGTAAGTTTCCTGGCTTGAGAGTGCGAGGCTTCGTAAGTTTCCCGGCTTGAGAGTACGGGGCTTCATAAGTTTCTCGGCTTTGTCTGCTGGACTTGAAGTCGAACGGAAGAGTTCCTGCACAGGTAAAAAATATAGTTGTACCAAAAAGAAACTTTTAATGATTGAGAAGAAGTCTTACCTCATTGGTAATATACTCTCAAGTTGCTGGTATTCCAGGTTCAGGTGAATTGGGCACCGTCGAGCCTGGCGAGGTAGTAGGCTCCTCCTGGCAGGGCCTCGACCATCCTGTATGGGCCTTCTCAATTCAAGGAGAGTTTTCCGCACTCCCCCGGTTGGGATGCTTCTGCTCGCCTAAGGACGAGGTTGCCTGGGCGAAACACTTTAGGCCTCATGCAAGAATTGTAATATGCACCACTCGCTGTCGGTAGGCCACCATCCGAAGTCGGGCTTTGTCTCTCGTCTCATCTAGCAAATCCAGGTTGAGAAAGAGATGGGCTGGATTCACGGCTTCATCATACTGCTCTACTCACAGTGTGGGTAGGCCAAGTTCCACCGAAATTATGGCTGTTGACCCGTGGAATGATTTTGATGATAACAAAATATTGGAGCATGCATTTATTACTAATACTTTTGAATGTTTGAGAAGTTTTTGTAGGATGATTTAAATGAACAACCACTCTTCCTACAATTCTGATCCTATTGATGTATGTCAAGATTATTTTTTGAAAAAGTATTATATAATGAAGAGCCCAAAGAAAAATTACTTATGTATTCATGAAAGTGGGCTAATTCTATGTAAAATTCAAGTTTAAATTACTTAGAGTAGACTTCAAAAGAGTTTGAAAGAGCATTGAAGATAGTTGAAAGCTTTTGGAAGAAGATTGGAGAAGTTTGAAAGGTTTTTGACAAAAATCACTCGAGCTGACTCAAAGCAGGAGAGCCGACTCATTATTCTGGCACGCAGACATCCGAGCCAACTCAAAAGAACCCGAGCCGACTTGTCCAGAGCTACAATTCTTCAGTTAGACAACTAACCCAACCCGATAGAAATCCGAGCCGACATTAATATTCAGTCAGACAACCGAGTCGACCCAACAAAAAATGGAGCCAACTCCTCCAGAGTATTGAAAAATCAGTTCTGAGAAAAATAGTCAGGCGAGCCGACTTGTCAGTGAAGAGCCGACTTGACCAGAGTTTAATTTCTGAAGGACCAAGAATCCGAGCCGACTCGACCCATCCGAGCCGACTTGAATCCCTGTTCTAGGTGTATAACGGCTAGCTCAAGAATTGATTTTTTGAATCCAAAAAGTGCTCCAATGACCATATTTCAAATCCCAAGGGTCTACAATGGTCATATTCATCTGAGATCAGTTCAATGACTATAAATAAGGGATTTAAAATAACTTTTGATGAACTTTTGAATGAGACTTTAAGAGAACATTCATTATTCAAGAGAGCTTTGAAGAGAAGAACTCAAGACTTCACCAACTCCCATTCTTTTCTTGAGTCATTTATCGAAGAAGATTGGAAGCCTTGAAGAGCATTAAAGGAGCAATCAAGAAGGCTTGTAAAAGAACTTCAACTGCAACTATTCGACAATATTTGGTTTGTCATTATTGTTGCTATATTTCTTAACTCTTTATTTGAGTTGTTCCAATTAAAGCAGGGGCTGTAACTTGGGGATTGTTTTAGATTTTTGGTGAGCCTTTTAAAACCAAGTTTGGGTTGTTAGTGAGCTCGAAAAAACTAACATTTTATTGGGTTCTTGGTGATCCCAGTGTACAACCAAGTTTGGGTTTTGGTTTATGATCCTGGTGCAAAACAAACCGGCTGTATTCCAAGGCGAATATAGTAGAAATTCCAAGTGGTATCTTGGATAGTGAACATAGAGCTAGGTTGCTCCGAACTACTATAAATTGCTCGTGTTGTGCTTATAGTGTGTTTTACTTGCTTCTACTTTTCATACATAAATCACATCACTCACCACACAAGTTTTTATAAAGAGCACATATTTATGAAAAATTTTAAATACCCAATTCACCCTCCTCTTGGGTTGGCCACCTGGGAAACAACGGCTTCAGTGCTGAAGACAAGGTTAAAGGGCATCTCGTCGGTAGCCGTGCAAGGCATGGTGTGGTAAGCCCATAGCACGCTAGGCACTCTTCAGCCCATTGACCCTTGGCTTCGTCCAGCCTCATGCAGAGCCCTTGCAAGATGGTTCGATTAATCACCTCGGCCTCACCATTGGTCTGAGGGTGAGCTACTAAAGTGAAACGATGGCGGATGCTGAGGTCGGTGCAGAACTCCTCGAAAGCCAGGTTATTAAACTGCCTCCCATTATCGGTGATGATCGAGTGTAGGAGGTCAAATCGACAGATTACAGACTTCTAGAAGAAAGATCGGACCTTCGCCTCTATTATTCAGGCTAGAGGTTTGGTCTCGACCCACTTGGTGAAGCAGTCGATGGCCAGAATCATGAATTTTGGTTGACTAGATGCAGCATGGAAGGGACCTAAGATGTCCATTCCCCACTAGGTGAACGGCCATGGAGCTGATAACTGGAAGAGTGGGGCTACTGGCTGCCGCAGGATGTGGGCAAGACATTGACACCGGTCACACTTTCTCACAAAGTCAGCGACGTCTTCTCGCATCGTCTTCCAAAAATATCCTTGTCGGATTGCCTTGTAGGCCAAGGTCCTGCCCCCAAATGATTATCACAGATGCCTTCGTGTATTTCTTGGAGCACGTAGGCGACTTTTGAGGGCTTCAAACACTTCAGCATAGGATAAGAGTAGGACCTCTGGTACAGCTGCCCATCCATCATCACATAACGCCCGACCTTTTTCTTAAGCAGGCCGGCTTCCTTTCAATCTTCAAGCAAGGAACCAGTGGTGATTACTTGATGCAGGGATCCATCTAGCTGGCTTCAAAGGTGACTTACTGGACTTCAGCTGCAGACTCATAGCTGGGGGCATCGAGATACTCGATGAAGGTATGCCCCAACATTGACTTCGGCAAGATGGCCAGTCTGGAGAGGACGTCAGCCTGGGCATTCTCCACTTGAGGAATGTGAAAAATTCCAAAGTGCTGGAGGTTTGCTGTGTACGAGCACACCTTGTCTAGGTACTTCACTATCATGGGATCTTGAGCCTCGTACTCACCGGAGACTTTGCCCTCCACCAGCTTAGAGTCAGTGAAGACCTTTAGCTTCTTGACACCCAGCTCGCGGGATACTTTTAGCTCCATGAGGAGTGCCTCATACTCAGCTTGGTTATTGGTCACATTGAATAGGAACCTTAATGCATACTTCGCGATGACACTATCGGGGTTGGCAAGGATGAGGCCAGCTCGGTCCCTCCGGTGTTGGATGCACCATCGACGTAGAGTATCCACATCATCTCTTCTGAGGCCAGGTTCGACCTAGGCTCGGCTTGCTAGCCCTCCACCTCCAGGTCTTCATCTGCTCAGGTGCATTCCACCAGAAAGTTGGCTAGGACCTGGGCCTTCTGCACAGGTCGCGGGCGATAGGTGATGTCGAACTAATTGAGTTTCAATGCCCACTTGGCTAGGCGCCCCGAATTGTCAAGGTAGCTTAGGATAGCCCTCAGAGGTTGATCTGTGAGGACAGCAATGGGGATACTTGGTTTTCGCATCATGGAATAGCTTGCTGGTATAGTAAACTGGCTGTTAAGAGCCATCTTTATCAGTGCAGACCAGCACTGAGCTGATCGCTTTGGATGAAACTGCCAGGTATAGGAAGAGTTTTTCTCCAGGCTCCAACCTGGATAGCAATAGTGGTGAGGTGAGGAGCTTCTTCAGTTTCTCGAACGCCTCTCGGCAATCTTCCATCCAAGTGATTGTTCATCTTTCGCAGCACCTTGAAGAATGGCTAGTAGCATTTGGCGGAATGCGAAATGAAGAGGCTCAGTGCTGCGATGCGCCCAGTCAAGCGCTGCACCTTCTTGGAAATGGGATGTCTCATGTCAGTGATCGCATGGATCTTCTCGGGGTTGGCTTCTATTCCCCTCTGGGTGACCATGAACCCCAAAAACTTTCCTGCTGCAACACCAAAAGTATACTTGGTGGGGTTCAACTTCATTTTATAGGAGTGAAGGTTATTGAAAGCCTCCACCAGGTTAGTAATGTGGTCCGACTCCGGGCTGCTCATTATGAGCATATCGTCCACATAGACTTGCATGTTGTGACCGATCTGGTCTTTAAAGACCTTACTGTCCAGGCACTAGCATGTGGCCCCTGCATTCTTAAGACAAAATGGCATCATCTTGTAGCAGTATGTACCTCTATCGGTTACAAATGTCATATGCTCCTCGTCTTCTAGATGCATGCGGATCTAATTTTATCCGGAGAATGCATCTATGAAGTTGAGGTATTTGTGGCCCGAGGTCGTGTCCACTAGCTGGTCAATCTTGGAGACTGGAAAGCTATCTTTCGAATATACCTGGTTGAGGTTGGTGTAGTCTACACAGATCCTCCACTTCCCAAATACTATCCTGACCATCACTACATTAGCGAGCCAGTCAGGATATCGTACGTCACGGATAAACCTACCATGAGAAGCTTCCCGACTTTCTCGTCGATTATCCTTTACCGTTTCGGGATGAAGCTCCTTTTCTTCTATCGAATCGGGTAATGATTGGGATCGACATTCAGTTTATGAGTGATTACTTTAGGTGGAATGCCAGGCATATCGGTAGCAGTTTAGGCGAAGATGTCTGCATTGGCTCGTAAGAAGCCAAGCAGATGAGATTTCTCTTCTTCGGGTAGCAGGGCTCTAACTGTACTATCCTTGAGGGGTCCTCTCCTAAGGGGAAGGACAATAAAGGCTTAACTGGTCCACCCTTTGGCTCTAGCTCCACCGAGTTTGACTGGTCAATGACTGGACTTGGATTGGCTCCTCGGGGTCCCGAGACTATCTACAGGCAGTGCTGTGCAGACAGTGCTGGACTGGCTGGCACGATCCTCTCATCTTCCCGGTCCCCCAAGGGGTCAGTAACTGAACGAGGAGATGTCTTATGTAGATGGCAGTGTCGAGCAGATTGAGTCTAGGATGTCCCAGGATAACGTTGTAAGGTGAGGGAAGCCTCACAATGGTGAATATCGTCAGCATAGTACTTTGTCGAGATGGTGTCCGAGCAGTTATTGGGAGTGTGATCTCTCCCTGAACTCCGATCAAATCTTTGGTGAAGCCCACCAGGGCATGAATATCGGTTTTATTTGGTCAACAGACAGATTCATCCTTTGAAAGCATCATAAAATGGATATATACTGAGCTTCCACTATCGACCATGATTATTTTTACAGGATATTTTGCTATCGTCATTTCTATGAGACAACATCATTATTTGGGTTGTCCTCCCCAGCTGATCCTTCTTCCATGCAGGGGAGTACATTATCACTCTCCTCTCTCCCCTTAGTCCTCTTCGGGATTCTCCCTGCCTCCCAAGATATCATTCCCACCGGCTTCTCAATGGGCTGGTTGTCGATGGTGAGCGAACTGGGCTCTTCGTTCCGGGCCATCGAGGGTGCTGCCCCATCCACGTACTTGTCGAGGTAGCCATGCTTGATTAGGTCTTCTATCTTCCTTTTCAGGTGGTAGCATTCCTCTGTATCATGGCCATGGTCCCGGTGGAAGTGGCAATAGTGGGACTTATCATGCCCGGCTGATGGCCTCAATGGGGGAGGTTGATGCAGAAAGTGCTCGCCCTCGATCTCCATCAGGATCTTTGCTCTTGGGGCGAGGAGAAGAGTAAACTTTTCTTCTTTAGTGGGGTTAACTTTGGGTCTCGACCCCAGCCATCGGGTCGACACCGTCTTCTGAGTCGGGGGAGCAGATGTTTTGCCAATGACCTGCCTCTTGAGGGGCCTCCCATCCAACTCCCTCCTGGTATGGTCGGCCTCCTCCGTACGGATGTACTTGTGAGCTCAGAAAGGAGCTTCGAGTAAGTCTTTGGAGGCTTCTTGTCGAGGGAGTAGGTGAAGCGGGAGGTATGCAACCCCCTCTTTAGGGCCAGCATGGCAACTGGCTCGTCAAGGTTGTAGATCTTCAGGTTGGCAATCTTGAACTGGGAGACGTAGTCCCGGAGAGACTCTCGATCCTACTAGCGGATCGAGAAAAGAATATCAGCCTCACATGGCACCTTCCTACATGCATCGAAGTGTGCCACAAACTTCTTCTCTAACTGGGAGAAAGAGTCAATACTTTCAGACTCGAGTCTGGAGAACCAAGCCTGAGTGACCTTCCGTAGGGTGGCCAGGAAGGCGATGCAGAGGAGAGCATCAATAGCCCCCTGGACCCTCATGAGGGCCTTATAGCTTTTCAGGTGGTCCAGGAGGTCGGTCATCCCGTCGTAGGGATCAACCTGCGGCATACGGAACCGGCTAGGGATCGATTTCTCTTAGATTCTGAGAAAAAAAGGGGATGGGTGTTATAACCCGTGGGCTCATTGGGAGAGCCTTGAACTTCTGCAAACTGGTGGGCCAGGTTTGCCAGCTTGCGCTCCTGCTATTCGAGGTACCTTTCAGCTTGGCAATGGATGGCCTCGTTTGTGGACCCCTCGGCAGAGACCGTAGGGGGTGAAGGGGGTTGGAGTGGAGGAACTCTTACCTGAGTTTCTGGCCACGCTGATGTCATTGATGCGTGCGTGCATCATGGTCCAAGACCGGGGAGTGGCTCTCCCAGCTGGTCGGATCATGTTGCTGCTTCTTCCCGACCACCTGGTGGTCTCTCCACGGGTGGGAAGCCGCATGCAACAGCCTCCCCGGAAGGACCGTGTGCTAGTATGGGGGTCAGCGGCATGGGTCACCGGCGTCCCTGATTGTTGCTGTGTTTTCAAGGATCGTTGCCTTTGATGGAGCTGGTGCAGCACCATAGCTAGGGCATGGACCTGCCGGACCAGTGCAGTGATCTGGGGGTGCGCCGTAGGTGGCGGTGGCAGAGTGGGAAGCTCCCTCCCTGGGATCTAATTGCCACGATGAAAGGGATCTCCCACGTAGCTGGCGGAAGCCTCGTGGGCTCGCATGGTCACCATTGGACCGTGCGCTTCCATGGATGTTTCTTTTATAGTGGGGAACTTGGTATCAAGGCCCTTCGTCGCCGTCCCCCCTTCCTGGAGCGCTATCTGTTGCCGCCAAGATCGCCGTGGCCTGTAGCTCCAGTGCGTTGTCGATGAGTCGGGCTCCTTTAGGGGGTGCTTGTCCCTCTCCTTGCCGGTCGACTCCTTGGTCTGACTGTCCTACAAAAAAGAGGAGACCCGAGCCGGGATTCCGATAGGGACACTCTGACGATCAAGTTAGATGGGGATGATCAAGGAGAACAGAACCTCTGTGGTGGGGGACTCTCCGTGTAGAGGGTGAAAGAAAAGAAAAAGAATTCAGATGTGAAGACAAGGTGGAGATGGAATCAGTGAGCTTAGAAAGTTCTCTTGGCTAGTTTCTTGCCTGTTTTCTTCATGTTCTCGCTTGCTTACCCTTTTTTTTATTCTCTCTCTCTGATCTTATGTATATGGGGTGGCCTAGACCAGTTCTGGGACTTTGTCCAGGTGTCCCTCTAGTGGTACGGCTCCCTGTGGGAGCGGCGAGCACCATGCCACCGAGTCCCTAGCCATGGTGGGGTGTTTCCATCCCTAGAGGGTCCGTGCGAGCATCACAGAGCTCTGGGGCCTTCATGAAACACTCCTCTTGGGGGAGGTTCAAGTATAGAGTTGTGAGGTTTGAAGTCTCCGGTTGCACAATAATCGACATGGTGGCAGGTTACATGGCCTGGAGCCTGGCAGAATGCACATCACTCAGGACATGGCAGTGGTGTGTTGTAGAGTTTGAATTTATGGTAAGGCATGCGCCACCTCCTAGAGGTTGCAGGTGATCGGGCTCCTTCTTGCTATGGTTTGAATTTATGTTGGTCCTTTCTTCTCTCACCATTGGCGGGAATATCGGCCCCTCACGAGGCAGGGAGAGCCTTGTCACTAGAAGCATGAGCTTGACCCCGGTCAGGAGCTAGCCTCAAATGGGGGGCTCGCCCCATGAGCACGACCCTGACTAGGAGTTGACATCGGCAGGAGGGCTCTCCTTGGCAACATGAGCACGACCCTGACCGGGAGCTTGCCTCAGACGGGGGGCTCACCCCATGAGCACGACCCTGGCTGGGAGTTGACCTAGGCAGGAGGGCTCACCTTGGCAGCATGAGCACGATCCCTACCGGGAGCTGGCCTTAGACGGGGGGCTTGCACCATGAGCACGACCCCGGCTGGGAGCTGACCTCGACAGGAGGGCTCGCCTTGGTATCATGAGTATGACCCCGACTGGGAGTTTGCCTTAGACGGGGGGCTCGCTCCATGAGCACGACCCTCGCTGGGAGCTGACCTTGGCAAGAGGGCTCGCCTTGGCAGCATGATCACAACCCTGATTAGGAGCTGACCTCAGATGGGGGGCTCGCTTTATGAGCACGACCCTGGCTGGGAGCTAACCTCGATAGGAGGTGTTGACCCCTGGAATGATTTTGATGATCACAAAATATTGGAGCATGTATTTGATACTAAATCTTTACAAATTGTTTAAAAAGTTTTGTAGGGATTGGTTACCTTTGTTTAAAATGGTTTTCAAATTTACTTAAGGGTAATTTAATTGAGTTGGTAAAAGCCCTAGCTTATGAATGCTGTAATCATGAAAAATGGGCTTAAAATTATGAAAATTTGATAAAGTATGTAGATTAGCTTCTAGTTGATTCAATGTTGAAGATTTTTGGAGAATCTTGAAGCAATTTTTAAAGAATTGTAAGAGCCGACTCATGGTGGCATGGCACGGAGAAAGTTTCAAAGTTTCAGAACCAAGAGCCAACTCCCAGTCCAAAAGCCGACTCTTCCAGAGATATTTTTTTTGAAGTTCTGAGACCTCGAACCGACTCCTAGTCCAAGAGTCGACTCTAGGTATGTATGTTTTTGACTTGACTGAAAGCTAGAAGGCAAGAGCCGACTCCAGCTTGAAGAGTCGGCTCCTACAGAAGTTTGTTTTTGGCCTGTTTGAGACTTCGAGCCGACTCCTAGAACTCGAGCCGACTCGTGGAGCCGTTACCTGCACTCTAATGGCTAGTTGCTAAAGTTAAAATTTGAACCCCAATTCATTCCAACGGCCATTTCATGAATTCCAAGGCCCTACAACGATCATATCTCATGGAAAACTATAAAGGGGATTATTTTTGAAGGATTAAAAAAATTATTAGAGATTTATTGTTGAATCTTCTTGAAAAATCAAAGAGCTTTCAAGTCATTCCACTACCTACCTCAAAGAGCATTCAAGTTGGATTCAAAGCTTCACCAAATCTACTCCATCATTGAATCCACTCATTAAAGAAAGGAAGAAGCAGCTTGAAGAGTATTGAAGATCACTCAAAGCTTGACTTCATCTTGATCTACATCGGCAACACCAAAACAAACTTGATTTGTTGTAGTTGCTTGATTACATTTTCTTTATCTTTGTTTACTCTCTAAGAACAGCAAGGGGCTATCTCTTAAGAGAGAGTTAAAGGTTTTTAGGTGAACCTCATAAAACCTAAGTTTGGGTTCTTGGTTTTCCTAGTTTAAAACCAAGTGTTAGGGTTTCTTTGGTGATCCCGAGTAAAACCAAAGGGAGTTAGGGTTTCTTTGGTGATCCCAGTAAAACCAAAGTATATAGGTTTGGATTGTAAGCCTGGTAAAACAATCCGA
This sequence comes from Areca catechu, assembly GCA_021397845.1. Lineage (NCBI taxonomy): Eukaryota > Viridiplantae > Streptophyta > Magnoliopsida > Arecales > Arecaceae > Areca > Areca catechu. The sequence goes on along the minus strand of CM038049.1, from coordinate 147,334,711 downwards.
CTGTATTCCGGTTGGGGGATATAGTGGAAATCCCAAGTGATCCTTGGGTAGTGGATGTAGGAGCCGGTTGCTCCAAACTACTCTATTTCTTGGTGTTTGTGATTGTGCTTTCATTGCTTTATTGCTTCAACTTATTTACTTCCGCTTTGCACACTTCACTTCTACACTAAAAGAATTTCAAAGTGCACATACTTGCATAAATTTTTAATCCCAATTTACCCCCCTCTTGGAAAGCCACATGGGCAACAAGTGGTATCAGAGCAAAGTCTCTGAAAGTTATTTAGAGTAAAGACATATGGCACATCCCATGAACACTTCATTGGCCGATGGTCAATCCATAAATAGACCACCACTTTTCACCGGAATTAATTACACTTATTGGAAGGCAAGAATGAAGATATACATTCAAGCTATAGACTTTCACTTATAGAAAATTATCATGAAAGGACCTCACACACCCACAATTAAAGTTAATGATATAGAGGTTTCCAAACCAGAAGAGGATTGGGACGAGAATGATATGAAATTAGCTGAATTGAATGCCAAAGCAATGAACCTATTTTATTGTGCTTTGGATCTAAATGAGTTTAACAGAATTTCAACATGCAATTCTGCTAAAAAAATTTGGGACAAATTAGAAATCACTCACGAAGACACTTCTCAAGTTAAGACATCGAAAATCAATCTACTAGTACATAATTATGAGTTGTTTAAAATGGATCCTAGTGAGACTATATCTGCCATGTATACTCATTTTACTGATATTATAAATGGCCTGAAGAGTCTGGGTAGAACTTATTCTAATGCTGATCTTGTCCAAAAAGTCTTAAGATCTTTGCCAGATAAGTGGGAAGCCAAAGTGATAGCAATTCAAGAAGCAAAGGACTTAAATACACTGCCACTAGATGAACTGCTTGGATCTTTGATCACTCATGAATTGGTTATGCAACAAAGAACTGAGGAAGACACAAAAAGAAAGAAAGCCATTGCATTTAAAGCTATCGAGGAAGATAAGAATGAAAAATCTAATTCATCAGGTGATGATGATCTTGGAAATGATAAAATTGCCCTAGTCATGAGAAAATTCAAAAGGTTTATGGGTAGAAGAAAAACAAACAGATGGAGAAAGCATTATAGAAAGGTGATTTTGGAAAAGAAAAGGAAAGAGATAAAGAAAAAGATAAAGAGAAAGATAAAGATCAAGTACCTATCTGCTACGGATGCAAGAAGCCAGGACACATTCATCCTGATTGTCTTGAAGGAAAAAAAAGATATTCTCTAAAAAGAAGAAGAAGGCAATGCTAGCTGCTTGGAGTGATAGTGATGAAACTACATCCACTGAAGAGGATGAAGAGACAACAAAAATAGCTCAAATATGTCTTATGGATTTAGAGGACGAGGTAAGCACTTCTGAACCTAATTTAGAATTGACTTATGATGAATTGCATAATGCTTTTTGTGAACTATTGATAGAATACAAAAAAGCTGGTTTAAAAATGAGAGATTTAAAAAATAAATGTGATGTATTTGAAAAAGAAAAAAATGAACTTTGTGAAAGAAACAAAATCTTGCAAAGAGAATTAAAATTGGTTTGTGAAAGACTTAAGATTGTTCAAGTTGAAAAAGAAGAGCTTTTTGAGAAAAATAAGGATTTGAAAAAAGAAAATGATGACCTAAAGAAAGAAGTTCAAAAATTAAAACCATTAGTTAAAAAATTAACCCTAAGTTCTAACAAACTTGAGTTAATCTTAAAAGATCAAAAAGAAATAAATAATAAATTTAGAATTGGTTATAAAGGCTCTATTTCAAACAAATCTTCAGCTTCTACTTCATATGCTCATAAATTCATTAGTTCTAAATATGTTAAACCTAAATTTGCATCATCTCATAGTTATTATTTAAATTCAAAGATTGTATGCTATACCTGTAATAACATTGGTCATAAAGCTTTTGAATGTCATTTGAAACATAATGACAAAAAAAAAATTAAGAAAGTTTGGGTTCCAAAAGGAACCATTTCCACTGACTTGCAAGGACCCAAGAGAGCTTGGGTACCTAAATTTATTAAATGATTATTTTGCAGGGATGTCTTGCAGCCACAAATATAAAGAAAAGATGGTATTTGGATAGTGGCTATTCAAGACATATGACTGGTGATGCTGATCAATTTTTCACTCTAGAACAAAAGGATGGTAGAATGGTAACATTTGGTGACAATAGAAAAGGAAGGATAATCGGTATTGGTAAAATCAAAATTACTCCTTCTACATTTATTGAAAATGTGTTACTTGTAGAAAAATTAAAGCATAATCTTCTGAGTATTAGTCAGCTATGTGACATTGGTTTTAATGTATTATTCAAGTCATCAATGTGTATAGTAGTTGATCCACTTGACTCTAGTACTAAATTCATTGGACACAGACTTGGTAACATTTATGTGGTAGATCTTAATGATCTAGCTATATCAAGTAATACAAGTCTTGTAGCCATGAATGACAAGAGCAAGGAATCAAGTTTACTATGGCATAGGCGACTTGGTCATGCTAGTATGGACACAATAGCTAACCTTATTGTAAAAGATTTAGTCAAAGGTTTGTCAAAGTTTAAAGTTAATTTTGATTATGTTTGTGATGCATGTAAGTTAGGAAAATAAGTGAGGGGGATTTTAAATCTAAAAATATAGTTTCAACTTCTAGACCCTTAGAGCTACTTCACATGAACTTATTTAGACCAAACATGACTACCAGTCTAGGTGTTATGAAATATGGACTTGTGATTGTAGATGATTTTTCAAGATACGCATGGGTTTTGTTTATTGCACATAAAGATGATACTTTTAATGTATTCAAAAAGTTTTACAAAAGACTTACAAATTTGAAAAATCTTTCTGTTATTTCTATTCATAGTGATCATGGCACCGAATTTGAAAATCAATATTTTGATCACTTTTGCACAAAGCACGGTATTGATCATAACTTTTCTGCACCTGGAACACCATAGCAAAATGGTGTTGTAGAAAGAAAAAATTGTACTTTGAAAGAGATGTTCAGAATAATGCTTTGTGAAGAAAATCTTCCAAAATACTTTTGGGCAGAAGCTGTTAATACCACATGCTATATTTTAAATAGAGTTTTGATTAGACCTATTATTAGAAAAATCCCCTATGAACTTTGAAACAATAGAAAACCAAATATCAAATATTTTCATGTTTTTGGATGTAAATGTTTTGTTCTTAATAATGGAAAAGATAATCTTGATAAATTTGATGCAAAATCCGATGATGCTATTTTTCTTGGATATTCATTAAATAGTAAAGCCTATCGTGTTTTCAATAAAAGAACTTTGACTGTTGAAGAATCCGTTTATGTTGTTTTCAATGAATCTGACATTACATCTTCGAAAAAGGAAGATTTTGCTGATGATGATTGTTAGACATTAGAATAATAAAAATAACCCAACTTTATTTGATTAAAATTGATACTTTTTGTGATATTTTGTAGGAATTGACTCCATAAACGTGTAGATCTTGATTTTAGGAGTCCAACGTCGCAAACGGAATGTAATTCGGACTTCGAACGGGCCTGAAATTGATTTTAGAAGATTTTAGCATGGATTTCAGAGCCACACGGTTTTTGGAGCATTACCTTAAAACCTTTTAATGGCTCACGGTGGACCGGCTCAATGGTCCACCGCACGACCTCTTGGTCCACGGTAGCCATTGCTGTCGGTCCACGGGCAGAGCCGTGGACCACCGTGCTCCGATCGCGTCGAAACTCATCGGAGAGCTTTCCCGGCAACGGCGCCAAAAATCTGATGCGTGTTGCAATGCACCGATTTAGAACCTTAATTCCACTACTCTAAAGGGTAGAATAGCGGAGTAAGGGTCGATCCCACAGAGATTTTTGTGTAATTCCGAAAAAAGAAATTTTCAATATTAACATGAAAGTATAAATCAACTAACTAAAATATATAATAATAAAACAAAGATAAAATCTCGAAACTCCAACTGGTTACTTGTTAGGTGGGCTGGCACTCCACTTCTATAAAGTTTGTACGTTTCGATCCAGATATAACCTATTCTTGGTGATGACGACCCGTACCTATTCGATCACGGCCCGTTCCCCTGGAATATAGATTAGTCAAAAATCAGACACATGCAAATTAATAAAATCCTTTTTAAAATAATTTATTCCAAGAGTACAAACTGTTCCTATCGCAAATACAGCTTGTCCCAAGAATATAAACCATACCTAATAATAATTTATAAAAAATATTGATAAGAAATTCTTTTATTTCATAGAAAAGGAGTACAAAAGATAAAAAATAATAAAAAAAACCCCCTGTGCCAAGCACTACACTGGAATCCCGAGAAAAGAAATACCGCTCAACCGCTGCTGCCAGCCATCTCCTCCCATGGTCAAAATTCCCATCGTCACGGTCGTGTCCATGCTGCCACGGAGGACGTTCGTTGTCTGAAAACAAGGATGAGTATCGGAACGAGAAGAGATGTCGACGATGCTGGATGGACGGAGACGGACGGCAGCAGGCAGCGGGCTTGGGCGGCGTCGGTTTTGGCGGAGACGGCGGCGGCGAACGGGCATGGTGACGGTTTTGGCAGAGACAGCTTTGCAGCGACTCCGGAATGGCAACGGGGAGCTCTCGGCAACTACGTGACTGGGAATAGCGAACGGCATGGTGCACGGCGAAGCGGATGGCAGCAGGCTTCGATGGCTTGGAGCTGGGCGGCGGGCAAGGAGAAGAACTGTGGTGGCCGGCAGCAGGCGCTGGCGGGGATGGGGGTGGACACAGCGGGCACAGCGATGGGGACGGACGGCTTCACCGGCGGGAGGTGGGCGTGCGGACGGTGGCTCACGGGAGAGGAGGCAGCAGCGGGCACGGTGGCGGGTGACGACGCACAGTCGCAGGGATTCCGGCCATTTTTCCGGCCGAACGGCGAGAAGGTTGGCGGCGGCTTCGGCGGTGCCGGGGGAAGCTCTCCGGCGAGTTTCAGCGCGATCGGAGCACGGTGGTCCACGATTCTGCCCGTGGACCGGCAGCAATGGCTGCCGTGGACCAAGAGGTCGTGCGGTGGACCATTGAGCCAGTCCACCGTGAGCCATTAAAAGGTTTTAAGGTAATGCTCCAAAAATCGTGCAGCTCTGAAATCCATGCTAAAATCTTCTAAAATCCATTTCAGGCCCGTTCGAAGTCTGAATTACATTCCGTTTGTGACGTTGGACTCCTAAAATCAAGATCTACACGTTTATGGAATCAATTCCTACAAAATATCATAAAAAGTATCAATTTTAATCAAATAAATTTGGATTAATTTTTATTATTCTAATGTCTAACAATGATACAGGTACATTAGAGCATGGACTAAAGGACCTGACTCTTAAAGACAAATAATCAAGTGAACCACATGAAGAAGAGGTGAGTAAAACGCATGATGATATATCTAAAGAATGGAGGTATGTACAATCACATCCTAAAGACTTAATTGTAGGAGACCCATTTCAAGGTGTTAAAACTAGATTTGCACATAGAGATGCACATGATTTAATTGCTTTTATTTTAAATATAGAACCACATAATATAGAAGAAGCCGAAACTGATTCTAATTGGATGTTAGCAATGCATGATGAATTAAAGTAATTTAGGAGAAATAATGTTTGGACCTTAGAAGAAAGACCCAATGATCATCCTGTTATAGGCACTAAGTGGGTTTATAGAAATAAACTAGATGAAAATAAAAATGTAATTAAAAATAAGGCTAGACTGGTTGCACAAGGATATAATCAAAAAGAAGGAATAGATTTTGATGAAACTTATGCACCAGTAGCTAGGTTAGAAGTCATTAGATTGTTACTAGCTTATGCATGCTTTATGAATTTCAACTTATTTCAAATGGATGTAAAGAGTGCTTTTTTGAACGGTTTTTTTATCTGAAAAAGTTTTTGTTGAGCAACCTCCTAGTTTTATCGATCATATTTTTCCAAATCATGTTTTCAAGTTAAATAAAGCTTTATATGGTCTGAAACAGGCACCTAGAGCCTGGTATGATAGATTGAGTAAATTTTTAATTGATAATGATTTTATAAGAGATAGTGTTGACACCACACTATTTATTCAAAGAAAGAAAAATGATATTTTAATTATTCAAATATATGTTGATGATATCATTTTTGGATCTACTGATGAATCTTTGTGTCAAGACTTTGCTAAGCTAATGTAGGGATAATTCGAAATGAGCTTAATGGACAAATTGAGTTACTTTCTTGGACTTCAAATTAAACAAACCAATGAAGGTTTTCTGATTAACCAAGCCAAGTACATTAAAGAAATAATCAAGAAGTTTGGCATGGAATCAAGCAAGGTAAATCGAACACCAATGAGTCCTGCATGCAGACTTGACAAAGATGAGAATGGCACAAATGTTGATCAAAAACTGTATTGAGGTATGATCGGATCATTACTTTATTTAACAGCTAGCAGACTTGATATATTATTTAGTGTTTGTATGTATGCACGCTTTCAATCTAATCCTAAAGAATAATACATCATGGCTGTTAAGAGAATTATTAAATATTTGAAAGGTACATGTAATTTAGGCTTATGGTATTCTAAGCACACATCACTAAAGTTAATTAGTTATTCTGATGCTGATTATGGAGGATGTAAAATAGATAGAAAGAGCACAAGTGGCACCTGTCAATTTCTAGGTGTTAACTTGATTTCTTGGCACTGTCGCAAACAGAACTCTGTAGCACTATCTACTGCTGAGGCAGAATATGTAGCTGCTGGGAGTTGTTTTGCTCAAGTGTTATGGATCAAGCAATAACTAAAAGATTACGGTGTTGTCCAATCCAAAATTTCTATTAAATGTGACAATACCAGTGCTATTAATTTATCAAAAAATCCAATTCAGCACTCACGAACTAAGCACATTGAAATTCGACATCATTTTATTCGTGATCATGTTTTAAACAATGTAGTTGAACTAGAATTTGTACCTACTAAAGACCAACTAGCAGACATTTTTACTAAACCATTAAGTCTAGATAGATTTAAGAAAATTAGAGGAAAATTAGGGCTATGTGACCCATTTTAAACCTATTTGACGTAATTTTTGAAAATCAAGGAAAAATTATCTAGAAATTTCAAATTTTTCTTTAGAGCATAGGATAACCTGGTTTAGACTCTAGAAACCTTTAGAAACTGAGTTTGACCCATTTTGACCTTTAGATTGAATTTTTGCTCGAGCCGACTCAAGTTCTTAGGGCTCTTGGCGAGCCGACTCGAAGGTCGGGCTGAAGCTTTTTAAGTAAGGTTTCCATATTTCCTATTCATTGTGTTTTCTAGGTTTTGACCGTTTCATCCTAGCCGACTCCTCACTCTACTCTAGGAAACTCTCCAAAAACCCTCTCAAACCTCTTCAAACCTTTAATCATTGCAAAATGGCTCCTTGCAAGGCTGTGGCAAAGAAAGCAAGGAGAGTAGTTCGGTCTGTCGCTGAAGAACGGAGGACAAGGAGGCGATTGGACACTTCAATTTGGAAGAGGATCAGCCGATTGAGCAAGAGGAAGAAGTTCCTGCACCCCGGCAAGTAATTCCTATGGGAAATCGATAGGTTACCCCGGGTAGGTGCATCAATTTCAGTTTTCTAGAACAAGAATAGTTGAGTATTGGTGTTTGGCTTGAAAAACAGGGTTGGAAGGATTTTTGTCAATTAAATGTTCCAACTTATCCTAATCTAGTTCGTCAATTTTTTGAGAGCATGTCACTGGGAGCATTTCATTTGGAAGGAATAGTGAAAGGGAAATTCATAGAAATAAGTGAGCAGAAGCTTTCAAATTTACTAAATATACCTAAAGAAGGAGAATGCTATTTAGTTATGAAGGAGAAGGTGAAGACACTTAGACTCATTTGGGGAGATCTAATGTGAAGGGCATTATACATGTAAGTGCAAATCAGCTTTCATTGGAGATGAGGCTATTGCACAATATCATTAGCAGGATTTTCTTATCCCGGACGGGGAGATTTGATTGGGTCAGCAAGCGCGACCTAATATTTATGAGGCGACTGATCGAGGGGGAGCCCCTTAATCTGCCATTTATTATGATTTCTCAGATGAGGGAGACAGTACGTAGGGCACGGGCTTGTTTGCCTTATGGGATGGTATTTACACTATTATTCTAGGATGCTGATGTTGATCTTACTGGAGAGGACTGCCGTCTGTTGCTGCACACCGACAGGTACACTGTGAAATCCCTGACCAGAATGTAATTTATTAAAGTTGATGAAAATTGGATCAGGAAGACATCTGGTGTTCCTGTAGCACATTCAGAGGATTCAGATGATGATGCACAGGCTGCTCAGGGACATGGTGAGGAGACTGAGGCACAAACTGATGAGGCTGGACCATCCGAGCCAGCTCCTACTATACCTCACTCACCAATCAGGACTCCTACTGTTGCTAGACATGATACTGATGATAGACTTCAGAGAGTCTTGGAAGAGATTTCTTGTCTCAGGACTGACACTGACAGGAGGATTAGTTCACTTCAGTCCGAGATGCAGCAGGGTTTTCACGATATCATGACTTTACTGAGACAGCTATCTACGACCAGCCAGCATGCATCTTCTACTGGCACAGCGACTGGCACTAGCACTAGGATCGGTACTGGCACTCATGTGGAGCAGGGACAAGGGACACATTGCACTGATGCACCTTAGCACACTACACCTGCTGTTGTTGAGCCTCAGGATAGTATGGAGGCTACTGGATCTGCTGATGTTGGAGTGACTCCGGCTATTCAGATGCTTTTGACCACCAGCACTTTAGCATTATCTGTTGATTCACCTACTGCCAGACCTACACCTATCTTTATTTCATCAGAATCAAAAACCAAAGTTAAACCTAAAACTAAAGTGACTAGGACTTCTACTCCTACTAGGACTAGGATTAGGGATCTTCGCCCTAGGTTCCCCAAGTTCAAACCTAGTCCAGGTATCCTAGAGGTTGGTTCCTCCTCTGATGAGGAAGAACCTGATAGTGATCCTAGTCCTTCATTCTGATACTTAGGTTTTATCCTTGCTTTAGGACCTTATTTTGTTGTATTTTGATTAGTGTGATACTATTTTGTCGTGCCATGGCACATTTGTAAAGTATCACATATGCTATGTACTGACTCATTTTATATATATATTTATACTTCACTTATTATGATACATGTTTACTTGAATTAATGTTATGAATGAATGTCTATTTCTCATATGCCTTTTGTTGATGACAAAAAGGGGGAGAATGGAGACTGTGTGTGGCATGAAAAAGAAAAAGCTATATTGATTCATGGAAGCTATGTTGATTTATAAAAGTTTCTTGGAAATCTATATTGATTCATGAAAACTGCTCAAAACTGTTTACAAAAGCTATATGGATAATTGAATGATATGAAATTTTGATTCATAGAAATTTGATGACACTTAAGTTTACTTCAAAAGTTTGAAAATTTCATAAGTTTCAATACGTATTGTATAGTTAATACCTTTGATACATCATGTATCGATACATTATGTTATGATACATATGATACATCATGTTTCGATACACTTGATACACATGATATTTGGTATTCAATTCTATACATTTGATACATTATGGCACATTGCATTGATACACCGATACCTAACCTATATGATACATATAGACTTGAAAATACTGCAATTGTAAAGTGCTTTTAAATTTTAATCATGCCCAGTGTTTTGTTATCATCAAAAAGGGGGAGATTGTTGACCCCTGGAATGATTTTGATGATCACAAAATATTGGAGCATGTATTTGATACTAACTCTTTACAAATTGTTTAAAAAGTTTTGCAGGGATTGGTTACCTTTGTTTAAAAAGGTTTTCAAATTTACTTAAGGATAATTCAATTGAGTTTGTAAAAGTCCTAGCTTATGAATGCTGTAATCATGAAAAATGGGCTTAAAATTATGAAAATTTGATAAAGTATGTAGATTAGCTTCTAGTTGATTCAATGTTGAAGATTTTTGGGGAAGCTTGAAGCAATTTTTAAAGACTTGTAAGAGCCGACTCATGGTGGCACGACACGAAGAAAGTTTCAAAGTTTTAGAACCAAGAGCCGACTCCCAGTCCAAGAGCCGACTCTTCCAGAGATATTTTTTTGAAGTTCTGAGACCTCGAGTCGACTCCTAGTCCAAGAGCCGACTCTAGGTATGTATGTTTTTGACTTGACTGAAAGCTAGAAGGCAAGAGCCGACTTTAGCCTGAAGAGCCAGCTCCTACAGAAGTTTATTTTTGGTCTATCTAAGACTTCGAGCCGACTCCTGGAACTCGAGCCGACTCGTGGAGCCGTTACCTGCACTCTAATGGCTAGTTGCTAAAGTTAAAATTTGAACCCCAATTCATCTCCAATGGCCATTTCATGAATTCCAAGGCCCTACAACGATCATATCTCATGGAAAACTATAAAGGGGATTATTTTTGAAGGATTAAAAAAAATTATTAGAGATTTATTGTTGAATCTTCTTGAAAAATCAAAGAGCTTTCAAGTCATTCCACTACCTACCTCAAAGAGCATTCAAGTTGGATTCAAAGCTTCACCAAATCTACTCCATCATTGAATCCACTCATTAAAGAAAGGAAGAAGCAGCTTGAAGAGCATTGAAGAGCACTCAAAGCTTTACTTCATCTTGATCTACATCGGCAACACCAAAACAAACTTGGTTTGTTGTAGTTGCTTGATTACATTTTCTTTATCTTTGTTTACTCTCTAAGAATAGCAAGGGGCTGTATCTTAAGAGAGAGTTAAAGATTTTTAGGTGAACCTTATAAATCCTAAGTTTGGGTTCTTGGTTTTCCCGGTTTAAAACAAAGTGTTAGGGTTTCTTTGGTGATCCCGTGTAAAACCAAAGGGAGTTAGGATTTTTTTGATGATCCCGGTAAAACCAAAGTGTATAGGTTTGGATTGTAAGCCTGGTAAAACAATCCGACTGTATTCTAGTTGGGGGATATAGTGGAAATTCCAAGTGGTCCTTGGATAGTGGATGTAGGAGTCGGTTGCTCCGAACCACTTTATTTCTTGGTATTTGTGATTATGCTTTCATTGTTTTATTGCTTCAACTTATTTACTTCCGCTTTGCACACTTCACTTCTACGCTAAAAGAATTTCAAAGTGTACATACTTGTAAAAGCTTTTAATCCCAATTCACCCCCCTCTTGGGAAGCCACTTGGGCAACAGGAGGGCTTGCCTTGGCAGCATGATCACGACTCCGACAGGGAGCTGGCTTCAGACGGGGGGCTCGCCTATGAGCATGATCCTAGCTAGGAGCTGATCTCGGTAGGAGGGCTCGCCTTAGCAGCATGAGCACGACCCTGACCGAGAGCTGGCCTCAGACCGGGGGCTTGCCCTATGAGCATAACCCCGACTAGGAGTTGACCTCGGCAGGAGGGCTCGCCTTGGCTCCTTGTTTGGCCACCGTGTCCAGGTGGCGGGTGTCTTGCCAGCACGACTGCCAGCAAGGGCTCCATGTCAGCGGATGCACCACATCAACACCCAATCATAAAACATGAAACTAAATATATTAAGCCCTACTACCAGGAGAACCTATCGCTTATGGACTGAGTTATGGCTCCTAGGATGTCATAACATGCTACGGATGCTAAAGGATGATAATAATATGCTAAAATAGTATTACGATATCTTAGTTCAAAAACTATGATACTCTAATTATAAAACTATGATATTGATGTAGAAAATATGAATCTATATTTATTATCCCATCCTACCAGGAATACCTATTATTTGTGGACTGAGTTATGACTCGTAGAGTGTCATAAAATTTCATGGATGCTAAAGGAGTATTATATGGTTTCCTACATCATTAACTTTCTCTAACTGCCAAAATAGTTGGTGTAATAAAGGAACTATAAAAAGAAAACTAAACAAAATTCTATGAAGGCTTGGTTTACTTTCTGTTGAAGATGACAATCTTGAAGTTATAGAAGAAGTTTTCGGTGGCTTATTCCAACCTCGGACTAAAATAAAGTATTTTTTTAGAGCAAGAAAGAAGCTTATATTAATATTCGAAAGTTGATTTCCACGATAGGACTCTTAGAGCACATTTCAGAGCATCGAAGATTCTTCTTCAACCTTTGACTGATTCCTTGGACAAAAGCTAGAGCATGTTTTAGATAGAAGCATTAAGCTAGAAGTACTGGAACAATATTTTAGATTCAACAAAATCCAAGCAAGATGGCAGGAAAAAGTAGGCTGGAGGGAAAGAATATTTGGTATGCATAAAAAATTCAAAAAAAAAGGTAAACGATAATTAATGAACATCATACTCAACTTTTAACCTGTCGTCCCATCAAGCTAGTTAGGTTACACGTGGACCAATAAAAAATAGTGGTGCAAGCCACATTGGATTTTCTGCACCACGTGCGGTGCAACAAAGACTTACTCTGTATTTATATTCATTTCCAAGTCCTGCTCTCTTTAGGATTTTTATTTTTAGTTTTGATCTATGTTAGTTAAGTTAGGCCTCAAGCTCAATATACCTGAGCTTGTCTTTTAGTGGGATATAATGATATTTTTCTCTTTTATTGAGAGATGACGACATTTGGTGACATTTTTGCCTTGTCGTGGGAGAGAGCATATGGTTTCATCAAACAGAGGAATGAGTTATATGGGGAGTTGTGAGGAGAGTTTTATAAGGTATTTTTTGAGGAGCCAAACTTATCATTTTGATCTTTATTTTTAAAATAAATTTCTTTTTTACTCTCATTTTTTTTTCCCTTCTACTGGTGTTGCTTTATTTAATTGATATTTGTTTTAGATCCTAGGCTAGTGCATTTAATCTATACCAAAAATCATGTCATTTTTGTGGTATCGTAGCAAGGTTTGAGTGTGGCTAATCGGTGTATGGCTTTGATTAAATTTATCCTAAGTATGGATTTTAGAGTGGTGACTTGGTTGTTGATGGTTTTGAAGGTAATTATTTAGTGTAGTACTGAAGCTTCTACTAATTTATTATACATATAGGTAAATATATGTACTTTATTGTAATTTAATATTCAAATCATGATAACTAATTTCACTAATATCAATATGGCTGTTTTCATAATTTTAAAAAATCCCGTTACCCAATTTGGAAGGCCATGGTCAAATCATATTTGGTGGGATAAAATTTATGGGATATCTTGGAACAGTCAAAAATGATACCAATGATATGAGAAAAAGTAAAACCTAAAATCTAAAAAGATAATATGGATTAACTAAGCTATAGTTGATAAAGCGAATTATCTCCATATCTGGGATATAAAGGAGCCAAAAAATATATAAGATATTCTTCTGGTTGTCTACTCAAGATCTAGCAAGTTGAGACATCAAAATATTCTTAAAGAAAAGTTGTTAATTCTAGCTTCCTCAAATATCCAAATGAAGAGTCTAATAAATTTAAAGATGAAGATTTGATGCAAGAGATGATTCATTAGCTAGAGACTAGATTTAGTTTTGAAAACTTGAAGTGGGGCAAGGTTAGTCGAGGGTCAATCAAGTTCTAAAAAAAAATTAGGAGCAAATGGAGTTTTGATCAAATAGATGATGTATCAAGTTTAAAAAAGATCATGAAGGAAGAACAAGTTGATTTTGAACTTGCTCAAGAAGAGCCAATAGATATTATGGATGATTCAGTCATGGAGATTTATACTAAAGAGTCAAATTATGCAGAAAAGTCTTATGTTGAAGCTATCCAAGATATGAATTTTTTCTGGGAGATTTAGTCAACTATGAGGTTGAAGAGTTGGCTAGTTTTGAAGTAGTTTGAAAGATTAAGCAACAAAAAGATATGCTTTGTATAGACGATTTATATCGTGCCTTGGTATTTGATATGGGTGTTCACCCTAACCTCGGTCACCTTCGACCTTAACCTAAGCTGAGGACCTTAAGGTTGGTAAGCATCAACCTGACCTCCTTGGCCAAAGACGAGGAGGGCATGATCAAAGCATGGCAAGTCAACAACTTGGGAAGCTAATTACACTCTCTTGATCATAGAGAGCCCAATAAGGCATCAGTAATTGCTTTAGACATGATCAACATAATAGCTAGGCAACAACTAGCTAGCTTTGCATTCCAAATATGGGGTGTGATCTCCGCCAATGCAATTTATGCACACCTTCCAGTAATAGCTACTATCTTTGGTGGAAAATGCCACTACTCTCTAGCTCTCTATAAATAGAGGAGAGAAAGGCATCTCCAAGTAGTCTCAAGTCTACTTGGAAAATTGATCTTTTCTACTCTATTTTTCGATCACTTGCTAACTTGATCATTGAAGGGTCTCCACTGAAAACACTTCCAGTCAAGGACTTCTTTTTGTAGGTCTAGCCTTCACTCACTTGAAGTCTACCGCTTCATCTCAGTTTGCCACTTCCAAGCTGACATCAATGCTAGCTCGGAGATCAACATCAATAGATTACTACTAGAGAAAGGATCGCAGAACCCTAATTTGAGAGAGGGACCTATCATATCACTGTGAGATCATAAAGAGGGGCTTTGAATGCTTCGTTCCATTCCAATAGCACCCAACCAAATGCTGCTATACATGAACCCACTGAAATACCACTCCTACCTCAATTGGTGCCGACAATCACCAATGAGCAATTCAATCATCTTGTCTAGCAAGTACAAGCCCTAACCACCACAGTGCAGGAATGCAGAGGTGATTCCAACTCAACCGCCACCCAATGCACATGCCAGTTGACATAGCTGACATGGGAGCCCTAGTTAAAATTATATGAAACTTAGATCGATGGTGTTTAGGAAAACACCCAAATTAAGATAGTCCCATTAAAATATATGAGATCTATATGCAATAAAGATAATAGGACTTCTCACAAAATTATCAAATAATGAACTTAATTTATTTGGTAAAAGATACCTACAAAATAAGTCAAATTAGAACCTTAGATGAGTCAGGCCACCTATGGAGCTGACTTTAATGGTTTGGATTCGTGATGATTTGGATTTCAGTCATTAAAATCTAAATCTCAACTCCTCGATTGATCGGCTTCTTCATGGAAGGCTCTTGAAGATGGGAACTAAGTATTGAAAAATCTAGAACTCACTTGGAGACAATATGCTTGGATTGGGAGAATGTAAGGGCTGATCTGGGCTCCAAAACTCCTTGAAAAATCTCAGAAAAATTTGTGTAGGTATGTGAGATTGTAGAAAACAGGGTTAGGAAATTGATGGTGGGTTTGGGCATGATGTGGGTGGGTGGAAAAGCTTGGTAGAGGAGGTCCTAAGGAAAAATCTAGGTACAGAATTTTCTACACATGGAAAGTAATTTGGACATGGGATTACGGATTTGTAGAGGTTGGAAGGTTGCTGGTATAGAAATCCAGGAATAGGACGTGAAGAAAAACGAAGAGCAAAGATGGGCCTCCTTGAAGGCACTATGGATCTCTAACCTTCTCCCTCTTGGAGCAATCACACCATATATGGTGAAGAAAAAAATAGATCAATAATTTTTATTTATTTAATAGTTTGAGTGTCATATTCCAAGTAGGAATATAAGTCCCAAACTTAATACAAATCTATAATAAATAAAGACCTGACTTATGGGAAGTTCTAAGTATGGAAGGACATCTAGGGGGTGTGACATTATTTCCCACACCATAAAAAAAGGGGGTGGCATAAATATGGGTTTGCAAGAATAGGGAGGCACCAACCTAAGCTATATTCACACCGGTTTCTCCCATAAGTCGCGTTCACACTTTGTTTCTAGTATTTAATCAAAATAACTTAATCAAATCAAGCCAATTAAAGGATTAGACTTGAGTTAACTCAAAATACAGATTCAATTAACTAAAAAAAGATAAAATTGATTTTGACTTGACTAGACTGGACTGAAATTGAATTGAAAGGCTTCAATTGGCTACTTCTGGGCTCCAATATGC
Source organism: Areca catechu (assembly GCA_021397845.1). Taxonomy (NCBI): domain Eukaryota; kingdom Viridiplantae; phylum Streptophyta; class Magnoliopsida; order Arecales; family Arecaceae; genus Areca; species Areca catechu. The sequence goes on along the minus strand of CM038049.1, from coordinate 147,318,729 downwards.
TGCTTTCTCATTCTAGATAGGCCGTAACTTTGATGATTTCCTTCTAGTTACTTTAGTATCCATACTAATAAGGCTCATCTTGAAGCATAATATTTGGACAAAAGGCTGACTTTGACTTCTTTGATATCTATTCTTCTATTGCACTTATATCAATCATTAGAACCTTTCTTACTTTAGCTTTAATTCATAAACTTTATGTTTATTAAATAGATGTTAAAACTACCTTTCTTCATAGTGATCTAGAAGAAAAAAAAAACATATGAGTCAACCTTAACATTTCCCTGTACCTGGTCAAGATCATAAAATATATATATTAGTTAAATTTTTATAAGATCTAAAACAAGCTTCTGAGCAATGGCACAAGAAATTTGATAGTGTCATTCTATTAAATGGGTTTCAAATCAATGAGTTTGATAACTATTTATACTATAAAAAATTTGATGATCAATGTGTCCTTCTTTGTTTATATGTAGAATATGTCTTGATACAGCTCCTAACATTGACCTAATTAATAAAATCGAAGCTCTTTTATCAAATTACTTTGACATGAAAGATCTTGGTCAAGCTGATATAATTTTAAATATAAAAATCATTACATCTTCCAATTCTTATCAGTTATCCCAATCACATTTTACTCAAATGATCCTAGACAAATTTGGATACACAAATCATTCTCCTTTGTCCACACCTTATGATCTAAATATTCAATTAGTAAAGAATAGTAGTAATCCTTTGGATCAAGATAAATATGCTCAAATTATATGATCACTTTTATATTTAGCTAATAGAACTAGACCTGACATAGCATATGCTATTTCCAAGTTAAGTAGGTATATTAGTAATCTTGATAAGTTTCACTAGATTGCCTTAGAAATAATATTTTGATATCTTAAGGCTGTGTTTGGAAACGGAATAAGAGGGAGAATAAGGCCTTTATCCCTCTTATTCCGCCAAACGGTGCAAAAAACAAGGAAGAATAATAAAACTAATTTATTCTCGTCAACACCGGTAATTCCTGAATTACTATTCCATGTGTCCCCATGGAATAGCCTATTCTCACTTTTCTTATTCCAAGGATAATTTTGAAATTTCCAAAAATTAATTAGTATGAAATATTTTTTACTTATTTTAATATATTATATTAATAAATTAATTAATACAATATAATTTTAATAGATCATAATAATAAATTAAATAATATAAAATAATATATTTAATTATTTTAATATATCATACTAATAAATTAATTAGTATAACATAATTTTAATATATCATAGTAATAAATTAAATAATATAAAATAATTTAATTTATTATTTTAATCGATTATAATAGATCATACTAATGAATTAATTAGCATAACATAATTTTAATAGATCATAATATTAAAATAATAATTAAATAATTTAATTATTTATATTAAAAAATAATTTAATTTAATTAATTTAATTTTAATAATTATTATTAAAATAATAATTTAGTTATGTAATTATAAAATTAAAAAATATTTGATAACTCATTTTATATTAATATTTGAGTAGGGGTATTTTTGGAATTTCAGAAAATTCCTTCCCTATTCTTGGTGGAATAGGGGCTTATTCCCATCTCATCCAAACATCATTTAGAATAATACCGCATTAATTGCACTGGAATAAGGTTGAATATCATATTTTCATCCAAACATAAATTGAGAATAACAACGAGAATAAACTATTCTTGGAGAATACCAATTCCTATTCTCAGAATAATTTTTTAACAACCAAACACTACCTAAAGGTACCATTTCTTATAAATACAAGTATGATAGTTATCTTGCTGTATTAGAAGGGTATGATAGTTATCCTGCTGTATTAGAATGGTATAGTGATGCCAATTGGTTATCTAATTTCCTAGACATTAAGTCTATATCTGGATAAGGTTTTATTCATGAAGGAAGCACTATTTCTTGGCAATCTATAAAACAAACTATAATAGCTAGAAGTACTATAGAGGAAGAATTAATAGCACTCCATATTACATTCTTAAGATAGAATGGTTTAAAAAAAAATTATCATCCATTCCTTTGATACAACCTCCTATTCTTTCTATATTTATTCATTATGATTCTAGGGTTACAATTGATTTTTGTAAAAAGAAACTCGTAAATTCTAAAATTAATAGACATATAAAGTTAAAACAAAAATCTATTAGATGGCAACAAAAGTATACTATAATAATATTAAATTTTATAAAGTCTGAACAGAATATTGTTGTTTGCCTAACTAAAGGTTTAAATAGAACTAAGGTCTTAAAGACACCGAAAGAGATAGGGCTTTACCCATAAAGGATCTTTCAATAGTGAGAACCTGATCTCTATGATAGGAGATCCCTTGAAGGAGGTTCAATGTAATAATAATATGCTACTTGGTTGGTTTAAGAATATATATAAATTTATTTGATATGAGAGTCATAGACTCCATCCAATCTCTATAGTGCATTAGTGCTCTTATATAGTAGTTAGAAAAAGTATTAGCTCTAAATGAGGTCTAAGACAATATTTTTCTATGAGATATAATACTATAAACTTCCCTAGAAGGACTCACTTATATGAGTATCCGTCCATGGCCGGAGATATGAGATATGGGTTATCTCTAATAACTTCATAAAAAATCAAGATACATTGTAGACCGATAATGCATGATTTGTAATGAAGATCTACGTACGATGCATATGATAATTGAAATTTGGATCAAAGAACGTAGTTCAAGACCTAGTTCACTTCATTTCCTTTAGATAGAAACTATTTACACTAAGGTTAAGTCTTATAAAAATATATTATCTACTGTATAGTATAAGCACCTAGATATTTGTCTTTTATTATTTTGAAAAATCTCAAGTTTTGTAGGAGATTGTTGATAGGAAATTTGAGCAGGAAACTCAAAACTTTTCGAATATTTTTCCTCAAAATCATATTTTTTGATCTTTAGATGTTCTTATGGAGTTTCTTTTGTCCCACGTAAGAAATGAGAGAAGCATTAAAGCCCCATTTATGAAAGAAAAATTTGCTTTAGTCTCGAAGGACAATCAGGCCTAGCACCCAGTTAAATCCATTACTTAATTTTTTATGTTTTTATTAATTATGATAATTTCTGTTTGTTAATAGCTATTTATATTTTTAAACATTTGACCTATTAAATTTTTTGAGTGTTTATATCCATTAATAGCTATTTAATTTTTAAAACATTTGTATTATGATTATTAAGATTGATATGACCGTTGAAATTAAATCCGATCTTAATGGACCAGCTCAACGTTCAAATCTCACAACTTATAAAAGGTTCCTTGAGAGGACCTGTTTTTAACAAGCCAACCAAAATTTCTTTTATTTTTTCTGAGTTCTAAATTCCCGAGATCTCTTCTATTTCATTTAAAAAATTATTCTAAGCAAAAAATTTTCTATTTTCTATTTTTTTGTTTCTCATTTTATATGTCTTTATTTCGAGGGTGCCGAAAACATCTTTATCAACTTCTTTCATGATCATGCTAGGAGGAAAGAGAGCTCCGGTCATATCTTAGAAAAACTTTTTTTGATTATACCTGTACAAGAAATGAAAATACTTTTTAGGACAGCGCTGCACATGCTTTTGAATTGTTTTCTATTGGATTTAATTTTTTCCTATAAATTTATTTATTTATTTAAATATTATTCTGTTAATCACTCTTAAACAAAATCCGATATTCTTAATAACTTATGTTCCAACACAATGCTGTTATCAATTTTCGCAACCCGAGTGTATAATTTTTCTGGCAGATACGGAGCGGTGGAGCACCCGTGGATGGATACTTGATGTTTCAAGCCGAATCGTTTTTTTTAAAATTGTACATCATGATCTGGTTTCCAGTTTTACACGTTGATACAAGCTACATATGCATTATTGTGAGAAAAAAAAAGCTCCATAAATGTAACACGGGTTCACTTAATGAGATCGACCAAGTTAGAAATTGATTAGCTTTGCTGAGTTGACGTTGTTAGCTGAATTTCTTGTCCGTTGACTTGCATGCACCGTGAAGGAGGGCCACAAATGCTCAGCACCACCTGCACACAACCAAGCAATAATTAATAAACGCTTCACTAATCTCTGGGATGATCATATTAGAGGAGGGGCATATTTCAATAACTTACTGGTAGGAAGATGAGTCCATGCAGAAAACCAATAAGCACCAGTGCCAGATACATTTGAAAATAATAAACCTGCAAGATCATGGTCAAAAAGCTGATATTTAAAACTGGTGGTTTCTAGGTCAAATATGAAATTAGAACTACAGAGTTCAACAAGAGACCACAAAGACTTCTGTTCTTGAGAAACGTAAGACAATCACTCCAACTAGCTTTGTCAGTGTAATTCCACTGCAAGAATAGAGAAACCAAGTATTAGATTGGCTTCTAGATTGTAGATAATAAAGGACTCAATTGAATACATGAAGGACAAAAAATAATCTCAAAATATGTTGTATTTCGGTAAATGAATCATCTCATACATTTACTGGCAATCTTCAATATCTCTGAATGCTACCAAAGTTCTATGTTTATGATTATGGTTTTGATGCTCCTGAGCAAGGTTTTAAATCCCGTGGGACAGGGCTGTTCCGGTTTTTTCCTGAAACAGGATGCATCAGCATCCCGTCCCGTCTCGACACTCGGGATAGGGGATGTCCCAAGGTGTCCCGATTGGGACACTGGGGGATGCTAGTGGGATGTCATAACCCGATACATGGAATAATACCGTCCCATTGTCCTGTGAGATATCCCGCCGGGACCTGCATCCTTGCTCCTGAGGCTGACAGTACTGCAGAATGGGCAGCTTGGAAAAGTGAATATGTTATTTGAATGCAATTGTCAGATTCTCCTATGATGGATGCTTGGAGTCATGGGTTTCAATCAAGCTAAGGTGTGGAGACTTCAGCACAAGTTTGGCATACTTTTCATGAAATGAAAAAAAAAAAAAAAAAGGTAAAAGGAAAAGAAAGAGCAGGAGAACAACAATGTTTTGTCCGGGGAATTTTTTGGAGAACAGAAAGAAGAATTAACCAGGTTGAAACCGTTTACCATCTTGGAAAAATAATTCTACTCTAGTTAGCAGAGGTTAGGTTAGATAATGCAAAAGGTATCTATCAGATTTTCTAAAATCCCCATTGTTGCCGCCAAGATCGCATCCTGTCTGTAGGCTCGGTGGGTCCCGGGGCCACGTCGATCACTTCGGGAGTGGTCGGATGCTTCGTCTTAGAACACTCCTAGCTGCCGGACGGTCCTGCAAGAAAAAGAGAGCCTGGGTTGGGGATCCTGATGGGGACACTCCGATGATCAAGTTAGTTTGGCGATCAAGGACAACAGATCCTCAGTCACGGAGGCCTAGATGACCACCGTGAAGAGGCTTCCTCTAAGAAAATTAGTTTCTTTCTCTTGTCTAGGCAGTGAGAGTTGCTTGCCACTTCTTCCCTTTGCCGGAGGTCCCTCTTATCGATATATAAAGGTCGACATTGTTGGGTAGGACCGGGTGTCCTGACAATGCACTTCCTTGGGAGGGGTGCAGGCTTCGCAGGACCCCGTGGGATGGAAACTGGGGTTTCGGCAGAGCCCTCTGCATTGGGTGCAGGCGGCGTGCTGTGGCACATCCTCCCGGGGAGGATGCAAGCATCACAGAGCCCCATAGGGCAGAACTGGGATCTTGGCAGGGCCGCCAGCATATGCTTCAGGACTTGCTCTCCTGAGATGAGTGCAGGTCCCGCAGAGCCTGGTGGGACAGAAATTGGGATCCTAACAGGGTCTCTTACATCGAATGTAGGCGGTGTGCTTCAGGACTTACTCTCCTGAGAAGGGTGCAGGTCTCACAGAGCCCGATGGGACAGAAACTGGGATCCTGACGGGGCCTCATGCATTAAGTGCAGGCGGCGTGCTCAGGACTTGCTATTTGGTAGAGCACAACTTTGCGAGGGGCACGGGTTCGGCGGAATACCACTCTCTCCTTGTGGGATGTTCCTTCCCGAGCACTGCGGCAGGTTCGGCGGAGATGATGATGTTGCTCTCCCCTGTTGCCATCCGGTGTTGTTGGGACTAAGCAAGCAGTACATGCCTGTCTGGGATCGATGCATCCTTCGATCCCCTTTTCTTTCCCTGGCCTGTGAGAAATCAACTCTTCCCATTACCAGGGCTCAAGCCAGCCGGGAGCTCTACTCGGCCAGGAGCAATACTTGGCAGGAGCTCTATTGGAACGAGGCGCAGACTGTGGGTGCCATGTCAGCGGTCAGCCATGTTTGACGCGGGTGCCACATCGACAACCAACCATGTCGGATACGGGTGCCATGTCGGACATGGGCACCATGTCAGCATCCAGCCACATCAGATGCCCCCCACTCTCGAGCCCAGAGCGCACTACGACTTTCTAGGTTCAGGGCGAAGGGAGTAATTTCAACGTTGTTGACGTGGAAGGCCGCCACGCCTCATTAAATGCCTCAACCTTTGATGATTCGTAAATTGTCTACGCCAACTGGGAGTCGCTGCGTCAGTGGGGATGGCGATCTGAAATGATGCATTCGCACCCCCGGGTACGGCAGTTCGTGAATTGAAGCACCGTGGGCAGTGAAAATCGACATGCATCCAAATCCCATTGGTCGGCGAAGGGAAGGGTCACATCCATCAGTTGGGCATGGCTTAGGAGGGAGTTTTGCCGTTTCTTTCAGATAAGTAGCCCGCTCTATTGCATCCTTTCAAAACCATCGAGCGGAGGAACAAAGAAGAAAGAGGGGAGCTCTCACCCATTTTTGGAAACCTCGACCTAAAGCCTTGTGCAGGTTAGTCCTTCTTTGCCTTTCCTCCTTCTGGTTTTCATCGAGGGAGAGTTCCTTGTCCATCGCCTTAGATTTTCCTTCTCTCTTCTTGCTTCTTATCCACCCATGAGTTCCTCCGGAGACGGACGCCGCACCCTGGAGCGTTCCTTGGGCCGCCCAAGCATGGTAGAGCCATCCCAGCCTAGGCTTGCTTCCTTGGATAGCGAGGAAGATATTCCCTTTTGAGTCCCTCGGGGTCCCTGCCGGACGGTAGACCCCAATACCTTAGCTTTGCCTTTTCCATCATCCTCGAGCCAGGACCTGGTGGGTCCGTCGGGCATCACTTCGATGATGACTAGGACGGACACCCTCTGCCTCCGGGATATATATGGGATCCCGGAGTCTATCCGGATCGCGGCCGTGGGCCCAAACGAATGAGTTACTCAGGTGAGCCGAGCTGGATTGCACTGTACGAGGACTTCTTCTTTACTGGTTTTCGACTCCCCCTTCATCCTTTCATCCCTTCTTTTTTGGACAATTACAGGTTAGTTTCGGCTCAACTTATCCCAAACTCCTTTAGGGTCATTAGCTCCTTCATTGTCTTGTGCCATTTTCATGGGGTGGTGGCATGGTTCTCTCTTTAGGGCCCTTTCACCTTAAAACGCCATCCCATAGATAAGGGGTGGTGGTTTATAGCGCCCTGTCTCGGGACCCTCTAGTTTGACTTGCCCTCTTCCATCAAGGGATTGAAGAGCTAGTATTTCTTCACTTCGATCGAGGGAGTCAACTGGATCTGGAGCGACCTCGACCAGTCTTCCAATCATAATGCCACGGTGGAGCCTACTGATCAGGAGGTGTATTATCAGCTTGTCACCTTAGCGATTCCCCGCGGACAAGACCTTTTTGAGCAGAATCTATTCAATGCCAGAATCAGCCCAATCCGATCTCTAGGTAAGGTATGAAATTCACTTTTCTTTATGGCTTCCAGCGGCTAACTGGGTTTCTCCCACCAACACAGAGATGAAGTTCTCCATCGATAGGATTCGGCAGATGTCTCGTAAGTGGGCATTGATGTCGAAACCTCGGGAGGAGCCAGTGAAGAAGTCCTGCGGGGTCCAGAGGAGAGGTCCCGCAGGGAGCCGTCAGAGAGGCCTTGGGAGAGAGAGGCCCAAGGAGCACCGGCTCTTGCCGCTAAGACGGTCATGGGCACAGTCTCGGGGCCTAGCAGGACTGCTGAGCCAAGTGAGAGGCTCCCCCAACCCCCTCCGATCATCCCCGAGATCATCTCCATCTTGCCGTCTCCTGAGATGGGCGCCACCGCAAGGCCGGAGGGGGCGGCGACTCCGCCCATGGCCTTCGTAGCTGCTAGGGTCCAATTGTCAAGCCCAGCATTGGCCGGCTCGTCTTTGTCTGCAGCGCCAACCCCCGGAGTGGCCAGGGTCTCTACATTGATGTTGCCCAATGCGGCAGTGACCCTCAATGCCTGCCTAGCAGAGAGGCTGCTAGGTTTTATCTTGCAGCCTTGGGATCGCTAAGAGAGGAGCAGCCACACGATGGCGGCGACCATCACCGGTATCTTTCCCCAATTGCTTATGATAAGTTCTCTATCCTCCTACTAAGATTTGAGTTAGGGGAATGGGAAGGCTGATTGCTTTGCTTTCAACTCCTATCTTCAGGTCATCCAGGACGCGTTCCTCATTAAGGACATGTGCTGGGCGCTAGTGCGACGAAACACATAGTCCCGCAGCAGGGCTGATACCATGGGGATGAAGGCCAAGGCCCTGGCGGATCAAGTTCCAGGCTTGGAGGCCTGAGTAAAGGAGCTGGAGACCAAGCTCGAGAGCTCCCGGGACTCCATCACTGAGCTCGAGGAGCGGGTGGGGGATCGCGAGGCCGAGATCGCAGAGAAGGTGAAGTATGCCGCCCTCCTAGAAGAGCACCTTGCAGAGTCCACCGCCGTCACCCTTCGCCAAGAGGGATAGCTATGCACCCTCCAGATGCAGCTTAACCTGGCAGTGACCGGGTCACAGTGACCGAGGCGAAGGCAATCACTGCCCATGCAGTTGCACGGTCCAAGGCCTTAAAGAAGTTCGAGGATGAGGTAAGCGAGGCAGTCTGCGATACCTTCTATAAAGGCTTCGAAGAGTACAAGAAGAAGGTGGCGCAAGTCTTCAACCTCTCGGACCTTGACCACATTGTGGCCGATGACCTTGTGGCAATAAGGAGCAGGGCGGATCTCGCAATCTTGACCAAAGATGTTGAGTCCGAGGCCAACCCGATCCCTCAAGCATCTCCAACCGCTGAAGCTGCTGCACAACCGTCCCAACTAGGTTCGATGCGGGAGACTGTCGGGCGAGTGCTAGTCGAGATGAGGGCGATGATCGATGCCGCCGTGGAGGCCTTAATGTCCGGTGGTGTCTCGACTCCGAGCTCAAGGCCTTGAATAGCCATAGGACCTTTCCCTTTTTTTCTTTCTTTTTTGTACTTTCCGTACCTTGCTGTGTCCCCCGAACTATCGGGGGGCTCTCCTTGTAAAAATCTTTCTATCAATGAATCAAGACATTTTGCCAGTTTGAGCTTTCTCTCTTCATTGTTCTCCTATTTTCTCTCTTTTTTTTTAGCACCCGCCGTCCGACTCAACGTTCGGGAGGCAGGGCAACCTTCAAGCGGCAGCATTGCCAGGCATCTCGCCTGGCTTCATCTGCTATTAGGTCAATGGGATCGGCCAGGGCACCTTGGGGTAAGCCGACGTTACAAGATGTCGTGCCAGTCTTCACCGAGCTCGAGGGTTGGATGCACGTGCGTAGGTGCTGTGGGGCTTCTCGTCGAGCTTCGCCAGAATTGGAATATGAAGGATAGGTGCGGGCGCTGTAGAACAGGCCATCCGGGGGAACAGTGCTATGGAGCATCCTGTCGAGCTTCTCCAGACTTGGAGTCTGATGGAAAGTACGGGCGTTGTAGAGTAGGCCGTCTAGGGGGACGGTGCTGTAGAGCATCCCGTCGAGCTTCACCAGACTTGGAGTCTGATAGATAGGTGTAGGCGCTGTAGAGCATCCCGCCGAGCTTCGCCAGACTTGAAGTTTGATGGATAGGTACGGGCACTGTAGAGCAGGCCATCCGGGGGACGGTGCTATGGAGCATCCCGTTAAGCTTCGTCAGACTTGGAGTTTGACGGATAAGTACGGGTGCTGTAGAGCAGGCCATCCACAGGGATGATGCTGTGGAGCGTCCCATCACATTTCACCAAACCTTGTCTGATGGATATGTGTTCTTTAGAAGGGTGAAGTCAAACCGTTCCATCGAAAAGCTTTTCATTCCATTCTTGAATATGGGATATACATTACTGATAGTACATCCTCAAGTTCCTCGCATTCCATGTTCGCGGAATCTAGGTACCATCGAGCTTAGCTATCCGATAGGCTCCTTGGTGTAGTGCTTCGACCATCCTATAAGGGCCTTCCTAATTAGGTGACAACTTTCCACACTCACCAGGCTACAACATTTCTGCCTGCCTCAGGACGAGGTCTCCTTGGCGAAAGGCTTTTAGCTTCACTTGGGAGTTGTAGTAGCGAGCCACTCGTTGGTAGTACACAGCCATGCAAAGTCGCGCTTTGTCTCTTGTCTCGTCCAACAAGCCAAGGTTGAGGAGGAGATGCGTTGGGTTGCTCGACTCATCGAACTGCTCCACCCTCAGCATTGGTAGACCGATCTCCACCGGTATTACTGCCTCGGTACCGAAGACCAGATTGAACGGTGTCTGGTCTGTTGCAGTTCGAGGCATGGTGTGGTAGGCCCATGGTATACTAGGAAGCTCTTCCACCCATCGGCCTTTTGCTTCATCTAGCATGGTGCAAAGCCCTTGGAGGATGGTACGGTTAGTCATCTCGGCCTCTCCGTTAACCTGCGGGTGGCCTACTGACGTGAAGCGATGATGGATGCCCAGGTCGGCACAATTTTCTGAATGCCTGGTTGTCGGCCTGCCATCCGTTATCAGTGATGATAGCATGCGGGAGTCCGAAACGATATATGATCGACCTTTAGAGGAAGGCTCTCACCTTGGCCTCGATAATCTATGCCAGTGGTTCCACTTCCACCTACTTGGTGAAGTAATTAATGACGATGATTAGGTACTTCTGCTGGCTGGATGTAGGCGGAAATGGCCCCAGGATATCCATCCCCCATTGGACGAATGGCCAGGAAGAGGAGAGCTGAGTCAGCTGAGAAGCCGGCTACCGTTGGATATGGGCATGCCGTTGGCAGCGATCACACTCCGCACGAACTCGGATGCATCCTTTTGCATGGTATCCCAATAATAACCTTGCCTTAAGGCTTTATAGGCCAACATTCCGCCCCCCACATGATTTTCATAGATGTCTTTGTAGATCTCCTTGAGGACATAAATGGCCTCGGAAGGTCTTAGGCACTTTAACAAGGAATAGGAATAGGACCTCCGATAAAGTTGCCCATCCATCAGTACAAATCGGGCAACCTTCTGCTTCAGGAGGTCGGCTTCCGTGCGATCTTCAGGCAAGATACCTTCGGCTATATACTTGATGTAAGGTCCATCCAGCTCGGCTCATGGGTGAGCCGATCGTTCTGATGCTGGGGATCTCCAAGTACTTAATAAAGGTCCACCCTAGCGAGGAATTGGGTGAGGTCGCAAGCCTAGAAAGAGTGTCGGCGCAGGCATTCCCTTTTAAGAGAATGTGGGAGATACTAAAATGCCAAAGGTTCGCCATGTGAGAGCGCACTTCGTCCAAATATTTTGCCATGAGGGGATCCCGAGTCTTAAACTCATCCGTGACTTGTCCAGCCACGAGTTGCGAGTCGGTGAAGACTTTTAGGCTCGTGATTCCCAGCTCGCGAGATACCCTCAGCCCTGCTAGGAGGGCCTCGTACTCGGCTTGGTTATTTGTTGCTTTTAAGAGAAAGCGTAGAGCATATTCGGTCACCACTCCCGAGTTGGCGAGGATGAGGCCGACCCTAAGTTTGATGCACCGTCGACGTGAAGGATCCACATCATCCCCTCGTCAGGCGGGCACCGCACTGGCTCGGAGGGCGCCTCCTCTGAGTTGTCATCCATCCATGTGCATTCCACTAGGAAGTCGGCCAAGACCTAGACCTTCTGGGATGGTCTTGGACGATACGAGATATCAAACTTGTTGAGCTTCATCGTCCACTTGGCCAGGCATCCCGAAGTATCTAGTCGGCTTAGAATAGCCCTCAAAGGTTGGTCAATGAGGACCATAATCGGATGAGCTTGAAAATAGGACCTGAGATGCTGAGCAAACATGATTAGCACAAAAATAATTTTTTCAGATCGGATATACCTAATTTTTGCATCGTGCAGTGCCTTGTTGGTGTAGTAAACCAGCTTCTGGGTGCCGTCCTTGTCGGTGCGGACCAGCACCGAGCTGACTACGCCTAGGGATATAGCCAGGTAGAAGAGAAGCTCCTCTCCGACCTCTGGCCTAGAAAGCAAGGGAGGCGAGGCAAGAAATTTCTTAAGCCCCTCGAAAGCCTCCATACACTCCTCCGACTAGGTGAAGTCGTACATTTTGTGCAGCATCTTGAAGAACGGTAGGCAACGCTCAACGAGCGCAATTAAATCGGTTGAGAGCGGCGACACGACCGATCAAGCACTGGACCTCCTTCAAAGTCGAATGCTTCATGTTTGCAATGGCCTATATCTTCACAGGATTCACTTCAATCCCGCGCTAGTTGACCATGAAGCCCAGGAACTTCCTAGCCATGACACCAAATGCACATTTCGTCAGGTTTAACTTCATTTAATGGAGGCAGAGGTTATCAAAGACTTTCTTTAGGTCTGCGATGTGGTCTGACTCCTGGCCACTCATGACAAGCATGTCGTCTATGTAGACTTGCATGTTGCAGCCTATTTGGTCCTTGAAGACTATGCTGACCAGGCGCTGTTAAGTTACTCCCGCATTCTTCAGGCCAAATGGCATCATCTTGTAATAGAATATCCCCTATCTGTTATGAATGCGGTATGCTCTTCATCTTCTGGGTCCATATGATCTAGTTATATCCTGAAAATGCATCCATGAAGTTGAGCAGCCTGTGCCCCGACGTCATATCCACAAGCTGGTCGATCTTGGATAGCGGAAGCTATCCTTTGGACATGCTCGATTGAGATCGATGTAGTCCACGCATATTCTCTATTTTTTGTTGGCCTTCTTGACCATGACCACATTTGCAAGCTATTTGAGATAATGTAGCTCTCGAATAAAACCCGTAGCAAGCAGCTTCTCGACCTCCTCATTTATCGTCCGTTGTCATTCCGGTGCAAAACTTCTCTTCTTTTGCCAGATCGACCGATACTTGGGGTCGATATTTAGCTTGTGGGTGATTATATCAGAAGGAATCCTTGGCATGTCCGATGCTCACTAGGAGAAAATATTTGCATTCGCCTGTAGGAAGCTTAGCAGCCGGATTCTTTCCTCCTTGGACAGGAGGGCTCCCACCTGCACCATCTTCAAGGGATCTTCACCGAGGGGAAACAATAGCAGGCATTCGATTGGCCCCCCTCTCACCTTCTGCACCCTCTGGTCTAGGTGGTCCATAATAGGGCTCTCCTCGGCTTTTCGGACCCCGGTGATGGTTTGCAGGCAGTACCGGGCTGCCTGCCAGTCTCCTTTCATTTTCTCGATCCCATATGGGGTCGAAAATTGGATAAGGAGCTGTATGGTCGAGATGACCGCATAAAGTAGGTTCAATTCAGGCCATCCCAAGATCACATTATAAGCCGAAGGAAACTTGACAATAGTGAAAGTGATCAGGACCATGCTTTGTCGAGGTGGTGATTCGACCATGACCGGGAGTGTGATTTCTCCCTCGACCCCAACAGTCTCCGATGAAGCCGATTAAGGATGTAAATACCGGCTTTAGCAAGCTAGGAGACAGATTCATCCATGCAAAAGCGTTATAAAAAAAGATATCTGAGGAACTTCCACTATCAACCATAATCCTTTTTACAGGATGCTTCATTATTAACATATCTACGACAATGGCTTCATTATTCAGGTTCTCTTCCCCCACAAGGTCTTTCCCCTTAAAGGGATTACATCATTAGTTCTCTCATCGCCTCTGACTCTCTTCGGCCCTCGCCCTGCCTCCTAGGTGATCATCCCCACTGGCTTCTCCGTGGGCTTGTTGTCAATGGCGGCATGGTGGGCCTCACTGCCTTGGATCCGAGATGGAGTCCTCCCAACATATTTTCTGAGGTAGCCTCGCCGGATCAGTTCGTCGATCTCTTTCTTCAGGTGGCGGCACTCCTCGGTATCGTGGCTGTGGTCTCGATAGAACTGGCAGTACTTGGACTTGTCACGGCCACTGGACGGCTTCAGTGAGGAAGGTGACTTAGGAAGTGCTCATCCTCGATCTCCATCAAGACCTTGGCCCTCGGGGCGAGGAGGGAAGTATACCCCTTGTCCTTGACAAAGGTGTCCTTTGGCTTGGAGCCTGTCCAGGGGGTTGGATTAATCTTCTGCCCCTGTGGCTCGCTCGGCTCCTCACGGGCTTGCCTCTTCAGGGGCCTCTCGTTGAACTCTCTCCGAGCGCAGTCGGCTTCTTCTGCGTGGATATATTTCTGGGTGCGGAGCAGGAACTCTGAGTAAAACTTGGGAGGCTTCTTGTCAAGGGAGTAAGTGAAACGGGAGGTCCTAAGCCCTCTCTTTAGGGCCAGCATGGCAACAGGCCCGTCCAGGTTGTAAATCTCTAGGGTGGCTACCTTAAAGCGCGTCACGTAGTCCTTGAGGGACTCGTGATCCTGCTGGCGGACCAAGAAAAGACCATCAGCTTCTTGCGGCACCTTGTGGCAGGCATCGAAATATGCCACGAACTTCTTCTCTAGCTGCTTAAAGGAGTCGATGCTCCTTGTCTCGAGGCAGGAATACCAGACTCGAGCCGTCCTACGGAGCATAGCTAGGAAGGTAGTGCAAAGGAGAGCATCGGTCGCCCCTTGGACATGCATGAGGGCTTTGTAGTTCTTGAGGTAATCCAGGGTGTCCGTGGTCCTGTTGTAGGGATCTAACCGGGGCAAGCAGAACCGACTGGAAATCGGTTCCTCCTAAATCCAGCAGGAGAGAGGGGGGCGGGCGTCATAGCCCGCTGACTCATGGGAAGTGCCCTGGAGGTCGGTGAACTGGCGAGCAAGATCGACCAGTCTACACTCATGTTCCTCCAAGCTCTCAGCCTGTCGCCGGATGGCCTCATCGATCGATCCCTCGATCGAGGCCGTCAGTGGGGAGGAAGGCGGAGATCGGGAGAGCTCGCGCTTCAGCCACCTGCCCTGCCACCATTGTAGATGCATGGGGCCGTCGCAGTTCGAGTCTGGCAAATGGTTCTCTCGGATGGCTGAACTATCCTAGCGCCCATCGCCCGAAGCATGCCAGCTCTTCCGCGAGTGATGCGAGCGTGGGTACAATGCTGCCCGCACCTGAGACGGTCCTTGCTGGAAGGATCGGAGGCTTGTGGGGGCCATGGTGGCAGGGACCGCGGGTGATGCGAACATGGGTACAATGATGCCCGCACCTGAGACGGTCCTTGTTGGAAGGATCGGAGGCTTGTGGGGGCCATGGCAGCAGGGACCGCGAGGGTCCCCGACTGCTGCTGCGCCGCCATAGACCGATGCTGGTGCTCTAGATGATGCACCACCATGGTCAAGGATTGGACCTGCTGCATGAGTGCAGCGATTTGCAGATGCTGGTCTACCGATGGTGGTGGAGTTGGAGACTCTACCTGACTGCGCCAATCTCCATGACGGGATGGGTTCCCAACACGGCTAGCAGAAGCTTCCTGCGCGCACATCACAACCATTAGATCATTGTAACGAGGCGACGATCTCTTGGCTAGATGATTGGTGGTGTCATCCTTTGTCGTCCCGTTCCCTTACCTAATGCACCAATTTGTTACCACCAAGATCACGTCCTGCCTGTAGGCTCGGTGGATCTCGGGACCACGTTGGTCACTCCGGGAGTTGTCGGATGCCTTATCTCAGAACACTCCTAGCCGCTGGATGGTCCTGTAAGAAAAAGAGAGCTGCACCGGGGATCCCGACAGTCAAATTAGTTTAGCGATCAAGGACAACATATCCTCAATCATGGAGGCCTAAATGACCACCGTGAAGAGGCTTCCTCTGAGAGAATTAGTTTCTCTTGTCTAGGCAGTGGGAGTTGCTTGCCACTTCTTCCCTTCGCTAGAGGTCCTTATCGATATATAGAGGTCGACATTGTTAGGTAGGACCAGGTGTCCTGACAGCACACTCCCTTAGGAGGGATGCAGGCTTTGCAGGATCCCGTGGGATGGAAACTGGAATTCTAGCAAAGCCCTCTGCATTGGGTGCAGGTGGCATGCCGCGCACATCCTCCCGGGGAGGGTGCAGGCATCGCAGAGCCCCATAAAATGAAATTGGGGTCGCGGCAGGGCCTCTTGCATTGAATGTAGACAGCGTGCTTCAAGACTTGCTGTTTGGCAAAGCACACCTTTGTGAGGGGCACGGGTTCGGCAGAACGCCACTCCCTCCTTGCGGGATGTTCCTTCCCGAGCATTGCGGCAGGTTCGGTAGAGATGATGACACCGCTCTCCCCTGTCGCCATCTGGCATCATTGGGACCAAGCAAGCCGTACATGCCTATTTGGGATCAGCATCATCCTTCGATCCCCTTTACCTCCCCTGGCCTGTGGAGAATCAACTCTTCCCGCAACCAAGGCTCAAGCCGGCTAGGAGCTCTACTCGGCCAGGAGCTCTACTAGAACGAGGCGCAGACTGTGGGTGCCATGTTAGCGGTCAACCATGTTGGACGCAACTGCCATGTCGGCAACCAGCCATGTCGGACATGAGCACCACGTCGGCAACAGCCACATCACCCATTTACCCCTTCTAAAGTTGCTCTAGCCTGGTAAAAAGAGTGACTGTGGATAAGAAGCAATGAAGCGGGCTTATTCTGCATTAATCCCACGATCTGGAGCCTATGCTGTATAACACTTCTTGTTGCCAATCAATTTGAAACTTCTCTAGTCAAAGTGCATCTATTGGTAAGATCATAATGGAGGCATTGTATGGAAAAGATGCTACTTTCTTTCTGACAAGGGATTACAGGAGCTACAATTATAACTTTTCTTGATAATTAAAAATATTAAACAAGTTGAATCAAAGATGTACAACAGTCAACCCATTCCTGGAGCAGGAATTGTTGGGGGCAGATAAAGTTTTCAGCAAAGGAACAAATATCAGTAGTTGCCTTCTAGAGTATCATAATTATTTGGTTTACTAGTATGCTGTTTTACTGGATGGCAACTACAAAACAAAAAAGCAAATAACATCTTACCTGAATACAGAAGCACCCATGGTACTCAGAGCCTTTTTGACCCTGGTCTGCCTATCTCCATTGCTGACCTGTGACCAGAAGAATATTGTCAACTTGAAATATAAAGCTTCAAAGAAATTGTTAAAATGAAAACATCAGATAAATTGAAAGTGGTGCAAAAGTCTATAGCAAGCATACAACACCATAAAGTATGACAACTTTTACTCAGTTACAGTAATTCTATAAACCCAAGGATTGCTAAACCCGTACCGGTCAGCGGTCGGTACGGTACCGGTACGGAAATAAATTTTTTTATTTTTTAAATCCTATGTCGATTTTTATATATAAACGTACCGGCTCTTGGCCAGTACGGTATGGTACATCCCGTACCGGGCAGTACGGGATGGTTTCGTGAATCCTGTATAAACCTTAGTTAACTGACATGGGATCAAACTTAGATGCAAGGAAGCAGATATCTTAAAAAAAACAAAAATAAATGCTTAGGAAGCAGGCATGGGAATGAGTTCTAGAGAAATTCTGAAGTGGGTGCAACATCCTGTATAGAAGAAATTTCTATCTTCTATGGAATTCTTAATTGCCAGAAAATCCCTAGTCCTGTATAAATTATACTATCAGAACTGAATAGGAGCAGCTTCTGTAGTGTCATTGGCTGTTGAATCTATGGCTCAGTAATCTCACCATCCATGCTCAAATCATGCAATCAGTCTCCAGTTTTATAGCCTAAAATAATGATCCAAGCATTCTTAATCCAATTTGATAACTCAAGTTGGCAGTAGTTTTCAGTCTGGAAATCTGATGGATCTAAACCTAATTGATCCATTAACCAATGAATGAGATTTAGATTGAGAGCAATAAATAATTTTATTGACCCCTCCTATCCCTTCTAGAAGTCCCCACCTCTACCCTCATCCACCCAGTCATCCTCAACATCCATATTCTATTACCTATGCTCCCTCTTATCCTCTATTGGTTCCCCTTTGTTATGATCCACCACTTTCTCCACCTTTCTTTCCCTTAACTTCTCTCTATCATCCTCAAAGCCCTATTTCCAGCCTCCACTTTCTTTGTTATGATCCACTCTCTCTCTCTCTCACCCCTGTCCCCCTCTTTTGCCCCGCCCATTACCAAACCCTCCTCAATCCATGAGTTAAATGATGCATGCCAGGCAGCATACCATCTTAATATATGACCAATGTACTAGGGTAATCCAGCATAAGACTTCGAGGACACCAGAACCAGCTAAGAAATTGAAGGCAGTCAGGCTATTCAAGACCAACATCCCAGATAGCAGCCAAAAGAAAAAGAAGAGTTCAGTAATATCAAAGCATCAAGAGGTAGCTTTCCATATTGTAGAAAGGAGCCTAGGTACGGAAGATATCACCAGAAAATTGATAAGGTGCAGCTCTAGTGAATTCAATGGGAATATCATGATATCATGTAATTGTCAATTGGCATGAGTAGTCTATACTATACTCTATATTTTGGTTTCTGTTATTAGTAATTTGAGTCCTACTAAAGTTTATAAGGGATTTCAAGGATACCTTTTTTTTCCCCAACATATATACTCATCTATTCCTCCATTTTGAACATAAATTTGAATTAAAGAAGAATATAGAGTTTCCTTAATTACCATTGTGCAGTTTCAGGCTGTGCAAGAAAGTGAGAGGCTTCGGTTAATCTGAGAGAAGTATTTGGTGAAAGGCCATGCCCCTTCAATCAAATTGGATTAAGGTAATAGTGTGAGGCTGGGATCCTTGTATGATGCCTTTTGAAGCCAAAGGTCCAAAGCTAAAGTTTCAAAGATTATGCTACTTGGACCCTCATGACCATCTCAAAGAATGTGTTAGATCCTATCGACAAGTCAGATATGTATTAGACACAACTTGGTACATACTCAGATGGTTGGACAGCTGGACTCTTTCATTATATTTTGATCCATGATAATGACATCAGAATTAAGTGCTTGTTCCTTTGGGTAATTTGTCAAGTATGCAGGCATAAAAATAACTTTGCAAAAAGTCATGTTTCTTATTTTCCTAAAATAATTTAGGAGTTTGAATAAGAAACATGTATGTTGAAAGTCATATTTGAATTTTTTTGGGGTAATATTGAAAGTATAGTTTATTTAAGTTCTATATCCCCTTTTTATCCTCTCCCTGAGATGATTGAATATGCCTATGAATGTCACACCCATATCCAGATAGCACTGTTAGAAATTACAGGTACAATGCCTATTGGATATCTCATCATCAAGAATATCACCTTCCTTTTCAACGTAGTCAATTTTTTTGGCTTTTGCAATTTTTTAATTTAATTCACTTTTCTGACATTTGCATTTAATTTTGTTGTACATACTCTATATGTTATGGGCTATGGGACTTCACATACTTACCCATAACATTTGACTTTCACTCATACATCTAAAACCAAAACCAAAATGCTTCAGTTTTGCTTGAAGGAAACAGAAAACTAGATATAGTTACAGAGTGTTGGTCGTAACTAGTTTGTGAGGCCAAATGAGGTGCACGTAGAAGCTAATTTGCCCTTTTCCTTATCTTGGTTATCTTTCTTGCTTTTTAGACATCAGAAAGCATTATCTCTATACCAAACTTAAGTTCTTTGAGTTTTTAGAGGATCTAGATGAAAGCATAATAGAATATGTTATGAATAAAAAATGAAATTAGTTGCCCGAGGGCTCAGGGAGCATGCAAATTTTTTTCATACAAACCACATATTTGTTAGAAACTACTAATTACATATGTCTGGATTATGCAATACGAGGTAATTCTTACAGTTGCATGCCCAAGTAGTGCAAAAAACTGCCTACAAACTCTGTAACCACGTTAGGTCCCCACTTAGATCCAATTTGCACATCAGACAAGCCCAAAGGATTTATCCAAATTCCAACTCCAACTTAAGGATCAGAGAGAAAGTGAGAGAGAGGTTGACTATGCATATATATATATATATATTTGTAAAGGATTCAGGTTCTGGCAGGATATCCCGTGGGACATCGGAATAGGGTATCATCTTATGTGTTGGGACAGACGTCCTACCAGCTCTCAGCGTCCCAATTGGGACACCTTGGAACATCCCCTGTCCGAGTGTCGGGACGGGACGAGACACCAATGCATCCCGTTTCACAGAAAAACGGGGACAGCCCCGTCCCATGGGATTTAAAACAAATTGTATGTTCTCCAAAAATAATTTATTGAAAATGGTCATGGTAATATAAAGACATTGTCATTGCTGGATTGTGTAGACCAAAATAAGAGAACCAAAGTTGTTATTTTGTGAATGTAAACTATTAGCATTACTATGTGATAAATGAGAGAGAAACTAACCGAGAATGCATGTGTGATATGCACACAAAACTCAACAGCGATTCCTATTGACATGACAAGGTTTACAACCGAAATTGCATTCAGTTGGATCTCCAAGATAGCCATCACTCCCTTCCAGGATATGCAATGTAAGAATATAGAAAAACTAAAATTTTTGCAGTAGATATCATCATAAGAAACAAACAAAGAATTAGAAATCAAGAGCCAATTACAATAACTGTTACAGGGAGTCATGAGATGCATATGAAAATAGATGTTTAAGATGTCTGTAAGTGATATGTTGTATTTCATGATACGCTACAGATATGAAGTAGAAACAGTAGGCACCATCCGGACATAATCCATAAGTGAAGTAGAACTAAACATCCATAACAAAAAGGCTAATCCAAAATATGTTTGGTTTGATGGAGCTCTTCACAGGGAATCAGGCATATTTCATTCATAAATTTGAAGTTTACTTTTTCACTATTAATTGATGAGACCAGTGACACAGTCTAGCCATGTGATCTGTTAATCAGTCGGCACTACATATGAGTTGTTTCATTTTAATAAGTAAAAAAAGTGAAACTCCTTCAAAACATCATGACAGTCATAATGCAAAGAAAAAGTGAGAAACATTTCAACAGGATAAAATTTAAGAATAAAAATATGTCAACATTCCTTGAGTAGCAAAGGATCACCGACCAAAAATGTCAAAAAAAAAAATCCTGATCAACAAAACAAAGATCACATTTCAATCACCAAGATCAACAAGTCTGGTCGAGATTTTTCAGTCATCTAACCACTATCTGAATGCTTCACAAACATGAATTATATATATTTTAAAATAAAATGTTGTACTCTAACATAGGCTTATTATAGGAAAATACCTATATAATCTTTAGCTTCAAAAAGGTGGAAATAATACCTAGAAACCATACATCTGCACCCAACATATTCATTTTAGATTACTTTGTTTACCTGCAAAAGCCCAACGGCTGTCCATTAATAACTTGTGCAGGCTGTTAAATGGCATAATAGAGGGGCTCACTTTGCATAATTGTAAGTTTGTAACTACTTATAAATCCATTCTGGAAGTAATTTGATGTATTAGACCTTAACTATAGATTGCTTGTAGACATGCTGACTACATCTGCATCTGTAGCACCACTCCTTTGATATTCGTAATGTCAACTAAAATTAAATGGTACATCACATGGCAAGTAGATCAGTTATTGCCGATGATACATTTATTTGACAACAATGATGGTAATTCAAGTCTTCTCTCAACTGTATATCTTCACAAGGACCACTGCCTTCAAACTCCCTAGACTTTTTAAATTTTTAAAGATTAACTACTAACATGCTATGATCCATTACTTTTTGTCTACCCAAGGTCCCAAACACAGTCCTGCATCCTTCTAACATAATCGCAATATTACTTGACCAGGTAAGCAAATCAGATACAAAGGCTACTCAAAATTCATGCAAGATAAGTTTAAAGATACTTACATTTTTTGCCCTTCTATGGAAAGTTCTATTGTGTAGAGTCTGTAGACAGCCTGTCATAGAACTACGTTCTCATAATATATTAGTTTTCACCAAAGTGCAATTCATGAATTTTGGTTCCCTGCCCCATTAGAGTTATCATGTATAATTGAGAGTTTGAGACAAACAGTCATATTTTCTCTGCAAAAAAAGTCTCCGAAATTTGCTAAATTGGCATGTCTTAAGTGAAAACTGCCAACATGTTACATGTAAAGTCTTCATGTAGGGAATGAAGAAAGCCATATTAGAGATCCTAACAAAAAGCACATGAAAAGGATCTTATCTGACCAAAAGTTGAGCTCTTATTCTCATTTCCCTATGGAGTAACATGCATGAGCAGAACTGATGTAGACCTGATCTAGGAGACTGAATCTACAATAAGTTTAAAATTTCATATTTGAAACTTGAAAGTATATACGAAATGAAAGTTAATTCAGATTTTCTATACTGAAAAGCTGATACTGGGAACACAACTATGCTCTCGTTGGCAACTATTTCCAAGACTTGAGGTCAAGGATCGTTGAATCGTTACCGAGATCTGTATCAGTCAGCAACCGATACAATACTGATAAAAAGGTACCGTACCATATCGGTATATGTACTGACCTTTGTTAAAGGAAAAAAAACCTCTCCCATGGCTATATTGTCTAACACGAACCAGGCCAATCGAGCCTAAATCGGACTGAACCGGTCTGTACTGGATTGTACCATACCAGACTATACCATACCGTACTGATCTGGTATGGGTGTTTTTGGACTGTTCAAACTTCAAAGTCCTGGATCATTTTTTAGGACCAAACCATATCGGATCTTGGCTGGTACGGTTCGATATGCCTCGAACCGGGTGGTTCAGGATGATTCCAAAAATCCTGCTTGAGATGATTCCTCCAGTCTAGCCCAAAATGAGGGGGGATGGGGAAGTGTTTAGATATAGAACAAAAGTAGTTATATTGATTATTCATCATCAAAAATGCTTATGATCTCTTCCTTTTACCCTTTTATAGATAAACACATGATAAGACTGGACGACAGGGAAACCTTTTAAGCTTTCTCCCTAAGAAAAAAGTAATAAATGAAAACAAACAAGACACTTCAAAGTTCAAACATTTCCTAACATAACATTGTAGAAGACTTACTAAAATGGAAAAACCTATATTTCTAAGGTACAATATAAAAGAGAGGCATCATAATCTTTTCAAAACATAACCTTGAATATAGAATTGCACAACCCAACTGATATCCAAAGACTCGCAAACAAGGATCCAAGAACCGGTATTGGAACCCATACCGAGCACTAACAAGTACGGTATGGTACGATACGGTACCGTACTATACTGGGCCCTATACCGAGCTTCGTGAAACTAAAAAAATCCTTCTCTCTTCCATGACTATATTGTTCGACACTTTGACCTAAATTGGGCTCGAACCGATAGAAACTCACCAGTAAAGTAGCATACCATACCATACCGGTCTAGTACTTTAGGATGATCTGGGATTCTGGACCATTTTTCATGGCCGAACCGTATGAGTTTTTGACCGGTACGTATTTTTGATTGGTACGGTTCAGGACGATTTCTAAAACCTTGCTTACAAACACTAAAGTTTTTTAAGATAAGACACCAAAATCCCTTAGAAAACAGCATGAATTTGTCTGAGAAAAAAATGCAAAAAGAAATGAAGTTTATGATGCACTTTTTTTAAGTCTAAATGATACAAAGCATGCATAGTTGAAATTTTAAAAATACAACCAACCTAATTTACTTCAAGAATATTATGGGGTATGGAATAAATCCCCTTAGAAAACATAACCAAATATCACATCATCTAGCACTCTTTTGCAGAGGCAGTTGCTTCACTACTATTATGGGCCTATTTTGTCCCAAAAGCCTAGCCATGGCAAAAAACCAGTGCTAGCTCGGTTGCTATATGCTCATAAAACCATTGAATTTCCCAACTATTAGATAGCTGTAGACCTGTAGTAGTTGTCAAGATACACCAAGCTAGCTTTCCTTTCTAGTAAGATCTGTGTATTAGTTATCAAGATACACCTAGCTAGCTTTCCTTTCTAGTAAGATCTGTGTATTAGTTATCAAGATACACCTAGCTAACTTTCCTTTCTAGTAAGATTTGGGTGAGTTGTACATGGGTTGTGTATAAGTTAGATATGAGCAGGCATAGGTTGGCACTTGCCTAACTTGATTTTACATGTATATAAGGAGGCATCCTGTAACATATTTGTACATCAAACAATATAGCAGCTTTACTTCTCTTATCACCAACTTTATGATAAGGAAGATAGAACAACATATTCATGGTTGCAGACCTATTATATATCAGCAAGGTACATGCTTTTGATGTATAATATCCTGCATAATTTTAAATCTGATACTTATTCAGTTAAATTTACTTTAGAAAACCTATAGGCATATTGCCAAAATGCCAAGTGTCTGCAGGCAGTCCTTGATGGGTCATGTCAACATATAACAAACCGCAATTATTAAGCCAAACTGATTTTTGGGAAGAAAATGTATCACCATTATTAATTATTAATGTTAAAAAATGGGCTAAACATGTTTTTCAGTGAATTAGCTCTGCCTTTTACATGTTTGAGATGTTTGTCAATCTACGACACAATAATTTTCCCTTCCACCTTCATTCATCCTCACTTGCATGCATGCTTACTTTTTCAGCTTAACTTCCAAATACTAAGTACATGGATCCCAATACCTTTCTGATTGCCCCACAAATGGGAAAAGAAAAACGAAAAAAAGTCAAGTTGATAACAAACAATTACATAACTAACAAAGAAAGAATGGAACACCTGCAAGCTATTTCCTAAAGAACCAGACAAACCCAGCTCTTCTACACTATCAATCTCCCATCTTATTAACAATAACAATCAAGCCTACCCCAATTATTTGAGGTCAGCATTTGTGAATTTTCACTTGCCAAACATTCCTCTTTAAGGCAGCCTTTAATGTCATTTCAAAATTTTCATATTCTTTTACACAACTTCCATACACATTACCTTAGTTCCTACTTTTCTAGTTCTTTCAATAAAGACCGAAGCAAGGTTTTAAGTCCCAGTGGGATGGAGGACGTCCCGGCCATCCCATCTTGTTCATATGAGAAAACAGGACCAGGATAGGGTTAGGACTCTGAGACCTATCCATGCAGGGAGAAGAAAAAAGAGGAAAGGAAGGTCAGATGAAGAAAAGAAAAAGTGAAAGCAAAAGAGGAAAAGGTAAGAAAGAAAGGACAGGAGAAGAAAAAGAATGGAAAGAAAGAAGGAAGAAATGAAAGAGAAAAAAGAAGAAAAAGTGATAGAAATAAAGGAAAGGACAAGAAGAAGCAAGAAAAAGGAAAAGAAAGAAAGGTAGAAAAAAAAGAAAGAATGAATGAAAAAAAGAAAGAAATCAAGCAAGGAAAGAAGGGAAGAGAGATTGGGAATATCTACTGAGATGCATGATTGAGACCGCTTCCAAGATGGAGTGGGACAGAAGGGCATTTTGTTCTATGGAGAAACCAGAACAACCCATCCCACGAGATTTAAAACCTTGGACTGACGTACCCCTCCTTAGCCTACCACACCATCTCAATCAATTTCTACCATGCCAGTAATCTCTTTTTTCTTGAAAAAATAGGAAGTTGTCAAATTTGAAGGCTAACATTGTTAATTCACTTGGGGCACATTTGAAGCATAGGGGGTAGTTACTGTCAGCTTGATAAAAGCAGTGTTTGAGTTGTAATTCAAAGGCGAGGTCAAATACCTGAAGTGTGCCATTTGAGAGCTTATAGAAATTAGAAAGTGAGGGATATATTAATTTACTCTAATGGCGTGCAGGAGGACCTTAGAACTAAAGGTGTTTGTAATTCTTCCTGTTTATATATGTGAGTGTGTGTACAGGAGGACCTTAGAACTAAAAGTGTTTGTAATCCTTTTTGTTTATATATGTGTGTGTGGAGGACCTTAGAGCTAAAATTGTTTGTAACCCTTCCTGTTTATATATGTGCGCATGTGTGCAGGAGGACCTTAGAAATAAAGGTGTTTGTAATCCTTCCTTTTTATATGTGTGTGTGTGTGTTACTTAAATGCTACTTCTTAATCTATAGGAAGCACCATGACTATTTTCCCATTTGCTGATGCCTTATAAGTTGCCAAATATGAGAGCTCAATATTTTCCCTGGAAGTATTTGCTTGATATTGTATTTGTATGTCTTGAAATTATCCAGGAATTGAGTTGTGGAATCAGGCTGCAGGTGGCATGGCTTAGTGCTAAAATGTAGGTCATCATATCAAGTGTTTTTCAGCAATAGCACCATGGAATGGAGATGACTGCAGAATATTTGGTAGCAGCCAGAGTAGCTGGGAGCAGTCAATAGTCCTCAAGCTTTTCTTCTGTAGTTCATGCTGAAAGCAAACTGCTAGTGTGATCATGCCATTGACACATCATCCTAGTGCCAAGCTTTCATTGCACCAGCATGTAATACCTCATTCCTTGCTTTAATGTAGTTCATTCTGATGCCCGATATGGTTCTAAATAGCAGAACAAAAGCTTCTGATTCACAATATTGCATTGCACCCATGTCAAATAAATAAGTCATTAGTAAAATGTAGATGAGTCACATGACTCACATTCCACCCTCCTAGTACAATAAAAATCCCATTGATACAGCCTCTATCACTAGAATTAGGGAGTAGGGACAATTTGCTCAAAATATTACCTTTTGAGATAAACATCAATGGTAGATAAGGATCAAAATGCATATTGCCAACTATCGGAGGGAAAGAAGACCCATCTTAAAGTACCAAAAATAATGGGTGATAAACTTCTAGTCGACCAGTTTCTGAAAACCCAAAACTTCCAATTCTTTCTAGATGGTAAAGATGTTTTCTCAAGGTTTAGCATCTAAAAAGAATCAGATTCATTTTGATACCACATGCAAAATGTACATCTATCTTGGATTGAGGTAGGCACTCCAATTAAGACTGCATATACCACGATGGATGAGCCAAATGACTAACTTGTATTCTAGCATAATTCATACAATACCCTACAAGATTTATAGTCAATAACCTTTAAAATTTATTCAGGATTTTCAGTTTATAAGTCTATAAAAAGAAAAAAAAAGATGATTCATTTATGCTATTCACTTCAAATTGTTAAAAATTAAAACCAAGAACTTCAGATATTTTGGCAGCAAAAATTAGTGTTGAATATAATCTACATTTGTATTTCTTTATTTTTGTACAGAAAAAATAACTGAAAATGTATTTCAAATATTGAAGATATTGTACTTGTATCACTTTCTGTTGTGATCTATCACCATTTTTTTTTTTTTTTGCAGCATATCATGCAACGATAAAAAATTGTGTGTGTCATGCAATGTATTTATATTTGTCAATTTCATGTGTAAGAGGTGAATTCTGACATATAAATGCTGGTCTTGCACCTTAAAGATGGCAAGCAACAAAACATTCAAAATAATCTGGTATCGAAAACTAGGTTACACAAGCCTCACAAATACTTGCACAAACGGGTCTTGATTGGGGTGACATTATTTTCATGAGAATACAAACCAAAGGTGTGACAGCTTTAGTTACAATTATCAATGATTGCAAAAGTAACAAATAAAATTTCTGCAAAAGATTTGGTAGGTCATCCATGTATGACTAGATGAGTAGCATATATTTGGAGTTGCAAGTTGGAAGTTACCATCATATCAACAACAATCATTGCCAACACTATTAAAATGCTTGTAGAAGTCCATAAGCTGCAACCAATAACGTAAAAATCAAGAAATGAGAACTCAAAAGTCGACATTGGCACTTAAAAAATAACATTCACACTCTACAATGCTAAATTTTGTGGTAAGAGTGTTGCAGACCTGCTGGTGATGACCAGACAAACAATAAACACAGCACCTATTGCAATATGAAAGCTTGTTAGTGCCTTGTGTATAAAATTCTCTAACTTATCAAAATCTAATCATTCTCGTTTTCCCAATATAAACATCTGTGTCCTCATTTCATATGGATTAATAAAGAAATCATGATCTATGAACAATATTGAAATTTTCAACTAATTAATACTTTTCTTACTTTTGCAAATTATGCAAGAAGTATTCTCAAACATCTCCAAATTTTGCCCATTCATATATATATTTGATTTTCTTTTTAATCTGATTACCTATTCTTTTATGCTTTAATGAGTTTAATCTACAACACTTCTTAGATTTCTTCTAAATTCTCGACATATTATGAATTGTTGTCAATAGAAAAATAATCATGAAAACAGAAATTTTTACTACAGTTAAGTGCATCTTCCAATATGATGTTAATGATGATATGACTGCAGCAGCATAGGACCTCATCCAGAAAAAGTGTAGCCGGAAGTTTATTAACTGGGGTCATTGATCTTGCTTAGGGGCCCAAGACCTCCCTAACATGACCAATATGGAAAAAAACACACCAGCATGGGTCCTCACACCACCCCTAATTAAGCCCCAGCATTCTCGACATAGGAAATGTTGCCATAGCAAGTAGAAACAGCACTATCAACTCATGGTCAGACCTAGAAGGGCTTGTGCTGCAATTTCTCTAGCTACACATGGGGGGCTGTAAGTTGGGTTTGCTTTGATATCATTTGTAACAACCCAAGACCTAAGGCTAGCTGGAAGTTTATATTGGATTCCTTGGCCTTGCTTAAGTAACCAAGGCCTCCTCAACACATACCAAAGATGGGAACTAACACATGCTAGCACAAGTCCTCACAATGAGGGATTGTGGCTGCTAGAAATGAGATAACCTTGATTAAATTTCTGTTTAAACAGAAAATCTATTTTAAAGTTATAGTAAATTGTACATTGGTATGAAAGAAAAGAAGATGAAGATCTAGAAATAAGCTAGAAATATTGAATAGACTATCATGGGTTTCTTATTCTGCTACCCAAATTTCAATTGATTTGGGGAAGGAGATCAATTTAGGCATCCAAGTCTGCTAGGGGTTAGATGCCTCAAGTCTCCTATTTTTCTTCTCCATCTTCTTGAATGAGAAGCAATAAGAATCTATAAATATATTGAGACTTAGGGCAATCTAAACAAGAAAAATAGATTAACAAAATTGGCTTATAGGCTTTTGGAGGGCTTGATCCCTTGGAAGTGATTGAATATCCTTCCTTGACCATTGTTCTCTTCTTTCTCTTTCCATTGCTCGAAACACCATACATAGAGAATTGGGTTCCTATAAGGTTGTAACAACCTAGGACCTCATAGAAAAAGGCTAGTTAGAATGTATTATTTATGTTCCTTTATCCTATATAAGGACTAGGGATCTACTTATTGCATAGCTGATGTGAGACTAAATATATGCTTGCATAGTTCCTCACAGGGTTCTCGATATCGGTACCGGGAGCCGTATCGGCAAGGAGGCCGGTATGGTATGGTACGGTCCATACTGGCAGGCGTACTAGCCTTTTTTATTATAAAAATAATCTTTCTCTCCCCCTTCCAAGCATTTAAAACATAAAATGGGCCGAACCGGGCTGAACCAAGCCCGTACCGACCCGAATCGGGCGGTACGTACCGGTACCGTACCATACCAATATGGAAACTAATTTTTTTATTTTTTTAACCGTCTGGATGCCGGACCGTTTTATTGGGCTGAACCGTATCGGCTAGTTGCCGATATGGTACGGTACGCCCCCGTATCGAGCAGTACAGGACGGTACCGCGATCTCTGGTTTCTCACATACTCCTCCCATTGAAGCCCTAGCATTCTCACTAGGCTAAGGATCTAAATCCAATCACAAGTACTACAAATCTAACCTAGACCCATGTTACATGAGCTAGGTCTACTTTGATACCATTTGCATGGGCTGGGTCTACTCTGATACCATGTTAAGAGAAAGAAAAGATTATATTGAAATTAGGGTCACAAAGGCCTTTAAATAAAGTACAAGATCATCATATATAGTAATATATAACTCCTAATAAGACTATAGTAATACTCCTAATAGCATAAAGACTGAGTACGTTGTTTAAGGAAAACAACAGGATTTTCAGAATCATCCCAAATTGCCCAGTTCAGGGTATACCAAATTGTACCAGTCAAGAACCAGTATGGTTTAGCCTTGAAAAATGGTCCGAGATGCCGAATAGTCCAAAAACATCCAAACCGGACCGGTTTGGGATGGTTCGATACGGTACACACCGATTCAATCTAGTTCGGGCTCAATTCAACCCGATTTGGATTCAATTTGGATCAAATAATGTAGTATGGGAAGGAGTTTTTTCTCACTTTCACTAAGATCGGTACATATATTGATACAGTACGGTACGGTATGCTATAGTACTGGTCATTGACTGGTATGAGCCCTGATACTAGTTCAGCGATCCTTGAAAAACAATATAAGTTAAGTTGCTCTCTTTCCTAATTTTACTCTCTTTCTTAATTCTAATAACTGTCATTGTCAACTAACAACCATCCCAAGTACATTGACCATCGATGCTCCCTCTCTCTCCTTACCTCTCTCTAAGCCCTGCTCTCCTCTCCTTACCCTAAGCTTTGCTGCTAACCACAATAACCCGCAGCCATCCTCCTCATTGCAACTGCCTCTCCTTTCCTCTTCCTCTCTCTTGAACTCTTCTCTTCTCCTCTCGTTAGCCTAAGCTCCACCATCGATGATAGTAACCCTCACCTGAACTCCTTACCCTAAGCTCCACCACTGCCACCCTCACCTGAACTTCTTACACCTTATCCTATTCTATATAGCCAGGCTACAACCTTCATGGATATCTTTCATCTAAGACATCACATTCAAGTGACTGCTACTCTCTATAGCATGGTTTGCTGAACCATATTGAACTGGCCTCTTCGAGATGTACCAAAATGGACACGATGACTATTGGCACAGTTCATGGCTTCATGCTATATATTCATCCATTTCCTTTCCACTCTAATTCTCTTATGCTCTTATGGCCATCATTGCCATTGCCAACTAACAATTGTCCCAATTACATTGACCTCTGATGCTCCCTCTCTCCCCTCTCCCTACCTCCCCCTTTTAAGCCTTGCTTCTGTCCTCTCCTTACCCTACCCTAAGCTTTGTTGCTAACCACAGTAACCCACTGCCATCCTCCTCATTGCAACTCCCTCTCCCTTCCTCTTCCTCTATTTCGAACTCTTCTCCTCTCCTCTCCTTAATCTAAGCTCCACCATCAATGACTGACAGTAACCCTCACCCGAACTCCCTCCCTCCCTCCTTGAACTCCTTGCCCTAAGCTCCACCACCGCCACCCTCTCTTGAACTCCCTCCTCTGTGTCTCTCTAACACTTGCTCCTCTCTTCTTACTTTATTCTGCATCATTGACAACAAACTCCCCACCACCCTCCTTGCTAAACCCTAGTCAGGCCACCAATCACAACAAAAATCTCTCTCCCTCTCCCTCCCTCTCCTTCCTCTCCCCCTTTTTCCCTCTCCTTTCCTCTTTTTGTTTTGGCACATTCTAGCACAGCATGGTGCACACCTATATCATATTGTACCAGTAGCCTACAATATGGATCATGGTACCAATTATGCAATCCTTGCTCCATAGCCTCAACAACTTATGAGTTGGATTTGTTGCCTTTATACTTAGATGACCAATTTGGTATGAGATAAAGGATCGGTATTAGGGTGGTTATCTAGGAGGTGTAACTTATAGACCATGATGCTAGGTGCTAGATTATCTGGAAATTTGGAGTAATATACCTAGACTATGAACAGAATACCAATGTCTATGAGAAACATTGGTCCACAAAATTTTAAATGTTGGTATGTATTTTATACTAAAAATCTATTTAATATACTGTTTTGTATTCAATTATATGATAATCATGCATTCAAATTCAGTTATGTTACAATTGCATTAATTTATCATTATAGATGTTTGTTGAGAATTAAGACCTATCTGACATAAAAGACATCAAAACAACATTAGAATCATAAATTAAACAACCAAAATCATTAAATAAGCACTAAAAAGATTAAAAATTGAAATAATAAAAAATAAATAAATAAAAGAACATGGTGTATTGGTTAGGAACCCATATACCACCATGTATTGTGTTTGTATGGTACTGAACTAGTCACCAATTGGCATGTCACCTGGTACTAGTTTGGTAGACCATGCTCAAAGAATATAAAGGAACAAAATAACTTTGGTAGACCATGCTCAAAGAATATAAAGGAACAAAATAACTTTGCAAGCAAACTAAAAGGTCCTCATTTTCCATTATTAAATATGAAAACAGTCTATGACATAAATCACTTAGAAAAAGGAGAAATTATGAAACATGCACTGATAATCACATTATGAGTTCCTTAATCACAATTTGACAGTATCGTAGCTAAACAAGTGTTGAGATTACTAACCAAGGCCAATAGAAATGTCAACCAAGGCTGTCTTCCATATATCAAGATATTGTTCGAAGAAAATATAGAACACAGAATATGGAAAAATTTGCATCTGCATCAAAAGTTATACATAAATGATTATGTAAATCTCATCATACTTTGTTGTAGACAAACAAAGGGTATCAAAAATACAATACATAAATCTCCATATGATATTACACTTTAAAATCTCATAATCCTCTTCCAATTAAAAGATTGACAAGACAACTATGACTTCTATCTAGCCAAGTAGAATGTATTCATGCTATAACAACACTAAAATAATCAAATTAGTTCACAAACTGGTTTAAGAGCATGCAATGTAGGACCAATTAGGGATGACCTACATATGAAATGTAAAACATGAAGACTTTGGGAAACAAGGGTACAAGTCAACAAATCTGTTTGCTGGCATGTTACTGAAAGCAGGGAAGAAAAGGTGTTTTCTGGTGATCCTAACATTCAAATCAAAAGTTTCTAGTCATTTGGTGGTGATCCATAGAATTTCTATAACAGAAGTCAGATTTAGAAACTAATGCAGAAAATATGAGGGAACTTGAGTTTTACAATAGTAGGAGAATTAATAATATCAATAGACATCATAAGGTTCTTTCATCCCTTCAAAAGTGATCATATACAATGAACCTAAAGAAAGCCTTTCACTCTTTCAAAACAAATCACATAGACACATAGAATGATTCTTCATCCAGTTCTTATAGGCCCTTTTATATAATTTGCATCAAGGATTGCTGATCGCTGAACCGGTACCAGGACCAATACGGTCAGCGACCGGTATAGTATGGTGCTATACCATATCGTACTGTACTGATATGGGTACCGGTCTTAGTAAATTGAGAAAAAATTATCTTCCTCCCCCCTCTCAAGCAAGGATCACTGAACCAGACCTGAATCAGACTGAACCGGACCCGAATCAGACTGAACCAAGCCCGAACCAGACTGAACCAGACCGTACCGGTCCGAACCAACCCGTACCGTACCGAACCGACCCAGTTCATGTCAATTTTCATGGTTCGGGTCCCGAACCATTTTTTAGGACTGAAATGTACTGGTTCTTGGCCGGTACAGTACCGAAAACCTTATTTTGCATGGCTAGTCTTGCAGAAAACATAAGACTTAAAACTGGAAAGTAATCTTCTAATTATGTATTAAAATGAAAACTTAATGATCCAAATACCTACTCAACATATACAAAGTAAGATTTTTCACAACAACACTACTTGAAAAAAGATTCCACAATTGTAAAATGTATTCTAAATGTTAACTAAACAAAAATTCCAAAAATATAAATACCAAAATATTTGACTATTTTCACTTGGTTACAATTAAGTATAAAACTTGAGATCTATTGTACAAGGCCCTGTCTTGACCTCAGCCTTGGTGAATTGGTGTTGACTTTTTTATGTTGCTATTATTGGGTAAGAAATGACCAATCATAAGAACTTCAAAACCAATGACAATAACAGAAAACAAACTTATGATAGGGTACTCAAAATTCAAAAAAATAACTTGGTGGGTTTTAAGAAGTATACATAATCAGTACATTGAAATAATTAAGAACATGTATATTGGAGCATTGACAAGCAGGGTTTGCGGTACCATCCCATACCACCCGATACGGGGCATACCGTACCGTACCGGCCAAGAGCCGGTACGGTTCACATATAAAAAATGGTCCGGCACTCGGACCGTTACAAAAAATTAAAAAAATTTCATACGGTATGGTATGGTACTGTAGCGACCATACCGTACCGCCTGGTTCGGGCTCGGTTTGGCTCGGTTCGGATCTGGTTTAATAATCTTTGCTTGAGAGGTGGAGGACGAGAATTTTTTATCATTTTTTTAGCCTCGGTACACATATCGGTATGGTACGGTACGGACCATAACATACCGTACCGATAGCTGACCGGTACGGGTACCGGTATCGGTTCAGCGATCCTTGTTGACAAGTGTATCTCCAGTTACTATAGACTTGCATCAAGGATCAACATAATCTATATCTTTTTGTACTAATTAATAATTATGGTTGAACTTAATGATAATATTCTAGAATATACCACAATGTACGTTATTTGCAGCTTATAGTGTTGATTGATGAAAGAAAAAAAAATGCACATAGGAATAAAGATATAATACCAATTAAAATTAATGACCAACAAATCGCACAAAGTGACTGATTTCATTATTTAGGATCTATTATACAAAATAAGGGGGACATAGATGAAACTATATGTAATAAAATTTGAGTAGGTTGGATGAAGTGGAGAGGTGTGCCTGGAATATCATGTAATAGGTGCATACCTTGGAGACTTAACATAAATTTTTACAGAATATTAAGGCATACAATGCCATATGGCTCAAGGTGCTCAAGTTGAATGTAGTAGAGATGAGAACATATTTTCAAGTTGTCTCCAATATATAATAAAGGCAAAGTGCTCAAGTTATGGCTCTTTTCATATTTGTTTAGTTGGAAAAAGAGTGGAAGATCTAAGGTGACATGGATGGAAATTGTGAGAAAGGATATAAAATTTAAAATATCATAGGTAGTCCTACACAAGAATATTTGGGAGTGTGGACCTATAAACCTGACCCCCAATAGGTGGGAAGAAGCTAGATGGTTATTGTTGTGGTTAATAAGTGAGACCTAATAAAGAAGGAACATCAACTTGGTATAATAACAATGTTAAAGGCATGCATGCAGGAGCAATGGAATGTGCAAAAACTATTTATCAAGAGATCGGGTAGTTTCTCTTGGAATAGGCCATAGCCAGCTTTGAATTCCCATCTTTACATATGCCCAAGTTCAGCATCAATGAAAATTTAGGAGTTTGTACTCACCCTCTAGATAGCAGTGTTAGTTGTTGAGAAAATATAAGAGGAAAATGTTATACTGAATATGTAATGTGAGTTTCATGTAAAAGAGCTTGTCTTAACTTTGGCTTCTCCCAGACTTTGCTGGAGGCTAGGAAACCCTAGCCTACACTCTATTAAACCACCATCCCCACCAAGGAATATTGAACCGGTATGGTACAATATGATATGGTACCATACTGTACCGGACTCTTGAAATTATAAAAAAAATGTCTTTCTTTTCCATGGCTATGTTGTTTAACCTGAACTAAACCGAACTAGACCCGAACCGGGCCGAACCAGCAAAATCTATCGGTACCGTACCGTACCATACAGTACCGGTCCGGTATATGATTTTTTGAATGGTTCAGCATTCCGAACCATTTTTCGTGGCTAAACCATACCGGCTCTTGGTCGGTACGGTACCATACGCCCCGAACCGGGTGGTTCAGGACAGTACCGAGAACCATGCTCCACACTATCCGATGAGTCCACTGCCCTAATCACCATTGCCAAAAAATAAATAACTAAATAAACTCTCATTTTTCCTCCTATGTTTTTCCTCACCTCCTCTCTCTATTCTATTTTCCTGAGAGGATTGCCACCAGTAGATTGGATTTCACTAAGAATCGCTAGTTTAGCTATATGTTCCAAGGTTTTGGAGGAGAGGGAGGGGCAGCAACAAGATTGGAAGAGGGGAGGAGGGGCGGCAGCAAGAGATTGGAAGAGGAAAGGGAGGGGTGCAGCAAGAGGAAGGCTAAAGCAAGAGGGAAGGCAGAGCAAGGGCTCCCTGCTCTGATACCATGTTGAAAGAGAAGGAAAAAATAAAAGAGCTTGTCTTAATTAGGGCTAAAGCAGCATTTAAATAGACTTTATAGAGAATAAGTTATTTCAAAGGAACAACATAAGTTAAGATACTACTTTATTCTAATTCTAACAAGAACATATACTACCATACCCATGTTTGAAGTTGAATACAAAGAAGACTTCATAAAATAATATAATATAACAGAAAAATCTGTGCACTTCATAACCTCTTAATTGATATAAAGCCTCACCATGAGGCTTGGTCAATTGGTCAAACTATCATTGAAAATGGCCTGGCCAAGGGGTTGGAACCCTATTCAATTTGAAGGAGATCAACTTTGGCTTGTCCTAGACTTTGCAGGAGACTGGGAAACCCTAGCCTCCACTTTATTAGACCACCCTCCCCACCATCCGATGACTCCATTGCCCTAATCACCATTGCCAAAAAAATAAATAACTAAATAAACTCTCATTTTGCCTCCTGTGTTTTCCTCACCTCGCTCTCTCTCTTATGTGTTCCTGAGAGGATTGTCACTAGCCAGGATTCAGGTTCGGGCGAGATGTCCCATGGGACACCGTGATGGGGAACCATCTCATGTGTCAAGATAGAATATCTCGCCAGCATCCCAGCATTCCAATCGAGATGCCTTGGGACATCCCCTATCCTAAGTGTCGGAACGGGGCAGGACGCCGGCACATCCCATTCCATGAAAAATTGGGACAGCCCCATTCCAGTAGATTGGATTTCACTAAGAATCACCAGTTTAGCTATCCCTAGCATCTCACTTGTTTTTCGGTCATGTCTCAATTTTGAACTCAGATCTCTCTCTCTCCCTCTATCTACTCTTTGGTTGAGCCCCTCTTGGATGGCCCTATGATTGGACACCAGAGCTCAGCCACCAATAAGCAAGTTAAGGCTCAAATCGATGCCGAGCCATTGTTTCTACCCATGCCCTATTTTTTTTTCTTTTATTTTCTTTTCCACCAATTGCTTGCTGTTGTTGTCATTGCTTGTCGCCAATTCCCTGGCTACCATAACTATTACCACCACAGGTTCCCGAGCCCTCCACTCTCCAATTTCTCTCCATCTCCCTCTCTCTGTTAGCCCAATCATGGGCTGATTTGGGCTATGCTCTCTCCCTTTTTCTCTACTCATATGTCTCAATAGATCCTAGCAGAATGTTCTTTCCTCTCTTTCTCTATCAAGTGATCCTCAATCGACTCAGTAGAGGGTTCTTAACTGACCTTACGTATCGTACCATATTGATACTGAACCGATATGCAGTCTCATCCTATATTGACATTTAGTATACCTTGCCATCTTATACCAAACTACATGGTACATACCAATACCATGATAAGATGGTACCGGTACAGGATCAAGTACCAAGATAACAATTTTTGATTTGGTACATCACCAAATCAGATGCATAATGACTAGTAGCGAAATTTAGGGTTTTCCCTTTTTTTTTTTCTTTTTCTGTCTTTATCCTTCTTTTTTTAGAAAAAAATTGATTGATGGGGATCCTAGCCATAGCAGGCAGTTTAGGTTGCAAGAATAGAAGCATTCTTGCGAAGGGACTTAGGTTTGCAAGTTTCAAGAAGGTTTGGAAAATTAAAGACTTGGGTTTTAGATATTTAAGGTAGAGCCAAGCTTTTGCAACCATTTGTCATGCTAGTCAAGGATTCAGGTCCCGACGGGACACTGGGACGGGATATTATCCCATGTGTTGGGATAGGACATCCCACTAGCATCCCAATATCCCAATCGGGACACCTTGGGACCAAGGTTTTAAATCCCGTGGGACTGGGCTATCCCGGTTTTTTCTTGGAACGGGACGCGTCGGCGTCCCGCCCCGTCCCGTCACTCGGGACAGGAGTGTCCCAAGGTGTCCCAATTGGGACATTGGGACGCTGGCGGGATGTCCTGTCCCAACACATGGGATAATACCTCGTCCCGGTGTCCCGTGGGATGTCCCGCTGGGACTTGAATCCTTGCTTGGGACATCCCCTGTCCCGAGTGTCAGGATGGGGCGGGATGCCGACGCGTCCCGTTCCAAGAAAAAATCAGGACAGCCCTGTCCCACGGGATTTAAAATCTTGATGCTAGTTATGGCCAAGGAACGTTGAACCCGTACCGATACATATACCGACCATGATGAAAGTGAGAAAAAATCCACTCCCCCATGGATACATTGTCTAACCCAAATTGAACTTGATCCAAGCCGAACTGAGTCTGAACAGGACGAAACACACCTGCATGGTACCGTACCATACCATACCAATCCAGTTCGGATGTTTTTGGACGGTCCAGGATCCCAAACCATTTTTCAGGGTTGAACCATACTAGTTCTTGGTTAGTACGATTCGGGATGGTTTTGAAAACCCTGGTTATGGGCCTTATGGTTATACAAGTTATCTTACATTTGTAAAGTTACTAGTTACTAATGTTGGACCACAAATAATTAAAACTATAAGAAAAGTCAAATTCCTACTTCGAATAATTTAAAATTAAAGTAATTCATTTTTTAAGAATAAGAGTTGATATTGGCATTTGATTTAAGAATCAATTTTGTCATTCTAATTGAATTGCTATCAAAGCCATTTTTTCCTAGTGCTGCTAGAATTCTTGAATGAGTTGATATTGTATA
Source organism: Areca catechu (assembly GCA_021397845.1). Classification (NCBI taxonomy): domain Eukaryota; kingdom Viridiplantae; phylum Streptophyta; class Magnoliopsida; order Arecales; family Arecaceae; genus Areca; species Areca catechu. The sequence continues at coordinate 147,279,945 of CM038049.1, read as the reverse complement.
AACTAAAGTAATTTATAAAAGAGAAGTGAATTACAATATCTATAACTAAGACAGTCACATCATGGTACACCTTAGATTATCAAGAATAAGTAATTATAGTTTAACTCTAACATGATATCTACTAGCTTTCATCTTATATACTTGCTCATGAATTTTCATAGCATATTTGCAAATATGTCTTTTATGCTGCTATAGTTCTCTTCTCTTGTGTTAGATAATCTATTCTACATACATTTACAAATTACAATTGTAAATTTTGCTTCATGACGTCACCCAAATGTTTTTGGTCCAGGGCTTGGACTAAAACCAGTGACAAAACCAAAATTTGAACCTTGATCTTAGTAAGATTTTTATTTGAGTTCATAGTAAGCATGCATCCATCCAATCATTTAAATTTCTGAGGATTTTAGACAAGTTTTATCATACTCTATCAAAATCATATGTGCTATGGAAGATTTGTTGGTTATAAAAGGATAGAGAAGATGTCACTAATAAGAAAATAATAAAATCTACCATACCTTCAAAGAATCAGAAATTCTGGAACTAAAATCCTGTGCAGCTCTCATTGAGTTCACATAGTCACCCTGAGGGGAAACGCAACCAAATCATGTCAGTTTAGAAGAATAAGGTTAGATATGATAATGATATAGTAATAACTAATAAGATTAAACTAGAGGTGCTATTGTCTTACTTGTTTACTGAGGGGAGCATGGAATGTACGAAATGATGCTGCTTGAATAATTCCACCTTCATAACCTATGAAATGGACAAACTAACAAGTTTGACTATAACGAACCTACTAATTGATATCCTAACAACATGAAATTGATTGTTATTTTATGACCATGATGGATTAGTATTCACCATTATATTATTGTATGTTACAATAAGGGCATGGAACATGATACAAACCAGTGAGATCCACACTAGTGGTGTAAGCTCCTTTGCCACCCTTAGCACAATCTGAAGATGGCAATGCATTGAGAAACCATGGGAGCTTTTCCTTGAATTGTGCCATAGACGGGCGACCATCATGTAATTCTGAATAACGGAAGCACTAAAACCACAAAAATATAGCTAGTTTTCTTAAATTTTTTTATTATCATTTCATATACCACTAGGAAAAATAAAGAACCAAAAATTATGCATAATTTAATTACACATTATGCCCAGTGAATGCAGTCAAAAGCCGTAGCTATAAGAAAGAAAACCACATCTTTTTTATTTAGAGTACATATAAATTAATTACATTTCATAAAAGGATACATCCGGTCTAAGCAGGCTAATATTTACAGTTTTACACCTTATACATGGTATGATAGTAATTATAGAACAACACATAGATCTCTGAAGATATAATACCGTGGTACAATCTTTGCATATTCCACCCATGCCACATGATCCATCATCAGGCTGACAGCAAGGAGGCTAGTAATGAAACAAATGAAATTTTCAGCAAACATACTATTTAATAACAGGATCAACAATATCAAAAGAAAATGGTTTATGAAAAAGTCGCTGTTACAGCATCAAAAATATCAAAGAAAAAAAGGTCTATGAACAAGTTGCTGTTAAACATGCAAATATGAATTTTGAAAAAAACAGGAATCTCCATATGCATACTATGAATTAATATAGCCTTTAGTTAATGCTAGTGAAACAGCTTTTTCATAGAATCAAAAATAAAACCAGCAACCCATATCCCATGAAAATTATAATATATTTTCATTAATAATTATTTTCACATGTTGCAATTAAACGATCTTAACTACAAAATGAGCTTGAGAGGATGAGTTCCAAATAACTGAAGCAGGTCATGGGAAAAAACCTGGAATTTTTCAGTTTATAATTCATTGCCTTCACAAAATCTTAAATAGCCATACCTCCTTTTTCACTCATGCAACGTATTCTCCAAAACAAACTCTTATCCCCATATCATATCTATTTAGCACATATAACTTCATGGGTTAAAACTAATTCTTTTGCGATTCTAACACACACAACATAGTGCACATAACCATGTTTGCCCATGACTGATCAAACACATTCACCAAAACAGAAATATCATTTGCAAAGCAAAGGAAATAACATCAAAGCTTCTAGAACAACTTACGTAGCAATGGGTAAGAAAGGCTTTGTTTAAATGTACTTTTAGCCTAGGATAACTCACCTAATGAGACTACACGAAGAATTCAAAGTGCAATTTTACATGATAAGGCCAGATGAAAAGCTTTCAGACCTGATCATCAGGGGGGCAATAGCTCCCATTCACAAATTTGCGACAGCAACTAAATGCCACTGGGGATAACCATATAAGGAAATCATCAAGCCATGAAGCTGCAGGCTTAGCAATGTAACTCGACTCAGGTATCAATGATGCTTTTGCAATCTGAAAGAAGAATAATGTATTTTTATAAACATGCAGTATGGTAGTCAATAATGACTAAAAAAATCTTCTAGAAAAAATGATTATATTGATTAGAGTGTCTGGATATAGACACTGATGTGGTTTACCTCATTCAAGAGAGAGTTCGAATCACAATGATTGATGGAGCATATTTGGTTTGTTTGTCTCGACTCCAAGCTGGAAAAGACCAAGTTTAGTGGATCATTCATAATAGTTTAATGATAAGTCATAATATTGGTGATTTAAGTTATGAGATAGTTTGTAAATTGGATAGTTTTTCATGTCCAATTTTACACTAATGAAGGACATCATTACAAAAGTCTACATGAAAGGCATGCAAAATAAAATTAATTGTCAAAGTGTATGGTTGATTCCCCTTTCATAGTTATGTATAAAACTCAGACTTGCGCATGACAAACAGTCAACACTTACATGGGATTTGACATGAGATTAAAAGTTCATAACAAACTAAACATGAAAATATCGATTCTCCCTCATATATTCATGCAAGCATTCCTACCAAGGATTCAGGTCTCGACGGGATGTCCCGTGGGATACCAAGATGGGGCACCATCCCATGTGTTAGGACAAGATATCCCACCAGCATCCCAACATCCCAATCAGGACACCTTGGGACATCCCTTGTCCTGAGTGTCGGGAAGGACGGGATGCCCATGCATCCTGTTCCATGAAAAAATCGGGACAGCCCCGTCCCACGGGATTTAAAACCTTGATTCCTACTAGTAGAGAAAGTAGTTTTATAAGCTGGAAGTTCTGCTAGAAGCAGACTTCCTGTGTTGGATTCCATCATAAAGTTATTTGGTGCAATTGTTGTTATCTTTTTATTCCTAGTCAGCAAGAAGCAGTAAGACTATGGAAAGAGGGAGCATTGAGTGAGGTGATCATGATTCATAAACCAATACAGAGGTGTTGTTATCACAAACTGATGACAGACAGAATTTTGGATATTATGTATAGCATAGAACACTAATTTAAAAAGCAATGGTGTCAAACACAGAAATGACCATTAGTACCTGTAATTAAAGTCCTTTAGGACAAAATACAATGGCGGTCCCACTTTAAGATACTTTGCAAGATCATCATAATAATCCTACAGCCGTGCCACTGAAAATGATCAGCAAAGGCCTTTCTTAGAGTACATTAAGGTACAAAAATCACTGATCCTTCAAAGAAAACCTGAAGATATGAATCTCGAGGAAGGGCAACTTTTGCTCCAAACCAGGTTGAAGTCTAGTACATAATGCCTGTTAGATTTAAAAGAACAAGTATATAACTAAGATCCTAGGATTAAGAACTTTCCAATTTCCATGCTTCAAATAAAGTGTGAACATATATAGATTCATAAGTATCCAAAAAAGGAAATAAAGATGTTTGGTACAAAACCGAATGGCATATAGTATATTTATTTGATTCATTCATTCTTTTGTTTTTTTTTGGTAGAAAAAAATTACTCACTCTTTATCATGATTGCTTATTGTTTCCATAAAGTAAATGAAATATTCTGATCATTTTATTTTAGTTAAGAGACAACAATAAGAAAGCATTAAAATTAACTGAAATAACCTGGTCTAGCTTGGTCTACTCCACTGGCCAAACCCATAAGGGACCCATCGTGACCTGGGCTTGGCTCTACACATGCTTTGTGCATGGCAGAAGATGCTCAGTGAGAGTCTTCTACCACTCTTATTCTTCTAGGAACAAGCTAGAGTCCCAGGGCCACCACAATTTTAGGGCTCCCATATAAATAGCGGTTCCCTCCCCTCTATGACCCTCCACATTGTTGAGCATCACACTGCATCCTCTCTCTTTCTTCCTCTTTTCTCCCTTTGAGTTCACAACATCCAGTCATTGTGCTCACCAAACATCAAGGCCGCGATGCTCACAGAAGCCAAGGTAAGGCCTCTATCTTCCTTCCCTTTGCTTCCTTTTCTTTCCATGGCCTTAAACCACCACTGCTGGGTGAGAAATTCACCGAAAATTGACCGCCCCATTCCATCCCCTATTTTTTTGATTGCTTTTTCCCATTTTCCAGCCATCAGTGTCACTACCTCTTGACACTAGACCCTTGGATGAACTCCTCGACTTCCCTATGTTCCCCTCCACAGCGAAGCCATGTCTACTAGTGAACAGCCAATGGCCAAGAATGACGAAAAGCCCCTATGCCCTATTTTATCCAGCCTTTTTTCTCTTGTTTTTCGATGGCTGATCATTGCCATTGACTGTTCACTACCTCCGGCTGCTGACCATGCCCCCTATCATGGTCACTAGCAATCTCAGCTTCCTCTTCCTCTTTTAAGTGAGACAACACCATGTCACCATCCCTCTGTCATGCTTCAAATCCGGAATATAACATGGCCATGCTATCGAGGGGTACAATCCATGATAACATGAAGCTAATCATTTTAAATCTTAAATAAAACAAGATCCATTACAAATAAAAAATACTAAAGAGTAAAGAGGTCCAATTCAAATTCATTAATTAAACCAATATCAGTTCAGAGCATTTAAACCCAAACCGAAGACCAAACCCAAGTCTCATAATTCATAATTGGTTAACTACAAGTTCATAGCATCTAGATAACTAATTTCAACTACAAAACTTCCAAACTTGATAGTGCAGACCCCCAAGCCTAGATCGTCCATTATTTCTTACCTTAACTTTTCGTAAAAACGAAAAAGAAAAGGATATGAACTACACCAACTAAGTAAACATTACTGTTGTTAAAGGTGAAGCAAATGAATTGATCTTTGTTCATGTAGGATCACGGTATATATTGGAGAGACAGACTTTAAGAAGGTAGGAAGTAAAACTAGGAAGGAGAAAATCAAGAAAAAGAAAATAGAAGGAGATCATGTATATGAAGACTTTTTAATACTCCCTTCAAGATGGGGTGAAGATATCACGGAAACCCATCTTGCTAATAAGAGATGAAAGAGAAGATTCACTTAGTCCCTTTGTTAGGAATTAGGATATCTGTCACTTGATTAGCTGAGCAGATAAAAGGGATGCAAATCTATCTGCTGGTCACATTTTCCTTAATAAAGTGGCAGTCAATTTCAATGTATTTAGTATGATCATGTTGCATTGGATTATTCATAATTTCAATTGCCGCCTTATTATCACAGTACAACATCATAAGAGACTTCCTCAGAAGGCGTAGCTCTTAAAGTAATTTCTGTAACCAAGGAAGCTCACATATTCTCTGAGCCATTGCTCTATACTCAGCCTCTGCAATCGATTTGGCTACAACAAACTGCTTCTTATTTCTCCAAGTAACTAGATTCCCACCAACGAATGTGCAGTAACCAGTAATGGATCAGTAAATGTCTCTATCCTTAAGAAGTCATGTCAAGAAAAGATCAGTCCCGGTCCAGGACACATTTTTAGGTAGCGTGGTACCCGATAAACTGCCTCCATATATTATTCTCGTGGGTCATGCATAAACTGGTTGATAACACTGACTGCAAAAGCAACGTCTGGTCTGGTATGAGAAAGATAAATCAGCCTCTCTACCAGCCGCTGATATCTTCAATGATCAATAGGAGCTCGACCATTTGCCATTAACTTGTGATTCTGGTCAATGAGAGTATTAACTGGCTTACATCGTAACATCCTAGTCTCACTAAGAAGATGAAAAATATATTTTCGCTGAGTCAGAAAAATACCGTGAGATGACCTAGAGATCTCAATACCCAAAAAATACCTCAACAGCCCCAAGTCCTTAATCTCAAACTTGCAAGCCATATTTTATTTAAGCCATGCAATCTTCCTAGGATCATCCCCAGTGACAACTATATCGTCAGCATATACTATTAGGATAGTTCTCTTCCCACTAGCATGCTTGTAAAATAGAGTATGATTAGCATTACTCTATGAATATCCTAACTTGAGTACTGCTTAGCTGAAGCGTTCAAACTAGGCACGGGGAGACTGCTTGAGGCCGTAGAGAGAGTGCTTTAATCTGCACACCTTCCCTGCCATAGCTCTGCTCGCAAATCCAAGAGGAATCTGCATATAAACCTCCTCCTGAAGATCTCCATGAAGAAAGGCGTTCTTCACATCTAGCTTATGCCAAGGATTCATGTCTTGGCGGGACGTCCCGTGGGACATCGGGATGGAGTACCATCCATTGTTGGGACAGGACGTCCCGCCAGCATCCCAATCAGGACACCTTGGGACATCTCCTGTCCCGAGTATTGAGACAGGATAGGATGCCAATGCATCCCGTTCCATGAAAAAATCGGGACATCCCCGTCCCACGGGATTTAAAACCTTGCCTAATGCAACTCCCAACCACAGTTAGCAGCACATGAAATTAAAGTACGCATTAAGTTCATTTTTACCACAGATGCAAAGATCTCATCATTATCGATGCTGTACGTTTGTGTATAATGTATATCCTTTTGCCACTAGGTGAGCCTTATGCCTCTTAAGTTTGCCATCGAGATTATGCTTTACTGTATACATCCATTTATAGTCCACTGGTTGCTTCCCGCTAGCTAGAGTCATTAGATCCTATGTATGGTTCTTTGATAAAGCATTCATCTCCTCTATCATTGCCTGCCTCCAATTTGGATTTGCCATAGCCACCTTCCAATCAGTAGGAATGCTAACAGATTCTAATACAGCTACAAAGGATTTATAAGGAGACAGAGACTCATATGATACATAGAAATATCATAACGATAGCGAGGAGGAATGATCGAACGAGAATCTTTTCGTTTAGCAATAGGAATATCTAAACAGAGAAAATAGGGTTGTTACTATTATTCATAGAGGAAGAGGACTCAAAAGGCCTGGATAGAGCTATGCTCGTGGTAGAAGCTTGGATGACTAGAGAATGCACAATAGCCTCACTCTGCTCCCCCTGAATACCATCACCCTGTGCATCACTAGTATCCTCTTAAGCATCATCAGTCTCTACTTCCTTACTCCTACCACCTCTAACACCATTCTGCTTCCCCTCATACCAAGGGCCACCAGACGGCATGGCCAAGAACTCATATGACATAGAGATACTACTTGGCTCATCCAAAAGCTTAGGGAGTTGTTCTGTCCCATAGTAAGGCTCTATTTCTAAAAGGTCACATCCATGGTGACCTGCATCTGCCGTGTAGGTGGGTAATAGTATTTATCAGGATTCCCGGTACCGGTACTGGAACCCGTCTCGGAAGGTCGACGGTACGGTACGGTCCATACCATACCGTACCGGCATACATGCCGGACCCTTTTTTATATTAAAAACCATCTTTCCCTCTCCCTCAAAGCAAAAAAAAGGACATGAACCGGACGGTACCGGGTTGAACTGGGCAGTTCGTACTGGTACGGTACCATACCGTACCATACTGGTATGGAAATTAATTTTTTTTATTTTTTTAGCGGTCCGGAAGCCGGACCGTTTTATTGGGATGAACCGTACCGACTAGCTACCAGTACGGTACGGGACAGTACCGCATTCCATGGTATTTATATTCCTCCTTAGTGGCAGAATAATCCACAGACACATTTCAGAGCTCGAGGATCCAGTTTATCAACGATGATGTATGGTCCCGAGCAAAACATATACTGCCCAAAATACAGTGTGGCACAATATATTCAGTCTTCCCTTGCAAACATTCAAGTAGAGACTTGAAGCCAAGAACTCGAAAGGCATATGGTACATCAGGTAAGCTTCGTCAGAATAGCCTCCCTCATTAAAATTTAAAAACTTGCATAGTAAACATGAGGGTGCAAGTTATCTCTAGCAAATGTCGATTCTTCCATTTGGCTACGCCATTCTGTGCAGGTATATCCATACAAGTAATCTGATGAATGATCCCATGATCCTGCAGGTAGGCACGAAATGCTTGATTCGAATACTCCGTACCATTGTCATATCGGAGTATCCTAACCTTTTCTCCAAACTAGGTGTCCACCAGTTTATGAAATTTCTTAAAACATGAGAATACCTCATGCTTGCTCTTCAGTAAGTATAACTAGGTCACCCGACCGTAGCAATCAATGAAGGTAACAAACCACCGATGCCCTATAGTGAAAACAGTACTACAGGGTTCCTAAACATCCAAATACACAATATCAAACTCATTGTTGCTTCTATTATTAGAAAAAAGCAGTCGGCCTGTCTCCAAATACACAATATCAAACTCATTGTTGCTTCTATTATTAGAAAAAAGCAGTGTCGGCCTGTCGAGGTTACCTCTTTCACTTGGAACCTTCAAAGTTTAACTACGTTCAATTCACCTGAACGGCTGAACCTATTTAATGCCATTAAAATCCATCATTAACAACTTCAAAATCTAAGAAAATTGAGAACAAGTTAAAATTGGATAAACCAAGATAAAGAAAGGACTAGGTTGGCCAGGCAGTGGTGCCCGACTAATCGGTTCGGTCCAAACAAGTTGAACTTGATTGGACATGATCAATTACGACTTAGATGATTCAACAAGGATCAATGGTGACTAAACTCGAGATGTATCCAATTAGGGCCATGGTGGGGTTGATGTACTATATAGATCTCAAAGGTAATTTTGGATCTCTTTTCCAAAAGATCACCTTAGGTTCATGGTAGATGTGCAAGGGACCCTTTATTGGGACCATGGATCAGATAGAGAAAAAACCCTAAAGAGGAGAGAGAAAGAGAGCTAGTCTTCTCTCCTTTTTCTTTTTTTTTTCTTTCTTTTCTTTTCTTCTTTCTTTTCTTTGGCCGAATAAGGGATAGAACATGCAAGGCTATGGTCATGATCCAAGGGCATTGCTAAAGGTCTGATAATGGGTGGTGGGGCATGGTCGATGGTGGGCAAGGGCAGATGGCCGATGGCAGTGATGGCCAGTCAGAAAACAAGGGGGAAGAAGCTCAGAACATAGGAGATCTGAGCCTCTTTCTTGGGTCATAGCCGTTGGCTACTTGCTGGTGGCCATAGCTTCACTATAGAGGGTCATTGGGAGGTCAAGCATCATGACTGAAGGTGTCCCAATGGCTTGGGAGGTCAAGCATCATGACTGAAGGTGTCCCAATGGCTAGAAAAGGGAAAGAAAACTTGGCCAAAACAGGGAAAAAACAGAGTTTGACTTTTGGGGGGTTTTCTGGCAAAATCAATGGCCGGCGATGGTGCAAAGGGCCATGGGAGCAAGGGGAATAGAGAGAGGAAGGAGGGATAGGGACCTTATCTCGACTATGGTGGCTCTCCACCTCTGATTTCAGGCAGACAAAATGAAAGAAGATCAATGGAAACAAGGAGAAAGAGGGAGAAAGAAGGGAGAAAAAAACTAGCTACTTGTCATGGAAGACTCCAAGGGGTAGGGGGATTCCTTTTATAAGGATTTCCTAGGGTTTTGGCAACCCTAAGAGTCCATCTTCCTTCCAAAAATCATTAAAGAATATCCCAATGGGAGTCTTCTTCCAACTAGTTTCTTTCAACTAGTTTCTTTCTTTCTTTTCTTATGTTGGGGACTTGGACGATTCAATGATGAGCCGGATTGGGCCATCACACCCTCTTTCTCTTCTCTCTTTTTTTCTCTCTCCCTCTTCCTCTCTCTAAGCAGACCCATGCATCCAAGTACCGAGTCCTGTCTTTGTTTCTTATGGATCAAAGTTGACCCCAGTAAACATGCTTGTCAAACCGATCACCTCGACCAGGGTTAAGTATCCCTAAAAACCACTATTAATGATCTCTATCAAAAAATCATAGCCTTGATCAAGTCTCTACTTGATGATTCATTGATTGAATTATTTAGATCTAATCCACCTAAAGCTATCGAATGTCATCGCACAACTAATCATCCCTTTTTTCTCTTTCTTAAAATTTGAAATTTTGAATATTATTAAAGTTATTGAATATGAATTAATTGGGCTTGCATGACATTGATTAGATTTGAGTGATTCACATAATGAATTTTGATAGTTAAAGATGAAAGAGGTAATTAGACCTTACACTCCTTTTTAATTTTCAAACTACCATATGTTTTCCTTGCATATGGTTTGCCATTGATGATACCTTATTTTCTTAAAATAAAGGATCAATATATGTGTTATGAAAATTATGCTTTGTTATGAAAAGTGGTTCCATAAATGTTTTAATGAAAACAATTTGCTTATGAAATATGAATCTTACCATGCCATTTAGTGCTTTTTTCACCTACTAATGAGTATGTTTAAAGAAAATGATATAAATATTTTAAGCCTCTCAGATAGCTATGTATGACCCCTAAAATTGGGGTAGATCGACACCTAGAACTGGTTCCATATGAAACATGGCCCTACCAGTGGGTATAAAGTTGGCAAACAAACTACAAATCATGATACTTGGTCAATTACGAAACACAGTCTTATCACGGTATAAAATGACCTTAGCATGTGTATTTGGAGCAATGCTTTGAACTATGATGTTGCTAAATGGAAAGAATAATTTATGATTTTATTTACAATAAATACTTGGAACCATGTTGATGAAATATTCCTGATTTATGCATGCATAATTGGCTTTATGACTCTATCACATGGTACCACAAAATATTTTATTTTTAAATAATTATTACTTTCTATAAATGATGCATTGATCCATGTAAAAGCTTATGGTTGATCTGGTAAGATTGTGCAAGTTTTACTTATTAAGCTGTGTAGCTCACATCTTTCTTTGTTTTCTTTTCTTTTTCCAAATAAATAGTGTCACTAGGAATGAAGAATAGTGCAGGCTTGGAGTTTATGCTAGCAAGAAGCTTGAAGATTTTGTAGCAGAAATTTTAGTTCTTAAATTGATTATGAATTCGAAGTTGGTGGCTTTTTGAATTAAGGTTATGTATTTTGGTATTTAAATTTGGATTTAGTCACTTTGAAGTCTGAACCATAATTTATTCAATTATTTAATGGATGATGGATTTGGACGCTTGTTATATTTTATTGACATGAATTTGTATATAGGCAGTACCCCATAATAGCGTGGCCATGTTGTCTTAGATTTGGGCGGTGACATTAACAATATGTAAAACTAGAGGACAAGAAAAAAAGAGAAGTTAGGGAAAGCTATGAGTCAATCATAGCTATGTTCTATAGTTTGTCCATATCAACCCATAATGCCTACCATCGGGTGTGCAATACAACAGCCTGATAAGGTACCTTTATGGTATGAGGGCTCGATACAAAGTGTCTCAAGTCTCAACGCATGGTAAAACTGCTTTCTCGCTTTTAGCAGCAGGCAATTGCCATATGATTTGACCTACTAATAGGAATGACAAATTATGACCTGACCCATAACTGAACTAATTTAAGCAGGTTCAAGCTTAGCATAAATGGTTGTCAAAAACAGGCTTTCCAGACTTGCAGTATTCAATAAAAAAAGGCAGGAACTACAAACAAGTCCGACCCAGTTTAGAATGGGCCACTACGTTATTGATTCCACACCCCCTCTCTCTGATTTGTTCTGTGAGAAGCCGAGTTCTACTCGGTTTAGAAAGGGCCTGTACAGCTGTATACTAACATGCCCCTCCCCTCATCACTACCTCTTTGTGAGAAAACAGCACCAGCACACCCTATCCAATTGCATCTCTCTCTCTCTCAAGAGATTCAACACCATTGACCTCTTCTGCTCTCATGAGAACCTTGCAAGGTTTTCCTCCCCTTGCTATTGCCCTTGTAAGGAACACAGTGATATCAGCCCACCTCTCTCTCTTTCTTCCATGCACACATCGATCCCACCTTCTTATAAGCTTCTACAACAAAATCTTCATTCTCAACACATTATTTTAATGCCAAATTAATTTCTTTATAAATGAGTTATCTTATTTTAAGAAGAAAAAGCCTGTATAAAATAATTTCTGCAATAACTAAATTCTGCAAAACAAAAGCCTATTTTACTTTCCACAAATTAATATTCCAAAAATTATTTTCTAGTTTTTAAATATCTGTGTAGTCAGTTTTTGTATATTAAATATCTGTAATTCCAAGTAAAAATCCCATAAATTACTTTCTATTTAATAAGACAACAATAAAGTGAATACTGATTAATATTTTGGTAAATATATAATTCCAAAACTAAATTCAAGAATTCTGAAAATTCTGTATATTAGTTAGGTAAAAAAATTACAAGAAAAAAGTTATGATTGTTAAATTTCAATGCACACTATACCAAGGTTCCCGATACCGATACCGAGAGCCGTATCGGCGGGAGGCCGGTACGGTCCGTACCGTACCGGCAAGCGTACCGATCCTTTTTTTTACTATAAAAACATTCTCCCCCTCCCAAAAAAGTATTTAAAACATAAAAAGGACCTGAACCGGGCTGAACCGAGCCCGTACTGGGGTGAACCGACTGGTTCGTACCGGTACGGTACCGTACCGTACTGTACCTGTACGGAAATCAATTTTTTTAATTTTTTTAACGGTTCGGATGCCAGACCGTTTTAATAGGATGAACCGTACCGGCTGCTAGCCGGTACGGTACGGTACGCCCCGTACCGGGCGGTACAGGACGGTACCGCGATCCCTGCACTATACTTTAATATAAGGATCTCTGAATCGTGTGCTGAACCGGATGGTTCGGGGCATACCAAACTGACCAGCCGGTGACCAACCCAGTTCGGCTGTGCAAAATGGCATAGTCGGCCGGTTAACCAAATCCCCCCTAAACCGCCCGAAACAGCATGTGAACCGTGCATTTCGCATGGTTCAGCCCGGTTCGGGTCCAATTCGAGACTGAACCATTTTTTTACTATAACATGCACGGGTGGATTTGTTTTTAAGTTAACAGAGAGTCTGAGAGGCTCTCAGGCTCTCAAAAAATGCTTGGGAAGCTCTTCGAAAGGCTCGTTTGATAATTTTACTCGATCTAAATACCCAAAACAAGAAAAACATGTCGATTAGAGGTATGTAGATCAATCATTTTCCCTCTTTCTCCCTCTCTCCTCTCTTTTTTAAAAATTCATGAAAAAAAAAGCAAAGAAAAACTCACATTTTTTTATTTTGGCAAGATTTTAGAATATGGTACAGATCTATGAAAGATCTACACAATGATACTAAGATTATTATTTTTTGTTAAGTATATGCATTTTAAAATTAAAAAATATTTTTGATTAAAAAATTATTAAAAAATAAAAAATTATTAAAAAATATAAAAATAAATTATTGTTCTAAGACTTGTAAGCACTTTTTTCATAAATTTCGTGCTGGTTTATTCAAGTTTTGATGTGTTGTATGAATATTGCTCTAAGCCTAATTTTAAAGAAAAAGTGGCCTTTCATGTATATCCACTATCTTAAAAAAATATGTAGCATCCATGATAGGATCCTACATGAATCTAAGATCAAATTAATTTTTTATAATATTATAATGTTTAATATTTTATATTCTCAAAACTTAAAAATATATAAATAATTAAAAAAATAAAAAATAGATAAATAAAATACTAATTAATTTTATGTAATTATTGAACTTATGTGCTTTTTCAATCTTTAGGAATGGATCCATCGAGGAAGAAGGATCTGGTGTGACATTGATTGGATGCATGGAGAAATACTCTCAGGTCGGCATCGTTGGAGGGATAAATGGTGCAATATAGAACTCAAGGAAGGTGGGATAACAAGGTTGAAGCAGTACTTGGCTAGTGATTGCTGATATATCTACGTGCCGACAATGTCCATAAAAGATCCGTCAATTGATGAAGAAGCATTTTATTGATTTCAAATCAGAAAATAAAAAATATTAAAGATAAAGGTGGACCGTTGAGCCGCAGAACCACCTTATATCACTCCAAGGAATGACAAGAAGCATTTATTCCTTCCAATGGGCATAAATGGAGGTTGCCATTCAGGTGAGCTTGTATGAGCAGAGGTAGCTAAAGGAAATGGCCATGCATGGAAATGATTTGGGCCATCGACTTTTGAGTCAGGATCGGGGTCGGGCTCTTAGAATGTTGCAGGAGAGACAGTATAGTTTAAGAGAACCTCCTCAATCAAAGAGCCCGTCAGGAGAGGCACGGGCCATATTGTATCCATGTTGGGAGCATTTGACAGTATAAAGAAGTCTTCCAAGGACATTCCAGTAAGAGCTACTATCTACGACGTCGATCCACATACTTTTCCTAGCAGAGATTTCAAACAACAGATTGATACTATACTAAAAAAAGAATAAGAAGGATATGTGGAAAGCTATCCGATCCTGGTTTCATTTCAAACATATTTCAGTGCATGTAGTAGACAACCCATATTATCGCTCTACTATTGCATCTATATAGGCTAATGGTACAAGTATAGATCCTCTAGGATGGAGGGATATTTATGATCAGCTTCTTAACAACAATAAAGAGCTAGAAAATTAGATTGCCTTCTATTAGAGTAAGTGGGTTGTGTATGGATTGATAGTGATGTATGATAGTTGGATTGATCCTACTAGATGAAGCATCATCAACTTCTTGATTTATTATGATGGAAAAACTTTTTTCATAAATCTATTTATGCTTTATATCATGTGCATGATACCAACTATATCCTTTGATGGAGATAATTAATCAGGTGCGAGATAAAATATCGTGCAAGTCATCATAAATAATGGACCACAGCATAGATCCATAGGGCAGCTCTTGATGCAGCGGTGACTACATATTTTCTGGACCCCTTGTGCTCACATTGTATTGACCTTATATTGATGGATATTGGAAAGATTCGTAGGGTACAAAAGATAGTTGAATTAGCACAAATTATAAAGTATCACCAGATTCATCTACAACCATATATGGATCTTATTATTTATGCAAAGCTTTATAGGAAAAGAAATATTGAGACTAGGCATCACACAGTTTGCTACGAATTATATAGCACTTGATAGTCTTCTTGGTAAGAAAGTAGAGCTGCGTCGGATGTTTATCAGTTCAAATTGGTAGCAGAGGAGATATGCTAGGGTAAACACTAAGGGGAGTACTGTGGAGAACTTAGTGACGAGACAAATATACTGGCAGTGGGCCAAGAGAATAGTGAAGGCTATCAAGCCTCTACATGGGGTACTTCGAGCCATGGACTCGGAGTGATATGCTTAGATGGGCTTCCTTTATACATAATGGAAAGGGTAAAGGAAAAGATCCAAAAGGTAAATCCAACACATGCCACTGAGTATATCCAGATCATTGATGGATGGAGTTATCAAATAAGTTCATATTTGCATCTAGCAGGTAGGCAGTAAAAAATGGACATTCTAAAAATTTAACTTCAATTGTATTTCTACAAGTATACTTGACTAATTCTGAAAATATATATGTAGCTACTATCCGAATCTGAGATTCCAATACTCCATACCGGACATTTTTATGGAAAATAGCTTATATCTGCCATATACAATGTTATATATAAGATGGAGCTTGATCCCGATGTCGCGACTATATGCCTGGAACAAGTAAGATAAGTTGAAATTATTGAGTGATTTTTATTAATAGTAACTTCAATAAGTAACACATGATAATAACAATTTTTTTCTAGACAATTTTTTAGAGAGAGCACATATTCTTTTGAATCCAATTTAACCATCAGAAGTAAATCAAAGATGAATCCTAGTAGTACTAATAAGTCTAATATTAGATTCTAAGTAGTTTTTGATTTTGCTAAATTTAAAATTCTAAATTTAATATCTTTTGCAACTGAATGGTGGGTACATTTTGGTGGATCAGCAAAATATTTAAAATATCTTGCTATCAATATCCTCCCAGATGGTGTCATCGAATGGATGTAAGTGCAATTGGTCGGCCTTCGACCTTATCCACTCCAAGCATAGGAGCTATTAAACAGAAATACCTCGACGATCTTGTATATGTATACTATAATTTAAGGTTGAGGCTGAAGTGCATTAAGAAAGTTGATCTAAAAAACTCCAATCCGACTATGAGTAATTTTGTTGATGAAGCTGAAGATCCGATGATTGGATGGGTCTTAAACCATCAGCAAAAGTCAAAGCTTGATGAGCTAGGATCGCCTCCTCGACCAGCCAATTTTGTAGCTAGCAAGGATAGGGTGGATGCTTAAAAATGGGCAAGCAGCAGTATTCCTCACAGGACTCCAGCAGATACATCACATCATCTCTCTCCACCATCTATTTGACCCAGAGATAAAGGAAAAGGAATGGCAGTTACATCTCCATTGGAATACTTAGTTGATTTAGATTTAGATTCAGACACTAGAGATAGCAGTGCTAGTGCTTCTTCTGATAGTTGGGAATCTAATGATCAGGAAGAGCCAGAGGACAGGAGATATAGCCAGCAATTGATCTTCAATTTACTAGCGAGTCGCAGTTTACTCATGCGATATAGGATATGAACCATGGTGCACCAACTAGTAAAGCCCACGATGGTATAATTTCATTAAGCAACAAGCTCTGTAAGATTGTTAAGGACATGATGCAGCTACAGATTTCGTACATGAAGTAGGATCCATGGATGTATCAAGCACATCCTCATATTTTGGATCCTCTTACCTGCATGCGCTGGCAACTTATGATCTATATGGATATGATATAGATGCATTTAAGATATCATCTTCTAGTGATTATTATCCCATGCTGGTGGGAACACCAGGATCAGATACAGATCCCTGAATCCCATATGGTTTACTTAGTCATGTGTCAAAGTTTTGAAAATTTTGTAATCAATTAGATTGAGTCCTGTAATAAGTTGAGGTTAGTTGATTTGTCTCAACCCTCAACCTAGTCAGTATTTTGAGTCCTGTACATCAATTATGAGTCCAGTATGAGCCCAATTTTTGTACAAGAGAGGAGGTCACCCTATTTTGGAGCTCCACCAGGTCACATCCAGGAGTCAGAGGCCGCTACATCAGTCCATTGGATCTTGTGTGACACCCCAGGATCTAAGATGCTTCCAGAAACCCTGATTCTTTCCAGATGTCCTCCAGATGCCAAGATTCCAGTCCAGATGCCAGAGCATATTCCCAAACCAGGGCATCCATGATTCCAAAGGTCCCTCTACATCCTAGTCCAAAGAAATCAAGTCCAAGTGCCAAGCCCAAGCCCTAAAGAAGCAAGATTCTATGGAATAGTCCTGCTACCAGGCTACCAGGCCACCCCAGCTTCCAGAGGCCCAAACCCATACACCCAAGCCCCTTTGGGCCGGCCCCTTGCTGCCCCTAAAAGCCCAACACGACCTCCTAGGCGTTCTTGAAGTGTTGACCAACTCCAAGAGGTGTCCTTGAGTGGAATAGTCAAAGCATGAAGGGAAAAGGAGAAGACTAGGTCAATTCCTAACCTAATGGGGAATTGTTTTCCTAACCTAGCTAGGAAAGGACTTGTATTCCAATTTGGAAGAGGACTTGTAACCTAAGTGTGACCATGGTTAGTGAGGGCATGGGAACTCTATAAATACCCCACCCCTCCCCCTCTTGTAATCAACTTTTATTCATGATATCAAAACCCTAGTGAATTTATTTTGAGCTTGCGAGCTTGTGTTACTTTGTTTTTTTTGGTTCTTTGGTTTGTGTTTGTGTTTCCTTGCTACCCTAGCATCCTTCCATACCCTAACTCACTGCTATCCAAGCCTTCACACATCCAAGAAGGAGTGCCCTAGGCCACCAAGCAAGGAGAACTTCATCAAGCTTCAAGCCGCCCCGCTTCTAAATCCTAACCTGATTCCTTCTAAACCTAATCCCCTTTCTTTTTCTTACTTGCTATTTTGATTGACCCTTGACGTTTTGCAGGATCCTCGAGGTGTTTCACCTCCCCAGAGGAGGCTTTCCTTGCATCCGGAACCATCTAAATCAGCCATCTAATCAAGGGAACCGAACTTCATCATCCAGACTCCAATCAGAGTGATGTGTGATCTCTTCATCGGACGTTCTTCAAATCACTAATCGATAACATCCTTCCCTTCTTTTAATTTCTGATTTGATGAAGATAAGCTATCATAATCCGGGAGTTTCTCAATTCTCGGGTCCTGGAATTTATTATTTTACATGAGCTTGCCTGCGATACGATGATTCTATGCATTGCTCTTCTTCTTGCTAGTTCTTACTTTTATTTGAGAATTTAGCTTACAAACTAAATTATAAAAATCACAAAAAAAATTATTTTACTGTTTTTCCTGCATGTTTAGCAATCTTAGAGTCATCCCGCATCACATGCAATCCAGAGCATCTTACAGATCTAATTTTGCTACTAGTATATTCGGATGGGCCCCTCCACAGCCATATCATCAATCTTTGGATCTCTCTGAATCAAGGCCTCAACGAGGGATCTGCAATGATTACGATCCATCACGTATATCTCCTAGGATGAGCTTATAGGATACCATGCTACCTGGCTAGAAGGATTTATTGATCTTCCTACTGAGTACATTAATAATCCCGATATTTATAGACATTGATATTTGATTTGATTCTAAATATCGGTATGTAACTATATTTATATTTTTCCTTTCTCTTCAATTAATTATTGAAAATCTTGCTTTTCTTCCTTAAAACATATTGTAGATAGTTGGAGGCTAGACAGCACTTCATTAGTGATTTTTGGCAAATTAGGCTTGACAATACATGTATTTGGACCTCAAAATAACCAAAAAAATTATAAAAAACTAATTTGAGATAAAAGAAAACCATAAAAAATTAAAAAAACTAAAAAAATTTGGCATGCTGGTTGAACCGGCACACCTCATTGTACCATGTGTCAGTACGGATGGTACCGGTACCATACCATACCGGTTGGCCATTGGTATGGATCCCAATACCGGTACCAGGAATCTTGCTTCAATATCTTAAATTTTGCATATTAAATATTTGAACATATTATATTTCAATAATTTAAATTCTGTAATTAAATTTCAGGTACTTATTTCCTACCAAATATTTTTTTATTAATTAGATATTTGTATGTAATAATTCATCTGTTAACAAGAAAATTTCTATAAAATCTTAATCAGAAATTTGGAATATAACCAGATAACTAGAATTGAATTTTGTACATCTTATCATATACTATTTTGAATAAATCAATTTACAAAATTTATTTGTAGGTGATATATTATTGAAGTTGGTCAATTCCATGGAGGCTTAGGGATCTTGTTGGTCTCGAGCAATTGTAAGGTTTTATCTAAATGCTAGAAGACTTAGAATTTATTTAAATTTTATCATGACCAAATTTTCATAAAAATATAATTCTTGGTTGGAACATTAGATCTTGGAAATACTTTTCAACATTAGTTAAAGTTTATTGAATATGTGCAATGTAAATCATGATTCACCATTTCTGGAGCTTTCTATTATTTGCCTTTGAATAAATACTCGATATCAAATAAATTATAAAATGACTAATATACAAGTTGTGAATTTAAGCAATTGTGTTTTGAACAGAAAACAAATTTGTAACATAAAAACTATTACTTTTACTTTATTACCAAATTTTGCAAATGTGCATATTTGTTAAGAATTTGGCATCTAAATGATTTACAAATAGCGTTGATGTGTTTTGAATATTTGACTCTCAAATGGACTATGTTTTGGACCCAGCCAATGAGAGTTATACATTACTACATTGTCTTTTTTGGAACATTATCCTAACCCATTAAGCAGGTTACATGTACAACATTCTAACCTAGTCTGCCAAGTATTAGTGTTGTGGCATACTCTATAGGATAAAAAATGCCGTACGCTGGCCCTATTACCTTGTATAAATATGGTCATAGTCTCAAAGGCTGTTGAGTTGAAATATGATCTTTTAAAATTGTTTATATGTGAAGGTGTGAGCAAACCAGAATATTTTTTATTATAAATTTCTTGCAAAAATACAGAAGTGTTGCCTTGTATGCTTAATATTAGCAAGGAAAACTTGCTAATTTTTTACTTGAGTAACTTAGTTGTGGTATTCATTACTTACTAGATAGTCGAGCTCATTATTTAGTCTCTTTATTGAATTGGTGACTAAAGGGAAACAATTGTGGGAGTGTGACTAGATGCAAGAGTAGAATTCTCAACTTAAATCTAGAAGTAGTCTTTGTTTTCTTAGTCTAATTGTTAGAACTCAGAAGTATTTTATATGTTTTCTTTCTTTTCTTTGATCTCATTGAACATTTGGAGATTAGATCCTGATGAACAAAATTTCTTATAATTTCTCCTGGGTTAAGGGGTCCTGACCTATGGTTGTCGGCAATATGCTAGCATCCATCTTGGCTAGATTTGGTTGGGTACCATTGATTTGATCATCCATGTTTTTTATCGAACCATCTATATACTAATTCAATTATGATTTGATTAAATCATGTTGATCAAACCAAATGGATTGCCAAGTAGTGTTGCTTGATTAGTTATGTTTCACCTTATTAATTTCTCTCTCCTCTGAGGCTCTGACATTCTCTCTCTACTTGATCTATGAACTAAGTGAAAGGTTCCTAGCCTTGTTGCTTTGAGTCTAAGTTGATCTGGTAGACAGACTTTGAACCACCATGGCACCATGTTTGGTCGGGCAACATGTCTGCACCATCCAAGCAAACCAAGCCTTTGTCGAGTGTCAACCATTGCAAGATTTATATTGAGTTCTTATATCTCAGCTGACTCTAATTAGACAAAGTTACTTGATCGAATTGACCCCTGATCATCGAACAACATATCGATTTTCACTTTGATTTGATCAACCTCAATCTCTGTTGAATCATCTATCTCCTAGTTTGATCTTGATCAATGAAGGCATCATGATCGGACCAACTTGGACCATTGAATGAAACTACCCATCAATTTTGTCTTTCTATAATTATTTGTAGCCTTTCTAATTATTGGACTTGTTCTGTATAGGAGTGTGACCATCTTGACAAGAAGATGTCCTGTAATGGATCTACAAAATGATTTATTTATTTGAATATTTGAAATAAAACTTCTATAATTATTTGGATTTGCTAGAGTGTTTATGAAGTAATGCTTTACCTTTTTCAGATTTATCAGCAAATTATAAAATATTTTCTGACATGTTTTATGAAATTGATGCATGAATTTGATGAACGATATTTTAATATTGAATATATTTTATTTTGAAACATTATATGGTATATGATTGAAAGTATTGATCTTGTTATAAATTATGCTCGATTGACTTCAATACCATATGATTATGTGTATTTTTATCGAATTGAAATATGAAATGTAATTTGTGAAAAGAATTTTGATTCAAGATGGCTTGAACTTTCAACTTGAGTATGTTAAGGACCTTGCCATTGTCATTTGATTTGATTGTCCTAAAGGATTAATGCTGCAAGAAGATACACAACATATCACCAACAGATACATGGTCCCATAGGACTTTGTTGCAAGATGGTATATAGTGCAAGTAGATATGTGATCCTGAAGGATTTTGCTACAAGATGATATGCAACTTATTGCAAGCAAATATGATTATGAAGATCTTTGTTGTAGATGATATGCGGCACACTGCAAGTAAATAAGCGATCCTATGATTTCGGTTCAGCCCGGTTCGGGTCAGTTCAGGTCGGTTAGGGGTCGGTTCAGTGAAAGGGGGGGAGAAAGATTATTTTTTTTTTTAAATTTGGCATGTCGGTACACATGCCGGTACGGTACGGACCGTACCATATCATACCGCCCACCGACCGGTACGGGTCCCGGTACTGGTTCAGCGGACCTTGATACACGGTATTATGACCCTATCAGAAAATATGTGATCATAGCTCAAGGCTGCTAAGATGGATCTAACATTTTTGAAAGGATTAGATTCATGAAAGAAACTTGAATTTTGAAAAGAAATTGAATTTGGCATTAATAATATTTTAATAATGATGCATATTAGAAATTGATTATTTCTATATGCCTACTTTTTATAAATAATTATTTATTTTATTGCCTAATTTAATCTAGTTGAAGTGTTCATTGTTTACTAGGCTCTAGCTCATTATCCACATTTTACTATTTTTATAGATCTTGAGAACTAGGATACGGGAATATGTACAGCAAAGTTTTAAATCAAATGGGACGAGGATATCTTGATTTTTTCATGAAACAGGACGTGTTGGCGTCCCGCCTCATCCCGACACTAGGGACAGGGAATGTCCCAAGGCATCCCGATTGGAACGCTGGGACACTGGCGCCTGGCGGGACATCCTATCCCAACACATAGGATGGTACCCCGTCCCGGTGTCACATGGGACATCCCACTGGGACCTAAATCCTTGTATATAGGAGAGTGATTAGAAGTAGAACTTTGATACCTCTATCAAGGATTCAAGTCCCGGCGGGATGTCCCATGGAACACCGGGACGGGTATCATCCCATGTGTTGGGATAGGACATCCCGCCAGCATCCTAGCCAAGGATTGCGGTACTGTCCCGTACCGCCCGGTATGGGGCGTACCGTACCGTACCGGCCAAGAGCCGGTACGGTTCATCCATATAAAACTGTCCGGCCTCCGGATCGTTAAAAAAATAAAAAAATATATATTTCCGTATCGGTATGGTATAGTCCGCCCGGTTCACTCCGGTTCGGGTTTGGTTTGGCTCGATTCGGGTCTGGTTCAGGTTTGGTTTGGCTCGATTCGGGTCTGGTTCAGGTTTGATTCAGCAATTTTTGCTCAAGAGAGGGAAAAAGACCTTTTTTTTCTCAATTTTTTATTGCCGGTACATGTACCGGTACGATCCGGTACCGTATCAGCCGCTGACCGGTACGGCTCCCGGTACCGGTTCAGTGATCCTTGATCCCAGCAATGCAATCGGGATGCCTTGGGGCATCTCCTGTCCCAAGTGTCGGGACGGGACGGGACGTCGGCACATCCCGTTTCATAAAAAAATCGAGACATCCCCATCCCACGAGATTTAAAACCTTGACCTCTATTTTAGATTGAAAACTTTATTAAAGTTTGGCTTAATTTATCGATTATTTGAATATTGTTGAATTTTATGGAATATTAAAATTGTACTTAATTTATTGTTTGTGTTTCGCTGTTGCATTATGATACCATGATAAGATGTCTTACATGCTTGTAGGGAGAGTTCTCTATGAGTATGTAATGGTTGTCATGACCCTTGGCTCATGATCATAGGTTGGGGGCATGACAAATTTCATATATGATGAGAACGATCTCATGATTGGTTGGCTTGAAGGCCAGCACAAGCAACCAAAGACAGATGAGTTTTTATCACCTTCTTGATTGACTAGTTTCAAGGCAAGGGAGGCTAGGGTGGATATAGACAAAATAGGCATAATGGCACAATCCACACTCACATCCAATCAAGTAGCTACAAAGCTTAAAATCATCATAGGGCTCCATGTTCAAGACATCCTCCTAGAGATTTGAGAAAAATGCTAAGAAGAGGCACCAAGGTATCAGGCAAGATTTTCGGAACCATCCTAAACCGCCCGGTTCAGGGTGTACCAAACTATACCGGCCAAGAACGGATACGGTTGGTCTTCAAAAATGGCCCGACCATCCGAGACTCCGAACAGTCCAAAAACACCCATATCGGATTGGTACGATATGGAACAGTCTGGTTTGGTATGGTACAAATCGGTTCAGTCCAGTTCGGGCTTGGTTTGGCCCAATTCGGATCCAGTTTTGTTTGGACAATGTAGACATGGGAAAAGAGATTTTTTCTCACTTTGACTCAGGTCGATATATGTACCGATATGGTACAATACGGTAAGGTACCATACCATACCAGTTACTGACTGGTACGGATCCCGGTACCGGTTTAGCAATCCTTGGTATCAGGTCCACTCAGAGTGGTGGGTGACATCGAACCACCTAGTAGAGTCAGGCAGACCACAGACGAGCATCCATGAAAAGGTGGTAGTTCCTCGAGTTAGCAAGATAAGGAAACAAAACTATAGTTCCATTAGAGAGAGTGGATAAGGAGTCTATTCACTTTGATTTGGAAATTAGTGAGCCAATGGATGACTGTTGGTAGATCTCGAAAAAACCAATGATGATTACAATTACAATTCGAGCAACGATGCATCCAGTAACTAGAGAAGCGGTGGACATGGCATGGATGTGTATGACTTACAATCCCAAGGTCTTCAAGTCATTGTGCAATACCCTAGCCCAAAGAATAAACCAGGTTTGGTCCATTTGACCAAGGTTTTAAATCCCGTGGGACGAGGCTATCCCGGTTTTTCCATGAAACGGGATGCATTGGCATCCCGTCCCATCCCGATACTCGAGATAGGGAATGTCCTAAGGTGTCCTGATTGGGATGCTGGGACATTGGCGGGATGTCCTGTCCCAACTCCCAACACATGGGATGGTATCCTATTCCGGTGTCCCACGGGACGTTTTGCCGAGACCTGAATCCTAGCATTTGACCAGCCTTGAATTTATCTGGTTATGGCCCAGCCTTTTGGCCCACGGCCTAGTGGAAAAAAGGCCCAAAGGCTTGCATCAAGCAAAGGGGCGAAGCCCCTGTTTGAGTACAACACAGAGGAGGACCCTGCCTTCTCAAACTCAGATCGGTGAGGGATTTCACCACTATAAATCTTTCCCATAGCCACCCAAGAAACACACTGCCACGAGATCTTCTTCCTCTTTTTTTCTTTTCTTCTTTCCTGTTTTCATGCTCATGGTGCCCTCTTAAGATCATTGTGTCATCACCAAATCCCCGCTGGAGATGAGGTCATCTCTTTACTTGAAACTCTTTCCCTTCATGATTTCTATCAAGAGGAGCAATTTTTAGTTTGAATCCCAATAAGAAACCGTCGAGTTTGATTTGGGTCTTGGATGCTTTATTTAGAGTTGGATATTTTCCTGTTTCATATATGAAAACCAGCCTTATTTCTTCTTTTCCAGCTGCTTCTACCACTGGCGCTTGTCACTGAGTCTATGGTCTAATCTCTTGCAACAGCCTACAAACATGGCCAGAGCTCCAACCATCGAAGGCCATGGATCTTTGGGTATGGGACCAAAATCCCTATTTTAGTGAAGTTTGATCTTTTTGTTCCACTGCCGGCTGCTATTGTCCTGACCATCAGTACTGCCATCGGTTTTAGCCAAGATCCGTTGAACCGGTACCGGGATCCGTACCGGTCAGCGGGTGGTACGGTCCATACCGTACCGACATATGTATCGGCATGCTAAATTTATAAAAAAAAACAATCTTTCTCTCCCCTCGCTGAACCGAACAGGAACCGAGCCCGAACCGACCCGAACCAGGCCGAACCAAACCGAGCGGTTCGTACCGGTACGATACCGTACCATACCGGTATGGAATTAATTTTTTTATTTTTTTAATGCTGTACCGAATTATATGCATGAACCGTACCGGCTCTTGGCCGGTACAATACGGTAGGCCCCGTACCGGGCGGTACGGGACGGTTCCGTGAACCTTGGTTTCAGCCTTAAGCCATCGTTGGCCATAGCCGCCACCGGCCTTGAAGCCTTCCCGGCACTGGGAAACGAGTCCATTTGATAACAAAAAAGATATCAAAGATATCAAAACAATATCAAAATCAGGGTTTGCGGTACTATCCCGTACCGTCCAGTACGGTTCACATATAAAAAACGGTCCAGCACCCTGGACCATTAAAAAAAATTTAAAAAATAAATTCCGTACGGTATGGTACTATAGCATACCGTACCGTACCGCCCGGTTCGGGCTTGGTTTGGCTCGGTTCGGGTCTGGTTTAATAATCTTTGCTTGAGAGGGATGAGGAAGAGAATTTTTTATCATTTTTTAGCCTCGGTACACATACCGGTACGGTACATTACGGACCATACCGTACCATACCGGCAGCTGACCAGTACGGGTCCCGGTATCAGTTCAGCGATCCTTGATCAAAATCCTAAATTAGACAGCCGGAATGATGAAATAATAACTTAAAACAGAAATAGATTAAGGAACAAAAAACTGGAAAATAAAAAATAAAAATAAAAATGCCACCACATTCCCACTATGATACAATACCCACCATTATCCACTTCCTAAAAAAAACTTTGTTCAATTTAAATAGTTATCAAACAGATATGTTGGTCTATCTTCAGCTTCAATGCAATCCAGACACTTAAGAACTTGGTTCTTCGGTTGACCTTATTGCCTTGGCACAATATATTTGCTTTTGGCCCAACCTGTACTACTCTATGACAACACTCAAAGTTTTACCACATTACCAAAAAATTTGAGCTTTTTAAAGATGAATAAAGAAAATTCAGGAAAATGAATACAATACATTAATATCAGAAGATATAGAATATAGATGATGTTTATAGTACTATAATATAACAAAAGAAAGCAAGGGAAAGAAAAGGGAAAGAAATAAACAAGTACAATGAAATGGATAATCAACATGGAGAATTAGGTAATAGTGGACAATCTAAAACAGAAATGTTCCTTACAAGTATTAATGCATGAAGTAATGAACTATGTAAAACTGACTTGAGAAGTGCACCACATAATAATGATGATAAGAAATTAACACATATAGATTTTAACTTCATTGCAAACTAACATGAACTGGCATCACAAAAAAGGTTACATGCAAAATGCACGTTTTGTCATTTGTTTTAACATCAAGAGTATAGAAAAAGGTTGAAGTAGAAGTTGCACCTTCTTGACTATATTAAACTCAAAGAAATGGAAATCCTGCTGCAGTGCAACTTTTCAGAAGCAAATAGGTTGAACCAGCAGAACCATTCAAAAATTGATTTTTCAATGAAAAACAAAATAGTAAACTAAGGAATTAATCATTCATGAAAGGTGGCAGAGAATTTTAGTTTTCTTGATATGGGTCTGTGCTCTGTAATAGTCCACCAAAATTCAAGCAGCATTTAGGTTAACTGATAGTGAAAGTATTACTAAAAGACTAAGAGCAAAAAATTACCAGCAGTAAAGTGAGCACATGTAGGAATAAGGTAGAGAAGTAACTCACAATGCTCGCCAAAGCAAAACCGACAAATAGAGCAATTACTATGATTTTAACACCAAGAAGACCAAGAACAGGTGCATGGACATCCTACAACATCATCCAAAACTTTTGTAAAATATAAAAAGTCCCAAGATGCCAACTTAAAACTATTTAAGCAATTACTAGAGACTGCAAAACTCAGACCACTCACATAAAGCAAACACTAAAATAGATCAATTGTTCATTGACACAAGCACCTGAAATATCAAAATTATTGTATCTTAAGATGATAAATTACTAGATAAACAATATTCTAATGCTACCAACATTGTACCAAACAAACTCTTTCATCAAGTAATAGTGTTGTTCTTCACTTCAATGTGATTCATTATTCATGTATGTAGAGCATAAACAAAAATAAAATGAGAATCTCAAGTTGCCAAGGTTTCAAATCCAAGTCCTAGACCTAGTATCAGTTAGGGATGGGTCTATACACTAGGATGATATTGCATCAACCAAGGATCGCTGAACCGGTACCGGGACCATACCGGCCAGCTGCCGATATGGTATGGACCGTACCGTACCGGTATGTGTGCCGAGGCTAAAAAAATGATAAAAATTATCTTCCTCCTCCCTCTCAAGCAAAGAATATTAAACCAGACCTGAACCAGACCCGAACCAAGCCAAACCGAGCCCGAACCAGGCTGAACCGGGTGGTACGGTACGGTACGCTACAATACCATACCGTACCGTACGAATTTTATTTTTTAATTTTTTTTGACGGTCCGGGGTGCGGACTGTTTTTTATATGTGAACCGTACCGCTCTTGGCCGGTACGATATGGTATGCCCCGTACCGGGCGGTACGGATGGTACCGCAAACCCTGGCATCAACCCTAGATAGACTAGAATCCCAATAATTCACAAAGATGCACATTTTTCTGATATTTTTTCATTTCTAGTTTTAATAGATGTTTAGAAGCATTTCAAGGTTTGGATAGGTCATTAATAATTTAAAGCCTTTTTCCCAAAATTATTTTTTATTTTAAAAATTATGCTATTCTAAAAATAGCATAATTACATTAAAAAATAAAATATATATGCAGCCAAAAACAACAAAAATGATGGAAGGATACGTCAACACCTGCCTAAAATATATTAAAGTATGGTTCCCTGAACCGGACTGAACCATCCAATTCGAGGCGCACCGAACCATACTACCCAAGAACCGGGATGGTTCGGCCATGAAAAATGGTCTAAATCGTTGGACCATCCGAACCCCCTGAACCGGATCTAAACAAATATGGTTCAGCCCTGAACCATGCATTTCGGCCAGGTTTGGTTTGGTTCGGGCTCGGTTCGGCCCGGTTACTGTAGCTTTAAAGGGGGTGTTTTTAATGTGACTGAGAGCCTAAGAGGCTCTTAGTTTCTTAGAGAGCGCTATCCAGCCCATGCTAACCCTTATAATTCAAAAAAAATGCAGGAAAAACTTGGAATAAACGTCGATAAAAGGTACGTAGATCCATCCTCTTCCCTCTTTCTCCTTTTATCTTCTTTTTAAAAAAAATTCAAGAAAAATGGAAAAATAAGGAAAAACTATGTTAATTTTTTAATTTTAGCATGATTTTAGAATATGTTGTAAATCTATGAATGATCTACACAATGATTCTAAGATCATTAATTTTTGTTAAGTATATGATTTTTAAAATTTTAAAAAATATTTTTAGATTAAAAAATTTTAAAAAATAATTTTTTAAAATTATAAAATAAGATTATTATTTGGAAGCTTGTAAGCTACTTTCATCATAAATTTTGTATCTATTTATCTAAATTTTGATGCATAATATGAATAATATGAATAATATCCTAATAAAAACATCAAAGACATCGAGAAACATCAAATTAGAGTTAAAATCATTCAAAAAACTAAAAAAATTGATCACATTTCATTAATTGTTAAAAAAAATTGAAAATAATAGGCATTCTAGTCTAATAACCAGCATGCCCTGGCATACCCTATGTCAATATAGAAATGAACTAATACCATATCAAACCAATGGCTAACCGATATGGATACCAAGTACCGATTCAACCTATCTTGTTTTGACTATATATTTATTATATTTCCATTTATTATATTTTTATAATGTAGTTTTTTTATGAAACCACTAAATTCTTCTAATTAATTTTTGAGTAACAAATGAATCTAAATTTCTGGTAATTAAATTTATCTATATTAAATTCTAGGAATTTATTTAATGCACGATAAGTTACTATTTTAAAATTTTGTAAAATAAGTTTTTGGATATCCATGTTTTATTATTATATTTATATATCATAACATATAACTAATTTCTATGAACTGAAAATTATGTAATTTAATTTTGTTTATCAAAATATAATGATTATGCATATATGCTTAGTACTAGTAAACAAATTTATTAATTTATTCCTTGAGTAATCTAGTCAATGTATTTATTAGTTACTAGGATGTTGAGCTCACTACTTGTGACATCCTAGCCAGTTAATCAACCTAGCCACCAGAATTAAGCCCAAAGAGTGTTCTGCATGAATTTTCAAGCATCAAAGAATAGGCCAGAAGTAGACTTCCGTTAGGAGTCTTCTTCCCTATTAGACTATCGATTGAAGTTGATGAATGACTTTGGGAATGAATCTTCTACCATTGGGAATCTTCACCTGATAGTCTCCAGATTAGAGTCAAAATTTGAGGCTGGGAAAAAGTCCAACTTCTGTCCCATCCACCTCAATTTAAAGGGATGAAGTCCCTTGTGAAATCCCCCATCACCACCACCATTCATCACTGGGAGAAGTCTTTTTCCTCTTCTTCTTTCGAGATTTTCTACCAAGTATGCTAGAATCATGTTCAAATGTTATCGGAGATAAGGTTTTGAAGGAGAATCTCTAGATTGATTAAATTTGCTAGTTTATCATTTTTGTAAAGTAATGATTCACCTTCTCTAGATCTTTTATTTATTTAACATTATTTTAAGTATTGAACAAATTGTTAATCGATTTATACATGATTTATAAATTCTATAAAATCATGTTTGGATAAAAATTAATATGAAATTTTGAAATAATATTTCTTAGACTATTATTATAATTATTTATTAATTTGATATCGTATATATGTATTTTGAATTGATTATGGAGTATGTATTATTTTATGAAAAAAAAATTTGATACGAATTGAAATTAGACTCTCAGCTTGACTATGTTTTGAACCCTACTAATTGGGGGTTATGCATTAGCACTTTAAGCCCATGATACTGATTTTGGCCTGACCACAAGGTATAAGTGTAGTATTCTAGCTTGGTCACAGGATATAAGTGTGGTATTCCGCCCAACCATAAGGTATAAGTATGGTATTTGAGCCCTATCATAAATATAAATATGGTATTCTAGTACAACCATGGAGTATAAGTATGGTATTTTAGCCTCGCCACAGGATATAATGTGGTCATGGTTAAAGACTAATGAGTTGAATGGAATTTGTTTTGAATTGGATTATTGAACATTATTGGTTTCGAATCAAATTATGAATATGTACATGAATATTTGAAAGATAGTAGAATTACTGAATTTGTATTTTGAAAAATGAATTTGATTATGTTTGTATATTGATTAATGATAAATTATATTTTAACTATCGCATCCTATATTATTATATGAATTGTCTACTTGAAGTCTTCATTACTTACTAGGCTACCTAGCTCAACATCCCATATCTTACTATTTTTGCAAATCTTGAAAATTAAGATGACGCTGAAATATGTTTGGAAGAGTGATTAAAAGTTTAGAACTAGATCTTTGGTATCTTCATTTTAAATTGGAAATGTTATTGACGATTGATGTAAGATCATTTAAATATTATTAGATTTTACGAGATATTAAAGTTAGTTAAATTTGGTCTTAATTTATTAACTAATTTATTCTACTATTTATTGTATGTCATCGTGAAGAGATACCTTACATGCTTGTGGGGAGAGTTCTCTATGAGTATACGGCAGTTGCCATGATCCTTGCCCTGCAATGTCGGGTTGGGGGCATGAGACTACTGGTCTCTTCTTTATAGATTTAGAGAATTAGTGCCAAACAAGTACCACAATGGGTGTATGACTAGATGCAAGAGAAGAATTTTCAGCATAGTCTAGAAATAGTCTTTATTTTATTAGTAAAATTGTTGGAAATATCTTATAGGTTTTCTTTATTTTTATTATATCAAATATTTGGACAGATATTGAAGTTAGATTCTAGTGAACAAATTTCTTATAGTTTTTTATTAGTTTTGGACTTGTTAATTAGTAAATTTGAAAATTTAGTTGCTTTGATTTTATTCTACTACCTTATTGAATTTATTATGTTACCATGTTGGATGCCTTGCATGATTCAAGAGTAATACCCTATGCATACATGGCAGTTCCATGCCTCTGACTCATGATTTCAATTTAGGGGCATGATTAATCTTACCTAGATTAAACTAGCAATTTAACATAGCCAATTCATTAGTACATATTAACTTTAACCATCAATTTCATTTAACTTTGCAGCTTGTGTTCCTTTAGCTTCTTCACAATATGGCCAATTAATTAGTACATATGCTGGTCTTGATATTAGCTAAAGGATTTGTCAGCAAGGATACCCATACCGAAGCCATATAGTAGACATCAAAAAAGACATTTCACCATACATATTAATCATATATTGAACTCATATCCATGTTAAACTTAGGCAAATAATACCTACCAATTTGGTAACATTTCAACTCACAAGAAAAGAATTTGCATATCACATCGTCTTTGTTGAGAAAGCTATAAATTGAAATATGTAAGTTTGGCAATATGAAGATCTTAGCTACAAAATATCTACTTTCAATTAAGGCCCTTCATTTTTAAGATTTTTCCAAGGAACTCGGAACTAGTATCGGGCCCCATACAGGTCACCGACCGGTATAGTACGGTACGGTACCGTACCATACTGGCCCCGTACTAGGCCCACAAAACTTTAAAAAAATCCCTTCCCTCTCTATCAAAAAATTATTTAACCTGAATCGGGCACGAATCGGAGCCGAACCGGGCAGTACGATATGGTGCGGTACGGTACCATACCGTACCATATGGAATATAATTTTTTTAATTTTTTTTAATGGTCCGGAGTGCCGGACCGTTTTTTATACATGAACCGTACCAACTCTTGATTAGTACGGTATGGGATGGTACCACAAACTATGGATTTTTCCTTTTTCCTTTTTTTTGCTTCTAGATATTTAAGCCTAGTGTTGTTCTCAAAAATGTGGAACCAGGATAGCGATCCTAACAAGCACTAAAAATAAGTTTAAGTACCATTCCCTTTTCATTGTAGGAAAGTATTGCAGCACGCCAGCACCAATAGAAGCAATGTCCTCCAAAACAAAATTTACTATCAGGGAGAATCTATGTAATTGTCTTGCTTAAGATGGACACTACAATTTCTAAGCCACAAATGGTGTTGTATCCTATGGTGCCACTTTCCTAGCCATGTGAGAATGCTCATGATGAAAAAAAATGAATTCAAGCTAGTCCATATATATGTCAGTCTATGAACACTGGCTCATATAAGGACTAGTATGTCCCTTTCACCCCAGTCTCATTTGTCGGTAGTCGGTACAGCTTGGAACAGCACAGTGCAAGGGTGTATCATACCATACTGCTGAGCAACCAATATGGATTCCAGTATCGGTACAATGAACTTGCATTCGGTCAGATGGTTCAAACTTCAAAAGATTAAACCATCTAGGTCATCAGATTGAATGTTTTTGTGATTTTTGTGTTTTTATCCAAGCCAATCTATAAATGGTAGGTTGTATTGCTTGATCTAAGTTGGTTAACTAGGTTTCAGAACATAGCTCCATGTTATGATTGTCCTTGTTGTGACTTGTTTCACTTTCATCTATTAAAGATTTGAAAGATTTTCTTTGCAAACAGATTAACGACTTCATTTGTGGATTTGTTAAAAAAAATAATTAGGGGTTCCTATTTTGTTTGAAGTAGGAGTGACTCCCTGTAGACGGTAAACAGAGTATGAGATGAGGGCTTTCGAGCCCTCTCTCTCCCTCTCTCATCCTCTCTCTCCCCCCCTCTCTCTCTCCCTCCCTCTCTCTCCTCCCTTCCTCTCCCACTCCCTCCCTCACTCTCTCTCTTCCTCTCTCTCCCTCCACTGGATTTTTCGGACCAAGGGCCAGAACCATGCATGCTCCTCCTTGGTATAGTTTGGTACACCCCAAACTAGGAGACTCAAGAATTCAAGATGGTACCTCCTTCCTTGAACTGAACCAAGCATGACACATCCAAGTCAATTGTCAAATAAGAAGCAAAACAACTCTCCCCAATTGGGGAATGCCGGATCACATAATGGGGCTGCTAGAAATTGTGGGTATTGCAAAAGGGTATCTTTTGCAAACATAGTGTAAGAGTCAAATCACGAGGGGATAGAGATAGACAGCCATATCCCATAGGCATTTGGGACCACACGATCCCATATTAGTAAGAGGCAAAAAAGGTTAAATTCGAGGGACTAGAGGCAAAGCTGGCTGAATCTCATAGGGATGGGACCAGGGCCACTGGAAAACATGGGAATGGATGCATACGAGGAAAGATTCTCACGTAGATAAAGGAAGGGGAGGTTAGACCTCACAGGGAGGAAGGCTAAGTTGCTGCATCTGATGAGGTGGGGCAGAGAGAACCAGGTCTCAAGGAGATCAAGAGGCATAGTGAATATTGGTCCTTTACTCTTCTTTTACTAGGTAGTGCAAGATCCAGCACACTAAGATGAGGAAAAGAAGGAGAGAACAATTGAAAAAAGCCCCATGAAACAACATTAACATCTAAATTACAATTTGTTAGGCTGCAAATATGGGAGATCAAAGGGGTTCGATGATTTGGATTAGGATCCAGAATCCAGATTGTTCACCTTATTATTAGCTCACAATCATACCAGAACACATGATTCAGCCACCTCAGTGGTTTAGTCCAGCTCAATAAGTTCACGATAATACATCAAAGCTAGTTGACGTTAATAGATAATAATCATTCACGATAACACAAGTTGCTAGATAAGTAGAAATGTAAAATCATAAACAAACAACCTATTTTCTTAATGAAGAAACTATTAGTCCCTTGAAATAGTGATAAATCTTAAAGAAGAATTGTAAAACTCTTGAGTAATAAAGACAACTACAGCAATAATGAAAGCAAGAAACTATCTAATTTGCCAAATTTTAAAGGAAAGTCTTAGACCTTACTTTCATATAGCGTGCTAAAAGTCCAAGCTCTTGTTTGTTATAACCTACATTATCATAAAGCATAAACTTATTAAAGATAAGTACTAACCAAAACTATTAGGAAAAAGGCCTTCACGAGCTATAGCAAGTATTACAATCAATGAATACCAATTAATACAAAAAAAAGTGCTAACAACATACCTTGATCAGAGTCAATGCTAGATGACAATTTAATACATGGAACACAATCAATCCTTTCATCTTCAGCCCTTAAAAAATCAAAGATTATCAATGCAACGAATGCTGTAACTTGCAAAAGGAAATCCAGGAGAACAGCTAATGCTGCACAAGAGCAGATCAGGGTGATTAATCCCAAGCATCAAAGTCAATCACAGAGAATGCAAGATTGAGGACTAAAAGTGATCTAACCAGCAAACATGGAGAACACACGGCAAGCAGGCATTGGGATACAACTAGCAATGGCAAAGGCTAGAATTTCAGATAAACTAGCAAGAGTAATTGATGGTCCAACTTCCACAAGTGCATTACTTATCCTTCCTTCTAATGGCAACTCCAGTGATTGGCGTTTGACAGCATGCACAAGGATACACATATTATCAACTCCAACCTGATGATATACATGACATATGACAAAAACATAAAGTGATTCTAGGGTGAGATATATGGTACAAGAAAGCAATGTAAAGTTGACATGCTTGCAAATGAAATGAAGTAGAAGTGAAGCTACATTGTTCTTACTCGAGAAATATCTTAGAATTTTAAAGTTGCTGATGTGATCCAACTTCAAAGTCTAGAATTCAAAGTAAGCTTAAATGTCAACTTTTTATTTCTATGGAGTTTTAGTTTTGATTACTTCTATTGAACTCAAATGGGGATAGTATCTTATTTACATGTGTAACATGTAATGTCAAGTAAATTTTCTTGGATGATATTGATATGAATAATAAAGCCAATGTATTTGAGTAAGCTGTCTGCTAGGTGGGTAATATGCTTACTCAAACATAACTAACCTAGTCTAGCAAGCAACCTACCCAACTGATGTACTAGGGAAATGACTTCAATGGATGGACCTATGTTGCCTATATATAGATGCTAAGGAGCGTAAATCAAGGAGAAGGCAAAGAGTTCTTTGTTCTTTTCAGAGACATAGCAAATAGAGAAAGAGAACCGATGAAGGAAAATCCTGACAAGAATCTTATTGGTTTCTACTGCATCACACTATAAGTAACCTTTCCATGTCTTAAACAAAAGTTCCATTTTGTGCCTTTAGGGCGTGTTTGGTTGGGGGAAATTGAGGCCTGAAATGGGAATGGCAATGGATGCCTCTCGTTTTAACCATTTGGTTGGGGGGGAGTCCCAATCCGATTCTAATTATGGGGTGCAATGAGAATGGTCCAATGCCCCCAAACTCAATCCGGACACACTCCCATGGATTCAAAATCCATTCCCTTCCCTGTGATTCACATTGCCACAAAAAAAAAAAAAGATGAAGGGCAGGGAGGGGTCGAGGTGGAAGACAGAGGGGGAGCAAGAGGAGAATTCCATGGGAGGGAGAAGCAGAGCCTCCATCAGCATGGTGTTCGAAGAAAAGGCAATGCCTTTGGGGTCATGGTGGGTCAGGTCATCGAAGCCCTTAGGGTGGATGGGCTGGGGTTGGTGGTGGCGGCTACATCGCCAATGTACCAATCGTCATTGAGCAGGGACTTGAAGCTGGCAAGGCCAGCCTTGTCCTTCATCTCAGTGGCATCATTGACAAGGCCGGGGTTGGGTACGACTAGGCGGCAGCATCCTCGTCGTCACTACCACCAACGAGGTGGCGATAGCTCTACCATTGACCTAATGGAGGAGTGCATTATGCATCTCATGGCGAAGGGAGACCACGACCTCGTCTCAAAGGGGGAGGGGAGCTAGGTATTAGAAGGGGTTGCAATGGCGGAGGTCACTGGAGGTCTACTCGGCCTCCTCCAGGCAGTTTGGCAAGCATCTTGTAGGGGAAGGAGAGGAGAGGAGGGCATCTTGGAGAGGGTTGGTGGGGGGCGAAGCAAAAAGAAAACGAGGGTTTAGGATTTAATATTTTAATTAATAAAATATAAGATAAAATAAGAATAAAAAAATAATATTTAAAAAAATAAAATAAAAACAAAAATAAATAAAAATATTGAAAAAGATATAAATAATTAAAGTAGATAAAAATAATAAAAAAAGTGGTAAAATATAAGATTAAAAATATTAATATTTTACAAAATATTAAAAATACTAAAATAATTAATAAATAAATCAAAAATATTAAAATATTAAATAACAAAATTTTAAAATATGGCTTTGTGGGTTTAGGGTTTATAAGTGGGAAGGTCACTAGAGATTGAGTTTTCATAAAATGAAATGAATCATCATTTCATAAAATATTAAAATTAGGAGAAAATAATTAAATTTGAAGATTTTTAGTTTTAGATAAAAGTGGAAATTGAGTTGATTCCAATTCCTATCTTTAAATAAGCCAAACAACAATAATGGGGAAAAACCATTTCCATTCTGGTTCCAATTCTAGTTCTGATCACGAACCAAATGCCTCAAGGGATGTAGCCATTTTGACTCTCATCCTGATCCATTCCCATTATGATTCCAATTCTAATTCTGTTCATGAACCAAACACCCCCTTAAAGCTTATGTTTCCTTTCGAATAATCATTTTCTAATGTTAATTACTTTAAGGCCCTTTTAATCTTTTAGTCAATTTCAAGTTCATATGATGTCTCAAAGTTCTAAAGCTCAACATTATTTACCATCTGAGTTTCTTTCAAAATTTCAGACTTTACAATTGGCTTCTAAGCTGTAGTTTGGTATTTAAAAATCAATCATTAGCTGCAGATTTCTTGACATATGATGAGACAACCCAATCTATCACTAGGAAAATATGTATACATGTGGTGCACGCATAGAACCCCTGAAAGTAAACCAATCTATGGAAGTGCTAAGCATTGTCAAATATCATTTTAGGTGACATGCTTTGGAGACTAATTCATAAGACATTTTTAACTAAATTTTTAATTTTAGAAATTTTAAGTACAATAGGATTTATGAAACCATAATGTTTGAGAACCAAGTAACCTACTTAGTTGATCTGCTTCCCAGCCAACTAAATTGCATGCTTGACCTTGTGGGGCCACATTTGTGACCGACCTAGTGAAGTGGGCTCCACCAATCCACCTATTGCTGATCCACCCCACTCTTTGCCTATACATAGAGGCAAGGATGCCAAGAAAAAAATCATAGTGTCTTAATTAATAATTATGATTTGCATCTAAATTTTGAGATAAATCAATTCATCAATTCCATTAGATATCAAAAATTCTTTTGATAGTCTAAGGGAGAGTTTGGCATTGCTTCATGAAAGCACTTTTTCAACTCTTATAGTGAAAATGTTTGTTTCCAAAAGTGTTGCTGTCTGGTAACAAACTCGAGACTAGCTTTTTTTAAGATGTATAAAATAACTTCTAAAAATAACCGCACTTCTAGATGCACATGACCTATGGCATGACTCCATTCTCCCACATGACCTTCATGCAGTCTCTATTTAATATTCTTCCCATCTCAATGCATGACTCCCTCTCCTCCATCCCAACGCCTTCTCTTCTCCTACCTTTCCACCACCAGCTTTATCTTCTACAAAAAAATATTGCTATCTCTTCATGTCTTGAAGATTAGAAAGAACCTGATCATCTCTCCATCGATCTATCTCTTGCTTATTTTCATCTACAAATTTTTGCAGCATGATCTTGCAAAAGATGAAGGTATGCTCCTATTTCTTTTTTCTTTTTTTATTTTTGGGGAGATTCTCATTGTGTTCTCTTTTGCTTGCATTGATTGTAGCAACATATTCACTATTATATTTAGATCCATCTCTAAGAAGATTGACATATAAATATATATATGTATGTGTGTGTGTGTATGCCACTCTATTTCTTTCAGATTGGTTGACCTTGGATTATTTTTCTTTCAGATTGGTTGACCTCGGACTAATAATTTTTGGTTCAGAAAGTTATTGATTTGTTATGTTATTTGAGTTTTTGGATTAGTTTTTGCTACCTGCTAAATAGAAAGGGATCAATAATCTAGATTGGAGAACTTAAACAAAGATGATATAGGAAAAATAGAAAGAATATAAGTAAAGGTTCTGTTGAGTGTTGGCATCCTTCCTTGCCTCCACAAAGGATGTCAAAATCCTTCACACCTTGCACGTTGGCAAGTCAAAAGAGGTCAAGCCATGCACATGGCATGGTGCTCATATAACAAATAAGAACTCGCACCTTTACTGAGACAAAGAGAGAGAGAAGAGAGAGAGAGAAAACTAATACCAAATCTCAAGAGACAAGTCCCATTTAGGAGACATATATGCAAGGGTTCAGGTCTCAGCGGGACGTCCCGTGGGACACCGGGATGGGGTACCATCCCATATGTTGGGACAGGATGTCCCGCCAGTGTCCCAATCAGGACACCTTGGGACATCCCCTGTTACGAGTGTTGGGATGGGACGGGATGCCAATGCATCCCGTTCCATGGAAGAACCGGGACAGCCCCGTCCCATGGGATTTAAAACCTTGCATATATGAATGTTTGTAGCTACATGAAAGTTGAAACATCCTATAAACCATCCTGTCCTTGATATATGGAAGTTTGGAAGCCTAGCATCATCCTCTTTATGCTACCTATGCTGCCAAGAACTATTAAAGTCTTGTAGTCTCCTTAGAAAAGCATCAATATAGCTAGCAGGTTCCAAGATGTGTGGATGTAGTGGTCAAGGATCGCGGTACCATCCCGTACCGCCCGGTACGGGACATACCGTACCGTACCGGTAGCTAGCCGGTATGGTTCAGCCCATTAAAACGGTCCGGCATCCGAACTGTTAAAAAAATAAAAAAAATTGATTTCCATACCGGTACGGTACGGTACCGGTACCGATACCGGTACGAATCGGTCGGTTCGGCCCAGTTCAGGTCCTTTTTATGTTTTAAATGCTTTTTTGGAAGGGGGAGAATGTTTTTATATTAAAAAAAGGGTCGGTACGCCTACCGATATGGTACGGACCGTACCGGCCTCCCGCCGGTACGGCTCCCAGTACCGGTACCGAGAACCTTGATAGTGGTTTTTGGCCATTACTTCAGCATTGTGGAAAGAACATAACCGAAGAATGTTTCTAAGGAGCAAAAATCAAAATCTGTGAGAAGAGAAGCTACATGATGTTTTCAGCATAGAAAAAATTGGTCAATGAGACTAAGAGAGCATGCATATATCATGGTCAAAAGTGCCTTAGCTTTTGCTACCAACCTATTCCTCTCTGAATTGACCACACCTTGCTGTACCGGTAAGGTACCAATACAGTATCTAGGTTCGATTCAATATATGAGCCGAACAAGTCCATACCGATTCGAACCAAGTGGAACCAAGGTTTCAAATCCCGTGAGACAAGGCTATCCTGGTTTTTCCATGAAACGGGATGCATTGGCATTCCCCGGTCCCGACACTTGGGATAGGAGATGTCCCAAAGTATCCTGATTGGGATGCTAGGAGCCTGGGACGCTAGTGGGACGTCCTGTCCTAACACATGAGATAGTACCCCGTCCTGCTATCCCATGCCCCACGGGATATTTATTTCCTTTGGTATCATAACACTCAACTCTTCTTATAATTCCTTCTTATCATTCATTACCCAATGAAGATTTTAGGTCAGCAAGTCCCTCTCTCAAAATCAAAAAAATGGGGTTTGTTTCAAGTATTAAACAAATCAAATATTGAATATACCACAAAACAAACCATTCAAAGGAACATATGCGTAATAACTTTATGTTCATATGGTACATGTCAGATACTAAATATTAAGGTTTTAAATCCCATGGAATGGAACTGTCCTAGTTTTCTTATAAAACAGGATGCGCCATCATCTCGCCTCATCCAGACACTTGGAAAAGGGGATGTCCCAAGATGTCCCAATCAGGATTCAGGACAATGGCAGGATGTTCTTGCCCTAATACATGGGATGGTACCACAAAATATCCTATTGGGACCTAAATCCTTGCTAAATATGATAATTAAAGGTGATCAAACTCATTGCAATGAAAAAGAATTTGGTCTCTTCTATTGTCCCACCTAGAACATTTTGATCATCTCAATAATGGTGGGTTCACTATCCTCCAGTATCTTATCCCCATCCACTATAAGTGCATATTGGTCGGGTTTGTTTTCTTACTTTTGATCTGCCCCTATCCAACTAATGGTTAAAATTCAAGTGAAGAAGAGTAGGGCTTTAAATGTAAGAATTAGTGGAAATCAAGTCCATTCACATTTGCTTTAGCGGGTTTGGTTTCCTTCAATATCTCACCTTCAAATGCCCAACTACTTCTTTTGCGCTTCTGTTAGTATTTGGTGGAACCAATGTTGGCTTTCAAGTGCTACTGCTAGTTGAAGTAGGTAATTCTATCTCACAGTAAGTTTGTTTTTCTCTATATATAGCACTATGTAAACCAGGGTTTATGGCATCATCCCGTACCGGTTAAGAACCGATACGGTTCAGTCCTAAAAAATAATTCGGAATCTGAACTATAAAAATTGTCTTGAACCAAACCAGTACAAGTTAGTTCGATATGGTACGGGTCGGTTCGGACCCGTACGGCCCGGTTTAGTTCGGTTCGAGTCCGGTTCAAGTCCGGTTTAGTGATCCTTGCTTGAGAGGGGAGAGGAAGATGGTTTTTTCTCAATTCACCATGACTGGTGCATATACCGGTATAGTACGATATGGTGCCATACTGTACCATACCGGTCGCTAACCGGTATAGGTTTCGGTACCGATTCAGCGATCCTTGATGTAAACCACCGCATAAATTGCCCAAATTAGATGATTTTGTTCCAACATTTCACAAGAAAATAAAGAACTTTACACCCACATGGTTTTCATGCAATATTTAATCTATAAGGTGAGGCTTATTTTCTTAGATTTTGTATTCCAATATTTCAGCAATCATAAATTATTTAATCAACCTGCGGTTTTTTCCATTTGGTCGCTTGAAGTTACCATATTCTATTTTAATATGAATATGACTCATATGTAACATTTCATAAAAAGCTAGAATCACATTCTGTTAATTTACTTTTAACATATGAAATTGTTTTATGTGCATCAATTTAATTTTGAATGACATTAGGTCCATATGGCAAATCAACAATGGCAAGTTGGCATTTCAGCTCCCAGAACCAAAACCTATTGGACACCAAAATTATATAAATTATTTGCCATTTGTGTGTGGAAGAAGTATTAGCTGGAAATAGACTCGGACACATCTAAACAAGCCTAGAAGAATGTTAAAGATGGGTTTCATAAAAAGACTAGCCTAAGAATTCACAAAGATCTATGTTTACTTCATAAAATTCATAAAGATCTTGCTTATTGATGAACAATGTTAGAAAACATATACTCTCAATTTGACATTACCAAACACATGTTTTCTTTCGGAAGCAATTTTTTTTAGAAAATGTGGTTTTGTAACTTGAGTTTACATCACAGATTTTGTAGTCATAAATTCACTGTACAAAAGGGCTACTATAGAAGTGCTTGCTACAAAGTCCCTTTCCAAAAACTGAAGTAGCGCCAAGCACATCCTAAAACCACTAGTGGTTTTTTGAAAGCAAGGCTTATATTAAATTTTGGACTTTATGAATTATGATTGATTTGGTTTCTAAACTTTTTCATACTATTATGAATTTGACTTGGCTTCTGGTCCTATGCTGCCATGAAATCACAATTAAATTTCTCTGTGAAACCATGAATTAGTAGTCTAATTGATATTTTAAAATCATGTTTGGCTTCAGACCAAGGATTTCGGAACCATCCCGAACCGCCTGGTTCAGGGCATACCAAATCGTACCAACCAAGTACGGTTCGACCATGAAAAACGGTTTGAAACACTGGACCATCCAAAAGAACCCCAAATCGAACTGGTACGATATCATACTGGTGAGTTTTGCCTGGATCAGTCTAGTTCGAGCCCAGTTCAGGTCCTATTCAGGTCTGGTTCAGGTCAAACAATGTAGCCATGGAAGAGGAGGGTTTTTTCTCAATTTCATGGAGCCTAGTACGGGGTCCAATACAGTACGATATGGTATAGTATCGTACCGGTCAGTAATCAATATGGGTCTCGGTACCAGTTCTTGGATCCTTGTTTCAGACTCTTCTCATTAGAACATCTTTTACATGCATTTCTTTTTGAAGCTCTGTGAAAAATGTTTCGTCTGATATTTGTGAGCACTTTCAAATACAACATAAGTGACCCAACTAAGGAACATGAGTGGACCCTAGGCCAAATGGCATACAACTGGACTCACTCGATTTATCAAAGAGAAACCTCTGGCTATGTTGTATCTATGGCATCATCTAGATTAGC
Organism: Areca catechu; assembly: GCA_021397845.1. Classification (NCBI taxonomy): domain Eukaryota; kingdom Viridiplantae; phylum Streptophyta; class Magnoliopsida; order Arecales; family Arecaceae; genus Areca; species Areca catechu. The sequence continues at coordinate 147,236,985 of CM038049.1, read as the reverse complement.
AATGAGGATATATGTGGACCCAGTAAGAGTAACCTAATGCAACATGAGCAAGAAACCTCTGGCTTGGTGATATAAATAGACCAATAGCCAAGTGGTATGAGTGGAACCTAAGGATGGCTTGGTGATATAAATGGACCAATAGCCAAGTGGTATGAGTGGAACCTAAGGATATGAGTATGTCATTTACATCAGAAATGAGGGCAACGAGTGGGCTCATCCAAATTAGAAGTGGCTTGGAGAATATAAATAAAAATTTATAAGATGATGTCAAACCATATGGAACATCAAATTTTAATAAAAAGTGTGCTTTCATTGTTTCTTCATTTCTTTCATAATGGTGGATTTTAATTTCTGGAATTTTCCTTACCAAAGTGATTCAGTGAAGCTTCACTCTAACTTCAAAGAATATGACATGATCTAATGTGCATTATCCAAACTTGTGATCTAAACTGCACTATCTAAACTCTTCTTCACAAATCATGTATTTTCACTCATTTAGTGATAATATGATTTATGTGTTATGACCTAAAAGTTATGATTTTCAACAAAATATTAAATTATTGACCATGACAATCATGTCCTTTATATAAGTTTTTCAGAGTAATTAGCAAGACTTAGTGGACCTATTTGAGGAGGTGGACTCGATATCTCAAAACTGATGTTCCAATCTAGCGATTATCTAAGCAACATCAAGAATATAGTTTTCGCCATTGTACTGATATCAACTAAGGAATAATATTGTGTATTAGAGGATATGTTCAAGTTGTAAAGTACATCTTGTCTTTAGATGTTTGGTTATATATTGTTGGATGATTGGATCATATGGTTTATTCTGATGATATTAGATTTCAGTAAAGTTTGATCAGTGGTCATGGTCACATGTAAAATATAATATCAGACTCAAAGATACATTTAGACCCCTAGTCTTGCAGTATGTGAATAGATTTGTTTTAATTATCAATGATAATAAATAAACCCCTGATTAGATGGCATATGTGGCCTCATCTAAATTACTAATGATGATATGATTGGACCTCTGGCCAACTAGTATTACAAGACCTCAAAGATATTAATGGCTTCATCTTCGATATATGTGGTGTCATCTGGTTTGAACTCTTTTTCAAGTTAAATATTCTGATCATTTCACAGGATCCCATTTGTTGATAAAAAATTGATAAAAAAATATTTCAAAGAACCAGCACTTGAGTTTCTAATGATAATTTGCTCATCTTTTACATTTTAAATGTCATTTGTTTCATTGGATTTTTAAAATTCCTATATCCATGTTTAAATCAATGAGCTGTCTAGCTTACTTTATCTATCACACATCTTTTTAGAGAGATTGGTTAAGGATACAGTGGATCCTTTCAGAAAGAAAGAGAAGTCAATCTGTCAATGTTTCAAAGTTGTATTAGGGTCAACTGCCTATTCAAGCAATCGGGCAACATTGGCAACATAGTAGCCCATGGTTTGTTACCTTTTTTAAAGGTATAGTCCAAGTGAAATAGAATATACTAAAATTTTGTAATATTTTAAGTTATGTTTTGTTTAAACATATTGTTTGTGAAGAATTCTTTAACATGGGAGTTAGTATTCCACACTTATTTGATTGTCTACCAATGTCACACCTCAGGACCTGAATAGTTTGAGTCTCAAAGCATAACATATCGAATCAGAAACATACTTGATTATGGTAAGACGAAGAAAATTTGATTGTTTCATAAGTACAAAACATTTTATTAGATCTTACTGATTCCTACTATAGAGATTTTGACTTATATGTGATAATAGTAATAATCAACAGTTGCTAACTCACTATGTATCAGAAATTCAGAATCATTTACAAATAGTCAAGAGAAGTTTAATTTCTCTAAATAACACCATCATTCAGATGTGAGGGGAAAGAAATTAATTATGTTCTGGCTAAATTCCTAGAGTAGAACATAGAACTGAAATATTGCAGAAAGGTAACAAACTTACAGCTAGAACAAGAAAGGGAATCACTTCAACTATAATTAGTGTTGACTTAACCCCAATGGCACTAAAGAATCCAATTGATCCAAGAACAGAAAGCATAACAAGAACAACTCCTGACAGGCCAAGTAATACCTGGAATACAGCATATCAATTAGCCAAAAACACATACAAGATAAAAGGACATAATAACAAAACATCAAGTAGAAACCGTTTATCATGGAAAAAGAAAGTAAGTTCATAACAACAAATTACATTACTGTGGCTGTTTCCATTTCCATAAGAATGATTTATATGCAAAAGGCATTCTCAAACAACTTAGTCTTAGAAAATGACCTTTACCCATGTTCAAGCTTAAGATGAAAATATTGCTTCAATAATGCATGTTTGGTTCATGCAATAATTAATTTGCCCATAGAAAGTAACCATATTGCTGGATCCAGGAGCAGCCATAACAAGTCGGCCTTATAGAAACGTGACAAATGATACGATTATAATACTTATGTATAAAATGAAGCCAACATGTGTCAACAAACAATACAGTGTTGCACATAATACCAATCGTAATCAACAACAGCATGTCACAAGAGTCAAACCACATTAAGCCAACCAAATGTAAGAAGGAAAGCATGCATGGAATAGCAGATAGTACCAATCACAATTCGGTACCGTACCAACACCAGAATGCCAATTTTTTTTGGTTTTATTTTCAATTTGTTTTTGTTTCTTAAGGTATGTAATCAACTTTTTAGGATTTCTTGAATGATTTGCCTTGCTACTTTTCCTTCCACTTAGAAGTTTTACTTTTCTAGTTTTGCTTATATGGAAAATAGCTTATTGATTTATTTCATCAACTTACCTTATGTAGATTTCTATTTTTAGTATGATCCTAAATAATATTATTCCCTTTCTAATTTAAAGGCCTATACATACATATTTCTATTGTAAAGCATGACAATAAGAAAGATTTTTTCTCCATTGTAAACAAAACAAAATCTCCAAATGCAGCACACATACCAACTCAAAATCTCTATGACCTTTTTTAATAGCCGATTGATTTGCTTCATCAACTTATCTTACATGGATTTCTATTTTTAGTATGATCCTAAAGAATATTATTTCCTTTCTAATCTAGAGGCTGATAAATACCTATTTCTATTGTGTAAAGCATAACAATAAGAAAGATTTTTGTTTCCATTGTAAAAAAATCTTCACTATTTTGTTTGGTCCTGGGAAGTTGAATTTTTGTCGTTGGTTACAAAGTTAGAGAAGATAAGTCTCCTCTCTTCTCGTTTAATTTAAAAGGCCCAAACCACTCGAACTGGGCCAAACTACCTGGTTAAGCCAGGAACCATGCCGAACCCCTTAGTTCGGCGTGGTTTCGGTCAATTCAAGGGGCGGGCCAAAATCCAAGGTTAAACCGTGCCAATTCAAGCTCGATACGGTTTAGTACGGGCTAAACCGGGCGATTCAGTCCTGTTTGGTCTTCCATGGTACCAGTCGTAATCAACAACAGCATGTTAGAAGGGTCATACACAGGGTTTGTGGAAAGATCCGCTGAACCGGTACCGGGACCCGTATCGGTCAGTGGACGGTACGGTACCGTACCATACCGTACCGCACTGGCATGCTAAATTTAAAAAAAAAAATCTTTCTCCCCCCTCTCGTTGAACCGAACAGGAACCGAGCCCGAACCAACCCGAACCGGGCCGAACTGAGCCCGAACCGACCCGAACCGAGCGGTTTGTACCAGTACGATACCGTACCAATACGGAATTAATTTTTTTATTTTTTAATGCTGTACCGAATTATATGCATGAACCGTACCAGCTCTTGGCCAGTATGGTATGGTACGCCCCGTACCGGGCGGTATGGGACGGTTCCTTGAACCTTACTTTGCGGTACCATCCCATATCGCCCGGTATGAGGCGTACTGTACCGTACCGACCAAGAGCCGGTATGATTCATATATAAAAAACAGTTCGGCATTTCGGACCGTTAAAAAAAAATTAAAAAAATTATATTCCGTACGGTACGGTATGGTACCGTACCATACCACACTGGTCGGTGACCGATACGGGGCAGGGTGATGGTTCCGAGTTCCTTGGTCATACCACATTATGCCAATCAAATATAAGAAGGAAAGCATGAGTGAAGTATGCCGATTCAAGCTCAATACGGTTTGGTATGGGCTGAACCGGGCGATTCAATCCTGTTCGGTCTTCCATGGTACCAGTCGTAATCAACAACAGCATGTTAGAAGGGTCATATGACTCATATCACATTATACCAACCAAATGTAAGAAGGAAAGCATGAGAGAAGTATGCCAAATAAGTGTCATCCCAGTTCACAAAGGGCCAACCTTAAATAACAAGGATGAGTACCTATCTGTATAGCATGACTTCATAGGATAAACATGTAAAATCCAATACCAGTATATGTTGAATGGGTAAGAACTAACATAGTAAGTATAGTAATCATTTTGCATTATCATACCATGCCTCTGTAGCTGTCCTGCTGTGTATTGACTAGGATACATTAGTATGCATTGGTAGTCATATTCTTTTTGTCAACCAACCATGCCTCTCTACATGGCACATACCAACATGGAAATATACAAAATATTGAGTAAAGTAGGCAACTGGCAAAATTGTGTGCTCACATGGTGCTCCAGTCATTTAAATATTAATAAGATAAATAGTTAGATTCTAAGTGCTGGAAGCAATTGCCAAGCAGCTATCAGATTAGTGCACTATTTTTTTCATTGACAAGTGTCATACAAAACCTCACCATCATCTCTTGCTAGTGTTTTAGCTCTTCATGGTCCCATAAGACTGTAATACAAGTTATGAGAACCAGCTGCCATATTTTCCAATAGATACTCAAAAAATGTAATTTAGATCCGAATTAAATCTTCACCCTGTCTCTTGAATTTATATAAGCATCCTTGAGCCTTTATGCATATCAGTTTCCGAAGCCTGATTATGGCTTTCTAATGCTAGATTAATTCATCAAAAATAAATTTCCCTTTATTATTTGTAATTATAATCTTCTCAACAGAGCCTTGATCAAGCCTAAAAATGTTAGAACAGCTAACTTTAATTATTTTATCTACTTCTAGAATTTCTTTTATTGGATCTCTTGGAGTTTTGGACAATTTCTTCATTCCTTCCATTATTATAAGTTCACAACATTTCATTGGTTGTATCCCATGTCCCACATTAGCTTAAAATGCAACTACGTGATTATATTTCTTTTGTTTCACCACATGGAACAAATGATGTTGCAGATGCCTAGTTTACAATATATCATTCATAGAACACTGATAGCTTCTATATGACTTTTGCAGCCTGCAAAACAGAATATTTCATAGTAAAATGAACAAGCAAACCTCTAATGAATGCTTGGCATTTATAGGTGTCTTGCCATCAGCACAATTTGAGACTCAAGTGCCTTCTTGTCCTGTCTATATTCTTAATTATATATTTTAAATTAACTACATTGTTTCTACATGTTATTGTGAAAATCTTTCAATTATTCACCTAAACCAGATCAAGCAAGCAAAAGTTTATTGACAATCCTTCACAAATGTTGAAATACTATTGTAAAATTCTTAAAGAATTCAATGTTTGAAGATACTCTAATTATGCTAAAAATTATAATTATTCAAAACTGAATAATTTGAATAGGATATATATGCATTTTAGGTTCTCAGCCATGACTTGACCCCACTAATGGGGGTTATACTTTGGCACTTTAACTATTCAAAAAACTTGCATTATTCCAACCAAGGATCGCTGAACCAGTACTGGGACCCGTTTCGGTCAGTGGCCAGTACGGTACGGTATGGTCCGTACCATACTATACCGGCATGTATACCGGCATTGATAAATTGAAAAAAAATAATCTCCCCCCTTCTCAAGCAAGGATCGCTGAACCAAACATGAAATGAGCCCGAACCGGGCCGACCGAATAGTACATACCGGTACGGTACCGTACCATATCGTACCTGTATGGAATTGAAATTTTTTTATTTTTTTAGTGCCGGATCGATTTTAATAGGTGAACCAAGGTTCCCGGTACCGGTACCGGGTGCCGGCCGTGGCCGGCCAGTACCAGTTCGGTACCGAACCGTACCGTGCCGACACACGGTACAACAAGGCATGCCGGTCCAAACTGGTACGCCCAAAAAAAAAAATTTTGATTTTTTTTTTTTGATTTTTTGTAATTTTAAGGTTTTTATTTTAATTTTTAAGGGTTTAGGGTTTAGGGTTTAGGGTTTATTTTTTAAGGGTTTAGGCCGGTTTAGGATTTAGGGTTTAGGATGGCATACCGCTTTAGGGTTTAGGACTAAATACTAATATTTAGGACTATTTTTAATTGAAATAAAAAAAATTGATAATTAAACTAAGATTATCAGCAATTAATGAAAGTAAAATGTGGCATAAACATATAATTACATACCAATGTCTAGAATCAGGTAAAGTGACGATGTCCATAAATATAGGGATCATGAATGTACTCTGTAGGAAATTCGGTATGTCCCTCCTGCCAAGCAGCATGATACTCCTCTAAGCTCATCCCAGGAAGTATGCGTGATGGGTCATAACTAATCGCAGATCCCTCTCTGATGTTCCGACTCTGAGAGTTGTCCAAAGACTAACGATATGGCAGTGCAGGTGCAGGGGAAAATCCAAATATACCAGCGACAAAATCAAATGCATAAGATGCTCCGGAATAATAACCACTGGATGCTGACGTCTCGGATGCACCATATGGATCATATGGATCATAAGCTGCCGGTAGCTGCGGATAAGAGGATCCTGAATATGAGGATGATCCAGATACATCCAAGGATCCTACTCCACGTGCAAGATCTGTAGCTGTATCGTGTCCCGAACGACCACACAGAGCCCGTCGCCTATATGGAATCGTATCACCACGAGGTCTATCAGATGGTGCTCCATGATCTATATCCTGCGTGGCATGGAAAAACTGCGACTCCCCAGTGAATCGAATAGGACTAGGTGGCTGCGACTCCTAACCTCATGTCCCTCCCTGATTACTAGATCCACCATTATCTGAAGCACTATCATCACTGTCTCTGGTATCTGAATCTGAGTGGACTGAGTGCTCCGATGGAGGTGCAACTACCTTTCCTTTTCCTCTATCTCCAGGTCTACTAGATGGTGGGAACGGACGATGTGCTGTATCTGCTATAGCCCTGTGAGGAATATGACATGTTGCCCGTTGTCCAGCATCCACCCCAGCCTCACTAGATACAAAACTGGCTGGTCGAGGAGGCGATCCTGGCTCATCAAGCTCTGGCTGCTGTTGCTGCTGACCCATGACCCACCCAATCATTGGATCTTCATCCTCATCAATATATGAACTTGCAGTGGGATCAGGATATTTCAATTCTACTTCTTCCTGAATATATTTTAGCCTCAACCTTAAATTATAGTGTACATACATAAGATCGTTGAGACGTTTCTGTTTCAGACGGTTCCTCTGCTTGGAGTGGATAAGACCAAATGTAGACCAGTTGCGCTCACATCCATTAGAGGACACCGTTTGGGAGAGGATCTTCACTGCAAGAACCTTCAAATTTTTAGCAGATCCACCAAAATACACCCACCATTCAACTACAAAAGACATTACATCATTTAAAATTTTAGATTTGGCAAAATAAAAAATTTAATCCTGATATAATATTAGACTTACTCCTTAGTAGTACCTACCAGGATTCATCTTTGATTTACTTCTGATCGCTACAGTGGATCCAAATGAATCTGTGCTCTCCCTAAAAAATTGTCTGCCAGAAAAAAAAATTTAGCTTGTTGAAATTAATGCTATTAAAAATTATTCAATAATTTCAACCTAACTTACTTCTTCAAGGCACATAGCAGCGATATCTGGATCGGGCTCCATCTTATATATAACATTGCGCAGGGCAGACATAAGATCCTCATCCATGGCAATGTCCGGTACGGAGTACTGAAATCTCGGATTTAGATAGTAAGCTGCATATATATTTTAAGAATCAATCAATCATACTTGTATGAATCTAATTGAAACTTAATTTTTAGGGACTTCATAAAATACTACGTACCTGCTAGATGCAAATCCGAACTCATTTGATAACTCCACCATCCATCAATGATCCGGATATACTCATATGCATGTGATGGATCTGCCTCCTGGATCTTTTTCTTTGCCCTTTGCATCATGAAATATAAGAAGCCCATCTGAGCATACCTCTCGGAGTCCACGGCACGAAGTACCTCATATAGAGGCTTGATAGCCTCCACTACCCTCTCAGCCCGCTGCCAGAATGTCTGTCTCGTCATTGCTTCCCTCAGTATTTGCCCTGGCATATCTGCTCTCCTGCCAGTCCTGACTGACAAACATCTGACGCAGCTCTGCTTTCTTGCTAAGAAGACTATCAAGTGCAATGTAATTAGTTGCAAACCGTGTGACCCCCGGTCTCAATATTTTCTTCCCTGTAAAGCTCCTCATCAATGATAAGACCCATGTATGGTATATATAAATCTAGTGATAGACTGTGCTAGCTCAACAATCTTCTGCACCCTGCAAATTTTACCAATATCCATCAACATGAGGTCTATACAATGTGCAGCACAAGGGGTCCAGAAAATATGCGACCGCAGCTCCATCAAGATCTGCCCTGCGGCCCTGTACTGTGGTCCATTATCAGTGATTACCTGCACGACATTATGCTCTCCCACTTGATCAATCACCTCCTCCATCAATCTGAGGATATAACTGGCATCGTGCACCTGATCTGGACATCAATAAACTTCTGATAAAAGTCTTCCATCACAATAAGTCAAAAAATTGATGATGCTCCGTCTAGTAGGACCAGTCCAACCATCACACATCATCGTCAATCCATACACAGGCCACTTGCTCTGATATGAGGATATCCATCCTTCTAGCTCCTTATTGCTATTCAGAAGATGACCATAGATATCCCTCGATGCTGGAGGATCTACACATGCACCAGCAGCCTGTATAGATGAAATAGCAGAGCGATAATAAGGATTGTCTGCTGCATGGGCTCGGATATGACTGAAATAAAACCAGGAGGAGATGGCCCGCCCATATCCTTCTTCTTATCCTTTTTCAGCATTGTGTCAATCCTCTGTTGCTTGGAATCTCTACTGGAAAATGCATGTGGATTGACATCATGGATAGTGGCTCCCTCTGGAATGTCCCCGGGCCTGGAAGACTTCCTCCTACTGCCAAATGCTCCCAACATGGATGCAATACGGCCGGTGCCTCTTCTAACGGGCTCTCTGACTGAGGAGGTCCTCCTAAACTGTCTCTCTCTTGGAGCACTAGCAGAAGCGGATCCCGAACCTAACTCAAAAGCTGATGGCCCAAATCGCTGTCTATGCCTGGCTGCCTCCTCCTGCTACCTCTGCTCATACAAGCTCGCCTGAATAGCAGCCTCCATCTGTGCCTCCTCATCAGAAAGAATAGATGCTTCCTCTGACTCTCTGGAGTGATAAGAAGGTGGTTATGCGGCTCTGCGATCCACCTTTGCCTTCTTCTTTGCTACTCTTTCCTTCCCAGCTTTAAAATCAGCAAAGTATTTTTCATCAACTGACGGACCTCCTGTGGACAATGTCGGCATGTAGATACATCAGAATAGCCGCCAACCAAGTGCTGCTTCAACCTTGTTACCCCCATCTTTGAATTCGGTATTGCACCATTTACACCTCCAGTGATGCCGACCCGAGAGCATCTCTCCATGTAACTAGCCAATATCCCACTCTGGATCCTTCTTCCTCCTTGATGGATCCATACCTGAATATTTAAATTACATATAAGGTCAATAATAATCTTTATTAATTAACCGTTTATTAACCTAATTTTTAAAATTTATTTTTTTAAATTTTTTTATTTAAAAAATTCAAAAAATAAAGAAAAATAAAAAAAAATAAATTTTAGATTCATGTAGGATTCCATCATACATGCTACATACATTTTTTTAAGATCCTAGAAATGTATTAAAAGTCAATTTTTTTTCAATTTAAGACCTACGGGCACTATTTATGAGATGCACAAAACTTGAATAAATCGACATGAAATTTATAGTGAAAGTAGCTTACAAGCCCTAGATTAATAATTTATAATTACAATTTTTTTTCTAATTATTTTTTTAATTAATTTATTAATCCAAAATTAATTTTTAATTTAAAAAATTATATACTTAACAAAAAATTAAGATTTTAGTATCATTGTGTAGATCTATCCTAGATCTACCACATACTCTAAAATCATTGCCAACAAATAAATTTTGACAGCATTTCTTCTTAATTTTCTAATTTGCACGGATTTTAATAAAATTTAACACTACGAAAGACGAAAATACAGAAAAAGAAAGGTATACGGACCTTGATTCTACCTACCCCTTCGATTTTTGAAGGTTGAATTGGGTTAAAATTGATCCTGCAAATTTTTTTTTTTGCTTTTCCTTCCACCGTGCGCTGCAGCAGAGAACACAGAGAGCTCGTAAGAGCTCTCTGTGCCTTTCCTTATAATTAAGGAAAGGCATCTTCCTCCCCTTGGACAAAACGTCACATGGCTACAGTGTAGCCATGTGACACCAAAAGAAAATTTGCCCCCCACCTCTTCACAACCCGTACCGAGCCAAACCGTGCCAAACCGTGCCGAACCGGCCGAATCGGCCAGTTCGGTCCCGTTTCGACCGGTTCGGGCCCGGTTCGGTGCGGTAAATTTTTTTTTGTTTTTTAAAGGGATTGTGCCGTTTTTTAAAGCCGAACTGTATCGGCTGGCCGCCGGTCCGGTTCGGTACGCCCCGAACTGGCCGGTTCGGCACGATTCGAGAACCCTGGTACCAACACTAGTCCAAGATGGTTCAGCTGCCCAAGTTGATTTATTAAAAAAAAAACTCCCCATTCATTGTATAAAAATGCTTGCTCAGTCAAAGTGTTGAACCAACACCTCTCTTGCACTCTCTCATATTCAATGCATCGATGGCAGAACTGTACCAAACCAACCGGTTGAGATATTAAAATAGATGAATCGGGGGATCAATACAATTCAGTCCATCGATTCCAAAGAGAGGGAGAGGGACTCCTTAGAGGAAAAGAAAGAGGAGGAAGAAGGAATGAGTAAGAGAGGGAAAGGGAGAGGGAGGGGGAGGAGGAGAGAGGAAGAGAGGGAGACAGAGAGAGGGCTTGAAATCCCTTATTTGTCGGCAAGAGGTTGCCCCTATTTTGAAACATTGCTGACTTTAGTTCAGAATTTCGAAAAAAAATAGGGCCCATCCCCAATTTCAAAAAATGAAATAGGAGCATGACCCCCTCTTGCCATCTCTCCCCCCAACCTCTCCCTCTCTCTCCCTCCCTCCCTCTCTCTTCCGCTCTCCTTCTCCCTCTCTTCCCTCTCCAACTCTCCTTGTTATGGTATACCCCAAAATGGCACACAATACAAACCCATACAATGCCGGACCATTCACTGGACAGTACCCCCTTCGAAACACTTTCAACAAACCTTTGTTCAATGCCTCTCTCACTAACACTCCCTCCCTCCCTCCCTCTCTTCCTCTCCTTCTCCCTCTCCCTCTTCTTCTCCCCTTCTTCCCTCCCTCTCCCTCTCGCTCTCCTCTCTTCCTCCCCTTCTCCCTCTCCCTGTTTTGATATATCCAAGCACAGCATAATACAGACCTTTACCATACTGAACTTATTTTCTGGCCAGTACAAGTTCAGCAAACCTTCCATACATGTTGTAGAGTTATCAAGAATTAAAATTTGATATCTATGATCAATAATTTGAATATAAGTACAATTATAAATATGACAAGGTAAAAGTGTACAATCTCACCATGTGGGTATATTGTAAACTTTAGCAAAAATGAATTATTTCATTATATGGATTTGCTGAGTTAAATATGTTTAGTACTTGATCTTGCTATTTAATGTAACAATGTCAAGATCATGGTTTGCGGTACCATCCCATACCGCCCGGTACGAGGCGTACCATACCGTATCGGCCAAGAGCCGGTACGGTTCATATATAAAAATGATCCAGTACTCCGACCGTTAAAAAAATTAAAAAAATATAGATTCCATAATCCATATGATATGGTACAGTACTATACCGTACCGTACTGTACCACCCGATTCCGGTTTGGGCTCGATTCGACCCGGTTTGGGTCCGGTTCGTGCCCGATTCAGGTTAAACAATTTTTTTATAGGAATGGAAGGGGTTTTTTTAAGATTTTATGGGCCCGGACGGGATCGATATGGTATGGTACCATACCATACCGGCCAGTGACCGGTACGGGGCCTGGTACTGGTTCCAAGTTCCTTGATCAAGATTATGATATTTGCTTTCCTCAACTTAAGGATTTGCAAGATAAGATCTCTTGGGAGCGCAAATGGAGGCAAGGATGACACGATAGTTTAAAATAGATCCATTTTTTAGTATATCAAAGTTACTTGAAAACTATGCATAAATATGATAAGTACTTGTAGCTCAAAGTTTAAATTTGATGAATTACTCTGTTTATGGCTTTTGTGGTGATCTATCTAAATATGTCAAATATTTTATTCTAGAAGTTTGGTGGTTCTATATTTACCACTACTTGTGTATGAATTACATTGTTATCAAATTACCTTAAATTAACTAATAGTTTGAAAGCCTTGCATACTTAGAGGGTCAATACCCTTTGAGTAGCAGTGATTGCCATGCTCCTGAATTCTAAATTTTGGGTTGGGGCATGATAATAGCTAATGCCTCAGCCCTCAGGTATTCCAATTATTTTTGGGAATGTATGTGCTTATTAGGAGGTGTCTAATTTTTTTGTCAAGACTCAAGAGCCCTAGTAATAGTTCTAAGATATCCACAAGAAGAAGGTTCAGATGAAAAGAAGGAAATACCTTTCCTTACTTATTTTGCTTCTTTCCCCAAAAGTCCTATTAGTTATTTTGGAATCCCAATGGGTGAAGGAAATCTTGAGTCCCTAAGAAAATATTAATTGCAAAAAGAAAAAAATGGATAGGCTTGCAAACATTGCAAATTTCCTTTTCTTAATTTGCTAAAATGGTTGGGTGATGGTACAATATCACCATTGTTGATAAATTGTTCATGAATAGTTTTTATCTCTGATGAATCATTAATAACATATGCCACACTATAATCTAGAATTGCTATTATAATCAATTATCTAATGAATAGCCAAATGATTGATGAAATCATAGTTGCCAATCTATCACTCCATTTTTTACAGCATCATGGTAGTCCAAAACTCCAAATAAATACTCCTTGATGCCAAGGATACCTTTTGTTGTTAAATCTTTTTACCAATTTACATCTGTGTTATATGATTTTGTTATTCAGGCTTGTATATTGGTCAATTCTTACACGAAAATAACTTATCTTTTAAGACAAATTTTAGATGTATTTCTGTATCACCAAATGTAGTTTCTGAAATTTCAAGCAACATATTTGACAAATAGCCACTAGTATTAACTTAATATGCTAACATCCATTTTCTCAATGTACACTGCATGTCCCAATTGACCACAAAAACAAAAAGAAATATGACAACAACATTACTAAAACAAAGAAGAAGAAGTTAGAAGAGCAGCAGAAAGAAGAAGAAAATGAAAGGCCAAATCACCAAAGTGTAAAATATCATGTGATAGCTCAATGATTGCCAACTCTAGTTGGTTGGTTTTGCTACTACAGAGGTTTGGCATCCCATTGTGACGAAAGACCCAAATTTTTTAGGGCAAACCGATTACTAAACCTTTTAAGCAAGATAGCTTGACATTTCATATGGTTTAAACTAACCTTTGGACAAGGTTTTACATCCTGGTGGAACAGGGGGCATCCCAGTCATCCCGTCCCGTTCCTTTGAGAAAATGGGACCGAGGCTGGTTTGGAACTCTAAAACCCATCCACGCAGGGAGAGAAGAAGAAAGAAGAAATAAGGAAAGGAAGGAAAGACGAAGAAAAGCAAGAAGTGAAAGGAAAGAAAAAGATAAATCAAAAAAAAAAGGAAGAAAGAAAGAAAAGAAAGAAAAAGAAAAGGAAAGAAATAAAGGTAGAAGAAAATTAAAAATAAGAAGGAAAGATAGAAAAAAAGAATAAAACTACCAAGATGCATGATTGAGACTGCTACTAGGATGGAACGGGATAGTGGGGTGTCCCGTTCGATGGAGAAATTGGAACACCTTCGTCCCACGGGATTTAAAACCCTGACCTAGGATCTTCACCATGTCCAAGTTACCCAACACCAACACAACACTTTTAAAAACCAAAATATAAAACTTCATGCAAAACAATTCTGGGTAATCTTGGAGTTGAAAACATAACCTTACTTGTTATAGTGAAATAATGAAGAAAAGAAATTATTAAGTTATCATACCTTAGAAGAAACAATAAAGGAAGACATATGAGGTCTATCACCCAGTGCGAAAGATATGTAAGCAAACATCACAAGATAGCTTATCTGTTTCAAATTCAGAAGTGACAAATAAGTTAACTAAATAGAACTTTACCTTCCAAAAGGGCTGCAAAAAATATAATTTCATGGAAAAGAATCAAATTGGCATTGCACAGGAAATACTGACCACTATAGTAATTACATCAGCAGTACTTTCTCTTTTCAGTTCTTCCTGGACAGAACTTTCCGATGAAAAAGAAAGTGTAAGATTTTGCAGCTGTACCATTGGTTGTAACTCTTGCTGCCATGCATGTCAAGACCATATATGGAGATTATTTTAGATGATAACATAATAGAAAGAATGTGAAGGAAAAGGGTAATAACTATGGATGCAAACAGATGTAGAAATAATGTTACCAGGTCTCTAGTGAATAAGGAAAAGATAAAAAAGAGACTCCATCAGTGTCCGTATATCAAGTGACAATTTTTTATTAAGTTGTTGTGCTGAATTGCACCTACAGCACGAGGCATCACTTTATATTGCTCCGAATAGGTGCAACCGTGCAAGTATAACATAGCATGTTTCTATATCCTAAACAAGCTCTGTTCAAAAAGTAAAATAATCACCTACAAATAAAAAATTTCACCGGTACTTGCTACATCATCAACTGATGACATGCCCAACATTCTAGGTAGATCAGAAACTGTATAATGTGTGCACCAAAAATAAGTGGCAGATTTTCATTCTCTATAATAGTGTAACTGTGTAAGTGTAACCCCTATAAGCTATAAGCAAAACAATTAGAAAGAACTATGATCGAGAAAAAGTTGCCATACATGTGATAATTCATCTAAACTATCTGAGTTAATATGCCCACCAATCGAAAATCTTTTATTGCAACAACATGAACATTAGTGAATGTACACCCATCCAACAAATTCTATGTATTTATATATAATTATATGTCACAACTAATCATCATCAAGCAGAAGTTATGGCCAAGCATTACTGATAACTAAGTTCTAATTAAATTTTAGTTCTATTGATTCCTCTTCTTTTGAGAAGATGACTAAACGATAAACTAGAACAAGTGTTTTCATGATATTAGACACATTATATAGAAGAACAGGGAAATACATGAAAACATCTATTACAAAATTAGAGCAAGGTAGATAAATAGTGGCAGTTAGAATTAAGTATGACAAAATTTAAGAATTTAGGATAATCCATAAAGCAAACATTAAGTTCACAATGTTTTAGGATGAAGTTATTGGCAAAGAAAGCATCCAAGCATGTGACCAAGGTTTGTTGTGCTGATACCGGGGCCCAGAACAGCCGACCAGTGGCATGATTCGGATGCCCTTGTACCATTCCATTCCTAGCCTAAACCCATGCAGCAGATAAAGTCAGGGAGAGGGAGAACCAGGGTTTACGGTACCATCCTGAACCGCCCGATTCAGAGCATACCATACTGTACATCTGTACCAATCAAAAATCAATACGGTTCAGCCCTAAAAAATGGTTCGGGATCCAAACCATAAAAATTGGCCTAAACCAGACTGGTACAGCCCGTTCAGTCTGGTTCAGGCTCAATTTGGCTTGGTTCAGGTCCGGTTTAGCGATCTTTGCTTGAGAGGGGAGAGGAAGATAGTTTTTTCTCAATTCACTATGACCGGTACATGTACGGTATGGTACGGTATGGTACAGTACTGTACCACACTGGTCGCTGACCGGTACAGGTCCCGGTACCGGTTCAGCGATCCTTGGGGAGAACCAAAGAAAGGAAGAAAGAGAGAGAATGAGAGGAGGCAGGGAGGCTACCAGAAGGCCACGAAGGGTTGCGGATGTTTAGAATAGAGAGAGGGAGAACCTGAGAGAAAAAAAGAGAGAGGGAAGGGGGAAGAGAGGGTGAGGGAGGGAAGGAGAGGGAGAGAATGGCAATGGCTGCCAGAGGGCCGTGAAGGCCCCTAAATGACCTCCCCCACTTCTAGATTGAAACAGGGGAATTCATCCTTGTTTCAATCATAATTTATCTTTTAATTTATCCACAGTGAAATCAACAACCCTATGACCCCCACCACCAGCCTCTCTCTCTCTCTCAATTTTTCTCTCCCCAATTCTCCCTCTCCCCTACTCCTCCAGTCATCTGAGACCTCTACAGCCCTCCAGCAGCCTCCAATGGCCTCCCCACTCCCCAGCCATTCCCTCTCCTCCCCCCTTCTCTCTTTTCCTCTCTTTCATTCTCCCTTCCCCTTTTAGCCATTGTCTTGTCTTGAATGCCAAAACCATCCCAGTCCGCTGCCGATACGGTTCAACATGCCCCAAACCGAGTGGTTCCTTTAGTTTAGCAAACCATGCATGTGACATTAATATCAAAAACAATAATGTTGAGTTTTGCAGCATATATTTTCAGCAAAACAACAAGGAAAAGAAAAATCAAAGCAACCACAAAATAACACAGGATTTAACATGGTTCAGGCATTCAGCAAAGACCTGCCAACGTCCACAAAGCATGCACCTTCTTCACTATGAGAAAAATTAAGAAAAATACAAGGAGAATTCTTGCTTAGATTTAATCCCAAACCCAAGCCCTATAACCTCTTGTACACCCCCCTCAACTCTCTCTTTCTCAACCCATGAAAAAGCAATGTGACAACTTAACATCTATTTTGGTTCAAATAAAATAAAATCCTAAATAAACCTAGTCTATCTTGCAACCATTAGATTAAAGCCCAATCTGATAGCTGTAATAAAAGGCACAAAACTAACAATCTCCATCTTGGCAATTGTTCTAGATACCCTAAAGATCATATCAAACGGTAAGCAGTATTGTAATTGTAATCCTACATCTAAATCCTAGATGCCCATCCCCACACCCTGGGATGTTTCATCAACCTCAATGGTGTGAAAGCTCGATCAAGTCCAAGCATTGCTTGAGCTTTTTGAAGTTACCAACTTTGACAACATATCAGCTGCATTGTTAGCTGTAGGAATTTTCATCAGATTTACTTTACCTTGCTCAAGCCACTTGCAACCAATCACCTTTTGCCCATTTCGTTTTTCAACAAGCTCCTAGGAATTATTTGTGTAGAGATTCCATCACATCCCTCATAGCCAACATCAGGGGCAGACTGCCGGGGGGGCAAAGGGGGCCTTGGCCCCCCTAATTTTTTTTGTTTTTTATAAGTTAAGATTTTTTATAAACTTTTAAATATGTACAAGGGTGGACCACCGGGAGGGCAAGGGGGCCCCTTGGCCCCCCCCCTAATTTTTTAAGTTTTTTTTTATAAATTAGGATTTTATGTAAACTTTTAAATATATATATATATATTTATATATTTGGCCCTTATAAACTTGGGGATATTAAATATAATTTGAAGAATCTTAGAAAAAAAATTTAAAATGAATCAAATACTATAAATCAGCTTTCTCTACTTGAAAGTTGGATCACTACCAATTTTATTTTTCATTTTCATTAAATTTTTTTCATAATTTTTTACGAGAAGACAGAATTTTCTTTTTACTCGACCAGTGCCCGTCTCTAGAATTCGCTGTGGTCGAAGCCACTGCACACAGTCAGCACCATCCCATTCACCACATCCATGGATAAAATGGCGGCCGGACTTGTCATGTGATGCGATCGACGATAACGCTCCCACGACGAGACCAGGCGGTTGCGCATACATAAGACCGGATACCACCGATGCGCTGGCCTATGACTGCCATCTCAGTGGCCTTCGTCAACCTCGCCGCACTGACAAACACTGCGTGCGGTGAAGCCATGATCGTCTTAGCGACCGATCCATCACGTAGCATAATCGGATTTTCGAGAGGACAGGCGGATGGGCGCCCGTCATGCCTCGGCTCCCACCAATGCGACTGCACTCACATCCTATCACCTTTGGCACCGTCGCTCGATGGATGTCACATCCCATTGTGCAGCGCCAACGGTACTCGGCGCGATGCTGCCACTACTGTGGCCGATGCGCACACATCCTCTACGAGTCTGTGACGCTTATTACTCTTCCGGTTTTAACTACTACTATAGAAAAAATATTTTCAAAAATGAAAATTGTCAAGACTAGATTATGCAATAAGATGGAAGATGATTTTTTTATCGATTATTTAGTCACTTATATTGATAAGGAGCCATTATTAATGAATTTAATCTTGTAAAATAAGATAAGTATAATTTAAATAATATTTATAAAAAATATTTAAATTAATTTTAATTATTTATTAATATTTTTATTTTTATATTTTTTTGGCCTTCCTTAGAAAAGTTGGTGTGGTCCGCCCTGGCCAACATCCATTACTCATTATCATGGCTCCTGACTGCATCATCATAACAAGATGTACATTCACAACCTGAAACTAATGCAAAAGCAACCATGTCTTCAAAACAATACCTAACTGGTTGCTTGCAGGTCCTTTTCTCCTTTCCAATGGCTAAACTAGTTGGTTGCCGCTCCCGATCAATAATACTAGATGACTTAACCTGAGAAGATGGTTTAGACTAGTTGATGCATCATCCTCCCTACCAGGTTTAGATGTCTCATCTAGCTCCACCTGGATTGAGATTTTATTTGCATGAGCCTCCACTTGCCTATCAACTTCACTACTACCCACATTCAGTATATATTTATCATCAATGACAACATCCCTGCTGACCACATTTTTTTTGTTCGGTTGGATCCCAAAGTTTGTAATCCTTCATGTTTCACGCCTTTCTGGTAGCCAACAAAACTACACCATCTAGACTTTGGGTCCAATTTTGATTATTCCTGCTCCTGCACAAGAACAAAGGTTGGACATCCAAATATTCTTAAATTACAATAATCAATTGGGTTACCTATCCAAATCTCTTGGGGCACCTTTGAGTCAAAAACTGAAGATGGTGACCTATTAACTATGTAGCACAACGCCACAACCATGTTAATAGCTTCAGCCCAGAAAGATTTAGGCAAGCTTACACAAACTCTCATACACTGTGCCTTTCCAACAAGGGTCCTATTCATTCTTCTGTTATGGCTTACCTTCTGCAGCGCAATGCCTGCTAATCCCTTCATCTTTGCAAAATCTGAGAAAAGTGTCATACTGTCATCTCTATATTCTGTCCCATTTTTTGTCCTCAGATATTTAATCTGTTCTCCGGTCTCCTTCAAAAGTTTTGCTTTCCACTGCTTGAATATGCTAAACATCTCATTCTTGTACTTCATAAAATAGACACAACTTTCCTGAAGAAATCACCAATAAAAGTCATGAAATACACAAAGCCACTTTTAGATGGATATTTCTACAGGTCCCCAAACATCAAAGTGAATGATGTGCTCCAATTTATCCTTTTGTTGTATATGCTGACCTATTTTGAAGCTGATTTTTTTTCCATATAACTATATTTGCAAAAATTGAGTTTACAAGACTTTACCACATCAAGCAAATTCCTTCCATGGAGTTCCTGCAAACTTTTCTCATGCACATGGCCAAGGCACAAATACCATAGAGTGGTCTTGTCAATATCTGAAACTATAGGAGTCAGGGTTCCCCAAACCAGACCAAACCATCTAGTTCGATATACTGAACCATACCGGCCAAGAATTGGCACGATTCAGCCATGGAAAATGGTCCAGACCCCCGAACCATCCAAAACTACCTAAACCTGACCAAAATGGTATGGTTCAACCCTGAACCGTGCACTTCAGCCTGGTTCGGGCCTAGTTCAGATCCAGTTCAGGTGCGGGTTGGGGGGGGCAAAGAGCCCAAAACGTCTCAGTTTCACAAAGACCGGTATGGATCCCGATATGGTACGGCACCGTATCCTACCATACTAGTTAGTGACCAGTACGGGTCCCGATACCAGTTCAGCGATCCTTGATAGGAGTTGTAATTGCTGCTAAGGTTTCAAATCCCGTGAGATGGGCCTTCCATTTTTTTCATGTTCAATGACATGCTGCCATTCTGCCCTATCCTGATACTTGGATGAAAGATGTCCCAAGATGTGTTGATCAGGACAATGGGACGATGGTGGGACGGTCCTATCCCAATATATGGGATGGTACCCCATCCCGATGTCCTACAAGATGCCCCACTAGGATTTGAATCCTTGAGTCTACTGCTCCACATGTAACTGTACTCCCTATGAAAGTATATAAATTACTTTTTATCTTTTTTCCTTCATGACAACCATGGCCCCTTCAATGATTAGTAGGACCCCATCCATTCCTTTGAATGAAAAACCATCAGATTCCAATGTACCCAAGAAAATTAAATTCTTCTTCAACTTAGGAACATGCCACACATCACAGAGTGCTCTAACCACACCATCAAACATTTTGATTTTAATAGTCCCAATTCCAAAGCTTTTGCAACTAGCATCATTATGCATAAGAATTGCTCCTCCGTTATAAGGTTTATAGGTGTCAAATCAATCCCTATAAGGACACATCTGATAGGAACATGCAGAATCTAAAGTCCATGTCTCAGCAAGATAATTAGTACCTGTGCTAACTGCTAGCAAATCACCATCAATAACAGAATCATCCTCTGGATGTTGGCTTGATTAGATATAGACTTTCCAGCCATTTTCTTTTCCTCTTGGTCTTGCTTCCTCTAAAGACATTTTCTTTTGAGATGTCCTTCCTTGTGGCAATAATAGCACTCAAATCTTCCTTTGTTACCAAAACCCTGGTCTTTTCTACCTCTTCCACGTTGTTGGCTTGAATCATCTCTAGCCACCTACCCTTCAGCCTAGGAATTAAGAGCTGGCTTTTTCATATTATCAGTCTCCCTAAGAGTTGTAGTCACCTCATCAACAGTAAGTCTTTCCTTCCCAACCAACAGAGTAGTCACAAGCGCATCAAAGGAAGGTGGAAGAGAAGACAAAAGAATGAGTATCTTGTCTTTCTCATCTATCTTAAGTTCTTAACCTCAACACTCTCAACTGAGTGATGATTATATCAAAGATGTTAATGTGATCTCTGACATCCTTACCTTCCTCCATCTGTAACTCGTATAATTTTTTTTTTCAGGTACAACCTAATTGTGAGACTTCAACATACAAATATTTTCTAATTTTACCCACAGCACCAGAGCAGAAGTTTCATTCATCACGTATCTTATATTAGGTGCGAGGCTCAAGCAGATGGTTTTCACTGCTTTCAACTCCAGATCTTCCCAATAGTCATCAGGCATTTTTTCATTCTTTTTCTTTTTGCCTTGCAGTGCTTTGATCAGCCCTTGCTGTACCAAAATGTCCTTAATCGTGCTCTGTTACAAGATAAAATTATTTTTTCCATCAAAGGGCTCCACCTCAAATATTGCAGTTGAGAGTTGACACTACTATCATCATGCTAAATTCCAACAATCAAGAAGTATAATAAATATGTAATCCCAAAACAACCATGGATTCTGTTCCAAGTTTCACAACCCTCTGAAGATTTAGATCTTGAATTTTGAATACTATAATTCTTGATTCTAGTTATCCCTAGTTGAAGCTAGGACTCTGATATCATTTGTTTAGTTTGTAACAAATATTTTCAGCAAAATACAAAGGAAAAATAAATCAAAGTAACCACAAAAGAACACAGAATTTTACATGGTTCAGCAAAGGCCTACTACCTACGTCCACAGATCATGCACCTTCTTCGATATGAGAAAAACACAAGGAAAATTCTTGCTTAGATTTAATCCCAAACCAAAGTCCTATAACCTTTGTACACCCCTCTCAACTATCTCTCTCAACCTGAGAAGAAGCAATATGATGGCTTACAATCCATTTTGGTTCAAACAGAATAAAACCATAAATAAACTAAGACAATCCCACAGCCATTAGATTAAAACCCAATCTGACTATGACATTTGTAAACTTGTAATAAAAGGCACAAAAATAACAAATAAAAATAAGAACAATAAAGCTAGAATAACTATTATTAGTGGAAGCATTGCAGTAGAGCTGTCAATGGGTCGGGTTCGGGTCGGAACCCAGATATCCAGACCTGGACCCAATCTTAGCTACTGGACCTAGACCCGGACCTGAATACCCGATGGGTCTAATTTTGAAGTACCAAACCCGGACCCGAATGGATCCCGAATATCCAAACCAAGGTTTTAAATCCCGTGGGACGGGGCTGTCCCGATTTTTCCATGGAACGGGACACATTGGCGTCCCGTCCCAACACTCGGGACACGGGATGTCCCAAGATGTCCCGATTGGGATGCTGGGACGCTGATGGGACGTCCTGTCCCAACACATGAGATAGTACCCCGTTCCGGTGTCCCGTGGGAAGTCCCGGGACGTCCCGCCGGGATCTGAATCCTTGATCCAACCCGAACCCGAACCCGATTACTTCATGATGAAATAGGAAAATCTAACAGAAAAAAAACAAAGCGGTGGAACTGCGAGAGAAAGGAAGGGAACATACCCTCCATCGATGGAGGCGCTCGATGGGTGCATTTTTGGTCGGGATGTCGAAGGCATCGCTGGATGAGCGGACCTCACTACCGCCGTACTCGTCGTATTGCCGAAAGTATTGTTTCAGTGATCGGAGCTCCATCCTATCATCCTACTGCAGGTAAGATGACATCGAGCCCACTAAATCTGGGCTGCCCAATCAGCATCGGACGTTCGTCTCATATCCCCGACTAGAATTCAAAAAGAGAGAGGGAGAGGCGACCATGTCGTTTATACTTTATATAGTCTTAATTTGAGTAGTGGGGTGGTGGGGGCGGTTGGGGCAACAGGGGAGGAGGTAGGGGCGGTGGTGAGGCGGTGAGAAGCGGAGGCGAGGGCGGGCGAAGGAAACGCCTTCTTCCCGTCACCTTGCCATCAAGGGCAGGGAGGATCTGGAGGATGATGTCCAAGTAATGGTGGCCAGTGAGGCTCAGGCTGAGGAAGGGAGAGCCGGAGGGGTAGGCTGATGTTAGAGCAGCAGAGCGGCTAGCGAGGGATGATGTCGGCCATCGAGGAGTCGGCCGTCAAGGGGGGAGGCATCGGCCGTCGAGGGGGGGAGGCCGTCAGCTATCGAGGGGGGATTTAGGGATTCGGTGGAAGAAGGGAAAGAGGCTAAGGCATGAATGGAGGGCTTTTATAGTAAAAGCAAGGATTGATTTCGAACCCTTGGATCATGATCTACCATTCCATATTTATATAAATATATATAATATTATTTTATATAACCGAGTCCCGGGTCTGCCGGGTCTGGATATTACATATCCAGATACGGATCTATTTAATTATGACTAAACGGGTCCGAATCTGGGTCCGAGTAAACGGATCCAGATTTAGACCTAGACCCGAACCCGTTGGATAAATACCCGCGGGTCTCGGGTCCGAACCCAACCCATTGACAGCTTTACACTACAGTAGCATCACAATATGGTCAAAAACAAATTAGATGCTTGGGAACCCTGCCCCCCTCATCATAAGTTACTGTAGTTCATTATATCATGAAAATACTTAGTCCCCAACTACCACATGTGCATAAAAAGACTTGTGAATTTAAAAGCATAACAAGTTAACAACTGACAACATCATCATCTCTAGTATGACATCTGGAGCTTTCTTCCTCACTGTTTACAGCAAAGTGAATATGCTGCAAGTCTGTAACTATTGCTTTTTATGATATTTCAAGCTATATAGTCTATGTTACTTCGAAGTGCATGCTTGTGCATGTCTAACACATATCAAATATTGATATTTGTTGGATATGGCTGAGTTACACATCAGATACATACTTCAAATCAAGGATCGCTGAACTGGTATCGAGACTCATACCGGTACATATCCGGTCTTGGTGAATTGAGAAAAAACTATCTTCCTCCTGCCTCTTAAGCAAGGATTGCTGAACCGGATCTGAACCAGGCCAAACTAAGCTTGAACTAGTCCAAACTGGACCGTACCGATCCGAACTGACCCATACCGTACTGAACTAACCCGCACCAGTCCGGTTCAGGCCATTTTTTATAATTCGAGTCCCGAACTATTTTTTAGGACTGAACCATACCGGTTTTTGACCGGTATGGTACAGTATGCCCCGAACCGAGCGGTTCAGGATGGTTCCGAAAATCCTGCTTCAAATTATAGGATATGCCAATAATACTTCCTAGATACTTCTAGAGATGAGAGGGGCAACTTTTGTAATTAATTTTGACCCTTTAATCAGAGGCATAAGGAACAATAACTTAATATGATCATGATAATATAATCATGACACACCTCCTTTCCCTCAATTTCCTAAGTTTCAAACCCCTAACTTTGTCTAAAAAGAAATAGTTAATCAAAGTTATCAAACATCTTCTTATGGTTGCCCAAAAAAATATTAGTCTTTAAGGCATCTAAAGCATCTTTATACAACAGCACTTTACCACTTTACAAATGGCATCAGAATACTAAGGAGGAAGAACATGAACCTTTACTAGATGAATAAAAGCCTTTTCCCAAGCCACAGCCTTTTCATTCTCCTTGCCAGTTTTATCAATTTCATTGTTCACTGGATATGTCACCACAAATGCAGAAGCCTACCAACAAAACCAGTGCCCAAAGTAGTAAAGTTTGTAGAAGACAACTTTGTGTTCAACAAGCCAAGAAAATACCTGAGAGTAGTTACTTCCAGTAAATCCACCCAATGCTGTTGCTGGATCCAGAGGAGCCTGAAATGCACTCAGGCATTTTTCTGAAGAAGAGTAATGCTGATGGTTGATTCCAAATGGTGCAGGGTGTTTGGAGTCAGAAAATGGTATTCATTAGCCAGAAAACACAACTGACAATATAATGTAAAGTGAAGTATGTCTGCTTTATAATGGGCCTAATTAAGAATTCGAATTTATCTGGAGAAAAGCAATAATGCAAATTAAATCATCAAAATGCTTTTGTGCTTCATACTTTATAGTCTGTCTGTCATAATTATACAGATGCACTGTGCATGCATTAATAGAATTCATAATTCGTAACACATAATGATAGTCACATAATGGAAATATGAATAGTTGGTATTAAATAACTTCTTTTCATCTCATGAACATACAACAAAGTAGACATGCATAAACAAAATTAGGAAAAGATGAAAACATAAGGGTAATCAGGATCTCAAAACCTTGATAGCACAAATTGGGCACCTTGAACGAAGACAAGCATAAATAAACATATGTAAATATAAAGTACAAGGAATTTACCTGAAAACAATACTCAGCATGGTCAACACCCCCCAAACCATCATAATTTTCAGGATCCATTTTGAAATACTGGTAAAAGAAAATTCTCACTTTAAACAAGTAGAAGATGCATTTAGTAAAGCATAATCAAGAAATAGCTGGGTAAAGCATTCTTTTTTCCCAAGGTATTGCCAATGAGTGTCTTTGGCTTATACATAGGAATTAGGGTACAATTTCAACAACTTATAAGGATTGCCTACATCAATGCTCAAGTCTAAAATAGAAAATGCTGTCACATCTAGCAACAAGAAAACTTTTAATTATATCTAAGAGGTGCCAAAAACAATCTAGAGAAAACATTAGTAGCCAACTCATAGGAGACCTACAGCATTGCTTCACTATTGAGAAATATAAGAAAGCAAAGAGACAGACTAAGATAGTCCAGGCCTTGCTGATAATTAGTATGCTTATGCAAAGCACCACCAAATCCTACAAGATAATAAATGTCTCCAAAGGAGAACATGGTACACCAAAATGAAAATAAATTTCAGAATAGGGTCAGATATTATTTAAGGGGAAAAAATAGCCTCTCTTCTTGACACTTGCACATGAAACTACAGTTTATGAATTTGTTACAATATTTTTTATGTTTTATGCCATTGCATGGCCATTACAATAGTTATTCTCATTAATACTACTCCAAGAGTCAAAGTAGAGTTTTAGGATGTCCTAATGGTCCATCTAGTCCAGGGGCATTTTTCGTCATATTAGTTTCCCAGTTCTGGTTAGCCAGGTTAGGTCTTATGTGGGACAGATTTAGCATCACTTTGATCTGTTGGTCTTATCTGTCATGACAGTTATGTCATGGGACATATTCAGAAAATAGACATGAGAAATTAGGTGAGTTAGGTGCAAAGATTGACTCCTGAAACAGGAAGCTACTCCAAGAAGCCTTTAGCATAACAAGGAGACTTGAGAGTTGAGAGGACTTAGAGATGCTGCTTTCCTAGCTAGGCTTTCAAGTTTCCAGTGAAGTGAGGTTCTGAGGAGTTGACCCTGTGGCAACTTCCAAACTCTCTATCATCATGTCACACATGGGAGGGACAGCAACCTTCCATTGTTTTATATTTTTATCTTAAACTGTGAGGCTCTAGATCTCAAGTACTCTCTTGCTTCTATGGCAATACCCAATCTTTGTGCTCTAAAGTTGATATTAACCATGATCACTACTGGGAAGGTTGTTTTGTTTGATATTTTGGGTTGATTCTGCTACTACATTGTTATGTCCTTTTCACCTACTGTTTAGACTTTAGAGAATTAACTTCTACTACAAGTGATATAAGTTTACTTTCTGTATCAAGTAGCTTCAGAGTAGTATTTGTGCAAGTTCCTTCAAAGTGGTTGGATATTATCGTGCTTCTTTGGGTGCTTAAAGTGCAAGTGTAGATGTTATAAGAGGTGGAAAAGGTCATGACTAAAGGGGTTGAAAATTAGGCCATTATGTAAATATTTCAAGAATCGCAAGAACAGATCCAAAATATTACTCATTTAGTTGCTCAAGCACTTGGCAATTGTGGGAATAGAAACAAACATGGGACTGATGATGTTAGCGGCAAGGTTTGCCAACTTGGAACCGGATCCTATGCCGGCCGGCTAGTGGTACAAATCGGTACATCCTTGTACCAAATCGTATCGGGCTCAAACCAACACAAAAATGAGGAAACCAGGTTGGAAAAGAGAGAAAGAGTGGGGGCAGGGAGGGAGAGGGAGGCTAGCAGAGACACCGGTGGCAGCCATCGAAGGGCCGCCGAGGGCTCCAGGGCTCTACAGTCCTTCGAGAGTTAGGGAGAGAGGGGGAGGGAAAGGCAGTGGAGAGGCTGCCGAGTGGCCACTGTGGTTACTGAATGGTGGAAACGGAACCCACAGAGCTGCGGGTTCGAAATAAGGGCAAGGTTGCCCATATTTCATGGATTTTTTTTAAAAAAACTAACTCACAATGAAGCCAGCAATGGGTTTGCCGGCTTCACCAAACCTATTGGTGGCTTCACTGAGTCGGATTTTTAAAAAAAACCTATGCAGTCGCCCCCGTTTTGAACCCATGGCCCTCTGATGGTCACTGCCAGCCTCCATCTCCCTCCCTCCCCTCCTCTCTCACTTCCTCTCTTTCCTTCTCCCTCATCCGTTTGATGCCGGCATTCCAAATCGAACAGCTGAACTGCACTAGTTTGCCATTGGTATGGCTCGGCATGCCCTGAACCATTCGGTTCAAGCCAATTTCTTAAACCCAAGTTAGTGGATTAGATAATGATGATAACATAAAATCTGAAGGAAAAAAAATGATAGTTTTGCCACCATAGTGAGAAATCGCATTATGCATGCAATGCACAAAACAAAGGATGAAAGGAGTATGGTGTTCAAATTAAGATTTCAAAATTTGATTATGAAATTGTGACTAAGGAATGTCTAAATTACATAGGAAGCATTAGAAGTTATTTTGATTGAAAAGAAGTACCAAAAGGCAATAAAGTAAAAATTATTGGAGCACAGTTAAAAGGACTAGAGTTTGTTTAGTGGAAAGATTATTAGGTTGAAAGAAAGAATAAAGAAAATGGAAAATCAGAACGTGCAATAAGATGATGGAGAAATGATAACATCAACTTTTACCCCATGACCTCAATCAAACTTTATATCAACCCAAGAGTTCAATCAATCAGCTTTGCAAAGTAAATTGTTTGAAGCTCGATCCTAACTGATATGTGAATGCACTCCAATTGGCAATATTTTTGGGTTTACTAGTAAAGTTTGCTATGGTATTGTGATGACCCAATCTGGCTGGGCTAGAGAGTTCTAGACTTGGTCCACTTGACCAACCCAGACACCAAGAAATGGCCCTAAAAAAAATAGAAAAGAAGACTCTCAATGAGTTTGGGATGGAATCAGAGTCCTACGACCAATGGGACCCTATGGTTCCTTTATGAGAAGGAACCCCTTTCCCTCCACAATATTCAACCTGTAAGATCTCTTCCCCTTTCTTCTTCTTTTTTCCTCTTTTTCTTCTTTTACCGGATACTTTTCACTATGCCCACCGGAATCATGGCCAAGACTTTACCAGAAATGATGTATGATCCCTTAATGCTCTAAATAATCTTCTCCCTATCCCTTCTAGTCCATGGAGCTTGGATTCCAGATAGTTATTGCCATAATTTCTTTGAAGAACAGAGCCTTTGATTTTCCTTTGTTTTTCATGATTTATTTTGGAAATTCCGGCACTAATCATCGCTGCCGACCATCGATCTAGGAACTTTGGCTCTGCTATCGTGGCCATAGCCATGATTGGCCATGGCCACCACTGGCTGGGCTCTCCCCTATTCCTGGAAAAGAGGGAAACATAAGTCCTCTATTTTGCCAAGAACCAAGGAAAGAGGACAAGAAGAAAAAGGAACATAAAAAAAAGAAAGAAAGAAAAGAAAAAAAAGAAAACGATAAGGAAAGAAGAGTCTATCTCTCATCTTCTCTCCTTCCTATCTCTTTCCACTTCTCTCTACTTTCTCTTTATAATTTTCTCTTTATAGATTGTTTCTCTCTCCACTATCTCTCTAGGACTATTTGATACAGTAAACATCTTCCCTTAATGATTTTGATCTAATCCTAGTGAAGAGGATCCTAATCTATGATTGCCGAATGGCATTCACCATCAATTGCATCCTAGCGTTTAGCATGACTCTTGATTTGTAGTTGATCAGTTAGATGCCCGAGATCAAACCGACCAAGATGTTGGGCGCTGCCACAGGACTAACGCTATGAAGATGTTGGGATTTAGGCTTTTATTCTTAAATTAATCATTGCTAATTTTAAATAGAATATGATTTTTGGATATTAGGCTCTGAGAAGGATTCTTGGAATTAATTGGATCTGCTAGTTGGTTTCACTAACAATTAATGCTTCATATCTTCAAGATTTATCAGCAAATTATATAGTATTTATATCATTGATTTTTAGTCATAGTTTTGTGATTTATGAATATGAAGCATTATATTTATTTGTTGAATTTATCTTGTTATAGAATACTATTTGATGTATTATCGAAGGTATTGATTCTATTATGGATTAGAATCAATTGATTTTGATTCTAGATGGTTGGCTTATTATTCAATTTGAAATATGAAATTAATTTTGTGGAAAAAGAGCTTTGATTCAAGATGGATTTTGACTCACAGCCTAACCATGTCTCGAAACCTTGTAGCAAAGGTTATGCATCGATATATCAATATCTTGTCAGTGGAGGTTATGCACTAATACATCGATCCCTACTAGTGGGATTATTTGCCGGTATATTGATACCTTGACAGTTAGGGTTGTGCGCTAACACATTAGCACCCTACCAGTGGGGGTTATATGCTAGTATATCAATATCCTGCCAATAGGGGTCATGCGCCGGTAATATTGACACCTTGCCAGCGAGGGTTATATGTTGGAATATCAACACCTTGCTAATGGAGATTATGACATTGGCATATTGATACCCTACCAGTAGGGGTTATGCATTAGCATATTGATACAATACTAGTAGGGGTTATATGTAAGCATATCAATACCCTGCCTGTGGGGTTATATTTGGCACTTTGACTATTTTGAGCTCAATATTTGGCCTAGCCACAAGATATAAGTATGGTCATGGTTCATAGCTATTAAGATAAACTAGATGTTCTAAAAGAAATTGATTTATGAACAAATTATGAACTTTGAAAAGACTGAATTTGCATGCTTCTTATTTTGATAGTGATGTATATTTTGAATTGGGTTTTGAAATAACATACTCTGCATGCTTATTGTTATATATATGGATCCCTGAACCATGCCGTACCGACCAGTTCGGGGCATACCAAACCGGACCGGCTAGCTACCAGCATGGTTCGGAAGTCCAAAATGGCACAACCGCCAGTCCGCCCCCCACCTAAATCGATCGGTTCAGGTCCAGTTCGGACCCAAACTGGGCTTTTACTATAGTAAGGGGAGTGCGATGTTTTTAACTTAACTAAGAGCTCTCAATTTGACCAAGAAGGTTTGGGAAAGCCTCGGGAAGCCTCGTTTAACGGTTCCAGACGATCCAAATGCCTAAAATCAAGAAGAAAACATCGATTAGAGGTATGTACATCCATCCTTTCCCCTCTTTCTCCCTCTTTTTTTTAAAATTCGTAGAAAATGAAAAAACAAGGAAAAACTCTGTCAATTTTTTTATTTTGGTATGATTTTAGAGTATGTTGTAAATCTATGAAAGATCTACACAATGATACAAAGATCATGATTTTTTATTAAATATATGATTTTTAAAATTAAAAATATTTTAAAATTAAAAAAATAATAAAAATAAAATAATTTATTAACAAATTATAAAAGTAGATTATTGTTCTAAGGTTTCTAAACTACTTTCATCATAAATTACGTATCGATTTATCCAAGTTTTGATACATCGTGTGAATAGTATCCTAGACCTAATTTTGAAGAAAAAGTGACATTTCATACATGCGTACTATCTTTAAAAGATATATATAGCATCTATAATAGAATCCTACATGAATTTAAGATCAAATTAATTTTTATAATCTTATTATTTTTTTAATTTTAAAAATTAAAAATATATATAATTAATTAAAAATAGAAAAATAAAATACTAATAATTTTATGTAATTATAGAGTTTATGTGCATTTTTAATCTTCAGGAATGGATCCATCGAGAAAGAAGGATCCGAAGCACGACATTGGTTGAGTGCATGGAGAAATACTCTCGGATCGGCATCTGTTGAGTTTGCCCTTAATTTTGATGATTAACAAAACGTTGAGTACATATTTTGTACTAATGTTTCAATTATGGTTGTGAGTTACAGGATACAGGCATCTCAAATTCTCAAAATGAAAGTATTCTGAAGCAAGGCAAAATTCATGTTTTCAGAAGTCTTCTCACCATGAAAAAGGCCTCAAAAATATTCAATTATGGTTCACATAAGTGTATTTAAAGTTTGATTATGTATCCTTATATTTTTGAAAGGCTTGGCACTCATTTTGGCAATTTTAAACTCAAGTGTCAACTCAAGTATTGCCAAGTGTCGACACTTCAGTGAATGGCATGCAAAAATCCTTGACTGGCACGCCAAGTGTCAACACCTGAGTTCCAAGTATCGATACCTGAGACACAAGTGTCGACACCTGGGAGCCAAGTGTCGACTCAAGGCCTGAGATTTTTTGAAAATACAGAACATGCCTTTTGGAGGGTTTTTGGGCCAAGTGTCGACACCTGTGCTCCAAGTGTCAACACCTGAAATTCAAGTGTCGACACCTGTAGGACCAAGTGTTGACACTTGAGAACCGAGTATCGACACTTGAGAGCCAAGTGTCGACTCACGAGTTATGACAGCTTTAACGGATCTATTTTTCTGAGTTGCAGATTTGTCTTTTCAAGCTCCCAACGGCTAATTTTGATCCTCCAACGGTCTCAAACCATTTTTTGGAAGTTTTTGAAGTATTTAAGCTTCACCAAACTCATTCATGAAGGAATTAAACTCTATTGAACACTCAAAAGTCAATATTCCCTCAAAAACTTCACTTCAAAAGCCATAAAGGAGAGATTCCCTGAAAAAGCTTACAAGCTTATCCTTTCATCATTCCAAAAAGAGAACTTGAAGAAGATTCCAAAAAGAAGACAAGACAAGCATCTACTAAAGCCTCAAAGCTTCACATTCTACTCTTTGAAGAGAGTTTGTTATGTTTTATTTATTGTATCTCTGAATTTATTTGTTTGACCTAGCTTCCAAGGGTTTCTTGAAAGTAGGTTATTGTCGTTGTTGGTGAGCCAAAGGGACAAAACCAACTAGGATTTGACTTGTGAGCCCGAAGACAAAACAAGTTGTAAAGGTTGTTGGTGAGCCTATGTGACAAAACCAACTTAGGTTTTGACTTGTGAGCCTTGTAAAACAAGTCGGTTGTAATCTTGGAGAGATTATAGTGGAATTCCCAAGGATGGCTTGGGGAGTGGATGTAGGTGCTTGATTTGCACCGAACACTATAAAACTTGTATTTGTATGTGATTGCTATTCTTATTTCTTGTTCTTAGCATTTAATTTTCTTTTATCCGCTGCACATCTTTGAGTTATTCACATTGCTCACAAACACTTCAAAGACCAGCACATAATTGCTATAATTTTTTAAAGACCCAATTCACCCCCCCTCTTGGGCTCCATTTCTAGGCAACAGCATCATTAGAGGTGTAGATGGTGCAATATAAAATTCAAGGATGGTGGGGTAACAAGGTTAAAGCAGTACTTAACTGGTAGCTATTTTGATATATCTACGTGCCAACAGTGTCCACAAAAGATTTGTCAGTTGATGAAGAAGTTATTTTGCTGATTTCAAAGCAAAGAAAGAATGTTGAAGAAGGCAGAGGTGGACTATCGAGCCATAGAACCACGTTCATATCACTCTAGGAAGTCAGAGGAAGTATCTATTCTTTCTGATGAAGAGACAGATGGAGGCTGCTATTCAGAAGAGCTTGTATGAGTAGAGGTAGCTAGAGGAGATGGCAAGCAGAGGGAGCAATTTGGACCGTCAGCTTTTGAGTCAGGGTCGGGTCAGGCTCTAGAAGTGTTGCAGGAGAGTTTGAGCCACAATTTAGGACCTTCTCAGTCAGAGAGCCCGTTAGGAGAGGAATCAGCCATATTACATCCATGTTATAAGTATTTGGTGGTAAAAAGAAGTCTTCCAAGAACATTCTAGCAGGAGCCATTATCCACAATATCGATCAACATGCCTTTCCTAGCAGAAATCCCAAGCAACTGAGAATTAATATTATGTTGAAAAAGAATAAGGATATATGGCAGGCTATCGGATCCTAGTTTTACTTCAGTCATATTCCAGCGCATACAGTAGACAACCCATATTATTGCTATGTTATTGCATCTATATAGGCTACTGGTGCATGTATAGGTCCTCCAGGATCGAGGGATATTTATGATTAGCTTCTTGATAGCAATAAAGAGCTAGAAAATTGGATTGCTTTTTATAAAAGTGACCCGTGTATGGATTGACAGTGATGTGTGATGGTTGGGCTGGTCCTACTAGACAAAGCATTATTAATTTCTTGACTTATTATGATGGAAAAAATTTCATAAATCTATTAATACTTCAAATCAGGTGCACGATATCAGCTATATCCTAAGATTGATAGAGGTAATTGAAAGGTGAGAGAGCAGAATGTTGTGCAGGTCATCATAGATAATGGACCATGGTATAGGTCCACAGGGCAGCTCTTGATGCAGCGATGATCGCATATTTTCTGAACCCCTTGTACTGCACATTGTATTGACCTCATGTTGATGGGTATTAGAAAATCCATAGGGTGCAAAAGATAGTTAAATTAGCACGGAGTATCACATGATTTATCTATAATCATAAATGGATCTTATCATTAATGCAAAATTTTACAGGAAAAGAAATATTGAAAGCAAGGATCACACCTTTTGCTATGAATTATATAGCACTTGATAGTCTTCTTAGCAAGAAAGTAGAGCTGTGTCAAATGTTTGTTAGTCTATAGTGGCAACAGAGCAAATATGCCAGGGCAAACACTGAGGAGAGCACTGTGAAGAACTTTGTGAAGAGACAGACATTCTGACAACGGGCCGAGAGGATAGTGAGGCTATCAAGCCTTATACGAGATACTTCGAGCCATGGACTTAAAGTGATATGCTCATATGGTCTTCCTTTATTATAAATAGATAGGAAAAATGAAAAGATCAAAGAGGCAGATCCATCACATGCTAATAAGCATATCTGTATCATTAATGGATGGTGGAGTTGTCAAATGAGTTCGAATTTGTATCTAGCAAGTACATGTAAATCATGAAGGCTCTAAAAATTTAAATTTATTTATATTTATACAAGTACTGAAAATGTATGTACAGCTTACTATCTGAATTCGAGATTCCAATACTTTATACTAGTCATGGCCATGGATAAATAGCATATATGTACCCTACGCAATTTATATATAAAATGGAGCCTGATCCAGATATCGTTGCTATGTGCCTAGAACAAATATTGTTAAGTATTTTTTATTAGCAATAACTTCCACAAGTAACACATGATAATATTTTTTTCCAGACAATTTTTTAAGAAGGGCACAGATTCTTTTGGATCCAATGTAACCATTATAAGTAAATCAAAGATGAATCCTGGTACGTACTAATAAATCTAATATTATATTTAAAATAATTTTTGATTTTGCTAAATCTGAAATTCTAAATAATTTAATATCTGTTGTAGCTGAATGGTGGGTGCATTTTGGTTGATTAGCAAAATATTTGATAAATCTTGCTATCAAGATCATTTTCCAAACTGTCATTGAGTAGATGTGAGCACAACTAGTCGACCTTCGACCTTATCCACTCCAAGCAGAGATACTATCTAAAATAAAAATGCCTCAATAATGTTGTATATGTATACTATAATTTAAGGTTGAGGCTAAAGTGCATTAAAAAGGAAGTTAATCTGAAATACTCAGATCTGACTACAAGTAATTATGTTGATGAGAATGAAGATCCGATGATTGGATGGGTCATGAGTCAACAACATAAGCCAGAGCTTGATGAGCTAAGATCACCTTCTCGACCAACCAGTTTTGTAGCTAATGAGACTGGGATGGATGCTAAACAATGGACAAGAATCAATATTCCTTATAGGGCTCTAGCAGATACATCATATCATTCCTTCTTGCCATCTATTTGGCCTAGAAATAGAGAAAAAGGAAAGGCAGTTACATCTTGACTGGAGCACTCAGTTCATTCAGATTCAAACACTAGGAAAAGCAGTGCTAGTGCTTCTAATAGTCGAAAATCTAGTGATCAAAGAGGGATCGGAGGACAGGAATGCAGGTGGCTATTGGTCTTCGATTCACCGGTGAGTCACAGTTTACTCATGCGACACAGGATATCTCTGAGTCAGGGCCTCAGCAAGAGATCTGCTATGAGTAACAATCCATCATATATACCTCCTAGGCTGAGCTTACAGGATTACCATGCTGCCTAGCTAGAGGCATTTACCAATCTTCCTACTGAGTACCAAAATGATCTAGATATTTGGACATCGATACTCGACCCGATTTTAAATATCAGTATGTAACTATGTTTATATTTCTTCTTTTTCTTCAATTAATTATTTATAATCTTGCTTTATGAAAATTTCTTAAAACATATTGCAGCATGATGGAGGCTACACAGCATTTCGTAATGATTTTTGATGAATTAGTCTTGAGGATATATCTATTTGAACCTCAAAACATTCAATAAATCAAAAATAATAATTTTATTCCCACGAGAGGACACAGCTACTAAGGAATCATCATCTATAATAAAGGACAAAATTGTTGAACCAGTGTTGAAAAATTGGAATAAGCTGATGTTAAAAGGATATGCCAATCATAATATCATCGAAGAGTTTAAACA
This sequence comes from Areca catechu, assembly GCA_021397845.1. Lineage (NCBI taxonomy): Eukaryota > Viridiplantae > Streptophyta > Magnoliopsida > Arecales > Arecaceae > Areca > Areca catechu. The sequence continues at coordinate 147,200,923 of CM038049.1, read as the reverse complement.
CAAACTTGAAGAAGCTGTACATATCAATTATCAATGAATGTCCCAGTTCCTCGAGATCTCAACCACTTCTATCATTGATTAAACTAATGCAAACAACTTAAAAAAATATAAAAATCCTAAAAAACCATTTCATATTAAAAGAAACAAAACAAACTTTTCTGGCATGCCTGTTTGAACCAGCATGCCCACCCATACCGTGTTCGTACGGTACCAGTACATACCGATCAGTGACCGACATGGGTACCAGTACCGAAATCAGGAACCTTTGGTTATATATATTATTTCTTGATTTATCTAGTTAAAATATTCATTGCTTACTAGGCTATCAAGATCATTATTCCATATATCACTATTTTTACAGATCTTGATAACTAAGATAGCATAAAAATATGTTCAAGAGAGTGACTAGAAGCAAAACTTGGATATTTTTTTTAGATTGGAAAGTTTATAGAAATTTGATAAAAGATCTTTTGAATATTGTTGGATTTTGAGGAACTAAATTTTGGATTTAGTTATTTAAATATGGATTTATTATTTAAATTTATTCTGCTATTTGTTTTATGATATTGTGAGCAAATGCCTTGCATGCTTGTGGGGAGTGTTCTCCATGAGTATGTGGCGATTGCTAAGACCCCTAGCTTGCAATCTCAAGTTAGGGGCATGACAAGTATGGTATGGGACTAAGGTTTTACATTCCAATTGGATGGGGGCATCCTGGCCATCCTATCCCATTCCTATAAGAAAACAGGACCATGACGGGCTTCGAACTCTAAAATCCATCCATCTAGGAAGAGAAAAAAAGAGGAAAGAAGGAAAAGAAGAATAAAAGGAAAAAATGAAAGCAAAGAAGAAGAAAAATGAAAAAGAAAGGAAAGGAAAGGAGAAGAAAAAGGAAAGAAAAGAAAGATAGATAGAGGAAAAGAAAGAAAAAAAGAAAGAGAAAAAAAAAGGAAAGAAGGGAATAAAGATGAAGGATATCCATTGCGGTGCATGATCAGTACTACTATCAGGATAGGATGGGACAACAGGATGTCCCATTCCATGAAAAAACTAGGACAACATTGTCCCATGGGATTTAAAACCTTGTATGGGACTATATTGTACCATTCTCCTAATCCTACATAGTCCAATACCAAGATTATGAACCTTGTGCTATACCTTAAGTCTTTCTAGTGTTATACATATTTCTTACAATGATCACTAAACTGGTACCGGACCTATACCGATCACTGGCCGGTACGATATGGTACTAGACCGTACTGTACCATATTAGTATGGTAGCAGTCTTAGTGAAACTGAGAGCCTTTCAGGCTCTTAGCTACATTAAAACCCCCAGCTACAGTGTCCGACTCGAACCAAGCTGAACCATACCGTTTCGATTCGGTACGGCTCAAGCCATACTATTTTGATCTAGTTAAAGGCTTTTTCATATGATCCGGGGCCCAGACTGTTTTCCATGGCTGAACCATGCTAGTTCTTGGTTGGTACAATTCAGTATGCCTTGAACCGAACGGTACGATCCGATTCGGAAAATCATGGTTTCTTATTAAATTCCTTTATTTTCAACATCATATCTTGGTTTCATTTAGTCTCTTAGGAGTAACAAATATCAACAAATTCCTATAGATGTTTAACTACTTTTGTCATCTAGCCTTAACTTTAAGGTGTTGTTTGGTTGGCCATAATTGGAGCTGCTTGCATCTCTAATTATGCCTAATAAGAGGTGTTGTTTGCTTTGCTATAATCAATCTAACAATTGCAAGTGTAATTGCCAAGAGATAGAATTTTGACTCCGTGCTAAATTAGCTATAGGATGAGTTATTGCATCACAAGGTATTTCAATATTCATGATGTCTTTGAGATAGCAACAACACACCACAAATCCATCACTCCCTCCTCAAATTGGATAATGACTCCCTAGACTTGACCTCCTTTGACAAGTCCCCCGCAACCCTACCTCCAAACAAAAAAAGCAACCCTCTCTTCTCCATCCATTTTCATCTCCTAGGCCTTGATGGCCAAGGGCTTACCTCCATGCTACAAATGCAACAAAACCTGCTTCCATCTCTTAATTTCCCAAAATGTTCTTCTCGCAATGACTTCCAAAACGTAGAGATTGAACAGACTAGAAATAACTCTAAGTGAGAACTATCAAACATAGAACTACGGTTACATCATTTGTAGGTGAATGCTTCCAAACAAATGCTTATAATGTTAACCAAGGTTTTAAGTCCTGAGGGATGGGATTGTCCCAGTTCTTCCATGGAACAAGACGTGCCTCCATCCCACCCCGTCTTGACACTTAGGATGGAGAATGTCCTGAGATGTTCCAACAAGGATACTGGGATGATGGCGGGATGGCCCAGTCCCAACACATAAGATGGTTCCCCATCCCGTGTCCCACAGGATGTCCCACTAGGACCTGAATCCTTGATGTTAATACATATGTAATTGCTACAATTCCATATATATATATATATGTAACCTATAACCATACTGCAACTTCAACTACGAGGAACCAAACTAACATGCCCTCCACAACACAAATCTACTAATAAACAATCATTAAAATCTATGATTGTGACATTGTGTAAACTTTGACAGTTCATCTTTAAATTTCAAACCTCAGAAACTTAGGATGGATTATTTTTCATCGCCCCATTTATATAGAAATTCCTTATCATCAATTCATTTAATTTGGGAAAAATATATGAATTAAATGGACACCAAGGTATTTTATTTTATTCTAGCATGTCAAACAAGTCTTTGTTCTATAATTCTAGAATAGAATCTCCCTTTCAAATATCAATTTTGCATCCAAATCTCATCTTTACAAGGCCATTTTAGTTAAAACTCAAGTCCAAACCAAAATTCCAGCAACCTCTATAGGTTTATTCCTCTCTTCTGAACCCTGTTGTCCTCTTCTAAACCCATTTCTTCACACAAACTGTCCTATAGCAGGACTGATAGTAAGTATTCAAATTTTAGCAAGTTAAACATAAAAAGAAAATGTGATGAATAAGCCACTTTGCACCAAACTTTCAGAATTTGAGAACATAAACACAGCCAGCTTCAAAGACATGGCACATCAAACATTGCCTCAACTACCAAAAGAAAGCATGCTTGGTTAAGCCCATGAGAAAAAAATGTCAAAAATTTTAAAACGTAGTTTTGCACCTGTAGCACACTTTGAGTGGCACAATCTTCACCAAGTGGCTTCAAACAAATATCAGTAAGGGATACTGTAGATCCAGAAAAATTTGCTCGTAGACCATCAATCTTTCAAAAGTAGCCAGCAATCAGAAATGAGCATCCATGTTATGTAAGGTGGGAAGAATTGGATGATGATTGTCTGCATACCAGTACCTTTTTTTGTATTTCAAAAAGCAACTTTATACTTTTATCTGTCACAATACTAGGTGGCTTCTCATGCTGTGAAAATGGTACGGCAGCTAAGATGAGCTGTAGCAGAAACAATTATTTTATTAACACTAAATTAATCACTAAAGAACAGAACAAAATAGCCAATGAAAGAGGCTGACATAATTGTGTTATCAAAGTGTATACCTGAAGGAAGCTAAATATTTGTCAAAATCAACATCAACAATGCACATTAAGATAGACACAATAGTTTCACATAACTAATGTAAAGCACATGAATTGATAACCAAAATATACTATTGAAAAAGATGAAAAAATACATATGACAAAATAAGCTCATAAAGGAGTTTGAATTCAGCAAAACTATTAAGGAACATCTAACCATCAAAAGGAAAACATTTCGTGCTCTAGTATTGATATTGTATTCTCACTACATAACACCCCTTATGAATATTCACCAATGAAAAACTAACATTCTCTCTCTTGCCAATTTATCCTCAAGTAAATCCATCTTTTTTATCTTTTAGATACATTTGGTAGTCAAACTCTTTTAGTTGATATAAAGTATAAACCACTTCTTTTGCAAGTAAGCAAGGCCCAAGGAGACTTCAAAAAAAAATAGAACCTCCCACTATCTTATCTGGATCAAACATGCCCCTCAATCAAAAGGAAGTGACTCAATTTTATCAAATAATCTAAAGAAATATTAACCCATTATAGGCCTTCACTTAAGTCTATGTTGCATTCATGATTCACCAAATAATGAATGTAGTAACAGAGGCTTGGACTATGTCACATAAATTAGCCATCAAGGATTTAGGTCCCGACGGGACATCTCACAGGACACCGGGACGGGGTATTATCCCATGTGTCGGGACAAAACATCCTGCCAGCATCCCAGTGTTCCAATCGGGACATCTTGGGACATTCCCTGTCCGAGTGTCGGGACGGGGTGGGACGCTGACGCGTCCCATTCCAGAAAAAAACCAGGACAGTCCTGTCCCACGGGATTTAAAACCTTGTTAGCCATAACCCATAACAACTGTGAATGAAACACCTTCTCTTAAGGAAGTTAAGGCAATTCGAAAACAGAATATAAAAGAATATCCAACTAAACTCTGGGAAAAGGATAATGCTAGAGCCAAGATTGAATTGATAGACCCAAATAAATAGAAAGTATAGAACTGATGTCCTATAGTCTTAGGGTGTACAGGAATTTAACATACAAATACAAGAAATCGCAGAAAAGGGGTTGGTAAGAATGTTAGAATCTCCTAGTTCTTCGCCTGCTTTCAAGGTAAGAAACTTTAGTAAAACTAAAAATGTAAAAGCTCACATGGTGATAAACTATAAAGTCAGGTTGCTATATTTGATGGATATTTTCTGCCCAGTACAGGTACTGCACAGAAGCATTGGTAGACAGGATACAAAGACAAGAAAGAAAGATATTTAGTAAAAACTGTTGTGAAAATTTTAAATTATGCTGAAGCAATGTGGTTTTTAGAGAAAAAAATCCTCGGAAAACACAAAATACTGTCCGCTAAAAAACACTTGGGAGAAAATAAGAAAAAAGAAATCTTAGAAAAAGTAAAACAGCCATCATGACCAAAGGGTACCAACAAAATACAATGCTGGCTAATCAAAAGCACTTGGCTTTCCATATCCCAATTCCCAAGACAGTACTTTGTGATGATCTGAAAGAGAGCCATTCTAGCTAGTGAAAGTAGTGGTGCAAGAATCCCCAGATCTCAAGATTTTGGAATGACCCAATCCCCGTAGAGTAATTCTTTGTGCACCGCGTGCGGTGCAGTAAATACGTGGCCCGCACCGCGTATTTTTATTGGTCCAAATGTATCCGCGGTGGCATGATAGGATGGGAGTTGAGCATGGCTAGCATTAATTACCGTTCAGCTTTTATTTGAAATTTTCGTTCAGACCAAAATATCCTGAAACAGTATTACGACACCCTAGTTCAAAAGCTACGACACCCTAATTCAAAAGCTACAATACCCTAGTTCAAAAATGACCTGAAACAGTATTACGACACCCTAGTTCAAAACTTACGATATCCTAGTTCAAAACCTACGACACCCTAGTTCAAAAATGACCTGAAACAGTATTACGACACCCTAATTCAAAACCTACGACATCCTAGTTCAAAACCTACGACACCTAGTTCAAAAATGACAACAATGCAGAAAATATGAAACAGTACTACGACACCCTAGTTCAAACCTACGACATCCTAGTTCAAAAATGACTTGAAACAATATTACGACATCTTAGTTCAAAACCTACGACATCCTAATTCAAAACCTACGACACCCTAGTTCAAAAATGACTTGAAACTGTATTACAACCAGGGTTCACCGAACTGTGCCGAACCGGTCGGTTTGGGGCGTGCCGAACCGGACCGGCCGGCGGCCGGCCGGCACGGTTCGGATGTAAAAAATGGCACGGCCTCCAAAAACCAAAAAAAAAAACGAACCGGACTCGTACCGGTCCCGAACCGATCGAAACGGGCCCAAACCGGCCGGTTCAGCCCGGTTCGGCTCGGTACGGGTATGGGAGAGGGTGGGGGGGTTGTTTGTTTTTTGTGTCACATGGCTACAGTGTAGCCATGTGATTTTCAAAGGGGGGGCCGTTGCTGCCTTTCCTTAATTAAGGAAAGGTGACACAGAGAGCTTAAGAGCTCTCTGTGTTCTCTGCAGCGACGCACGAAGGAAACCAAGAAAAAAAATACGTCCTCCGATTTCAACCCAATTCAACCTGCAAAAATCGAAGGGATAGGTAGAATCTAGATCCGTATATCCTTCTTTTTCCGTATTTTCGTCTTTCGTAGGGTTAAATTTTATTAAAATCCGTGCAAATTAGAAAATTAAGAAGAAATGTTGTCAAAATTTATTTGTTGGCAATGATTTTAGAGTATGTGGTAGATCTAGGATAGATCTACACAATGATACTAAAATCTTAATTTTTTGTTAAGTATATAATTTTTTAAATTAAAAATTAATTTTGAATTAAAAAATTATAAAAAAATAATTATAAAAAAACTGTAATTATAAATTATTAATTTAGGGCTTGTAAACTACTCTCACTATAAATTTCATGTCGATTTATTCAAGTTTTGTGCATCTCATGAATAGTGCCCGTAGGACTTAAATTGAAAAAAAAAATGACTTTTAATGCATTCTAGGCTCTTAAAAAATTATATGTAACATGTATGATGGAATCCTACATGAATCTAAAATTTAAAATTTTTTTTATTTTTATTTATTTATTTAATTTTTTTAATTAAAAATAAAAAAATTAAATTAAATTTTAAAAATTAGGTTAATTAACTGTTAATTAATAAACATTATTATTGACCTTATATATAATTTAAATATTCATGTATGGATCCATCAAGGAGGAAGAAGGATCCGGAGCGGGATATTGGTCGATCACATGGAGAGATGCTCTCGAGTCGGCATCACTGGAGGTGTAAATGATGCAATACCGAATTCAAAGGTGGGGGATAACAAGGTTGAAGCAATAATTGGCTGGCAGCTATCCTGATGTATCTGTATGCTGATAGTGTCCACAGGAGGTCCGTCAGTTGATGAAGAAATACTTTGCTGATTTTAAAACTGAGAAGGAAAGAACAGCAAAGAAAAAGGAGGTGGACCGCAGAGCTGCAGAACCACCTTCTTATTACTCTAGGGAGTCAGAGGAAGCATCTATTCCTTCTGATGAGGAGGCAAAGATGGAGGCTGCTATTCAGGCGAGCTTGTATGAGCAGAGGCAACAGGAGGAGGCAGCCAGGCATAGACAGCGATTCGGGCCATCAGCTTTTGAGTCAGGATCCGGATCCGCTTCTGCTAGTGCTCCAGGAGAGTCTGAGACATAGTTTAGGGAGACCTCCTCAGTCAGAGAGCCCGTCAGGAGAGGCACCAGCCGTATTGCATCCATGTTGGGAGCATTTGGCAGTAGGAGGAAGTCTACCAGGCCCAGGGATATTCCAGAGGGAGCCACTATCCATGATGTCGATCCACATGCATTTTCCAGTAGAGATTCAAAGCAACAAAGGATTGACGCAATGCTGAAGAAGGATATGTGGCGGGCCATCTCCTCCTGGTTTCATTTCAATCATATCCCAGTCCATGCAGCAGACAATCCATATTATCGATCTGCTATTTCATCTATACAGGCTGCTGGTGCAGGTGTAGATCCTCCAGCATCAAGGGATATCTATGATCATCTTCTGGACAGCAATAAGGAGGAGCTAGAAGGATGGATATCCTCATATCAGAGCAAGTGGCCTATGTATGGATTGACGGTGATGTGTGATGGTTGGACTGGTCTTATTAGACGGAGCATCATCAATTTCTTGACTTATTGTGATGGGAAGACGTTTTTTCAGAAGTCTATTGATGCTTCAGATCAGGTGCACGACGCCAGTTATATCCTCAGATTGATGGAGGAGGTGATTGATCAGGTGGGAGAGCATAATGTCGTGCAGGTCATCACTGATAATGGACCACAGTACAGGGCCGCAGGGTAGATCTTGATAGAGCAACGGCCACATATTTTTTGGACCCCTTGTGCTGCACATTGTATAGACCTCATGTTGATGGATATTGATAAAATTCGCAGGGTGCAAAATTGTTGAGCCAGCACAGTCTATCACCAGATTTATATATAACCATACATGGATCTTATCATTGATAAGGAGCTTTACAGAGGAGAAATATTGAGACCGGGGGTCACAGGTTTGCAACTAATTATATTGCACTTGATAGTCTTCTTTAGAAGAAAGCAGAGCTGCATCAGATGTTTGTCAGTCAGGAGTGGCAGGACAGCAGATTTGCCAGGGCAAATACTGAGGGAAGCAATGTGGAGAATTTGGTGACGAGACAGACATTCTGGCAGCAGGCTGAGAGGGTAGTGGAGGCTATCAAGCCTCTATATGAGGTACTTCGTGCCGTGGACTCCGAGAGGTATGCTCAGATGGGCTTCTTATATTTCATGATGCAAAGGACAAAAGAAAAGATCTATGAGGCAAATCCATCACATGCACATGAGTATATCCGGATCATTGATTGATGGACGATGGAGTTATCAAATGAGTTCAGATTTGCATCTAGTAGGTACGTAGTATTTTATGAAGTCCCTAAAAATTAAGTTTCAATTAGATTCATACAAGTACGCTTGACTGATTCTAAAAATATATGTGCAGCTTACTATCTAAATCCGAGATTTCAGTACTCCGTACCGAACATTGCCATGGATGAGGATCTTATGTCTGCCCTGCACAATGTTATATATAAGATGGAGCTCGATCCAGATATCGCTGCTATGTGCCTTGAAAAAGTTAGGTTGAAATTATTGAATGATTTTTAATAGCATTAATTTCAACAAGCTAACAAATTTTTTTCTGACAGACGAAATTTTTTAGGGAGGGCACAAAATCGTTTGGATCCACTGTAGCGGTCAGAAATAAATCAAAGATGAATCCTAGTAGGTACTACTAAGGAGTAAGTCTAATTGAATATCAGCTGCAGATCTTGCACGTGGAGTAGGATCCTTGAATGTATCTGGATCATCCTCATATTCAGGATCCTCTTATCCGCAGCGACCGGCAGCTTATGGTCCATATGATCCATATGGTGCATCCGAGACATCAGCATCCAGTGGTTATTATCCTGGAGCATCTTATGCATCTAATTTTGTTGCTGGTATATTTAGATTCCCCCCAGCACCTGCACTGCCATATCGTCAGTCTCTGGACAGCTCTCAGAGTCGGGACATCAGAGAGGGATCTGCGATTAGTTATGACCCGTCACGCATACCTCCTGGGATGAGCTTAGAGGAGTATCATGCTGCCTGGCAAGAGGGATATGCCGACTTTCCTACGGAGTACATACATGATCCCTATATTTATGGACATCGTCACTCTACCCGATTCTAAACATTGGTATGTAATTATATGTTTATGACACATTTTACTTTAATTAATTGCTGATAATCTCAGTTTAATTATCAATTTTTTTTATTTCAATTGAAATAGTTCTAAATATTAGTATTTAGTCCTAAACCCTAAAGCGGTACGCCATCCTAAACCCTAAATCCTAAACTGGCCTAAATCCTAAATCCTAAACCCTAAACCGGCCTAAACCCTTAAAAAATAAATCCTAAATCCTAAACCCTTAAAATTAAAATAAATACCTTAAACTTAAAAAAAAACAAAAAAAACCCCAAAAAAAAATTTGGGCGTACCGGTTTGGACCGGTACGCCCGCCGTACCGTGTGTCGGCATGATACGGTTCGGTACCGAACCGGTACCGGTCGGCCACCGGTACGGCACCCGGTACCGGTTCGCCGAACCTTGATTACGACACCCTAGTTCAAAATCTACGACACCCTAGTTCAAAATCTACGACACCCTAGTTCAAAACCTACGACACCCTAGTTCAAAACCTACGACACCCTAGTTCAAAAATAATAACCATGCAGAAAATATGAAACAGTATTACGACATCCTAGTTCAAAAGCTACGACACCCTACTTCAAAAGCTACGACATCCTAGTTCAAGCAACATGATGGAAAAAAAGGACTAGAGGGAAGGGTATTTTGGTCTGGACAAAATTTCAAATAAAAGCTAAACGCTAATTAATGCTAGTCACGCTCAGCTCCCGTCCCATCATGCCACACGGATATATTTGGACAAATAGAAAAATGCGGTGCGGGCCACATTGAATTTACTGCACCACACGCAGTGCACAAAGACTTTTCCATCCCCATATCCCTCAACACAACCCACGTTTCATTACAGCTGCCAAGGCTGGAAAAGCTCATAACAAATGAAAGTGAGTTTATGCTGCGTAAGGGCCCGGTCCATTAACCAGCCCCAAATATTGCAAAGGCCCAAAAGATTTCATAGGCCCAAAAGATTGCATAGGCCTAGTCATGCTCAAATCCCAGAGCAAAACAAAATAAAGAGAATGAAGAAGACGACTCCTGATGGGAATCCACTTCTCGCCAATCCCATTGGAATACAAACTTAGAGACCGTTAGACTAGCAATCGGTCTATTTAAAGGCCTCTTTCTAAAGAATCCCGATCCATTACTAGCTAGAACGCTCGAGAGGTTGGCAATTTTCCATGGGGCGTGCTCGGTGAGTCGCCACCAATTCGGTATCGGAAGGTTACTTTCCCTTAATCTCTCTCATGGTCATCTCCGATTCTTGGTTGTGTTGATGCAGGGGCATGCTCGGGCTGTCGAGGGCCAAAACTGTCAAGGTCACTGCCATCGAGTTGCCGGCTTAGAACCCTTCCCTTGTGGCTCGTCGTCCAGTCATCGCAATTGCCATTACTGCTATCACGTGGGTCACCACCATGGGAGGTGGCCAGCCTAGAGTCCTCCCCCTTTCCCTTTTCCACGAAGAAGAAAACGAGAGGGTAGTGGAGGGAAAAAAAGATATTATTGACTCTTTTTCCTAGTCTCTCTCTTCCCCTTCTCTCTCTACATGGTTTATAGGATCCAGTCAAGGGTCAAAGACTTGTCATTTGTGGACCTCAGGTGGACCCTACTGAGGGATCCTGGACCAATTTTACAAGCGACTATTCATCTTGTCGGCCTCCACCCAAATTTTAATTGCCTATCCATGAACCTCCATCCTAGTTTTCATTGGCTATCCATGGACTCATCATTGACAATCTTTGATTTTTTATCCATACCATGATTGGACATCCATTTATTGATATGAAGAATTTGGTTACTTAGTTCGGATTGATTAAGGGTTGCTAGATGCTGGGTACCTAGTCAGCCTCATCCACATTATGCCTATTTTCTTTGATGATCAGTATTGATTTTATGTGGAGGTGCGATTGATTGGACAATAATGCTGAGCAAGGTTTTACACTTTAGTTATTCAATCAAGGTAAAACCCTAACTTCTTATTTAATTATTTAATCTCGAATTAGCCAAGATAGGAAAAAAATTAGATTTAAGAGTAATTCAATTTTAGAGATCTAAAATTAAAGAACTAACAATAATGTATTTATTTCTTATGCTAATGTTTGATCAAGGATTAGATGGATTTATACTATTGATTGGCATACTAGACCATGGACTAGTAAATAATTGTATTGAGTTGTCATCAGTAGAGATAAGAATCCCTATACATGATTACCATTATATATATTATTTATATTTGTATTATTGGATTTGCATCGTTGGTTTTATATCGTTGGATTCGTGTTGATGGATTGGGCTTTGCATGAGTCTTTGTCGTTCTTATATTTTTTCGACATGAATACACTATATGTTGACTATATATGTATATCAAAGATTGATAATGTGGTTATATAGATATGATACGCTTATCTAGAACATATTGTTAAATTGGTATTGGTATGATAAAATCAACATATAATAATTAGATGGATAAGAAAGTCATGTGGATAGTCTCCATGGGCTTATACATGGAATAGCCTCCAGAAGCTTATGCCTAGGACAACCTTTAATAACTTATGTTTGGGATAGCCTCCATGGGCTTACACATGGCATAGCCTTTAGGAGCTTATGCCAGGGATAGTCTCCACAAGCTTATGCATGGAAAAGCTTCCACAAGCTTATGTGTGGATAGCTTCCACGAGCTTATATATAGGATAATCTCTAAAAACTTTTGTCAGGATAGCCTCTACGATTTATACGCAGGAATTCGATTGCCAATCATGGACGAGGCATGATCTTGGTTAGTCCAAAGCTAGGAAATAAAATTAGCAAAACCTAGAATTTTGATAAGAGAAATGAATGATAAGATAAATGGCTAAATAAAGGTTTCACTGGTTAGCATGTTGTGATGTCTCTTTTGATAAGACGGATATTTGAATGCTTGTTTACGCAGATGTTTGAGTTATTCAGGATATTTGATGTGAACTTTTATTCATTATATTTTCACTCGATTATTACTTACTACTGCTTTTTTAAATTGTATTATTATATTGAGTGGATGTGCAGAGATTCTTGCTAGGCTGTAAAGCTCACAACCCTCCTCCCCTTTTCTTTTTAAGATTACAGGATGCTTGTGCTTGGCTATTGTTGGGATCATGGTTGAAAATTGAACAGATAGAGCATCATCAATACCAATCAGGTGATTTAGTTTTGTAAATTGAACAAGTTTTGTTATTTGTTAATATAAAATATATTGTTATGAATTGAGATCATTAATATTTATGAAAATTTGAAGTTGTAATGGATTTTAAGATGTTGCCTAGAAAGTGTATGGCCATGACACTTGGCCGACCCAGGTGCTGGGTTCAGGGCATGACATGCCAATCCATATTCTTGTATGCAAGAATGGGCATACGTACCCCTTAACCCATGCCCAATCTTGTCTAAGACATGATCAAAGGCATGAATCTGATTCCAAGAAGAGAATTGCACTGTATCTTACAAGATAGATAATACATGTCTTGTCAAAAGTTGATCACATTCACATAAGAATATTTAAAAGTAAAAGATAAACCACGTAACATATTTTGTGTTTTATTCTCTAAAGGCCACAATCTTTTATTTCCTTCAATAGAACCAAATTCTAATAAAGAAGCTATGGCACAAAGAACAGTTGTTATATAGCATACTTTTAAAACAACATAGTTAAGAATAAGCAAGCACCTGTTCAATTCTATAAAAAGGGGCAAGGTGGCTGTCAAAATATTGCTTTTCCTCAGCAGCCTTACTTCCTGGACCCACCCAGAGCTGCAAAAGAGCATAGAATAAAGCCAAACCTAATACAGCTGGAAAACACTATTCTAAAGCCTTATAAGATGTACCACAGTACAAACATCCATGCAGAATAGATACAGGAGGTATAAGTTAGCATTATCTAAGCAACATCTCCTTAGCTAAAAATCAGTAGAAGTAGTCCAACAACATAAATTTGATGGTGAAGAACTTGACTTTTCCTAATTTTATTTCTTGAAATAGAAATTATTCATGTAGATGATACTCAAAAACTCAGGATGTCACATCAACTATCATTCAGCATAATGTGCATGAAATATGGAACAAGAAAAGGATACACATTTGTAATACCAAAATTGTGGCCTTTAGGATAGATAAATGGCACAAGCATTTGGTGATCATACATTATTACATGTAATAAGGTACACAGGTAATTGGACTGGAATCAATTCATCTACTATCTGAGATAGACTGGGTAATATTTGCACTTGCAGAACGACAAGAATATGTGACGGGAAGCAAGAGATGATACCTTTTCAGGTCGTGTCTCAACCTTGAAATGGATTAGACCTATGCAAAGGAGAAGAGGAACAGCCAGTGACAAACACAAAACAAGAGTTGGATTTCTGGAAACAAGGATCCATAAATCCTGCACAGAGACAAGATAATTGATATTATAATAAAAACAATACTTGGTAAACAATATAAATTCAATTACAAAATGGACACAACAACCTGAAAAATTCAATATATAACCTTGAACAACAGAAGGACGCAGCATCGTAACTACTGCAGGAGCCTCTTCAGATACCTGAAATTGAACATCAAAATTTTATGATTTTTATCAAATGTTTATAATAAAATATGCATTTGGTGATTTTAATTTTAAAGAAAAATGGCATGTCAGCAATGATGAAGATAAAGAAAGAGTGCTATAAATGAACTATCTCAAATTCTACAAACCACCAGACACAGATAAATATGACTAGTTGTATCTCATATATTACATTGTTGATAGATAATAATTATGCACGAAGTCGTTCTTTGAATTGAAATACCTCAACACAACAGGACCTTAATCATGATCATTTGCATATGTAAATACTAGATAGCAATACCAAAATATGTGCATAGAGTTCTTAAGTATTGTTAGAGATCTCACTATATTTCATATAACTATATTTGGTTATAACTTATAACCATATATTAAAATCTCACTACATTTAGTATGTATCCAAGAAAGATCTCACCATATTTAGTATAACCATATTTGGTTATAACCAAATATCAAGATCTCATCATATTTGGTATAACCATATTTGGTTATAACCAAATATGAAGATCTCATCATATTTCATATAACCATATTTGGTTATAACCATATATTGTAAAGTTCCAAGTTTATTGTTATCTAGTACCTATAAAGGCCCTTTGAAAAGCTAAAAAATAATAATAACAATTCTCTTCCTTATATTTCTTTACATGGTATCAGAGCATGGTTTCATGGATTCCTAAACCTTTAGGTTGCGTTTGGTGGATCGCCAGGAAATTCTGAATGGTACCGCCTCCCCGCCGATACGGCTCCCGGTACCGATACCGGTACCGGAAACCTTGCTATGTCGTATGAGTAAACTGCAACTCACAAGTGAATCGAAGACCAATAGCCGCCTGCATCTATCTTCCGGCCCCTTCCCGATTACTAGATCCTCGACTATCAAAAAAGTACGAGCACTGCTCTTCCTAGTATCTGAATCTGAATGAACTGAATGCTCCTATGAAGATGTAATTATCTTCTTTTTTCCTCTATCTCTGGTCTGAATAGATAGCAGAGATGGATGATGCAATATATTTATTGAAGTCCTGTGAGGAATATTGCTTCTTTCTCATTATTTAGCATCCATCCTAATCTCGTTAGCTACAAAACTAGCTGATCGAGGAGATGATCCTAGCTTATCAAGCTCTGGCTCTATGCTGACTCATGATCCATCCCATCATTGGATCTTCATCCTTATCAACATAATTACTCACAGTCGAATTGGAGTATTTCAAATCAACTTCCTCCTCAATGCACTTTTGTCTTAACCATAAATTATAGTGTACATATATAAGATGAGGCATTTCTATTTTAGACGGTTCCTCTGCTTAGAGTGGATAAGACCGAAGGTCGACGAGTTATGCTCGCATCCACTCAATAACACATCTAGGAAGGATCTTGATAGCAAGATTTTTCAAATATTTTAATGATCCACCAAAATGCATTTGCTGCAAAAGATATTAAATCATTTAGATTTTCCAATTCAACAAAATCAAAAATCATTTTGAATCTTAGACTTATTAGTATCTACCCAGATTCATTTTTAATTTACTTCTGACGGCTACAATAGATCTAAAAAAATCAATGCCCTTTCTAAAAAATTATCTGAAAAAAAATTGTTGTTATCATCTATTACTTATGAAGTTACTACTAATAAAAATCACTTAACAATTTCAATCTAACTTAATTGTTCCAGGCACACAGTAGTGATATCTGGATTGGGCTCCATTTTATAATATAACATGTGTAGAGCACACATAAGCTATTCATCCATAACATATTTGGTATAGAGTATTGAAATCTCGAATTCAGATAGTAAGCTGTACATACATTTTCAAAATTAGTCAAGTGCACTTGTATAAATACAAAAATTTAAATTTTTGAAACCATCATGATTTACAGTATCTTGCTAGATACAAATCTGAACTCATTTAATAACACCACCATCCATCAATGATCTGGATATACTCATTGACATGTGATGGATCTGCCTCTTTGATCTTTTTCTTTGTTCTATCTATCATGTAATAAAGGAAGCCCATCTGAGCATATCATTTTGAATCCACAGCCCGAAGTACCTTATATAAAGGCTTGATAGTCTCTACTATTCTCTCGGCCTATTGTCAGAATGTTTATCTCATCATTAAGTTTCCACAATCCTTCTCAGTGTTTTGTGCTGGCATATCTACTTTACCATCATTCTGGACTGAATAATATATAATGCAGCTTTACTTTCTATAAAGAAGACTATCAAGTACTATATAATTTATAGCAAACCATGTGACCCTTGGTCTCAATATTTCTCCCCATCTACATTAATGATAAGATCCATGTATGGTTGTAGATGAATATGGTGATACTTTATGATAATTCAACTATCTTCTGTACCCTACAAATTTTTAATATCCATAAATATGAGGTCAATATAATATGTAGCACAAGGGAACCAGAAAATATACTCACCACTGCATCAAGAGCTGCCCTACGAACTTATACTATGGTCTATTGTGTATGATGACCTGCACACATTCTGCTCTCCCACACCTGATCAATCACCTTCACCATCAAGCTGAGGATATAGCTGATGTTGTACACCTGATCTGAAGCATCAATAGATTATGAAAAAAAATTTTCATCATAATAAATCAAAAAATTAATGATGTTTCGTCTAGTAGGATTAGTCCAATCGTCATACATCACTGTCAATCCATATATAGGCCCTTAATTTGATAGGAGGCAATCCAAGTTTTTAGCTCCTTATGCTATCAAGAAGCTGACCATAATATCTCTCAATCCTGGAGAATCTATACCTGCACCAGTAGCCTGTATTAATGCAATAGCAGAGCGATAATATGGATTGTCTGCTACATGCATTGGAATGACTGAAGTAAAACCAGGATTCGATGGCCTATCACATATCCTTCTTCTTATCCTTTTTCAGCATAGTATAAATCTTATATTACTTAGAAACTCTTCTAGGAAAAGCATGTGGATATACATTGTGGATACTGGCTCCTGCTGGAATGTCCCTGGAAGACTTCTTTCTACTATCAAATACTCCGAACAGGATCAATAGGCTAATTCCTCTATTGACAGCTTTATGATTGAGAAGATCCTTCTAAACTGTGCCTTAGACTCTCTTGCAACATTCCAAAATCCGATCCCAACCCTAACTTAAAAGTTGACAGCCCAAATCACTTCTCTGTCTGGCCATCTTCTCTAGCTGTCTCTACTTATACAAGCTCATCTGAATGGCAGCCTCCATCTATGCCCCTTCATTGAAAGGAATAGATGCTCCCTCTAACTTCCTAGAGTAATATGAAGGTGGTTATATGGTCTTCTTATTATTTTTTTCTTTTTCTGCTTTAAATCGACAAAGTGCTTCTTCATCAACTATTGGCATAAAGATACATCAGAATAGCCGCCAGCAAGTACTGCTTCAACTTTATTATCCCACCCTCCTAAATTCTATATTGCACCATTTATACCTCCAATGATGCCAGCCCGAAAGAATTTTTGAATGCACCCACCATGTCACCGTTCTGAATCCTTCCTTCTTATGAAAATATTTCTAAAGATTAAAAAAATATATAACTTAATCATTACATAAAATTAATTAATATTTTATTTATCATTTTTTATTTTTTAATTAATTATATATATATATTATATTATTATATTTTATTTATTATTTAATAATTTATATATATTTTTTAATTTTAAGAATAAAAATATAAAAAAATTAATATTATAAAAACTTGATTTGATCCTAAATTCATGTATAATCATATATGGATGCTATATCTATTTTTTAAAATAATGGGCATGCATGAAAGATCATTTTTCCTTCAAATTAGGCCTAGGTACTATTCACATGACACATCAAAACTTTGATAATCGATACGAAATTTATTATAAAAGTAACTTAAAAATCTTAGAATAATAATCTATTTTATATATTTTTTTAATAATTTATTTTATTTTTAATTAATTTTTAATCCAAAAATTTTTTTAATTTAAAAATCAAATGCTTAATAAAAAAATCATGATCTTAGTATCATTATATAGATCCTTCATAGATCTACACATACTCTAAACTCATGCCAAAATAAAAATTTGATGAAGTTTTTCCTTGTTTTTTTATTTTTTATGGATTTTTTAAAAAGAGGGAAGAGGGAGAAATAGGGAAAATGATTGATATATCATATACGTACCTTTAATCGACATTTTTTCTTGATTTCAAGCATTTGAATCGACCGGAACTGTCAAACGAGCATTTCCAAGCCTTCTTTATCAAATTGAGAGCTCTCGATTAAGTTAAAAACACCCCACCCCCTTGCTATAGCAAAACCGGTTCAAACCCAAACCAAATGAAATGGCATGGTTTGAGTGCCGAAACTGTGCCGTTTTAGTCTATTCAGGGGGTTGGGGCAGATCGGTGGCTGTGTCGTTTTGCATAGCCAGACCGTGTCGGTAGCCAGCTAGTCCGATTCGATACATCCCAAATTAGTCGGTATGGCACAGTTCAAGGAACCATGGATTAAAGTCTTCTAATATGTTTTTAGGTAAAATTTTCTCACATCCTATGCCTATAGTTAAAGTACAGCATGGACAATGAGCAGCTATATGACCCTTTCCATGAGAAGTGACATTCGATATTTGAAGAATTAGCTGACTACGATACCATCGAAAATTCAAAATGGATTCTCGAGTCTTAAACCATAGGATGTGGGCTTATACAAGAAGGCACTTGTTATGCATCATTCCTTATACACTAACAGTAGACCTAGACTATTTAGAGTCGTTAGCAAAGGAATCTCCCCTCCTTTGGGCTAATTTTCTATGAAACTTCTCAATCTCTAAGGCTTTTTGATAGGCTTCTACTACAGAGTCGATGAATACATGAAAACCTCTTTTTAAATCAACCCTTAAACCGCTAACAAATTTAGACACTTTTCTATAACTTTTTATAAATATCACATCTCAACTATAAGTCCTCAAAAAGAGTCATGTAGTCAGTGACACTAATGTCCCTTGCCTAAGAGTATCCCATTAGTCCAATAATTGACTCTTGTAATAAATAGGAACATACATATGATACCATTCAAAATAAGCTTCTAGGTTCTGCAACCAATCATGGAATGCCTCTAGGTCTAATCTATCATCATAACAGGCGACATCAACCTTAACCCCTTTTAGTGATTCCTTGAAATCCTCATATCTAGATAGATAAGGTCTAAATTATCGTCCATAGGGTCTAAGGTGTCCAGGACCTCATGCATGCCTAGTAGGTTGTTCAGGATATCTAGCTGTGAAAATTGGTGGCTTTATTTCTCTCTCTCATAGTCATCCTGTTCATATTCATCATCCCTAACTTCCGTCCATCGAACCCTATGTAAAAAGAATCTTTAAAAACAAGTTCCCGGTATCGGTACCGAGAGCCATATCGATGGGAGGCCGGTACGATACGGTACGGTCTATACCGTACCGTACTGGCAGGCGTACCGACCCTTTTTTAATATAAAAACATTCTCCCCCCTCCCAAAAAAGCATTTAAAACATAAAAGCAGGGTTTTCTCTGAACTGTGCCGAACCGAACGATTTAGGGCGTACCGAACCGACCGATTCAAGCGTACCGAACCGGACCGGTGGCCGGCCGGCACGGTTCAGCCATATAAATCGGCACATCCCCATAAAAATCAAAAAAAAAAAATCTTTACCGCACCGAACCGACCCGAACCGGGTCGAACCGGTGCTGAACCGGTCGAAATGGGCCCAAACCGCCGATTCGGCCCGGATCGGGTCGGTACGGCCGGGAGAGGGCAGGTGGGGGCTTTTTTTTTTTTTTGTCACATGGCTACTGTAGCCATATGACATGCTTTGAAAGGGGGAGTTGCTTGGGTTTTTAGAGAGGAAAAGGCATACGAGCTCTTTTCTGCAGAGTTGCGGAAAGAAAAATAACGGAAAAAATTCTTGATATTTTCAACCCAATCAAACCTGCAAAATCGAAGAGGAAGGTAGAATCAAGGTACGTATACTTTCTTTTTCGTATTTTCCTCTTTCGTATCATTTTTTGATTAAAATCCGTGCAAAATAGAAAATTAAAAAGAAATGCCATCAAAATTTATTTGTTGGCTATGATTTTAGAGTATGTGGTAGATCTGGGATAAATCTACACAATGATACTAAAATCTTGATTTTTTGTTAAGTATATAATTTTTAAATTAAAATTAATTTTGGATTAATAAATTAATTAATTAATTAATTAGAAAAAAACTGTAATTATAAATTATTAATCTAGGGCTCGTAAGCTACTCTCACTATAAATTTCATGTCGATTTATTCAAGTTTTGATGCATCTCATGAATAGTGCCATAGTCTTAATTGAAAAAAAAAATGACTTTTAATGCATTTCTAGGATCTTAAAAAATATATATGTAGCATATATGATAGAATCCTACATGAATCTAAATTTATTTTTTTTTAATTTTTTTTTTTTTGAATTTTTTAAATAAAAAATTAAATTAAATTTTAAAAATTAGGTTAATAAAGTGTTAATTATAAATATTATTATTGACCTTATATGTAATTAAATATTCAGATATGGATCCATTAAGGAGGAAGAAGGATCCGAAGCGGAACATTGGCTGGTTACATGGAGACATGCTCTCGGTCAACATCACTGGAGGTGTAATGGTGCATACTGAATTCAAGGTGGAAGGGTAACAAGGTTGAAGCAGCACTTGGCTGGTGGCTATTCTGATGTATCTGCATGCCGACAGTGTCGAACAGGAGATAAGTCAGTTGATGAAGAAATACTTTGCTAATTTTAAAGTTGAGAAGGAAAGAGCAGCAAAGAAGAAGGCAGAGGTGACCGCAGAACCGTAGAATCACCTTCTTATTACTCCAGGGAATCAGAGAAAGCATCTATTCCTTCTATGAGGAGGTACAGATAGAGGCTGCTATTCAGGCAAGCTTCATGAGCAGAGGCAGCAGAGTGTCACGCCCCGAATCTAGATCTAAGATCGGCTACGTGACCGCCGCACAACCCTAGATATCACCCTAGAGATCATGCCAGGCCTAACCTTGAATTCAACATCCAATATTGGTAAAAAACAAATTTCACTAATTATTTATTGATTCCAAGAATTTTCATAAATTCAACTAAAATTTAATCTAAACTCGAGATCAACACCTAAACCCTTCCCCTCACTACTGATCCCAACACCTGCTTGATTTTCCGGATCTGCAACAAAAACATAAGAAAACAGGGGATGAACTACACAGGCTCAGTAAATTATCAACACCTCCAATATACATATACAAATATGTCAATAACATCAGTAACATATACAACTCATACATACAAGATCCATCTCAAAATAATATACCAGCAATACTATGCAGATGTGTACACTTAAATGCAACCGACACAGACATGACACGACTATGGATGGCCAACCATTTACTCTACTCTCCTAGTCCCTCCGACTATGGCCACCATCGGCCCGTGGCTCGTCCCGAAAGAGACTAGATCCTGTATCACATACCGCTCAACAGTCATGTGTCAGCAATAGCCCCTGGAGGCCCAAAAGAAAACTAGCTCTGGTATCACACGAAACATGCATCCTTTGCATGTGCCTGCCATGCATGGCTAAAATAAGTAACTAACTCATGTGTCACATACCGCTCAACGGTCATGTGTCAGTGATAACCCCGCTGGAGGCCCAAAAGGAGACTAGGTCCTCGTATGATCATAGTCGAACTAGAGAGACCCACACCGACACAATACACCCACACCAACACAATGTACCCACACCACACAATGTACCCACACCACACAATGCACCCACACCAACACGATGCACGCAATCAAATGCAATCAAATGCAATATATTATATATATTTACTATTTCATAAATATATACATATTGGCATACAATATCAGAGATCAAGATAACTTACCGAAGAGCATCTACCAACTAGTACAGTCCACACTAAACCGGTCTTCCAAGGTTAACAATGATCCTGAATCATAAATTAAAAAGAAATTAAATAGAAAGTAAATTTCCTGGGACATCCACAACTAAACGTTCTTTCCTCCCTTCCTCCACCTTCCTTTTTTTATTTATTATTATTATTATTATTATTATTATTATTATATATTTTATTTATTATCTCCAAATTGTACCTTTACTGGACCGGCCCATCTCGGAAACAGGCCCGGCCCAACACGAGATCAAAGCACGGCCCAACCTTGTTAACAGAGTCGCACCTTCTCTTAACAGGCCGATCAAGCCCCTCCCCCTCCACGGAAACCGGAAGGAATGGCGGCAATCATCGCGATCGACCGCCCGGGAAAGATCGCCGGAAGGGAAGGGATCGACGGCGCGACCACCGGCAACGTACAGCCAGCCGCAAAAAAAAATCCCAAATGAGCCCCCTATTAACAGAGTCAACCCCTCTATTAACAGGGCTGACGACTCTCCACGACGACTGCCGGAAGGAGGGACCCGCGGTGATTATCGGATCGCCCGCTGAGAAGATGACTGGAAGAAAAGGAAGGGACCGACAGCGATCACGACCACCCGGCCTCTTCCCATAATTCCAGAAAGGAATAAAAGAAGACGGATGGACTCCTCCCTCCTCCCCGTCGAACAACTCAACATAACCCATGCCCGAGAGGAAACGGAGAAGGAGAACTTACCGGCGATGTCGACTTCAGGTCGCAACGGTCACCGAAGAGAACGGCCTTCGGAACGGCAGAGGCACCAGGAAAGGGGGTATTTCGACGAGATCAACGCCGATCTCGAGCGTCCATCGGAGGAAGATCTAGTTTGGACTGAGGCACGCGAGGGACCTTTAAACCCCGAGGAAAACCCTTATCCCCCCCTCACCATTGACCGGCCTCTCCGAAGCCTCCGCCGGTCGTTCCGAACGTTCGGTGCCAGGCTTCATCCGAACTGAAGTCGCAACCCGGTTGCCGATTTCATCCGAACACGCATGGGCCTGGCATTCTCTTGGGCTGGGCCTCATATTCTCCCCTCCTAACAAAAATTTCATCCTCGAAATTTAAGTCTTCTAAACTCAAAGATGTGCAATCCAAACTTATATGATTCATTTATCCAAATTTCGGTAATCCCAATAAGAGCCTCACATTCTTCATCATAATACACTTTAATCCTAATATCTTTAATCCACCCTCTTCCGCTGCGCACTTTGATATAAATTTTCAAATCCTCTAATTTGATTAGGTAAATTTCTAACAAGGATACCACCACTTTACTACAACAGAATCCAACCTTCAAATATCGAGATCAAAACTATTAATTTTTCTTGCCCTCATAAGGCCTCGTGCATATCACATCAAATTTAAATTCTGATCCACTTTCTACATTTAAAGCCTTTATAAAATTGTGTCATCCATTCATACATCAATAATTCTGGTCCCAATCGAACTATTTATGTTTCCCCTTAACAATTCAATGAATAATTTAGATCAACTTTTCTCTTGGAAAGTTAACATTACTCTAACAAGATAATGACTTTGGAGTTAAACATATCCATTAAGCTCCATAAACATATGGAAGATCAAATATCCAATCCAAATTTTACCAGATATGTTTGCCTATACAATGTGCAGCACAAGGGGTCCAGAAAATATGCGACCGTCGCTCCATCAAGATCTGCCCTGCGGCTCCATTATCAGTGATTACCTGCACGACATTATGCTCTCCCACCTGATCAATCACCTCCTCCATCAATCTGAGGTATAACTGGCGTCGTGCACCTGATCTGAAGCATCAATAGACTTCTGAAAAAAAGTCTTCCTATCACAATAAGTCAAAAAATTGATGATGCTCCGTCTAGTAGGACCAATCCAACCATCACACATCACCGTCAATCCATACACAGGCCACTTGCTCTGATATGAGGATATCCATCCTTCTAGCTCCTCCTTATTGCTGTCCAGAAGATGACCATAGATATCCATCGATGCTGGAGAATCTACACCTGCACCAGCAGCCTGTATAGATGAAATAGTAGAGCGATAATAAGGATTGTCTGCTGCATGGCTGGGATATGGCTGGAATATCCCTGGGCCTAGAAGACTTTCTCCTACTGCCAAATGCTCCCAACATGGATGCAATACGGCCAGTGCCTCTCCTGACGGGCTTTCTGACTGAGGAGGTCCTCCTAAACTGTCTCAAACTCTCCTAGAGCACTAGGAGAAGCGGATCCCGATCCTGACTCAAAAGCTGATGGCCCGAATCGCTGTCTATGCCTGGCTGCCTCCTCCTGCTGCCTCTGCTCATACAAGCTCGCCTGAATAGTAGCCTCCATCTGTGCCTCCTCATCAGAAGGAATAGATGCTTCCTCTGACTCCCTAGAATGATAAGATGGTTCTACGGCTCTGCGTCCACCTCTGCCTTTTTCTTTGCTGCTCTTTCCTTCCCAGCTTTAAACTCAGCAAAGTGTTTTTCTTCAACTGACGGACCTCCTGTGGACACTGTCGGCATGCAGATACATCAGGATAGCCGCCAGCCAAGTGCTGCTTCAACCTTATTACCCCTCATATTTGAATTCGGTATTGCACTATTTACACCTCCAGTAATGCCGCCCGAGAGCATCTTTCCATGTAACCAGCCAATGTCCCGCTCTGGATCCTTCTTCCTCCTTGATGGATCCATACCTGAATATTTAAATTACATATAAGGTCAATAATAATCTTTATTAATTAACAGTTTTATTAACCTAATTTTTAAAATTTAATTTTTTTAAAAATTTTTTATTTAAAAATTCAAAGAAATAAAGAAAATAAAAAAAAAATTTTAAATTTTAGATTCATGTAGCATACATGCTACCATTTTTTTAAAGATCCTAGAAATGTATTAAAAGTCAATTTTTTTTCAATTTAATACCTACGGCACTATTCATAAGATGCACAAAACTTGAATAAATCGACATGAAATTTATAATGAGAGTAGCTTACAAGCCCTAGATTAATAATTTTAATTACAGTTTTTTTTCTAATTTTTTTTAATTAATTTATTAATTCAAATTAATTTTTAATTTAAAAAATTATATACTTAACTAAAAATTAAGATTTTAGTATTATTGTATAGATTTATCCTAGATCTACCATATACTCTAAAATCATTACCAACAAATAAATTTTGACAGCATTTCTTAATTTTCTAATTTGCACGGCTTTTTTACAAAATTTAACGCTACGAAATACGTAAATACGGTAAAAGAAAGGTATACGAACCTTGATTCTAGCTTCCCCTTTGATTTTTGCAAGTTGAATTGGGTTGAAATTGATCGAGCGAATTTTTTTTGGTTTTTCCTTCCTCCGTGCGCTGCTGCAGAGAACACAGAGAGCTCTTACGAGCTCTCTATGACATTTCTCATCTTAAAACTAAGCTAATCCCCCCTTTCCGTGAAGTCACATGCTATAGTGCCATGTGACAAAAACAAAAACACAAGCCCCACATGCCCCTCCCACGATACCGCGCCGAACCGGCCAGTTCGGCCCGTTTCGGTCGATTCGGGCCCGGTTCGGTGCGATACCTTTTTTTTTGGTTTTGTAGGTGGGTGTGCCATTTTTTGAAGCCGAACCGTGCCGGCCGGCCGGCGGTCTAGTTCGGTACGCCCCGAACCGGCCGGTTCGGCATGGTTCGGGAAACCTTGGTCTCAACGATCTTGTGTGTGTACACTATAATTTAAGGTTGAGGCTAAAATGTATTCAGGAATAAATAGAATTGAAATATCCCGATCCCACTGCAAGTTCATATGTTGATGAGGATGAAGATCTAATGATTGGGGTCATGAGTCAGCAACAGCAACAGCCAGAGCTTGATGAACCAGGATCGCCTCCTCGACCAGCCAGTTTTGTAGGTAGTGAGGCTGGGGTGGATGCTGGACAATGGATAAGTCATATTCCTCACAGGGCTCCAGCAGATACAGCACATCGTCCCTCCTCACCATCAAATAGACCCGGAGACAGAGGAAAACGAAAGGCAGTTGCACCTCCATCAGCACTCGTCCACTCAGATTCAGATACTAGAGAGTGATGATAGTGCTTCAGATAGTGGAGGATCTAGTGATCAGGAAGGGATAGGAGAACAGGAGCCGGAGCCACCTATGCATATTCGATTCACTGGGGAGTCCAGTTTAGCCATGCCATGCAGGATACAGATCATTGATTACCATCTGATAGACCCCGTGGTGATATGATTCTATAGGCGATGGGCTCAGCGTAGTCGTTCGAGATACGATACAGCTGCAGCTCTTGCACATGAAGTAGGATCCATGGATGTATCTGGGTCATCCTCATATTCAGGATCCTCTTATCCGCAGCTACCGGCAGCTTCTGGTCCATATGATCCATATGGTGCATCTGAGAGATCATCATCCAGTGGTTATTATCCCATACAGCCCGGAGCATCTTATGGATCTGATTTTGCTACGGTATATTTGGATGGGCCTCTACACTGCCATATTATCAGTCTCTGGACACTCTCTCAGAGTCGGGACATCAGAGAGGAATCTGCGATTAGTTATGATCCATCACGCTACCTCCTGGGATGAGCTTAGAGAGTATCATACTGCCTGGCAGGAGGGACATACCAAATTTCTATAGAGAACATACATGATCCCTATATTTAAGACATCGTCACTCTACCCAATTCTAGACATTGGTATGTATTATATTTTTGCTACATTTCACTTTCATTAATTGCTGATAATCTTAGTTTAATTATCATTTTTTATTTTATTTCAATTGAAATAGTCCTAAATTTTAGTATTTAGTCCTAAATCTTGCAATCGGACATCTAAATTTTAAATTTCAAGCGTTTAAAACTCTTAAACACTAATTCTTCCTAAACCCCTAAACTTAAACCCTTAAAAAATAAATAAAAACCTTAAAATCACAAAAATATCAAAAAAAATCAAAAAAAAAATTGGGCATACCGTTCAAACCGGTATGCCACGCCGTACCATGTCGGCACAGTACGGTACCGGTACCGTGTGTCGGCAAGTACGTACCGGTACCGCCGGCCACCGGTACGACTCCCATTACCGGTACCGGGAGCCTTGATAAAAAGGACCAACCAGGCCGAACCGAGCCCGTACGGGCTGAACCGACCAGTTCATACCGTACCCGTACCGTACAGGTATGAAAATCAATTTTTTTATTTTTTAACGGTCCGGATGCGGACTGTTTTAATGAGCTGAACCGTACCGGCTAGCTGCCGGTACGATACGGGACGGTACCACGATCCCTGCTTAAAATATTTGTTGTGTATAATTGGATGAGTTTGTGTAGAATAGGGATCATTAAAGGGCTGACTGGTGTATTTGACATGATTCTGACTTATGGTAGTTTAAGCATCTGACAAGGTGTTGATGGATAAGCTGACTATTAGGAAAGTCATCTTCTAGTGGTTGTTTCCCAATTTGGTTCTTTTAGGAACAGTTGGCATTCTTCCTGCTGATCTATGGGATTTGCCAAGTCTATGTGGTTATCAACTTAATTAGCACGAGGCCCACTAATTTCGATACGAGTTGATTTACTAACTGGCATATGTGATTTAAGATCTCTTGAAATGTTATTTAGATATTTTTAACAGATTCAATAATCAATATCTTTTTCATGGCGGTGTATGATCTTTTAAATTGGCAATGGTAATGGCAGCAATAAGGGTTGACAGTTGGATCTTAGGCTAAAAGCTATAATTATTAAGAATTTAGCTACGATACTCATCATAAATTTGTAGAATCAAATACGTGTCAATGCATTTGGTGCATGCAATAACAAAATGTGTCGATGAAATATGATGACAGGTAAGATATGTGATGAAATATATGACTAATAAAATAAGGGCCTAAGCAATAATCGAATTATCCAAAAATTTAAAAAAAAATAAATTTTAATGAAGATCTACCTTTTATGAGACTGGCTCGAAAACTCCAAGTAGTTGCTTGCAGGCCGAAGACAAGGTAAGGACAACTTTGGTTTTTTTTCTTTTTTCTTTTTTTCTTTTTTTGTTTGTGGACTGGGTCTATGGACTGATCTGTAGACCACACGATCTATGGACCATCCATGGACCGCGTGGTCTATAAGTGCCTATGGACCACGATGAAACAAAAACAGGGGGAGGGGTTTTGAAGCTTGCTAGACCTCTCATTCGTGGGTGGCGCAGCTCCAGCATTGTCGGTGGCAGGCAATGGCATGGGAGAAGGCAGCATTGGTGAAGTGCAGCGACTTCGACGACGACGATAGGGAAGGAGGCGATGGCTTCGATAAAAGGCGACACTCCAGCAAAAGGTGATGACTCTAACAATGGCTCAGCAACAATGGAGCCCCCAGTGTGGAGTTCAAGATGACGAAGACAGGACAACTATAGACAACGGCGAGGAGGCGAGGAAGGCGACAACGGCGACAGAGAAGGCAAAAGGGAAGGTGGCGGGCAAAGGCCGATGGTGGTGAAGGGCGACGGTGACGGAGGCGGTGAAGCTCTCTCTCTTCGTCCGGTGGAGCCCTCTTATCGTCCTTGTATTAGCGGAGAGGAAGCGAGTGGAGGTCGTGGGAGAGGCCTGAATGGATGGGGACAAAGAAGTAGGGTGGTGGTTTGGTTGTTTGGTGTTTAGGAGGTCTTGAGCGCGGGGGGCTGCTCGGCGATGTCTTCCTCGCAGTGCCTGGGGGGGGGGTGGGCAAGGCAATGGTGGCTTGGCCTCCCCAGCTGCGATGACTTCCTCGATCTTCTTTTTGTTTACCGTCCTCAAAGTCCCAGGTGGAAGGCTCAGTGGCTTTTCCCTATTTTCATCTTCAAGAGTCTGGGTGGGAGGCTTGGAGGCTGGCAGTGGCTTTTCCCCCATTTCCATCTTCATCTTCAGCAGTGGCTTTTCCCTATTTCCATCTTCAAGAGTCTGGGTGGGAGGCTTGGAGTGGCTAAACAGGAAGCAACTTATGATGCAAACAGCAACAGTCAAGGATCGTAGTTTGCTCGGATATCAATTTGATGGAGAACGCAAACAAAATAAAATAAAAATCAAAACAAGAAAATGTCAAAATAATTTTAGGAATCAATTTCAATGTTCAAGTCTGGCTTTCTTCATACAATTGGGGATCTTAAATAGAGCAACAAATCCAAATCTAATGAGAATCAAATTATTGAGTCAAAATAGAAATAAAAATCTTAATAAAAGAAATAATAAAATAAAGAAAATCCTAAATAAAGAAAAATAAAAAATCATAAATAAACCTTCCTAAAATAGAATTAGGGTTAGGATTCTTTAAAATACACAGTTTTCTCTTAAATTAGGTGAGAATTTCTGATTCCCATCATTTGTCAAGGGGTTGGAAACCAGCTTTTTTTTCTTTGCTATCTTTTAGTTAGACATCTTTCATAAAGCTAACCCCAATTAGTTGGGAGAAGGGCTAATGACTATGGCTATAAGAGTTAAAAGACAAGAAGACCATAGCATCTAGAAAACTAACTTCAAATTAAAAGAAAATTTGGGTTTCTATTTTGGGTGTAAAAAACCCAGCAAAATGAGAAACTAAATAAATGAATGTAACAGTTATTAGTCTAATGCATAACTTCACATAACCTGTAATTAGAAATGTATTGAAAAACCATGTGTGCATTAACAATTGAAATATAATTAGGCTACCGGAAACAGTGAATTAATGAATTATAGTAAAGATCATACTGAGCTAAGGAATTAAGAAAATTAAGTTTTTGAGTACTTATGTTGGAATCAAATGGGGGTTGTTACTTATTTACATTTATTAGCCTAAATAGCATTTATACAAATAATATTTATGTAAATAATTCATATTTACCATCTAGTATTCTAGTATGCCTGTTTGTTAGCAACCTACCATCTCCCTAAAAGTTCACACCCTTTTTTTTGGGTACAAGCGAGTGATCACACTAGTCTCATGTGAGTGCAATTCAAATAGTCGAGTACAAAATGTCCCGTAAGAACCGAGGGCAAACATCACCCTGCCACTAGGTCGAATCACCAAAATAGTCAGCAACAAAAGATGCAACACAATCTGCTGTGCTGTTCACCTCCCGGAAGACATGTTGAACAGACACCACGATGGGATGACAAAGGAAGCTCCAAATATCTCAGAATCAGATGGACCTCAGGATGCTTTGCCCCATTTCTGATCCGGTCGATGACCGTGACAGAATCACCTTCAATAATAATCTTCTCTGCCCACAACTCAAACAATGGAAAACATCATAAAGGTATTTTAAAGATATCACGATCAATAAAATCTGGCTTGTTTCTATCACTTGTCTCATTGCCATGTCTTGGTTTGGAATTCAGGTACCGAGGCTATACTCTTTGTAGGTTGATGGTTCAATTATGGTTAAGCACTTAAACCACATCCTTGCTAACAACATTAGTGGTAGAATTTCACACCAACATCCTTTCTTATTTTTATTTACCTGTTACTAGAAAGAATGATTAATGACAATAATGTGCTTTTTCTTTTATCTTACATAGGAGCTGAAATAAGGCTGGACCAACATGAAAATGAATGCATTTGGTTCAGTCTGGGTCATGCCTGACTTGGCCTAATTCAAATGACCTGATGGGTCAAAAAAAAAAAAAATACCGACTTGATCAAACCAAAGCATATCAGGTCTAGCGTCTAGGTGTGAAACTATGATATGAAAGGAAACCAAGATGGGTTTGATATATGCTTAACACAGGCCAGAGCTAAGTTAGTTGCACCCCCATATGGCATGCCTTCAATATTTACAATTTTACATATATAAACATGTTGCAAAACTTTCAAAAAAGGTAATAAAACATAACATAGGCAATGTTGGGTAAACAATAAAACAAACTAGATAAGGATAATCAATAATTATAATTATGATTATAAAAATTAATTTTTTTTACTCAACTAGCAATGTTTTACAAATTCCTATGAAAACAAGTGAATATTTCAAAGCAGAAACACTACAGAAAAGAAAGGAAAAACATGGTATGCTTGAATTATAAATATTTTACTAAGTAAAAAGATTAAGTTGATAATACATCTAAGTCAAATATACCATCATATGTCTAAAATGCAAAAAAGAGAAAAATGATAACAATAATAGCACTATGATCATTGGTAAATGAAGAGAAGGTAAAATACGAATCAGTTAGAACTACAATATATATAAATATGCACCTGAGTAGGCTGTGTAGAAATCTCCTGCTTATTTACAGAATGGAGCTCATTTCCATCCCTCACATTCAGCAATGGTTTGGTTCTAGAAGGATCTGTTCTTTCTTGTTTTCTGTGTAACAAACCCCATACTAAAAATGCAGAAATTGTGAGAAGGTACAAAATTGCTAATGAAAAATCCAAACATTTGACCTGCAGGCAACACAAACTAAATCTGTTAAATCAGAAAGAACAACAGATGGTACAATCCTAAAATGAATCATAAATTGTAGATATTTTACTGAAAGAAAAAAATAAAACATTTACTATATACGAAAAAAGAAGAAGAAAGATAAACTTCTACAAACATACGTATTGCTTCAGATGTCAACTGTGTCAATTAATTGTGCCAACAATTTGTCAGAGCTATTGAATAACATGTAGCATTGTCGCTCCAAAACTAACCAATTTACATATTATTTAGATAAAGGCATTCAAGAAGACAGAATAATAGTTGTACCATATTTAGTTCAACCCTTGACTAGCTCCACATTGGATCGCACCAATATATCATCCACATGCAGCCATATTGTTTCCAGAAGCACATGGCTACATCATTACTACTTAATCAACTAAATCATTGAGATCAACTGCAAATTCAGTTGGAACTTGGAACTGAATAATGTTTGAAACTCGAGGAAAGATGGACAAAAGCTTGCACAATGCTACAATCAGACACTTCTAGGAAAAATTATCATCTATAAACACAATTACAATTCTAACAAGCCCCTACATCTGGCAAGTGGAACAAATAAAGTAGAAATAGTAGCAAACTAGCAACAATGATCAAATTCACACTGGGCCAATGGGCAAGGGATTGCTAACAAGATCTTCATAATGCATAATTGTATGGATCTTCATGAAAAGGTTAATGAGCACAGTAGCAGGTAAGTAGAGTAAAAAGGTATAAGGATATCACTAATAGGCTAATAGCCAAAATTGCCAATCAATCAAGATGTGTTTTGCCTACTTCTGAAAAGCTAGACTATCTGCAATATGAATCACAACTTCAGGGGTAACAACGTAAGGGAGTAAGAACTGTACAAGCAACAGCAATCATTTGCAAGAGATGGCAAACAATAAGTTACTGAACAATACAACTGCATAGGCACAAGAACAGAGATGCCATGTCTAGCTTCTTGTTCTTCAAATACATAAGAGTCTCTACTCTCTAGAAAGGTAAGAAAGAAGCTAGTGCTGGAATGCTGATCAACAGGATTATCTGCCAAATCAGCATCAAAGTAGGCATGAAGAATCTTAGAAGATCTGGTAGCTACATAGACAAATATTAACCAAGTCATCAATCATCATGTAACTTTCAGGTTAAAACAAATATTGACCTTAACACATCCAGATAAATTGAATTGTATTTAAACTCGATGATCCTTAGATCAAATATGAAGTCACGAAAATTCCAGCTTCAAAATTGTATAATATTATTAGAATTTTCATGTCCTCAAATTATATGGTGGTCTTGGCTCTCTATTTCCAATTAATCACAATTTGAGTAAACATTCAACCAATGTAATAAATCACAAAAAAAAAAAAAAAAAAAAAAAATCTCTAAAATAAACTTTCAAGCAGTTTGATTGACAAATTAGAGTAACAGAATTGATGAAAAATAAGTGATGTCCATGATTGTACAGACTGCAATTTATATCAATATCTCAGTTACAACTTAGACAAGACAGACCCAATCAAGAAACAAATTTATCTTTGAACTAGTAGTGTAGTACTAGATTTGGATCTCAGTTAACAAATAAATGTTCAACTTGTGGCTTGAAGCATAGGTGATACTGATGTTGGGTTGATAATGAATCCAGTAGAACTGAGACTAAGATTTGACTAGGTCAGCAATAAGGTTAGATTTGTAATACAATCAACCTATAATTATTGAGATGGATAAGACAGATCATCAAGACATATTTTTGGACATCCAAAATAAGTGATTGGAAGATTAACTTTTCTTTGAGTTTCTTGAAGAAGTGGATTGAAGTCTTTAGCAAGGAATGAATCAGCTGCATTAAGAGCCAAAAAAAGGAAATCAGGACCAATAAAAAAAAATTACATCCTATTCATGAATCTAGGTATGATTCAAGGTAAGAAGGGATAACATTATGAGAAGATTTAGCCCAAACTAAAGTTGCAACTGACATTAGT
Source organism: Areca catechu (assembly GCA_021397845.1). Lineage (NCBI taxonomy): Eukaryota > Viridiplantae > Streptophyta > Magnoliopsida > Arecales > Arecaceae > Areca > Areca catechu. The sequence continues at coordinate 147,167,590 of CM038049.1, read as the reverse complement.
GTTAGATGGACACTTGTGTCCAGGTCCAAATACCTGTGTTGGATACATATCTAAATCAGATATATGCCAAACACTTGGATACTTATGAAGTTCCTCAGTTGCAGGCTTGCTGCTTTCATAGATTGGTCAAGAGTTGTACTCTTCCAACAAGTAGTTTTACCCTCTTATTTGATAGTAGAAGTTCTGTTTTTTCCAGAAATTTGCAAGGATGTAGGAATTGGATTAATTTTGAAAACTGCTAACTTTCTTATACACTAACTAGGATGTTTGAATGAGAAACATGTACAATGAAGGACCTTGCAACATCTTTTTAATGTTTAAGCCAACGACATGTAAAGGTATAAATATAAACAATTTTGTTAAATTTGTATATTATCCTACATATCCCAGAATCTTTTTTCCCCCTCTTCTTGAATTAGACACTTGCAAAAAGTATTGGACTAGTAAGGAACTAGTCTGGTGGTACTATACTGACACATAGTATAGGTGTTGTTCGAACTTCACACACAATATGTCGGTACTAGGGGGTACCATGTCATGCTATACTATACTGGCAAGGTACCGGTATGAAACCTCATATCGATAGATAAACCCTTGGGCCATGTAACACAAACTAACATTAAGGTCAAAGCATGGATTGTGGAACCATCCTAAACTGCCTGGTTCGGGGAATGCCGAACCATACCAACAATGGACCAGGACAGTTCTGGCATTTGAAAAGAGACACCATTAAGGAAGGGGAGAGAGAGAAAAGGAAGGAGGGAGAGGGAGAGACGGCCACTGGAGGTTTCCAAAGGCCTCTAGAGGGCTGCCGAGGCTGCCACGCCGCTGCTGAGGCTACTAGAAGCCATCCCAATTGAAATAGGGGCTTCAGCCCTATTTCGTTTTTATTTTGCCGTTATCGGGTGATTTTTTTTTATTTGCAGTTTTCAGGTGAAGTTAGCAAACAAAAGGAGCCTCGGTAGTGGCATTTTCAACTTCACCCAAAAATCCCAAAAAAAAAAAGTGCAGTGAAGTCGGCAACATCATCTGATAACAACAAAATAAAAAACAAAATAGGGGTTGAAGCCCCAATTTAGATCAAATGGCTTCTAGCAGCCTCGACAGCGATGCGGTGGCCTGGGCGACACTTCGGCAGCCTCCAGAGGCCATCTCTTCCTCTCCTTTCATCCTCCCCCTTATCTCTCTCTTTTCTCTCTCCCGTTCTCCCTCTGCCCTCTCTGTTGTGTCAGTTTGGGCCCAGAATGGAATGGCACAGGGCATACTGAACCATGCCACCGGCCAACCAGTCCAAGCCCCGGTACAAAGTGAACCTTGGGTCAAAGGGTATATGAACAATTCTAAAGGATTCTAGCATATTCCCATGTATTGCATAAGGATTGTAAATTTGTAATACATCTAGAGTAAGATTTAGATCAAACTAAGACTTAAACTAGAATAAAGATTAATTGACAGATCAAGATTGAATGTGAGAAAAAGAAAGAAGTAGAATGGGATTGGAAAAAAAAAAAAACTTGGATAAGAAGAGCAAGTGTGCAACCATGGTGAGACATGAAATTTGCGGGGGGGGGGGTGGGGCGGGGGTTTACAATTAGAACCGATTTCCTTGCTAATAAGACCCATTAGATCACACAAAGTCTTCTATTCTTACAAAAAGAAATATGCTAATAAGATTAGTTAATCCAAGCATTATTTCAATTAAAAGATGCATATACTGTAAATACACAGTCTTTCCTATTATGCTGTGCACAATATGCCAATTTCATATTATCACAGTGACTTGAAGCAACAGACCATCAGGTTTTATCACATCAAAAAGCAATTAGGCAAGATAAGGTGTACCTTCAAAGAGCCAATTCTAATAGCACAGGCTTGTTTCTCAAGAGGAGCAGGTGAGACAGAATCAGAACATACAGAAGAAGAAGGACAATCACCACAGGAACAGCCAAGAGAAGGGTCACCGCATGAATAAACAGTAACATTCATAGGCTTCATCCCAGATGAATCAACATCTATTCGAAAGTCCATTGCATATGGTGAACCAAACTCATTAGGATTTGCTTGATGACCAATAACTGCAAGCCACTCTGAAAAAGTGATCCCAAAATTAAAAGTATGATTTACATTCCATCAGTTGAACATAATAAAGATACTAGTGAAGCAACAACTTCCAAGTTAGAAATTGTGTACACAAAAACATGTCAGTGTAAGCATATAAGGACATCAGTGCAATGACAGAATGATGGGAGGTCAAGGTAATAACACAGCAGGGTGTATGTAGCACATGTTGATACACCAGAATGATGCAGAACCAAGAAAGATCAGATTGTGGGAATAGGTACCAGTGAAATATTCAACAACTTACCATGTCAAACTCTAAAATAACTAATATGATCATTTTTACATTATGTAAGAATTAGTAACAATTAATAGGTAATTTAAACAACATGTTTGAAACATTTACGTTTCTCATATAGTCATATTAAATTATGTTGCAGCTATAGGAAAAGCATCCCTAGGCCAAGAACATCCACATTCTTTCTTCTCTTACTCTGCTAATTTCTTTAAGCATGATACCAAGGCAATTACAAAGGCACATGAACTTTACATTCTACTTCCTACCATGCATTACACATAAAACAATGGCAGTTCTCACCTTTGTAATTTTGAGCACCCGCACCAACAAAATCCATTGCACGAGTATTCATAGTCCCAAACTTCACATCCTTGCATGAATTATATAACTCCTCTACATGCATACTAGTTACATAAAAATCTATGCCATCAACGGCCAAACTATCATTGACCTGCAACCACATAAGAATGCGATATAAATATAACTGTATATATATAACTGTACATCATAGTCACTTGTTTATAAGTTAATAATAATCCATATTTACAACATATGGACATACATATGCCATTCACTTCGAAAGGAAGGGTTGATAGGAGGGAGAAAGCACATACAATAGTTAACATCATGAAGGAACTGGAACAAGAAATTATCACAAGGAACAACAAGATTGATACTATTTAGAAGCTTATCTAAATAGGAAGCCGTAAACTCAAATCCTTGTCTACAAATAAACTACAACAATAAAAAAAAAGGAGGACCTTCATGATAGAAGACACATTGATGAAAAGACTTTGATTTGGAGAGCAAGTGAGCTCACAGAAAAGATTTAAAAAGTTCCTCAGGCATGCTGGGCATCCCACAAGAAAAGGAATTGCCTGCAAAAGATATCACATGAAGAATTAAGTGGGTACTGCTCAAAAAATAACAGGAAAAAAGAAGAGTGTGAAAAGGATTTAAGAAAAACAAAGAACAACCATGTAAGTAATATGAGTAATGAATGGAACTTGCAACTAAGCAATGATTATAAATTAGTTTAAACCAAAAGGTAAGGGTTAAATCTAGGTGATGGATTAAAACCATCCTAACAAAATTTGTCCCCTCCAAACTGGAACAAGACCCATAAATGGATAAAAACTTAGTTCATGCATGTTTCCGTAAATATCAGAACTGATATTATTTTGGATGAAGCAGATGACTTCAGAAGAATCCACTAGCTTTTTTTTTCCAAAACATTTTTTAAAAAATGAAAACAAGGAGAGGTAAAATATGCACCAGTTGTGATTTATTTCTTACCTGAAGGACTTACTTGGTTATCATCTATAGATCAAAATATTTTATCATGAAGCTTATATCTGCTCTTTTTTATATATAAGAACTATGAATACAAATACAAACTGCAAAGCACAGACAACTCAAAGAATTCACACAAACTGATCAAACAAGGGGAAAGAATATATCAATTGAAAAGGACTCGAAGTGGGGTAGAATATGTTAGCAGACAATATTTAACATCGAGAGAATATGTCTTCTTAAGACAGATGTTACTGACATTACTAAACTAATAGGCTTCATGAGAAAAAAAATATAATATCTGAAGGCAATACTACAACTGATTGGTCTTTGGATTTCTGTAGATAAAAGATGTTACAATTGGTACTGAAAGATGTAACCAGAGGATTTAGTTGCAGATAATCTAATGTAGCCCAAAAAAAGGGTGGAGGGCTGGATGGATCAAAGAATATATGCAAAAAGAAAATGCTTTGACTTTTTTTCATTTGGTATTCTATGACTTAAACCTTTTTGTTTTGATTTTCTGAATATTTGATTTCCTGAAATCAAGATTCGTCATCACAGTACCGGACCTGTACCGGTACCATCCTATTACAATGTTGAAATGCAGTTTGGTATGGTATGAGATAACATACCCAATATCAGTATAGTACAAGACAACATACCAGTACGAGGCCAGTACAGTATGATACACTCCATGCCGGGCGGTATGGGATGGTACAGTAGACCAAGACTAAAATAAAATTAATATGGCTAGAACACAATTTGAAAATGTTATACCTTGAATTAAGCAGTTCTGTTTATCTAATGTTTGTTGATTGACCAACTTACTAAATGGCATCTCAACTTGTCACTAATATTTAATAATAATTTTAAAAGAAAGGTAATAAATTCCTAAGCTTGAGAACAATGTAAGATTAGTTTATTAAAAATGTAAACTAGAAAGCATTTACTATTTTATAAGCCCACATCTTGTAATTTTTTAGGTGACACGAGAATAAATAGAAGCTTACAGTTTTTAGAATTCCTGCCAACATCAGCATGATTATAGAAGATGAGAACAGAAAAAGTGCTCAGCTTTTTGTGTTTCAAATAGGAGTAAAATTAATTAAGGATTCAAAACAGGATGCCACTAAAACAAAGTGCCAGGAATCAAGGAATACAAATATTTCTTTTACTTTCTCAGACAAATGTACAATTGTTAGTGAGGGGAGACTCTGGGATTACAAATCCAAGCACGCAACTAATGCAACAAAACAAGCATGTGGGTTCTTTATCAAATAAGAAATTGAAATAGTGCACTGATGAATGCTTTCTTCTTTAGGAGTGATCATGAATTCATGGGAGTGAATGATAACAGTACCACTTTGGCTACAAATCTTACTTGCTGGATTTGCCCATGTAATGTGTTAAACTGTTCTGAAGTGCAGCAGACATTGCCAGTGATTGTTGGACACAAACTCTGGATCTTTGATGACAGCAACTCATCTGGCTGAGAATCAAAAGATTCAAAACAAAAAATTTAACTGATCAAGAGTGCAATTTCAGTTGGATTTTAATACTACTGAAGGTTACAGGCACATAAAGATATATATTTTAGCAAGCAAAGTCAAAAGATACACACGCACACAGCAACACCATCTCACCCACACCGCCACATGTTTCTTAGATGCAAAGAAAAAGAAGATCATCAATTTGTTTCCCTTGCCACATATTCATATCAAAATGAAAACTTGGCAGCACTAAATGACTATAAATTTGCATACAAATATAAAAGTGATAATCAAGATATGTCATCAAGTACCTTCACAGAAGGGACATTATACGGGCAATTCAAAACCTTTCCATCACTGCGATGTCCACAAATACCATACATTGAACAATAACCTTCTGCATATGTCTTTCTGAAGCAAGGAAAATAGTAAAATGTTTAAAATGCAGAATCGAAAGATAGAATTTCTAAAATAAAATGGACAATGTTTTCATCAATGATCAGATTTCAGAAAGGAAATTGAAATTTCTACTTTCAGAAGTGACAAAGGAGCTAAAAACTGATTATACACCCAAAAAAAATTGTAAATAAATAACAATCACTAGAAGTTATTGCTGCTAGACACCCCATGTGTCGATCAAATCTTTTCCCAATCAGTGACAAACCAGGACTTCAGCCCAAAGGGCTAGCCAAGAAGTTATTATTTGGCTCTTTAGCCCTGTATAACTACCCAATATCTTCCCAGTGCATTACCGATGTGTGACTAAACATGCTTACACAGGTCCTGACTTAAGTGCTGAGTATTTACCTTTGTGGGTGAGGTCCTAGGTTGCCACACAATCTAGTAGTTTGAATTTAAAATAGTTGTTTCTATATGACAAAAAGTAGTAGATGCATTTTATTTTTCATTTTGGTATTTACTAACATAGAGGGTCATTTATTTAATTAACTATTTTAGTAGATAGGTTATGTAATATTTTCAATGTTTTTTCTTTCTTTTTAATTAGTTAAATTAGGGAAAGATAACAAATTACATGACACTTGACAGTCGGAGGACTCCAAAAAGGCTCTTAATGTGGTTTACAAAGCCTAATAGGACCGACTAAATATTTCACAAAAAATAATTTATATTTATACAAGGTGAATATAATATTCAATTATTACATGCATTGATTATAGACACTTAAAATTTCAAAAGTATAAGGAAAGAAGCCCAAATTCAATATGATTATGAGATCTACTCAAAGAAAGATGAATCCTGGTAGGTACTACTAAGGAGTAAGTCTAATTGAATATCAGTATCAAATTTTTTATTTTGCCAAATCTAAAATTCTAAATGATGTAATGTCTTTTGCAGCTGAATGGTGGGTGCATTTTGATGGATCAGCTAAAAATTTGAAGGTTCTTGCAGTGAAGATCCTCTCCCAGACGGTGTCCTCCAGTGGATGTGAGCGCAACTGGTCTACATCTGATCTTATCCACTCCAAACAGAGGAACCGTCTGAAATAGAAACGCCTCAACGATCTTATGTATGTACATTATAATTTAAGGTTGAGGCTGAAATGTATTCAGGAAGAAGTAGAATTGAAATATCCTGATCCCACTGCAAGTTCATATATTGATGAGGATAAAGATCTAATGATTGGATGGGTCATGGGTCAGCAGTAGTAGCAGCCAGAGCTTGATGAGCCAGGTCGCCTCCTCGACCAGCCAATTTTGTAGCTAGTGAGGCTGGGGTGGATGCTGGACAGTGGGCAACAAGTCATATTCCTCGCAGGGCTCCAGCAGATACAGTACATCATCCGTCCCCACCATCTAGTAGACCTGGAGACAGGAAAAGGAAAGGCAGTTGCACCTCCATCGGATCACTCAGTCCACTCAGGTTCAGATACTAGAGACGGTGATGATAGTGCTTCAGATAGTGGAGTATCTAGTGATCAGGGAGGGGCAGGAGGATAGGAGTCGCAGCCTCCTAGTCCTATTCGATTCACTGGGGAGTCGCAGTTTTACCATGCCACGCAGGATACAGATCATGGAGCACCATCTGATAGACCTCGTGGTGATACGATTCCATATAGGCGACGGGCTCCGCGTGGTCATTCGGGATACGATACAGCTGCAGATCTTGCACGTAGAGTAAGATCCTTGGATATATTTGGATCATCCTCATATTCAGGATCCTCTTATCCGCAGCTACCGGCAGTTTATGATCCATATGATCCATATGGTGCATCCAAGACGTCAGCATCCAGTGGTTATTATCCCAGAGCATCTTATGCATCTGATTTTGCTACTGGTATATTTGATTCCCCCTGCACCTGCACTGCCATATCGTCAGTCTCTGGACAGCTCTCAGAGTCGGGACATCAGAGAGGGATCTGCGATTAGTTATGACACGTCACGCATACCTCCTGGGATGAGCTTAGAGGAGTATCATGCTGCCTGGCAAGAGGGACATGCCGACTTTCCTATGAAGTACATACATGATCCCTATATTTATGGACATCATCACTCTACCCGATTCTAAACATTGGTATGTAATTATATGTTTATGACACATTTTACTTTCATTAATTACTGATAATCTTAGTTTAATTATCAATTTTTTTTATTTCAATTGAAAATAGTCCTAAATATTAATATTTAGTCCTAAATCCTAAAGCGGTACGCCATCCTAAATCCTAAATCCTAAACTGGCCTAAACCCTAAACCGGCCTAAACCCTTAAAAAATAAACCCTGAACCCTTAGAAATTAAAATAAATACCTTAAACTTAAAAAAAACCAAAAAAAAAAACAAAAAAAAAAAAATTGGGCATACCGGTTTATGCCTCGCCGTACCGTGTCGGCACGGTACGGTTCGGTACCGAACCGGTACCGGCCGGCAACCGGTACGGCACCTGGTACCGGTACCGGGAACCCTGGCCGGTATGGTTCGCGAATAAAAATCGGTACTGCATTAAAAAAATTAAAAAAAAAATTAATTCCGTACCATACCATACTGGTACGAACCACCTGGTTCGGCTCGGTTCAGCCCAATTCGGGCTCAGTTCATGTTCGGTTCAGCAAGAGGGGGGAGAAAGATTATTTTTTAAAAAATTTAGCATGTCGGTACACATGCCGGTACGGTACGATACGAATCGTACCATACCATACCGGTTGCTGACCGGTACGGGTCCCGGTACCTGTTCAGCGAACCTTGCTTGATGATCTCCCAAGTGGCATGGAAAAATTGCTTGACAAAGGGGTAGTGTTAGCTCAAGGACAGGTTCAGTCGACACTTGAAAATTGGGGCTTTTCTTGAGTCGGCTCATGGAAGTAGCTTCTTTAAAAGTGAATTGCTTGAGTGCTGGGACTTTCTTTTAACCATGTTTTAGCTTCCATGAGGTGGACTTGCTTTCTCCATGGGTATGTTGATTAAAAGACCTTCATAGCTACAAAATTTGCTTGAAATCTATTTGCCTTTGCTTAATGTCCCCATCAATGGAGAGTATATATCAAATATGCCCAGCTTGTTACACTGAGTTAAAAATACTAAAATGCAAAAACTTAGTCAAAATATCAGCTAACTTCGTGGGTGGAGTGATTAGTATTTTGATGGCTTTATTCATCACAGCATCTCTCATAAAATGGCAATCCATTTCAATATGCTTGGTCCTTTCATGGAACACAGGATTGTTGGCTATATAAATAGCTACCTGATTATTACAAGGCATAAACATGGGACCAGGGTGATCAAAACCAAGCTCAGCCTCGATACTAGATCTAGCGACAATATTCTACATTTTACTTCTCCAGGTTACAAGATTACCTCCCATATGTGTAGTATTCACATGGATTTTCTATCCCCTTTATCTCCTACATATTCGTTGTCCGAATAGGCTTAAATTCTAAGATGTCCATACTTCTTGCACAGTAAACCTCTTCCTAGTGAATTGTTAACATAAGCTAATATTTTCAAGGCTGCTTTCCAATGAACTGTCTTAGGTTGGTGAATTTTTAACATAAGCTAATATTTCCAACCCCCACTATGAAGGCTATATTTGGTCTAGTAACAGTGAGATAAATGAGTTTGCCTATCAACCTCCTATATCGTGTAATATCTTCAAATAATTCTGCATCTTTAGTCCAAAACTCTAAATCAATGTTAATGGAAGTACTTTTAGGTTTACATCCAAGTAATCTTGTCTCCTATAATAAATCTAAGGCATATTTCCTTCAAGAAAGGAATACATCTTATTTGTTATATGTAATTTCTATCCCAAGAAAGTATCTAGGCTTTTCCATATCTTTGGTGACAAAATGGCATTTTAAGTACTCCTTAGTTTCCTTTATACCACTTAGATCACTCCCGGTCAATAATATGTCATCAACATAAATAGCTAAAATAGCAGTTCCTGTAGAGTTTCGATGAACAAAAATGAAGTGATCAAAGTTATACTTGCAAAAACCAAAATACCATAACAATTTGGTTGAGCTTGTCGAACAAGGTACAAGGACTCTATTTGAGACCACAAATTGCCTTAGTCTGCACACCATATTTTTTCCTTGAGCAATATACCTAGAAGGTTGCTCCATATATTCCTTCTCTGTCATACAAGAAAGTATTTTTAACATCTAGCTAGAATATAGGCCACTCTTTGTTGACAGCAACTGAGATGATCATCTTGATGGAGTTTAGATGAGCAACCGATGAAGTCTCAAAATAGTCAATGCTATAAGTCTGAGTAAACCCTTTTGCAACAAGTCTGGCTTTGCATTTGTCTACAGTCCCATCTGCTTATATTTGATAATGAACATCCATCTACAACCAACAATGTTAGAGCTAGTAGGATAGTCAGCCAGATCCCATGTACCTCTAGAGAGGAGAGCGGCGATTTCCTCATCCATAGCAACCTTTTAAGCTGGATTATTCAAAGCTTCCATGTAAAAACTAGGTACAAATACAAATGACAAAATAAAGTGAACTGGCGAAAGAGGTAAGACGATCATAGAAAACAAAATGAGAAATGGGATGAGCTATGTTAGATCATTTACCTTTATAGAAAGCAATTGGCAGATCCAAATCTAAGATAATCATAAGACATTCAGGTGGTGGATGGCTTGGATCTCCAGCTAAAGACAAGAGATCAGTTTGAGTAGAGACGAGTGCCCGAGATCTGTCTTCTGTTATACACCTATAATGGTTTAGCTATAACATGAACAGGCATAAATTCAACTGACCCAACTAGTTAAGGAAGAGGAATATGCTCAATGATGATATCTAGAGACTCATCCAAGAAATAAGAAATTGACTCAAAAAAGATAACATTCACAGATGTATGATACTTTCTAGTTACCGGATCATAATACTTATATCCCTTGTAAGTCCAGGAATATCCCATAAAGATACACGTGATTGACCTAGATGATAATTTATTAAGACCAGGTCAAAGATCTTGCACAAAATAAACACATCCAAAAATACATTGAGCATGGAAGAAAATGGGTTTATCAAGATAAAGACACGAATAAGGGATATCTCTGTGAAGAACTGATGACAACATTCGGTCAATTAAATAACAAGCAGACAAAATAGCATCTATCCATAAATATTTAGATACATGCATTTGAATCATGGGAGTGCAATTGATATGTAGTAAGTGCCTATATTTTATTTCAGCAACACTATTTTATTGAAAGGTATGGGCACAGATAGTCTGATGTAAAATATCATGGGAATAGCAAAATTGAGAAACATCGTGCTTCAAAAATTCAAAAGCATTACCAGTACGAAGAATATGAAAGGAAGTGGAAAACTGGATGTTGATTTTAATATAAAAGATTTTGAGAATATCAGAAACTTGTGTCATGTTTTTCAACAGATATACCCAGGTCATTCTAGAATAATCATCGATAAACATAATAAAATATTTAAATTCAGCAATAGGAACAACATGGAGCCCAGATATCAGAATGAACTAACTCAAAATGGACGGAACTGTATTTATTGACTTGACTTGGATAGGAAGTACGATGGTGCTTGCCTAATTGATAAGCCTCACACTCCAAAAAAGATACCACACAAGATGCAAAACTTGTCTTATCTTCTGTAAGGAAGGGTGGCCTAATCCATAGTGCTACAATAAAGGAGAGATAGATGATGATGAAGAAACCACGGTTAAAAAATTGGAAGATGCACCATTATAATCAAGGTTCACGGAACCATCCCGTACCGCCCGATACGGGGCGTACCATACCATGCCGGCCAAGAGCTGGTACGGTTCATGCATATAATTCAATACAGCATTAAAAAAATTTTAAAAAAATAATTCCGTACCGGTACGGTATCGTACCGGTACGAACCACTCAGTTCGGGTCGATTCGGATCGGTTTGGGCTCGGTTCCTGTTCGGTTCAGCGAGAGGAGGGAGAAAGATTGTTTTTTTTAAATTTAGCATGCCGGTACAGTACAGTATGGACCGTACCATACTGTACCACCCGCTGACCGGTATGGGTCCCGGTACCAGTTCAGCGGACCTTGATTATAATAGAGGCCACCTTTCTCACGCCCTAAACCAATCCTCGTCCTAGTTTGTAGATCCTGAAAAACACAGTATGTGGAGAATGTCACAAAATAATTTTTAGATTTAGTTATTTAACTAAGGCTAATGGAAACTTTGGAACATAAAGCGCAAAATCTAAGAAAAGTGACAAGGAAGTACAAACAACTTCCTCATCCAGAATGGGACAAGAAGACCCATTAGCACAGCAATAGAAGGAACAAGACTAAAATGAGACAAGTGAAATTGATTTTTATACCTATCATATGAGATGACACTCCTGAATCTAATACCCAAGAATTAGTAGAGGAAATAATGAACGCAGCAGTACCTATAGTGGTGGCGTAATTGTTTGTGCATATTAAGTAAATTGGAATTGAAGAAATTTCTTATACTCAGCCTAAGGGATCTGCATCATGCTAAAAGGCAACGATGTTGGAACCAAGATTTTAAATCTCATGCAATGGGGTTGTTTTGATATTTTCATGAAACAGGATGCACCACCATCCCACCTCATGCCGACACTTGGGATAGTAGATGTGCCAAGACATCTTGATCGAGGTGTTGGAATGCTGGCAAGATATCTTATCCCAATACATGGGATGTGGTGCAGGGCGGTTGTCAAACGCCTGCAGTGACCAAAACCCCGGCTCTACGAGAACGGGTTATGGGAATTATTGGATGCTAGGATTGAGCAAGATGGGGAAGATCCTTTGAAACCTGCAACGATCAAGCGCTGGAAGGGCCGCGTGATTCCTCACGTTGCCAGCCCTCTACTGGATTTCAATCCGGGTCTTCACGAATGGAAGGGACGAACGATGGGTTTCTCACCGTGAGTCCCTGTTTCTTCTTTTTTTTTTTTTTTTAATCAGGAACTAGAAACGGAAGAAAGAGATTCTCACGGAATCATCTTCTCCCAACCAGGCTTTTGGCTTGGTGTGCGCAAGGGGGAAAACAACGTGGCCGGCGGCCTTCCACGGAAGTAAGACGCCCAAAACGCAGAACACGCCGTCCAATTACAACACCGTGTAATTGTTTTCCAAAACAAAGGGACGCTCCAAAACAAACAACGTGCAATTGTTTTTCCCAAAACAATCAACACACTCTCCCAAAAATTCTCAAAACAAAAACCCCACGTCCAAAACAAAAGCTCACCGTGCAATTGTTCAATGGGTAAAATCCAAAACAAAACAACGCCAACTTTTTCATTCCTTGGGTTCGGTTTTTAAGAAAACAAAGCCATGCAAGGTATTAATGTCCCCCACGTGACTACAAGGGAGGGGAATAATAAAAAAAAACTAAACTCCAATGTAAACATATCCGACTCTTGCGTGAAACTCTTCAAACGATTTTTTTTTTTTTTTATAAAAAAAATCAAGAGATCACGCCACTAATAAAATTATAATAATAATAATAAAACTAAAGACTCAGGTGTTTTTCCGGATCCGAAATTTCACGGACGCAATTAGTGTATTGGGCCTTCGGCCCAATTCCCAATTAATTGTTTTCATCCCAAAAACGGGTCAAATTTGAAACTTGCTTCCCTTGAAGGCGTCTGGACCTGCGCACGTTTCCTGCTGGCGAGGCTGGCTGCCCCAAATCGTCATGGGCCGGAAGCTGAACCGAAATGTCTGGGTTGGGCTTCGCCGAACTATCACCAGGCTGTCCTGATATATGAGTCAACTGATCTGGTTCAATATTCATCTCGATGTCCGCATCACTCTCCCCTTCCTCTGAAAAGCTTGTCCTCAAGCTTGAATTATTACCTGCATAAGGGGTTAGATGTCGAATATTGAATACATCAGAAATAAGGACATCGTCTGGTAATTCAACTCGGTAGGCATTGTCACTAAATTTCTCCAACACCTGACAAGGACCAATTTTCTTTGGTTTGAGTTTGGTGTAGGCCCCCTGTGGATATCGTTCTCTTGGCAAGAAGACCCATACCAAATCACCAACCTCAAAAGTCTGTGTCGACGCGTCTGATCAGCCTTAGCCTTATACTTGGCATAATTTTGCTCTAGATTGGCTTTAACAGTTGCGTGCACCTCACGCCGATCAGCCACTCGTTCTTCTATCTTCTTACTTGATTTGTTTGGCACATCAACAGGTAAAATATCAAGTGGTCCTCTTGGCAGAAATCCATACAATACCTGAAAGGGTGCAAAACCAGTAGAACGGTTCACTGAAAATTGAACTCAAACTCAATCTTCGGCAAACATACATCCCAGTTTTTAAATTCTTGCACATTGGCTCTCAACAAGTTACCAAGACTTCGGTTGACAGTCTCGGTTTGCCCATCGGTCTGAGGATGATAAGGACTACTGAATTTTAATTTTGTACCCAACTTTTTCCACAATTCACGCCAGAAATGTCCCATAAACTTGCTATCTTGGTCCGAAACTATCGACGATGGTAACCCATAATGTCGAACAACCGCAGAAAAATAAAGATCAGCTACTTTCGACGCATTAAATATTATTTTGCATGGCAAGAAACAAGCCATCTTGCTGAACCGATCTACAACTACCATAATTGAATCTTGACCTCTCACTGTTCGTGGTAAACCTGCAACAAAATCCATAGATACCTCTCGCCACGGCTCATCTGGAATCGGTAAAGGGGTATATAAACCTTGATTTGTATCTGTTCCTTTGGATTCCTGACACAAATGGTATCTCTTCACAAAGGTTTTGACATCTCGGTCAAGCCCAGGCCAATAAAACCGTTGACGAATTAACCATGCAGTTTTGTCTCTTCCAAAATGTCCTTGATTATGCAGCTCCTGAATAATCAATACACGCAGTGAAGTGTTAGGAATACAGAGACAATTACCACGGAACAAATATCCATCATGTAGGACGAAGTCAGATCGACCTCCAGCTTCCAATTCAGTCACAATGCTCTGGAAATGTTCATCTGCACGGATATCATCCTTCATGCTTTCAAACCCAAGGGTATATACTTGCATAGCACCAATCAATAGACTCCGTCTGCTTAAAGCATCTGCTACTTTGTTCAAAGTGCCTGACTTATGCTTGATGCTGAAAGTATACTCCTGTAGAGTACTTACCCATTTTGCATGTCTGGAGCTCAACTTATGCTGTCCCTGTAGAAATTTTAATGCTTGATGATCTGAGTACAGCACAAATTCTCGCTGGATCAAGTAATGTCGCCAATGTTGCAATGACCTCACAATGGCGTATAGCTCCAAATCATAAACCGAATACAACAGTTTGGCACCTCCAAGCTTCTCACTGTAGAAAGCAACGGGTCTCCCATCTTGGCTGAGTACTGCGCCAATCCCAGTCTTCGAAGCATCACAATCCACTTCGAATACCTTGTCAAAATCTGGAAGAACCAACAGTGGTGCTTGGGTCAACTTGACTTTCATCTCATCAAATGCTGCTTTAGCAGTGTCATTCCATCCAAACTGATTTAATTTCAACAAGTCTGTTAAGGGTGCAGCAATCTCACTATACCTCTTAACAAACCTTCTGTAAAAACCCGCAAGACCCAAAAAGGATCTCAATTCAGTCAAAGTAGTAGGTGCTGGCCAGTCCACTATCGCTCGCACCTTACTTTCATCTGGAAGAATTCCATCACCAGTAACAACATATCCCAGAAAAATTAATTTGTCTACCATCCAAATACACTTCTCTGGGTTAGCAAAAAGCTGGTTTTCACGTAATACTGTTAGAACTTGTGAAACATGCTCAACATGCTCTTGTGCTGTCTTACTGTATATCAATATATCATCAAAGTATGCAACAACAAAAGAACTAAGGAATGGACGCAAAACCTGGTTCATTACTCGCATGAATGTACTAGGCGCATTAGATAGCCCGAATGGCATCACCAACCATTCATACAGGCCTTCCTTTGTCTTGAAGGCTGTCTTCCATTCATCACCTGGCTTCATTCTGATCTGATGGTACCCACTTTTCAAATCAATCTTAGTAAAGAATACGGCACCACTCAACTGATCTAGCATATCATCCAGCCTCGGTATTGGAAATCTATACTTCACAGTAATTCTGTTTATTGCCCGGCTGTCAACACACATACGCCATGAACCATCCTTTTTCGGCACCAAAAGTGCTGGTACCGTGCACGGGCTAATGCTTTCCCGTACAAAGCCTTTGTCTAAAAGATCTTGAACCTGCCTCTTCAGCTCCTCATGCTGCTGCGGGGTCATTCGATAATGAGCCTTATTCGGCAACACAGAACCCGGAATCAGATCAATCTCATGCTGAATATCTCGAAGTGGTGGCAAACCTGCAGGAAGCTCACTTCGTACAACATCCCGAAATTCCTCCAAAACTGACACCAACTCCTGAGGAAGATCATGTAACTCCTGCTCCCCATTCTAGCCAAACTCTTCTAGCTTACTAACCAGGGCAAAACAGAAATCTTCTCCCTCTAAACTCGCCTCAAACTCCCTGCTTGGCAAACAAATTACTACCTTCTGTTCAGCCATGTCCTGTAGCGGTTTCAAGATCACTTTTCTCCCATCTGGTCGCAGCATATAAGTATGAGTGTAACCATTATACACTGCTTTATTATCAAACTGCCATGGTCGTCCCAAAATGATGTGTGTCGCATCCATCGGTACAACATCAGCTACTATTGACGTTTCAAGCTGAGGACCAAAAGACAAGGCCAACCTACATCGTCGACTGACCTGAATATCTGCATCCCGATTCACCCAGCCGAGCTTGTATGGTTGAGGATGGGGCTCTGTCATCAACCCCAATTTCTTCACAACTTCCTCAGCAATCACATTCTCCCAACTTCCAAATCAATAATTACCTTGCAAGTTTTACCAACTACAGTGCACTTTGTTGAGAAAATATCGTGCCGACGCCAATCTCCACCAGCTCTTGGTGCAAGACACATCCTTCTAATGATCAGACTCTCTCCTGGATGTGGTCTGGGTCAATCACATACATCTCATCCTCGAACTCCTCATCCTCGGAAATTCAACTTCCTGCTCCTCCTCCATAAGTAACTGGGTACGCGCCTTGGGGCACTCATTGGCATAATGTCCTAAGTCCTGACACCGATGGCAGCGAACATTGGCTCGATTGCTGCCCACCCTCTGCTGGGGACCTGAAGCCCCACTCGGCACTGTAGGTCTCGGAGGAACTGCTGAAGTTTGTTGCCTCACCACAGGAGGTGCACTCCTACTACCAGAACTCTGCCCCGAAAACTGACCAGATAATTTTCTCTACTCTGGAACCCTCTATTCCGCATCAGGCTCCGCTCCACTGCTTGCGCCCGCATGTGCGCATCACCAACACTGTCAATCCGATGCAAAGCCAACGCATCCTGGATCGGGAATCGCAGTCCAAGCAAATACATAGCTACCAACCTCGGTTCTGACTCCATCAATCGGTTTCGAGCCACCAGTCGGTAGAACTCTGTAGTATAATCTTCCACGCTTCGATTTCTTGTGTTAAACCATGTAATTTAAAATAAAGGACCTGTTCATGATTTGGAGGAAGGAACTCCCGATTCATCTCCTGCTTCAAGGCTGCCCATGATGCAATTGGTGGCCTCCCATCCATATACCTCCGGTAGTGCTGTGCATGCCACCAAGCCGCTGCTCATCTCGGAATCGAATTGTGATAAGCGGCACTTGCTTGTCCAAAGGCACTTCTTTCAGCCGAAAAACATCATCAACCTGCAGGGTCCAATCCACATACTCATCAGGATTCAAACCACCTCTGAACTCCGATATTTCAATCCGAAACCCGGACTCCCAACGAGTCTGATTGTCATGCACAGGCGGCGGTCCGAAATCCCTGGGAAGCGCTACATCACGCCGCGGTTGCTGCCCTCTTTGCAATGGTGGAGGATCTTCAATATTCTGGAAAGGGTCGACATCACCTTCTCGATGTTTGTCAGGTACATTGCGATCTTGACGAGGTATAGCACGATCTTGCGACTCCAACCGTGCCATCATTGCTTGCAAAACAGCCATCATCTGCTGCTGGGTCTCCACAACGTCACGAAGAGAAGGCTCCCCGTTGTTCCGCTCCATGGTTGCCGGCAGAATTTTTTTTTTTTTTTTTAAAATCTAGAACGGAACAAGGACAGATCAAGAACGAATCAAGGCTCTGATCAAGAACGGATCAAGGCTCTGATACCAAGCTGGTGCAGGGCGGTTGTCAAACGCCTGCAGCAACCAAAACCCCGGCTCTGCGAGAACGGGTTCTGGGAATTATTGGATGCTAGGATTGAGCAAGATGGGGAAGATCCTTTGAAACCTGCAACGATCAAGCGCTGGAAGGGCCGCGTGATTCCTCACGTTGCCAGCCCTCTACCGGATTTCAATCCGGGTCTTCACGAACGGAAGGGACGAACGATGGGTTTCTCACCGTGAGTCCCTGTTTCTTCTTTTTTTTTTTTTTTAATCAGGAACTAGAAACGGAAGAAAGAGATTCCTCACGAAATCGTCTTCTCCCAACCAGGCTTTTGGCTTGGTGTGCGCAAGGGGGAAAACAAGGTGGCCGGCGGCCTTCCACGGAAGCAAGATGCCCAAAACGCAGAACACGCCGTCCAATTACAACACCATGTAATTGTTTTCCAAAACAAAGGGACGCTCCAAAACAAACAACGTGCAATTGTTTTTCCCAAAACAATCAACACACTCTCCCAAAAATTCTCAAAACAAAAACCCCACGTCCAAAACAAAAGCTCACCGTGCAATTGTTCAATGGGTAAAATCCAAAACAAAACAACGCCAACTTTTTCATTCCTTGGGTTTGGTTTTTAAGAAAACAAAGCCATGCAAGGTATTAATGTCCCCCACGTGACTACAAGGGAGGGGAATAATAAAAAAAAACTAAACTCTAATGTAAACAAATCCACTCTTGCGTGAAACTCTTCAAACGAATTTTTTTTTTTTTTATAAAAAAAATCAAGAGATCACGCCACTAATAAAATTATAATAATAATAATAAAACTAAAGACTCCGGTGTTTTCCCGGATCCGAAATTTCACGGACGCAATTAGTGTATTGGGCCTTCGGCCCAATTCCCAATTAATTGTTTTCATCCCAAAAACGGTCAAATTTGAAACTTGCTTCCCTTGAAGGCTTCTGGACCTGCGCACGTTTACTGCTGGCGAGGCTGGCTGCCCCAAATCGTCATGGGCCGGAAGCTGAACCGAAACGTCTGGGTTGGGCTTCGCCGAACTATCACCAGGTTGTCCTGATATATGAGTCAACTGATCTGGTTCAATATTCATCTCGATGTCCGCATCAGGATGGTACCTCATCCCGGTGTCTTGTGGGATGTCCTATCAGGACCTAACTCCTTGGTTGGAATAGGAGTATTAGTTGTAGTCTCGATAAAAACTAAATGCACCTAGTTAGGTTTGCCAAACTTGAGCCAGCATTTCTCAAACACATGATTGTTTTACCCATAATGTGAATAGTGACATGGTCCCTTGTTAGATGTGAGCAGACGACCACTACCAACACCACAGCCTCCCCTAAATCTCTACCACATCCTCTACTATGGCCTTGACCACAGCCACCAATAGCCATAGCAAAGTGCTCCATCTGATATGTATCAATGGAGGCTAATGTAGCTCTAATGGAGACACATAAAGCTCTAGAAAAGTGCAAACAGAGAAGGAACTGAATCACCACCAAGAATATGACCACAAATCTGATGAACTAAAGATGGATTCAATACAAATAAAAATTTAGCAACCGCCAAACCTTCATGATAGTCCTTTAATTTTTGTGGATCCAGGACTAAAAGCTAAGGTGAATCTAACTCATCAAAAATACCTCTCAGAGAGACATAGTAATAGCTACAGATTTATCACCTTGCTACAACGTGAAGAGTTGCTCATAGAGTTTAAATATCCTTTATATATTCTTCTCATGCCCATACATCTCTTTAAGTATCCTCAATTTGCTTAGACATCTTTAAGAACATGACACTAGCACTAATCTTCTCCTCCATTCTATTCAATAACTATGATAATACAATAATCACTAGCCAGCTAGTCTTATAGATAGGATCTTTAAAATTTGGAGGATCATCAATCAAGTGTTGCGCCTTCCATTGGGCACCAATAAATAATTTGAACAATCGGATCCACAAAAGGTAGTTGGTGCCATTAAGCTTCACTGTAGTTGTTGTTAAATTCTTTATCATAGTATCAGAACCGAGAGTCAGAAGTATCAAAAGTCGTTTATTGTCATTATTTGAGGATGCCATAGTAGCTAGAGAAGAGGCAGAAACAACCAGACAACCAAACAAAAAAATCATGGACAGTGTACCACTTCTGTGATTAGTAAATAGCTAAAAAGATAGCCAGATAACTTTTACACAACATAGAAAAAATATCTACGCCATATAGAAGAAGAGAAGAGAGAAAGAAGGTCAAGAAATGTCAAGAAAAGAAGCAATGGGTTGTGAAGGAGGCAGTAGTGGTGGTTTGAGGTGGTGGAAATGGGTGGCAGCCAAGATTATGGTAAGAAGAAGATAGATGGTTGCTAGGGTTATGGAACCTGTATTGGAATTGTGTTCTAAATCCAATCGTCTAGCTGTAGACGATCTCTATACTTGTATATGAATTGTAAATTTAATAAATGTTATTTGACAGTTCATCATATTTTTACATTCTCAATACATAACTCTTTTAATTATGATGATGTCCTCAGAACTATTAACACTCGATAAAAGCCATGAAGATTTATCAAATAGTTCTTCAATTATGTTTGTAACCAAATGATATATTATTATTAGGACAATAATATTTATCAAGTATAGGTCATTGTATGCCATATGAGTTGGTTGTCCTATAACCAAGAAGTGTGGGAACACCAGTAGCATGCATGTAAATGTAAAAGTACATTATCACTGAACATGACTCAGCTATGAAGATCTCTACTATCAAGAGTAGCTAGCGAAGGATATGGATATAAGTGTTCCTCCAACCTAAAATCACCACGATGACTTGTAAACAACTCACTATGCTTTGGTGCTAGACTATATGTATTTTTAATATAGTGATGGAAGGTTTCTGGGCACCATTAAGTACTTGCAAAGTCTGTGTATAAGTTAAAATAGAATTGACCGCTCCAGGTTATAGAAGATAATGCTTCGCTGTATTTCAATTCAATAAAATCTTGGCCAAGATAATCCTTGCAATCAGTCATAGAATTTATAAGGTTGAAATATAGCATGGAAGATTGGTTAAGGGTTTGACAGTTTACCTGAAGTCGTCCTAAGCATTAACGGTTAAAGGGATGAATTATGTAGTAACCATATGCCAAGGTTCTTGAATCTTACTTTGCATTTATTTGACCTATCTGGACATCGAGTATCATTGCCAGATGGTTACTTTGATTAGTACAGGAATTAATTCCTATACTACTAGCTTAGCATTCGACCCTGTGGAGTCACGCACATTGTCGAGCAATGTAGAAAAAGGATTAACCTTAGATCTATATGTTCAATTTGGAAGTAGGTAATAGACTAACTTAATTGAGAATTAGAGTTCTAGGTCATTTGGAATTAAATTCTGGCTATGTCCAGCTAGCACTGGACATTAGCTGCAAGATTAATTCCGGGGGTGAACTTGAATTAATCTATAATGAGGGGATTGGATTCTTAATTTGGTTAGGACCTGAATCAGTATTTAATCTGATTTTTAGAGGGGATTAGGTTCGGGTCCTAAATTGGTTAGGACCTTAACTTCAAATTAAAATCAATTTTTGATTAGGAGCAATTTTGGGTTTTGAATTTTGAATTCAAAATTTTTATAAAAAAAAATCCGCTCATGCTGAGAATGTTCTCGATGTGCGAAGCTCGATTTGGTACTATTTTTTGAGGGCTTTAAGAGTTGGGATATGATCTTAAATCAGATACAAAAAATTGGGGAAGAAAAGAAAGAAATCAGCGAACAGAAATCTGGTTCGCTGTTCTCTTCAGCAGCCTGTGTTTTGAATCAAATCTGGTTCACTGCATTCTTCGATGGCTTGGGTTTTGAATCCAAATCAAATATATATATATATAAAAGTTCTTAACAAACAGAAATTCTGTTTGCCCACTGAGAACAAAAATCTGTTCTCAGCAGGTGAACAGATTTCTATTCTCAGCATGAGAACAGAAATCTGTTCTTGCTGAGAACAAATTTAAAGCCCATGCCCTCCTCCCTGAGAGAAGATTGAGAGAGATCAGAAAAATTAAAGTAGAATCTCCTTTGAAGGAGCAAGACCCCGTGCCTTCATTCCCCTTCTTCCGCGTTGTTGGGCATGCGTGTAAAGTAGAGGAGCAACAAGTGCAGCTCTCGCAAAGGATTTTCAGCAACCTTGATCTATTCTTCACTGCAAATGAGGTATTTTGACTGATTTTTTTTATAAACCTGTTCTTCCTGTCCTAGGAATCCAATTTTAGTTCCTTTTTAGTTGGATATTTCCCTTCAACCTGGCGCTCTGATACCATATTGAAGTTATAGAAGGTGAAACTCAATAATAATATTTCCTTTTAATAAGATCCCATCTCCTTAAATAGAGGGGGATACATGGAATACAAGTATATACTATATTTAAAGACACATTAAATATATCCTTCCTATATAAGGACTTATGAATAAAGATTATAAAGCAGGGGTTCGCGGTACCGTCCCATACCGCCCAATATGGGGCGTGCCGTACCATATCGGCCAAGAGCCGGTACGGTTCACCTCCAAAAAATGGTTTGGCCTCTGGACCGTTGAAAAAAAATTAAAAAAAATATTTTCCATACAGTACCGGTGTGTACCGCACGGTTCAGTCCAGTTCGGGCTCAGTTTGGCTCGGTTCGGGTCTGGTTCAGGTTTGGTTCAAGATTCTTGCTTGAGAGGGGAGAGGAAGAGAGTTTTTTTTCAATTTTTTAAGTCTGGTACAAAGTGCGGTATGGTACGGTACGGACTGTACCGTACCGTAAAGGTCGCTGACCGATACGGACCCCAGTACCGGTTCAGCGATCCTTGCTATAAAGTATAATTCTAAACCTACTATGCCTTGTCAAAAAAGAAACTGAGGCACATGCCACCATCATTATGGATCCTCCTAAACTTGGATCCAGAGAAATCAATGAAGGAATTGAAGCTCAGATCAAGGGATTTCTTCTCTAACATGTTCCATACTTAGAACTAGACTATGTCACATCAATGGACACCTTGTTCGATCACATGGATGACCATCTTAATGAATCCTTCCTCTTACTTGATGGCTATGATCTCAATTTCACTAGAATCATGCCTAACTTTTTGTGGCCTAATTGCCAAATGACACCTATTCTCACAAGTGATGGGGATGGTGGTGATGACATGTTTGGTTGTGAGAAGGGGTGGCAAGAGAAGGGAGATAGAATGCCTCATCAATCAGGGCACTAAAAGCATCAAGGGCAATGGAGAGGGCATTAAGAGAGGGGTCATCGAGGGTAGCAAGGGCAATGGAGTGGGCATTAAGGGAGGGGTCTGGAGGGTAGCAATGAGGACGTTAAACAAGAATTGTCAAGAAATAGTTGTAAGGGCATCGTTTGAGGGATCACTCAAAGGAAGAAGAAAAGTTGGGAAAAACTGAACAACGTGGAAGAAAAGTGGTGAACCTTGCTCCTTAAGAGGAATTAAGGGTAATTTGCTCACTTCGTACCATGAATTAGTTTAGACATGGACTATGGTCAACTTATGCGATAGCAATTTAATGGAGGGGCAATCAGGAATTAGTTAAGGATCATTTGTGTCATGTAACTACAAATAATGGCAGGTTGGTATATGTAATTAGAACAAAAAGAAAGGTCTTTCATGCAAAAAGAACTTATTAGTTATTTCTGTGTCATATCTCTCTCTTTTTTCTTTTTCTTTTTTTTTGGTATTCTCTTAATCCACATTCTTTTATGTTGTTTGGTTGCCTAGCAAAGGCTATGAAAAATTGAAGATTTTGGAAAATTAAAGTTTTCTAATTGTTTGAACCAGGGATCGCGGTACCGTCCCGTACCACCCGGTACGGGGCGTACCATACCGTACCGGCAGCTAACCGGTACAGTTCAGTCCAATAAAACGGTCCAGCATCCGGACTTTGAAAAAATTAAAAAAATAGTTTCCGTACGTACCGCCCGGTACGGACTCAGTTCAACCCGGTTTGGCCCATTTTATGTTTTAAATACTTAGGAGGGGGGAGAGAAAGATTATTTTTATTATAAAAAAAATGCCGGTATGCCTGCCGGTATGGTATGGTACGGACCGTACTGTACCGTACCAGCCTCCTGCGGGTACGGCTCCCGGTACCGATACCGGGAACCCTGGTTTGAACGGTGGGAAAAATAAACTATATAGAAATTTGTTTCCCCAATCTGACTAAAAATTCAGGTTTCTTCGAAAAAACAGCTTCTTTTTCCATTGTTTTTAGAACAACCAAACATCGCTATAAGGAAATCAGTGGTCATAATAAAAGATCGGAAAAATTATTTGTTGATTTTTTTATTATTATCCCTTACAGAATAGCATTTCAAATATGACTAATCATGTTAAACATGCTGAACTCAAAATTATTCATATGAATCACAAGATGCAGAATCAGAGGAAGTTGGATCTTGAACAAGAACTAATAAAATTGTACAACAAGCTTTTTCCAATGCTTCCATATGATGGTATAGCCCTTCAACATTCTGTTGGACAGATTTACTAGTTTTCTGAAGCAATGACATTCCTGCTTCAATGGAATCAGTCATTGATTTGTTATAAAACTATTCATCAATCCTTCTCTCGCAAAGAAATAATGTCTAATCAACAGCAAGAAAAAAGAAGGAAAGAAAATCATTCACACTGAACACCATGCAATGAAAACACGAGCATTTTGTCAGATGGAATGTAAGAATAAAAATTTCTAACCTAAATTATATACATCATAAAGAAAAGGAGCCAAAGGCCTATATCTAGAATATGTTTACCCAAGTAGACATTATTAATCAAGATATGTCAGGAGAATGCCCTTACACTGTTGTAGCATTGGACCTCTGAGCACCAGCAGGAGATACAAGTAGAGTGATCTGCACATTCAAATATGAATATGTAAAAGCAAAATTGTGTAAAAGCAAAAATATTTTCTAAATGCTATTGATAGATAGCATAGCATTATGCTCCTGGATGTTACACCTAGACATCAATTAACCCACCCCAAACCATCCCTTTTCCAAGCTTCATCTTCCTCTACTGCTATTTGTCTAAATCAATGATCCTAACGAGTAAAATTAACCAGAGCAAAAGTAAGACTTGAAATTATACGAAGGTACTGATCCCAACTTTTTCATATCCAGAGAAGGTCACAACCTTTCATTTTCAGAACAAGTTATGGCCTTACCATCTGAACAACCTTCTGTATCGAAATTAAGTAATTAACCAGCTCACATATGCAATACACTTGTGTCATATAATTAAGGTGACAAGGCTTGCAGATTATATTGCTTGATTTAAATACCGTACTACACTCTACCTATGGTCAGCAAATGAGGCTTGGGCCAAGACTGGACCATCAAAGAATTGTTTGACCAACATCACCGATTCCACAAGCAGGTGGGAATATGACTTCAAATGACTAAAAAAAATAACTATGCAAGCCAACTGCCTTTACCTTGAACTTGAAATCTCATAACAGAACATCATCTCATAGCTAAGAATTAGAGAAGTTCACCAATGTCAATGACAACTCACAGGAGTTGATCAGCACTGTTCCATACTTCTCTCTCTCAGAAACATCAAACACCTGATCCAAAAATCATTGATCTCCTAACTTCTAGCGAGCAGTATATGTCAGACTGTCCATATACTAAAAAGAAACCATAAAAAGCTCTATCTTGGCCAACAAAATACTGTCCACCAATCATTCCCTCACCTAATGTCCACCATTAAATGCAACAAGGACACAAATATCTTATGAAACCACTACAAACTAATATTTCCAATTCTAGCACGATCACCTGGACTTCTATCTAAGCTCTGGCTCAAGTCTGAAAGTAATAGCTACCAACTAAGATTAAAAACACTCAAACACCCAGGCCAACATATGCAAACATAGAGAGTTAATACTCCAAAAGTTAAGTTTTTCAAGTATGCTCTTTTTCTTTTTAAGAGCACAAAATCCTTAATAGGAAACTGCTCAAGTACATGAAGGCTACCCAAATTTATTAGTTACTTCAGTCAAAAACATAACATTAATAGCCCATGCTAATCGAATCAGGAACAAATGAGAAAACTGAAAAACAACATTCCTTAACCTTTTTCTAGTCATTGCTTTGCCAATTCCTACTTCTCTTGCCAACGTGTCAGTGATCCAAATTGCAGTTTTTATAAACCAAATATGCCATCAGAGAACTCGAAATCCAAGATTCAAAACTCCTCGAAAAACTCAAGATTACTTAGATTTAACATCAGTTCAGACAAAACAACTTCTTGCTAGCAGTTAAAATACGCAATTCAACAGCAAAAAACAGAAAACCAGGGCCAAAAGAAATCAAAGAACAAACTTTGCTCCACATTTCCATGATCATCACCATTCTTGCATCCTTCCTACATAAAACCCACGCATCACTGCTTCAAATCCGAAGACTTTAAAAACCAAAACCATTAACAAAAATCCGGGAGGGAAAAGTGTAAAGAAATCTTTAAACATCACATTCCCATAATCATCACCTTTCTTGCATTCTTTCCTCCTGAAACCCACCCATTAATGCTTCCAATACGATTAACAAAGAACTCAAAATCAGGGGGCCAAAAAATGGATATAGATCTTTAAACACTAGATTTCCATAATCATCACCTTCTTGCATTCTTTCTTCTTAAAACCCACCCATCAATGCTTCAAATCCGAAGACCTTAAATACCCAAACCATTAACAAAAACTCAAGATCCGGGGTCGGGAAAAAAAAAAAGATGGTCAGAAATCTTTAAAACACATTGAAAAGTCACCCAAATTTGACCACAAGAAAAGAATCTGAGATTATCTAAAATACTCGATATATCAACAGAAAACCAAGAAAAACAAAACCGGTAGATCAAGAACTCCACGAATTTCCACTCGAAGAACGTAAAAGAAATCAGACTTATAAAAAAAATCCACGGCAGACAGCAAGGAGAGAGATCGAAAAAAAAAAAAAAAAGAAAAACCTAGCTCTTTTCCCACCTGAAAGAAAGAAGAGACCGCCAGGAGAAATCCCAACCGCCCGCCCGCCGAGAGCTCCATCGCCGGAAGAGAGAAGCGCCGATGCTGTATCCTGCTTAGTGGAAGGGAGCCGTTACATATGCTGGGGAGTCCACGGTGACGCCACGAGTTATTATATGGGATTTAAATGACCCGTTCGGACGAAAATGCCATCACTGGGCCCTCAGAGAACGTTGGAGATTCGAGGGCATCTTGGAATTTAAATTTTATTGGCGAACGTTTCCAGTAGATCGGCACGTCCTTGATGGGCGGGTTGTATCTAAACGCGCGAGCGCCCCTTTTTTTTTTTTTTTTTTTTTTTTTTTTTTTTTTTTTTTTTTTTTTTTTTTTTTTTTTTTTTTTTTTTTTTTTTTTTTTTTTTTTTTTTTTTTTTTAGAAAAAATATAGGAAAATGAATTCAGTAATTAGGGATAACAATTTTTTCCAATCCGATGGATATCCGACCTGACCCGATCATAGTGAACGGATAAAACCCGACCCATCTAATTTATAAATGGATATGAGTTATATAAAAAAACCCGACTCGGGTTCGGGTCGAGTACAGGTAGTAGTACGTCCCGACCCGTTTATATATAAAAAAATATGTTTATAAAATATTTAAGTAAATAGGATATGGGACGATATATCCGACCCGACCCGACTCGACTCGACCCGTTTAGCTTTTAAATAAATTAAGTTTTATGAAACCGGGTATATCCAACTCGACCTGTGATTTTTTTATACCCGACCCGAGATGGGTATGAGACGGATAATTTTTTAGTGAGACGGGTATGGGTTTTGGATGATCAGATCCAAACCCGACCCGTTGCCATCCCTATTCAGCATGGCTATCCCACGAGCCTCCAATCTACTGAAAAATATTCGATTCAAGTACTAAATTTTCATAACTTTTTTTTTTTATTATAGGTGTATGTCAATTCAATACCATCAAGATGTCAACTAACCATAACGGAAAGTAAAAAGATCTGACCTCTTATTCATTCAACAGATTTTAAAAAATAATATTTAAATTTAATCAAGTCTTTCATAAAGTCATGTCCTAAATTTATGATTTATTGATTATGAGGTAAGATCCTATCAACTGGATTCCCTCGCAATTCGTGAGCTCTCCCTTCTCGATACCAAACGTTTGGGGGTAGCCCAAACTATTTTCAAAATAAATGCATGGCCTTTGTGGCATCGCAATATTTTTGCACACATAATTTTTAAAATAATTTGGATACCATCCAATGATCTTTGCTTTTGCGAAAGATATAACCTGCTCCCATTCTTGATAGATTCCCTTCGGAGCACAGTTTTGTTGGACGGTGGATATGATAAAGGACAACTGTTGCCTAGGAGGGTTATTATTAAAATTGAGCAGATAATTCGCTTCTTTCTCTGGAACTTCTCTTCCGATCGGAGGAGTATTCATCTTATGTACTGGAATAATGTCTGCCGATCGATATAGGATGGGATTTGGGCATCACTTCTCTTCTTGCGAGAAGAGAGGCTCTTATGACCCGACATGTCGCCATGTTTTTTTTTGCTCGGACACTTTGTGGTATTCTTTTATAAGGACTAAGTATGGCAACAGTTCCTTGCACCCCGGAGACTGCTCTACTTCCACCAGGAGGCTTCGGTCGTCTGGCAGGAGATGTGTGACGGGGCCCCGATGGTCATATCTCGGCTTTCATGGGTGGTGGGAGATGGCCGATCTATTAGCTTCATGGATGATCTCTGGATTTTAGATATCCCACTGAGTAGATGGCCCACTTTCATCTCTGTTCTGACTCCGGCCTCTATGACTGTTGCCGATCTTCGCAGGCCAGGTCTGGCCTCTTGGGATACGGACAGGGTCTTGTCCATATTTGGGGACATCCTCGGGTACAGGGTCTTGTCTATTCCACTCCTGGTTTATCCGTGTGTCGACATTAGGGTGTGGAGACATACGGACGTCGACTGGGTGCCCCTCTCTGATCTCATTCCTAGGCCAGATCCGGATCTTCTTTCATCCAGGAGCTATCGTTGGATCTGGACCTTGCCTGTGCATCCCAGAGTTTCTTTCTTCATCTGGAAGCTCGCATGGCATCGCCTTCCCATGCGAGATTTCATCATTGCCAGGGGCATCCACATCACTCCTGACTGTCCATTTTGTGGGAACCAGCTAGAGATGCAGATTTATGCCATCTTCCACTATGGCCGCGCTTGCCGGATCTGGGCACTCACGGGTTTTCACGGTATATCTGCCCAGTCTGATCATATTCTTGATGTCTTTTATCTACTGCTGCAGACGGCTCCCATCATCCAGGTTTCGTTTATCGCTTATCTGGCATATCATATTTGGATATCTAGAAATGATCGGATTTTTACATCTATGAGGTATTCGCCTACGATGCTGGTAGAGAGGGCCAGGATAGCCGCGTTGAAGTATTGTAGGTCTGCAAGGATGTTGGCTGAGATATGGGGTTCCCCTCTTACTCGTCGAGCGACCCGGAGGGTTTTTATTACCTGGAAACCCCCTCCTCCGCCTTTCGTCACTATTAGTTTTGATGGGACTCTCCGCGGTAGGATGGGTGGAGCTGGTTTCATCATCATGAATTCTTCCTTGGGATTCTTGGTGGCTGGGGGTATTCCTTGTTTGGACTCTTCGGTGCCGGCCCTGGAACTTTATGTTGCTTGGATTGGGATCAGATATGCTCGCCAGGTTCTATGCCTCGACCATCTCATCATTGAGGGAGACTCTACCACCGTCATATCTTGGATCTCGCAGACTTTCTAGGCAAGCGAGTCATCCGATAATCAGGAATATTAGACTCATGTTACAGGATTGCGCTTCTCTAGCTATCAGGCATATTTTTAGGGAGGCCAACTCAGCTGCTGACTAGGTTGCCTCCTATGTAGCTCAGTATACTACTTATTTTTTGTGGACTGACTGGCATTCTATCCCTGTACAGCTTAGAAATATTTTACTTGCTGACTCTTTAGATTGTATTCATCTCCGTTCCGTTTTATCAAAAAAAAAAAAAAAAAAAAGGATAACTGATAATTTTCTCTGATAAATGATAACCGACAACTAAAGTGGATTTTGAAAATTATTAAAAGTTAGTTAACATATTTATTGCTTGTGCTTGTCAAGTACTTGTCCATGAGAATAGTGTTTTTTTTTATTATTTATTTGAATGCGACCGGATGTGTACAAATGCACGATGCATTGAGAGCTAAGTCAACTAATTTAGTTGATTGTTCTTGTCATGCTATAGATGCGCATTTCCATTCAAGTAAGAAGAGAAAGGTTAGATAAATAGCGGCCATCAGTTGTGATAGTTGTTCAAAAATGTTAAGACCTTTTGTTCTTAGTTTAATGTATACCGGTATAAAATGGAGAGCACAAGTTTTTTTTTTTTTTTTTCAAATATCGGTTTCAAATATACGAAAAGAGCCTACTATCATTGTATGATATTGCCTTAATAATAATATTTAGACTACCTCAAAGGCAACAGCCTACCGAGATAACTTGTGAAAAAATGGAGTATGTTTTTAGTTTGCCAGGCGAACTAAATGTAAAAGGTTGCAGAAATAAGTGTGCTATTTTTTAGAAAATTACAACAACTAAGTTTCAATTGAATATCTTATCATAGCCAACAACCACGAAAAGTTATATTTGATAGCAGGTAATCCATCCAAATTATCCATAATTTAATAAAATACTATTATATTATTATATTTGGTACATTTTTCAAATGACAAGCTATCTTATTTAATTACCTTCCAACATACAACGTAAATTATCTCTGCATATGATAATATAGATTTCCACCTTCCAAGATGATCTAAATTATCAAATTACCCTCCGATTCTTCTTTCTTCTTCCCTTCTATATATAAATATAATATAATTATATAATAATATATTTATTATAATATATTATAAAATATAATTTATATTATATTATATTATTATAAAATATTAAATATAATATATTATATTTATATGAAAGGGAAGAGGAAAGAAAAAGAAAAAGATAATTTGGTAATTAGATTATCTGGATAGTGGTAATTGCCATCCACAAAAATGTATCATATATAATAATATAGTGGAGTTATATTAAATTGCTCGTAACCTGGATAAATTATCTGCTCCTGGATATAATCTTCAAAATTGCCCGACAATGTACTAAATGCAATCTAAGTCTTGCAGGAGCATTACTAAAAGCCAACGTTATTGGCTACCATGATGGTATAAATGAAAGGCAATGCCCGAGATTCGAGGGAATTTCGGAATTTAAATTTCATTGGTGAACGGGTCTGGATCGGCTTACGCTCTTGATGGGTTCCCATTTATTTGACGGTGGATATGATAAGCGACAACTAACTTGGATCTTCGCAATTGCGCACCATACGTCTGAAAGTTGGTTAACCTATTTATCGCTTGTGCTTGTTTAGAAAGGTTGTATGTTTATATATATATATATATATATTTATTTATTTATTTATTTATTTATTAGAATGTGACCGAATGCCTATTGATGTGGATGGAGAGTGAGGTCAACCAGCTTGGTTGATTGTTCTTGTCATGCTATACATGCACATTTCCATTCAGGTAAGGAGCGGAAGATTAGATAAATAGCCATATTTTTTTATTAAAAAAATTTTTAAAAAATGTAAGGGGTAAACTCCTGTGTAGCTTTTTATTCTGGCCCCCCGTCTATTAAGTGATCATTCGATTCGGGTTATAAATTTTTCTGTGTACCCTCCTATCAATCATAAGTATGTCAACTAGCCGCTCCGCCTCCAAGTTACGTGTACCTAGAATTTCTGAAATTTAATGAAGTCATCCGAGGAATCATGTCACCGGAGTTACAGCCGCTCCGTCTCCCAATCATATGGGTCCAGAATTTCTGGAATTTAATCAAGTCATCCGAGATCATGCATCGAACCTGTCATTAATAAATTATTCACAAGAACGAAGCCGCACTCTAACCACCATAATGATGATGAATAGCCATATATATTAAATCATCTTGGTTAACTAAATAAAACTATTCAACATCCCCCCGCGGAATCCTTTCAACTCTTGTAAAGAGGAATCAGTACCCTCGAAGTGTTTTCCTTTCTAGCTTTCCTAAGATATCAAACATACTTTTGTCTCTTACGCGGAAGGAAAAAAGAAAAAAGAAAAAAAAAAAAAAATCTTACGAAATAAAAAACATACTCTTGCCTATTGCAGCTTTATTTGGATCACAAAAAATTGCTTGAGTATGTTTATATGATTTCGTTCCCAGACCAAACCGGATTCTATTGGCTACCATATTGGTAGTGTTATTAAACCCGGCTCGATCCGATCAATCGGACCGGAAACTCGATGACCCAGCCATGAAACCGGACGGGTATGCGATCAACCCGGCTGTGTTTAAAACCCGCAGAAACCCATTCAACCTGTGCTTTTATGCATGGCGAGATGGCGGTGGGGAGGAGCACAGTCAGTTGAGGGGGGAGAGGATGTCATGGTAGTACCGGGGATGACGGCGAAGGGCAAAACATGGATATTCTTTGGGAGTGTAGGTTGCAGCGGCACCGCCATGACAACAATGATGGTTAAAGGAATGATGATGATGCGGAGGATGGGAGATAGGGCCGGAAATGAGCTTGTCCAAAAATTATATTTTAAAAATTTTTGGATCGAATCCGGGCATTCCTTTGATTCAAAAATTAAATAGACTTTATTTTACAGTCCTAAAACTAGTCGAATATGCTTAAAATTTTATCCGCAGTCTAAATCATCTTCAGGTCAGCCTGAAATTTATTGAGTTGGTCCAATCCAGTTTCAAATAATGGACTTTTGAGTCTGCCTATTTTCGATCCTAATGGGAGATGATGAGTAAGAAGATGATGAGTAAGAAGATGATGCGGAGGGAGAGAATGGCGCTGAGGAGGACAGCCATATGGGGGGGGGGGGTGTGGACGGTAGCGGGTGCGGGAAAGATATTTCACTTTAGTTTGTAAGGGAGAGTTGAGATGAGATGGGGACAATGATGGGATGAGAGGAGGAGAAGGGCATGATGATGACGGAAGGGGGGTCATGATCGTGGGAGAGAGGGAGGTGGGAGGGTTTTTTTTTTTTAAATAATATTTTTTAAAATTTTATTTCCATAACTAATGTCGTTCAAAAGATATTTATCGATTTAGATATACGGTGGTTAAAAAATTAAAAAAAATTAAAAAAGTGAAATCGCGGTTTCAACTCATGATTTCAAAAGAAAAAAATTAAAAAAAAAATAAAAGTTGCTTGAAATCGCAGGTCCAACTTGCGATTTCTTGAAATCACAGGTACTTTTTTTATTTTAAATTTTAATAAAAAATGAAAAACAAAAAAATTAATAAAAAATTAGAAAAAAGAATTTAAAAAATAAAAAAATAATAATATGATACTATAATAATTTTTTAAAATTATTATAACCTATGATTTCGTAATCCGATCGTCGATCCAGCCACCGGTCTAATAGCTAGTACGGCTCCGGCCATCGATCCGATAGCCAGTTCGGCTGCTAGGTCGGTGCCAGTTTGATTATCGGTCTAGCTGCCAGTCCGGTCACTGGTCTGACAGTCGGTCACCAGTCTGACGGTCGATCCGGTCGCCAGGATCCGGCCACTAGTCCGATCGCTGGTCTGGCCACCTAGGTCCAGCCACCGGTCCGGCCATCGGTCCTGCCACCCATATGGTCACCGGTCTAGTCGCCAGGGTCCGACCACCTATTCGACTAGATCGATGGCTAGATCGGTGGCCGGATCCTGACCACTAGACCGGTGACCAAATGGGTGGCAGGACCGGCGGTCGGACCGGTTTTCGGACCGGCGACCGGACCGGTGGTCGGATCCTGGCGATCGGATCGACCGTCAGACCGGTGACCGACTGTCAGACCAGTGGCCGAACTAATAGCTAGATCGGCAATCATATTGGCACCGACCTAACAGTCGAACTGGCTATCGGATCGATGGCTGGAGCCGTACTGGCTATCAGACCGATGGCCGGATCGGTGACCGGACTGCAAATCGCAGGTTATAATAATTTTAAAAAATATTATAGTATCATATTATTATTATTATTATTATTATTTATTATTTATTAATTAATTTTTATTTTTTATTAAAATTTAAAATAAAAAAATATAGGAGAAATCGCAGGTTGAACCTGCGATTTCAAGCAACTTTTATTTTTCTTTGATTTTTTTTTTGGGTTGAAACCGCGATTTCACTTTTTCATTTTTTTTGTTGAATTTTTTGACCGCCGTACACTAAATCGATAAATATCTCGTGGACGGCATTAATTACAGAAATAAAATTTTAAAAAATATTATTTGAAAAAAAACCCGTAGGTGGGATGGGTTAATTAGGATTTGCTGTGAAGTAGAACGAGATAAGAAAAAAAATAAAGGAAAGAGAAACAATATTTACTTAAAATTTTTATATTTAATTTTTTTTTTGGGATCGGTCCCATATCTATTTTTTTTTTTAAAAATTATTTTTAGATATAAATTATTTGTTAATTATACTATATTTTATTAATTTATAAAATAAATAAATATAAAAAATTAATTATTTAAATTTATTGAAAATAATTTTTTTGATCTATATATTGATCTACCGATTTAATAACTGATCCAATGGTTATACTGCTGATCTGCTAGCCCGATACCTTATTTTTTTTCGGTGAACCGATAAAGGGAGGAGTTAGATCCCGAGCGTGGTCACTCCCAGACGGTTCCCCAATCCCAGCCAGGAAATGTTCGATACACGGTGTATATTAATTTTTCCGCAACCGTTCCCCACCCGAACGTGAATACGTCAACCTGACTATCACTGGCGCCAGCCGAGTGAACGAGATTTATTATATATATCTCTAATTTTTTCACTTTCATCGGACAACAGGGACTCCAAAATTATTTTATTATTATTATTATTTTTAAAATTTTAATTTCAGATTAATTTTTTATTTTTTATTTTATTTCTAAATTTTTCAATCAAAATATATTCAAATTAAAATTCAAATTCCTGTCAATAAGCTTCGTAACGAACTGTACCACACGCCAGTGACCCGATGCCTTATTATCCAAGTCAAGGTCAGGTCCCTTGTTAGTGTAAATGGAAGCTAATGTTGTGATGGTTGAGGGTTCTCAATCCCAAGGTGCACTTTCCCTTCGCACCAAAAGCGGGCTATCATGAAGCTTCAAACAATCTTCATTCTAGAAATGCCCTCGTTGTAGGTGTTGGATCTTTTGATTGATTTCAAGGTCAATTCCCAGACTAGCCCACTATTTCTGGTAGTCCCCAAACAATCCTATCAAACGGTTGAAAGCAACGTTTCCATATCCAAATTTATCTTTCGTTGAGCGAAATTATATTTAAAATCGTAACAGAAAATGTGGTCTTGGATTAAGATTAATGGTCGCAAGGGAAGTATCTTTACTGGCCAACGGTTTTTATAAAATTTTAAAATACCAGGAATCTTGTAAGCCCACGACCTTATTACTAACTCTATTATTATTATTATTATTATCAAATTTTGAGATACTAGGAATCTTGTAAGCCAACTATCTTATCACCAACTTATTATTATTATTATTATAAAATAACATTAATGGTGGCAAGGGAAGTATCTTTAGGAGCCAATGGTTTTTATAAAATTTTGAGATACTAGGTATCTTATAAGCCAACAACCTTATTACTAACTCTATTATTATCATTATTATCAAATTTTGAGATACTAGGGATCTTATAAACCAACTATCTTATTACCGGCTTTATTATTATTATTATTATCTCGGACAAAAAAATATGCAAGAAAGATGATGCATGTTTTTTAGATATTACTGTTATCCTAGTGGACTGCATTATTATAATTATTTGATATATCTATCTATAAAATCTTTTTTGGACTGCTATAAAAAATATTCTAGTTCATCTCCTTACTATTTTATTTTTTATTTTATATTTTGAATGTATTCATATTTGATTTATTTAAATATTCCATTTTATTAAAAAATATATATAACAGAAAACAGTAATGCACGTGCATCTCGTGAACCGTAAGATCTACAAGGAATCTCGGTACTTTTCATCGTAATCCTCGTTTTATCCACTTGGCCACGTTTGAGATTTCAAGCAAAAAAACAATTAATTACTGATTTTATAAAAGGATTTTTAAGAATAATAAAATTTCATGAAAATTTTATCAACATAGATAATAAAAAAAAATTAGAACTTTTGATACATATTTACTTAATATTCAACATGTTTTTGGTACATATTTGTTCAGATTATTACCCATCTTATGCTTATATTCATGAAGCAAAACCACCAAAATAATTACAAAATATATAAAATTATATAATTAAATAAATTTATATAAATCTTATATAAAATTTATGTAAATGTTATATAAAATTTATACATTTTGAACATACAAAGCATATTATTTTTTTTAAAATATCATCATCTTACCTATAGATCCACAAATATATTGGTCCAAAACCTCTAATTATATGCTATTTTTAAAAATAATTATTTTTTATATAATATTATAATTATAAAACATAATTTTAAATTAATAATATATATATATATAAGGATTCAGATATGACAGGATATTTATAGGATATTGAAATATGATACCATTCCATATATTAGAACACGGTATCCCGTATTTTTATATTCCGATCGAGTTCCGAATATCAAGACGGGATGGGGATACCTTTATATTTTATTCTATAAAAAAACTAAGATATTTTTTAAATTTTAAAATTTTATATATTTACTCAAAATCCCGTATATTTTTTAGAGCATGAACACCTTTATATTATATCGAGGGGGGTAGGAATTTTTTTTTTTTTTTAAAAAAAAAAAGGGAGCGTGGAAAGTGGGGTAATGGGTGCAATGATCCGCTTGGGCTGGGTGGGCCCGAGTTCCACCAGGAAAGGCTGGGAAAACGCCTTTGGTGGGGCCCGTGTGGCGCAAAAGAAGCCACACCCGCGGCCGCGGATGTGCGCAGGCCCACCAGCTGGCATGATGCGACTCGTGCCACGCTTCTCGGAACGCCTACGCACTCAAGAAAGACGGAGATCCATCAAAAGACCTCCACCACCTAAGTTTTTTTTTTTTTTTTTTTTTTTTTTAATAAAATCTTATCACAATCTCCTCCCACCACTTCCTTCCGCAGCCTCAAACCGCCGAAGGTAGGTAGTAGGGCTGAAAGTCCCAGAGAGTTGTGATGTAACGAAGCTTGCTCAACTAAAAATTAAGTTTTTTTTTGGGGTAGAACATAAAATGAAGCTTCAAAATTAAAATTTAGAATCAAGCAGGACAATTTTTCATTTTGACCATTTTACTAAATCTAATTTTGTTCCATCACTTTTCCTTTCTTGCTCCCCTGTGGTGTTTGAAACCATCAATTTATATACTTGACATCGAGTTGAGTTTGGCCAACCCAGTTCTAATCAAATATAGCATTAAGTTAATTTTGAGCAAACTGGAGTCAAGAATAAGCTAGTTTTTAATTGGATTAAGTTTTCTAGAGCTTGTTTTGGAAATGAGCATATATGAGTTTATCTAGGTAACTAGATGACAATAAATAGAAACCAATCCAAACCAAGCTTGATTCAAGTGATTATATTTGGACAAAAAAAATTCGTGGTCCATTTAAATTATCAACTTTCATTCCCTCCTAGCCCATCACATCATGAATAATAGCAATACAAGGGGTCCACCAAAATTATTTAAATTAAGTGTCATAATGAATCCAACAATGTTATTGATTTCAAATGATAGAATGTAAATATAAATTATAAACACCACAAATTTAATATTGTTTTGATACTCAAAGGATATATCTTTGAGCCTGATCAATTCCACCCTAGTTGAGCTGGGATTTGCCAAGTCCTAGCTTGTAATCATCATCAACTTTAGATGTGAAATGAATCGAAACTTTTATGGAGAACCCATGTAGCTAAGCTAAGCTTACTAGCTTAGTTTTAGTTCAACCTGCATTTAAACGAGTTTGATGAACATATGAATCGAGCTCGAGTAGGCTTTGGTCCAATACAAGAAGGGCTTGTTTGAGTGACTTATAAGCCAAATCTAATATCATATAAATGAGTTCAATTAGAGCTTAAGTCAAGGCTGAGTTTGAATATACTGTCATTAGGACCAAGCTAAGATTAAAAGGTCGGTATTACACTTTTATCCTTTTTATTTTCCAGTTGGGCAGCGATAAGTCACTAAATCCCACATAGTTTAATGACTTGAATTACATAGAAATATGTTTATGAATATATACTGTATGGTCAAGTGATACATATTTATAGGCTTCTCGATATATATCGTAAGTTTTTTTAATAAATACTCAACTATAATCCAAAACTTACTTTCAGATCAAAAATATATTTGAAAAATTATGTATTGATTTACCTAAATATGTATATTCAATCGTTATTGTATATATATCAAGAAATCATACAATGTATCTCAAGAAATCAGCAACTATATATTATCTGACCATATAGTATGTACTAGTAAATATGATGGTCCAAAAATTGTATATCAATCTTCTTGAATTTATTTATTAAATTGTTAAATGACTAGTCTACTAAGTATGTATCATCCAGTCATATATTATATATTATTTAACTATAAATTTTATAAACTATATATTGATTTATCCATATATGTAA
This sequence comes from Areca catechu, assembly GCA_021397845.1. NCBI lineage: Eukaryota > Viridiplantae > Streptophyta > Magnoliopsida > Arecales > Arecaceae > Areca > Areca catechu. The sequence continues at coordinate 147,128,977 of CM038049.1, read as the reverse complement.
ATTAACTTACTAGATGTAACTAATTTACTTAGTGTGCATTATCTAGTATGTAGTATGTATAAGTATATTTTAAAAATAAGGAACATTAAGGATGCCGCATGTAATTTCCTTTTTTTTTTATCATAGGAGAAAATTTAGTTTTTTTTTTTTTTTTTTTTTATCATTAAAGGAGAAGTCCTTGATTTTTGGATTTCTGATTTAAGATAAACATGAAAACTAGCCAAAATAGGAAGCCCTCTCCATCTTACCTTCTATGATACCTATCCTGTACGATTTTTGTTCCTACTAACAATAGCCTTAATTTGTACCAAAGAAAAAAAAAAAACTTAATCACTGTTTTTTGCTTAAAAAAAAAATGGGTGGAGAAAAATCCCCGTTGTAGCTGCCCCACTGGGCCCTCACCCCGGTAAGCCATGTTCAATTCGGATAGCTATTTTTTCGTAATACCCTCCTCACTCGCAGATGAGTACGTCAGCCTGACCCCAATACCCTCCCCACTTGAAGGTGAGTACGTCAGCCTGATCCCACTAAGCTGCCAGAGTAGAATGCTCCCTCCCATCTCCAGTTTCCTTCTCGCTGTAGCTGCTTCCACTGGATTCCAGTCCTGTCAAGCCATGTTCGATTCGGGTAGTTATTTTTTCGCATTATCCTCCCTATCCGAATATAAGTACATCAGTCTGATCCCACTAAGCTACTAGAATATAATTCTTTCTCCTGTCTCCAGTCACATGTTCTAAAAAAAATTTCTGTATTTAATCGAGTCATCATATAAATCATATCTTGAACTCGTGATCGAAAAGATATGAGCATGAGCACCCATTAACTGTGCTACCGGCATTAACGGTAACTTAATCACTGTTTACAAGGAGAGTATAACCCACGCAATTGGACGGCGTATCTATACCGGTCTAGACAAGGAGGCCAGCTTTCTAGAGGGCACGATTCCATAAGTGTGAAAAGGAATGATGGGTCAAGAGCCCGGCGTCCTTTCTGTCATGGAAATCATAATCCCAACCCTTATTTTTATAATCCGAGGAAAGTAATATCCATTCACCTATCCCGTGAGATTACCTCCTGCCATCGGACGGTTATATACCACTACTAATCAAGAGTTTAAATACAAACAAAAGTTTTGCATCTAATTATTTTTTCATTTTGCTGGTTTCCAGTTTAGCTTATACCTGTTATTTTTAACTTATTCGCCTAATTCGATGCACTTTTTATCTTTATATGCCATTCATCGATGCTTCAATCTACTTTACTATTAAACAAGTACTCTATCATTTATATAATTTTTTCGGTTATAAATAATTTTTTTGCTGTTACACTTCACCTAATTCTAAAATGATAGGTTCTTGCCAAATCGTCATTACTTTCAACTTACAGCTATCTAGAGTCCTTGTATTTATCCGTATTCAACTTATCAAGGAAGTTTCAGTCTTGGCTAGTTCAAGAAGTATAAACTTGTTTACTGCAAATGGAGTTCCCTTCATTATCATCATTGTCAACTACTTTATGACTGGTTTTTGGGAGCATATCCAACTAATCATATTTTGACTCTGCTTTATATTCAACTTATTTACTATTATGACTCTGAGGAACTCAATGATAATGCTTCAACAGTTATCTCTCTATGACGCGAAATAGGGCCTTACACTGTTGTCTTACATATATCTGGTGTACTGAGTTATTTCATACAGGGTTGTCTCTAATTTTATCCTTTGTTGTAAATCTCAATAAGATCTTGCCAGGTGCAAAAGTCATAGGAGATGCCATTATGCTTTTACTGCTGCTATCTTTACTCTACTATTGCACTTCTATGGAGGCCCATCCTTTGTTACATTTCTCAATGATACAGGTACGGCTGGGTTTCTATGAGAGATGCCATTATGCTTTTGCTGCTGCTGCTCTCTTTACTCTACTATTGAATTACTTATGTTACAAATCTCTGCTGTTACAAATATCCTTAATCTACTGTTGGGTTTCTATGGGAGACACCATTATGCTTTCGCTGATGCTGCTCTCTTTTCTCTACTATTGGATTACTTATGTGGGTCTAACATATAATGGTCTAAATGCTGCTCTCTTTACTTTGCTGCTGCTGCCCTCTTTACTCTTAAAATGCTCGAGCAATTATTCTTCCTTATATTTCTGCTTTAATCTTCATTACAACTTAAACAGGTCTGCTCTATTGATTTGTTGGGTACAAAAATGGAAAACTGATATATACCCCACTGTTTGGGGCTGCTTGAACGTTTTATGTTTCAAGTTTTGGAATATATCCAGCATGTTTGCCTGTGCTTGTTCTATTTCACATTATCAGATATTTCAACATTCTGCTTCAAGTTCCACTGCAACCTCGACATGGCTCGTCCATTAGATAAATCAAAGATACTCTTACAGCTGCTACTCTATAGATGCCTTTTCACCCAGGTCCTTCAGTCATTGTTCCATGAATTCGTTGGCCACTGCATAATGTATACTATTTCTTTTTACTTTATTATAATATTTCAGTTATCTCTTTACCTATGTAAAGTCCAGACTTTCACTTTTTCAGTTTTCTCCTTCTCTCGTAAAACTTTTACTCTGGCTTAATATATGGTGCCCTGTAAAGGGTCTTCTTATATATATATATATATATATATAAATTTAAATACAAATATTATTTTTTAAAAAATTATTCATTCTCGTTATTTTAAATTTTAATTTGATTAAAAATCTGAAATAATAATTTTATTTTATCATAATTATTATAATAAAACTTATCATATAAAAATAAAATGTCTTGAAATAAACTATTCCAGTCATGATCTATTATGGAATAGCTATTTTAGAATATTAAAAATCGACTGAAATAATTTTTTTTAAAGAATCTATCTTGATTTTTATAATTATTAAAAAAATAAGTTAGAATAAAAAATTATTTTAGATGAAAATACCGTATCACTAAACGAGGGATATCCATGTGTTGTTTTATGCCTGGAAGGGTTCATGATTGGGTTATGGGAAGCTTTAACGATAAAGGTCCTGGTCATCCTGAGAGTGCCCAAGAGTGGCAGCAAAGGACCACACGATGACCACTAAGATGGTAGCACAGTTGGTGGGTGTTCACGTTCATGTCTTTCCGATCACGGGTTCGAGACGTGATCCATGCGGTGACTTGATTAAATCTAGAAATTTTTCTGGAACGGGAGGGAGCATTCTATTTTGGCAGCTTAGTGGGGTCAGACGTACTCACCCTCGGGTCTCGGGTGGAGAGGGTATTGCGAAAAAATAGTTACCTGAATAACATGGCTTGGTGGGACAGGGGTCCAGTGAGGATAGCTACAGCGAGGATTTTCCTCCTCCCATCCATTTTGGTTTATCAAAAAAAAAAAAAAGAAAGAAAAAAAAGGGACCACACGATGTGTTTAATGGGTTGCTGGTGAGGAGTTTGCCATCGGGAGGCCACAAAAATGGTTTGACCTGACATTTTAATGATCATTATTTTCAAATCTTATAAAATAATTTCTATTCTGATCGTTTGGATTGTTCGCTTACTAAATTATAATGATTATCTGTCCGTTCAAAAAAAAAACAAAAAAAACAAACAAACAAAAATATATATGAGCTATCAAACATAGACACCGTAGTATGATCGCTAAATAAATTGGAATAAAATTATATAAATGAAGTCATGTAGCTGGTGAGTTGCTACTTGCTACGTCCCCAACAAGATTCTTATTTAATGACGTTCTTGGGTAGATGCCATTCCCCGTTTCAAGTGCAACGATAACCTTCCAGAGGAGAATGGGCGCTTATTTATTGCCGTTGTGTCCGTGTGATTTAGAGTCCACGCATAAGACATTATTGTTGCCAACTACCTCTCCTATCATTACCCAAGAAAAAGGAAAACAAGTTTTAGAAAGATTATGCTGGACTAACAAACTTCACCACTTTTCCGTTGGTAAAAAAGGCCAAAATAATTTATATAATTAAATTTGAATAAAATTCTATTTACTAATTGATTTTGTAGAATAATTAATATATATATTTTGAATATGCAATAAATTTTATCCATGGGCTTGAGCATGTCTATTGAATTACATGACCTGGCTTGAGTTAACTACACCTTAATCCCAAATTAGTTAGGACTGACTAGATGATCCTTTTCTTCCATTCAGCTTGGTTTAGGACAATATTTTTCAGAAAAATTGACATATCAAATTTCTTCCTACTACATCATTTCATGTGATTTTTAGCTTACATTTACTCTTCTCTCCTTTATGTGCATTGAATTACTCATTTATGTAGATGCATCCCATATCCTAAGTTGTGACTAATTTGTGCATGTCCAAACCATCCAAATCATCTCCTTTTTTTTTTTTTTTTCCAATTGTCTTCAATTTTTAGAATGTCTGGTATGCATATTATAAATATTCGATACTATTTATTTAGATTGTTGCCCATCTCATACTTAGACTAATAGATAGAATTATACAAAGATCCTAAATATCTATTTTTCTATAAAAATTAACCTGATTATTTCTTGCAAATCAATAATTCAGCAATTTTTTTAATACAAAATCCACCGAACGAGGAAAAAAAAAAGATTAGATAAAGTTGATGAGCTATATATGGTAGGATAGAAAAGTAGACTCTTGTCTATTGTGAAATTATGTTCCGGCTATTACATAATATGCTATACAATAATAATTATTATAATATAAAAGTTGCACCTATGAAGATGAACTTTATTATTATTTTTTTTGATAATTGGAGCTTTAAGGTTCAAAAAGGTGAATATTTTCCTGAAAACCACGTTCCAATCCTTTGTTGGCCTTGATTAGGTTGGTAGCCTGTATTTGGCTGATAATCATTTTGTTCATATTTTATCACGATGCGACTATAGATTGATCTATGGAAAAATCTATCTATCTTTGCCATTGCTGCTTCTATATTTTTTTCCTTTGATTTATAACCAATTACATAGAGCTTTTATCTTTACATTTTAGTTTATAAATATATGTTTTATTTTTATTTGTTTTGATATAGAAAAGGGATAGAGGAGATAAACCTGATATAGCTATCCCCGCAGGCCTCCACCTAGCCATGAAATATCCAATGAAGGCATTATTTTTTTTTGATTATCATGATGAGATATTATGATAAACCATTGTAAATGGGCTTATTTATTGTTCTTGTGTCTATGTGACTTAGAGTCCTTCAGACATTATTGTTGCCAACTATCTCTTCTGTCATCTAAGAAAAAGTAAAACTACTTTATACTAGACTATCATCGGTAGAAAGGCCAAAATAAAATTTATAAAATTATTTTTATATAAAATTCTATTCACTAATTGACTTTGTAGAATAATATATATTTTGGAATATGTAATACCTTTTACCGACATAAGTATGTCTGATTCGACTCAACTATACCTTAATCCCAAATTAAGTAGGATTGACTATGTGATCCACTTCCTCCATTCAGCTTAGTTTAGGACAATATTTTTATGAAATATTAAGATATCAAATTTCTCCCTATTACAACATTTCATGTGATTTTTATTTTACCTTTACTATTTTTCCCTTTATGTGTATCAAATTACTCTTTTATATAGATGCATCATGTAATCTTAGTCATGTCTAATTTGTCATGTCGAAACCATCCAAGTCATTATCCTTTTTTATTTTTTCAGTTATCTTCAATTGTTTATGAATGTCTAATATGCATATTATGGATATTGATACTATTTATTTAGATTGTTGCCCTATTTAGATAAATAGATAAAATTATACAAAGATCCTAAATATATATTTTGTGTAAAAATTATTATGATTATTTATTGCAAATCAATAATTCAGCAGATTTCTTATGCAAAATCCACTCAACAAAAGGGAGAAAATAAAAGGAGAAGGAAAAAAAAAAAGATAAAGTTGAAGAGATATGGTAAGTTAGAAAGATAGACTTTTGTCTATTGAGAAATAATGTTTTGTGTTGATCCCTGGAATGATTTTGATGATAACAAAATATTGGAGCATGTATTTGATACTAACTATTTTCAAGTATTTTATAAGTTTTTGTAGGATGATTTAAATGAACAACCACTCTTCCTACAATTCTGATCTTATTGATGTATGTCAAGTTTATTTTTAAAAAAGTATCATGTAATGAAGAGTCCAAAGAAAAATTACTTATGTATTCATGAAAGTGGACAATTCTATGTAAATTTCAAGTTTAAATTACTTAGAGCAGACTTTAAAAGAGTTTAAAAAAGCAAAGAAGTGACAGGTTGGAACTTCGATCGGGCGGAGTTTGTTTCTCAAACGATGAGAAAAATCATCGATTGATCCCTTTAAATCCTCCTCACTGCCATCGAATCGAGCGGAGTTTATTTCCACATCATTATTCTTCCTCTCCGGAGAGCATCCGGAAGGCTGCAAAACAAGCTTCATTCTGTTGAGACATAAGAATAGGTGGTGCTAGTTTCGAACTGGTATTAAAATGTCAAAGCTTTGGAAGCTCTGGTTAGAAGTAATACTGATTTAGAGATTGCTAATCTGTGTAATGAGTTGTGGTAAGTTTTTGCTGCAACCTCAAGCTCACAAACTGCAAATATTTTTCAATTAACAAAGATTATCTAGGCAGTTTTCGTTGAACTTAATATTTTCAATTGGAAGCTTTTGGAAGAAGATTGGAGAAGTTTGGAAGGTTTTTAACAAAATCACTCGAGCCGACTCAAAGCAGGAGAGCCGACTCATTGTTCTGGCATGGCATGAAGTTTCTGGCATGCAGACATCCAAGCCAACTCGAAGAAAATAGAGCCGACTCATCCAGAGCTACAAATACTCAATCAGATAACTGAGCCGACTCCTCCATAGTATGAAAAAATCAGTTCTAAGAGAACCAATCAGGCGAGCCGACTTGACTGAGAAGAGCCGACTCGACCAGAGTGCAGTTTCAACATGACTGAGAATCCGAGCCGACTCGACTTATCTGAGCCAACTCGAATTCCTGGTTCAGGCGCGTAATGACTAGTTCCATAATTAATTTTTGAATCCAAAAAGTACTCCAACGGTCATATTTCGATTCCCAAGGCTCTACAACGGTCATATCTACCTGGAATCAGTTCAAGAGACTATAAATAAGAGATTTAAACAAGTTTAGAAGAACTTTTTGAAAAAGGGATGAACTTTTGAGAGAAGAACATTAAACATCCAAGAGAGCATTCAAGAAAGTACTCAAGTTTTCACCTACTTCCCATCAACTACTTGAGTCATTTATTGAAGAAGCTTGGAAGCCTTGAAAAGCATTAAAGGAGTAATCAAGAAGGCTTCTCAAAGAGTATCAACTGCAACTATCCGACAACGTTTGGTTTGTTATTATTGTTGCTCTGTTTCTTAACTCTTTTTGAGTTGTTCCAAGTACAGTAGAGGCTGTAACTTGGGGATTGATTTAGGTTTTTGGTGAGCCTTTGAAAACCAAGTTTGGGTTGTTAGTAAGCCCGGAAAAACTAAAATTGTATTGGGTTCTTGGTGATCCCGATGTAAAACCAAGATTGGATTTTGGTTTGTGAGCCTGGTGTAAAACAAATCGGCTGTATTTCCAGGTGAATATAGTTAAAATCTCTAAGTGGTATCGTGGATAGTGGACGTAGGAGCTAGGTTGCTCCGAACTACTATAAATTGATGGTGTTTGTGCTTGTACTTATTGTGTTCTTTACTTGCTTATGCTATTCATACTTAAATCACATCACTCACTACATTAAGCTTTTAAAAGAGCACATATTTGTGAAAAATTTTAAATACCCAATTGTAGGATTTTGTGGTACTCCCAAGCCTTGGAGAGACTTGGGAGGCCATGGCAGAGATGTTCGAGGATCCTTGGGGCTTGGGGGCGTGTCCCAAGCGGGTCCTAAAGGTGTTCCAAGGATACTCTGAGTCTAAGATTGAGAGAATATGTGAGTCAGTTGGGTCAAGGGGCTTGACCCAGGTTTGAGTGTTTTCTCATGTATGTGACTTAGGGAGGAGTTTTTGAGAGATTGTAATATAACCCGATTTGTGAGTTATGGGGTTTTAGGTCCAGAGGTGTAGTCGGTTCCCTTTTTGTTTAAGAGGGGTGTGCGTGATCTCTCTTTCTCACTGTGAGGAATCAGCGTGAGGGTTACATCACGCAGAAGGAGGACTTGGGACGTGGGTGTTCCACGGGCTTGAAGAAGGGAACCGAGCTGAGAGTCTACAGGTTTGGGAGTTTCTTCCTGGGTTTCAAAGAGGAGGCTGGTATCTTGTGTCATGTATCAAGATCTTCTCCAAGGATAATAATACAATCTCTTCTCTCCTAATCTCTTCTGTATATTTTCTCCTACTTCTTTGTGAATCAAGAAAGCTGCCATCATCTCGTCAGTGTCTCTCTCACTGTGCTTCCATGGCATATACTCTGATCCGGAATTTTCTAATACAATTCACCTCCTCTCTTGGATAAGCCACCTGGGCAACATTCAGGCTATTGCATAAGTTATGTTATACAATGGTTATCATTATATCATAAAATATTCACCTATGAAGATGAACTTTAAGGCTTTTATTTATTTTTTTTGATAATTAGAGCTTGAATGTTCAAAAGCTGAATATTTTCTTGACAACCACATTCCATTCCTTTTTGTCGGCCTAGATTAGGTTGGTAGCCTGTATTTAATTAATAATCACTTTGTTCATATTTTATCACGAGGTAACTATAGAAAAGTCTTTGTGCCCCGCATACGGTGCAGTAAATCCAACATGGCCTGCACCGTATTTTTTTATTGGTCTAAATGTATCTACTATAACATCACGGGATGGGAACTGAGCGTGACTAGCATTAATTATCATTCAGCTTTTATTTGAAATTTTCGTCCATACCAAAATACCCTTCCTTCCAGTCTCTTGAATTAGGATGTCGTAGGTTTTGAACTAGGATATCGTAGCTTTTGAACTAAGGTGTCGTAATACTGTTTTAGGTTTTAATTTATATTTTCTGTATTTTTGAACTAGGGTGTCATAGCTTTTGAAATAGGGTGTCGTAAGTTTTAAACTAGGGTATCGTAATACTGTTTTAGATCATTTTTGAACTAGGGTGTCGTAGGTTTTGAATTAGGATATCGTAATACTGTTTCAGATTATTTTTGAACTAGGGTGTCTAGGGTGTCGTAGGTTTTGCACTAGGATGTCGTAAGTTTTGAACTCGGGTGTTATAATACTGTTTCAGATCATTTTTGAATTAGGATGTCGTAGGTTTTGAACTAGGATGTCGTAATACTATTTCAAGTCATTTTTGAACTAGGATATCGTAGGTGTTGAACTAGGGTGTCGTAGGTTTTGAACTAGGGTGTCGTAATAATGTTTCAGGTCATTTTTGAACTAGGGTGTCGTAGGTTTTGAACTAGGATGTCGTAGGTTTTAAACTAGAGTATCGTAAGGATATTTTGGTCTGGACGAAAATTTCAATTAATGCTAGTCATCTCAGCTCATGTTCTATCATGTTATAATGAATATATTTGGACAAATAGGAATATACGGTGCAGGCTATGCTGGATTTGCTGCATCGCATGCGGTGCATAAAGAATTACGCAGGTAACTATTAATTGATCCCTGGAAAAATCCATCCATCTTTGCATTGCTGCTGCCACTTCTGCATCTTTTTTTCTTCTGATTTCTAACCTATCTCACATGGATGTTATCTTCCCATTTTAGTTTTGCAAATTCAAATTTTTTTTATCATCATGACAAGATATCACGATGAAACATGATAAATTGTTAAAAAAGTAATTAAGTTTATTTTATTTGAGTTACAAATTATAAATTACCCAAAGAAGTGACACTTTCATAAAGAATAATAATATATACATATTATAATTAAAGATTATCATCATTCGTTTTATATTTTATTTTTTTTAAATCTTAGAAAAACTTGAGATGCTTCCAAAACAAAAAGAGAAAACGCTATTTATTTCCATCTGCATGATATTTTGCTCTGGATAGGAGCCTGCACAGAGGGGTTCTGGAAGGTCATCCGAACCGCATTAAGGACATCGACCAAATGAGGTTTTTTTTTTTTTTTTTGATAATACGGTATATTGATTATAAAGAACAGAACGAATATAATCAAGATAGTCTGTAAGGATGATATCCCTAAGTTATACAAGAGTATGCCGCCAATCAGACCAACAAATCGGATCAGAATGCTGGGCAATATAAGAGGCCATCCAGTCTACAATAAAATTTGCCACTATATATATATATATATATATGCTGGATCTCAATAAAATTTAATCTTGTAAAAGAAGGTCAATATCCTGAATGGTTGAATGTGCCGAAGCATGGAGCTCTCTTTGCCAACCACTTAATCCTGCATGTTCCTAGCAACTTTAAATCAATTTTCATGACGTAACGATCGATTTGAGACCGGTTCCACTTCGAGTAAAGCTTTAGAAAAATTACACGTAACCCACTACAAGCGTTCTACCAGGCATCTCACATGGTTCTGGCATAAGACGCCGCCGTCCAAGAAGACGATCAGGGCTGATTTGGTTTGGTGAAGTGGGACAAGCAGGAGCCCACTTTACTGAATTTCGGGCCTTCGTTTCTTTAATTTCTCCGGACGCTTACATTCTTAAATTGGACAAACGAGGAACTAAAATTACACACATACATACATAAATATATACATGTATACATATATTTATATGGACATGTATACATCCATCTATATATACATACCTATATACATTCATTAATACATTGAATTGTTGTTCTAGAACTCAAGAAAACGTTGCAGCACTAAAAGAAAGGGTGGTGTCAAAGTCTCCTATCATTATTTTGAAGAGAAGAGCTTATGGGTTATGTAAGTTCATTCTAGAAAATTTTTACTTTAGGACTTGTTGGGTTTGTACAAAGAACCTTTTTTCATTAGAATGTTATTTCTTGATAAGTTGATTTTTATGAATATGTTGCTAAGGAAACTTGTTTGGCATGTTTAGTTAATCATGAAAAATGATTTATTTCAAAATAATTTATATTTAGTTGAGTTTCAACTTTCTTGAAAAAAATATGTAAAATATCTATTATACTTTTAATAGATATAAAACCGTATCTTTTTGCTCCCAAATATAGAAATTGATAAAAAAAAGTCTCCAATTTTCATTCCACGAGAATTCCAAATATCAACCTCTGACAAGGATGTTTTCTTGAAACATAGAAATTGCAATCGCACTTTTTCTATCTCCTTTGAAAATTTCAACAAGAGAGACTTTTTTTACTTCTCAGGAATCGCACCCTTTCCAATTCCTGCAAACTAAATGAGTTCTTAATTAATAATGATAAGAAAAGAAAAGAATGCAATGTTATTTTGACCACTTTTGCTACTTAATATCTGTTTTGCTTTAATTTTTGTTATTTTTTGTGTGCTCGATTTGCATTTTATACAAAAACGGTAGTAATTTTAGAATCAATATTATTAAATTTTCAGAAAATTTATTGAAGGGTAGAAATATGCATCTATGCATGTGCATGCATACATTTATCCATGCATTTATGTATACATCTATTCATCTATACATACATGCATACATCCATGCACATATTCATCCGTGCATTTATGCATACATTTATCCATCTATACATACATGCATACATCCATGCATATATTCATCTATGTATTAGCCAATATGGCAAATAATGATTCTTTAAAGTGTCGTTGGACTTTTCCATCCTAAATTCCTTCTTGGTATATTTCCTCTTTCTTGTAACTTATTTTCTCCTCCCCTGGCAAAATTTCTCTTTTCTCATTCCTCTTTAGCCACAGTGTGCCACGATACTTTAATTTTGAAAATTTAAGGTGCTTGTTTTCTAAAAACTTATAACTTGAAATAAACATTAGTACATAATATGTACTCAACGTTTTGTTATTCATCAAAATTACTAGATAGAGCCAACAATCTTCCATTTTTTATGATGACAAAACCTTGAGTATATCAACATTTAATTTCAAATTTCATATATGGTATTTCATAAATATGATTTTAAGCTCATACATCCATAACTTGCAATATCAAAGGATGAAACTCCCCCTTAGTGAGACAATTCTAGTCAGAACAAGTTTTGAGGAACAGTATGTAATATCAAATTTGAAATTTAGATTAATCAAAATTATATATAATTCTACTCCCCCTTTTTGTCAATCATTAGAAAAAGGGAGTAAGCTCCATTTCAAAACGAGCATGGAGACAAAAATTAATAGAGTATCAAGTTGATACAAGAAATAGTTTTTCAAGAGTTAACAGGTATCAGAGCCAAAAAATAAACGTAGAGCATCAACTTCAATCATAGTGAATTCAAAAATTGTAAACATCAAGTTGAAATGCATATATATATATATATATATCAAGTAATGTTTTCAGTATAAAATTTGCTGACTCATCAACAACACTGAAACAATCAAAATACATCATGAGATATAAATCATAAACAACATACAACATCTATGAGGCTAATCCTCATCAGATGGAAGCTCAAGAGTAACTGGTGCGCTAATCCTAGATCTAGGAACTAATGCCTTAGGAAGTCCCTGGGCTAAGGCCCTATGACTCCTAGTACGGCTAGAAGGTCCTAGTAAGGGTACAACCCTAGAAGATCTAGTGGAAGGAGGGGATAGAATCTCAGCCGGTGTAATGAAATCCGGTGTGGAATCAACTAAATCAGCTAGAGGAGGAACTGCAGGTATAGTTGGAGGATCATCTCTACTAAGCATCTGATAACGACCAGCACGATCCACACTGTTATTTGAACTCTCATCACTGGGATCACCATCACCCTCTCCATCATCACCATCATCAGCATCAGTACCACCCTCATCAGTGTCATCATGTCTATCTAGGTGGTCATCATCATCGTCATCAGCCGGTGGAGCTGCAGGAGCTGCTGGAGAAACAAAAGATCAAAGTAACTCCTCGATACGTGCGAATCTAGCCTCCATGATGTGTCGTAACTCAGCGTGCTCAGAAGCTGTGTGGGCTCTAAGGCCCTCTATCTCAATCCTCAGCTGAGTCGACCGCACCCCAAGTCCTACAATCTCGCTCCGTACCTCAGCAAACTGCTGTCAGGTGTGCTCCTCAAAGGATAACTCTGTAGACGACGGAGGAGGAGCCGAAGATATAGCTATAGGAGTCACCGGCTCTGCCTTTAATGCTATAGCAGCCCGAGGAGGTGTACTAATTGGCCCTGATGGCCCTACCTCAGCCTCTCTGATCTCATCTTCCTCATCTGGCTCCTGTCCAGACTCTCTCCGAACCCAGCGACCTGCGACCAACCGATATCCCATGCAGTGTAGTGACCGCTTGTCATAAACATCGGTATGTAGAATCTCCTTGGGGATCTCCCCCTCCAAAGGAACTCTACAAGCTCTAAACAGACGGGTCAGCGCCATCCCGTATGGTAGACAATGTCGCCTTTGTGTTGCTGCATCACGCATCTGAACCAACATCAGCGAGGGTAAATCAATCAATCTCCTTTGGGTCAGACTGACCATCAGCATCAGCTCCCTCTTTGTGATGAAGTCAAATCATCCAGTCTTTGTAGGTAGGATACGGGCGGTGATGTGATGTAGAAGGCGCATCTCCACTGACAACTGGTTCGCGGTGACCACAGTCACTCCGCGAACGTCCTCTCGCTCAAGGATGCACCTGAAAGCTACCTCTCTATCCTCTACTGAGAAAACACAGATACCTCGATGAGGAATCTCCCATACTCTGCTCAGTAGCTCCTTTGTCAATAAGATCTCCACACCCCTGATGGTGGTGCTCCATAATAGTCGACGGCAATCCAAAGCACCATAGAACTCCCTCATCAGATGAGGATAGTATCTTTCCTGCATGGTGCAAAAAGGCACTAATCCGGCATCTGTGAGTGTCCGCCGAATCTAGAAGTGCTATCTGTCGAAGAACTCTAAGTCGATCCATCTGCCAGCTGCCACGACCTTCCCTGCCATCCTCTCTACAGGGGGAACCTGGAGCTATGGAACTACTAGCCTGTCCTGCATCGTGTATGGCCTTGGTCCTCCTCTCAGAACCACGTCCAGTCCTACTCCTAACTGCTAGTCTCTTCCTTGGACCCATTATAATAAGCTGAACAAGAAGAGAAAATAAGAAGATAAATGAACTGAAGGATAGGACATATTTCAAGCAAGCTGGGAATGAAAAATCGGCAAAGGGTTAGATTGGAAGCAACTAATCAAACTTAGGTTTCCTAAAAGAGGGAGACTGGTTTAAAGAAAGCTAGGGTTTGTTTTGAAATCAGAGATAAAGATCAAGATGATTTTCTCCAAAAACATGAAATCGAGGGTTTAAAAAATAGTTTTAACAGTTTGAAAGAGGGAAAGTTATCCCGACATATAAAACACATTTGGGTTATAAAATTTATAAAACATATTTGGGTTATGAAATTTATAAAACATATTTGGGTTATGAAAATTATCCCAACATATTTTACAAGTTTATAAATTTAGTAAACTAGGACAAGTTGACACATATACAATAAACCCATGAGATTAGGGTTAAAAACAAAACACATTTTTTTAGGTCAAAAACAAGTAATCAAACAACAAAATAGTGGAAAGAAAGTAAGATACCATGAAATCAATACAAATGCTCCTTCTACATGAATGAAATCCGAGAAATACCATAAATAGCTCAGAAATCTGAAAAACTTAGAATTTTGGCCAAAAAACCCAATGCAACAGTGAAATCATGAAAAACGGTTGGATTGAGTGTGAAATCGATCAAAATCCGAGGGAAATTCAAGATAAATGCGTTCAAACACGATTTCCTCAAAAGGAGACTTCCAAACGATTCAAAAATTTGAAAAATCTGAGTTAAATACATTAAAATGGATGGATAATAGATAAACTAGGGTTCACGGTTTCAAAATGAAAAGAAGGAAGAAGATTACCTTGATTTCACGGGGTAAAAGGGAAAAAATGCGATTTTGGAAGGTTGAGGACTTTTGGGGACCACAATGGCTCGAGAGAAAATAGGAGAAAAATAAAATACAAAAGCTCGGTTTGCCCTAAAAAAGTCAGTATTTTCTACGAGTGTCGACACTTGGAATTTTTCAAGTGTCGACACTTGGTCAGGTGTCGACACTTCTCAAAATCCAAGTGCCGACACTTGGCCAAAAATTTCCAAAAAAAATCAAAAAAATTTTCAAAAACTCAAGGAAAGTTTTTAAATCTTTTGGGACTTAATAAGAGTGATTTTTGAGTAAAAACAACTTGGGTAAGATGGAATTGAGAGAGTTCTAGGAGAATGGATCAATGATACCTAACTCTCTTCTAATCATACAAAATCTCTCTTCACTCAAGGATTTGGTAAGCACATCAGCTGATTGATCATCAGTACACACAAATTCAAGTATCACATTAGAGTTTTGTACATGATCTCTTATGAAATGATGTCTTATTTTAATGTATTTACTTCTTGAATGTTGCACAGGATTCTTAGTTAGATTGATTACACTAGTATCGTCACATCTTATGGGTGTCTTAATTAGTTTAATGCCAAAGTCTTCGAGCTGTTGTTCGATCCATAGGACTTGAGCACAACAGCTTCCAGCTGCTATATATTTAGCTTTCATCGTAGATAGAGCAACCGAATTCTGTTTCTTGCTACTCCAAGAGATCAAATTTATTCCAAGAAACTGACAAGTTCCACTAGTACTTTTATGATCAAGTTTACACCCAGTAAAGTCAGTATTAGAATAAGCAATCAATTCAAATAAAGAATCTCTAGAGTATCAAAGACTAATTTCAATTGAGCCAGATAGATATCTAAGTATGCATTTAACAGCCAAAAGATGAGACTCTTTAGGATTAGACTGATATCTAGTACACATACAAATACTAAACATTATATCTGGCCTACTGGTAGTAAGATATAATAATGAACCAATCATGCCATGATATAGCTTTTGGTCAATAGATTTACCTGATTCATCCTTGTCAAGTCTACAAGAGGAGCTCATAGGCGTACCTAATGGCTTGATGTTCTCCATCCCAAACTTCTTGAGTATTTCTTTTATGTACTTAGCTTGGTTGATAAAGATCCCCTCTTTGGTTTGCTTTATCTGGAGTCCGAGAAAGAAGTTAAGTTCTCCCATCATGCTCATCTCGAACTCACCCTGCATTAACTTTGCAAACTCTTGATAAAGAGATTCTTTAGTAGCACCGAATATGATATCATTTACATATATTTGTACTACTAAGAGATCATCATTCTTTTTCTTTAAAAATAAAATTTTGTCAACATTACCTCTAGCAAAATCATTTTTGAGCAAGAAAGAACTTAAACGATCATACCAATCTCTAGGAGCTCGTTTCAAACCATACAAAATTTTATAAAGTTTGAAAACATGGTTTGGAAATTCATGGTTTTCAAAATCAGACGGTTGTTCAACATAAACATCTTCGATAAAACCATTCAAAAAGGCACTTTTAACATCCATTTGAAATAATTTAAAATCCATAAAATAAGCAAAAGCCAACAATAGCCTAATTACCTCAAGTCTAGCCACAGGAGCAAAGGTTTCATCAAAATCAATCCCTTGCTCCTGATTGTATCCTTTGGCAACTAGTCTAGCCTTATTTCTTGTAACAATACCATTTTCATCAAGTTTATTTCTAAAAACCCATTTAGTGCCAATAATTGAAATATTTGAATGCCTATATATTAAAGTCCAAACATTGTTTCTTTTAAATTGGTTAAGTTTGTCATGTATAGCATTAATCCAATTACAATCATTTTCAGCTTCTTCTATAGTTTTATGTTCAATTTGAGATACAAATGCTAAGTAATCACAAACATTTCTAAGGGATGATCGAGTACTTACACCTTTAGATGGATCACCAATGATAAGTTTTTGGGGTGTCCATGAGCATACCTCCATTCTTTGGATATAGGATCGACCGGAGGGACCGACAGAAGGAAGGACCGGAGGAGGAAGAGAAGAAATGGGATGGGCAGACAAGACAGGGGGAGACCTAACACACCTAGGGATGCCTATGGTAATACCCCCAGGCTGGAGTCGCCTGCGGGTCTCCTCCAGGATCACGTCCTCTTCCGAGGAGGAGGACGATGGAGTCCTCGGCCGGGACGGACCAGCCTCGTCCGGGTTAGACGAGACATGGCGACGGCACGCCATGGGGAAGAAGGTGATGAGGAAAGGACGTTAGAAGAAAGGGACGGAGCGAAGAAGAAAACAGGAGCACTCACCGGAATGCACCGTGCAAAAGAGGCGGCAACTCGGGGGGGGAGAGGGATAGCCTGCTGCAAACCGCCGATAGAGCAAGGGAAAGGGCCTCGTTCCAGAAAGTCCCCACCTTTTCAAACTCAATCGATAGCAGCCGTACCCGTCATTCTGCTCCGGGCCATCGGATGGATGCCGTGTGGGTGCACGCCCGACACCGACGCTTTGATTGCAGGGAAATGGCCTCTGTTTCGAAGCGACGCATTGATTGCGACCGTAAAGGCGACACGTGGCGACTTCTTATAGGGCTTTGGGCGCAACGAGGAACGGCGATGAGGATCGTGGCAATCATGGCGCGAAATCTTTGCCTCCCCCACGTCAACTCCGCATTAAATCCCCACGTTCCGAACCTCGATGCCTCAACAGAACGGGGGGATGGGGGGCAACTGTTACGGCCGTAACGATGACGTGGCATGCCTCAGACTTCGCTGGGCGCGATCAGAGCCACGTGGAGTTTTTTCCGTGAGATCAGGTGTGGCTTCGCCTCGACCGAAGTCGAGGTCGGCCCGGGCATTCCTGCCGCTCCGCCAGGTGTCCACCCAGGAGGAGTCCATCTCGGCCGAAGCCGGCGACCTCCCCGCTCCCTCGCCAGGTGGCACCCTGAGACGGTCCCACCTCGGCCGAGGTCGAGCCGGGCCCCTCGCTCCTTCGCCATGTGGTGCCCGGAGACGGGACCACCTCGGTCGAAGTCGGGCACCCTTCCTGCCGCTCTGCCAGGTGTCCACCTAGGAGGGGTCAACCTCGGTCGAAGCCGGCGGCCTCCCCGCTCCCTCGCCAGGTGGCACCCTGAGACGGTCCCACCTCGACCGAGGTCGAGCCGGGCCCCTCGCTCCTTCGCTAGGTGGCGCCCGGAGACTGGACCACCTCGGTCGAAGTCGGGCGCCCTTCCTGCCGCTCCGTTAGGTGTCCACCCAGGAGGGGTCCACCTTGGCCGAAGCCGGCGGCCTCCCCACTCCCTCGCCAGGTGGCACCCTGAGACGGTCCAACCTCGGCCGAGGTCGAGCCGGTCCCCTCGCTCCTTCGCCAGGTGGCGCCCAGAGACGGGACCACCTTGGCCGAAGTCGGGCGCCCTTCCTGCCGCTCCGCCAGGTGTCCACCCAGGAGGGTCCACCTCGGCCGAAGCCGGTGGCCTCCCCGCTCCCTCGCCAGGTGGCACCCTGAGACGGTCCCACCTCGGTCGAGGTCGAGCCGGTCCCCTTGCTCCTTCGCCAGGTGGCGCCCAGAGAAGGGACCACCTCGGCCGAAGTCGGGCGCCCTTCATGCCGCTCTGCCAGGTGTCCACCAGGAGGGGTCCACCTCGGCTGCAGCCAGTGACCTCCCCGCTCCCTCGCCAGGTGGCAACCCTGAGACGGTCCCACCTCGAACCGAGGTCGAGCCGGTCCCCTCGCTCCTTCGCCAGGTGGCGCCCGAGATGGGACCACATCGGCCGAAGCCGGCGGCCTCTCCCGCTCCCTCGCCAGGTGGCACCCTGAGACGGTCCCACCTCGGTCGAGGTCGAGCCGGTCCCCTCGCTCCTTCGCCAGGTGGCGCTTGAGACGGGACCACCTCGGCCAAAGTTGGGCGCCCTTCCTGCCGCTCCGCCAGGTGTCCACCTAGGACGGGTCCACCTCGGCTGAAAGCCGGCGGCCTCCCCGCTCCCTCGCCAGGTGGCACCCTGAGACGGTCCCACCTCGCCGAGGTCGAGCCGGTCCCCTCGCTCCTTCGCCAGGTGGCGCCCGGAGACGGACCACCTCGACCGAAGTCGGGCGCCCTTCCTGCCGCTCCGCCAGGTGTCCACCCGGAGGGTCCCCTCGGCCGAAGCCGGCAGCCTCCCCGCTCCCTCGCCAGGTGGCACCCTGAGACGGTCCCACCTCGGCCGAGGTCGAGCCGGTCCCCTCGCTCCTTCGCCAGGTGGCGCCCGGAGACGGGACAACCTCGGTCAAAGTCGGGCGCCCTTCCTGCCGCTCCGCCAGGTGTCCACCTAGGAGGGGTCCACTCGACCAAAGCCGGTGGCCTCCCCGCTCCCTCGCCAGGTGGCACCTTGAGACGATCCCACCTTGGCCGAGGTCGAGCCAACCTGCACGAGAAGCTTCCGAGGAGCAGGAGCACGAGCTCCAAGATTGCCCTCGAGCCGCGCGCGCGCGCCCCACCAAGAGTGGCGCCGTACGGTCGGCAGCGACATGCGAAACATCGCTTACATCGGTCCGACAGGTCCGCAGTCGAGAGGCGAGGCCCTGACAAAACAGGACCCAATAACGGGCTTCGTCGGTGCCTAGGAAGAAGAGCGCTCGAGCTCAGCCCAAGGTCTGGTCGGCGATCTGACCGTCGCCCCTTTTTGCTCTTTCCTCGCTAGGCTCGGCATGCAAGGCGGGGAAGCCGCCTAGTCCAGTGATCCAGAAGGGGAAAAAATCAGAAGCAACGAAAGAGCCTCCCAAGGGCGGCAAACGAAGGAACAGGATGAGGGGTTAAAAGGAAGAGAGGATAGACGACAAGGTAAGCAAGAAACAAAGGCTGAGAGAGGAGATTTCGCCCAATAGCAGGATCCAAGATCCCGAGAGGGGACCTTTGGCGTGAGCTCGGTGGAGGAACCCGGCCGGATTTCTATCCCTCCTGAAATCTTACTTGTTAGCACAATCTCTAAGTCTGGGACTCCTTCGGGGGCCCGTCTCGGAGATTCTGTTCCCTCTCGCCGCTTACTAACTTGACCGTCGGAGCTCCCTCGCTGGGATCCCCGGTCAGGGTTTCTGACCTTGCCTTGCAGGTTCAAAGAGCCAGGAGACCCCAGGGACGAGGCGGTCCAGTCGGATCGGCGACTCCGAATCCACAGGCGCGGTGGCGAGTTCGGCAATAGATTGGTGGCAGCCCTCCACTCCGCTCTCCCAGCTTTTGGCTCCGTGGCCATTCGTCCATGGGGAATGGACCTCCTGGGACCATTTTCCCCGGCATCCGGACAACGAAAGTTCCTGATCGTGGCCATCGACTACTTCACGAAGTGGGTTGAGGCGAACCCCTGGCGCGGATCACTGAGGCAAACGTCGCCAAGTTTTTCTGGAAGTCAATCATTTGTCGTTTCGGCCTCCCCCACACCGTGATCATCGATAACGGCATCAGTTCGACTGCTGGGAGTTTGAAGAATTTTGCAGTGACCTCGGCCTCCACCATCGCTTCACCTCGGTGGCGCACCCGCAAATAAATGGAGAAGCCGAGGTCACGAATATAACCATTTTGCAAGGCCTCCGAACGAGGCTGGATCAGGCCAAGGGCAGGTGGGCATAAGAGCTCCCAAGCATCCTGTGGGCATACCACACCACCCCGAGGACGGCCACCGACGAGACCCCATTCAATCTCGTCTTCGGAGCCAAGGCGGTTATCCCAATTGAGCTCAGTCTACCCACCCTACGCGTGGAGCAGTACGACGAAGCGGAGAACCCCGCCAGGATGATGCTCAACCTGGACCTCCTCGAGGAGACAAGGGACAAGGCTCGACTCTGAATGGCGGCGTACAGGCAGCGAGTGGCCAGGTACTACAACTCCCAGGTGCGGCCAAAGTCCTTTTGCCCCGGAGATCTGGTGCTCCGGTGCGCTGAAGCTTCTCAACCATGGGAGTGCGGGAAACTCTCCCTGAACTGGGAAGGCCCGTATAGGGTGGCGGAAGTCCTCCCTCAAGAGGCCTATTACCTGGAGGAGTTAGGAGGCTCCAATTCCCTCGGACTGGAACGCCTTAAACTTAAGGATGTACTATCAGTGATGTAAGGTTCCTCCAACTCCTGTAATAAAATTCCTTTACTTCAAACACTTTTTCTCGCCTCGTAGGAAAGTAGGTGCCTGGCTCTGAGTTCGGCAAACATGGCTGCGACCGGAGACCTGAAGAAGTGAGAAGTCCCGGACTTCGGTCTGGAAGGCGGGGCAGAGCCCAGCTCACCCACGCGATCACGGAGAACAGCTCGGCAAGCCGCGCAAGGCTTGAACAAAGCCTGCGACCTCGGGGTTCAGTCCGAAAGTCCCGGACTTCGGTCTAGAAGGTGGGGCAGAGTCCAGCTCGCACACGCGATCACGGAGAACAGCTCGGCAAGCCACGCAAGGCTTGAACAAAGCTGCGGCCCCGGGGTTCAGTCTGGAAGTCCCGGACTTCGATTTGGAAGGCGGGGCAGAGCCCAGCTCGCCCACGCGATCACGGAGAACAGCTCGGCAAGCCATATAAGGCTTGAACAAAGCCTGCGGCCTGGGGTTCAGTCCGGAAGTCCCGGACTTCAGTCTGGAAGGCGGGGCAGAGCCAGCTCGCCCACGTGATCATGGAGAACAGCTCGGCAAGCCGTGCAAGGCTTGAACAAAGCCTACAGCCCCGGGGTTCAGTCCGGAAGTCCGGACTTCGGTCTGGAAGGCGGGGCAGAGCCCAGCTCGCCCACGCGATCTTGGAGAGCAGCCGGCAAACCGAGGGACTCATGCAAGGCCTGCTCTACTGTCACCCCACCCGGAAGCTCCAGACTTTGATATGAGCACTGGATGAGACCCAGTCTACCCGCGAACTCAGCCCGGAGCAAGCTGCAGGACCTCGTCTCCATACTCGACACAAGCATCTCAACAAGACACAGAAAGGAGAAAAAGGAGGATGAGGTCGAGACTTAGCAAAATCTAAACCTTCATTGATTCGAAAAAGAAGAGTTACAATGAAGGAGTCCCAACAGGCCGGGAGTCCTCCAAAAAGAAGAAAAAGAGAAAAGAAGAGAATACAGCGGAAGGCCTAGTTCGGCGCGGTGGCGGGGATCTTCAGGCTGGCGCGCGCGCTCCCCGTCCTCACCGTCGGTGGCTGGCTGCTCGGAGGGCCGCTCTGGATCTGCAGCCATGTCGCCCGCTGCAACCGGAGCCTCGCGGTGGGCCCTTGCCCTCTACCACCAAGCACCACCCCACTAAGGTCGAGCTCGGGGTAGAAGGACCCCACCTTTTCCCGGCACACCTGGAACCCCTTCAGAAAGGAGTCCATGGCGGACTCCCGGACCTCGGAGACGTACTCGTCGGAGGCCC
Organism: Areca catechu; assembly: GCA_021397845.1. NCBI lineage: Eukaryota > Viridiplantae > Streptophyta > Magnoliopsida > Arecales > Arecaceae > Areca > Areca catechu. The sequence goes on along the minus strand of CM038049.1, from coordinate 147,106,663 downwards.
AGAATCTCGGGACGGCCTCCTGCGCCTCCCGCTTCGAGGCCTCCAGGAGCCCGTTGATGTAGGCGCTCCGTTCCTTGGCCGCGCTCGCTTCCCGCCGGGCCTCCTCCAGCTGGCGCTCCAACGACTGGGATGGGCTCGGAGGCGAGTCCTCTCCGCCGCGTCCTCCTCCATGCACTGCTGGTTGGAGATCCTCTCCTCGGACAGAGAGGACTCCAGTTCCTTGACGCGCCCCTCGGCGCGTGCCAGGTCCGATTGAAGGGCCTGGTTGCTCCCCCGCAGCTCGACCCCTTTTCCATGAGGTCCTTCACGTCAGCCGCAAGCTTGCCGAGCTTCTCCTCCTTCTCGGCGTCCTTCTTGGCGTACCTCGCGAGGAAGTTCCTCAACAGGAGCACGTCAGTCCTGATCTGCACGAAAAGGAGAGCGGGTTAGTAAAGAATTAACTGGAATTGCAAAGAAGAGGGATCCGAGCTCGGACTTAACGTGAAGAGCTGCGGGAGGATCCCGAGCAAAGCATCGGCATAGTCCCGGCCGCCCTGAAGTCGGCGATCTCGGGAGGTGCAGGCAAACTCCATCACCTTCTCTGCGAGCCCCTGGTCATGGATCACGGAGCACCAGTTGGTGATTGCCAGCGATGGGGCGGTCAGATCGGCGGTGGGGGTGACCGGCCCCCCAGGTGGGATCGCCACCGGCGGGGCAGCTAGAGTCACAGGCGGCGCTGTCGGGGCTGCAACGTGGTGGGGCATGCCCGGGGGGGATCCGCTGCCGACGAGCCTCCCTCCTCGGCAGCCCCGTCAGGGCGGATGGCTGGAGCGTCGACGACCTGGGCTCGAGGCGGCCTGGGCAGGGGAGCTGCAACTGATGGACCTGACGTGGGTGCCGGCACGACCCCCTGGCTCGCCTCGGTGCGAGCCCTCTTCACCGCGGGCTCATCTCCCTCGGCGACGTCTCTCCGGGCTGTGCCCTCCAGGAGATTCTCCATCGAGAACTTCATGCCTGCAAAGGAAGGGAGGTCGGTCAGTCAAAGAAAGAAGGAGAGAAAGAAAGGAAATGCAAAGAAAGGAAAAAAAGCTGAGCCTCACCCGGCTCTCGGATGGGACTGATCCCCGCCTCGAACAAGTTCTGCTCCGAGAGCAGAACATCGAGTGAGGGGATCACGTCGCTCAATAACTTGGAGTAGGCCTCCTGGTCCACCGGCTCGATCTGGGAGTTCCGGTTCGGGGACCGATCCGGTTCGCTCCAGGCCCAGTCGACGTCTTCGACCGAGGCAAAGAAGAACCGGTTCTTCCAGCCCTTGATGGAGAAAGGGAGGTCGAACCGGAGACACCTAGGCCGGGGCGAGATGTACCACTAGCCGTCATCAGTGGAGTATCGCTTCAGGGTAAACAGAGCCCTGAAGAGGGAGAAACAGGCAACAATCCCGTGGAAGTGGCAGAAAACGATAAAGGAGAAGATGACCCGGATGGCATTGGGAGCCAACTGGGCCGGGGACCAGACGGTAATGGCTGAGGAAAGTAAGGAAGAAGTGGTGCAGAGGAAACTGAAGACCCCCAAGGAGGAAGTCTTCGTAGAATGCAATGCGACCGGGGCCACTCAGGGTGACACGATCCCCGGGCCATGGGAGAGAAAGACGGATCGACCCCGGGATGCCATAGACTTCCCGGAGCAAGGAAAGGTCACCTTCGGTCATCGTCGAAACGTGAACGGAGGGACCGACAGAAGGAAGGACCGGAGGAGGAAGAGAAGAAATGGGATGGGCAGACAAGACAGGGGGAGACCTAATACCCCTAGGGATGCCTATGGTAATACCCCCAGGCTGGAGTCGCCTGCGGGTCTCCTCCGGGATCACGTCATCTTCCGAGGAGGATGATGGAGTCCTCGACCGGGACGGACCGGCCTCGTCCGGGTTAGACGAGATATGGCGACGACACGCCATGGGGAAGAAGGTGATGAGGAAAGGACGCTAGAGGAAAGGGACGGAGCAAAGAAGAAAACATGATCACTCATCGAAATGCACCGTGCAAAAGAGGCGGCAACTCGGGGGGGAGAGGGATAGCCTGCTGCAAACCACCGACGGAGCAAGGAAAAGGGCCTCGTTCCGAAAAGTCCCCTCCTTTTCAAACTCAATCGACAGCAGCCGTACCCGTCATTCCGCTCTGGGCTATCGGATGGATGCCGCGTGGGCGCACGCTCGACACCGACGCTTCGGTTGCAGGGAAACAGCCTCTGTTTCAAAGCGACGCATTGATTGCGGCTAGAAAGGGGACACGTGGAGACTTCTTATAGGACTTTGGGCGCAACGAGGAACGACGACGAGGATCGTGGCAATCATGGCGCGAAATCTTCGCCTGCCCCATGTCATCTCCGTATTAAATCCCCACGTTCTGAACCTCGATGCCTCAACGGAACAAGGGGATGGGGTGCAACTGTTACGGCCGTAACGATGACGTGGCATGCCTCAGACTTCGCTGGGCACGATCCGAGCCACGTGGAGTTTTTTTGGTGTGATCAGGTGTGGCTCATCCTCGACCGAAGTCGAGGTCGGCCCGGGCCTTCCTGCCGCTCCGCCAGGTGTCCACCCAGGAGGGGTCCACCTCGGTAGAAGCCGGCGGCCTCCCCGCTCCCTCGCCAGGTGGCACCTGAGACGGTACCACTCGGCGAGGTCGAGCCGGGCCCCTCGCTCCTTCTCCAGGTGGCGCCCGGAGACGGGACCACCTCGGTCGAAGTCGGGCGCCTTTCCTGCAGCTCCGCCAGGTGTCCACCCAGGAGGGGTCCACCTCGGCCGAAGCCGGCGGCCTCCCCGCTTCCTCGCCAGGTGGCACCCTGAGACGGTCCCACCTCGGCCAAGGTCGAGCCGGGCCCCTCGCTCCTTCGTCAGGTGGCGCCCGGAGACGGGACCACCTCGATCGAAGTCGGGCGCCCATCCTGCCGCTCCGCCAGGTGTCCACCTCGGCCGAAGCCGGCGGCCTCCCCGCTCCCTCGCCAGGTTGCACCCTGAGACGGTCCCACCTCGATCGAGGTCGAGCCAATCCCCTCGCTCCTTCGCTAGGTGACGCCCGGAGACGGGAACCTCGGTCAAAGTCGGGTGCCCTTCCTGCCGCTCCGCCAGGTGTCCACCCAGGAGGGGTCCATCTCGGTCGAAGCCGGCGGCCTCCCCGCTCCCTCGCCAGGTGGCACCCTGAGACGGTCCCACCTCGGCCGAGGTCGAGCCGGTCCCCTCGCTCCTTCGCCAGGTGGCGCCCGCAGACGGGACCACCTCGGTCGAAGTCGGGTGCCCTTCTGCCGCTCCACTAGGTGTCCACCCAGGAGGGGTCCACCTCGGTCGAAGCCAGCGGCCTCCCCGCTCCCTCGCCAGGTGGCACCCTGAGACGGTCCCACCTCGGTCGAGGTCGAGCCGGTCCCCTCGCTCCTTCGCCAGGTGGCGCCGGAGAAGGGACCACCTCGGCTGAAGTCGGGCTGCCGCTCCGCTAAGTGTCCACCCAGGAGGGTTCCACACCTCGGTCAAAGCCAGCCGCCTCCCGCCCTCGCCAGGTGGCACCTTAGACGGTCCCATCTCGACCGAGGTCGAGCCGGTCCCCTCGCTCCTTCACCAGGTGGCGCCCGGAGATGGGACCACCTCGACCGAAGTCGGGCGCCTTCTTGCCGCCCGCCAGGTGCCACCCAGGAGGGGTCAACCTCGATCGAAGCCGGCGGCCTCCCCGCTTCCTCGCCAGGTGGCACCCTGAGACGGGCCCACCTCGGCCGAGGTCGAGCCGGTCCCCTCGCTCCTTCGCCAGGTGGCGCCTGGAGACGGGACCACCTCGCCGAAGTCGGGCGCCCTTCCTGCCGCTCCGCCAGGTGTCCACCCAGGAGGGGTCCACCTCGGTCGAAGCCGGCGGCCTCCCCACTCCCTCGCCAGGTGGCACCCTGAGACGGTCCCACCTCGACGAGGTCTAGCCGGTCCCCTCGCTCCTTCGCCAGGTGGCGCCCGGAGACGGGACCACCTCGATCGAAGTCGGGCGCCCTTCCTGCCGCTCTGCCAGGTGTCCACCCAGGAGGGGTCCACCTCGACCGAAGCCGGTTGGCCTCCCGCTCCCCTCACCAGGTGGTACCCTGAGACGGTCCCATCTCGGCGAGGTGGAGCCAACCTGTGCGGAGAAGCTTCCGAGGAGCAGGAGCATGAGCTCCAAGATTGCCCTCGAGCCGCGCGCGCCGCATCCCGAGAGTAGCGACCCGTACGGTCGGCAGCGACACGCGGAAACATCGCTTATATCGGCCTGACAAGGTCCCGCAGTCGAGAGGAGAGGCCTGACAAAAACAGGACCCAATAGCGGGCTTCGTCGGCACCGGGAAGAAGAGCGCTCGCGCTCAGCCCAAGGTCTGGTCGGCGATCTGACCGGCGCCCCCTTTTTTCTCTTCCTCGCTAGGCTCGGCATGCAAGGCGGGGAAGCCGCCTAGTCCAGTGATCCAGAAGGGAAAAGAAATCAGAAGCTACGAAAGAGCCTCCCAAGGGCCGCAAATGAAGGAACAGGATGAGGGGTTAAAAGGAAGAGAAGGATAGACGACAACGTAAGCAAGAAAACAAAGGGCTGAGAGAGCGATTCGCCCAAGAGCAGGATCCAAGATCCCGAGAGGGGACCTTTGGCGTGATCTCGGTGGAGGAACCCGGCCGGATTTCTATCCCTCATGAAATCTTACTTGTTAGCACAATCTCTAAGTCTGGGACTCCTTCGGGGGCCCGTCTTGAAGATTCTGTTCCCTTTCGCCGCTTACTAACTTGACCGTCGGAGCTCCCTCGCCGGGATCCCCGGCCAAGGTTTCTGACCTTGCCTTGCAGGTTCAAAGAGCCAGGAGATCCCAGGGACGAGGCGGTCCAGTCGGATCGGCGGCTCCGAATCCACAGGCGTGGCGGCGAGATCGGCAATAGATTAGCGCGCCAGGAAGGGGGGCAGGACAACACCCCCAGCGGGAGCTAGCTTTCTGTGAACGAAGCGCGCTCCGACCATGGTGGTCACGCGTGGACGCGAAGCATCCACCAGCCGAGTAGGGGAGGTCCCCTCCCCTCAGGGGCCCCACAGCCCGGAGAGGGAGCTCCCGGCTCCCCCTCCTCTTCCACCGTAGCCGACCTCGGTGGACGGTCCTTTTGCGGCTGTCATCCAGCAGCTGCAGACCTTGACCACTGCAGTTCGGTAGCTACAGCATCAGCAGCGCTCCCTGGCTACGCAGCCTCAGCCAGGGACCCCCGCGATAAGGGCCATGGGGCCGCGCGGGAGCTTGCGCTCCATCCATGGCAGGCCATCGCAACCGCGAGCGGCCTCCAATCCTTGCGGGAGCCATCAAACTCCCGCAAAAAGAAATTACTCCGGTTCGGCGGATCACGAGAGTCGATCCCCGGCCGATGAAGCCGAGACGATGCATCGCAGCAAGCGACATCGAGGCAAGACCCTGCGCCAAGATCGATCGGCGCCCCCCTCGCCAGCGGCCTCGGTGGAAGACTCCACCGACGAGGCCATCAGGTGCCAGGCCGAGAGGCGCCTGGAGGAGCACGACCGCAAATTGGCGGAGTTCGTCCACCGATTCGCCGACCTACAAAAATCCTCGGCGGACCCGGCGGGCTATGACTCCCGTCCCCCCTTTTCTGAAGAAATCCAGGCGGAGCTGACTCCGAGCCGGTTCCGCATGCCGCAGGTGGACCCCTACGACGGGACCACCGACCCTTTGGACCATCTGGAGAGCTACAAGGCTCTCATGAGGATCCAGGGGGCCACGGATGCTCTGTTGTGCATCGCCTTCCCCGCTACCCTCGGAAGCGCCGCTCGAGGGTTCACTCGCCTCGAGCCCGGATCTATTTGCTCCTTCCCCCAGTTGGAAGGAAAGTTCGTGGCGCATTTCGACTCTTGCCGGAAGGTGCCAAGAGAGGTGGACAGCCTCTTCTCTATCCGTCAGCAGGACCAGGTGCTGCTTCGGGACTACGTCACCCGTTTCAAGATTGCTGCCCTGGAGATCTACAGCCTGGACGAGCCCGTTGCAATGCTGGCTTTGAAGCGCGGGCTCAAGACATCCCGCCTGACCTATTCCCTGGATAGAAAACCCTCCAGGACATACTCCGAGCTCCTCCTCCGTGTCCATGAGTACATCCGAGCGGAGGAGGCTGATCGCACCCGCCAAGACCTGGACGAGAGCACCTTGAAGAAGCCGGCCCCAAGAGACGTTCCAGGGCCCCGTCGGCCTAGGCCATCTGCCGACCCTCATCCAAATCCGAGTCCAAAAGGCGAGGCCACCCCGGAGCGAAGTTTCACTCCTCTCCTCACTCCCCGGACAAAGATCCTCATGGAGATTGAGGGCGAGCATTACCTCCGCCGACCTCCTCCTCAGAACCCAAGAGGCACCCGCGACAAGTCGAAGTACTGCCAGTTCCACCGCGAGCATGGCCATGATATGGAGAGAGTGTCGCAACCTGAAGCGGGAATTGAGGAGCTGATCAAAAGAGGCTACCTCAGGAAGTTCATCAGGAACGAGGTCCCGGCGGAGGGACAGCCGCTCGCGGCCTTACCCCCGGTTCCCGCGATCGACAACCGTCCGACGAAGAAGCCGGTGGGCATGATCTCTTGTGGAATCGGGCGGGCGACGAAGAGGGCCCTGGAGGTCGGGAACCCGGAGGATGTACCCCCTTCCGAGAAGGGGAGTGAAAATAAAAATGTAAACAATGACGCTGTGGTGGTCGAGATGACCATCGCGAAGCATCCTGTATATCGAATTATGGTAGATAGTGGAAGCTCCGCTGACATGCTTTTTTATGATGCTTTCTCCCGAATGAATTTGTCCCATGACCAGCTCAGGTCGGTGCACACCCCCCTGGTAGGCTTTACGGGGGCTCGGTGGGGGTCGAAGGGGAGATCACTCTCTCGGTCACCGCTGGATCCCCACCTCGGCAGACCACCGTCATGATGACGTTTACCGTCGTCAAGCTTCCTTCGCCTTACAACGCGATCCTCGGGCGTCCGGGGCTCAACCAACTGGATGCCATGATTTCTACAAAGTGGTTGCTAGTGCAATTCCCCACAGCCTCCGGACTTAGGGTGATGAGGGGGACGACCCAGCCAGTCCCGCATTGCCTTCAGACGATCCCAGGTGCCCGGGGCGCCGAGCTCAACCCCGACGTCGACGATCTCGACCTAAGGGAAAAGGAACCCAGGGGAGGACCCGTGGAGCGTCTGTTGACCTATCCCCTCGGTTCGGACCCCCTGAAGATGGTGCAGGTGGGGGCCCAACTCCCGGTGGAGGAACGGACCCACCTGCTGGAATTCCTCCGCATGAACGTGGATGTGTTCGCCTGGTCCGCGGCCGACATGCCGGGCATTCCACCCGAGGTCATTATGCACAGGCTGAATGTGGACCCGAGGTGCCACCCGGTCCGCCAGAAGAAGAGGAGTTTCGCCGTGGAGAGGCAGAGAGCCATCAACGAAGAAGTGGAGAAGCTCCTCGTCGCCGGCTTCGTGCGGGAGGTTCAGTATCCCAGCTGGCTGGCGAATGTGGTCATGGTAAAGAAGAGTAGTGGCAAGTGGAGGATTTGTGTAGACTACACCGACCTCAACCGAGCTTGCCCGAAGGACAGCTTCCCTCTTCCGAAAATGACCAGCTGGTCAACACCACCTTGGGGCATCGCCTCCTCTCTTTCATGGATGCTTTCTCCGGGTACAAACCAGTTCCGAATGAGCCTGGAGGATGAAGAGCACACCGCCTTCATCACTGACTGCGGAACTTTCTGTTACAGGATGATGCCATTTGGCCTCAAGAACGCCGGGGCCACGTACCAGCGGCTGGTCAACAAAGTCTTTAAAGACCAGATCGGCCATAACATGCAGGTGTACGTGGAGGACATGCTGGTGATGAGAAAGCCCCTATCGGACCATGTTGCTGACCTGGCGGAGACCTTCGGCAACCTCCAACTTCATCAGATGAAGTTAAACCCGGCGAAGTGCGCCTTCGACGTTTCCGCCGGGAAATTCCTGGGGTTCATGGTAACCCAAAGAGGGATCGAAGCCAACCGAAAAAGGTCCAGGCCATCCTGGACATGGAGCAGCCCGCCTCCAAGAAGCAAGTGCAGCGACTCACGGTCGGATAGCCATCCTGAGTCGGTTCATCTCGAGGTCGGCCGACCGCTGCCGGCCCTTCTTCGCAGTGTTGAGAAAGATGAACGACTTCGCCTGGACTGAGGAGTGCCAAGAGGCGTTTGAAGAGTTGAAGAAGACACTTGCATCGCTCCCACTACTTTCCAGGCCCGAAGAAGGAGAGGAGCTCATCCTCTACCTAGCAGTCACCCCGGAGACCGTCAGCTCGGTCCTGGTTTGGACAGACGACCAGGGAGTCCAGAGGCCGGTATACTACACCAGCAAGCTTCTCCGCGATGCGGAGCTCAGGTATTCTCGACCCGAAAAGCTCATTTTTGCGTTAATAGTGTCTGCTCAGCATCTCAGGCCCTATTTCCAAGCGCATCCCATTGCCGTCTTGACTGATCAGCCGCTGAAAGCGATACTCAGCCGACCCGATACATCGGGGTGATTGGCGAAGTGGGCACTCAAGCTCAGCGAGTTCGACATCGCTTATAGGTCGAGGTCGGCCATGAAAGCGCAGGTGCTAGCCGACTTCTTGGTCGAGTGTGCAGGCCTGGGCAAGGAGCCATGGTGATAATTTCTTTGTCTAATGAATTCAAAAATATTTCATCCTTGTGTACTAAAAACATGACCATGTAAATCATGAAAAATTATCTATAATAAACTAGACCGTACTTCTTACCTCCCAAACTAGATATTCTAGTTGGCCCAAAGAGGTCCATATGAAGCAACTCTAAGGGTTAGATGTAGAGATTACTCCTTTAGTTAAATGATGATTTGGTTTGTTTTCCAAGCTGGCATGCAATACAAATCTTGCCTTTTTCAAAATTGAGTTTTGGTAAATCTTTTATCAAATTTTTTTTGCTAAGTTGTGAAATCAAATACATACTAGCATGTCCTAGTCTAAGATGCCAAAGCCAACTAGTTTCATTGATCTTGGCTTCCATTGCCACTAGGCATTGACCATTTTGAACAGGAAGAACATCAAGATCATCCATATAGATATTGCCATGTCTATGACCAATGAACTTGATGCTATTGTCATCTAAACTAGAAACGATGCACATAGAAGATTCGAAAGTAACTTTGAAATCCTTGTCACAAAATTAACTAATGCTAAGTAAATTATATTTCAAACCATCAACATATAATACATTATCAATGTAAGTAAAAGGGGTGATATGGACTTTACCGATTCCGACAATCTTGCCCTTTCCATTATCACCAAATGTCATATTACACCATTTTGATATTCGAGTGATGAGAACTGTTCCACATCTCCTATCATATGCCTTAAGCAACCGCTATCGAGGTACCACATTGTTCTTTTATTGGTTGCAAGGCATATCTACAATAAAAATCAAGTGGAGATTTTAGGTACCCAAGTCATCTTGGGTCCTCTTAGGTTAGTGGCAATGGTTCCTTTTGGAACCCAGATTTTCTTAACATTACTCAATTTTCTCTTAATGCACAAGTAAGATTTATGCCCTACAGTACCACAGGCATAACAGTAATGGATGAAGATGCAGGCACAAAGAATTTTTTGAAAAATTTTTGTTTCTTTTGAGTTCTAAAACCTAAACCGGCTTATCAAAAATAGCTATTTGATTATTTAAAACATATTTAATTTTTCAGAACTATATGTAAATTATCAACAAAAGATTTTAACTTTTCAATTTCTCTTTATATTTTTTGTTTTCTTCCAAAATTTCTTTGTTCTATTTTGAAGAGTTTTATTTGATACAAAAAAGTTTTTCTTTTTCAAAGTTTTTTTTCTTTTTCAACAACAGAAATCCTATCATTTAAACTTTTTGTTTTGAAGACGTAGGCAATCATTTTCATTTGAAAAATTGTCATTAGCTTTGACTAAATCCAGATTTTATCTTTTTTGTTCTTTATATTTTGATTTTAGTTTTTGAAATTCTATAACTAACTCATCAAAAATTTCTTGCAGTTCATCAAATGTAATTTATTTCAGTTTCGGATAGTACCTCATCATGATCCACCATCAAACAGAAGTTTGCAATTTCTTGTTGTTCTTCCTCAGAGCTGGAGCCTTCGCTGTCACTCCAGGTTGCCATCATGACTTTCTTTTTAGTTTTCTTCTGCTCTTTTTAAGTAGGGGCAGTCCATCTTGAAGTAGCCGGTTTCTATATTCAAAATATGTGGGCTGCTCCTTATCTTTCTCATTTTCTTTCTCTTTGCTTGGCTCACCTTTCAGAGGTTTCTTCTTGAAGTTTTATTTCTTCTTCCTCATGAACCTTCTAAACTTCTTGCCATTAGAGCCATCTCATCTTCTTCAGATTCATCGCTTGACTCTTCTCTTGTGATGGATTTGAAGGTGATCACTTTCTTCTTGTCAACATCCACGTTCTTTTGTCTTAAAGAAAGCTCATAAGTCATCAATGAGACTAACAATTGCTCAAGGGGTAGAGTGTGACATCCTTGGCTTCCTCTATGGCCATCACCTTGGTGTCCCATGAACTGGAAGAGACCTGAGAAGTTTTATTCACAAGTTTACCATTAGATACAATCTTTTCTAAGCTTCTCATGCTATTCATGATATTTGTGAACTTAGTATACATCTCACTTATAGATTCAGTAGGTTCCATCTTAAACATTTCATATGTGTGAATGAGCATGTTAACCTTAGTAGTTTTCACTTGGTGTGTACCCTCATGGATAACCTCAAGTGTGTCCCAGATTTTACTTAGCGGAGAGAGTTAAATATTCTATGAATTCACACGGATCAAGAGAGCAAAACAATAGATTCATAGCCTTCCCATCAAGATCTATTTGCTTAATGTCATTCTCATCCCAATCATCTTCCATTTTTGGAGTGAGAATGCCATTAACCAATATAGTAGTTGATGAGGATCTTTTATGATTATCCTCCAAAGATTATAATCAATGGCTTGAATAAATATGCGCATGCGAGTTTTTCCAATAAAAGTAATTCATGCCATTAAATAGTGGGGGACGGTTTGAAGTTTAACCTTCAATAATACCTAATGTGGCAGGATCACTGACATGGAATAGCTGTCAGGCACCACGATAGGCAAGACCGCCATGTTAGGTCCTTCGGCCTGACCCATGGCCAGGTTGGGCCCCTTCGGGACAACGGGGACGACCGCCGGCGAGCCCTATCCTCCACCAGATCGAGCCCCTCAGGGATCGAGCCGTGTGGTCGAGTCGAGCTCAGCCCTCACCCACCACATGGAGTCTCTCTATGAGGTTGAACCCCTTGGGCCCGAAAAGCCACATATCCCCCACCAGATCGAGCCCCTTCGGGATCGAGCCCTATGGTCGGAGTCGAGCTCAACCCTCACCCGCCACGTGGAGTCTCTCTCCGAGGTCGAGCCCTCTGGGTCAGAGCTGCCACCTGTCCTCCACCAGATCGAGCCCCTCCAGGATCGCCCCTGTGGTCGGAGTCGAGCATAGCCCTCACCTGCCATGTGGAGTCTCTCTCCGAGGTCGAGCCCTCTGGGCCAGAGCCACCATTTGTCCTCCACCAGATCGAGCCCCTCCAGGATCGAGCCCTGTGGTCAGAGTCGAGCACAGCCCTCACCCGCCATGTGGAGTCTCTCTCCGAGTCGAGCCCTCTGGGCCGGAGCCGCCACCTGTCCTCCACCAGATCGAGTCCCTTCGAGATCGAGCCCTGTGGTCGGAGTCGAGCTCACCCTCACCCGCCACGTGGAGTCTCTCTTCGAGGCCGAGCCCTCTGGATCGAAGCCGCCACTTGTCCACCACCAGATTGAGCCCTACCTCCCCTGGTCGGCCTCCAGCTTGGACAGAGGCGACTGCAGACGAGAGGACAGTACTATCACCCCAGAACACCGAAAGCCACCCAGGACTGCTGAGCAGTGCCCACCATATCGCAATAACTGCCTGCCCGCCACTTACACCAAAGACAAGGAAAATACCCTGATCAAGGCCCACACCCTCCACCGGCCGCCCTACTGCCAGAGGGATGGGCCAGCCAAAGGGCACAAATCCCAGGGGCGGCGGCCCATGGATCGAGGCTCTGCCAAGCTTCCTAGAACGGGGCGACCGAATAGAATGTCAGAGCGAATGGAGTTTTCTCTATCGCATGTCAGGAAAGGCTCCCGTCTACGGCACGGTACCCCCCGCCGCACCTGCCAGTCCAGCGGAATTCCAAGCCAAGCACCCAATAGTCACCTTGACTACAAAGAGCAATCGACACCCCGAGGGGAGGCAACAAACTCAATTCAACTCAACTCAAGAAAATACAAGCAATACAAAAAAAGACCGGGTGCAAGCTCAACTAGAAGGGCGATGCACCACCACCACTCTAAGTAAACAAAGGAGGAACGATTATGTAAAGAATCCCTTTAGCTCTGTCATTGTCCTCCTACACACTTTCATCTTGTTCTCATACCCTCAACTCCTCCTAGCGTGGAATCCATCAAGAGGCGCTCGACCAGGAGGATCTGTTTTCATGGATCGTCACTGACTTGACCGTCAGAGTGCCCCCACCGAATCTCCAGTCCGGTCACTAACCGCGTTTTTGCAGGTCTTGCAGGATAGGACCTTCCAAGAGCATCAAGTCACGCACTCCGTGCCGACAACAGCTACGGCCACGGCGATCTTAGCGGCAACAGATTGGCATGCTAGGATGGGGCCGACGTTTGGTCCAGTCTAAGCCTCCCCTTATTCTTCTTACAAGATGTCCTATGGAGGGATGGTGACAACACGAGCGGAGAGGCTTCCACCAGCCATGCGTGGGACTCCCCATCCCGGGGGAACTTGTACCACCAGGAGGTGGAGCCACCCGTTCCAGTACAACCACCTCCACCGGAACCACAGCTGGCCGCACCCGCCTAGTAGATGCAAATCCTCGCCATGGTAGTGCGCCAGCTCCAGCATCAATAACGATCCCTAGCTACCCCCCCCCCCCCCCCCCGCGACCCATGCCGTAGCTCCCCGCAATAGCCTGTGCTCCTTCCAGGGAAGGCCTTCGTAGCCGCGGGCCACTACTGACAACCGGGGTGCCATCAAACTCCGACGAAGAGACAACGAGCTGGCTCTGTCGATAGGGAGAGTCGCTCGCCAAACCTCGAGCGGGTGGCATCCAAGCCCCACCAAGTGGTGGGGACACCGGAGGCACCAGAATAAGACAGAGACTTTTCAACACTCTATAAATTAATCGATAATTTATGAGTCCATTTGTGATAAGGGCTTAGCCCATCTGAGTCTATTTTAGTTGTTATTTAAGTCTTTTAAGTTGTTATTTTAGTTCTGTACTAGTCAGCTCATGTTGAGCTAGTTCAGTCCAATGCTAGTCAGCTCATGTTGAGCTAATTTTATTTTTTGAGTCCTATCCAAGCATACTGAAGACTCAAGACCACATCATACAAGTGAAGACTAAGTCCAACTAGATTGAAGACATGGAAGTTAAGCCCAGGTCCAACCCAGCTTAAAGATTTGAAGACCCCAGGAGGAAAATCAGAAACCCTGATTCATTGTAGATGCCCTCCAGATGCCCAGATTCCCTTCCAGATGCCAAATATATTCATATACCAAGGCATCCATGATTTTAGAGGTCCATCTGCATCCTAGCCCAAAGAAATCAAGTCCAGGCACCAAGCCCAAGCCCCTAAGAAGCAAGATACTAGGGAATATTCCTGCACCTGGCTACCAGGCCACCCCAGCTTCCAGAGGCCCAATCCATGCGCCCGAGCCCCTTTGGGCCGGCCTCTTGCTGCTCCTAGAAGCCCAACACGCCCCCCTAGGCATCCTTGGAGTGTTGGCCAAGTCAAGAGAATTTTTAGGAATTTTTTCTACCTAATGTTTCTTATTTTCTAGCTAGGGTTTGAGGGAAAAGGATTCTTATGTAAAGACTAATGTACCCTTACTTGGAGCCCAAGGTTAAGGGTCTATTTAAGGGACCCTAGCCTCTTGTATGAAGGAGAATTTTTGATGAATGAAAACCTTGAGTTCTTCTATTGAGTTGTGTGATACCCTGCTGTGTGCATAAAGGGGTTTGCGAGAGTTTTTTCTTCCCAGTGCTGCATCATCTTCCTGCTGCCAACAAGCATCTTAGATCCCTGGATGCCCACTCCAAAAGAAGCCTTACCTTGCTATTTTTCCTTTATTTTCTTGTTCCTTTGTGAGTTTTCTAACCCCTTAAAGGTCGTTTACAGGTTCCCAAGTTCCTACGAATCCAACGAGTCCAGCCAAGCCTCAATCGGATCACCGAGCAGAAAGCCGGGTATCCGCGGGTCTTTGGCTCGGTTTTCCAGAACGCATCCGTCGAGAACGAGAGACCCTTTTGCTGTGATCTTCATAGACATTATCAGGTACACCCCCTTTACCTCCAGTAGTTTTATTGTAGGAGAACTTGTCCTAACCGAGGCTTCTCAGCCCCGGCGATCCTTCTTTTCTACTTTTCTCGGTCCTAATCTGCATGCTGATCTTCTAAAATTCATATAAAATCCCCTATAACTTATTTTAATCTGAGATTCGGAAATTAATCACTCAACCCCACATATAAAACATACAAAAAAATTGCATGCATATTAGTTCCCCATCATTTGGTATCAGAGCTTAGATTAGGGCTTGTTTTCTGCAATTTTTCAGTCTGTATATGCTCTATTTTTTAAATTATTTATCCCTATTAAAAACTCTAAAAATTTTAAATTTATTTTATGAATTAATAATAATTCACAGAAATTTTAATAATTTTTTTAGATTTTATTATGGCCTGTGAATTTTTTACAAGCCAAAATACAGCCTGCAAATTTTCGGCTCTATTTTTTTTCAGCAAGACAAGTTTGGAAGTTCTAGGGTTTTATTTTAGCATTTTTTGCATATCTTTTAATTTTAGTTTATTTCTGCATATTAGGCTATAATTTGCAAGTTTTCTTCTATTTAATAAATACAAAAAAATAAATAAAATAAAATAAAATTACATATTCTCCAAAAATACCAAAACATCTAACCTAATTTGCATCATTTGCCTGCCATCATTGCATAATTTACTTTTAAGGGCACTCTTGCTATATCAGATGGGGGGAGGATTTGATCACCTCTCCTTAGCCCAAAACCACATCCCTTGCATTCGGTCCCAAGCCTTAACCTAAAATTAACTAGACTTAATTTGCCCTAGTGGGCTAGGGACACCAACTGGTCGGGTCTGGGCTAGTGTTAGATCACTGTGTCAGTTAACCTGTGTGTGCCTTGTGCTAGTGTCTAGAATGGTGGTTTGGGGTTCAATCCCGATGGCTTGTGTGCTGGTCCGCCTACCTGGCCAATCTCTGATTGGTGTCTAGGATTGGCAATCAGGGACCTAACACTCCCCTTACACCTGCTGGCTGAGTACAAGGTTACTATTGGCTAGTTTGCCACCCTGATTGAGCATCTAGTTTGGACTCTAGGTCTAGTCAGCTATAGTCGATCTGATCGAGTCTTGCATGAGCACTAGATCAGGAGTTTCATATCACCCACCTCCTTCACAAATGTCTGAACCCATGAAAATTTATAAGCCCAAATAAAAAGCCCTAGCTGATCAAATGGCCCAGATGGCGACCCAGTTAACTCAGTCTGGTATTCAAACCAATGATAGAATTGACCATCTTGCCAATAGGTTTGAGCAGTTAGAAGTCCGGTAGGGACCCCAGGAAAAACCCATGGGTCACAGTCTGAGCCAGATCCTAATTCCCCTCAACTAGGAGGACCCCAAACCCTAATCCATACCCTGAGGTCGAACCTAGGAGAGCCCCTCATCCTGACCCATACTATAACCCTCAGCCTAGGAGGACCCCAGACCCTGACCCATACCAAGAGGTTGAACCTAGGAGAGCCCCTCAAACCTGACCCATACTACAATCCTGAGCCCAGGAGGACCCCAAACCCTGATCCATATCTTGAGGTTGTAACTAGAAGAGGCTATCGTCATGACCCAATCCCTAAGGTTAGTCCTAGAAGCCCAATCAGGATTTTATAGATCGGAAGATAGATCCTATTTACCCTCTCCCTACAAGCCTAAGTATACCCACAACCTATAGATCTTATGACTCCAAATCCTATGAACCTAGAACCTATGAATCCATAACCTATGAACCTAGATCCTATGACTCTAGATCCCATGATCATAGATCCTATGCACCCACACCCTATGAGCCTAGTAGACCCAACACCCAATATCTGACCCATATAGGGAGTCCAACCCTAGGAGAACCCAATATTCTGACCCATATAGGGAGTCCAACCCTAGGAGAACCCAGTATTCTGACCCATATAGGGAGTCCAACCCTAGGAGGACCCAATATCTTGACCCATATAGAGAGCCCAACCTTAGGAGGACTCCATACCATGATCCTCCTTAGAACCTGACCATAGAGCTGACCCAAATCCTATGACCCCAGATCTTATAATCCCATGACCCATAGATCTGCACCCTTGTCCTATGAGCCCAGAGAACCCATAACCCCTAAGTATCAATCTAGTACTAGTCAGGTTTTCCTTAGTCAACTTGAATCCCATAGGATTAGTACCCCTAAATATGAACCCAGTAGTGAGCCACTACCCCTTATACAACCTTAACCTACTAGGAGTAGTACCCATAATCAGAGACCAGAACCTAACCAATTTCCTGCTAGCCGACCTTCTCCAACCATTCCTGAGATTCACAAGGCTTACATTAACACGGAAGTGTATGAAGCTGATGTGAGCCTAGTGGATGAGTATGAGGGAGAAGAGAGACACCTTTAGTAGACCTCGAATTAGCTGATCCAGTAGATACCCAGGTAGAACCAACCTAGAGCTAGTTGGCCTTGACCACATCCAACCTAAAGCTATAGTGGAGAACAAATAGAGGAAGAGAACCTAGGTACTGCTACTAGAGCCTTACCTGAGGAAACCATAGAGGAGAGCCAAATTATAGAGTCTAGTCCTAAAATACAAGAACCAGAAGAATTTATTAAGGACTTGATCTCTTTGAATCAGTACCTTCAAGATGAGCTTCTCCTATAGTTCCCATTAAGGACCTCTTCCCTGAGATTAGTAACCCATCCTTCCATTATGCAAACCCCATAGATATACCGCAACCTCGTAAGGTTAGCCTCATTAGTCTAGATTAGTCCCTAACATGCCTTCTAATATCGAACTTTATCTAACTAACCTTGAACCATTTTCCCCCTACCCTACCAAACTAATTCTGAACCCACTTCCTATTTTCTGCCCTTTCCTGACACCTCCAGCATTTCTAGGATCATTAGATTGCATTTAGCTGAGATTAGCATACTGCATGCATTCATCACGCATGTTAGGTTTGCATCTTACTTCTGGCATACTCTTTGGAATTTGCTAGGAGTTCACTGTAAATTTTCATGCGCATGCCAAGCTAGGATCAAACCTAGAGAACCTATAATCTATTAGGTTTAGATCCAAAGAGTTCAATAAAATTTCCTTCGATAGGAATGCATAGTCGAGTCTGTTAGGTATCAGTATGAGTCCTTTGCATCATTTGTTAGGAGTCTGCATGTGCCTAGCATGTTCACACCCGCACTAATCTTTAAACAAACTGGCTACTAATTCCGAAGAAGGATCAAAAATTTGATGTAGTGGATTCTATCTTGGTTAGGCTTAGGCCTAAAGAAGCTTCATGCTCGCAGAGCCGGACCTTTTAAAGTAATAGAGAAGGTTGGATCAAATGCCTAGTGTTAGACATGCCTTCGGATTGGGCATTAGTTCTACCTTCAATATTATAGACCTGTACAGGAAGCCGGCAGCGATACCTAGTGAGGCCTTTGAACCTATTCCTTTTCATTGTGAGTGACCCTAACCCAGAGTGTCCACTAATAAATTTGGCCTGAGAGAGGAGAACGGATCGAGCGTATCCTGGACGATCAAGCCATTATGACCCGGGGCCGCAATTCAATGCTTCCTGGTCCGATTGCAAGGCCGGCCAGAGTCGACGATTCATGAATTTTTCGAGAGGACTTGCAGCACCTCAACCTAGCCCTCCTCGAGAGATATGTGAGCCAGCTTGATCTTCACTCGGCAGGGTCGAGTTCCTCCCACCCTGGGAGAATTGGTGGGGACACCGGAGGCACCAGAATAAGACAGAGACTTTTCAACCCTCTATGAATTAATCGATAATTTATGAGTCCATTTGTGATAAGGGCTTAGCCCATCTGAGTCTATTTTAGTTGTTATTTGAGTCTTTTAAGTTGTTATTTAGTTCTGTACTAGTCAGCTCATGTTGAGCTAGTTCAGTCCAATGCTAGTCAGCTCATTTGAGCTAATTTTATTTTTTTGAGTCCTATCCAAGCATACTGAAGACTCAAGACCACATCATACAAGTGAAGACTAAGTCCAACTAGATTGAAGACATGGAAGTTAAGCCCAGGTCCAACCCAGCTTAAAGATTTGAAGACCCCAGGAGGAAAATCAGAAACCCTGATTCATTGCAGATGCCCTCCAGATGCCCAGATTCCCTTCCAGATGCCAAAATATATTCATATACCAAGGCATCCATGATTTTAGAGGTCCATCTACATCCTAGCCCAAAGAATCAAGCCCAGGCACCAAGCCCAAGCCCCTAAGAAGCAAGATACCAAGGAATATTCTGCTACCTGGCTACCAGGCCACCCCAGCTTCCAAGGCCCAAACCCATGCGCCCGAGCCCCTTTGGCCGGCCTCTTGCTGCTCCTAGAAGCCCAACACGCCCCCCTAGGCATCCTTGGAGTGTTGGCCAAGTCAAGAGAATTTTTAGGGATTTTTTCTACCTAATGTTTCCTTATTTTCTAGCTAGGGTTTGAGAGGGAAAGGATTCTCATGTAAAGACTAATGTACCCTTACTTGGAGCCCAAGGTTAAGGGTCTATTTAAGGGACCCTAGCCTCTTGTATGAAGGAGAATTTTTGATGAATGAAAACCTTGAGTTCTTCTATTGAGTTGTGTGAAACCCTGCTATGTGCATAAAGGGTTTTGCGAGAGTTTTTTCTTCCCAGTGCTGCAATCATCTACTGCTGCAACAAGCATCTTAGATCCCTGGACGCCCACTCCAAAAGAAGCCTTTCCTTGCTATTTTTCCTTTGTTTTCTTGTTCCTTTATGAGTTTTCTAACCCATGACAGGTCGTTACAAGTCCTCGAGTTCCTACGAATCCAACGACTCCAGCCAAGCCTCAATCGGATCACCGAGCAGAAAGCCGGGTATCCGCGGGTCTTTGGCTCGGTTTTCCAGAACGCATCCATCGAGGAACGAGAGATCCTTTTGCTGCAATCTTCACAGACGTTGTCAGGTACACCCCCTCTACCTCCAGTAGTTTTATTGTAGGAGACTTGCCCTAATCGAGGCTTCTCAGCCCCGGCGATCCTTTTTTTCTACTTTTCTAGGTCCTAATCTGCATGCTGATCTTCTAAAATTCATATAAAATTTCCTATAACTTATTTTAATATGAAATTCGGGATTAATCACTCACCCCACCTATAAAATATACAAAAAAATTGCATGCATATTAGTTCCCCATCACCAAGGTAGAAGAGGCAAGCCCCCCATCATGGAGACCACACACCCATGTCACCTTCACCGTCTCCTTCGGCGAGGTGTCTACTGAGAAGCCATCAGGCGCACGGGGAAAAATGCTTGAAAGAACATGAGCACAAGCTGGCAGAGTTCTCCCTCGTCGGTTTGCCAACATCTAGGGCTTCGCTAGTGAGCCACCGGGCTACGATGCCCGTCCCCCATTCTCCCAAGAAATCTAAACGGAGTCTATCCCGCATCGATTCCGCATACCGCAGGTAGATCCTTACGACGGGACCAACCGACCCCTTGGACCAACTAAAAAGTTACAAGGCCCTAATGAGGGTCCAGGGGCCACCGATGCTCTCCTTTGCATCACTTTTCCCGCAACTCTCTGGAAGGCAGCCCGGGTATGGTTCACCCACCTGGAGCCGGAGAGCATCAGCTTTTTTATCTAGTTGGGGCAGAAGTTCGTGGCCCACTTCGATGCCTGTCGGAAGGTGCCACGGGAGGCAAACAACCTCTTCTCCATCAAGCAACAGGACCGCGAGCCCTTACAGGACTACGTGGCCCTTTTCAAGGCTGTCGCGTTGGAAATCTATAGCCTTGATGAGCCAGTTGCCATGCTGGCACTGAAGCGAGGGCTCAGGACCTCCCGCTTGACCTACTCACTCGACAAGAAGCCCCTCAAGACTTACGCCGAACTCCTTCTTCGAGCTCAGAAGTACATCCATGCGGAGAAGGCGGATCGTACCAGATGAGAGCTCGACAGCAAGCCGTTGAAGAAGCTGGCCCCTGTCGAAGCTTCCGGGGCATGGAAGCTGGGATCGCCAGCTCCGAGCCCCCGCCAAGGACCAAAGCCGAGGGGCCCTCCCATTCCTGAAGGAAGTTACACCCCCCTGCTCGCCCCAAGAGCGAAGATTCTCATGGAGATCGAGGGCGAGAGCTATCTGAGGCGCCTGCCTACATTGAAACCATCCGCTAGCCATGATAAATCGAAGTACTGTCGCTTCCATCATGGCCATGGCCATGACATCGAGGAATGCCACAACCTCAAGTGGGAGATCGAAGAACTCATCAAGAGGGGCTACCTCGGGGTTTTGTGGGGGCAGACCTCAAGCAGAATCTCAGGCGCTTGTTGCTCTCCCTCCAATTCCAGCTGTCGACAACCGCCCTACCGAGAAGCCGGTGGGATGATAAGTTGGGGAGCCGGGCGTGCGCCCAAGAAGGCCCATGGGGCAGTGTGTTCAGAAAATGTACTCTCCTTTATGAGGGAAGGGAAAGATGGGGGGAGAAATGTAAATAATGATACCGTGATCGTCGAGATGATGATCGCGAAGCATCCTTAAGACAGATCAGGTTGATAGTAGAAGCTCCACCGATGTGCTTTTTTACGATGCCTTCTCCAGGATGGATCTCTCCCATGCTTAACTCAAGCCTGTGCACACCTCCCTTGTTGGTTTCACAGGTGATTCTATAAGGATAGAGGGAGAAATAACTCTCCCAGTCACTACCGGGACCCCACCTCGGTAGAGTACAGTCATGATGACTTTCACGGTTGTCAGGCTTCCCTTAGCCTACAATATGATTCTGGTCGACCCGGACTCAACCTACTTGCCGCCGTCGTCTCCACCAAAAGGTTGCTCGTACAGTTCCCAACTCCCTACGGTGTTAGGAAAATGAGGGGAGCACCCCAGCTGGTGCAGCACTGCTTTCAAACACTCCCTGGAGCCGAAACTCCGGAGGTCAGTCCCAAGATGGACGACCTCGATCAAAGGGCTCAGTATCCTAGGGGAGGCCCGGCCGAGTGTCTACTCTCTTATCCGCTCGGAGATGATCCCACAAGACGGTGCATATTGGAGCCCAGCTACCCGAGGAGGAGAGGGCTCAACTATTGGAGTTCTTGCAGATCAATGCAGATGTGTTCCCCTAGATAGCGGCGAACATGCCAGGTATTCCTCCTGACATCATTACTCATAAACTGTGTTGATCCAAGGCACAGGCCAGTCCGACAGAAGAAAAGAAGCTTTGTCCCGAAGAGACAGGCAACCATCAAGGAGGAAGTAAACAAACTCCTAGCCGCCGGTTTCGTCCAAGAGGTCTAATATCCGAGCTGGTTGGTGAATGTGATGATGGTAAAGAAGAACAATGGCATGTGGAAGATCTGCGTGGACTATACTGACCTTAACAAAGCATGCCTGAAGGATAGCTTCTCTCTGTCGAAGATTGACCAGCTGGTGGACGCCACCTCTGGCCACAGGCTACTCTCTTTTATGGATGCATTCTTCGGATACAACCAGATCTGCATACACCCCGAGGACGAGGAGCTCACCGCCTTCGTCATCGACCAAGGGACATACTGCTATAGGATGATGCCCTTTGGCCTAAAGAATGCTAGGGCCATGTACTAGCATCTGGTCAACAAAGTCTTCAAAGACCAGATTGGCCGAGACATGCAGGTATATGTGGTCGACATGCTGGTAATGAGCAAGCCGAGCTCGGACCATATCGCCGACCTTGTCGAAGCTTTCCACAACCTCCGGAAACATCAGATGAAGCTTAACCCAGCAAAGTGTGCCTTTGGGTGGCAGCTGGGAAGTTTCTCGGCTTCATGGTCACCCAAAGGGCATCGAGGTGAGCCCAGAGAAGGTCCAGGCAATCGTCGACATGGAGCATCCCATGTCCAAGAAGCAAGTCCAGCACCTAACGGGGCGCGTCGCCGCCTTGAGCTGGTTCATCTCAAGGTCGGCCGATCGTTGCCTTTCCTTCTTCAAGGCGCTGCGCAAGATGCACGACTTCACCTGGACGGAGGAGTGCAGGACGGCCTTCAAGGAGCTGAAGAAGTTTTTCGCCTTTTCCCCATTACTCTCCAGGCCGGAAGAGGGGGAGGAGCTCCTGCTCTATCTGGCGGTTACACTCGCAGTCGTTAGCTCGGTTCTTATCTGCATAGACGAGGACAAATCTCAAAATCCGGTATACTATGCCAGTAAAATCCTCCGTGACACGGAGATCAGGTACACTCATTCCGAAAAACTCATTTTTGCACGATAATATTGTTAAGCGCCTCAGGCCCTATTTCCAAGCGAACCCTATCGTGGTCGTGACGGATCAACCGCTGGGGACCATACTTAGCCACCCCGAGACCTTCGAGAGATTGGCTAAGTGGGCCCTGTTGCTTAGCGAGTTCGACATAGTGTATCGACTAAGATCTTCACAAAAAGCCCAAGTCCTAGCTGACTTCATGGTCGAATGCACCAGATTCACCGAGGACCGGAGCAGACAATGATGGAGCGAGAAACGGAGCTCGAACCAGAGGAAGAACCTTGGATTCTTCATGTGGACGGTGCATCCAACTCCGGTGGGAGCGGGGCAGGCCTCATCCTCGACAACAGTGATAGTGTGGTGGCAGAGTGTGCCCTCCATTTCAAGTTGGCCGCAACAAACAACTAGGCGAAGTATGAGGCACTCCTCGTGGGTCTGAAAGTCTCCCATGAGCTAGGCGTCCAGATATTGAAAGTCTTCACCGACTCCCAACTGGTTGCCGGACAGGTCTCCGGAGTATATGAGGCCAAAGATCCCCAGATGGTGAAGTATTTAGGTTGGGTTCGTTCCAGCACGGCAGGCTTCCAATGCTTCGGCATCTTCCACATCCCTGGGGTGAGAATGCATGCATGGATGCACTGTCAAGGCTCGCAACTCTGCCAGACTCATCACTGGGCCCGCCTTCATAGAGTACCTCGACAATCCAAGCTACGAAAGCCCTGAGGAGGTGTACCAAGTCACCCCTGAGCCAAGCTGGATAGACAGGTACATCAGATATATCACTGATGGCACCCTGCCAGAGAACCGCATGGAAGCCAGCCTTGTCAAGAAAAAGGCCTCCCGGTTCGTCCTAATGGTAGGCTAGCTCTACCGTCGATCTTACTCCTACCCCCTCCTAAAGTGCCTCAGGCCTGCAGAGGTGACCTTCATCCTCCAGGAGTACACGAAGGCCTCTGTGGGAGTCATGTGGAAGGAAGAACACAGGCTTACAAAGCCCTTCGCCAAGGATACTTCTGGGAAACTATGAGGGAGACGCCACCGACTTTGTCAAAAGGTGCGATAAATGATAGCCCACGCTAACATACAATGCCAGCCGGTGGCACCGATCTCTCAACTCTCATCCCCTTGGCCCTTTGCTCAGTAGGAAATGGACATCTTAGGGCCATTCCCCCTGCACCTGGACAACGGAGATTCCTGCTGGTGGTGATCGACTACTTCACCAAATGGGTTGAAGCAGAATCGCTAGCTCGAACCACTGAAGCCAATGTCTGCCAATTCTTCCGGAAGTCAGTCATCTACCACTTCAGACTCCCCCATTGCATCATCACCGACAACAGACGATAATTTGACAACCAGGAGTTTGAGGGGTTCTGCATCGAGTACAGCATCCAACACCGTTTCATCTCGATAGCTCATCCCCAAACAAATGGGAAGGCCGAGGTGACCAATCGAACCATACTCCAAGGACTCAGAACTCGGTTGGACCAAGCCAAAGGTAGATGGGCGAAAGAGCTGCCAAGCATCCTGTGGGCCTATCACACATGCCTAGGATGGAAACCGACGAGACGCTCTTCAACCATGTCTTTGACACCGAAGCAGTCATCCCAGTTGAACTCGGTGTGCCTACAATACGAGTACAGCAATACGACGAAGCATAGAACTCGGCACACCTCCTGCTCAACCTAGACCTCGAAGAAACAAGGGATAAAGCTCGACTCTGAATGGTGGCATACCGGCAACGAGTGGCCCGGTACTACAACACACGGGTGAAGCCAAAGGTCTTTAGGCCCGGAGAATTGGTCCTGCACCGAGCAGAAGTGTCGCAGCATCGGGAGTGCGGCAAGCTCTCGCCGAACTAGGAAGGCCCTTATAAAGTAGCTGAGGCTCTCTCACAAGGGGTCTGCTACCTCGAGGACCTGGACGTGCTAGGTTCCCTCGAACATGGAACGCCTGCAACTTTAGGAGATATTATCAATGACGTAAGGTTTCTCTCCAATAATAATAAAGATTCTCTTTTGTGCATGTCACTATTTGCCTTGCAGGAAAATTTCAAACAGGTCTTTGAGCCCAGCTTCAAGACCCAAACAACCCTAGAGCCCAGCTCTCCGGCAAGCAAGTCTTCGAGCCCAGCTCCGAGACCCAAACAATCTCGAAGCCCAGCTCTCTGGCAAGCAAGTCTTTAAGCCTAGCTCCGAGACCCTAACAACTCCAGAGCCCAAGCCCTCCGGCCAAACAAGTCTTCGAGCCCAGTTCCAAGACATCAACATCCCCAGAGTCTAGCTCTCCGATAGGCAAGTCTTTGAGCCCAGCTCCAAGACATCAACATCCCCGGAGCCTAGCTCTTCAACAGGCAGGTCTTCGAGCCCAGCTCCGAGACCAAACAACCCCGGAGCCCAGCTCTCTGGCAAGCAAGTCTTCGAGCCCAGCTCTAAGACCCAAACAACTCCGGAGCCCAAGCCCTCCGGCCAAACAAGTCTTCGAGCCCAGCTCCAAGAAATCAACATCCCCGGAGCCCAGCTCTCTGGTAGGCAGGTATTCGAGCCCAGCTCTGAGACCCAAACAACCCAAAAAGCCTAGCTCTCCGGCAAGCAAGTCTTCGAGCCCAGCTCCGAGACCCAAACAACTCCAGAGCCCAAGCCCTCCGGCCAAACAAGTCTTCGAGCCCAACTCCAAGACATCAACATCCCCGGAGCCTAGCTCTCCGGCAGGCAGGTCTTCAAGCCCAGCTCCGAGACCCAAACAACCTCGGAGCCCAGCTCTCTAGCAAGCAAGTCTTCGAGCCTAGCTCCGAGATCCAAACAACTCTGGAGCCCAAGTCCTCCGGCCAAACAAGTCTTCGAGCCCATCTCCAAGACATCAACATCCCTGGAGCCTAGCTCTTCGGCAGGCAAGTCTTCGAGCCCAGCTCCAAGACATCAATATCCCCGGAGCCCAGCTCTCCGGTAGGCAAGTCTTCGAGCCTAGCTCCAAGACATCAACATCCCCGGAGCTCAGCTCTCTGGCAAACAAGTCTTCGAGCCCAGCTCCAAGACATCAACATCCCAGAGCCCAGCTCTCAGGCAAGCAGGTCTTCGAGCCCAGCTCCAAGACATCAACATCCACGGAGCCCAGCTCTCCGGCAGGCATCCAAGACCTAGCTCCAAGGCATCCAAGACCTGAGAAGCCCTCAAGCACCAAGCTCGGAGAAAAGTCCTCCACCACCAAGACCTGAGAAGCCCTCAGGCACCCAAGCCCGAAGAAAAGTTCTCCGGCACCAAGACCTAAGAAGCCCTCAGGCACCCAAGCCCGGAGAAAAGTCCAAGACCTGAGCCAGCCCTCAGGCACCTTGGACCGGGGCCAGCTCTCTGGCCAAGGGATCTTTGAGCCCGGTTGCTCCTAACTACCCAAGTCCTGAGCCCAACTAGCCGACATTGAAGCCTCCTCACCGGATCCAAGACGAGATGGAATACTTCTCCCTGATCTCACTACATACAAAAAAAAAGAGAGAGAAGAAGAAAAAAGAGAAGCGGGGACACTCACCGAATAAAGCTGGGGAAAGATGCCACTGATCACATCTTCCAACTGCAGCCCAGCCATATCCTGCCAATCGCATTGCTGGATGGAGAAGTCCATCATATGCTCTGCCAGGATGAGGTTGCCAAGCAAGGAGCTCTCCGACCCCAGCTTGAACAGAAGTCGGTGCCGTGCCTCTTCCCTCCTGCTCTCTCGAGGAGTAGGCGCACCCACCCCCCCTGACAGAGGAGCCCCCAGGCATCGGTCAAGGATCCGACACCCTCGCAGGTGGAGCCCTCATCATAGGCTCACCTTCGGCTCGAGCTTTTCCCTCCTCGACCTCCACCACAGCTGGGCTCGAGGAGGCGGGGGACTCGGCAGTGGCAGCGGCGGCCCTAGCCCGAACAACCACCTCGGGCTCCAGGGCGGGGGCCGCGGCTTGTTGACTCGACCACTCAGGAACCTTCTGAGCCATCCGCTGGCTCGGCCCTGGCATTGCGGATGGCCCGGGAGCAGCTTCAACCTCCCCCCTGCTCGAGGCCACTGGCGCGGCGGGAGCGGCCGTCGAAGCACTCTTGGCCCGAGCCCATCTCGGAGGAGGCTCGCCAGCCATCCCGGTGGGCGGCCTCTTCCTGGTGATCGATAGTAAGTCACTCTTCGAGAAGATCATCCCTGCACACAGATCAACCACATGTTAGAAGCTAGGAAGATCGGTACAAAAAAAAATGAAAAAAAAAATGAAATGAATGAAATGATGAAGGAAAGAAATACCTAAGCCAGACTCACGCGACCCCCTCGTCAGGTCGACCTTGGCGTCAAAGAGGTTCTGCTTCGATAGAAGAACCTCGAGAGAAGGGATCTGAGCGGTGCAAAGCTGCTCGTAGTCATCCCGGTCACCGCATCAACCGCAGAGATTCAGTTGGGAGATTGGTCCGATCACTCCAGACCCAGTCAACCCCCTCGACGGTGGCGAAGAAGAAGTTAATCTTCCATCAATTGATGAAAGAGGGAAGCTCAAACTTGATGCCCTTAGGGCACGAAGGCAAGAACCACCACCAGTTCTCAGTAGGATGGCGTTTCAGGACAAAGAACGTCCTGAACAAGGAGAACCGGGCAACAAACCCATGGAATTGGCAGAGGACGATGAAGGAGAAGATGGTCCTAATGGCATTCGGGACTAACTGGGCAGGGACCAGATGGTAGTTGTCCAGCAGGACATGAAGAAGGGGTGGAAGGAAAACGAAGCCCTCCCGAGAAGGTCTCCTCGTAGAAGGCAATCCGGCCCAGGCTACTTGACGTAACCCTCTCTCCAGGACGAGGGACCTGGAGCTGGACAGAATGTGGGATGTCATAAATATCCCGAATGGTCCCCAGCTCCATAGCAGAGACCGTCGAAGCGACCCCACTGGGACCTATTGACTGGGCAGGTTCGGGTGGAGGAGGAGCATGAGAAGGATGAGAGGAAGCGACCCCCAGTTCCCTAATGGACACGGGCAAAGTGGAAGGGCCGGCCTCCTACTGAACTCAAATTGTGCCCTCTCCGACTCCTCATCGGAGGAGGAAGATGATGGTCCCCATGTAGAAGGGCCGGCTTCATCTTGATTGGAAGGATGGAAACCATGATCGGGATGAGACATCCTATGAGAAGGAAGGAAGAAGGAAGATGGGAGACCCAGGAAGAAGAAGGACTGGACTCGATTTGCGGAAGGCCCTAAACTCGGAAGAAGAACCCTACCGCAATGGTGGAGGAGGAAGAAGGGAGACCAACCTGGTTCCTTAGGGGAAGGAAGGGCAGAAGCAAATCATAAAGAGGGAAGAGTCCAACCACTGCAGTAGATGCGAAGGATTTGAAAGAATAGAAGTTTTGGATAAAAAATTTTCTTTTCACTTCGAAAAGACCCTTCAAATCTGTGCCGTTATGACCTCTCCCCCAACGGATCCTCGATGCATGTTGCCCATCGATAGGAAAGATGCCCCGGCCACTCTGAATTCTGCACCAGCATTAATTACTCCTCGGACGTGGCCACGTGGTGTCTCTGCAATGGCCTGGGGGACCGTCCTGCGAAGCGCTGGCGATCATGGCCATCATTGCATCGGATCTTCACCTTTCCACATCAGCAGTGCATTTATTCCCCTCGACTCGAGCACCGCGCACTAACGAGCCTCGGGAGTGGGGGACAAATGATGTGGCAGGATCGCTGACATAGAATAGTTGTCAGGCACCACGACAGGAAGACCGCCATGTTAGGTCCTTCGCCTGACCCCTTGGCCAGGTCGGGCCCCTTTGGGACAACGGGATGACCACCGAGCGATCTCTATCTTCCGCCAGATCGAGCCCCTCCGATCGAGCCTGTGGCGGAGTCGAGCTCAGCCCTCACCCCACGTGGAGTTTCTCCGGTCGAGCCCTCTGGCCAGAGCCGCTACCTGTCCTCCACAGATCGAGCCTCTCTGGGATCGAGCCTGTGGTCGGAGTTGAGCTCAGCCCTCACCTGCCAAGTGGAGTCTCTCTCGAGGTCGAGCCCTCTGGGTCAAAGCCGCTATCCTCCACCAGATCGAGCCCTTCTGGGATCGAGCCCTGTGGTCGGAGTTGAGCTCAGCCCTCACCCGCCACGTGGAGTCTCTCTCTGAGGTCGAGCCCTCTGGGCCGGAGCCGCCACCTGTCCTCCACCAGATCGAGCCCTATGGTCGGAGTCGAGCACAGCCCTCACTCGCCACATGGAGTCTCTCTCCGAGGTCGAGCCCTCAAGGCCGGAGCCGCCACCTGTCCTCCACCAAATCGAGCCCCTCCGGATCAGCCCTGTGGTCGGAGTCGAGCATAGCCCTCACGCGCCATGGAGTCTCTGTCCGAGATCGAGCCTCTAGGCTAGAGCCGCCACCTGTCCTCCACTAGATCGAGCCCCTCCGGGATTGAGCCCTGTGGTCGGAGTTGAGCTCAGCCCTCACCCGCCACGTGGAGTCTCTCTCCAAGGTTGAGCCCTCTGGACCAGAGCCGCCACCTGTCCTCCACCAGATTGAGCCCTGCCTTCCCTGCTCGGCCTCCAGCTCGGGCAAAGGTGACTGCAGACAGGAGGACAGTACTATCACCCCAGGACACCGGAAAGCCATCCAAGGATCGCTGAGTAGTGCCCACCATACCGCAACAACTGCCTGCCCACCACTTACACCAAAGACAAGGGAAACACCCTGATCAAGTCACCACACCCTCCACTAGGCCACCCATACTGCTAGAGGGATGGGCTAGCCAAAGGGCACGAATCCCGGGGGTGGTGGCCTACGGATCGAGGCTCTGCCAAGCTTCCTGGAATGGGGACCAGAGAGAATGTTAGAGCGAATGAAAGTTTCCCCTACCGTATGTCAGGAAAGACATCCCGTCTATAGCACGGTACCCCACCGCACGCGCTTACCCCCAGTGGGAATCCCAAGGCAAGCGCCCAATAGTCACCTTGACTACAAAGAGCAATCGACACCCCCGAAGGGAGAGGTAACAAAACTCAACTCAACTCAACTCAAGAAAATACAAGCAATACAAAAAAAGACCGTATGCAAGCTCAACCAGAAGGGCATGCACCACCACCACTCTAAGTAAACAAAGAGGAATGGTTACGTAGAGATCCCTCTAGCTTTGTCGTCGTCCTCTACACACTTTCATCTTGTTCTCATACATCAACTCCTCCTAGCATGGAGTCCATCAAGAGGGGCTCGACCTGGAGGATCTGTTTCCTGATCGTCACTGACTTGACCGTTGGAGTGCCCCCGCCGAATCCCGACCTGGGTTACTAACCTGTTTTGTAGGTCTTCAGGACAGGACCTCTCAGGACCATCAAGTCACGCACTCCGACGCGACAGCAACTACAGGCCATGATGATCTTGGTGGCAACAATCCCATTCCTATTAGGGCTGCCATGATCTTTTACTCAAGATCCTTGGACCTATAAGAGAGTACCGGAGCTCTGATAGCACTTGTTGCCCAGAAATGGAGCTCAAGAGGGGGGGTGAATTGATCTTTTAAAAAATTTAAAGCAATAATGTGTAGGCCTTGTGGTGTTTGTGAGTAATGAAATTGATGCACTAAATTATATGCAGCGCAAGTAATAAATAGAGTATAAGAAGTAAAGAGCAAGAGATAGAAGAGATAATCACACAAACACAAGTTTATAGTGGTTCGTGTAACCTAGTACCTACATCCACTCCCCAAGCCATCCTTGGAAATTCACTATAATCTCTCTAAGATTACAGCCGACTTATTTTTCCAAAGGCTCACAAGTCAAAATCTATGTTGGTTTTATCACCTAGGCTCACCAACAAAACTTTATACTTGTTTTGTCTTCGGGCTTACAAGTCAATCCTGGTTGGTTTTGTCCCTTTGGCTTACCAACAACCACAACAACCTTCTTTTAAGAAACCTTGAAAGCTAGGTCAAATCACAAGAGAATTTCAGATATACAATTCAAATAAACAAAACAAACTCTTCAAGAGTAGAATGGAAGCATTGAGCCTCAGTTGATACTTTGTCTTGTCTTCTCCTTGGAATATTCTTCAAGCTCTCTTTTTGAAAGTTGAAAGGATAGGCTTGTAAGCTTTTTCAAGGAATCACTCTTTAAATGGTTTTGAAATAAAGTTCTTGAATGGCTTTGAATGACTTTAATGCTTCAAGAATGAGTTTGGTGAAGTTTAAATACTTAAAAAACTTCAAAAAATGGTTTGTGACCATTAGAGCTTTGAATATAGCCGTTTGGAGCTTGTAAAGATGTTTCTGTACTTTAAAAAAATAGATCTGTTAGGGTTGTCAGAATCCGAGTGTCGATACTTGATTTATCAGGCATCCACACTTGGCTGTCAGGTGTCGACACTTGAACTTCCAAGTGTCGACACTTGACTTCCAAGTGTCGACACTCACTTGACTTCCAAGTGTCGACACTTGAACTTTCAAGTGTCTACACTTGATTCACAGGTTCGACACTTGACACAAAACACTCCATTGGCCAAGTTCTAGATTTTCAAAAAGTTCAGGCCTTAAGTCGATACTTGGAAACTTAAGTGTCGATACTTGAGTTTTAGGTGTCGATACTTGAATTCTGGGTGTCGACACTTGGCATGTCAAGGAGTTTTTCTGCATGCCAAATGCTAAAGTGTTGATACTTAGCCTTCCAAGTGTCGATACTTGTTCTGCAAAATTCAAAATTAAGTGCAATTCAAGCAAAAAATACAAGTATTGATTATGAAACTTAAATGCAATGTAATTAAGCAATAATTGAACTCGTTTAACCCCTTTTTGCATGGAAAAGACTCTCAAATCTCAAAGGATACTTCGTGCCACAGCGTGCCATGATACTTTAATTTTGAGAATTTGAGGTGCTTGTTTCTTGAAAACTCATAACTAGAAATAAACATTAGTACACAATATGTACTCACGTTTTGTTATTCATCAAAATCACTAGGTAGAGCCAACAAAGAGACTTTTGATCAATGAAGGCATCCTTTCCTCCATGACTGCTCTCCCCCTTTTTTTTTGAGCTTGAATCTACAATACAGCCTCCCAAGCTGCTGGGAGCCTCTATCCAATGCAAGGGACATTTCATGAGGGTAATTTTTCTTCTCCCTCCAATCCGAATGCTTTGTATTCTCTCCACTTTGCTCGCTGCTTTTTTTTTCTTCAGCTTGGATCGCTTTTGGGGAATCTCCTCAATTTGCCAAGCCATGAGTTAGGCGGCCGATGGTGGGAGTTCAGGGATTTTCCATCGATGTCCCCGAGCTGTGAGCAAGGCAACTTGATGCATGGCTCTGGAATATCCTAGCTTAGTTTGCCATACTGTGAGTCAAGTGGCAGATGGCGGGACTTTTGGAGTTTTCCGGCGGACATCTCTGGACTGTGAGTAAGGCAATGGGTACGGGGCTTCTTGAGTTTCCTGGCTTATAGGTGCCAAACTGTGAGTCACGTGATAGATGGTGGGGCTCCAAGAATCCCCAACTGCACCTCAAGACTATGAGCAGGGCGACTAAGCACGGGTCTGTCGAAAGGACCCGCTTGGAGATTGCCTAGCTACGGACCTCGTGGTTGATGGTGGGCTGCCCTGTCACTGTCTCAAGTTGTGAGCTCGGCTGAAAAGTGCGGGCCTAATGGAATGGGCTTGGCTTGAGAGTGCCGAATCGTGAGTCAAGCGACAGATGGTGGGTTGCCTTGTCGCCACCTCCGGACTGTGAGCACGATGAGAAGTGCAGGCCTGATGGAGTGGGCCCAGCTTGTTGGTCAGGATGCCGAACTGTGAATCAAGCGGTAGATGGCGGGTTGCCCTGCCGCCACCTCCGACTGTGAGCATGGTGAGGAGTGTGGGCTTGATGGTAGGCCCAGCTTGTTGGTTAGGATGCCGAATTGTGAATCAAGCAACAGATGGTGAGTTGCCCTGCTGCCACCTCCAAACTATGAGCATGATGAGGAGTGCAAGCCTGATGGAGTAGGCCCAGCTTGTTGATGAGGAGTTGCTAAGCTATGAGTCAAGCGGTAGATGGCGGGTTGCCCTACCACCACCTCCGGACTGTGAGCATGGCGAGGAGTGCGGGCCTGATGGAGTGGGCCTGGCTTGTTAGTGAGGATGCCGAACTGTGAATTAAGCGACAGATGGTGGGTTCCCTGCGCCACCTCCAACTATGAGCACGGTGAGGAGTGCGGGCCTGATGGAGTGGGCCCGGCTTGTGGTGAGGACATCAATTGTGAGTCAAGCAACAGATGCTAGGTTGCCTTGCCGCCACCTCTATGAGCATAGTAGGAGTACATGCTTGATGGAGTGGGCCCGACTTGTTAGTGAGGATGCCGAACTGTGAGTTAAGCGACAGATGGCAGGTTGCCTTGCCACCACCTCCGAACTGTGAGCATGGCAAGGAGTGCGGGCCTGATGGAGTGGGCTCGGGGCTTGTTGATGAGGAGTTGCCATGCTATGCGACACGCGGTAGATGGCATCTCGCTGCCGCCTTTGGGCTATGAATGAGGCTGGGGGTGCTGAGCTTCTTGACTGGCCATGCTGTGAGTCACAGATAGACAGCATCTTGGTGCCTCCTCTGGATGTGAGCACGGCCATGAGTCTAGGGGCGCTGAACTTATTGGTGAGCCAAGCTATGAGTCACGTGATAGACGACATCTTAGTGCGCCTTCGGCCATGAGCTTGACTGATGAGCACGGCCTGATGGAGTAGGCCCAGCTTGCTGATAAGGAGTTGCTACACTGTGAGTCAGGCGATAGATAGCATCTCGATACCACCTCTGGTCTGTGAGCTAGCTAGGGGCACCGAGCTTCTCGATTTGCCATATTGTGAGTTACACAGTAGACGACATCTTGGTGCTACCTCGGGTGATGCGGGATGATTTATGCATGCAAAGTATTTTTTCATGATTAAGCATGAAGCTAAGGTTTTAAATCCCAATTTCAAGTCAAGATTCAAAGTATAGAATTCTATGGAAATTTTAAGTCAAGCATGCAGAAATAAACCATAAAATAATAGATAAGCAAGATTGCCAAGGTTGAGAAACCCTGGTCAGGCTAGCTTTCCTATAATACCACTTCTGATGAATCAAGGGGGTGTGCCTGGCAATGGTAGAAGCGCCTACTGAAGATCATTCCATGAAGAGATTGCTCACGCTCCCGGATGCGGCCTTGAAGAACAAGCTTCTGATCCTGCGGATTCGTGACTTTCTGCTCGGTGATCCGATGGTGATCAAAGGTATCCTCAGACTTGTAGGAATTGAGGGACCTACAAATCACCATCTAGGGTTAGAAAACTAAGAGTATGAAGATTGAATAATTGAAAGAAGGAAAAAGAAAGGCTCTTGGATGGTGGTGGCCAAGGGTTGGAAAGAAGGGGTGGCTAGGGTTTTGATGTTGTAGATGAAGGCATGGCGCAGGAACAAGAAGAACTCGCACACAGCTCGCACACAACATGCACACAGCAGGGCACACAGCAAAGAGAGAAAACTTAATTTAATTCATCAATATTCTAAATTATATGAGGAGGGGAGGCCTTTAAATAGGCTTACAAACTTGGGGCTTAAGTAAGGGTATTCATGAGAAATTATATTAGTCATAAACCCATACAAAGACATAGACTAGGGCTCTCCACTTTTGACTGAGCCTCTCTCTCTCTCCTCTCCTTTTCTTGGTCGGCCAAAGAGGGATGACTCTAAGGGAGGCCGACCAAGGGGGTGACCATAAGGGTTGGCGCCCCTCTTGATGCTCCTCATGGGCCTTGGGCGGCCCAGCATGCTCCAGGTTGCGGTCCAGGTTCCAAGGCCTTCAAATTCTCTTGCTGGGTCTTCCATGGTCTTTAAGTGTGGCTCCATGACTTTAAGCTGGCTAGATCTTCGATTATCTTGATCTTCTACTTGCAAAATTTGACTAAACTCACTAAAAATGACTAGCTCAACATTAGCTGACTTGATTAATAAACTTCAAAACTTACAAGACTCAAAACTTGACCTGGCTCAATGACTTGGCATTCTAAATACAAGACTTAAGTATGGATAGGACTCCAATGGACTTACTCACAAAAGTCAAATGAACTCACTCAAATTGACTAAACCCTAATTACAAATTGAACAAAACTTGAACTCATATCCTAAACTCTAATTTAATACCACAGAGGGTTGAAATGCCTTTTCCAAAGTCTGGGGCCTCTGATTTTCCATCAATTCTCCCGGGTAGGAGGAACTTGACCCCATCGAGTAAGGGTCACACCGAACCTGGTGCCTCTCAAGAAGGTCTGAGTGAAGGCGTAGCAAGTCCTCTCAAGTATCCCACGAAGCGTCGGATCCTGGTAGACCTTGCCAACGGACCAGGTGGCGTTGAAAATCGCTATCCCGAGTCATGGAAGCTTGATCATCCGGACACGCTCGATCCGTATTCCTCTCTTAGGCCAAATTATAGGTGGATACTCAGGGTTAGGCTCACTCTCAATGGAGGGGTAGGTTCAAAGGCCTCACTAGGAATCGCTGCCTATTCCCTAGACTTAATCAGGTTTGCGTATTGAAGTAGAGCTAAAGCCAACTCCAAGGGCAAATCGTGCACATAGGGTCCTACATTCTCTATTACTTCTAAGGATCTAGCTTTGCGAGCATGAAACTTCTTTTTAGGCCTAAGCATAATCAAGATAGAATTCTGTACATTGAATCCATTGGCTCTTATTCGAGAATTAGCCAGTTTGTTAGATGTTTCATTACTAAATTACTCTTATGGCTAATATCTTGATGCATATGCTGTGCGGTGTTCAGTACAGGTGTGGACAGTTGAACTGGGTTTATGGACTTATCAGGCTCAGCCCAATTGGAAAATCATCAGGAAGGTTTTTGGGAAGAAAGTCTCCTAAACTAATGTCTACCTCCTGGGGTTGTTCCTTAGGGACTTGTTCCTGGATCTCCTCTATGGGCAACTCTCTTGAATCCTCTATTATGTTTGATCTGTCTCAGTCACATCTTCAAATTTTGTAGTGGGTTCAGGATCCTTTCCTTTGATTCCTCAACGGTTCACTCTCTAGCTTCTTTTCTACTGGACTCAACTCTTCAATATCAATGGGCTTAGGGGTTTCTTTCTTTAATTCCTTAGCCTTAATTAAATTAACTCATGTTTTCTTCTCCTTAAGGCTACTAGAAGCTCTCCTAAATGGGTCTTTAGGTTGAGTCGTGTGGATCACAAACTTCTCCCCATGGTGACTAAACGTACAGGTATTGGTTTGACCAAACAAGATTGCTTTATGATCATAAAGCCATGGTCGACCTAGGATAATACTACTAACTCCCATGGGAAGGATATCACACCAAGTCTTCTCTCATATGTTTGCAATTTGATCAGGATTTGGCATCTAGATTTGATTGGGATGGAGGTGGAATCTATCCAAGAAACCTTATAGGGACTAGGATGGGGAATTGGGGTCAATCCTAAAGATTTCAATGTACTGGCAGAGATGGCATTGACACAACTCCCATTATCTATTATGATCTTGAATACCTTACCTCCTATCTTAACAAAGGTTTGTAGGATGTTGGTCCTACTCCAGTCTTCCTTAATTTGAGTTTGGGTCAAGATGCACCTAACCACTCCTAACAGATTTTCAGACTCAGGTACTTCCTCCTCTCCCTCATACTCATTTATCAATTGTTCATCAGCTTCATAAACTTCTCCCTCAGGCTCAACTATGAATTCAGGTTCATCCTCACCTAGCTTACCTATGTGTAGGGCACTGGCTGGACACTAGCTAGCAAAGTGACCTGGTTTACGACATCTATAGCACACCTTCTGGGAGATGAGTTCCCTCTAACCCTCTACAGCTTTGCCTTTATCTTCTCTATGGGTCATGGAGGTACTAGGTTGAGGTCGACTCGGGTCAGGGCGACTTAGACTGGGCCGACTCAGGTTGGGTCGATTTGGGTCAGGTCGACTAGGGTAGGCTTGACTAGATCCTGAGTATGGGCTAGGGTTTCTAATGGGCTCATGTTTATGAAAGATAGGCCCTCTCTGGAAATGCTCAACATTCCTAGCAATCTGGTAGGCCCTCTATGTCTCTGATCTCTCTCAAGTAAAGCTCCTTTTAATGTCATCCTTAAGGCCAGCCCTAAACCTAGACATGACAACATATTCATCTTCATCTAAGTCACATCGCATGGAATACTCATCAAATTTCGCGATGTACTCATCTACACTCTTGCTACCCTGACTCAATCTTTGCCACTAATCCAACAAACCTTGGCGATATGAGGTTGGAACGTATTTCCCTATAAGCTTGGCCTTCATGGCCCTCCAGGTAACATGGGTTCATGGCCTCCTAGCCTAAGTGTTTTTTCAATAGTAGCCCAATATAATCCGGCCTGGCAGACTAGCTTAAGCTTGACAAATCTAAACTTATGTTCCTCAGACATATCATACCACTCAAAATACTGGTCAACTTCTTCCTCCCAATCTATATAAACCTTTGGGTCAAGACATCCATCAAAAGTGGGTGCATCAAGTCTAATATTTCTATAGGCCCTGTCTTCCTGTTCTATGAAATCCTGATTGGGTCTCCTTGGGTGAACCTCTAGAACTGGGTCATGACGATGGGCTCTCCTAGGTTCAACCTCAAAGTATGGATTAGGGTTTGGGTTTCTCCTAGGGTCAGTCTCATAGTAAGGATCTTGGCATGGGGTTCTCCTAGGATGGGGAGGTGACTCAAGATCTGGTTCAGAATGGGACCTATGTGTCTCCTCTAGGATTCCTAGCCGAACATCTACTCGGTCAATTCTATGAGTCAATTGGACATTCGATTGGATCATATGGCCATCCATTTGGTCTAATCGGTGTTCAATCGGGCCATCTGGTCACTCAAGGTCTTTAGGACAGCATCAAAGTGGGATTCCATGGATTCAGTCGGTTGTGGAGGTGGTGGATGATATAAAGCTCCTGATCTAGTGCACATGCTAGACTTAAATAAATCAACTACGGGTACCTAGACCTAGAGCCCAAACAAAGTGAGTTGACTCAACTTACACACAACTCAACCCTAATCCTTTCACTGGCCAGATAATATATGAGATGGTGGGAGGCCCCTTGCTTAACATAGGACCCAATTAAAGAACCATCGATCCGCTTAGGTCGTCTGACACTGTACCTCTAGCCTAAACACTAGCTTCCAGTAATAGGAGATGAATTGGGTGCATTAGTCTTCCCACATTGGTTGAACCTGACCTGTTGATGTTCCTAGCTTTCTAGAGCAAATTAGGTCTAATCAATTTTAGTTAGGGTTGAGTTCAGATGCAAGGATTGTGGCTTTGGGCTAAGGAGAGGTGATCAAATCCTCCCCCATTTGAAATAGTAAAAGTTCCCTTAAGGTAAGTTATGTAGATGATGGCACACATATGAAATGCAAATTAGGTTTTGTAGTTTTGGTATTTTTGATTTTGAATTTTTTTTTTTGTCTTTATATTTGGTAGGAATAAAATATATAGAAAAGTTCCTAATATGTAGGAAATATGCAAAAAAATTAAAATATGGAAAGATTATTCAAGAAGAACCCTAAACATACTAAAATTTGTCTTGCTGAAAAATAGAGCAGAATTGTTCTCAGGAAGTATTCCAGTGTACAAAAAATCCACAGATCGAATTATCATGAGAAAAAACTATGAAAAATACTTTCAATTATAAGAAATCCAACAAAATAAAAATCAGAATTTTGATCTTCCTACATGCAGAAATTGCAAAATAACAGAAGACCATATACTGAGATGACAGAATACAAAAAACTAGCCTTAACTATGCTCTGATACCAATGATGTGTGATGATTTATGTATCCAAAGTATTTTTTTGTTTAGATCCCGAATTCAAGCCAAGATTCAAAGTATAGAATTCTATGAAATTTTTGAAAGTCATGCTGCATAATAAAATCTAAAGTAATAGATAAGCAGGATCGCCAAGGTTAAGAAACCCTGATCAGGCTAGCTTTCCTACAAGACACTATTGATGAATCAAGGGGGTGTACTGGCAATGGTAGGTAGAAGCACCTATTGAAGATCATTCTATGAAGAGATTGCTCACTCTCAGATGCGGCCTGAAAGAACAAGCTTTTGATCTTGCGGATTTGCGTCTTTCTGCTGATGATCGACGGCTGATCAGAAGGTATCCTCAGACTAATGGGAACTGAGGGACCTACAAATCACCATCCGGGGTTAGAAAACTAAGAGTATGAAGACTGAATAATTGAAAGAAGGGAACAAAAGGCTCTTGGATGATGGCGGCCAAGGATTGGAAGGAAGGGGCGGCTAGGGTTTTGATATTGTAGATGGAGGCAGGGTGCAAGAACAAGAAGAACTCGCACACAGCTCGCACACAGCACGCACATAGCAAGGGCCCACAACAAAGAGAGAAAACTAAAATTTAATTCATTAATATTTTGAAATTACATGAGGAGGGGAGGCCTTTAAATAGGCTTACAAACTTGGGGCTCAAGTATGGGTATTCATGAGAAATTACATTAGTCCTAAACCCATACAAAGACATAGACTAGGATTCTCCACTTTTGACTGAGCCTCTATATCTCCCTCTCCTTCTCTTGGTCGGCCAAAGAGGGGTGACTCTAAGGGAGGCAACAAGGGGAGTGACCATAAGGGTTGGTGCCCCTCTTGATGCTCGTCATGGGCCTTGGGCAGCCCAGCATGCTCCAGGCTACGGCCAGGATTTCAAGGTCTTCAAATTCTCTTGTTGGGCCTTCCATGGTCTTTAAGTGGCTCCATGACTTTAAGCTGGCTATATCTTCGATTATCTTGAGTCTTCTTCTTGCAAATTTGACTGGACTCACTAAAAATGACTAGCTCAATATGAGCTGACTTGATTGATAAACTTCAAAACTTATAGGATTCAAAACTTGACCTGACTCAACTGACTTGGCATTCTAAATACAGGACTCAAGTATGGACAGGACTTTAATGGACTTACAAAACTCAAATGAACTCACTCAAATTAACTAAACCTTAATTTAAATTGAACAAAACTTGGACTCACAACCTAAACTTTAATTTTTGAAAACCACAGAGGGTTGAAATGCCTCTGCCAAAGTCTGGGGCCTTTGATGTCCCTATCATCCGAGCTGTGAGTGTGGCCATGAGACTGTGGGGTACTAGACTTATGGGTAAGCTAAGCTGTGAGTCACGCGGTAGACGGTATCTTGGTGCCACCTTTGGGCTGTGAGCTCGGGATGAGAGGCGAAGCCTGATGGAGTGGCCCATCTCGTTGATAGGAGTTGCCATGCTGTGAGACACGCGGTAGACGATATGTTGCTGTCGCCTCTGAGTTGTGAGCACAGTCATGAGGCTATGGGGCATCGAGCTTCTCGATTCGCCACGTTATGAGTCACGCGGCAGGAGGCATCTTGGTGTCGCCTTCGGGCTATGAGCGCGGCCATGAGGCTATGAGGCAACAGACTTATGGGTGAGCCAAGCTGTGAGTCACGCGGTAGATGGCATCTCGCTACCGCCTCTAGGCTGTGAGCGAGGCTGAGG
This sequence comes from Areca catechu, assembly GCA_021397845.1. Lineage (NCBI taxonomy): Eukaryota > Viridiplantae > Streptophyta > Magnoliopsida > Arecales > Arecaceae > Areca > Areca catechu. Next base: position 147,066,543 of record CM038049.1, on the reverse strand, counting down.
GGTTGAGCTTCTCGATTTGCCATGCTTTGAGTCACGTGGTAGATGGCATCTTCGTGCCATCTCTGGAATGCGAGCGTGGCCATGAAGATGTGGGGCACCGGACTTATGGATGAGCCAAGCTATGAGTTACGTGGTAGACGGCATCCCGCCACCACCTCTGGGTTGTGAGCGAGGCTGGGGGTGCCGAGCTTCTTGATTCGCCATGCTGTGAGTCACGTGGTAGATGGCATCTTGATGCCGCCTCCAGACTGTGAGCGCGGGCCATGAGGCTATGGGGTGCCAGAATAAGGTGAGCCAAGCTATGAGTCACGTGATAGATGTCATCTTGCTGCCACCTTCGGGCTGTGAGCGAGGCTGGGGATGCCAAGCTTCTCGATTTGCCATGCTGTAAGTCACGCGGTAGATGGCATCTTGGTGCCACCTCCAGGTTGTGAGCGCGGCCATGAGGGTGTGGAGCACTGAGCTTCTGGATTTGCCATTCTGTGAGTCATGCGGTAGGTGGTATCTTGGTGCCGCCTCCGGGCTATGAGCATGGCCATGAGGCTATGGGGCACCAAACTTATGGGTGAGCCAAGCTATGAGTCACACGGTAGACGGCATCTTGGTGCTGCCTCCAGGTTGTGAGCTTGACTGATGAGGATGGGCCTGATGGAGTGGCACGCCTCGCTAATGAGGAGTTGCCACGCTGTGAGTCATGCGGTAGACGACATCTTGGTGCACCTTCGGGCTGTGAGCACAACCAAAAGCAGGGGCCTGCTGGGGGCCCAGCTTGAGTCCGCCGAACATTGAGTTGGATGGAGACGTCCCCATTAGGCCTGCATGAGATGGTGGAAGTCCCCACATAGAGGAATGCCTAGATTTTGGGTCCAACCGGAGAGTGCTGCGAAAGGTGGCGGGTGTTTGAGAAGACCATGATCACTCGCCCCTCTCTTCTTTATCATTAGACCCCTCTTCTCATTCTTTGGTTGGGCCCCAAGGGGGAGCTCTCGGTCCCCAGCCTTGCCCTCCAGGGAGGTGGCTATGTGTTCTATTGGTTGGAGAGCCTGCAAAAAGAGGAGACCCAGGTCAGGAATTATGGCGGCCCCCAAGGGGGAGCTCTCGTGTCCCCAGCCTGCCCTCCAGGGAGGTGGCTACTGTTGTTCTATTGGTTGGAGAGCCTGCAAAAAAGAGGAGACCCAGGTCAGGAATTATGGCGAGAAAACTCCGACGATCAAGTCAGTGGGACGATCGAGAAAAAATAGAATCCTTGGGATGGAGAGCTTGGGAGACTCCTCGCCTCAGGGGGTGACATGATAAAGATGTTCAAATAATAGAAAGAACAAGATAGTAATGTCCAAACAGTAGAAAGAAGGAATGGAGAGCAGGGGAGCGGGAGGTTCTCCGGTCGGTCCCTTGGTTGCTGAGCTTTAGGTTGCTTGCCTACCTCTTCCCGCTCCTCTTGCACCTTCCTCTTACCTTTCTTACCTTTTGCTTTGTGCGATGGCCCTGACTGGATCTGGGGCTTTGTCCTTCTTATGGTGCCCTCTCACGGTGTCTTCTCCGGAGGGGCTTGTCACTGCTCGTGGCTTCTCCTTCTGCCCCCCTCTCTGTCCGATCCTTCAGAAGAGAGAGTGAGCCCTCAAGAGAGAGAGAGATTCCCCCTCGGACCGATCCTTCGGAGGAGAGAATGAGCCATCCAGAGCCCCCTCTTCTACTGGGGGTGTCATTTCTTTTAGAGGGGTAGGCATTGTGCCCCTGAGCCCCATGCCTTGGCGGGATGTTTCCATTGCTGGAGGGACCGCCCGAGCATCGCAAGGCCTGGGGCCTTGGCAGGATCCTCCTTCCAGGGGAACTCTGGGTTTCATGCCACGTGGGTCAGCATCGTATGGTAGTGGACGTGGCGGCACGTTACAGGGCCCTGGGCCTGACGGGGCTTACCTTGTGCAAAGCATTCGGGCAGCGTGTCATAGAGCTTGCATTGGTGGCAGGGTGTGTGCCACCTCTCGGAGGTTGCAAGTGGATAGGAACCTTCGTGCCATGGTTTGAATTCCTGTTGATCTTTTTCTCCTTCATTCTAGCGGGAATTCTGATCTCAGATGGAGGACTCACCTCATGAGCACGACCCGGTTGGGAGCTGACCTCGGGAGGAGAACCTTCGTGCCATGGTTTGAATTCCTGTTGATCTTTTCTCCTTCATTTCTAGCAGGAATTCTGATCTCAGATGGAGGACTCACCTCATAAGCACGACCCCGGTTGGGAGCTGACCTCGGGAGGAGAACTTGCTTCGGTAGCATGAGCACGACCCTGACCGGGAACTGATCTTAAACGGAAGGCTCACCCATGAGCACAACCCCAGCTGGGAGCTGACCTCGGTAGGAGAGCTCACCTTGACAGCAATTGGGTATCGCCCCGGCCGGGAGCTGACCTCAGATGGAGGGCTCGCCTCATGAGCACGACCCCGTCTGGGAGCTGACCTCGCCAGGAGGGCTCGCTTCATCTCCTTGTCGGGCCGCCACATCCAGATGGCGGGTCTCTCGCCAGCATGGCCGCTAGTGGGCTCCACGTCAGTGAAGGTGCCACATTATTACCTAAAACAGAAATTTTTGGATGGTTGGTTGATCATATCGTGGATGGTCAAAAATAATAATTTACTCCAACTATATGATAGGATAAATCGAGATCATATCTATAGGGATCAATAAGGTTATGTTCATATTTTAATTAAGATTCTGTTAGAGTTTTAATTAGTTACGAAAACTAAAAATAGGAAAGAGTGGGAATATGATTGAAACTAGAAATTAGAATTAAATTATAACTAGTAAACAGAGATTAAGTCAAATAATAAAGATGTCTTAGGGTTTTGTTTCATTTTTAGTATTATATAAAGTATTTCCTCAATATGTAATTATTAATAATATGATTGAGCCTCGAGAATAGCCTATCTCACTGGGTATGGATTATAGTAACTTGACCATCCCTATATAGTCATAGGCTATTCAAAATCTTGAATTAAAAAAGCACAAAACTTGAAATAATGAAAAGAATTTTATTCATCAAAAGAAAATTTTATAATAAAGCTTTAATTACATAAAAAACTATAAAATATAAATACTAAAAATCTCATCTATTTTCAAAGATGAAGATCCTTAGCCTTAGCATGCTATCTTTCCTTCCTCTCCCTCTGCAAGGCTTTAGAAGGATTCCAAGATTCAATACTCAAAATAGAGGATGGGAGCCTTTTATAGGTGTTAGGAGGGGAGGTTTCATGTTTTTTCAGATATGGGACTAAAGAGGAGAGTAGATTAATGGCCTGGATTCATTTGCTAAGAGATGGATAGATAGATAGGAGAATGGTCAAATAGGAAATAGAGGAGAGAAGGATGCCCAAATCTAACTTCTTCTTGCTTATTCCTTGCCTATGTAGATTCCAAATCTTGGTCAAAATCCTTTTCCAGTTATTGTTTGATTGTGTAAGGCCTTCTGGCCATCAAATCCTGATAAACACCCTAATTCATGCCTGAAACCCAGGGGCTTGCCTTTAGCCCCCCGATTTTGCTTCAGAGATTATTTTGGCTGCATGCTAAACTCACTGCAAATAGGGACTGCAATGGCTTGGACACTCCACAAAGTCCCTAAGATGTTTGATTATATATGGAAATATCTGCCAACCATTTGATGGCAAAAATCGAACAACCTAGCACTTCCCAAACCCCAAAACAAAAACCATGGTCCATTGTTGGTGTGGCCCATGTGGACTAGTGACTGGTCTATTATGGACTGACTGGTTGGGGAATAAGTTTTTGAGCAGGATTTGGTTACCTTTTGGACCCAAGTTAACTTGGTTTGGGCCGATTTTGATTAATTGGTTGTCTTTGGGTCTCCATTCATGGTCTAATTTGAGCCCTATTTAGTCCGATTTACATCCAATTTGAGTCCTTTTAACCTATGAATCTGCCTTTTTGCATTGATGATATCTTTCTTAAAAAGACAAGAAGATGCATCAATTCCTAAAGAATAAAGATGAATTAATTTACAAATGATGCTTTTTATAAATATATTAAATGTACTTATCACTGGCCTATTCCAGGTCACAAATGAATTTTGGCTTGATTGCTAAGAGCACCATCTCCTTGATAGGGGGGGGGGGGGGAGGTTTGGGGGGAGTATCAATTGTAGATCTAAAAAAACTACACAACTTTAAAAAATCAATCATCGAATTTTGATATCATATGACCTAAGTTTATGACATCAGAAAATTTAGTTTGCAAATGGCTTCCCAATATGACAGATCTTGCTCTTCGACCCTGTCCAGCCTATCTAGTGCCAAAAGGGCCCATGTTGAGTTTGTTACTATATCGTTATATAGGACCATGAAAATATTGTTTTGATTACTTGAATCCCACGCATCACATATGTGTCAAGATTTAAGTGCTAAGGCACCCAAAATAGCACCTCTCCCAAAATATATCATTTTTTTTAAAAAAAATCATTTTCAAGTGGAGAACCCTCACCCCTATTGTTTGTTTTTTCCCTTTTCAGGTAAGAACCCCTCATGCCTAGAGCCCTCACACACATTAGACTTTCCATATGCTTGGATTTCTATCAGAATTTCTCTCATGTTGGAACTCTTATTACTCTCCTATTATTCAAAATATATGACTTAATCTACTTAAAAAACTAACTAAATCAACAACTCTCTTATTTTTAGCATGGAGTAAGGATTTCCCTCAAACATTTGGACTCTGTTTTTTAAAAAGAAAACCATTGTCAAGCTATCTCCTACTATTCACATATAAAAAGAGTTAGAATTTCACTGTAATATGAGTTCCTAGTAGAGCCAAGACTCTTATTACCACAAAAAAAAAGCCAATGGACATTAACAAAATCCCATGCCCTTTTCTATTAAAGGAAAAAATGCCCTCCTTTTTCATGGAAAGAGTTTTCTCGATTTATCGGAAAAAAGATCAGCGTCTCAAAAAAATCCCAATTGCCTCCCACCAAAAAATGAGGGGTGTGTGTACCATGTTAGAAGAGGCATTAGGGATACCAAACATGGATCAAGAGAGGGGTGGTGCCTCACATAATCTCAATGAGCCTAATGAAGATATAAAAAAATAAATTATAAGTTATTGAAAGATGCTCAATAAGTTCTTATCCTAGATGTACTAATTTTTCAAAATCTCATTCATGTGAAATTATACACTTAAAATGTTGCTATGGATGGAGTAATAAGTTGTTTAGCATTATGGATGGAGTAATAAGTTGTTTAGCATGCTACTTCAACTATTGAAGGACATATTTTGGGGGTCGAAACATTGCCTAGTTCATATTATGAGGCAAGAAAGATTATTCAAGATTTAGGTCTTGATTATGAGATCATAGATGTAGGTCCAATATTTGTATATTATTTCAAAAGGAATATGCTAACCCAATCAATGTGTAAAATGTGGTGCTTCTAGATGGATGTTTGGGGTGGTTGAAGAGTGAAGACAATGAGGTTAAGGATGTTAGAAAAAAAATTCCATAAAGATTTTTAGATATTTCCCATTGAAGCCAAGATTCAGAGATTATATATGTCATCAAAAATAGCTTCCGATATGAGATGGCATGAAGAGGATCGCATTAATGATGGGTTATTAAGGCATCTAGTGAATTCTCAAGCTTAGAAAAAAATAGATAAGCTTTATCGCTCATTTGCATTGGAGATTTAAAATGTTAGACTTGGATTAGCAAGTGATGGGTACAACACATTAGGAATATGAGTATTGTTCATAGGATATGACCCGTTGTTCTAGTTCTTTATAATCTACTAGCATTGATATTTATGAAGAAATCTTTTTCCATGTTGTCCTTGCTTATTCCTAGTCTCAACGCTCCAAGAAATGACATTGATGTGTTCTTGGAGCTATTCATAGAAAAATTGAAGGATTTGTGAGAAGTTGGTATTAAAATGTATGATGGCTCTAAAAATAAATTTTTTGATTGCATGCAGCAGTCTTGTGGACAATAAATGGTTTTTCTACATATATAAATTTATCCAGATGGAGTACTAAGGAGAGGTGGGCTTGTCTTTCTTGCATGAGGCATCATCGATTTCTACCGATGAGTTAAGATGGCACAATAAAACTCATTTTGATGGTACTAAAGAAGTAAGAGAAAAGCCTCCAAATTATCAGTGATAATGTGTTGGATCAATTATGCATCTTAGAAAGGGAAAGGATGAAAAAAAGTGGACCAAGTAAGATGAAAGAAGATTGGATGAGTAATTGGAAAAAAAGTATTTTTTTTGAGTTTCCATATTGACAAACTCTTTTGTTGCATCATATCCTTGACATTGTATAAATCGAAGAATATATTATGGTACCACCTATGTTGATACCATTGTTGGAGAATCCCTCATGCAGAATACAAATTTCCATGCTTAAGATCACAATGAAATTGTTGATGCTGTAAGAAAGAAAGAAAATAAATAGAATAAAATATATAATTTAAAAAGCATGAAGACTTCACTATGAAAAATAATACTTATAAGATAAGAACTCGAACTCAAACTCTCAATCTCGTACATTTCTCTCAACAAGAAGTTCTAAATTCCTTATAAGCTCTCAACTCTCAAGAAGACTCTCTAGCCCTTATAGACTTTCTTTTTATTACCACCCCTCTTAAAATTTCTTTGGATCCTCACACCTAGACCTCTCTAACCCTTGTTCTTCTTTTATAGCCTTTGTGTTGAACAACATATCGATAGGAGTTCAAGGCTTCAAACCATATGAGAATAGGACTCCAAATCCTTATCTAACTCCTGTTGACCTACAGAAGACTCATGGCCATCCAATCGTTATTGAACGCACCTAAAATCATGTCGATGAGGTCCAAATAGAAGTCAAAATGCCTTGTGGCCATCGAATATTTGTTTGAATGCATGCCACCATTGGATCGTGCAAAACATGCCATGGACCATGATAAAACATTGACCTCACCCCTGTGGACCATGACACCAGCCCATGGACTGTGCCCATGCATGCCTGGGACACATGCCTGGCTGGGCCTATGGCTGTGCAGCCTTCGGCCTTCTTTCGAGCCTGATTTCTCCTAGGCTTGGTTTTGGATCATGTTTCAGGTTGAATTGAGGTGATAAACCTAATAATCTCTTCCTCGACTTGATATTTGACCTCTGTCCAACTTTAAGAGCTTGTGATTACCATTCTCATGCCTTGAGATAAATACTTGCTGCTCATAAATGGACAAACATAAGATCAAGCCATGCTATTCAATCCTATCTCCATCGTGTGCTGTAGTCACCTTGACTTGAGACCTGCTCGAAGAAGTCTCCTGTGGTAATAGAAATTTATTCACCTATCATCCTTTTGAGTCTCTTGTCTCATGCCCGATCCATCTATATCTAGACCTCTACCTTGCATCGAGCTCCACCTCGCACAAGGGATTCCACTTCACATTGGACTCCTTGTCAAGAGATAATGTTCTCTATACTTCTTTCCCTACAAGTCAAACGGGCTACCGTAGATAACCTTTAGGATTCGATCACTGGCTCTATATATGTAGTCGTTGAACTAGTTACTCAATGAGATTAGATCTCGCCAAAGCTGGATATGTATTATACCTTATGCAGTTTTTCGATATTCCACCATAAAGCTTTAAATTGACTATCCCTTCATTTTTTATTGTACAGCTCTTTCTGTCTAGTCGATAGATAGCATCCTCTTTACTCTTTAAAGTCGAACAACTCCTTTCTGCAATACACATGCTGGAGACATGCAAAATCTAAAATTCATTATTGATAAAAAGGAGATACCTCATTGGATACCATTAGTGCATCGCCGTATCCATCATTGTCACTACCATTGGCTACCATTGTAGTAGCACTCATCCCATTCTTGAGTTATGGGCAATCTTTGATATGATGCCTAATTCATCGTACCAGTAACACTTGATCTTACTGGTATCCTTCAACTTGGATCGCCCACCTTGCAATTCTCTATTGCTCTACCTTCTGCCACTAGCTCTCCTAGAGACAATAAATATTGTGTTGCTACCTAAACTTGAAGCTTAGTTCTCTAACCTGAGAACCTCATTCTAAAAAAGTACCAAAGTGACATCTTTCATCTTGATTGTGCTCTTTCCTACTAGAAGAGCAACCACCAAGGACTTGAAAGAGTGCAAAAGTGATGATAGCAAGACCAACACCCTGATTTTCTCTTCAACCTTCTATCTACATTAAGAAGATTGGTGGGGATCCTCTAGAAGTTACTTAGATACTCCTACATGCATTGTCCTTCACTTATTCATAGTTGATAGAACTGCTTCTAAAGAAAGAGTGTATTGGTAAGGAACTTTGTCATGGATAATTCCTGAGCTTTGTCCATATCGTCATTGAAAAAGTCTTGCTCAGTACATGGATCACCATGTTATCTACAAATATAGTGGATCATACTTACTTCTTACATTTAGAGCCGCTTCCAAGTCTTACCCTTCATGGTGGCCAATCTCACCTCATATATGAGAATATCAATCAACTCCTGTCGGATGAGCACATCTTTTACCTTTGCCTGCCAGAGAAGAAATAGCTATTCTATCAACGAATTGATGTCGACTTTGATTACACTTGTCTTCCAATCTTCTTCAATCTGATCAACATGAACAATCTAGGACTCTTACCAGTTATTGTAGTACCACATATACGATACCACTTGTTGAAAATCTCTCATACGACATGTGGATCCCTGTATCCAAGATTATGATATTGTTGATGTCATAAGAGAAGGAAGAAAAAAATATAATAAATATAATTTAATAGGATATGCAAAATTCACTATAAGAAAATAATACTTACAAAGCTTTGAATTCCTTACAAAGCTCTCAACTCTCAAAGAGACCTTCTAGCCCTTACAAGATTTCTCTGCCACTGCCACCCCTCTTAGAAACCCTCTAGATCCTCACACCTAAACTTTTCTGACCCCTGTCTCTCTTTTATAGCCTCTATGTCAAAGAATAGTTTAACAAGAGTTCAAGACTTTAAATCGCATCAGAAAAGGACTTCAAATCCTTATCCAAATCCTGTTTGATCATAGAAGACTTCTAACCACCCAATCATAATCGAACGTGCATAAAATTATGCAAATTAGGTCCAAATCAAAGTCAGAATGCCTCGTGGCCATTGGATCTCACCAAAATGCATGCCACCATTGGATCGTGCAAAGGGCCCATGTGGACCATGGTTGCTGGGATGCCCTCGCACGTCCACGCACGTGCTGGACTGCACACCCGCCGAGGCTACGCGTGTCACATGCTTTGCTGGGCTTGCAGTCGTGCGAGCCCGCGGGCCTTCTTTTGAGCCTAGTTTCTTCTGGCTTGGTTTTAGATCTTGTTTAGGTGAATCGAGGTGCTAAACTCAACAGATATATGTAAAATATACTTGGTACCTTTAAATATTGAAGGTAAAACAAAAGATGGCATAAAGGCTTATTTAGGTTTAAAAGAAGTGCTAAATGGAGCAACATCATTCAATAGAGGAAGGTGATAGGATATTATTGCCTTGTGCATGCTACACATTATCTTCAAATAAAAGTTAAAGTTTTGTAAATTTTTAAAGGAGGTGAAAATTTCAAATGATATTCATCCAATATCTCACAATATGTAAATATAAATGAACATAAAATTTCAGCACTTAAGAGCCTTGATTATCATATTCTTATATAGAGATTAATCCCTCTTGTAATACATAAGCTCCTACCTAGAGATGTTTGTGAGGTTTTGATTGAATGAGTAATTCTTTAGAGAGTTGTATTCAAAGTCTTGAATGTTAAAGAATAGAAAATTAGATCTCAAATTGTGAATCCTTGCAAATAAAAAGAATATTTCTCCAACATTTTGATATTATGATGCACCTACTTGTTCATTGACCAAGTGAAGCTAAGATTGCAGGACCTGCACAATATTGCTAGATGTATCCTATGAAAGGTATGTTTACTATTTTATTAATTTTATTATTATCTCATAAAGATGTATATTATCCTATCTATTTACTATAAGTATATAGATTACAAGATTTGCAAATATTAAAATCTTATGTTCGAAATAAGTATTGTCCAGAGGGTTCAATTGTAGAAGGATATCTTGTCGAAGAAAATTTGACTTTTTGTTCTAGGCATCTATAAAGGATGAAACTGCATTCAATCAAGTGGAAAAAAATGATGATGGTTGTATTGGGGAATCAAGTGAAAGATTATTTGTATTTGAAAAATTGGTGGTACTTTAGGAAATGGGACCTTACATGTACTCACTAGAGAGGAATGGCTATAAGCTTGTCTTTATATTTTGAAAAATTATGATAAAATTCATCTATTCATGGAGTAAGTACAATTCTTGAATTAATTTAATTTACACTTTAAATGAGGTTAGTGACTGGTTTTCCTTTTCATCCTTTTGATTTCCTTGGTAGAGAACATAAATAATTAGGTGCCAGTAGTTTGACAAATGCACATGTAAAGAAGGTTGACAATGTTCATGATAGGTGTTGCCGTCCGGATCATCGTGGTCTGTAGCTGCTGGTGGTGCCGGGTGTTCCGCGTCCGCCCGAGGGAGATGCCTCCGGTGCCTCGGGACCTGCAAGAAAGCCAACACTAGTGACCCGGGCCTGGAATTCCGACGGGGGCACTCCGATGGTCAAGTCAGTAACGATCCAGGGGAACAGATCCTCCTGATGGAGTCCCTCTGGATGAGCTCCATGCTAGGAGGAGTGAGTGGAGTGTATGAGAGTATGAGTGAGCTGGGAGATGTGGTGGCCGAGGTGGTCTTGCCCTCCTGTCTGGCCTCTCCCCCTTCTCCTCTTTCTCTTTTTGGTGGTTGTGTTGTTCTTACTTGGAATGGAAAAATGAGTGTTACCTCCTTTTGCTTATACTGGCTGGGTCCTTGGGGTTCTCCCATGTTGTCAGATGGGTATGACGTGATATCATGCCATAAACGGTACGCCTTCTTTATTGGGTATCTGGGGAAGCTTCCACAAGCCTCTGGCATTCCTTTGATTTGCCCTTCCTGGAAGCCGGTAGGGCCTCGACTGTTGCACCGCCGCTCTTTGGAATCGCGCTCCTTGGTATCTTTTTCTCGGTCGTATAGCAAGCCGGTAGGGGGCATAGTGCCTTGATGTGAGCTTCCTTTCTTCCTGGCATGGATGGCGGCTATGGGCATTAATGGTGACATGGTGGGTGCTGTCATACGGTCCTCGGGAGGCCCGCCACCATCTTCGGATGGGAGGTGCTGCTTCTTTGGCGGTTGGCACCTTGATTTGCATTGGGGGCCGAGCTGGAAAGATGGGGCCCGCTCACAGGGGACTCACCTTGCGGCGGCTCGGCTGTGCGGAGAGGGGCCGAGCTCGGCACCAGGCCAGAGGGGCCCAGCCTTGACCGAGCTCGGGCTGGCTGAGGTGGATGGGGCGCACCCAGGCCAGGGGACCCGGCCTCGAAGGGGTCCCACGTGGTGGAGGAGGCTTGAGCTCGACTCCAGACCACGGGGCCCAACCTCGGGCTCGAAAGGTCTGCCTCTGGTGGGGTTTGAGCTCGGCTCCAACCTAGGCGTCCCGACCTTGCGGGTACCGACCTGGCGGAGGACGAGGCCCGGCTTTGACGGGCGGCCTCGTTGGCATCGGGGAGCTCAGCCCGGCGAAGGGGCTGTTGGGAAATGTGTCCCAAAGCCAGTTATCTACTGTAGACAGTTGTACATTTGATGTAATTTTATACGAATTTATTATTGAATAAAATTTTTATTCTAGCAGTTCATCACTATTTCATCTTTCTGTAATGAGTTTTTGAGTGGTGAAGTCCTTAGGACTATTTGTATATGATATAGAGAGGATATATCATATAGTCCTAAAACTGTTCGCTATCAAATGATACACTTATTTCAGGATGATAGTATATCAAGTATAGGTCATTGTGTGCCATAGTCATTGGTTGTTCTCTTAACCAAGGAGTGTAGAGACACTGGTATGGCATGCAGATGTTGTATTTGACATTTCATCGAACGTGACCCGTCTGTACTTTTTCTGCCTAGAGTTTTTGATATGGACGTAGTTATCTCTCAGACATGAGATCGTCATGGTAGCTTGTGAGCAACTCACTGTACTTTGGTGCTAGACTATCTGGATTTCTAATCCAGGGACGGAAGGTTTCTGGGTGCAGTTAAGTACTCGTGTAGCAGTGATCGGATCAAGATAAGATTGACCCCTCCAAAGTGTTTGGAGCAGATATCTTACTGTGTTTCAATTTAGCAAAACCTTGGCCAGGGTAGTCTCTGTAAAGTGTTACAGGACTTGTGAGGTTGAGACACATTATTGATAGACTTTATGGGTTGGGCAATTTAACCCCTAAGTCTTCCTGAGCATTGAGGTCAAAGGGATTAATTACAGGATTTCCGTATCTCCTGGTTCTTGATTGTTGCTCTGCAAATTCGATCTATCCGGACATCGGGTGTCATTGCTAGATGGCGACTTTGACTGGTATTGGAAATGTTCCAGTGCTACCGGCTTAGTGTTCGAATCTATGGGGTCACACATCATAGGGATTTCTACTTGATATAGTGATCAGAGAACGATTGGGAATCGTTCGTGGACTCATAAAGGAAAAGTATTTTTCCTTATCCTAGTGTCGATACTTATATTCTTGAAGTGTCGACACTTGTGTAGGTGTCGACACTTGTTGATTTTGCAAGTGTAGACACTTGATGTCACAAAAGGTTGTGACATAAAATTTTTCACTAAATTGGTAATGCATGGAGGTGAATTAAGTAATGTGATTACTTGATAGTCCAATTTGATTGAGCTATAAAAATCTAGAACGAATCAAATGGGATTTAGTTCAAAATCGGTTTGGGTCCAATTGGGTTGAACCTAATGTATGCCACTTGACCCAATTGATTTCAGTTATGAACTGAAATTAATTGAGACATTAATCTGAATTTAAATAGGTTTAAATTCAGTTTTGGGAGTTATGTAACCTTCCATGACCATAACTTTCCATAACCACCCATAACCCCTTCAAACCATCCATAACTCCCCACTCTCCCTCTCCCTCTCCACCTATATGATGGGCTGAAATGGGAGGATGAAAATAACTGATAATTCAGCAAAGAAATGCTGGAAAAATCAAAAGGGAGGAAAGGGAAGAAACTAAGAAAGGTTCTAGGTTTTGTATGTGTATGAGGACTTTGGAAAAAGAGTGTGCATGTTTGTACCTAGTGATCTAGGTCTTGGGATTGAGTGTTTGGGAAGGGTTTCAACATCTCATTCTCCACCTCTTGAGTTTCTTCATTCATTCGGAGAGTCCGGCATCAAAAGAAGAAAAGGAGTCCCGATCAAATCGTTCCACAACAAGCTAGCACTTGAAGTGGAAGTGGATTTTGAAAGAGCCCCGGTGTGAACCACATATAGAGGCTGGACACGTGTGCGGCTAAGCAGAGTTCTCTACCTTCTCCTGGTTCTTCCGCAGCGGAGAGTGTCTCCACTTCATACGAGGTATGGTTTTACATATAGAGATATTTGCTTTGAAATATTCATAGCATGAGTTCATGATTTCATAGTTTATATTACTCATTCATGCAAGATCTTGGGCTAAGTAGCATAGAAAAGTTCTAAAAGCATGCTTAGATTAAAATGTTAATCTTCTTTATTATTCTTCCACTGTATATTATTTTGAAAAAATTTAAAATAGAAAGCATGCTTGCTATATTTTTTTCTTTCAATTGGTATCAGAGCAACAAGGTTTTTCTAGCATGAATGTTTAGTATAAACATTATGAAATCAGTTTAATTTCATACGAGTACTTGGATGAGTGCCATATTGAAGGACTCATGAAGAAGAAAAAGAAAAGAAAAGTAAAGATTAAATGTTTTGATCTTTATTATGTTCTAAATTTGAAGTCATAAAATGTTTTAGAAATGTTCTAAAGTTAGTTTATGATTATTATGTTAAATAGTTTAACATAAAATTCAAGTTTAGAAAAACAAAGTTTGGGTTTCTGCATTTCTGTGCTCGGGTTGGATCAAGTGTCGACACTTGGTTTACCTAGTGTCGACACTTGGGTGTCTATGTGTCGACACTTGGACTTCTGGGTGTCGACTCACGAACAAAATACAGAAACTGGTTCACTGTTTTTCACTGTGTCGACCTGTCTCAGAGTAGTGTCAATACCTTGGTGTCGACACTTGCTGCTGAAGTGTCCACACTTCATAGTGAACAAAAATTCAAAAGTTGGATTTTCTTGTAAAAATGTTTTACAAAGTTTATTGAAAATGTTTCAATTTGATGTATGATTAACTTAATTATGAATTAAGTAAATCTAAGTGACTAAATGATCTAGGGATAGATTATAAGATCTAAGTCATACTCATAACTTTGGATTAAATGGTTAGCTTGAATTATGTCCTAATTGGGTTAGACCTAAGTTTATATGAATTGGACTTAATAGAGAATTAACTTAATGAAATGTTGAGTTAAGGTTCTTCTCTAGTATCTATTTAATAGTTAGATTGATTGGTCCATATATCTAAATGGACTTAATCTTGGCTTCGTGGTAGGACCCGATTCCTTAGGCTAGCCTAATCGAATTTGGTGAACCAATTGGTGTCTAAGGTAAGTATGGCAATTGATCTATGATTTTTGGGGCTACCTCTTTCCTGGCCAATGATATTGGTGTCTAAGGAAAGATGGTTTATGGCTTAACCCATAACCTTGATCTCACTTACCTCGCCAATGTGGTCAACCAGATTTGATTAGTTAGCTCATTGATTCGAGTTAGCCCACGCCAACAAGGTTAATCAGCTTGACTGATTTAGGTGCCCATGGATTTTGTGGTTCATATAACCTTTTCATTAACATATGAAGTTAGTGGAAGATAATCCATGACTTATCCTTTCTCTTCTGTCACAACATGTATAAAATCTCTAAATTATTAGATCCTTAAAAAGATGGAAATTATATAATAATTTTTTATCTTAGCCTCACATTAAGGTGTTTGGTAATGAGTCCAGTAGTGGAGTGATCATCGGTAGATCCACAGATCGGTGGTCATCATGTTATTGGAATTGCCATTCATTATATGATGGCATAGTGCGACTTTCTTAATAGGTGGTCAGGTTAGCCGGCCAAAGTCGGGCTTGATCATTTGTTAGCTGAAAGCATTAAGATCAGTCATGTTAATGGTTTGACCTAACTGGGACCTTCTTTAGCAGGTAGCCCAAGGCTGATTGAAGTTTTCCTGGGGCAAAATAAATTACTAGGAGTTGTTTAGAAAAACAACTGGTTATGAACCTACCTTTAGATGAGAATGAGTTGGCCGACCAAAGTCGGGCTCATGCATTATATATTGGATTCTGGTACCCACTAAGGATAAATGTTATTCTTTGATTGGAGGTAGAGACTACCAGTCTGAATAAAATAGTGGGAGGAACTTTTAGACAAAAGTTCATGTCTTTAAGTTTTAAATAATTCATATACTAAATAGTCTTAGTTCATGTCTTTAAGTTTTAAATAATTCATATACTAAATAGTCTTGGTTTTCTCCTTTTCAGATAATGTCTACTAATCTGTCGCTCCTGTCATAGCTATGAACGACGAGTTCAGTCGCATATTCGAGGAGGCCCAGCAAGAGGAAATCCTTCAAAAGTTGAAGGAATCTTTTGGTTCCCCAGACGACGTTGAAAGGTACAGGGTTCCTCTACCATCTTCAACGCTCGAATGACTGAGGGGTCCTCGGTCACTGGTCATGTATGTACATGATCGAGATGATCGAGTGCTTGGCCAAACTCGGATATCCTTTCCACGAGCAGCTTGGAAAGATGCGATTTTGAATTCTTTGCCTCCTCCTACTTACCTTTTCTAGATCATATAGATGACAAGGCCTGTAGTCAACTACCATGGGTTGATGGGGTTGCTACAGACTTATAAAAAGGCACCACCAGCTCCAAAAGAGCTTGGTGAATTAGTGGGAGGCAGTGCGCAAGGCATCATCCCTTTAAGAAAGGGAAGAAGAGAATAAAAGTAAAATGGTGCAAAGTGCTGGGCCCAGTCAGGCTAAGAAAAGGGCTGACCAGAGTCAGGCAGAATGCTTCTACTGCAAGAAGCCGGGTCATTGGAAGAGGAATTGTTCTGCTTACCTAGCTACACTTACCCGAACGGGCCAAAGAAGAAGAAGCAGCAAAAAGTTGCTGGACAAGGTATTTATGATAAATCCTTGTTGTTTTTCAATTTGTGATACTACTAATAGGTATTGGATACAATAGTCCTTACACATTTGCAATACATTGCAGGGATTACAAGTTAGTAGAAGATTCGAGAATGGCGAGAGATTTCTGAACATGGGGAATGGAAGTCAAGCTCCAGTCCTGGCGGGGAATGTCAATCTATTTTTCGAGTCTTGTAAAGTTGTTCTTAGTGATGTCACTATTGTCCATCATTCCTTGTAAATATCATCTTTGTAGGCCAGTTGGCCAGTAATGATTATAAACTGTTAATCAAGAGTGATTTTTGCAAAGTCATTGTGAATGATATTGTGGTTATGACTGGACATATTAAGAATGGCATTTACGTTTATCACAGCTTGTTGGTGTAATGTACATTTCATGCAAACGCCCTAGATTAGATAATGTCAGTGATGCTTATCTCTGGCACTGTAGGCTAGGTCATATAAACAATAATATAATCAACAGGTAGTAGAGAAGGTCTCCTAAATGTTAGTGATTGTGAATCACTGCGACCTATGAATCTTGTTACTTGGTAAAATGACCAAGTCACCTTTTTAGAAAAGGTGTACGAGCCGATGACATTTTGTGTCTAGTACATACTGATGTATGTGGACCAATGAATGTCGATGCCAAGGATGGGTATAATATTTTATTATGTTTACAGATGATCTCTCAAGGTATGGTTATGTCTTTTTGATGAGACATAAGTCTGAATCATTTAAAATTTTCAAACGGTATCATATGAAGTTGAAAAACAAACCGGGAAACTTATTAAAACCTTCGATCAGATTGAGGTGGTGAATATCTTTCTGGGAGTTTTTGACTTATTGAAGAAAATGGGATTCTCTCTTAATGGACACCTCTGGGATGCCCCAGTTAAATGGTGTGTCTGAAAGGAGGAATCGGACTCTGTTGGACATGGTCCGATCCATGATGGGGTTTGCAACTCTGTCAACTTCCTTTTGGGGGTATGCTTTGGAGTCAGCTTGCTATCTTCTAAATAGAGTTCCGAGTAAGTCTGTTAACAAAACTCCATATGAGATATGGAATGGGCGTAAGTCGACTCTTTCACACCTTCGAGTTTGGGGTGTCCGGCTTATGTCAAGTGTTTGGAGACAGATAAACTTGGACCTAGGTTGACAGGTGCCTCTTTGTTGGATATCCTAAAGAGTCTAAGGGTATTTCTTCTATATGCTGAGGAACAAAAGTTGTTCGTCAGTCTAAGAGCTACCTTTTTGGAAAGGGAGTACCTTACTAAATGTGCTCAAGCTGCCAAGGTTGAGCTTACTGAAGTTCAACAGATAGAAGAACCAAATCACTTAAGGACTGCTACAGAATCCATTATGATAAGATCAAACCCTGAGCCTATTGACCAGTCATTAAGGAATCGGTAGAGTACCGCATCAACTAGATAGATACTATGATTTTCTGGTCCGGGACGGTGATCCTGTTGAGCTCGATGAGAACAACGAGGATCCGATCACCTATATGGACACGATGCAGAGGTCTATTTGAGTTGTGGCTGGGAGCCATGAAATCCGAAATGGAGTCCATGGAAATCAACAAAGTATGGACTTTGGTTGATCCACTGAAGGGGTAAAACCCATTGGGTGCAAATGGGTCTTCAAAAGGAAACGGGGCGCAGATGGATAGGTAGAGACCTATAAAGCCCGTCTGGTTGCCAAGGGATATCGTCAACGTTATGGTATTGACTATGATGAGACATTTCTCCTGTGGCAATGCTCAAGTCCATTCGGATTATGCTTGCCTTAGCTGCATATCTGGACTATGAAATCTGGCAAATGGATATCCGAATAGCTTTCCTAAATGGTGAGCTAGATGAGGAGGTGTATATGATGCAACCTGAAGAGTTCACATCCACAGATGAGTCTAAGGTATGTAAGCTTAGTAGGTCCATCTATGGACTAAAGCAGGCATCTCGGAGTTGGAACATGCGTTTGATAAGTGTATCAAGACGTATGTTGTTAGGAACAAAGAAGAACCCTGCATATATAAGTGGGCAAATGGTTCTGTAGTTGTATTTCTTGTACTGTACGTGGATGACATTCTCTAATCGGGAATGACATCCCTGCATTACAGGGAATAAAGGTCTGGTTGTCGTCCCAGTTTTCTATGAAAGACTTGGGTGAGGCTTCTTTCATACTAGGTATGAAGATCTATAGGGATAGATCAGGAAGCTTCTGGGTTTGTCCCAGTCTACGTACATTGATACGTGCTGAAAAGGTTCAGCATGGAGAATTCAAGAAAGGCTATCTTCCGATAGGCCATGGAATTTCTCTTTCCAAGAAGGATTGTCCACAACTCATGAGGAAGAGAGCATGAGTAGGATTCTTATGCTTCGGCAGTAGGGTCCATCATATACGCCATGACATGTACTAGACCAGATGTGGCATACTCATTAGGAGTAGTGAGTCGATACCAATCTGACCCAGGTAAAGCACACTGGAAGGTTTCAAAGTCCATCCTGAAGTATTGTGAAATACCAAGGACCAGTGGTCTTTTTGGAGGACTTGACTTGAAACTTGTGAGGTACACTGACTCCAGTTCTAGTCAGATAGGGATGATAGCAAGAGTATGTTTGGCTTTGTTTTTATCCTAAATGGTGGAGCTATCTGCTGGAAGAGTTCCAAGCAGCACACTATAGTAGACTCTGTATGCAAAGCGGAATATATTGCAGCATCTGATGCAGCAAAGGAAGCTGTTTGGTTGCGAAAATTTCTTGGCGACCTAGGAGTGGCACCTTCCCTGGATGGTCCTGTTCAGTATAATGTGATAGCACTGGAGCATTGCTCAAGCCAAAGAGCCGAAGTCCCATCAGCGTACCAAGCATATTCTGTGCCAGTTTCACCTTGTGCGAGAAATCGTGGAGCGGGTGACGTCGACCTTCTGAAGATCGACGGAAAGGAGAACCTGGCTGACCCCTTCACTAAAGCCGTTGGAATTCAAGAACTCAATGATTGTAAATGGAAGATGGGTATACGATACTGTTCTGATTGGCTTTAGTCCAAGTGGGAGTTGTTGGGAAATGTGTCCCAAAGCCAATGTCTACTGTAGACAGTTGTACATTTGATGTAATGTATATGAATTATATTGAATAAAATGTTATTCTGGCAGTTCATCACTATTTCATCTTTCTGTAATGAGTTCTTGAGTGATGAAGTCCTTAGGACTATTTGTATGTGATATAGAGAGGATATATCATATAGTCCTAAAATTGTTTGCGACCAAATGATATACTTATTTCAGGATGATAGTATATCAAATATAAGTCGTTGTGTGCCATAGTTGTTGTTGTCCTCTAACCAAGGAGTGTGGAGACACTGGTATGGCATGCAGATGTTGTGTTGACATTTCATCGAACGTAACCCGTCTGTACTTTTTCTGCCTAGAGTTTTTGATATGGACATAGTTATCCTCAGACATGAGATCGTCATGGTAGCTTGCGAGCAACTCACTGTACTTGGTGTGGACTACCTAGAATTTCTAATCCAGAATGGAAGGTTTCTAGGTGCAGTTAAGTACTCGTGTAGTAGTGATCGGATCAAGATGGGATGACCCCTCCAAACTGTTTGGAGCAGATATCTTACTATGTTTCAATTTAGCAAAACCTTGACTAGGGTAGTCTCTGTAAAGGTTACAGGACTTGTGAGGTTGAATACATTATTGATGGACTTTATGGTTGGGTAGTTTAACCCTAAGTCTTCTGAGCATTGAGGTCAAAGGGATTAATTACAGGGTTTCATATCTCCTGGTTCTTGATTGTGTTCTGCAACTTCGACCTATCCGGACGTCGGGTGTCATTGCTAGATGATGACTTTGATGGTATTGGAAATGTTCCAGTGCTACGGCTTAGTGTTCGAACCTATGGGGTCACACACCATCGGGGTTCTACTTGATCTAGTGATCGGAGAACGATTGGGAATCGTTCGTGGACTCACAAAGGAAAAGTATTTTTCCTTATCCTAGTGTCGACTTACTTGATATTCTTGAAAGTGACTTGATATTCAACACGAAGTTGGACACACTCGTTTCAGAAGTGATCGACGATATCTTGTTCTTATTTGTGTCGATACTTGATATTCTTGAAAGTGTCAACACTTGTTTAGGTGTCGACACTTGTTGATTTTGCAAGTGTAGACACTTGATGTCACAAAAGGTTGTGACATAAAATTTTTCACTAAAAGTTGGTAATGCATGGAGGTGAATTAAGTAATGTGATTACTTGATAGCCAATTTGATTGAGCTATAAAAATCTGGAATGAATCAAATGGGATTTGGTTCAAAATCGGTTTGGGTCCAATTAGGTTGAACCCAATGTATGCACACTTTACCCAATTGATCTCAGTTATGAACTGAAATTAATTGAGACATTAATCTGAATTTAAATAGGTTAAATTCAGTTTTGGAAAGTTATGTAACCTCCCATGACCATAACTTCCCATAACCACCCATAACCCCTCCATAACTACCCATAACTCCACTCTCCCTCTCCCTCTCCACCTATATGATGGGCTGAAATGGGAGGACGAAAATAACTGATAATTCAGTAAAGAAATGCTGAAAAAAAAAAAGGAGGAAAGGGAAGAAACTAAGAAAGGTTTTAGGTTTTGTATGGGTGTGAGGACTTTGGGAAAAGAGTGTGCATATTTGTACCTAGTGATCTAGGTCTTGGGATTGAGTGTTTGGGAAGGGTTTCAACATCTCATTCTCCACCTCTTGAGTTTCTTTATTCATTCGGAGAGTCCGGCATCGAAAGATGAAAAGGAGTCCCGATCAAATCGTTCCACAACAAGCTGGCACTTGGAGTGGAAGTGGATTTTGAAAGAGCCTCGGTGTGAACCACATATAGAGGCCGGACACGTGTGCGGCTAAGCAGAGTTCTTCTACCTCCTCCTGGTCCTTCCGCAGTGGAGAGCGTCTCCACTTCATACGAGGTATAGTTTTACATATAGAGATATGTTGCTTTGAAATGTTCATAGCATGAGTTCTTGATTTCATAGTTTATATTACTCATTCATGCAAGATCTTGGGCTAAGTAGCATAGAAAAGTTCTAAAAGCATGCTTAGATCAAAATGTTAATCTTCTTTATTATGCTTCCACTGTATATATTTTGAAAAAGTTTTAAAATAGAAAGCATGCCCGCTACATTTTTTCTTTCAGGGACCCGTGGTGGTAATCCCGTGTGGCGTCCAATAAGGAGTCCACGTCAGGCTCCTTTCCTTACGTCAGCAATCCGGTTACATCAATAAGAGTTTTCCAAATTCGTTTGAAAGTCAGGTAAGACTTATGAATGTTTGCACTTGTGTGCATACACACACTTACATATATATATATATATATATATATATTACATATGTATGTATGTACGTATGTATATGTAGTCATCCCTTATTACTATTAACTAATTATTGACTTGAATATATTCTCTTTTTTTATGGATTGAATAGGTGACATAATTATATAATTTTAAGAGTGGAGAAGTGAATGAACACGTATTATCACTTGCTCATGGTCCTATCTAACAAGTGATGTGTTATAAAGGATGTGTAATTAATGGTTTTAGGTTTCGCACCAAAGATTGTAAGAATGAAATGAAGATTCAAAGTAGTGAAGTTTTGTAGTAAAAGAGATAAATAGCCATGCAAGTGCAAGAGATAATAATTCAATTCTTGGCAACATGGACGACTATGGTATTCCAACAGATGTTGTTGAGTTGCATTACCTTGCCAGCAATCGAGTTGTTTCATTCAAATATGATTGGAGAGATATCTACAGTTGAGTAAAGAAAATCAATATTAATCTTTATGAGTTCACTTATTTAAATTTTATCCGGTCTTTACATTCCAATGAACCCTTTATCCTTGCATGTCAAGCATAGCAAGTTTTTTATGTAAGAGATACGATAGATTTTGATTGGTATATTGATCAAAAGTCTCAACCTTGTGATTTTTATAATATGCATGCGAAAGAGGAAGTGCCTAATGATGATGAAGGGGAAGGACTCGATGATGCCTATTAACAAAATGAAACACGTAATGTTCCATGTTTAGTACATATTGGATGGTCCGAAGGAAATGTATTGAGTTGGCATAGGACTGATATTCTAAGACAACATGTGGATTCAATTGAAGTATCACAACAAACAAGAAGAAGGAAAGTTGATGATGATGATTAATTTTTAATAAATGAACATATACTTACATGATCACAACCATCATAATCATAGTTCTTGGTACCATCCCGAACTGCTTGGTTTGAGGCATACTGTACCATACCGGTCAAGAGCTGGTATGGTCCAGCCATGAAAAATGGTCTGGAATGCCAAACTGTTCAAAAAATTATATACCGGATCGGTAAGGATGGTACGGTACCATACCATTATATTTTGCCGGTTCGGCCCAGTTCGAGTCCGGTTTGGATCTGATTCAGGTTAAACAATATAGCTATGAAAAAGGAAGATATTTTTTTATAATTTCATGGATTCAGTACAGGGTATGGTATGGTATAATACGATACTGTACCGTACCGGTAGGTAATTGGTACGAAGCCCGATATCGGTTCAGTATTCCTTGATCATAATATTCTTGTACATTTATTTTTCAAGGTGGCTATTTAATATATTGATTTTTTATAATATGTATGATTCCACCTTTTTTTTATTTGTTGTAAATTGTTATTAACATGCAAAAAAAAAAAATATTACTATAGAATATTATTCAGTTATGGCTACAAGTTCAAGTAAAAATCAAAATACTTCTGTACAACTTACTGGATCACAACCATCACAATCATATTCACTGTTTATTCAACTTAGTAATACTAGTGAAATTTAAAGCTATTTCTTTTCAAAAGAAGTTGTGCCCAATACTTTATATTGGTGTAGCTGTCTAATGCCAATATTATTCTTTCATATATAAAGCTTTTGAATGATGTATGATTTACAAATGTTGTAGTGGTTGAGTTGAGTTGAGTTGTATCATGCATCATTTTGAATATATTTTATGTACTTTTTTATACAATTAGAGCTTTGATTTTTAATTGGTCCATCTAGTGGGAAAAAAAAAACTTGGAGGAAGACACAAAATCCCAAGTTAGTAGCATTGAGACTTGGTGAAAAACTGTCTTTGGGATTTAATGATTTTGGACTAGCAATGCATATAAATATAAATATATTTGCCGACAATCTTGGAAAGATTGTTAGACATTGTGAAAATGCACCAATCATCTATAATTGATGGAAAGAAATTTCAAAAGAGAAGAGAAAATATGTATAAATATGCATTAGTAATGTGAATAAATATTATATAATCTTGATATTCTTATATCATTTATATTCTTAGATGGATTATTATGATTTATATTTATATTTTCTATTTAATTTTTAGGATAAATTTAAATTTGTGGAAACTCAACATAAAGAAGGATTCAATTATGTAGAAAATGAGGAGAAAATTTTCGAACTATAAACATAAGTTGAAGACGGACTATTATGATAAATATACCATTGATGAATAGAGAATTGAGCATTGCCCGCTAGTTATATTATAAAATCAATGGATAGAATTTATTTATTGGATGGGCACACCAGAATTTTAAATAAATTAATATTTTATTAGAAGAATAATATTTGTATTGACAATGGTGCTAAATTACTCGGTTTTTGATTTAGATGAAATATGATTGAAATATGCATAATCAATTAAAATAAAATTTGGGTCACACTACAAGCACAAAGAGTTATGCTTGTATAAGAGCCTTGAGATATAAATTTATAATAATATTAGTGATGTGTAAATTTCATTCTACTTTCCTTGCTATCTCTTTTTTTTCCCTTTTTTATTGGCATATGTAAAATGACAAAATTAGTTGGATCTAGCAATTCAGCCGATCTAATTATAGAACAAAAATCAAACAGAGTGCATGTAATATTAATGGTAACAAAGTTCAACAGTGTTTAACAAGGGATGGGGATCAACATGCTGTGAGGTGAGAGAGAGAGAGCCTTTGGGGAACAACCCTATATCAAAGAGATCAGAGAGAGCTAGAGAGAGGAAGAGAAGAGAGAGAGATGAGATTCTCCCTTCCCCCCCCCCCCCTATATCAAAGAGATCAGAGAGAGAGCTAGAGAGAGGCAGTGGTCCAGCGAAACGCAGCAACACAGTCAGAGCTAGGTCTGGCAGTTGCCAAGCAAGGGGAACAACTGATATTGGTTCAGGACATAACATGGCCATCCTTTTGCTACAATCAATTGGATCATATTTTTGCGGTTGTACATGCACCCATTTACACAGATATACTATCTTGTCCCAAATTCGGGACATAACATGGTTGTGCTTTTGCAACCACGTATTGGATCATCCTTTTGTAGCTATTCATCGAAGACTCATTCCATAAGCAAAGAACTATCGCCTTCTTGATAGTGAGTGGCGAAACCTGTCCACCTAGCGCGAGCTTTGCTAGTAGTTTTTGTCATTGGACCATCAACATTCTCAGCTTAACATAGGTGGGAGGTTTTAAGAGAGCGCTGAAAACTTTCCTACTTTTTTTGTGTTTTTTCTTATCTGAGAAGAGCAGCCAGTATATTGCCAGTCCCTCTCTCCTTTTCTTGTCCTTGTTACCGTGCTCGTCGTCACCACAGCCAATCATTGCAGGAGACAAGGGGTGTAATTGTCTGGACAAGAAGTCCAGAAAAATTCAGAAATTATTTAGATTTGTTAATGCTCTCACAAGTTTCAAAGAATTAGAAGTTGACGGTACTACTATGAGCATGTGATCAGAAGTCAGAGCTAATTGTATCGTTGCAGCTTAGGTTTAGTATTGCTTTCTTAATTTAATATTGTTTTCATTAGTATTTGAAGAATAGTTGATGTAAGAGTTTACGAATAGAAATTATGGATGCTTTTTATTATCTTGGATATATTAATTATTAGATTTTGAAATTTGGACTTTATCTTCTCGTAACGATCAGTCCTGTAGTAAGTTCCTTACGAGTATACAATAGTTGCCATGTTCTCGACTCACAATTACAGGTTGGGGCTCAAATAAAATAAATAATAATTTCTCACACAAATGAGTGTGGCAAAACTTGGATTAGAGAGAAACATAATTGTTTATGGTTGATCAGGCTAACTATATTCAAAATCCTTTGGCAAATCAAATGGGGATACTAAGCTTCAGAAATTTAGAGATGAAACTGTACAGGAGGCAACTTTTCAATATGATCAATAATCTCTCCACACCATATATAAGGTTGTGACGGGAACTGCTAAGAAGCCATCAAAAGATAGGACCCCTATCAGCAGTAGCAAAATCACACAAAGCAAGCTCAAAGCCAGTGTATATGAGCCCATTGTGTGCTCAAAACCCCTAACTGCATGCATGGCCTTGCTGGTGCACACTATCAATCATTGAAACCTATAAACATAGGTTTCAATTATTGTGCGCCCGTCTCAATAATGATAGCCCACCATAAGATACTGTGGCGATTAGTGGCATGCCAGTGCAGTGCATGTAGTACATACAATAATTTTTCAGAATAGCAAATTATTGTGTACCGGATGCACGGCCACAATGGTACAAATACTTTGCTACAGGAGAGAGCAGACAAGCAAAAGAATGGTACAATGTAGATGGACCAATGTATGTTAATCGAATGGAGCAGTCAAAACAAGGGAGACTCAAGAAGCGGCCACCGAGGGCTGCCCCAAAAATGAGGATGCCATGGACCACTCAGATGCATTCAAGCAAGTTTAGAGAAGCCAGTGTATACGACTCGCTATTTTCAGTTCCAGCGGTCACGTCGTCTTCAAATCCGACAAAACGGGAGAGAGAGAGGGACTAGGCTATGCTTAGCGTTGCTAGGTTCAAATCCGATTGCCAATCCAAATTAACAACTAATTGCCAATCTTTTGCATTAATAATAACAACTAAAGCGTTCCACCAGGCAGCTCACATGTTCCGATATAAGACAGTCAAAAAAGACAACTAGGGCCAATTTTGTTTTGTGTAAGTGGGTGTAGCAGGAGCCTACTTCACCGAGTTTTGGGCTTTTTTTTTTTTAAAAAAAAAATTACCTAGGTGCCCATCTTAAATTGAGCTAATTTAAGAAATGCGCTAGAGGAAAACATAGCAAAATAAGAAGCCCACCTCATATTTCCCTTTAATGCCTGCCCAATAATGCTTTTTGTTCCTAGAAAGAGAACTAGATTTTCATTAATTTTAAGGAATATTTATGGATCGTTACCATGGCCACATATTCTTAAAAGATACACACTTAATACATTCATCAGTCCCTACTCAAAAGCAACTGACTCAGAACCCATGGATCATTACCATAGACGCAGCACATCAATATATATTAATTGCACGTTTAACTCACCAGCTACCCAAAACCTTTTACAGATGACTACCACTTGCAGGACCCTTAACATGTGCAAAGCCATCCAAGGATGCTGGGGGAAAAAGCAAGCCAGGAATGAATAAAGGTTGCTGTGACATGAGTAAGCTACATGTAGACTTGTGCGGGATAACAATTTGGTACCCCACAATGACCAAATCTCTTGATATCTTGCCACGGAAATTTTGGGTTCGAATATCACCCATTTAGAAGAGAAAAAGAACAAATGCAAAACCTATTCCTGTGAGGTGTGTGACGCTGACAGCACATGCGGCTCAACATAGAGCAAGCATGTAGGTTGAGAAGCAATTTGAACAGACCGATAAAATGATTTGCTATATCTACAAGTCCAGATTCAGAGGACAAGGTTGCAGTCTCGGAGAAAAGGGTTGTCAAGGTTTACATACTTGGTCCAGTAATGCTTGTACCTGCTCATAGCAAGATCCATCCATGGCTTATAATTCCCGTTGTAGTGAATGACAGCTGCCTTCTCAATCTCTTTGGGGCTGATTTGAGGTTTGTAGCCCAGACCAAGAACATGCCAACTCCGATCAAGTGCATATGTCAGGCCATAAAATGATACCAGACCTACAGGCAGTGTCCCAAGCTTCCACAGATTTCGATCTTTGTTCTATAGTGAAAAATGAAACCTCTGATCAGTGGGGATACCATATAAATTTCTACAAAAGTGATATCAACATTTAAGGCAGGCTTAATACAACAAAGAATAAAGTGATGAGACACAACTGACTTTGACTGCATGAAGATGCAAGTTTAGGCAGATCATGTCAACCTACACACACACATGTAAATT
The DNA here is from genome assembly GCA_021397845.1 of Areca catechu. NCBI lineage: Eukaryota > Viridiplantae > Streptophyta > Magnoliopsida > Arecales > Arecaceae > Areca > Areca catechu. The sequence goes on along the minus strand of CM038049.1, from coordinate 147,039,081 downwards.
TGTGGATTGTCTTCGATAATTTGCCAGTTAATGTCATCATTGATACTAAGACCATCTTGCAACACACACAAACAAATTTTAATAAAATTCTACAAATTAAAACTCAACAATTATAATCATCAGACAGACAGCAACAGTGACAATCACAGCCTAGAGGAAATGGGTGGAAATTTAATGTTGCATATTTCCATGTCAATTGAAAAAAAAAAAAAAAACATATTCTAAATTTATGCTTGATTATATATCACTGCATATTCAAAATCCACTGACTTTAACATTTAATTGATTTGACATTTTTGTTGATACCGCATCAAATACCACATTTTTCTTCTTGGCATGCGATCATAGTTCATTTTTTCCCATGTAAACTTGCTTGCACATAGTAAATTACAATTATACACTTTAAACAGTGATGATAACTCAGCAACATGAATATTATCTTAAATTTCAGGAAAAAATATAATCAGAATTATAAGTAACTGAAAATTGTAACTAGAAGAACTCTAGGAACGATATCATATGCAAAATTTAAAAATAATCCTTACCAAGTTTTGCCAGTAGTGATATATTCCTGTAATATCTCGTTTCTTCCATTCTTTCAAGTCAAAGATGTTCATTCCAAATGCCCATCCACAGCCTTTTGGGTCAAAGTTATCAGAGATCATTGGGTCTGAGAAGTTGAGATAACCGTTGAACTGATGAAAACTCCCTTTGCAGGTCTCTACAGCACCATTCACCATCCCTTTCATATCTATAGACCAAAGTGGTGTCAAATCCTTTTGAACAACGACATCATCATCAAGAAACAGTATCTTATCCAGCTTTGGAAATATTTCTGGCATGTAGAACCTTATATGGTTGAGCATAGACAAGTACTTGGGATTCTTGTACTTGAGATTTTCATCCCCAGCAGAAAGTTTAGAAGGATGATCTGCTCTGAAGTAGTATTGTTTAAGATTCTCATATTTGATCTGGCGAAGAACTGGACAGTAAGATGGATTAAGCCACTTGAATTCGTCAAAGTTCTCCACATGTATTGTAGCATATAAAGGAGGATGGACAATGAACCACATCTTCATAGCTGCAAAATTCATCCTGTCTGTGACAATGTGAAAGACATGTTTTTCTGGTTCCTTCACATGTAATATAGTAGAGTTGACTACAACTGCTGTGGCAAGTACATTATCAGAGAAGATTGCATAATGGTAGAGGGACGAATCTTCAAGTTTGGCCTTATCTGCTAATTCTTTGCTTGTATGATCTTGTAGGAAGTAATCAATAGTGAGCTGTAAAGAAAGGCAGTGTAGGGGTTTAGGGATTATCTTTGTTATAGCGAACTCCATCAAGAACTGGTTTTTCTTCTGTTGAGCAATTACTGTTTCCTCTGAGGACTGCGCCTTGGCTCGTAATTTTCTTGCCACTGAAGAACAATCATATAAATGCTCTTTTGCAAATGATAGAACCCGAGCCATTGCTTCTACATATTCAAGAGCACTGGAAGATACAAAAGAGTGTTCACATCAGAGTGAGATTTATAAATGGAACAGTGTTATATAGAAATAGTTGAGAGATGGAATACCCTTTTCCCAGTTCAGCATCTGACTTTGCTTCTTTAATAGCATTTTGATTTTCTTTAATCCGGTTCATCAAGTACCAAAAAAGATCAAGATTTTTCGTGGAACGAGCAATGCTAGCATATACTTTAGCTGTTATGATCTGACCTTTCATTAGTTTCAAATTGAAATCTCGGTCATGTCTACGTTGCTCTCTTCTCCATATGCTGTAATGTTGCCTGATTGTGTTATTGAAATGCTTTGAGCGATCCACCATTGCTCTTTTCATCCGTAATTCAGCATCTTTGCTTAGTTGAATCAGCTCTGCGGTTCTTTTTTCCTTCCTTTTTCGACGCAGTTGCTGCAACAAAAGAACCATAAAAAATCTGACCAACTAAGAAGAAGTTTAGATCAAAATTTAGGAAATAATAGGACAATCACCAAACGATCCAGCTTCTCTGAGCTAATTGAGTGAGCATGTTGAAGTTGATCAGTAGAAGGCTGGTCCTTGTCTCTAGATTCACTAAATTGTGGCTTAAATGACCTTCCTTTCCACTGTCAGTTGTGGGAGATGAAGTAATTATCAGGGCATGGTCATCCAACAATAAAGTAAAATTGTTTACTGACAGAGGACAAGCCAACAAACTTGAAAAGAAGTATAGAATATGACCAAGGCACATGCTAACAAGCTAGCTTCTCAACATCAAAATGTATCAATGGTGTTTTTTCTCCCTTCTAGTTTCTGATACTCTTAGAGTTTATCTTATTTTATGAGACATTTATTTATATTCAGAATTCTCTCAAACTTAACAACATTTGATATAAATTATTCTCGCCTTAAGAAGATCACACTTGTTTCTTTCAAACACAGCAGGTGAAGTCAGCAAAGTACCGGTCCACCCTTTGGATTTACATGGGTTTCATCATTATATTTCTTCCACATCCAAGAAGCAGATAAATCCATTGAGTTTACTTTATGCACTTTTAGAGCACCAGAAGCATCTGCATACATTGCAGTTATCTCAACATCCTGCACAAAAAATAATGTCATAAAGACATTGAGGTAAGTCCACTTGCATGAAGAGAATGTATTTTGACACTTAACTAATTTGCTGACAGGAGCAGTCCAAATGAATCATCTTTCTGGCAATCATTCTTCTTTTAGGCCAATATTCAGTCATACCAAACAAGACTATATGAAGGATCATGCAACCATCGACAGAATGCTTTGCTCCATAAAAGATTCTAAGTACGCTGCCACTCTAGACAAGACAACAATGACCAATTTTTAAGTTGAAGAATTAACAGATGAATTATGCAGTAATTCTATTTTCGGAAGATATTTTAGTCATGCTTGCTTTTCATCTCTAGATGCTATATTTTTTACCCAACTTGTTCTGCTACATTCAACTTGATCTGAGGTCTCTGCTACCATTTATATGGTTTTTGAACTCATTAGAGTGTTATGAACTTGTTTGACCTCTCATTTGCTCTCTTCTTTGTAAAATTTAGTGCTGTTCTAGTGTTTGGTCCTTTCACCACTTGCTTGCTATGGGCATTACTTTGCTCGTGGAAACATCTAGGAAGTTCAGCTAATTGTATCAGACTCCACTTTGACATCATGTTTAAGTGACTGGAGTTGAATAGATTCAAGAATTTGTTCATAAGTGATATTTCAGAGCCATCATGCATTTTCATATTCCAAATAAAAGTAATTTAGGAGATTAAAAGCTACTTGTTTTATCCTTTTATGAACTCAAGTATGGTTCATGACTAGTAGGCTAGTTTGTGATTGCCAGTCTGCACAGGACGATGAACAATCAGAAGCTCTTCACTCTACTCTTGGTTTTCACATGAGGTAGGGACTGTGGAGTCATCCTTTCTTACTACTGCTTCATGATCATAAGAAGATTTTCCAGATTTTTGCACTTCTTTCTCTTTACTATGAGTCCATTCACTATGTGAATGTCATCCTCTATTTCTTATTATATCAGCTTTTACTAAGCTTGTACTGTAGCAGAGGGGAATTACCTTTGTTTTTGTCAGTCACAACCTGTAATTATACTAAAGAAGGAAAAGCAATCTGAATAAGCTACAGATTCTTGTAATTTTTTTTAAAAATCTAGTTTCTGGGAAACAAACAATTTTAAATGTTTTAAAAGATGGCCAAAGTATATCTGATAGTATAGGAGAAACCAGAAACTAACCAATGAAAATTCTGAAAAGAATGTCTTACAATTCTTTAATGAAAGGCAAAACCAGTAGCAAGAATAACTTGAGAAATACATTGGGGAAGAAATATCACAAGGAAAGCTAAAAACCTTTCCAGGAGCACAGTGCCGACAACCCTGCAGATGCCTATAGCTTTTGCCATCCCTCTGGCTGCAAAAGATATGCTAATGACATTCAAGTGGGGCTAAAGAAAAGCATCTCTCTGATAAAATTGAACCTAAAAAGTCTCCACCAAGACAACATGTACAAACCAAATAATTATCATAAACAAATGATATCTTAAGAACCTTTTAGCTGAGAGAAAGTGACAATTTCTACACTAGAATTGGCTGAATATGTCATAAGCCACAAACAGTAATGGAAATAAAACAATACAAACCCAAAAACTGATCCTGTTAGATACTCGGAGATAGTTATGCTATCTTTAGCATAAGCATGTCATGTTACAGCTATACAAAATGATATCAATGCAACAAAAATGAGACCAACATAAATAAAAAATAATTAAGAAAATAAAAAGATGAGACATCAACATTTATCACATTTGAATTAGCTCTATAACTTGCTAGCAATTATCAGTACTTGGGAAAAAAAGATAACTTACAAAATAAACCAGACAGTGCATTCCTTGGTTCAAGGATGTTTTACGTGCTGCACAAACTATTCCCAATCAAGAATGTCACTAAATGTAGGAAAGCTAACAAAAAAGAATTTGGCATATCCTAGCAATAATAAGATAAAAGAAGAAATACAAGAATCACAACAATGCAAAAAGGAAATTTCAGTCTAACTAGATCAGTGACTTGAACCTTAAGATAATAAGTGAACAAAAACATTACTTATTTAACTAAAATCATAGACAGAATATCAGAAAGGTAAGACAAATGATTAAGGTTAGCCACCTTTCAATTGAAAATCTTACCCTGTTGGATCATCAGGAACCACTATGGAAACCATTTCCGAAGTTTTAAATCTGATTGCACAGGTAAGGATCCAGACCTGGAAAATTGCAAAAAGACCATAAAGTTAGAGCTAATAACCTTTTCAGGAAATCAATTTTAGTTTGACCAACTATTTTTCAACTTCAAAAGTGCATGAGAAATTGATTTATTTAGAAAATTAACAAGAAAAAGCCAAACTGCTTATGTAAATATATAGAAACATTAAGTAAGTTAATAATGAACTATAGGTATTCCCTGCCATTTTCATTTACCGAAATGAACATAACAAATCAACACTATGTTTGAATGCAAATAATAAATTTCTTGATTAGATATTCATGAACAATATGTTAGTTGGTCATGTCTATTATCCTGTATGGTGATGAGAAAGGTTTCTTAACAACTAGAGATAACAAATATATACCATATAGATAGTAAAACAGATATATGGTCATTATGATGTACTTTTATCAACAAAATGAAGATCTGGTTGCTTCTTGAAATTTGCATTTAGGAGAGATCCTAGGGGAATTAAAAGCAAAATGCAGCAAATGGATAACCAGCAAGCATCAAATCTGCCATGTCCACTAAACCAAACTCAGGAATTCCACAATATGTGGTGCAAAACTATGCAAAGAATGGATTTTGATTGCAAAAAGACTAAAAGGTCATGAAAAACACATGCACCCGCAAATGACATAATCACTGCTTATGAACATATGCATGTATCCTATAGAATCTACATACATATATGCACGTACATACTCACATGCACAAATGAATGCATGCATATACATATAAACACACACACACACACACACATATATAATATAGTATGTACATTTGCACGCATGCATCTGTGCATGTATGTACATGTTGATATATATGATTGAGAATTCACAGTAAGGCTACACAACATTATTAAATTGCCTGGAAGCTATAAGTCCACTCTATATGTGTTAACATCTTAATGACATTTTAATATGTCAATATGATAATTTTGATATATGATAAAGTTCCATTACAGTTTTTTCTCTCCTCGTAACAACCAAGTCAGAAAGTTGGCGAGAGTCTAGAAGCAGAGCTCTAAGAATTTAGAGTGGGTGGACTGCCCAGCTTTGCAAGCATTGTCATTATTGTGACCAACCTAAATTCTGGATTGTTCCCTAGACTTGCACATTCCAGTGTCATTTCATATAACGAATCCAGGGATTTGGAATAATAGAAATTGAAGCTTGGCATTTGGATGCCTCTATGGGTACTTTGTTTGCAGAAAAAAAAAAAGTTTTAAAAAAAGGGAAATCAATCAATTGAAACCCTAGTAATATGCCTTATCGCAATTAATGTAGTAACATTCTCTGTCACAAAAATAGCAAACATTTCCTGACTGCCAGCAATTCTTGATACTCTAGATCTCTGTAAATCATCTCTCTATTCAAACGAGAAGAAGAAGTTCTTGAAATCCAGATAAAGTGAAATCTCCTAATAAACTCACATTTTAACATGCATTGTTTCTCAAGAAAACACATCAAGTGCTGAAATTAATGTATGGGAACCTGAGTCCAAGAAGAAGCTGATACTTAATAAGAAAAAAGATCCATAAGCAGCCATCACAAACGAACAAGTTGCTCAATCAGATAAAAACTATGAACCGGTCAAAACTAAACAACAAAATCATGAGCACAAGACAATTCGAATCCCTATAAACGCCTCATCGAGCATCATACCATCCCATCAACATCATTCCATCCCATCAACACCTCAGGAATCAAGAAACATACAACCCTAAACGCAGGGCCATTCTCTTCAAGGCAATTCAAACACTAAGACTCCAAAACAAGAACATAATCAAGAAAAGGACATCCGACCCAGTCATCGTTCCCACGCACTCCAAAAAAAACCATCTCTTCACGTTGATATGCGGAAAAGAAACCAAAAGAGCGACACAGGGATCATGGACGAAGAATCTGGCGATCAAGAAATCCAAGGCATCGAACAAAAGAATGGGAGAACCTCGAAAGAGGAACAGAAGAAGAGTTGTTCTTGCCTCGAAGAAGCAGACGAGGAGAAGAAATCCGCAGCTGGAGAAGCCTCCGTCACCACGGCACGCCATCTGGGCGACAAGAGAAGAGAGCTAGAGATGGGGAGGGAGAGACGAAGAGGGGAGGGAAGAAATGAGGAAGGCGAGAAGCGGACTCGGGGAGAGTATTTATAGGTGCCGTCTCACTTCGCTCCGGCGCTTGCTTGCGAGGGCTGGAAGGATGGATTGGGCGGGAATCACCGTATCAATTACTATCAAATATGGGCGGTTGTGAATGGACGGTCAAGATTGGAAGATAGATGAGCGTGGGTGATATTGTAGGGCTGATAGGGATTTCTCAATCAGCATGATCAGATCTCGGTTGATATACTCTAAGATAGTATTTGGTTTGCATATTCCAGGAGGAATAAGGTGTTATTCCCAGTTTATTCTGCCAAATGGTTTCAAAATCGAGGTGTGGAAGGATGGATTAGCTATTCCGACCAACGGAGGCTAAATCTAGAATTCATATTCCATGATGGAGGGTGGAATACTATATTCTTACTTGTGTTATTCCCCTGCCATCGAAGGGATAAGAGCTGTCAGATTGAAAATTTTCCTGGATCGGCTGAAACTCTATCTATCTCCTTGTTTCTTTTCCCTTGTTATCCATGTAGTGTAAAAGGAGAGGATTACTAGCTGCCAGAATACACTCCCACCTATGAAAATTTTTGACGTTTGAGGTCAAGGTAAGTTCCTTTGGCCTCCCTTTGTCTTGTGATTTGGAAGGAGGATTGGCTTGGATCAACAATGTTCTACACCCCGATAAGGTAGAACATTGCTATTACAAGTGAGAGAAAGTTTGTCCCAGCAAACTACGATTGATATGGTGCCAAAGAACCATCATGTCTCGAATAGGCTTCAAACAAATCCTAGATCTAGAATCGATCCCTCCGAAAGTACCTGAAAAATATCAATCTTTCATTGTTCCTTTTTCTCGGCTTCCTTTCTAAATGGTTATAGCTTTCTCTTTTGCTTGCTGCCTCTCTTTTGCTATATCATTTCCTGATTAGAGTTTCTACTTTGCCCCTTTCTGCATGTCTTATTGACATTTCCTTGTTTGTTTATCAAGGGATGGGGAAGCCAACACAATGTTGCTCAAGAATATAAGCTCAATCAGCCTCCTAATATAAAAGTTTTATTTTATAGTTTTCCAATTTTTTTTCTTTGTAATTTTTTTAATCAGATAGATGGAGAGTTGTCCATCCAGATTAGCAACATTATATGAATGGAATTTTTCATGTTCTTATAATTTTTTATCTTCTTGTTCTTCTTTTCCTTAAATAAATGAAGAAAGATAAAAAAAATACAATAGATTAGCAAACCTAAAAGACTAGAAAACACAGGGAAGGAAGAAAAAACCTATAAGCCTGGGCCATGGGTGTTTTTCAAATGGCGTTCATATCTTCTCCACATCCCCTAGTCTCATGTTTTCTCTTTTTTGTTTCCTCCTTTTCAATCTGTATATTCTTGTTTTTTTCCTTTTGTTGGTTGTCTTCTTGTCGAGTTGTCTTTGAGTTTGTTGGAGCCTTTAATATGGGACCTAGAGAAAGCCATCAAAGTTAATATTAATCCAAGCCATCTAACCACTAATGAATGCCTAAGATTGACCTAAGAAATATCTTTTTAGAAATCATTGCTTATGTCTTGTATATGAATCAGATCATCTAAAATGAAATGCAATATTAAACTTATTATTGAAATCTAAATTATAGGTTTCAAGTGCTTACTTTGAATATATAAGAATGGGTAAAGGTGGCAATCCATGCCATATTGGCACTTAATATGGAAAGAATTGAGAGTTTATGCATGGATTGGGAGGAGGCAATTGCCCCTCCCTGCCCCTGGCTCTGCCTATGATAGATTCCAAAATCTTATATAGCCTCTTTTCTTGTTCTTTTTGGATGATTATATGTTATTCGATATGTCAATAAAAATTTTTCAGAATCCTAGTAAGGTTTTCATCATTAGCTTTGTAATAGAAAGTAAGGATCTTGAAAAAGTTTAAATCAATTAGTTCCAATAATTTGTATAGATGTTATGATTTCCACTCATTTCAATTATATGTTAAATCTTTAAGATCTACTTTTTGTTAAAAGTTTTTGTTTTTGTTTTTTTTTGAATCCTTTCATTTTATTTTGAGGAATTGATTCGATATAATAAAAAATACAGTATCATATAATATTTTATGACAAAAACACATATATAGTTGGAACAGTCAAATTTGTTATGCACCACTAAAATAAATGTTAGTATTCTAACTATGGTTCCTAAACTAGGCTTCCCAACTTCTTTGTGACAACTTCAATAAATTATGATCAACCAAAGGGACCTGAGTAGACATCAAATATGTATAAATAAGCCATAAATGTCCAAAATACCTTGTTATTTCATCCAAATATAAGTAATGTTAATACATATAAGTTTGGCACTTGTTATGAATCCAGGCACACTTCATTATGGCTAACACAATTGCTACATGGATAGAAGTATAGGATTGCTAAGAGACTACCATAATTTTTTTATTGGAATTTTTCATGTTCTTATATTTTTTGGTCATTTGATATCTTTTCATGGAATAATACTCCATCTTTGTCTCTGTTTGCTATTGTGTTCATTATTATTTTTATATAACTTTGTGTTGGCAATGATGATAGGCTACCTTTAGATTTAGCATGGCTAGGAGATAAGGATTGAACTATTTAATTAGTTCAACTATCTTATAGCATAGATGCTCTAATGACTTTATCTTTACACTGTCAGAGCCATATTTTCTATTTATATTTGTATGTTAATTTTGGTATTGGTTTTCTAATTAGAGATATTGTTGGATTTTGTAGGCATTGGGAGTCCCTTGTTAATTTCTTGATGACATCCTTTTCTTTGATAAATCTAATTATCCTTTATGTAGAATTTTCATATCATATACATAGTTTGTATATATATTAAGTTTGATATTATATTTTTTGATAATATTATTTTGGTAATGATGGTAGGTTATCTTATGATTGAGCATGGCTTAGACATAATGTTTTAACTATACATATATATAGTTTTTTTAATGTTGTAGCTGCGATGCTCTTCTGACTTTAACTTCGCATGTTCTGAGCCATATTTGCATTATTATTTATCTCTTACTTTTTGTATTTTCTTTTGTGAATCTAGATGTAGTTTGATGTTGTGCCTTATTCTTATATTTGTGAAGTTTCAATTGATGTAGCTAAAATACCAAATGCGCATAAAAAATCTAATCATGAGAAAGTAGGATTTTCATACCGGAGGGTACCTAATTGGATTGATGCCCTCGATTTGATTATGCTTGCCTTAATAAGGCAAGAAAACGATGAAAGTCATCATCAAAATGGTACCTTTATACAAGATACATGGAAAATGATGACAAATACATTTAATGAGTAAACAAAAAAGGAGTTCACCTATAGAAACTTGAAGAATTGATTGAAGGTTCTAAAAAAGAGCTTTAACTTGTACTTTAACTTGGTAAATCGATCGGGATGGGGCTAGGACCTTGTGCTAAAAGTGGCTATCCTTGGCAACGAATAAATGTAGGATGAGGTTATCTTGGTGAGTACTTTATAGCTATTAACATTATAGCTATGAAGCATATCAACACATGACGATCCTTATTTATTTGTATTATAACAAGTAAACAAGGCATATGCTTGCATTAAGGATCAGCCCTTCTCTGTATATGATGACATTGACATCCTTTTCTCAAGAAGCATGGCTAGTAGTAGGTGTAGAGACACATCTGTAATTTGTAGGGGTATTTCTGACAATGATACCTTCATGAAAGATTAGTTTGATTTTGATGCCTTGAATCTCAGGCATTTCTCATAAACTACTGGTGTTTTCTCTTCCTCATCATTTGGTCATTTTAAATCTTTTGAATATAGTATGTCTAATGTATCCCCAGTAGTCCAACAGCATGTACTTTAACACTATCCACTAATATAATTTTAGATGTACATCCATCCTCTTCTAGTGGAAAGAGGACCAGGTCAAGTTCTATGACTCCTACAGTATGTAGAAATTTACTGAATACTGATACCATCGATGCACTATTAGATTTAGTAGAACAAGAGAGAAAAAGATTAGCAATTACCAACAAAATTTGATGCGAGATGATCCTAGGACTGATGCAAAACAAAAATTTAATTTTTTTATATTTTTTTAATTAAATTTGTAGGCTAATATCCCAAAATCAAATAAAGAATCATAAGCAGGTATGTAATGCAAGAAACTATCATACCCGCAAAATAACTCATGCAGAATAATAAAGTGAGATCCCGGGAATTGAGAAACCCCCAGTTTAGGAAGCATACCTTCAACAGATTAGAAATCAAGATTAGGGAAGGATAGTACCAGGCAGTGATTGTAAATCCGGCTAATGAAGAGGTCTTAGCACTCAAGATGGCGCTTGGAAGACAAACCTATAGTTTTCGAATTTGAAGACAATCTGGATCCGGTCTGAAGGCAAAGAAAGCCTCCTCTGGGGAGGGGAAAACACCTCGGGGATCTTGCAAGCATCAAAAGTTAATCAAAGAAACAAATAAACAAAGGAAAGAAACTAGGATTTTGAAGGAAGAAGGATTATGGTTTAGAAGAGCTGGCGGCCTTGGGAAGAAGAAGATCCTTGGCTTGTTAGGTGGCTAGAGCTTCTTCTCCTTGGGCATGGCTGATGAAGACTTGGGAAAGGAATCAAGGGTCGGCTAGGGCATACAAAACAACCACACAAAACACGAACAAAAAACACAAGCTCGCAAGCTCAAAATTTCAGTAGCGTTTTGATTTCATGAATACAGTTTTTACAAGAGGGGGGGAGGGGTGGGGTTTATATAGATGTTCCCATGCCCTCTCCTAAAAAGAATACAAGTCCTTTCCTAACCATGTTAGAAAAACAAGACCAAAACAACTTAGAAATCCTAAACTACTTAGGAATTTGACCTAGTCTTCCCTTCTCCACTTGGCTTGGACCAAGTCAAACATGTGGACGCCTCCTTGGTTGGTATGTTGGGCTCATAGAACAGCAAGGGTGGGTGGCAAAAGGGCTTAGGCGCATGGGCTTTAGGCCTCCTGGAAGCTGGGACGCCTGGGTCCTGGGGCAAGCATATTCCTTGTATCAAAACAACATCTTGGTTCTTAAGTACTTGGACTTGACTCCTGGGCTTGGGATTTCAAGGCCTAGGGTGCTGGAATATCCTGTAAATCATGGGGCACCCTGGTCTAGAAATATTCTCTAGCATCTAGAGGGAATCTGGCATCTGGAGAAACACCTGGAAGGAATCTGGACATCTGGAGAGCATCTTGAAAGAATCTGAAGGGTATTTAGGCCTCTAGCTCCTAGATAAGGCTTGTTAGTGCTCCAAAACTGTTTCCTCTCCTCTTATATAAAAATTGAACTCTCACTAGACTCATACTCAAGTACAGGACTCAATAGACTGACTAGGATTGCGACAAATCAATTAGCCTCAATTTATTATAGGACTCAATCTACTTTGTTACAAAATTGTGACACATGACTAAGGTTCTAAAAACCCTAATATGTAAACCATATGGGATCCAGTGATCTGTGTCTGATCCTGGTGTCCTCACCAATTCTCCCGGGGTGGGGGGAACTCGACCCCATCGAGTAAGGGTCAATTTGGCTCTCATATTGCTCGAGTAGGTCTGGGTTGAGGCACTACAGATCCTCATGGATGATCCACGAGTCCTCAGATTCTGACCGACTTTACCACCGGACCAAATACCACTGATAGCCTCTATCTTAGATGTTAATGGCTTGATCATCCAGGATGCATTCAATCTTTTCTCACTATTAGGCCAAATTGCATGTGGACACTTTGGGGTGGGTTCTTTCTCAAAGGGAGGGATAGGCTCAAGGTGCTTGCTAGGTATCATTGCTAGCTCCCTATACTTCATAAGGTCTGAAATATCGAAGGTGGGATTAATACCTACATCGGGTGGTATCTTAAGCACATAGGCATTGGGTCCAACTCTCTTCATTATTTTGAATGGGCCAGCTTTGTGAGCATAGAATTTCTTTATCATCACATATTCCCCTGCAGAAGATTCTTTAACATGTTTTCGGGATTTAGCCAAGTTTTTTTTATATAGTTCATTACTTATGTTTGACTTTCGACTAAATTCCTGATGCAAATGCTGTGCAGAGGTTAGTATAGGTGTGGATAGGTGATTAGGGTTGTAGATTTATTGGACTCAAGACTAACACTTAATAGACTCGACTAAGCATCCCTATTAAAGGAAGTTTTATTGGACTCTCTCGGGCCTAAACCTATCAGACTATAGACTCTCTAGGTTTTACTCTAGTTTGACATGAACATGAAAATTTACAATGAACTTCTAATAAATGTCATAGAGTGTGCAAGAAGTAAGATGCAAACCTAACATGTGCAATGACTGTATGCAACATGCAAACTTCTATAAAATGCAGATGAATGGTTAAATAAACATAAGAAACTTCAAGAAAAGACAGGAAATATGACGTGGATTCTGGATTAGTCTGGTGGGGTAGAAAGTAAGAAAAGGGTTCAAGGTTGATTGGATAGAATAAGATGTAAGAAGGAGTGTCAGAAATTAAATCTAGACTAATGAGATTGACCCTATGGGATTGTTGTATATCTAATGGGTTTTCATGATAGAAGAATGGGTCACTGATCTCAGGGAAGAGATTGTTAATGGGAACTATAGGATTGGATTCTTCCTGAGGGTACTGATAAGCCAAATCCTTAATAAAGTCTTCTGATTCAAGAGATTTAGGACTGAGCTCTATACTTGGGCTTTCATAAAGTGGCTCCTCAGGTAAGATTCTAATGGTAGGGTTGGGTTCCTCATCCCTTAACTGCTCTTCCACTACAGTTTGGGTGTGTTCAGGGTCAGTTAACTCTAGATGGAAACTCCTCTTCTTCTTCGTGGGTATCTACTGGGTCAACTAATTCTAGGTCTTCTATAGAAGATTCTAATGGTAGGGTTGGGTTCCTCATCCCTTAACTGCTCTTCCACTACAGTTTGGGTGTGTTCAGGGTCAGTTAACTCTAGATGGAAACTCCTCTTCTTCTTCCTGGGTATCTACTGGATCAACTAATTCTAGGTCTTCTATAGAAAACTTCTCTTCTTCTTCCTCATACTCCTCCACTAAGCTTGGGTTAGCCTCATATATCTCCTCTTCAATGTCATTCTGGTGAACCAATAAGGTGGTAAGAGGGGTTTGGCTAAGGAAAAATTGACTAATGTCTAGGGTAACATGGGTGGGTTGATTAAAGGGTTCCTGACTAATACTTGGTTCATTTCTAGGGATACTAATCCTATGGGATTCAGGATGACTAGGGAAAAACTGATTGGCACTGGGCTGATTCCTATGGACTATGGGTTCTTGGGGTCAGCTCTATGGGTCTTGCTTAGGATTCCTACTTGGTCATCTAATGGATCAATCCTATGGGTTTCTTGGTTATTGGATTGGATCATTAGGTCTAATCTATTATTAATTTGGGTAAGCTAGGTTTGGGATTGGGCATTGGATTGGTCAAACCTAATATTCATCTGTTCATTCACGGTTCTTATGAGAGTTTCAAGACTGGACTCCATGGTTGAACTAGGTTGGGGTTTAGACTTTTGATATTGGGTTCCTAATCTAGTGATCATACAATCAATTGATCAATCAGAGTGAGATGGTGTAGCTAAGCATGCAAGGATCAGTAGTTCTAAGGTTTCTTAGACCTAGAGCCAAAACTGAGTGGGTTGACTCAACTTACACCCAACTCAATAACTAATCCTTCCTCTGGCCAAGTAGGAGATGGGAGTGTGGGAGGCCCCCCTGCTTTCGCAGGGACCCAATTAAAAACCACAACACCACTTAGGTCATTTGACTCTGGACCCCCAGCCTTAGACACCAGATTCCAGTAATAGTTAGAGAGTTGATTGTACTAGTTGGCCCACACAATTCATACCCGACCCGTGGGTGTCACCTAGACCTCTAGGACAAATTAGGTCTAATTAATTTTAATTTAGGCTTGGGTCAGTATGATGGTGGTTGTTTTGGATCTAGGACAGGTGATGAAATCTCGCCCTGATGTTAGATAGCAATTGCCCTTAAGATTAGGTTAATCAGATGATGGCACTCAATGAGTCCTAATGTAACTAATAACAATCAGAAAATAAAATATTTTTTTAGCCTTTTATGAGATGACAAGTTAGGTTTAAGTTAACTGGGGTTAGCAAACAAAATTTGGCTTGGGATTTGGGGGGGTTTGGAAGTTGGTTAGGTTTGGTTCAGTCGAAGTGCAGAAATAGCAGAATTCAGAAAATTAGGGTTTTAGAAGATACAAATTTTGACATAGATTTTGATGCATAAAAAATTCAAAAAATTACAAAACAGAGGATGGATGGTGATGATAAACTCTACTAAATTTGATGCAAAACAAAAATCAGATGATGATGCAAATATTAGGGTTTTCGAACTGATGCAGAAATCTTAGGATTTCAGTTAGGATTTCTAAAATGCCAAATTTTAGGGAATTAGGGTTTCTGTAAAATTAATTAAAATTTATGAAAATTACCAGGATAGAACAGAGGACATGAAGTGCAAATCTCACAGAAAAATAAAATGTCTATGATGCTAAAATTGATCAAAACCTAGACCTTTAATGCTGGTGATAGGATGCAGAAATTCAGGAAAACAATTTTTTTTGTGTTTTTGATGAAGATGCAACTATCCTAAACTAGCTCTGAAACCAAACTGATGCAGGATGATCCTAGGACCGATGCAAAATAAAAATCTTTTTTTTTTTGAATTAAATTTGTAGGCTAATATCCTGAAATCAAATAAAGAATCATAAGCAGGCATGTAATGCAAGAAACTATCATACCTGCAAAATAACTCATGCAGAATAATAAAGTAGGATCCCGGGAATTGAGAAACCCCTGGTTTAGGATAGCATACCTTCAACAAATCAGAAATCAGGATTAGGAAAGGATAGTACCAGGCAGTGATTGCAAATTCGGTTGATGAAGAGATCTCTCAGCACCCGGGATGGCGCTCGGAAGACAAGCCTGTAGTTATCGAATTTGAAGGCAATCTAGATCCGATCTGAAGGCAAAGAAAGCCTCCTCTGGGGAGGGAAAATACCTCGGGGATCCTGCAAGCATAAAAGGTTAATCAAAGAAACAAATAAATAAAGGAAAGAAACTGGGTTTTGAAGGAAGAAGGATTAGGGTTTAGAAGAGCTGGCGGCCTGGGGAAGAAAAAGATCCTTGGCTTGTTGGGTGGCTAGGGCTTCTTCTCCTTGGACATGGCTGATGAAGACTTGGGAAAGGAATCAAGGGTCGGCTAGGGCACACAAAACAACCACATAAAATACAAGAACAAAGAACACAAGCTCGCAAGCTCAAAATTTCATCAGGGTTTTGATTTCATGAATAAAGTTTTTACAAGAGCGGGGGAGGTGTGGGGTTTATATAGATGTTCCCATGCCCTCTCCTAGAAAAAATACAAGTCCTCTCCTAGAAAGAATACAAGTCCTCTCCTAACCATGTTAGAAAAACAAGACCAAAACAACTTAGAAACCCTAAACTACTTAGGAATTTGACCTAGTCTTTCCTTCTCCACTTGGCTTGGACCAAGTCAAACATGTGGACGCCTCCTTGGTTGGCATGTTGGGCTCATGGGGCAGCAAGGGTGGGCGGCAAAAGGGCTTGGGCGCATGGGCTTTGGGCCTCCTAGAAGCTAGGATGCCTGGGTCCTGGGGCAAGCATATTCCTTGTATCAAAACAGCATCTTGGTTCTTAAGTACTTGGGCTTGACTCCTGGGCTTGGGATTTCAAGGCCTAGGGTGCTGGAATATCCTGGAAATCATGGGGCACCCTGGTCTAGGAATATTCTCTAGTATATGGAGGGAATCTGGCATCTGGAGAAATACCTGGAAGGAATCTGGGCATCTGGAGAGCATCCTGAAGGAATCTGAAGGGTATCTGGGCCTCTAGCTCCTGGATGAGGCCTGTTAGTGCTCCAAAATGCTCCAAAACTGTGTTTCCTCTCCTCTTATACAAAAATTGAACTCTCACTGGACTCATACTCAAGTACAGGACTCAATAGACTGACTAGGGTTGAGATATATCTACTAGCCTCAATTTATTACAGGACTCAATCTACTTTGTTACAAAATTGTGACACATGACTAAGGTTCTAAAAACCCTAATCAATAAACCATATAGAATCCAGTGATCTGTGTCTGATCCTGGTATCCCCACCAAAATTCTTTAGAGGGATAAACTTGCTAGGCCTATAGTTTATTCGATTGATGAGTACATGCTCAATCTGGAAAAGCTTCCTAGTATTATGGCTGAATGTATCCTTAATACAAGAAAAGCATTTAAATAGGACATAAATAAATGATTATTTATGCATTATGAGGGACCATTATTAGAAGCTTAGCTCAAAAGACAAATGTCTAACTTCTATGAGTCATACAGTTGATGTCAGGCCCTTCTGGATCTAATGTATTTGTTCCTAATGTATTTATGCCACTAGCCATGTATTCCATGAGTCAAGGTGGTATTAATATTTTCATGCCTCCTCCCATGCATGCTATCAATGGAGTCCCTAATATTTTTATGCCACCTCCCATACTTGGTGTGAATTAAGGAGGGCATAATCCATACATGGATCACTCATTCAGGCCTAGTACTCATGGCGATCATTCTGAAAGTACTTCTCGGTCTCCCCAAGATAGCTCCTAGCTTTTTGTACCTAGCTCAGTTGCACCTCCAACCCATCTTGATGACATATACATACAAGATTGGTGATGATTTATAATGTCTAGGCTGTCTATTTTAAAAGCACTAATGATGTTTCTTCTAATATATGCTTTATATTCTACTTTTATATGACTACGATACTATATATTTAATCTCTATAAAAGAGATATGTGGACCTTATATTGGGAATTGTATCCCAAAGCTAATCATCTAGGATGTAAATGGTTGTGCAACTCATGTATATGTATAAATTATTGAATTGAATAAAAGGTTTATTCTGGTTGTTCATCACATGTCATCTTCCTTATTGAACTCTTGTGTGATGATGTCCTTTGAGCTACCTTGTATGTGATGTAGAGATGATACATCGTATAGTTCATAAACTGGTTCGCGACCAAAGGATATGATGTTCAAGATGATGGTGTATCAAGAGTAGGTCATTGATGTCATATCTATTGGTTGTCCTCTTAACCAAGTAGCATGCAGATGCTAGTATGATATCAGGTGTTGTATTTGATACTTCACTGAACATGACTCTCATGCGATATTCTCTTTCTGCCAAAGAGAAGTCTTGCATTAGAATATGGACATGAATTATTCCTCTGACTTGAGATCACTATGGCAGCTTGCAAGCAACTCACTGTGCTTAGGTGCCGGACTACCAGAATTTCTAATTCGTTGACCGAAGGTTAGTGGGTACAATCAAGTACTTATGTAAGTGGTAGTAGGATCGAGATAGGATTGATCTCTCCAAATGATTTGGATTGTGTTGCCGATCTTACCGCGATGGCCTATAGCTTGTGTGTTGGTGCCGGTTCTCGAACTTTCTCACCTTGAGATCTCCAAGCTTCCGGTCCTGTAAAACAAAGTTAGAGACCCGGGCCGGGGATTCCGGCGGGGGCACTCCGACGGTCAAGTCAGAGAGCGGCAAGATGGAACATGACCTCTAAGGCAGGTTCCCGAAGGATTCCCGTGCCTAGAGGAGATGTAAACAAAAGAAGTGTGTGGAAGAGAGGAGTTGAAGCCCGGCTTCCTGCGCTAGGTTCACTGAGCTCACACCTGAGAACTTCTTGGGGTCCCCCGGATCGTTCTCTCGATGTTCTCTCCCCTTTTCGACTTACCTTTCCGTCCGCTTTCTCCATCCCTTTTATACCACCAGACCGCCTTCAGTCCACGTCCCCTCCTGGGGGCTCCCCGAGATCTCTGGATCCTCCCCCCTCCTTCTCCTTCAAGCTCGGGAGTTAAGTGGCCGGCACGCCTCGTCCGTCGTGTGTCACGAAAGGGGGAAGACTGGCGAGACCTTGGGCCAAGTGCGGGAGCTCTCCTTTCGGAGCATTGACGATGGGCTTCTGGCCGTTTCAGGCTCCTGCCTGCAAGGATTTCATTCCTCGGTTGCGGGGCCCTGTTTAACTGGTGTAAACAAGGTTTCGCGTATCACTGCAGGCCGTACTGGTGCCCCGTATAGGGGTGCGGCGTGTGCCGGCTCTAGTGGCGACCTCGCGACCCGTGCCTCTGCCTCCCCGAGGCTTTGCTGGGTAGGGCTGACTTCGGCCGAGGTAGACCCGTCAGGGGGTGCCACCTGGCAGAGGAGCATGGGCTACCAGCATCGGTCGAGGTGGACCCCTCTTGGATGGACACCTGGCGGAGTGGCAGAGATGTCTCGACTTCGGCCAAGGTGGACCCGTCTTGGGATGCCACCTGGCGAAGGAGCAGGAGGGCCCGGCTCGACCTCGGCAGAGGTGGACCCATCTTGGGGTGCCACTTGGCGAGGGAGCAAGGGGCCACCAGCTTTGACTGAGGTGGACCCCTCCTGGGAGGACACCTAGCAGAGTGGCAAAGAGGTGCTCGACTTCGGTCGAGGTGGACCTGTCTTGAGGCGCCACCTTGGCGAAGGAGCAGGAGGGCCCTGCTCGACCTCGGCAGAGGTGGACCCGTCTTGGGGTGCCACATGGCGAGGGAGCAAGGGGCCGCCAGCTTCAGCCGAGGTGGACCCCTCCTGGGTGGACACCTGGCGGAGTGGCAAAGAGGTGCTCGACTTCGGTCGAGGTGGACCCGTCTTGGGGCGCCACCTGGCGAAGGAGCAGGATGGCCCGGCTCGATCTCGGCAGAGGTGGACCCGTCTTGGGGTGCCACTTGGCGAGGGAGCAAGGGGCCGCCAACTTCGACCGAGGTGGACCCCTCCTGGGTGGACACCTGTCGTAGTGGCAGGAGGTGCTTGACTTTGGCCGAGGTGGACCCGTCTTGGGACGCCACCTAGCGAAGGAGCAGGAGAGCCCGGCTCGACCTCGGCAGAGGTGGACCCGTCTTGGGGTGCCGCCTGACGAGGGAGCAAGGGGCCGCCAGCTTCGGCCGAGGTGGACCCCTCCTGGGTGGACACCTGGTGGAGTGGCAGAGAGGTGCTCGACTTCGACCGAGGTGGACCTGTCTTGGGGCGCCACCTGGCGAAGGAGTAGGAGGGCCCGGCTCGACCTCGGCAAAGGTGGACCCGTCTTGGGGTGCCACCTAGTGAGGGAGCAAGGGCCGCCAGCTTCGACCGAGGTGGACCCCTCCTGGGTGGACACCTAGCAGAGTGGCAGAGAAGTGTTCAACTTCGATCGAGGTGGACCCAACTTGGGGCGCCACCTGGCGAAGGAGCAGAAGGGCCCGACTCGACCTCGGCAAAGGTGGACCCGTCTTGGGGTGCCACCTGGCGAGGGAGCAAGGGGTCGCCAGCTTTGGCTGAGATGGACCCCTCTTGGGTAGACACCTGGCGGAGTGGCAGAGAGGTGCTCGACTTCAACCGAGGTGGACCCATCTTGGGGCGCCACCTGGCGAAGGAGTAGGAGGGCCCGGCTCGACCTCGGCAGAAGTGGACCCGTCTCGGGGTGCCACCTGGCGAGGGAGCAAGGGGCCGCCTGCTTCGGTCGAGGTGGTCCCCTCCTTGGTGGACACCTGGTGGAGTGGCAGAGAGAGGCTCGACTTCGACCGAGGTGGACTTCTCCTGGGTGGACACCTGGCGAAGAAGCAGGAGGGCCCGGCTCAACCTCGGCAGAAGTGGACCCATCTTGGGGTGCCACCTGGCGAGGGAGCAAGGGGCCGCCAGCTTCGGCCGAGGTGGACCCCTCCTGGGTGGACACTTGACGGAGTGGCAGAGAGAGGCTCAACTTCGGCGAGGTGGACCCCTCTTGGGTGGACACCTGGCGAAGGAGCAAGAGGGCCTGGCTCGACCTCGGCAGAGGTGGACCCATCTTGGGGTGCCACCTGGCGAGGGAGCAGGAGGCCGCCAACTTCGACCAAGGTGGATCCCTCCTGGGTAAACACCTGGCGGAGTGGCAGAATGGTGCTCGATTTGATCGAGGTGGACCCGTCTCGGGGTGCCACCTAGCGAATGAGCAGGAATTTTGAAAGAAAAATCCACGTGGCACCGGCAGCATCCAGCTGGATCTGACACACGTTCCACGTCAGAGGTGTAGCCATATCAGATTGAATGCTTAGTATGTCTCAATTGAGAAAGACCTTAGCCATGGCATTCCTTGTAAGAAGTTACAAGGATTCTTTGTTTGAGACATATTGAGATGGATTGATTAGGGTTGGACAGTTTAACCCTATGCCATCCGGAGCATCAGAAGGATCAAGGAATAAGTTCAGTACTATTTCATATTCGATAGGTTCAAGTTACTCTCTAATTTTTCAACATATCCGGACGTCGGGTGTCATTGCTAGATGGCGACTTTAGCTAGTATTGGAAATGTTCCCGTGCTACCAGCTTAGTGTTTGAACTTGAGGGGTCATACATATTAGGGACTTAAGTAACTAATCAGCAAATCGATTTAGACCTAATTGTAATTGTTACAATTAAGATTTGACCTAATTAATTATAGAATAATTATTAATTAAATTAAATTAGATTTAATTTGATTTTAATTAATCCAAATTATGTTGGGTCAACAGCCTTTTTGAAATAGATTCGATTGGATTTAAATCTGGCTTTTGATTTGAGTGTCAAATCAATTTGAAATTGGACCATGAGTCAAAGCCCAATTAGACTGGGACTCTCTCTCCTCACGCCACATGGTACTCTCCCTCTCTCCTTCCACATGCCACATGGGATGATAGTTGCATGATGTAAGCATGAATGAAGAGTAATGACATAAGCAAACTTAGTCTCCTCTCATTTATTACTTGGACCTTCTTAAGTCTTGTGTTCATACTAGTCTCCTCCCATTTTTTACTTTGTAAACCCTTCATTAATTTCTCATAATCACTAAGGGTGGTGACTTGGAATGAAAAATTGACCTCATTAATGGGAGTGGAGAAGAAGGAAGAAACTCTTCCATGTGAAAAGCCTTAAGAAGGCTTTCATGATAGTGTGAAAGCATTAAAAGAGAGAAGATCCTCTTCTCCTCTTTAAATGTTTTCAGACACACATGCTTTTATGGAATTATTGGATGATGGCCAATATAAGGAGAGGGAGGAGGGTGGCTGGCCAAGCATGAGTGATTGAGGGAGTGCTTGGGTGAGTAAAGAGAAGGGGAGAAGGGAATATCATCCACTTGGGTGCTTTGCTACCAAAGGTCCTCTCTCTCTCCCATTCATTCCTTCTCCTTCTCATAGTCTTTCCTCCAAATATTGAGAGGTTATTTAGATAAGAGGAAGGAGATGAAAGAAGGTCCTAGATCTTGCAAAGGCTAGTTTGCAAGATAGAAGCTAGAGGCCAGTCCAACTGTCGATCGGGACACCTTTTGAAGTAAGCCCGAGTTGCTGAAAGAGAAGAGGGCTGCAATGATCTAGCAGTCCAGTATCCTCTATGACTCAGCTACGATGAGTCCTATGTGGATACTAGCAGAGACAGTACACGTGTGCTGCTAGCAGAGCAGGAGTCCCTTCCACAGGTTCGAGTCGCCCTTGGGATCGCGACTGAGAGCCAAGGATCTTGCTGCAGCCTTTGGTGAACGTCACTAAGGTATGTTTTAAATTATGTATGACATAATTATTATTGCATGATTTCATATTTACATTACTCGAGATGCATCTAAATCCTGGTAAGGACTTATGTTAATTAGATTAACATTTATAGACAAAATAGTTTTATCACTTTTCGCTGCTGCATGCTTTTAAAAAAGTTTTAAAATGCATGTATCGCCCCTCATCAGTAGGAACGGTTTCCTTACAGTGGTATCAGAGCATCCAGGTTGTGTATGCATCTAGTTTAATGTTTTTATGAAATCAGCTTGATTTCCTTCATGTAGTACTCGGATTAAGGTGGATTTGCCATGGCCGTTCGATCATAGGAGAGAAGCATGGTTTAAAGACCATCTCTTCCCATTCTAAGAGGTTCTCCTATGGCATGTAGGGGTGCCGCTACGTCATGACCTTATGAAGAAGAAAGTGAGGAATTTAATGGATTAAAATTGTTTTAATATAAGATCATAACTATGTTTAGATAAGATCTAAAAGAAGTTTGATCTAAAACTTTGAAAAGTTCAAGTGATAATTATGAAATTGTTTCATTTCATTTTGAAAATGTTTCAAATAATGTGATACACTTAATTGGAAATTAAGATGTATAATTAAGATTTAGGATATGATTCTAATCTTAAGTCATGATTCACAAATCATAGGTTGAATGGGTTAGCTAGAATTAGGTCCTTAAATGGGTTAGACCTAGGTTTAGATCAATGGATAAAATAGAGAAAAGACTAATCAAAAGTTGAATTAGGTCTCTCCTCTTTAGATCTCTCTAATAGTTAGTTTAATCTATCCATACATCTAAATGGACTTGATTCATGGCTTCGTGATGAGCCCGAGTCTTTAGGTTAGTTTGATTAAGTATGGTAAACCACTTGGTGTCTAAGGTAAGTTTGACAGTTATGATCAAGGTTCTTTGGGGCTAACTCTTACCTAGCCAACTCATGGTTGGTGTTTAAGACAAGAGGCTTACCTGGCATAACCCATCCCTTGATCCTACTTATCTAGCTAATGTGGTGAATCGGATTAAATTAGACTATCTATTGATTCGAGTTGACCCATGTCAACTAAGGTTAATCAGTCTGACTGATTTATAGGTGCCAATGGACCAAATTGATCTAGAAACCCTCCAAATATTTGGTAGGAGTTTTCTTGATCAAGGTCCATGTCTTCCTCTCAAATGTCATCAAATTGAAATCCTCTAAATTATTAGGTCCATAAAAATACTAGTTATGAGATAGCCTGAATCTTAGCCTCCCATTAAGTTGGATTGGCAATGAGTCCATAGTTGGGTGATCATCGGCAGTTCCAAAGAACGAATGGTCATCAGGCGAGTGGGACTGCCATTCAGCATATGATGGCTCAGTGCGACTATTTTAACACGTGGTCAGGTGGGCCGGCCAAAGTCGAGCTTGATCATGGGTTAGTTAGAAGCATTGAATTTTATCATGTTAATGGTTGGACCTAACCAAGACCTTCAATAGAAGGCCCAAAGGCCAATTGTGAGGACCCCTGGGGCAAAATAATTACTTGGAATTGCTTGGAGAAGCAATTGGTTTTGTACCTACCTTTAGATACATTAGGGTTGGCTGGCCAAAGTCGGGCTCATATGTAGTCTATTGGATCCTGGTACCCGCTAAAGGATAAATGCTATTCTTTGGATTGGAGTGAAGAGGCTACCAATCTGAATAAAATAGTGGGAGAAACCTTTAGACTAAAATCCATGTCTTTAAGAATTTTAAATAATTTATACATTGATAGGTCTTGTTCTCCTTTTTCAGATAATGTCGATCACTTTGTCGCTTCGATCATTATTAGATAATGACAAACTATATAGACCCAACTTCGATAGCTGGTATCAAAAGCTCAGGATAATCCTGGAGCACGAGCAGATCCTTTATGTGATAACGGATCTGGCACCTGAGATCCCAGTCCCCAATACTCGTGGCACTGTCAGGGACACTTACCAGAAGTGGATCTCTGACCGTACCATGGTGCATTGCATAATGTTAGCTGTGATGAACGACGGTTCAGTCACAAGTTCGAGGAGGCCCAGCCAGATGAGATTTTTCAAAAGTTGAAGGAGTCTTTTGGCACTCTAGATGATACGGAGAGATACCGGATCTCTTTTGCCATCTATAACATGCATATGCGTGATGGAGCTTCGGTGACTGATCATGTAATATACATGATTGAGTTATTTGAGCATTTAGGTAAACTCAGATGTCCTTTGCACGAGCAGCTCGGCAAGGATGCGATTCTGAATTCTCTTCTCCTTTCCTACCAGGTCTTTCTTGATAATTTTAGAATGAATAGGCCTGCAGTAAACTATCATGAGATGTTAGGATTATTGCAGACTTATGAGAGAGACCATAACCTCAATAAAGGGTTAGTAAATATGGTGGGAGGTTCTGGAGCAGGATATCGTCACTTTGGGAAAGGGAAGAAGAAGAAAAAGAATAAGAAGGTGCTAAGTGCTAGGCCAAATCAGACTAGGAGGGTGAAGCCTGACAAGAGTAAGGCAGAGTGCTTCTTCTACAAGAAGTCGGGTCATTGGAAGCGGAACTGTTCTTCTTACCTTGCAACTCTGGACCTGAACAGGCAAAGGAAAGGAAAGCAGCAAAGTGTTGCTGGTCAAGGTATTTATATGATAAATCCTTATAGTTTCTCTGTTCATGATACTATTAGCTGGGTATTGAATATCGGAAGTCCTTACCATATTTGCAATTCTTTGCAGGGACTTCAAGTTAGTAGGAGATTCAAAAGCGGTGAAAGGTTTCTGAATGTTGAGAATGGAAGTCGAGCTCCAGTTCTAGCATTGGGAACTGTTTTTTTGTATTTCAAATCTTGTACTGTCATTTTGAATGAATATCATTTTTGTCCTTCCTTTTTAGTAAATATCATTTCTGTAGGCCTATTGGCCAATGATAGTTATGAATTATCAATAAAGAAAGATATTTGCTACATCACTTTGAATAGTTCTAATGTGATGAATGGATAATTAAAAAATGACGTATATGTACCGTCACAGCCTGTTACTGTGTTGTACACTGCTAATAAATGCCCTAGGATAGATAAGGTCAATGATATCTATCTCTGGCATTGTAGGCCAGGTCATATAAACAAGAATAGGATAAATAAGTTGGTGGGAGAAGGTCTCCTAGATCTCACTGAGAGTGAATCCTTGCCGACTTGTGAATCTTGTCTTTTGAAAAAATGACCAAGTCACCTTTTATTGGAAAGGGTGAAAGAGCCAGTGATATTCTAAGTATGGTACATACTGATGTATGTGGACCTATGAATATCAGTTCAAGAGGTGGAAATAGATATTTCATTACATTTACAGATAATCTTTCGAGATACGGTTATGTCTACCTCATGAGACATAAATCTGAGGCATTTGAAATATTCAAACATTACCATAATGAAGTTGAAAAACAAACTGGGAAGTTTATTAAACCCTTTGATCAGATCAAGGTGGTGAATATCTTTTCAGTGAGTTTTTGACTTATCTCGAGGAGAATGGGATTCTTTCTCAATGGACTCCTCCGGGGATGCCTCGTTAAATAGTGTGTCTGAAAGAAGGAATCAAACAATGTTGGACATGGTTTGATCTATGATGGGCTTGGCTGGTCTGCCTAAATCCTTTTGGGGATTTGCTATAGAGTCAGCATCCTACCTCCTGAATAGGGTTCTAAGTAAGTCTGTTGACAAAACACCATATGAAATATGGACTGGATGGAAGCTGACTCTCTCTCACCTTTGGGGTTGGGGGTGTCCGGCTTATGTCAAACATTTGGAGATGAATAAACTAGGACTTAAGTTTGATAGGTGTCTTTTTGTTGGGTATCCTAAAGAATCCAAAGGGTATTATTTCTATCTGCTTGAGAAACAAAAGTTGTTCGTCGGTCTTAGGGCAACCTTTTTAGAAAGGGAGTACCTTGGTGAAGGCACTCAAGCTGCTGAGGTTGAACTTGGGGAAGTTCAACAGATAGAAGAACCTTCTCACTCTAAGACCACTATAGAACCGGATTTGATTAGATTAGATCCAGAGCCCATAGTGCATCCATGAAGAAGATCTGGTAGAGTACCACGTCAACCGGATAGATACTATGGTTTCTTGGTCCAGGACTGTGATCCTATTGAACTCGATGAGAACAACGAGGATCCAATCACCTATATGGATGCAATGACAAGGTCTGATTCTGAGTCATAGCGGGAGCCATGAAATCCAAAATGGTATCCATGGAAATCAACAATGTATGGACATTGGTTGATCCACTTGAAGGGATAAAATCTATTGGGTGCAAATGGATCTTCAAGCGGAAGCGGGGTGCAGATGGGCAGGTGGAGACCTAAAAAGCCCGCTTGGTTGTAAAAGAGTATCGTCAGCGTTATGGTATTGACTATGATGAGACATTTTTTCCTGTGGCAATGCTCAAGTCCATTCTGATAATGCTTGCTTTGGCAGCACATTTAGACTATGAAATCTGGAAAATGGATGTCCGAACAGCTTTCCTAAATGGTGAGCTGGAAGAGGAGGTGTATATGATGCAACCTGAAGGGTTCACATCCATAGATTAGTCTAAAGTATGCAAGCTTCAGAGATCCATATATGGACTCAAACAGGCTTCTCGGAGTTGGAACATGCGCTTTGATAAATGTATCAAGATGTATGGCTTCGTTAGGAACGGAGAGGAACCTTGTATATATAAATGGACAAATGGTTATGTAGTTGTATTTCTTGTTTTATATGGATGACATTCTTTTAATCGGGAATAACATTCCAGCATTACAAGAAATGAAGGTCTGGCTTTCATCTCAATTCTCTATGAAAGACTTGGGTGAAGCCTTATTCATATCGGATATGAAGATCTATAGAGATAGATCTAAGAGGCTTCTGGGATTGTCCCAATCTATGACATAGACACTATGTTGAAGCGGTTCAGCATGGAAAATTTCAAAAGGGGCTATCTTCCGATAGGTCATAGAATTACTCTTTCTAAGAAGGATTGTGCGACAACTCCTGAGGAAAGAGAGCATATGAATAGGATTCTATATGCTTCGACAGTGGATTCTATTATGTATGCTATGCTGTGTACTAGACCAGACATGGCATACTCACTAGAGGTAGTGAGCAGATACCAGTCTAACCTAGGTGAAGCTCATTGGAAAGTTGCTAAGAGCATCCTTAAGTATTTGAGAAATACTAAGGACCAATGGCTTATTTATGGAGATTCTGACTTAAAACTTGTGGGGTACACTGACTCCAGTTTTCAGTCAGATAGAGATGATAGCAAAAGTATGTCTGGTTTTGTGTTTACCCTTAATGGTGGAGCTGTCTACTGGAAACGTTCCAAATAGCATACAGTGGCTGATTTTGTTTGCGAGGCAGAGTACATTGCGGCATCGGATGCAGCAAAGGAGACTGTGTAGTTGCGGAAGTTTCTTGGCGAGCTGAGAGTGGCACCTTCCTTAGATGGTCCTATTCCGGTGTATTATGACAGCACTGGAGCCATAGCTCAAGCCAAAGAGCCAAAATCACATCAGCGGACAAAACATATTCTGCGTCGCTATCACCTTGTCCGGGAGATCATTGAACGAGATGACATCGAGCTTCTGAAGATCGATGGGAAGGAGAACTTGGCCGACCCCTTCACTAAAGTCGATGGAATTCAAGAGTTTGACGACTGTAAATGAAAGATGGGAATTAGATTCTGTTCCGATTGGCTTTAGTCCAGGTGGGAGTTATTGGGAATTATGTCCCAAAGCCAATCATTTAGGTTGTAGATGGTTATGCAACTCATGTATATGTATGTATTATTGAATTGAATAAAAGATTTATTCTAGTTGTTCATCATATGTCATCTTTCTTATTAAACTCTTGTGTGATGATGTCCTTTGAGCTACCTTATATGCGATGTAGAGAGGATATATCGTATAGTTCATAAACTGGTTTGTGACCAAAGGATATGCTATTCAGGATGATGGTGTATCGAGAGTAGGTCGTTGATGTCATGTCTGTTGGTTGTCCTCTTAACCAAGTAGCATAGAGATGCTAGTATGACATCAGGTGTTATGTTTGACACTTTATTGAACATGACTCTCATACGAGATTCTCTTTCTGTCGAAGAGGAGTCTTGCACTAGAATATGGACATGAATTATTCCTTTGACTTGAGATCACTATGGCAGCTTGCAAGCAACTCACTGTGCTTAGGTGCCAGACTACTCGGATTTCAAATTCGGTGACGAAAGGTTACTGGGTACAGTCAAGTACTTATATAAGCGATAGTAGGATCAAGATAGGATTGATCTCTTCAAATGGTTTGGATTGAATGCTTAATATGCCTCATTTGAGAAAGACCTTGGCCAGGGCATTCTTTGTAAGGAGTTACAAGGATTCTTTGTTTGAGACATATTGAGATGGATTGATTAGGGTTGGGCAGTTTAACCCTATGCCATCTGGAGCATCAGGAGGATCAAGGAATAAGTTCAATGCTATTTCATATTCGATAAGTTCAGGTTGCTCTGCAATTTTTCAACATATCCAGATGCCAGGTGTCATTGCTAGATGGCAACGTTGGCTGGTACTAGAAATGTTCCGTGCGACCGGCTTAGTGTTTGAATCTGAGGGGTCACACACATTAGAGGCTTAAGTAACTAATCAGCAAATCGATTTGGACCTAATTATAATTGTTATAATTAAGATTTGACCTAATTAATTATGGATTAATTGTTAATTAAATTAAATTTGATTTTAATTAATCCAAATTATGTTGGGTCAACAACCTTTTCAAAATAGGTTCGATTGGGTTTAAATCTATAATTTAATTTGATTTTAATTAATCCAAATTATATCGGGTCAATAGCCTTTTCGAAATAGGTTCGATTGGGTTTAAATCTAGCTTTTGATTTGAGTATCAAATCAATTTGAAATTGAACCATGAGTCAGAGCCTAGTTGGACTGGAACTCTCTCTCCTCATGCCACATGGCACTCTCCCTCTCTCCTTCCACACATGGGATGATGGTTGCATGATGTAAGTATGAATGAAGAGGAATGACATAAGCAAATTTAGTCTCGTCTCATTTATTACTTGGAACCTTTTTAAGTCTTGTGTTCAGACTAGTCTCCTCCCATTTTTGACTTGGTAAACCCTTCATTAATTTGTCATAATTACTAAGAGTGGTGACTTGGAATGGAAAATTGATCGCATCAATGAGAGTGGAGAAGAAAGAAGAAACTCTTCCATGTGAAAAGGCTTAAGAAGGCTTTCATGATAGTGTGAAAGTATTAAAAGAGAGAAGATCCTCTTCTCCTCTTTAAATGTTTTCACACACACATGCTTTTATGGCATTATTGGATGATGGCCTATATAAGGAGAGGGAGGAGGGTGGCCGGCTAAGCATGAGTGATTGAGGGAGTGCTTGGGTGAGTGAAGAGAATGGGAGAAGGGAATATCATCCACTTGGGTGCTTTGCTACCAAAAGTTTCCTCTCCCTCCCATTCATTCCTTCTCCTTCTCTTAGTATTTCTTCTAAATATTGAGAGGATATTTAGCTAAGAGAAAGGAGAGAAAAGAAGGTCCTAGATCTTGCAAAGGATAGTTTGCAAGATAGAAGCCAGAGGCCGGTCCACCTGTTGATCGGGATACCTTTTGAAGTAAGCCCGAGTTGCTGAAAGAGGAGAGGGCTGCAAGGATCTAGCAGTCCAGTATCCTTTACGACTCAGCTATGGCGAGTCCTGTGTGGATACCAGCAAGGCAGTACTCATGTGCTGCTAGCAGAGCAGGTATCTCTTCCACAAGTTCGAGCCACCCTTGGGATCGCGATTGAGAGCCAGGGATCTTGCTGCAGCTTTTGATGAACATCACTAAGATATATCTTAAAATTATGTATGACATAATTATTATTGCATGATTTCATATTACATTACTCAAGATGCATCTAGATCCTGGTAAGAGCTTGTGTTAATTAAATTAACATTCATAGATAAAATAGTTTTATCACTTTCCACTGCTACATGCTTTTAGAAAAGTTTTAAAATGCATGTATCGCCCCTTACACCGAACGATTTCCTTACACCTTAAGATTTTTGCTAGGTGCGCTTGTGTAGACCTATATTAGTTCATTTAGATGTGGCTTGTGCTTGTTATATGAAAATATATTAATTATGTTATATTTATATATTTCTAGATGCCATTATGATAATTATTATATCTTCAGTTTTCATATCTTTTTTGTTTCTGTCATTGCTGCCTACCATACTGATGCTGTCAATGTAGATATGTACCATGTAGGAGCATTGAGTTAATTACAATTGTATAATATGAGATTCATATATCTTTTCTTATTTGGACATGTAATTTAGATATATTGACAACCTTATTAATTTAGTTTTTTTGGATGTGCCTGTCAACACCATTTGCAAAGGTGTGATCATAAACTGGATTTTTTAGATGGACATCTTGAAAGAGCTCATAGAGTTTTTAATTGATGAAGATAATTATTGGCAAGATTTAATATGCACACTTATAAGTAATCGAATAATTCAACTCGATGATTGTAATGTACATCATAAGATCCCTTTCATACATGTCCATTCTTGGGTCATGAGCTTATAATAGACATGTTGAGTGGCCATCTAGAAAGGGGATATGATCATTTTTGAATGACAAACATAATGTTTGTACAGCTACAATAGCTGCTTATATCACGTGATCTAATGCAATGTGACGGTACATGAATAATTGGCATACTTTCTATACTGCATAGGTCATGGTGTCACTAATAAAGTTATGGCCAAAACTTTCGATACTCAAGGAAGACTATATCACTATATTTTAATAAAGTATTGAAAGTTATATATTTATTGAAGCAAGAATTTATAGTCCAACCTGGTGAGGATGTTGGTGTCCAGCTGTGCATCCATGAAAACAACTTGTTCCATCCTTATTTTTTGGTAAATTTGAAGTTACCTAAGCTTTATGATTAATTTCTATCTTTATAGTTGCTATGTCTAACATCAATAGATTGTATCACGGAATGCTATAAGCGCGGTTGATGGTATGCACATACCTGCCCTCATAAAGAAGAGCAAATAACCTCGCTTTTGAAATTGGAAGGACATTATTTTCTAGAACGTTATGGCTACAATTTCATTTAATCACTCCTTCCTTTTCATTTATACTAGATGGAAGGCTGTCACAGCCAACATGTGGGTTTTTCATTGGTGTGTTGAGTTGAGGGTTTCAATGGGCCAAAAGGTATCCATATTGATGCTATTATTGAGTTTATCTATTTCACTGACTTATGGAAGTCCTTTTTACATTGCTTGTTGTGGTTCAGGAAAATATTACCTTGTTGACTTAGGAAATGCCAACATGAATAAGTTCTTTGCTCCTTATAAGGGCAATAGGTACCACTTAAGTACCTTTAGTAATCCTAGGGCATGACAATATTTCAATTCTCGGGATTTATATAACCATCGACATGCATAATTATGGAATTGTGTAGAGAAGGCCTTTGGTATTTTAAAGAAGCGGTTTAAGATTTTGACGAATCCCATCCCATTTCCTTTCAGGGTTCAAAAGCATATAGTTATGTCTTGTTGCATCATTCATAATTTTATAAGATGCAATCAAGAAAATAATAAATATTTTAATATGTCGTTGTCACCATTGCCTATTGATCAGGATGAGGATGCCTATTGATCAAGATGAGGATGACATTGATCCCCATTTGATTGTTGGGGATGATGAAACATGTAGAGGAGAAGAAATGCACAATTTCATAGCTAATAGGCTATGGGTTTCCATCACTAACGAAGTATGTTCAATTTGACTACTGTATTAAATTTCATGAGTATACTAATTATAGTATAGTTAAATTATCATTATATTAACTGTAGCATACTTTATACTTTTAAGCATAACATCCTTATTTTTTGTAACACATAAATACAGGAAGTCAAGGGCCTGTTTAATGATTAATATTGATGTGTTTGGGGAGATTCTACATGATTTTTAGAGATGTAGAAGAGAGATTTATGAATCATGGCATGAATGTCAGCATGAAGTGTCTGGGTATAACCTTATATTATTTAAAAAGTGTAGGACCAAACTGGAGGCCATTGAAGCATTTGAGAGATATCTACGAGATCCCATTAATCCCTCCTTGGAGCAATATGATGACAGTAAGGTTAAAGGCAAAAACAACCTTGTTGGGATCCCCAAAATTGTTTCATATGTTGGATCACTGCTTGTTGTACTTGTCTTTGTTGTAAGATTTCTTTTTGGTTTTGTAACTGATCATATTTAAAACATTATTTTTATAGACTTTTGGATACTCTGTTCATAGTCTTTTATTTGAAGAATTGCATAACTTACTAATGTAGATATGTGTTACTTGTCCAGTTCCCGTTCATGTAAAGATGTTTAACTTATTGCCACTTCATTTGGTATTATGTTTAACAAGTTGGCAGTCCATTTTTAGCTATGCTTAACTTATTGGTATGCACTACTATGCTATGTTTGACAATGTTGGTAGCCCCATTCTATGTCAGGACATTCAATGTTGGCAGTCCTTACCGTGATATATTTAAATTGTTAGAAGGCTTTATTGGCACTAGTATGTTTGAGAAATGGAAAGCTGATTTCATTAATCTTTACTTTATTTCTTACTAAGATTTTATTATTTTTATTTGATCCATTTTTATAGGGAATATTTTAAGTTTGTGACAATGATGATAGGCTGCCTGTTGATTGAGCATTGTTTGGAGATAAGAGTTGAACTATATAATTAATTTTTTCTCTTGTAGCTACAATGCTTCACTATCATTATCTTTGCGTATCCTGAGCCATATTTTTAGATGTATTTGTCTATTAATTTTTATGGCATCTCTTATGTGCTATGTTTAAACTATTGGCATCCCTTTCTAAGCTATGTTCAAATGCCATGTTGGATCCATTGTCTCTTGGTCCTAGTAAGTTTGGCAAATAGGAAGGTGGTTTTATAAGAGCATGACTTGTTTCCTTACTAAGATTTTACTATTTTATTTGGTCTACTTTTATATGAAACAGTTTAAGTTTGTGGAAATGATGATGGACTACCTCTTGATTGAGCATGGCTTGAAGACAAGAGTTGAACTATATACTTAATTTTTTACTCTTGTAGCCACGATGCTCCACCGGCTTTAACTTCACATATCTTGAGCGACATTTGTATTTCAACTTATCTCATATTTCTAGTATATTTCTTCTACTCCAAGATATCTTTAGATTTTATATGCATTGGCAGCCATGTTGTTAATTTATTATAATAATCATTTTCTTCCTCGATTTTAACTACTTTTTCATTTTGAGCTTTTGTGTTAGGTACATATTTGGTATCCATATTATGTTTGATATTATTTTCATATGATTTTCTTTTGTCAATGATAATGGTCTACCTTATGATTGAGCATAGCTTGGAGACAAGTAGAAAACTATATGTATATATACTTTTTCATATTTGTCGGCAATAATAATTTTACCTACAGGTCCAGTCGGATTGAATTATGATGTTTGGTTGCTAATGTCTTAAAGCTTTCATAATACTTCATAAACAATAATACATATAAAATTCCTTTTAACTTGGCCGAAGTATTTGGAAATGTTAATTTCATCTTTTACATGCACAACGAATGGTGCAGTATCTGAATTCAATATGCTCAAATTGAACGTTTGTGAAATCACCTATATCTAAATCCATGTTAAATGACTATTCCTTTGCAATTTTCTTGTTAAAGGACTTATAGATTAAGATGGCGGTACACTTGTTTTTCTAACCCAAGAGGTTTAAGTTGTTTTAGTTATCTACAAATCATGCATATTCATTATTATATGGTTATTATTTGGCAATACAAGTATATTCACTATCTTTGTGCATCTATAAAAATTTTAAAGCTCTGCAATCATCCATTTTTGCTTCAAATGTTTCAAAAGGCTTTGAGTATGCTTCAAATGTTCGACGACCCCTAAATTTGAATCTATGCTGCACTGTAGTAGGACCTTCATCTCTTCAATTGACATTCCAGAGAGCATGAAACAATAAGTCAATACTTGTACTTGTGAATTATCTTACCTTAAGTATTTATTGCTTGAAGTACCACACAAGAGCTACATTAAATCTTAATATTGTAAATAGTGGTTAGGCAAGCTTTGCTTCAGTCATGCTTGGATAAGGTACATGCTGGATATGGTGTCGTTCAGAGATTGCTTTAAGATGTAGTAGGTATACTTGATATGTAGTCTCTGGACAGAATTAATGTTGAATTGTATGTTTTGTGGATTATTATTTTTTTTTCCATGGAAGTGTTGCTCTTATTTATACTTATATAAAACATTTTAGATCAAATCATTCTAAGAATGTGTCAATGAAGCTGCAGGCAATAGGTTGATCAGACAATTTTTTTTGGTGTTTGCTTGCTTCAGTGTGCTGGAGCTCTATGTGCATTGAGAAGTAGAAGCCATTGTTCTGTTCTATTGTTTCTCCCCATAGAAATAGTGCTACCTCAAAAAATCTCTTTTTAATTTTTGGTATGCTTCCTCACCCTTTCTCTAATGCTAAATATGCATAACAATAGCTTATAGCAAACTTCCATATGATGTTTCATATATCAATGCTGCTGATGGGAGAGTTTTTGAGCCGGATCCGTATCACTTACAAATATATTACTACTGTGGCGTATCAATGAATTGTCTTTGTTCTTGTTCCTATTTATGTGTCCCATACGATGAATACAAAATGAAGGATCCTGATGGGATGTGACTCTCTATTCACAATGATATGCCTTGAGTTGAATGGACCTTGATGAATTTGCTCCTCATGTTGAATTTCATGCTGTTATCATTGTTATGGGCTGCAACTAAACATATCCTCCATATTGTCAAAATGAAGGACTGTTACAAATGCCACATCCATTATCTCCACATATATGCTGCTGTTATGGTGTTTTGGAATGCCTCTAATGCATCTCATGGTTTCTTCTGGTTTGTTTTAGGAAATGTATAATGAGAAAGGGAGTGGCCTGGATAACTTTTCACTGTAAATGTTCCACGAGACCACAGAAGGCTAGTTGTTTATCAGCAAGACAGCAGGAAGTTGACCGAAGACCGGGCCACATTTTTATTTTTTAGCTCATTTACCCAGAGGAGCAGACTCTGCTTTGATGAATCCATGGGCCTCCTGCTAGTAACCATCTCCTAATAACAGAACCCCAAAGGCAAAAACATCAGCCTTCTCTTCAACAATCCCATTCACCATTCATGAAGTACTCTGGTGCCAAATACCTGCTCATGTTTCACAAGCATTCTTCAATTCAGGGAATGTTCCATAAATCTTCATTTGTCCTTTTTACCACAGTGCCTGAGCCCATAGTTTAATGGATTTAATGAATGCTTTTGATAAAGATTTAGTGATGTCAATGTTCAATGTTTAAGGTTTGTTTGAAACATGAGAGCTTTCCCATTCTGTTGTACATCTCATGAACTGCTTGTTCACTGTAAAGACAAGCAATTATTTACCCAAAAGTGCAATCTATTGGGATGATACAGTGTTGGGGCCATTGTTTTGCTTGTCATTCTGTAGCATGAGTTCTTCAACTTTACATGAGCCCATTGTTTTGTTTACATGAGTCATTTGCTTTAATTTATGAATGTTCCACATAGAATCATTCCATCAGTTAAGTTCAACAAGAGTTTTTCAGTCTTGTCACATTTGCTACATTTACACCTAGATGGACGAACAACAATGGCATTGTTAACATGTTGAACGTTCGTGGTGGAGGCACTTTCTTTTTCTTTTCTCAAATATGCTAATTGACTTTGCTTTCAGCACCTTTAGAAATTAAAATGGCATCAATAGCAATATTCCTAACCTGCAAATTTATAACTAATGTAATTCTGGCATGTTCATGACTTGCATACTAGAAAAATTCTCATTGAGAGAGATTCTTTCACCGTTATTACCTGAATTCAGGATGGGGTGAAGTATTTCGATGCCCATTGGCATCCTCTCCTTTATGATATCTGGAGCTTCCTCCAGCTATCTTTGAGTGCCTCCACTGTCATGTCTATCGGGAGGCGAATAGCGCTGCTGACTAAGTACCTCATTTGTTACTCACCATTCGAGTGATTGGTCTAGGAGTCAGGGCGACAGTATCCCGGTGCCTTTTCAGTCTTTTTTTTTTATCTTCTAGGCTGCTTTAGTACCAGAATCGTGTGACCGCCCAACTTTATCAAAAAAAAGAAAAAAATAGAGAGAGAGTATGTACCTTTTCTGGTAGCTTAACAGATGAAAATGGAAAAGTGACATGATCAGGGAAGATGACAAGATTGTGAGTTTCTTCATACTCGGGTTCTTGATCATCAAATCCTCCCTCCACACATATCAAACAAAAGATGCATTTTAATGCAACATACCAATGCAAGTATTATTGTTAACAATAGATAACTTACAAATGTGTAGTAAACAAATAAAAAAATTAGGTACTATACATTGACCAGGAAGAAGAAGTTGGTTGTTGAATATGCTTATTAGATGAATTCAACAATGACTTTTGCTTATGTATTCTGTGCTTCAGGATTTTAATCAAATATACTATGATACCTATATCCATGTATATACGTAAGATGGCAAGATAATTAAACTAGGTTCTCATTAAAAAAAAAATAAATCACTTTTCTTCATAGATTTCTTGAAAATTTTTAAAAAATCTTTTTTATTCCTTATGGAATAGAAGCTTATTTCCATGTCAACTAAACACCAGTTGGAATAATACTTTATTGATTACACTGGAATAAAGGTAGAAAACTAGATTTTTAACCAAACAAAAATATGGAATAACAAGGATGAATAACCAATATCTAGGAATTTATATTCCTATTCCAGAAATAAAGTTTTGGCATCCAAACACTATCTAATGGAAAGCATGTTTACATTTTTAGACCACCCGTCGGCTTCTCATTTTTGCTCATCTTTCAATCCGAGAGATTGGTCTTATCATGTTATTAGAATTTTCTCCTGCTTTTTGTTGGATTTGTGCCCTATAAGTTTCTTCATTCTAAGATGGCCTTCTTTTTATTGCGGATGCTTAAATTTGGTTTAATAAATAGATTTCAGATTTAATATATATATATATGCACATCAAATCATGTATAAACATATATATACGTACATCAATAGGATCTTAAGTGTGTATATGAATATATACATATATACATGTATAAATTATACATCAACATAAATATATACATATACACATTTACATATATAAATATGTGTGCATATTTATGTATATTCATATATATAGCATATAGACGCATACATATATGCCAATATACACAAATACATATATATATATACATACATAAATACATGTATTTACAAACATATATACAAATATGTATACATATATACATAACATATATATATATATATATATATATATAGAGAGAGAGAGAGAGAGAGATTGGATTATACATTGTATGCTAATTCTTTGAAAATGATTTTGATGAATTTAAAATCAATGATGCATTATTTAAATCGAAGATCCAGACTTTTGAACATGATCTACACTATAAAAAATTGATAAAAAATCAAAATTTATTTTTTTTTATAATTTTTAACCTATGCATCAAGTAGGTAAAAATAAATGATATCAATTACATTAGTATAGTAAGAAACATGATAGAGTGTGTAAGTTCATAATCCTATATATATATATATATACATGGTTAGACCTAAATTCATGAGGTTTTAATGATTATTATAATAAAACATAATATCGTGGTATTAAAAATGTCAATACCAGCTTACCTGTTTATTAAGTTAGAGATCACCACAAATTAATCCGATAATATTTTGGCTGCCCTTGATTGTTTGGGATCAACTAGAGCATTCAACATTGATCAGCAATGCATCTCTCACTACTTGGTTAGACCTATATTCATGAGGTTTTAATGATTATTATAATAAAACATAATATCGTGGTATTAAAAATGTCAATACCAATGCTTACCTGTTTATTAAGTTAGAGATCACCACAAATTAATCCGATAATATTTTGGTTGCCCTTGATTGTTTGGGATCAACTAGAGCATGCAACATTGATCAGCAATGCATCTCTCACTACTTGAGGGTATAAAGAGCAGTTGATGTTGCATGAATAGTGCACAAATTTAAACTACATGCCATCCATCTAACATATACCAAAAGAGTGTGAGTTTGATGAGTGGCAATACCAAGATGCCACTCGTCTACTCATATTCTAGAGACTACTCATTTACATATAAGAGTAGGGTTCGGAATTTTGGAGTATTATTAAACATGGTA
This sequence comes from Areca catechu, assembly GCA_021397845.1. Taxonomy (NCBI): domain Eukaryota; kingdom Viridiplantae; phylum Streptophyta; class Magnoliopsida; order Arecales; family Arecaceae; genus Areca; species Areca catechu. The sequence continues at coordinate 147,000,163 of CM038049.1, read as the reverse complement.
AAGGCATAATCATGCCCACCATATGCGAGTAGAGATGTTAACAACTATAGTTGGGCACCCATGAGGGCATGCCCATGCCCATCCAAGGTGTGAGTTATTATATGGTGATAACTATCTTATGTAGTTATCACAACTCTATAAACTCTCTTAATAGGTTTATAATAAAAGGAGAGGAGTGTGTGAGGTTATCAATTCAATCTATTTCTCCTCTTCCACCCACTCTTGAACTCAAGAGATTCTTGGGTTATAGCATAGTGTTTTCATTTCAACCGTTAATGAATTCCCAGCCGTGACTTTGGCTAGGAAGAGAGGAGGGTGGCAGCTGGCAAGGGTGGTGGGGGACAAGGTGGCTACTGAAACGTAGGCAGGGTTGGCAATACCACTATGTACATTGTTGGGTAGAAGAGAGAGAAATGAGAAACCAGAGAAGAGAGGAAAAAATGTGTTACCTTGCAATTTTTTAGTTAAACCAATCTAGAGTCTAAAGTAAATAGATCGTGAGCATTTGAAAATAGAGTGTATAACAATTTTTTTAAAAAAAAAAAATCCCTCAAAGTCATCTATAGAGTAGGTCTCATGTAATCAACAACATATGCCATCATCTAATGTGCTACTCTATTTGCTCATCTATAAATGTATTTCACTTCAAAAAGACTAGAGAGATGATTCCATCCTTAAAAATATCCGTCTTTGAGGATGTTGAATCAGTAAATTAATCTAAGAATAATTAAAGAATCTCCCTCTAAAATAATATGAGATGTCTTCTGATATGGAGATAAATGTTGTCTTAGATTTCTAGATATGATATGCATGTCTCAGTTATTCAACCTTCTTGCCAAGTCAAAGTATCTTTGCCACTGATCTTAGCTAGTAATCCAAGCAATTTTGTCATCGATTTGCATAAGAGATAGAGATTCCATGATCTTCGGAAATGTCCTGTCGAGGACATATATGGCAAGCAGCCAACAACCATTATGTCCCATTAAAATGGAAATTAGTAACATACATTTATTAACATGACAATTCACCCTTATCGAATTACTCTTATTGGATAAGCCTTTTCGGATTACTCTTATTGGATCATCCTTATCAAGTCACGCAGAAATAGTAGATAATGTTAAGCGTATTACTCTCGATGAGGCCCAGATCATGGCCTAGCTCTGTATAACATCCCGGACTCTACCTATAAATAGAGGTCCATAGAGGATCCTAGTTATACAATCAACTTTTTTCATGCTCACTCCTTCCTTTTCTATACTAGAATCCTGACTTGAGCATCAAAAGGTTCCCACTAGAGCCAACTCTAGTTAGGAACTTCTTTTGCAGGTTCTACTACTACTACTTAACATCCATCACCATCTTTCAACAACTTCGGCTTCAAACCAGCTGATTTTGTAGTAATATATTGGCACTAGAAAAGGATTCAAGTCCTCTTTCGAGAAAGAGCAAGAGCTATCACCATGGCTTCACATAGAGCAACTTCGTCCTATCTCTTTAATGTTACCACTTCTAGAGCAACCGAAGTCTCTACTAATGATCAAAGACTAGTGCAATAGTAAGAGGTACCACTACCTCTACCTCAATCGGTCATGGTAGTAAGTACAGAATAGTACACCTCCCTCATCCGATAAGTGCAAACACTCACTGCTATGGTTCAGGCAATGCAGCTGCCTAACCTACACCATAGGAGGTATCCCAGCCTGATCCATCTCAATTCTTGTCCACATAGTCCAGAACAGGAGAGACAAATATAGATAAGCAAATCCAAGAATCCTGGGTAGGCAAGGAGGTAGTCACCTACTCCAGAATCGAGGAAAGAATCTATCCTAGATCAATCTCCATATCGGCATTTCAAGGCATAGCACCATGCAAGATGCAAATGTGGAGCAAAAGTTACAGGAGATGAACTAACAGATCGAGGCATTGCTCAACCAAGCACAGATCTATAATGACAGGCTTAGTTTAAGTACTGACCCACCTTTCAGCACCAGGATCAAGTAGGAGCTAGTCCCTAGTCACTTCAAGATGCCTCAACTAGAAGTTATGATAGCTTAGCTGATTTAGTGGATCACTTAGAGAGTTTTAAAGCTATGATGCTACTCCATTGGGCTACTAACAGAATTTTGTATCGGCTTTTCCTTCAACCCTTAAGAAGGTGACTCGATATTGGTATTCTAGTCTAAAGCTAGGTTCCATCTATTCCTTTGATCAGCTTAGCAGGTCATTTGCAGCCCATTTTATAATCAGCAATCGAAGGTAGTGTCTGGTATTGAGTTCTTTGATAGATATCAAGCAGAGAAAGAAAATGAGCCTCTCTGATCTTATGTGAACCATTTTAATGCGGCCATCCTTAAGGTACACAACCTGAATCAATTGGTCACAATGATTGCTTTGAAAAGCGAGATCTAAAAGTGCACGTTTCTTTTTTAATAGAAAAAAGATATTCATAGGATTTTATAGAATTATTAGCTTGGATAGATAAATATACAAATACTAAAGAAGCCTACAAACTACACGGAACCATGGCCAAAGAGACCACAAAAGGAAAGAAAGAGAAGCCTCTACAAAAGGATAGCCAAAAAACTTGGCATCAATTTAGAACTTCACCCTGATACTGCTGATCTATGACTCTACAATGGAATCTAATAATTATATATATATATATATAAGAGTATTAATTTAATAATTAATTATCTTTATTTATTTAGAATTGATATTTTTATATATCATTGGCAGGAAAGAAGATCATCAATATATAGAACTCGATTTATGAAGTTCAACAGCGTAAACCGAATCCAGATCGGAGTTCATATGAGCCCAAAGTCAATTTTAGAAGGAATTTAGCATGGATTTCAAAGTAGCAGTACTTTTAGAACATCATTTAACTAGCTTACAGCTGGTTCACTGAGGACCGACTCACTGGTCTACAGAGTTCAGGCTAGTCTACGGGCAGCCATGACTATGGTCTACGGTGCAGAACCATGGACTGTGTGGCATATTTCATGCTGAACTCGCGGAGCTGCCGCCCCGGGCCATCGAAAGCTGCTGGAGACCTTCCCTCTATTGAGGGGTGTCGTCCCTCATCAGAAAGATCACCGAAAAAGCTTCCAAAGCACCAGTAGCCCTCCTTCTCTGATCGGCCATCGTCTCCTTCCCATCTTTACCATGATCAACACCACCGAAAAATTCCAAGAACCGCCAGTTCCACCATTGCTCTGCCTTCCATCGCCGCCGCCGATTGCAAGAACCATCATCGTCGGGCTCCTCATCACCGACGAGCCAAACCACCGCCCTTTGCTGATCTCCTTCCCTGTTGCCGAACCCGAGAAGCCACTATAGTCGCCAATCGACGGTTCTTCCCACCCATTGCCTATCTTCTCCAACCTGCTACAATCCACCGAAGCAATCTTCATTACCGTGAAAACACTGTCGGGAGCTGGATGATGTTCGAAAGATTTGGTCGGGAGGACATTTGTGGAGGAGTTTGTTCGCGGACGCAGAGGAGGCTTGTTTGGAATATCGGATCGACGGGTGTGAGGATAAGATCGTTGAATAGAATACCGGTGCAAAGTTATTTAGAAGATTGCGATGCAATGCGAGGCTTTCGGGCGGATCAGGATGGGAAACCAGATACAATTGAAGGGAACTAACGCGGTACTCATGCATTCCCTTATGCCTTTTAAAGAACACCGGTGAAGTAGAGCAGGGGCATTCCTTGATCGAATTCCATCAAGCCTCTTCCTCTGTGCCTTTTAATCCTCGATCCCTTCCACGCACTCCACCAATCCTTCTTCGCCCCACTTCTATCCCGCCATCCATTCCGCTCTCCACTCTTCGCTCCATTCCACATTATTCAGACTTTCCACCCCTCTCCACCTCCCCTTCACTTCTCCGCTACTATTCCACTTCCACACTTCCACCCCATTACAACTCCAGTCTCTAACACAGTCCTACTTCCTCATTCGAGTTGGTGATGTACATGTACATGAAAGACTAGATTTTTTAGTTCTCGGGAGATCGTTGGGATATTTGTAACAGGCGGCTTATTTATTTTGTTTATCTTTTCTACTCTACCTTTTATGGAATAAAGATTCTTTCTTATATTTTGCGTAAACTATTTTGACTAATCTATATTTCAGGAACGGATCATGATCTCTACAAATAGGTTATATCTGAATAGGTGGCGTATGGATCACTTACCAGAGAAGGGGAGTATCGACTTCAAGTAATCTCAAGAAATCTTGAGACTCTTTTCAATTATTATTTAAGCTAGTTAGAGTTAGTTAGAGTTAGTAGAATCTCTTAGTAATTAAATCTTTATTGTTTAATTTGAATTTCAAAATAACTATCCAAAGTCCATGTGGATTCGAACCTGACTTGCACTATCTACATATTACTAAGTTAGTGATTTATTTCTGGTGTGCTACGGCATGCACCAGAATCACCAATCCAAAAGTCCTTAGAGGTCAACGAAGTGCATTACCATCTAGGTGTTTTACCAATTATGCTCCACTAAATGCTCCTAGAACACAAATACTGATAGAAATAAAAGGGCAACTCTCTTGGATGAGGAAAATATGAGCTAGGCCAAAGCACCCTGATCCAAATAAGTATTGTCTCTATCATCATGACCACGACCATGACCATGACATAGAGGACTGCATCTAGCTCCAAGATAAGATCATTTGATAAGGGTGGCTAGATAGGTTCCTTCTATATAGAAGGGAGCAATGTGGAGCTCCACCCATGCCATCATAGGAACCTGAACAATCTTGGTTAAAAATAGCAAATCAACCTATTACTGGCATGATTGATACCATCATTTTGGGCTAGCATGGTCATCAGGGAGTCAAAATTGACCCATTTAAGAGGCAGAAGATTGAAGATGTTATTTTTCAAGGAAGATGCACAGGAAGTTTGTTTCCCATATATAATGATACGGTGGTTATAACTTTAAATATTACCAATTATGATGTACATCATATTTTAGTAGATAATAAAAGTTCAGTAAATATATTATATTATGCTACATTCTCTAAAATGGATATCTCCTCGAAAAAACTAGCAAGGTTGGATTTACTAATTATAAGATTTTCTAAAGAAGCAATACTCATTGGAGGGGTCATTACCTTGACAATTATAGAAGGACAAGCACCTCGATAGTCCATGATACAAGTCAACTTTTTGGTCATCAATATTTTATCAACATATAATGCCATCCTCAAGCAACCAGGCTTAAATGCACTTCGGGCCATAGTATCAGCTGATGCTAAAATTTTCAACAAGGCAAGGGCCCGGCATAGTCCAAAAAGACCAAGGTTTAGTGCAACAATGCTACATAGCTCCCTTACAAGAAGCAAGATAAACTTGAGTATTCTCTGTTGAAGGATTAGACACTCAAGATGATTTCATTAAGAAGCATGGAGAACCTTAAGAGAACTTAGTTGAAGTCCTCTTAGAAGATGAAAACAAGGAGCATATAGTCAAGATCGGATCAAGTTTGGATGACTTAATCAAAATAACCTCATTACCTTTTTGCAAGAAAATGCTAATATTTTCACCTAGTCACCGACTGACATGCTAGAACTCGATCTGGAAGTAATGGTGCATCTATTGAATACAAACCCGATATACCAATCCATCAAATAAAAGGTTAGAAGTTTTGCCCCAAGTGGCAAAGGGAGATCGTTGAAGAGGTAGATAAATTGATCGATGCCAAATTTATCAAGGAGGTGGCATATCTCAATTGGCTTGCAAGTGTTTTTATAGTAAAAAGGGTAAAAGAAAAGTGAAAAATTTATATAGATTTCAATGACTTAAACAAGGCTTGCCTAAAGGACAACTATCCACTTTCTCGGATTGACTAGTTGGTGGATGCAACCATGGCCATGAGCTCCTCACTTTTATGGATACCTTTTTAGGTTACAACTAGATCCAAATAGTGGTTGAGGACGAGGAGAAGATGGTTTTTATTACTTGCCGAGATCTTTTTTGTTATAGGGTCATATCCTTTTGCTTGAAGAATATAGGTGTAACCTATCAATGATTGGTCAACAAGATTTTTAAATATCGGATCAGATGAAATATGAAATTATATGTGGATGATATGCTAATTAAAAGTCTTACCTTGCTAGACCATATTGATGGTCTTAAGGAGACCTTCGCCACCCTTTGCCAGTAGTAGATGAAGCTGAACCCAGCTAAATGCACCTTCAAAGTCATTTGAAGAAAATTCTCAGGTTCATGATCTCCTGCTGAGAAATTGAACCTAATTCTAAGATCCAAGCTGTGTGAGATTAATCCACCAAGGTCCATAGAGAAAGTTTAATATCTAATAGGTAAAGTTGCCACCCTAAATCGGTTTGTTTCAAGGTCGTCCAAGTAGTATCTTCTTTTTTCAAGACTTTAAAGTGGCCAAAAGATATTTAGTGCATCAAGGAATGTCAAGAAGTAATTAAAGAATTGAAGAACTACTTTGGCTCTCCACCACTTCTTAACAAAGTTGATCCAAGTGAAGAATTGTACTTATATTTGGTAGTTTTACGTACTACCATAAGCTTAGTTCTTGTACGAGAGGAAAATCTAAAAACCAATTTATTATATCAATAAGACTCTTCACGATATAGAAACTAGGTATACAAGGTCGGAAAAGTTGATTTATGCACTTGTTACTTTGACCAGAAAGCTTCAACTTTATTTCCAGGTCCACACGATTATACTTCTTACTGATCAACCCTTGAAGCCGATGTTGTATCGGCCTGATACATCGAGGCAGATAGCCAAGTGGGTGATTGATCTTATGGAGTTTGATATCAAATTCTAGCCATGAACTTTCATATAAAATCACAAGTGTTGGCAGGCTTCATTTTGGAATGCACCATCCTAGAGGGAGGGTTAGTAAAAGACCAGAAAAATCAGAGTCCTAAAGGTCAGTAGACAATATTTGTGGATGGGTCTTCGAACTCAATTAGCTTTAGAGCAGGGCTGATCCTTGTCAGCCTAGAAGGAAGTATCATCAAACATGCCCTATGTTTTGAATTTTCCACCATAAATAATGAAGCCATGTATGAAGCCCTTACCACTGGAATTAAAATAATAAAAGAATTGGAAATGTAGAGCTTGAAGATCTACAATGATTCATAGCTAGTGGTCGGGTATGTTCGGGATGAATATGAAGCCTAAAAGGAGAATATAAAAAGATATTTATAGAAGATAAGAAACTTACTCCTAGTCTGCAAGAGTTTTGATATATAATAGGTAACCTGATCATGAAACTCTTGAACTGACTTATTATCCAAATTGGTGACTTCTGCACCATCCAAACTTCATAAAAAAACCTTCTTTGAGTTTAAAAAAGTTTGTTGTTGAAGATCCAACCCTGATTTGCAAGTCAGTGTTAAATCCAGGTGGATTGATCCCTAAGTTCAATATCTTATAGAAGGCATACTCCTAGCCAATTATAAGCAAGCTTGGAAGATAAGGTATCAGGCCTCTCATTATGTCATTACAAAGATAAATTATATAAACAATCATTCTTCCTATCTCTTCTCAAATGTTTGCGTCCATTCGAGACTGATTATGCATTACAAGAGGTGAAAGAGGGATCTATGGAAATCACTTAGGGAAGGTCTTTGACCTATAAGATATTGCGACAAGGATACTACTAGCTAACCATGTAGTAGGATGCAATTGATTTTATGAGAAAATATGATCAGTGTTAGCAAAATGCTAGTATCCAACATTGGCCGACCATACCACTAGCTTTCATTGCCACACCTTGGCCCTTTGTGCAGTGAAAAATGGGCATTCTTGGTCCATTTCCTCAAGCATTGGACAGGCACAAGTTTTTGCTGGTTATAATTGATTACTTTACCAAAAGGATGGAAACAGAGTCATTGGGCTGTATCATTGAGGCAAAGATAAAAAACTTTATTTGGAAGTCCATTATATATCGATTCGATCTCTCAATGCTCATTATAGATAATGGTTATCAATTTAGTGGCACACAATTTGTCAAATTTTGCCAAGAGTTGGGCATGGCATATATTTTTTCACATTAGTAGGTTACCCTCAAGCTAATAAGGAGGCCGAGGTAACTAATCAAATGCTTTTGCAGGGCTTGAAAGAAAGGCTAGATTATGCCAAGAGACTATGGGCTAATAAGCTTCATTATATACTTTGAACGTATTGAACCCTACAACAAATCCCCATAAAAGAGATTCCCTTGAATGTCGCATTCAAAATGAATGTAGTTATTCTGCTCGAGATCAAGATTCCTTTATAGTGAATGAGAAGTTTTGATGAACAAAGCAATTTAGAAGGGCTTCGATTGAACTTAGACTTACTTGAGAAAATCTATAAACTAGCCGATATAAGGATGGTAACTTGCCGACATAAGGTTGCAAAGTACTACAACTCCTGTATCAAAAGAAAACTATTTAGGATTGGCGACCTAATGTTGTACTGAGCTGAAGTGTCCCAGACAAGCAACAAAGAAAGCTATCCCACAACTATGAGGGCCCTATCAACTAGATGGAGTCTTTCGACCTGGCACTTACTGGTTGAAGTAGCTCGATGGGATACCACTATCACGGCTATGGAACTCTGAAAATTTACTGATATATCATCAATAATGTAATGATTGACTTTTAATAAAATATTATTTACTCTTTTGTTGACTAGTTTTGTAAAAAATGTAGTTGTATCCTTCTATAAATCTAAGGTTGAATACCTTGGTAATAAAGAAGCAAAGGCAAAGCCTTGAAGGCCCTTTCTTCCTAAGACAAATCAAGCAGACAAAAACCTTGGTTGACTGAGAAGTAAGGGATTAACTCTAGGATGATCCTTAAAGGGCTAACCTCTTAAGGATTCCTGGCCTCTAAAATAATTTAGGCTAAAGATCTTGACTGATCAATAAGCAGGGGCTGAATTTCAAGGAATCTTGAAGGCCCTTCATTCAAAAAATAAAATGATCTAAAGAAAACCTTAATTAGGTTAGGAAGAGTGGGCCGACCTTAAAGGACCTTGGATCCCTCATGATAATTCTAAGGTAGAAAACCTTAGCAACCAAGAAGCAAAGGCAAACACTCAAAGGCCCTTCATCTGAAAGATGAACTAAGTCAATGAAAAACTTGTTTAGGTCGAGAAGCATAGGCTAACCTTAAAGGATCATCAAAGTCCTCATGATAATTCTAAGGTCGAAGACCTTGACAACCAAGAGATAAGGGTAGACCCTTGAAGGCCTTTCATCCCTAAGACAAACTGAGCTGACGAAAGCCTTGGTTGACCGAGAAGTAAGGGATTAACTCTAAAATGGCCCTCAGATGACTAACCCCTTGAGGACCCTTTCAAGCCTTCCAAAACTTCTAAGGTCCAAAGACCTCTACCGATCAAGAAGTAGGGGCTAATCTTCAAGGATCTTTGAAGGCCCTTCATTCGAAAGACGAATTGAGCCAATGAAAATCATGATCGAATCAAGAAGTATGAGCTAACCTTAAAGATCCCTCAGAGCCAAATAAATATAATCATGATTAGTGCTAACGAATCCGATGCACCTATCTAGTAGACCGAGAGGATTAGGTCTCAAGCATCGAAAGTATCAACCTAAATCTATCTTTTCAACCATTGCTCTAAGTCAGACAGTTGCAAGGGTCGGTCTAAATGAGAGACTCCTATGTTAGCATAACATTTTAAGTTATCAAAGTAGTTTGGTTATCTTAAAAATGAATTGCAAAAGTCAATTTTAAAAGGTTTGAATCATGGAATAATTTAATTTCAAGCAAAATATTAGAATTTTTGAAAAGAAGAGTATCTTATTGATATTCAAAAATGTTAGTTGGACTGATTACATAAGCTGCTTCAATAAATAGCTGAACTGATTTGCACAAAAAAAAGAAAGAAAGAGGGTAATTCAGTCCTCGGGGGTAGGAGTGGCCTTATTTTGGGGGACATCCTTGGTAGTTGCAGTTGGTACAAAATCAATACCGGCAACTTCAAGATTTGCCATGATTGCTTTCTTCATACTCGGACTCATCCTTGTCCAAAAAGATAGATTCAACGAGAAAGTGCTTGGTGACCCTCTTCTGGCACTCAACCTGGCCAATGATGAAAGATTCCATGGCATATTATACCTTCATATCAATGCATTCCTTGAAGACCTTGAATGCCTCCATTGTGAGCTAATCCACCTTGATGACTTCCACCTTAATGCTTTTGCTATTTCGGTGCGTCTATCTTTGGCCTCCCATATTTTTTTTCCTTTCTGCAAAGATTCTTATTTCATTGCCATCAAGTGTCGCATGTAGATACTTTATCTTGGCAGCCTCTTTAGCTCGAGCTTCCTCCTTTTGAGAGGCCTCTATGGCATATGATAAGATCCTTTTATTAGCTTCCAAAGCATCTTTTTATGCTACTTCGGCTTTTTCAGTCATCTTAGCAAGCTCAGACTTGGCGTCCCTAGCGAAGTCCATAAGAGCACTCAAGTGATGACTGTTGCTGCCTGGATCGTCGTGGCCCGTAGCTGCTGATGGTGTCGGGTGGCTGCATCCATCTGCCGGGGATGCCTCTGGTGACTCGTGACCTGCAAGACAGCCAGCGTCAGTGACCCGGGCCGGGAGTTCCGGTGGGGGCACTCCGACGGTCAAGTCAGTAACGATCCAGGAAAATAGATCCTCGTGGTCGAGCCCCTCGGGATGAGCTCCACGCTAGGAGGAATGAGTGGAGTGTATGAGAGTATGAGTGAGCTGGAAGATGTGGTGGCTGAGGTGGTCTTTCCCTCCTCTTTGTCCTCTCCCCCTTCTCCTCTTTCTCTTTGTGGTGGATGTGTCGTTAGAAAATTGGGTGCTCTCTCGTGTGTTGAGAATGCCGTTCTTGCCTCCTAGGAAAAAATGAGTGTTACCTCCTCTTTGCTTATTCTAGCTGGGTCCTCTACTGTGGCTTGCCTTGGGGTTCTCCCATGTTGTCAGACGGGTATGACGGGATATCGTGCCATGAACGGTATGCCTTTTTTATTGGGTATCTGGGGAAGCTTCCACAAGCCTCTGACATTCCTTCAATTTGCCCTTCTTGGAAGCCTGGCAGGGCCTCTACTGTTGTGCCGCTGCTCTCAGGAATTGCGCTCCTTGGTGGGATCTTTTCCCCGATCGTACAACAAGTCGGTAGGGGGCATAGTCCCCTGATGTGAGCTCCCTTTCTTCTTGGTGTGAATGGCAACCGTGGGCATTAATGGTGATGTGGCGGGTGCTATCGTACGGTCCTCGGAGGGGGCCGCCACTGTCATCGGATGGAAGGTACTGCTTCCTTGACGGTTGATGTCTTGATTTGCGTTGGGGGTTGAGCTGGAAAGATGGGGCCCTCTCGCAGGGGGCCCGCCTTGCGGTGGCTTGGTTGCGGAGAGGAGCCGAGCTCAGCACCAGGCCAGAGGGGCCCAGCTTTGATCGAGCTCGGGCTGGCTGAGGTGGCTGAGGGGCGCCCAGGCCATGGGACCCGTCCTCGAAGGGGTCCCACATGGCGGAGGAGGCTTGAGCTCGACTCCGGACCATGGAGCCCGATCTCGGGCTCGAAAGGTCTGCCTCTGGTGGGGTTTGAGCTTGGCTCCGACTGAGGTGCCCTGACCTGGCGGGTACCGACCTGGCGGAGGACGAAGCCCGGCTTCGAGGGGAGGCCCCGTTGGCATCGAGGAGCTCAGCCCGGTGAAGGGGCCGATAGTGGGGATCCGGTGTGGCATCAATGAAGGCTCCACGTCAGGCTTCTTGCTCCACGTCAGCGATCCAGTCACATCAATGACCAAGCTACAAAAAGAAAGGATAGTTTCATGGAGACAAAAATAAGTAAATCAAAAGATATGGAGAGTAATACATACTCGAGTGAAAGCATTTATTGCATCCCTCTTTTAGGATGCAAAGCCTAACTCTCCGACCTTCTTGGCATTGATGGAGAGCAAAAAAATAGGAAACCTATCATAGGTGACCCTCCAGTCCTCCAAGGCAGAGTCAAAGGGATGGAAGGAGAAAACAGTTAGTCCCTACTTGGCCGAAGTAGGGATGAATCTTAAGCTGATGCCACAGCTCGAGGGGACTTTAAGGACCCTCCTACTTAGAGGGCAAGGAACAAAGAATGGTGCCAAATCACCACCCTAGGGAGAGCAGTGCAAACTCGGCACCCTAGGGAGAGCAGTGCAAACTAGGCTAGCGAGGACCATCTTGGTGCTTGAATGAATAAGCAAGTCAGGGGCCTCGACATGAGTGCACTTTATTTGATCCTTTGTGGTCCCCATAGCTTTCCTCTTCTGGGTTGCCTTTTTCAACTTTTTTACTTCTTTAGGCCTTATTTCTACATTGAACTAAGGTAAGTTAGCAAAGTAGGAGTAAAAGGTAGGAGAGAATGGAGAAGACCGATGCTCACCTCGAGGTTCTACTTGGTTGATTCCAACATTATAAAGTATCTGATCAGATAAAAGTTTTTTAGTTCAAGGACCTTGAAGTTGTACATAGTTTTATATCTTCGACTCTCCACGTCATCCATTGATGAGCCCTAACCTTCCCTAAACAATTTTGAAATAAAGAAAAAATACTCCTTCCAGCCATGGACAAAGGAAGGACCACCTCTGATTAGCGAGCAAACCCCTACTTTTTTAAGGACAAGATGTACCACCACCCGTCATTGGTAGCTCAGCCCCAGCTAAAAAATATGTGGTTATAAAGCTACAAATAAAATGCCAAGAGTTTGGGACGAACAAACTCGAAGACATGTCAAAAAAAGAAAAAAGATGAATAAAAAGGGATAGAGAGGAAGTCTTAGGCTGGCATAGAAGCACTTTTCATAAAGGCTAAGTCAACTTTGAGGGGGATTGTAGATCTGGCACTTCGGGCCAGGTGCTTCTAGCCAAAACTTGAAGGAGACCTAGAACTAAAGTAGAATCATGTCCAAATTTGACTCTCCTATTTCTAATTGGAAGCATCAGGGAGTGAAGGGGACCTCTAATTCCTAGCCTCCACTCTCCGAGAGATTATAGTCAAAAGACCAACTCCCTACTATATCATGTGACTTCCTCATTTTTAAAAGCCAAAAGAAGAGAGGAGAGCAAAGTAAAAAAAGGATGAAAAGGCTATAGATAAACGGAAAAAAAAAAAAAAGATTATAGTGAAAAGAAAACTAAAAGTTAGGGCGATCGATGAAACAAGAAGACTTGGAAGAGCTCGCCAAAGAAGTTGTTGAAAATTTTGGTTGCTCGCCGGAGAGTTTGTGCTAGTGTAGTACTATGGAACCCAGGAAAATTAGTAAGAATTAGGCTAAAAGTGACTATTCCCCTTTTCATAAGAGCTGGTGATGAGGTAGTTGAAGTATTTATTTAGCCTAGGCCCTTAGATGATTGACATGTAGCAACTTTTATTGGTTCAGCCCGTTTTGTATAGTTGGCATGTTGATTGAGAATCTCCAGAGCAGAGGTAATGATACAATGGTTTGAAATGTCCCATCCATTTGCTAACACAAGGCTTTCCCTTGACCACTGAATTAGAATTCATGATGCCTGAACGAATGATCATTAATCACAATGCTTCAAAGTTTGGAACCAATGCAAGAAGTATATCTTTTGTCAAAGAGAAGAAAAAAAGAGAAGTCGAAATTTTAGTTGGCCGATCCTTAGTTCTAATCGAGCCAACCTTAAATTATTTAGAAGCTCTTAAGTGCTTGTGTTTAAACCATTTTATTATGAAGTTGGTTGGTTAGTTTTTTTGCCTTGAATTCAATGACTTAACCCAACCTAATTTAAGGATCCTAGCCCCTAAGAGAAATGGCATGATATGCAAGAATTTTTTAATAAAAATATTAATGGTAAGTATGGTAAATTACAAGTCAGGTCAACTAAAATCCTAGACCAATTTTTACAAAAAACTAGAAAGAGAAGAAAATTAAATACAAGACTTTTTAAGTTTCAATTGCAAGATCGACTTTGAAAAAAAGATTCTCTAGCAATTGTTGGTGCAGTAACGCTAACCATAACAAGATCGAAGTAGTAGGAGTGGAAAGTTTTAGGAGATTGATATTTATTTTGAAGAAGAGTTTCTTGATCAAAGCCTTGCATTTCTCAAAGCCAACCTTATAAGCCATCTAGGTGATCTTCGCAAAATGGAGAACTGCTTTTTTCTCCATTAGTCTAGCTTTTTCTTCAGCCACTTGGATCTCAGCTTCCCTTAGAGAGAGTTTGCTTCAAAGATCCTCCCCAGTCAGCATCTCTTTGCAGATCTAGTCTTCTAAGAACTTAACTTTCTTCTTGGCGGCTTGAAGCTTGATGGTAAGTAGGTTTATCTCTCAATTAGTAAACTCTTGGATGTCAACCACTCAAGCTCTTTCTGAGATATATTTTTTCTTTGCCAGTTTTAACATCCCTTTTAGATGCTCAATTTTGGCAGCCATAGACTCTGTCAAGGCCCTCTCATCCCCTCCTCGGATTCTCTCTTCTAGTCATCCAATCTTCTTTTTAGCACCCCTAGGTGCTAATTTGCCTGCATCCAACTCTTTTGTAAGTATGTTCATAACCAACATTTTTCGATTAAGTGAAGACTCCAGCAAATTGATCATCTCCTAGGCAGTGTAAAGTTTGCTTTAAAGCCGAGTAATTTCTTCAGTGATACTATACTTTATTTCTTCAATAGCCATCCTTGCTTTTTTGGCTCTCTTGGTAGATTCAGCTCGAGCTTCATTGACTCGAGCCTTTTCTAGGAAAATTCTCCTTTCGACCTCTCTTAATACCAATTTTAGACACCTTACTTCCATGATTACTTTGACATGGGCCCATCTTGCCTCGAAAGCTCTCTTTTTTGCTTTCGAAAGCTCTCTTTTTTGCTTCCAAGACTGTGTTTTTAGCCTCAAGAGCTGCTTTTCTTGTTGTTTTAGCCTTGCAGCTATTCTCAGCGATCTTTGTTATAATAACTTCAATTCAAGAAGGTTTGTCAAGTGCTGGCCTAGCTAGGAAGTCACAAAACTCAAATTAGTCCAATGAGAGCAATGATAAAGGTAAAAGAGTAGGGAAGGTAAACTTACCCAAATATATGATATCAATGCATTTGCCTCAAGAATATTAGGTGCCAGTGTTTTGGCATCAACAAGGAGAGGAATCCATAGACAAAATCATGTACAACCTTCGGATCTTCAAGTATAGAATCAATGGGGTGAACAGAAGGGATGCTCACCTACAATGGAGGGGTCAGGTCCAAGTCAATCACATTTGTACAAAGGGATAACCCAAAAGACCATTCTTTCAAGATGGCAGGCACCAACAAGTGATTGCTCAAGATTTGGGCACAAGGATGTTTTGGTTGAGCTGTACTATTACCGGGCACCCTCTTCTTTTCTTTCATTTGCTTTGTGATGTCCTCTGGTTTCATTTTTTTGCTCTTTAAAAACAAACTTGGGCTTTCTAAGAAATCATAGGAAATTGCCTCTTAACTAGAAAAAGCTACTAGAAATCACTTTTTTGGCCAAAGGATACTTCATAAAAGCAGCATGAAAAATATAATAAAAGAGAGGTGCTGATAAAGCCAAAATACTCCTATTTGTAGAGATTGCAAATAATAAAAATAAAATGATGCATTAATTAGTTCGGCTGTTGGGTGCCTGGCACGTGGCATCATTTATTATCGCATCACTGCTTATAGGCAAGATGTGATGCTTCATCTTGATAGGATATGAGTAACATAATTTTCAATGAATCTAGAAGTCTTCTCTACTCTCTTCATCCATTCCAATGTAGGATCATACTTGAGAGTGGGGATAGGGGGAACTGATGTGGAGGTAAATTCTATCTTGGATTTTTGGATGTGATATATATGATTTAGTTATTTGACCTTACTTGCCGACTCGAAGTATTTTTGCTATCAATCTTGGCTAGTAATCTAGATAATTTTCCATTGGATTGCACGTGGAATAGAGATCCTATGATTTTCAAAAACATCTTGTTGAGATCATATATGGCAAGTAGCAACCGTCGGGTCCCATTAAAATAAAAAATCAGTAATAAACATCTATAAACAAGACAATTCATCCTAATCAAATTACACTTATCGAATCAGCCTTATCAAATTACTCTCATGACCATATTAGATTATTCTTATCAAGTCATTCTTATCAAATCACATAGAAATAGTGGATAGCATTAAGCATGTTACTCTTAATGAGATCTAAATAACATCCTAACTTCATATGACATCTCGGTCTCTACCTATAATTAGAGGCTTATAGGGGATCCCAAGTATGCAGTCAACTTTCTCGTACTCACTCCTTCCTTTTCTATTGGAGAATCTAATTGTAGCATTGAAGGGTCACCACCGAAGCCAACTTCGGTCAAGGATATTTTTTTTTTTTTTTTTTGTAGATTCTGCCGCTGCTACTCAGCACCCACCACCATCTTTCAGCAACTCTAGAGTCAAGCCAGATTCCACAGCAATACACAATGATCACAAGAAAATGAAAAATAAAAGCTTAGTACATTCATCAATCCCCTAGTCAAATACAGCTGGCTCAGGAATCTATGAACACCTACCAATTAGGATACATAATTTTAAATGAATGCATATTCAACTCATCAGCAGCTCAATTTTTAGAGATGACTGCCAGTTTTATATGAAAGCATTTAGTTTATCAACTATTAAAACTTTCTTAAGATGACCACCATTTGCAGGATCTTTACATGTTCAGAACCATGCAATGACTCGTGCACTAAAAGCAAGCCACAAAAATAAGAAGAACAAAATTGTGAGATAAGATAGACGGAGACCTGTGAAAGTTGTACCCCA
Source organism: Areca catechu (assembly GCA_021397845.1). NCBI lineage: Eukaryota > Viridiplantae > Streptophyta > Magnoliopsida > Arecales > Arecaceae > Areca > Areca catechu. Next base: position 146,983,370 of record CM038049.1, on the reverse strand, counting down.
AAATGACAAAATCTCTATGATATTTTCCCAAGCAAATTTCTGGTTGAATATTTCCCACTTACAAAAAAAAAAGGGAAGCTGCAGAACCTATTCTGGAGAGGCGTGATGCTAATAGCACATGCTGCATAACATACAGCAAGCCTGTGCGTCGGGAAAAAATATGAACAAATTGGGATTTGCTATCTGCAAGTCTGGTTTCATTGGAAAATGTTGCAGACTCGGAGATACGGGTTGTCAAAGTTTATATATTTGTTCCAGTAATGCTTGTACTTGTTGATGGCAAGATCCAGCCACGGCTTATAATTCCCATCATAGTGAATGACAGCTGCCTTCTCAATCACTGAGGGACTGATAAGAGGATTGTAACCCAGACCGAGAACATGCCAACTCCAGTCAAGTGTATATGTCAGTCCATAAAATGTTACAAGACCTGCAGGCAGTGTCCCAAGCTTCCACAGATTTCGCACTTTGCCCTATAATTAAAAAAGGAAACTTCTTGATTATTGGAGATACCTTATAAACAAATCCAGCAGAAGTGATATCAAAAGTAAGGAAAAGAGAAACATTCCACAAGAAGAAAGCAGTGATGCACAGCTGACTGCTTCAAAATACAAGTTTAAACAGATCTTATAGACCTACACATTAGGATGTAAATTTGTGGATTGGCTTCAATAATTTGCTAGTTAATGTGTGAGATCTCATGTGGAGAACTCTGGGGTACAATAAAGACCATCTTGGATCACACAGAAAGTAAAAAAAAAGAAAGTCTACAATTTAAAACTCAACAATATAATCATCAGGTATACAACAAAGGTGACCAACACTGCATGGAAGAAATATGTGGAAATTTAATCTGCACATTTTCAAGCCAATAGAATGAACAATAAACATATTCTAAATTTATGCTTCATATGCATCTTCGCATATTCCAAATTCATGATATCAATGTTCAATCAGTTCGATATTTTAGTTGATACCACATCAAATGTGATGTTTTCCTTCTTAATGTGCAATCATACTTCATTTTGTCAACGTAAACTTGCTTTCAAATTATAAATTAAAACTATAGATAGTAAAGTAACTCAGCAACTTGAAATATCTTAAATTTCAGAAAACAAGAAAAGGCAGCCATAGAAAACTGATAATTATGCCTAGAAGTAAAGGACTTGAGGAATGATATCATACATAAAATTGGAAGAAAAAAAAAAGGCTCCTTACCAAGTCTTGCCAATAGTGATATATTCCTGTAATATTTTGTTTTTTCCATTCTTTCAAGTCAAAGATGTTCATTCCAAATGCCCATCCACATCCTTTTGGGTCAAATGTATCAGAGATCATTGGGTCTGAGAAGTTGAGATATTTATCAAACCGATCAAAGTTTTCTTTGCAAGTCTCTACAGCACCATTCACCTTCCCTTTCATATTTATAGACCAAAGTGGTGTCAGATCCTTTTGTACAACGACATCATCATCAAGAAGCAGTATCTTATCCAGCTTTGGGTATATTTCTGGCATGTAGAACCTTAGATGATTGAGCATAGACAAGAATTTGGGGTTCTTGTACTTAAGATTTTGTTCCCAGCAGAAACTGCAGATGGATGATCTCTAGCAAAGTAGTATTGTTCAAGATTCTCGGAATTAATTTGGTGAAGAACCGCACAGTAAGATGAATTCAGCCACTTGAATTCATCAATGTTCTCTACATGTATTGATGCATCTAAAGGAGGATGGGCAATGAACCACATTTTCATAGCTGCAAAGTTCAGCCTATCCGTGACAATGTGAAAGACATGTTCCTCTGGTTCCTTGACATGTGATATGGTAGAGTTGACTACAACTGCAGTGGCAATTACATTATCAGAGAAGATTGCATAATGGTAGAGGGATGGATCTTCAAGTTTTGCTTTATCTGCTAATTCATTGTGAATATGATCATGTAAGAAGTAATCATTAGTGAGTTGTAAAGGAAGGCAGTGCAGGGGTTTAGGGATTGTCTTTGTAGCGAACTGGATCAAGAACTGGCTTTTCTTCCGTTGTGCAATTACTGATTCCTCTGAGGTCTGTATCATGGCTCGTAATTTTGTTGCCACTGTAGAACAATCATATAACTGCTCTTTTGCTAATGACAGAACATGAGCCATGGCTTTAGCATGTTTAAGAGCACTGTATAATCGGAGCAAAATTGATTGTCACATCAGAGTTGGATTTACAAATGGAATAATATCATATAAAACAAGTTGAGAGATGAAATACCTTTGTTGCAATTCAGCATCCGAGTTTGCTTCTTTAATAGCCTTTTGATTTTCTTTGATATGCTTCATCAAATTTTCAGCAAGATAAAGATTTTTCTTTGAACTAGCAATGCTAGCATATACTGTAGCCATTATGATCTGATCTTTCATCAGTTTCAAAGTGGAATCTTGGCGATGGTTTTGATGTTCTCTCCTCCATATGCTGTGCAGTCCCCTGAGTGTGTTGTTGAAATGCTTTGACCATTCCATGGCTGCTATTTGCATCTGTAATTCAGCATCTTCGCTTAGTTGAATCATCTCTTTAGTTCCTTTTATCTTCCATTTTTGATGCAGTTGCTGCAGCAAAAGAAACATGACATACCTGAACAACTTTGCAGAAATTTACATCAAAATTTAGAAAATAAAAGAAAATAACCAAACATAATAGCTTTTTTGAGCTAATTGAGTAAGCTTGTTGATGTTGATCAGCAGAAGACTTGTCTCGTGACTCCAACCAAGTGTGGTTTAAATGACCATTCTAGCTTCTCAAAGTTGAACTGTATTAGCAAAGTTTTTCCTTTCTATCTTCCAATGTCTTTCAGAGTTTGTCCTAATCTAAGAGATGTTTTTATATTCAGAACTCTCTCAAACTCAACAAGTTCAGAATAAACCATTCTTGCCTTAAGAAGTTCAAATTTGTTTCTTTCAAACACAACATGCTAAGTCAGAAAGAGTACCAGTCCACCCTCTGGATTTGCATGGGTTTCCTCATTAGAATTCTTCCACTTCCACGAATCAGATAAGTCCTTTGAGTTCACTTTATGCATTTTAAGAGCACCAGAAGCATCTGCATATGTAGCAGTCATCTCAACATCCTGCACAAAAAGTTGTGTCATAAAGACATGGAGGTAGGTATACTTGCATGAATAGGATATATTTTGGCTTCACTAATTTGTTATGGGAGCAGCACAATTGAACAATCAATATGGTGATCATTTTTCTTGTTGGCCAACATTGAGACTCATACCAAAAATGACTATTAAGGATCATAAAACTAACTTCAGAGTATCATGCTCTGTAATAAATAAAAAATGAAGCAGCCAGTCCAGATGGGAAAACAATTTTTAAGTTAAAAGAAAATTATCTGCATGAATTATGCAGTAACTCTGTTTTCTGAAAACTTCACTAGTGACAAAGTCCAGTATAAACGATGTAGGGATTCATTGATAACTGTCAGAGCCATCCATAGATTCTCATATTGCCAACTACAAACAATTTAGGAGATTAAAAGCTACTTATTTGATCTTTTATGAAGTCGAATACTAGCTAGTTGTGGCAGTAGCCAACTATCTTTCCACACCTTTTTCATCACAGATCTCTTCAACTTGCTCAGATAGATATGCCCTTAGTCAGTTCTTAAGTTTTAATAATTTTGTCTAGCCGATTCTCAACCAACTTAATATATCTTCTAAAGCAATCTGATGCTTCTAACTCACAGGCAACCACATAGATGTGACCAAAACATGAAGAATCACATGCCTTGCCCTTACATTCATTGGACCATGGATGCTGAAGTATACTAATTGCAATACAATTTCAGTCCTAGTTCCTTTACCAATTGATTTTTTAGTTGTTTTTCAAACGAGACAATGTTCATAGATGGGAAACAAGTGAGCCTAAGAGGCCCTCTCAAGCTAGTTTATTCATTCTATCCTGCCCAATGTCACCTAATCTAGCATGTGAAGTATTGGCATCAACATTTACATTACTCAAGGACGTAATTAATGAAAAACAACCATAATAAACTTCTACAAATAGACTGTAGTCAATATCCAATACCATAAAACCATCCAGTAAATGACCAGAACCATAACAAAATTGTTCCCAAAAATACATCAACAATACTACCATAGAATTTTAAACCATAACCTAGTCCTAGAAGGACTAATATAGAGACCAGTTCTATCAAATTTCAAATGCAAGTAGGACCATCATGTAGGAATGAAGTGTGGCCACCTTGCAACTAAAACTTGCAGGTGCCAATTCCCTTAACTTCAACTCCAAAGTTGTTTCCCTGATATATCCATCTTGTGCAGGGTTGGATTCGGAAGCAGTTCACAAAAGCCTCTTGGTCTCTTTCTACCTGATTCGTGGCTCTTGAGTCTGCTTTGGTTCAATGCATTCACGAGCAAAGTCACTCAACATGCCACAACTATAGCAATTCATCTTGGTCTTTGTCCTTCTTACCAACATGCTTACACCTATTTCATTGTTGGGTATTGGCCTTCTTGGATGCTTGTCCAGTCTCCTTTCCCTCTATGAAAAGTTTTCACTTCTCTAGCACTTGAAGCCTGAAGCCAAATGTGAGTTGGATTTAGCAACGTACACTCATCTAGAAGACTTAGTTGCCTCTAAGCACTCATCTTCCAGCACTAAAGGAAGTGCTGTGTCATTGAAGAGAATAACAAGGTACACCATACCATCCTGAATCAGACGGTATGGGGTGTACCTTATGGTTTCAGTGCCATATCTAGACATTTCTTTGAGTAGAAAACATATTTTTCATAGCACATTGAAATTTCACTATTTTCCAAAAAATATTAAATAACAATAAGCAAAGATAATAATAAATGCAGCATCCCTATTATGGTTTTGCATTTTTCTGAATTAAAATAAAATATCTAGATTTTTTTAGTTAAGTATTGAATTACCTTAAAAAATTAAAATTAGTTAATTAAGTAAAAAATTATAGGAATTTAGTGCTACATATAGTTAATTACCTAAATATTAGTTAATGTAAAAAAGTTTGATATATGTTCAATTCACTTGTAGGAATGGATTCATTTAGGAGGAAGGAGTCGAAGCATGACATCAGTTGGAATTGCGGTATCATGCTCTCAGGTCAACATTGCTACAAGTGCAAGTGATGTGGCACCAAGTTTAGAAAAAGTGGGGTAACCAAGGTGAAGCAGCATCTTGTTATTGGTTACCTTGATGTGTCGATGTACTGAACATATCCCCAAGAGGTCCAACAATTGATGAAGAAGCACTTAACTAATTTCGAAGTAGCAAAGGAGAAGGCAGCCTAAAAGAGAGTGGAGGTGGATTGTTGAGTAGCAAAACTACCTTCCTACCATTCTAAGGTGTTAGAGGGTGGCTCCATTTCAAATGACAAAGAGGAAAAGATCATGGCTGCCATCCAAGTGAGATTGGATGACTAGTGACATCAGGAGGAGGTGGCCAAGCATAGGGCTCGGTTTGGGCCCTCAAAATATGATTCAAGCACTTGTTCTACGATGGACAAAGCAAAGTTATAGTTTAGGAGGGCCTCATTAATTAGGGAGGCCATCAACAGAGATGGGACAAGCATGGCATCAATGCTGGAAGTGTTTGGTAGCAGGGGCTGCAAGTAGTCCTCCAAAGAGATACCACAAAGTTGTGAGGTAGCAGGGAATTGATACCATACTAGTAAAGGATAAGAAGAAAGATGTCTGAAGAATCATCACATCCTGGTTCTACTTCAACCACATTCCAACAAATGCAACAAGCAACACATACTATTGATCTACCATTGCCTTGATACAGAGAGCACAGGACAATGTGTGGATCCTCCAGGATCGAAGGATATCTATGGTGAGCTCCTTGCTAGCAACAAGGAGCTTGAAAATTGGATAGAATTATATCAGAGCAAATGTGGCATCTATGAACTAACAATGATGTATGATGGGTGGATGTATCCTAATAAACAAAGCATCATCAACTTCCTGGCTTATTATGACATGAAGACATTCTACAAGTCAATCAATACTTTTGATAAGGTGCACAGTGCATGGTACATTCTAAAATTGATGGAGGACATGATAGATCACATGAGAGAGCAAAATACTGTACAGGTGATCACTGATAATGGGCCATGGTGTAATGCTACTAGTGAGTTGTTGATGGAAAGGCAACCCCACATTTTCTGGACACCATGTGCTACACACTACTTTGACCTCATGCTGATGGACATCAAAAAGATTCACAGGATCAAACAAGTTGTGGAGATAAACTGGTCCATCACCAGGTTTATCTACAATCACACGAGTCCTAGCTCTAATGAGGAAGTTCATTACGGGAGCATTATTAAGGCTAGGTATTACATATTCTGCAACTAATTATATTGCAGTTGATAGCCTTCTTGAGAGGAAGGCAGGCTTGTACCAAATGCTTGTCAATGCCAAGTGGCGAGAGAGTAGATATGTGAGGGCTACTACTAAGGGAAGCCATGTGGAGGGCTTGGTGGCAAGCCAAGAGTTCTATATGTGGGCCAAGAGGGTTGTGAGGGCTATCAAGCCTTTATATGCCTAAGCCTTGCTTTGAGAGATGGACCATGAGAGATACCCGCAAATGGGCTTCCTTGATCACATGATTATGGTTGCCAAGGTAAGTAGATTCCAGCAAATGCCTGCAAGTACATAGACATTATTGAGCAAATGTGAGACTACCCATTTGGGTACGGACCTGCATCTAGCATGTAAGAATACATATAAATTTTTTTTTTCATTGTCTATTCTTCTAGTTGGTTATATCGACTAAAACAATTGCAAATTGTATTGGCTGCTTATGACTTGAACCCAAAGTTCTAATATTGTGTCCCTAATATGGTAATGAATGATTAAATTTTGTCCACCCTACATAGTGTGATATATAAGAAGCCTAATCTAAATGTTGTAGTGTAGTGTCTTAAGGAGATTAGTTAATTTACATGGGGTATGTCTATAATTATTACTAATTTATTCAACATATTATAACATCATGTACCATATCTTTTGTCCATAGATAAAACTATTTAGAGAAGGTTTCCAAAGCTTCAGTGAATGAGAAGCAATGCTCAATAAGGGCAATATCATGCAAGACTTTACATCCCTGTGGGACATGGGTGTTTTGGCCATCCCATCCCATTCCTGTAAGACAATGGGATTGGGATGAGATCGGGACTTTGAAACATATCCATGCAGAGAGAAAAGAAGAAAGAGGGAAAAAAAAAGGAGGCTGAAATTAAAAAAATGAAAGAAAAGAGAAAGAAAATTGAAAGAAAGAAAGAAAGAAAGAGAAAAAAAGAAAGAAAAGGAGAAGAAAGGAAAGAGAAAGAAGAAGAAAAAGAAGAAAAAAATAAAGAAAGGGATAAGAAAAAAAATGAAAAAGGAAATGAAAGGAAAGAAAGAAAGATTGGAAAGAAGAGGAAAGAGATAGAGGATATCTACCAGGATGCATGACTAGGACAGCTATCGAAACATAACAGCAAGGCATCCCATTCCATAAAGATACTAGGATATATCTCCATCCAACCTGATTTAAAAACTTGGTATCATGATAAATCTAAATCTGTGTATATTACGCATGAAAAATAGCTACATATTGATAGATTGATATTTTATAATCAGCATTTTATATGCAATTTTGTTCAATGCTTTTACAGCTGAGTAGTGGTTTCATTTCAAGGGGTCAGTCCAAAATCTTAGGCAGCTTGCTATCTTGGGCTTTTTTATCCATTTTTGTTTAATATGTCCATGAATCATCTAAAGAGTTAATGGACAATAACACACTTTCTCAAGAATTAAAAATTTGATACATATGTCATTATAGATTAACTCCTAAATTGATACATATGTCATTATAGATTAACTCCTAAAAACTGATGCATTGAATGGATCGCTTTCCTTTTGGGTAACGAGTCTCGAGTCTACAATGTAGAAACACTGGAATGAGAGTGCAAGTGATTGTTAGAGAACAACGGTATTAAGCATGACCAAACGAGAAATCACTTGGATATCTGCTTACTCATCAGTGATATTCTTGATGATGTAGTTGTATGAGTAGTTCTTAGACCTGCGGTGCCTCGGTTGCTCACAGTAGAGTTGCTGTAGTTTGACAATACATAAACAAAGTCTCTAGCCATTCGGATCCTTGCGGTGTTTATTGACTATAGTAGGTTCGTTGTAGAAGTAAAGTATACACTTATAGGGGATCTATTTACCTTAGTAGTTGAAAAGTAATCTAATACGATTTAAAAGGCTAAGTCTTTAAGACTATGGCTACAATAATGTGATAAGATGGAAAGGAGTTTCCATGAGATTCATAATCGGACTCAAGCTAATTAAGTATTGCATATGATGGATGCTTAGGATTTAATGGGTTTCTATGACCTGCATATTGTCAGGACTCTCAAATAGAAAATCTCGATCACATGATAACTATATTTAGGGATTTTGATTTTTCTATTTTGTTAGGTTGCCACTACATGCTGCTAGGTATCATTGGTGAATTGTGAGAACTCATTAAGATCATTTTCGGATTAATGATCTTTGTTAGGATGAGTTGAAATTATTCCAGGCTATCAAAAAGCAAGGATCGCTGAACCGGTACCGGGGGCCGTATCGGTCAGCAGACGGTATAGTACGGTCCATACTATACCGTACCGATACAATACCGGTAATAAAAAATGAAGGAAAAGTCTTTCTCCCCCTTCTCAAGCAAAAATCACTGAACCAAAGCTGAACCAGACCTGAACCGAGCCAAACGAGCCCGAACCGGAGTGTATCGAGCGGTACGCATCGGGACGATACCGTACCGCACCGGTACGGAAATATATATTTTTTATTTTTTTAACGGTCTGGGAGCTGGACCGTTTTATATGGCTGAACCGTACAGTTTCATATGGCTGAACCATATCGGCTCTTGGCCGATATGGTACGGAACGCCCCGTACTAGACGGTACAGGACGGTTCCGGGTTCCCTGTCAAAAAGGCTTTCGATGATACTATGACAGAGATCATAGTATATCTTACTACCAAACAAAATAGAATATATGGGATCACACACAAAAAAAGCTAGACATGATCAATAAATTAGATCTTGATCAAATTATCAATTAGATTGATGATTTGGATTAATATGTAAAGGTTATATATTTAGTAACTGCTAATTGTTAGCAAAAAGACTTAATTACAAGTATTGCAATGCAATTGGACTTAATTAAATTATGGATCAAATCCTAATTGAATTAAATCAAATTTAATATAATTAGGCTTGACCTAATTTGAGGCTAATAGATTTTATAATCCAAGTAGGACTTGGATTTCAGTCTTAATCAGATTAGGATTGGCAGTTTTCGAAATAGGTTCAAATCGGATTCAAAATGGGTTCGAATCGGATTTGAAATGAACCCAAATCAAAATCCAATAAGACTAGGAAGCCTAAGTCCCAGTTAACTAGGACTCCCTCTTCTCTTGTTGCACAGAAGAGAAGAGGGGGCACTAAAGTAGCGCTCCTTTCTTTCTTGCATGCATGAAAAGAAGAGGTGCAAGTTGGCGCCTCCCCATTCTTTCAGAGACTCTTCCAAATAAATATTAACTCTAATCTAATTTGAATTATATTCAAATCCATATTAGAATTTGGATTTATCTGGATTTTTGGGGCATGGACTCTTTGTTTTGTGAGTGGGGTTTTAAGAAGGGGAAAAGGGTTGACACAGATTTTCATCTCAATTCCTCTTGTCGCCATCTATCATCTAGTGCCCCTTCTTCCCTTCTTCCTTCCTTCCACATGTCTAAGAGAGAGAAAGAGAGAATTAGAGTGAAGAGAAAAGGAGGAAGAAAAAGGTTTCTTCCATCCTAGGCATTCCCCTTGCCTTCTCCCTTGAATCAGCACGAAAGGTATTTGCACAGGGTTCTTCTTGATCTTCTTCTTCTACTTCTAAAAGAGGAGGATTAGATCTAACTTCAAGAAGCAAGATCTGAAAGGTACCAGCACACATGCGATCTCAGTGCTTCGATCAGCTTCTTCTCTATGTGGACACCTGTGGAGGCCAGGCGCTTACACGGCTACAAAACAAATCCAGGACATCTACAGGATCCAATCCAACGAAGAAGGAATGGCTACTTAGGTAAGTGATTCAATTACTTTTTCCTTCAGTTTATGATTTCAACTCTCATATAGAATTTATCTTCAGTTTGTAAACTAGATCCTTAAGTGATTTTATGATTAAATCATGCATGCTAGAGAGTAAATTTTTTTAATCTACGTCCGCTGCTAAATTAGTATAATCTAAAAATTTTGCATGCAATAAATCACCTAATCCAACAAGGATCACCCCCATAATCAGCTAGCATTTTAGCCAGCGAGGCCAAGATGGATGCATAGAATATAACATCCCACGCTCACATCCAACATATTAGGCAAAGGGATCGGTAGGGGGTGGATCATCACATGATTCCATGCTAGAGACATCCTCCCAGCACTTTGATTGAGAGATGCTCAAACGAAACCACCTTCCTACTCAGTCTAGTCAATCAGGAAGGCATAGTCAATCCTTGTAGTATAGCCAAGCAGAGTGGGCAAGACAGGAAAGAAATTAGTTGGGAAGAAAGGCAAAGGCAAGGCCATTAGATAGAGTGAAGAAAGAGTTAGATTCAAATACCAAGAAGCACTTACAGTCACATGGGAGCAGGTCACATGGGAGCAGCAGCAATGATGCATCCAGTGGACAAGGAGGATGTCAACCACCACGTATGGCCAACATATAGCCCTAGGGTGGTCTTCAATTCACTCACACCGTGAAGGATAGGGACCACAATGCATGATTGAGATACAGCGAGGATACAATTACATACAAATATAGGGTCCTCCAGGTCATGATGAATATAAGGCTAATGCAAATGACATAGCATATGGAGTAGGATCCTCTGACATGTCACATTTGGAACTATACAAGATCCTATGGATATGATGGCAACTACTTTTCTTATGGATATGGTGGTTTAGACACGTTATTCTCTGATGGCTACCATTCCTACACAGCCTAAAGCATCTTATGTGTTGGAATTTGCTGCCATCATATTCAGATGGATTGCTCCACAACCACAAGTATCGAGTAGATGACTCCTCCAAAAGTGATAGTCACCCAAAACATGTATAGAGAGTCAGAGACTATCTAGGCTATGTACATTATGGCAGCCTCAAGAGCTCACAAGACAGAGAGAACATATGAATAAAGGATTGGGCCAAGCCTCCTTGCATATGAAGATGACCTTAACATCTACGAGAGATATCGCCACTCCACAAGATTTTGGATGTTCGTATGTATTTAAATTAACTTTCTATTTTGTATTTTATTGATTTTCTTTATGAATGTAATGATTTATATAATTTAACCATATTTATCATTGAAATTATAGTCATTTTATAAACAAAAAACATGCAAAAATAGAAACAATGCATTAATGAATATCAAAACACCTCAAAAAAATTAATTAATATCAAAATCATGTAGAATCTTCATAAAATATCATTAAATATCAAAAAACTCATAAATATCATTGTATATCAAAAAAAATTGGAAAAATAAAAAATTGTGTACTAGTTTAGAACTAACTCGCTAAGCTATGCCAAGTGTCGGTACATACCAAACACAGTACATCAATACCATTTTGGTATTGTGCCAAATTGGTAGCTAACTAGTATGGAGATAGGAACTGGTTCAACCTACCTTGGATGAGATTGTCTTTTAGCGTCATATTAACTTTCATGTGCTCCCAGCTGCCAAGTAGAGATCACAGCTTGGACTTGCTACTTATTAGTTAAGGTGTGACCAATTGCTTTTAGTTTTCTTATCATGTTTGACATCTCCACAAGATGCCACCTCATTTTCTAATTTTGGCACTTATTGTAGATGTAAACACTATAGTGAGTCTACTAAATTTGGTGGTAGAAGTATTTTCAAAAAATGTTTCAAGGCATCCTTTATCTCTTGAGCAATACGATACTCCTTAAACTCACACATGAGATCGTCTTGCATGCTGCTCAACAACTCAATGTGAGCTATCCTATTTGTTTTTTGCAAGACTTGATTGTCCCTCTTGTGTTGAGCAAAAGCACTTTGCTTAAGCTTAGCCATGGTGTGGTCAAGGATCTCTGGTATATCTTGTTCTTCAAGATAAATTGATGCGGAACTAATATGCATGCAATTTTTTTTATATGTTTTATATGTGGGGTTGGGTGATTAATTCCCGAATTTCAGATTAAAATAAGTTATAGGGAATTTTATATGAATTTTAGAAGATCAGCATGCAGATTAGGACCTAGAAAAGTAGAAAAGAAGGATCGCCGGGGCTGAGAAGCCTCGGTTAGGGCAAGTTCTCCTACAATAAAACTACTGGAGGTAGAGGGGTGTACCTGACAATGTCTGTGAAGATCGCAGCAAAAGGGTCTCTCGTTCCTCGACGGATGCGGCCTGGAAAATCGAGCCAAAGACCCGCGGATACCCGGCTTTCTGCTCGGTGATCCGATTGAGGCTTGGCTGGAGTCGTTGGATTCGTAGGAACTCGGGGACCTGCAAACGACCTGTCAGGGGTTAGAAAACTCACAAAGGAACAAGAAATCAAAGGAAAAACAGCAAGGGAAGGCTTCTTTTGGAGTGGGCGTCCAGGGATCTGAGATGCTTGTTGGTAGCAGGAAGATGATTGCAGCACTGGGAAGAAGAACTCTCGCAAACCCCTTTATGCACACAGCAGGGTATCACACAACTCAATAGAAGAACTCAAGGTTTTCATTCATCAAAAATTCCCTCATACAAGAGGCTAGGGTCCCTTAAATAGACCCTTAACCTTGGGCTCCAAGTAAGGGTACATAAGTCTTTACATAAGAATCCTTTTCCTTCTCAAACCCTAGCTAGAAAATAAGGAAATATTAGGTAGAAAAATTCCTAAAAAATTTTCTTGACTTGGTCAAGACTCCAAGGACGCCTAGGGGGGCGTGTTGGGCTTCTAGGAGCAGCAAAAGGCCGGCCCAAAGGGGCTTGGGTGCATGGGTTTGGGCCTCTGGAAGCTGGGGTGGCCTGGTAGCCAGGTAGCAGGAATATTCCCTGGTATCTTGCTTCTTAGGGGCCTGGGCTTGGCACCTGGGCTTGATTTCTTTGGGCTAGGATGCAGATGGACCTCTGGAATCATGGATGACCTTATCTATAAATATACTTTGGCATCTGGAAGGGAATCTGGGCATCTGGAGGGCATCTGCAAGAAATCAGGGTTTTCTGAATTTTCCTCCTGGGGTCTTCAAATCTTCAAGCTGGGTTGGACTTGTGCTATACTTCCATGTCTTCAATCTGATTGGACTTGGTCTTTACTTGTATGATGTGATCTTGAGTCTTCAATATGGTTGAATAGGACTCAAAAAAAAAAATAAAATAAAATTAGCTCGACATGAGCTGACTAACACTGGACTGAACTAGCTCAACATGAGCTAAATAATTACAAGACTTAAATGAAACAACTCAGCTGGACTAAGCTTTATTACAGTGGACTCGAATGTTATTTAAGTGATCCACAGAGGGTTGAGAAGCCTCTGCCTTATTCTAGTGCCTTTGGTGTCCGCACCAATTCTCCCGGGATGGGAGGAACTCGACCCTGTCGAGTGAAGATCAGATTGGCTCACATATCTCTCAAGAAGGTCTGGGTTGAGGCGTTGCAAGTCTTCTCGAGAAATCCACGAATCGTCCGACTCTGGCCGGCCTTGCCATCGGACTAGGAAGCGTTGATAACCGCGGCCCCGGGTCGTAATGGCTTGATCATCCAGGATACGCTCGATCCGTTCTCCTCTCTCAGGCCAATTAATTGGTGGACACTCTGGGTAAGGATCACTCTCAATAGAAGGGATAGGCCCAAAAGCCTCACTGGGTATCATTGCCGGTTCCTTGTACTCAACCAGGTCTGTAATATTGAAGGTAGAACTGATGCCCATATCCGAAGGCAAGTCTAGCACATAGGCATTTGATCCAACCTTCTTTAATACTTTAAAAGGTCCGGCTCCCCGAGCATGAAGCTTCTTAACAGTCCCAGGTGGGAACCGTTCAGGCCTAAGCCTAATCATGACAGAATCCCCTACATCAAATTCTTTGATCCTTCTTCGGGAATTAACCAAATTTTTATAAGTTTCATTGCTTAAGTTTATCTTTTGGTTAATGTCTTTATGCAAGTCTCTAATATGCTGTGCAAATGACTCTGCAGACTCTGAGACTCGTGCATGAATAGGTAAAGGAATCAAATCAATGGGGCGATTAGGCTTGTACCCATGGACTATCTCAAAAGGGCTCTTACCCGTTGTCCTATTTACTGAACTGTTGTAGGCAAACTCTGCTCTAGGTAATAACAAATCCCATGTTCCAACATGTTCACCTACCAAGCATCTAAGGAGGTTTCCTAAACTTCGGTTCACTACTTCAGTTTGGCCATCTGTTTGAGGGTGGTAGGCTGTAGAAAACTTAAGCTTGGTCCCTAATAGGTGCCATAAGGTCTTCCAGAAATAACTAGTGAACCTAACATCCCTATCAGATATAATGGTCTTGGGTAGGCCATGGAGTTTGACCACATGATCTAAGAAGAGTTTGGCTATCCTAGACGCGTCAAAGGTTTGGGAACAGGGAATAAAGTGAGCCATCTTAGAGAACCTATCGACCACTACAAAGATTGAGTCATGTTTCTTTTGGGTCTTAGGTAATCCTAGCACGAAATCCATACTTAGGTCCTGCCAAGGGCGATCAGGCACTGGTAAAGGTGTGTAAAGACCAGTGTTTTGCTTTTGCTGTTTGGCAACAGCACAAGTTCGACATCTGGCTACAATCCGTGCAACGTGCCTTTTCAATCCTGGCCAAAAGAACTGGTCCTCTATTGCTAAGATCGTCTTATTTCTACCGAAATGACCAGCTAAACCTCCAGCATGTATTTCCCAGATTAGGAATTCTCTAAGGGAAGTTTTGGGTATACAGAGTCGATTATTCTGGAAAAGGTAACCATCCTGAAGGGTATAATCACTATGGGTATTGGATGGTCCTAGCCTGAGGGTCTGGTAAATGCCTCCAAAGTCTGGGCAGGTTTCATATTCATCCTTTAACCTATCAAACCCTATGACTTGGGTGCTAACTGATCCCAATAGTAAAGACCTACGGCTCAGGGCATCTGCTACCTTATTTTCAGTACCGGCACGGTGCTTCAGGACGAAAGTGTAGGCCTGAATGTACTCAATCCATTTACCATGCCGTGGGTTCAGTTTCTTTTGGGAGTTCAGGAATCGGAGTGCCTCATGGTCAGAAAATAAAACAAACTCCTGCGGGAGTAAATAATGTCTCCAATATCTAAGGGCCTGGACTACCGCATAAAATTCCTTGTCATAGGTAGAGTACTTAAGTTTAGCCTCATTCAGCTTTTCACTGAAGAAGGCTACAGGGTGGTTCTCTTGACTTAGTACCCCACCTATTCCTACTCCCGAGGCATCACAAGCGACCTCAAACACCTTAGTAAAGTCAGGTAATCTAAGGATGGGTGCATGGGTCATCTTATCCTTCAGCTCTAGGAAGGCCTTATCAGCTGCTTTGGTCCACTCAAATGTACCCTTCCTAATGCAATCGGTGATAGGTGCGACGATTGTGCTAAAACCCCTAATAAATCTCCTGTAAAAGGTTGCTAGGCCATGGAAACTACGTACATCATGGACATTAGAGGGTGTAGGCCATTCAACAATCGCCCTAACCTTTTCAGGATCTGCAGAAACTCCCTCAGGGGTGACAACAAAACCTAGGAAGATGACCCTATGTGTCATGAAATCACACTTCTTAAAGTTGGCATAGAGGTTATTCTCCCTAAGGGTTTGGCATACCAGTCTTAGATGACTAAGGTGGTCCTTCTTGGTTCTGCTATAAATCAGAATATCGTCAAAGTAGACCACAACAAATTTTCCGGTAAACTCTCTCAGGACCTGGGTCATAATCCTCATAAAGGTACTTGGTGCATTGGAAAGTCCAAAGGGCATTACAACCCACTCAAACAGGCCATCCTTAGTTTTGAAAGCAGTTTTCCACTCATCCCCAGGTCTAATTCTCACCTGATGATAGCCGCTCTTAAGGTCTATCTTGGAGAAAATTCTGGCTCCGGCCATCATGTCTAACATATCATCCAACCGAGGGATGGGAAACCTATATTTCACAGTTATTTTGTTGATAGCTCTACTATCTATACACATCCTCCAGGTACCATCCTTCTTAGGGGTCAGTAGAGCAGGGACTGCACATGGACTCAGGCTCTCCCTAATGAAACCCTTCCTAAGTAATTCTCCCACTTGTCTCTGTAATTCTTGATGCTCACTGGGATTCAGTCTATAGTGAGGAAGGTTTGGTAAAGTGGCTCCTGGAACTAAGTCTATTGCATGCTGGATGTTCCTAAGGGGTGGCAATTGATCAGGTAAATCCTCAGGGAAGACATCCTCGAATTCTTTCAGAGTTTCAACAATTTCTTTAGGGTGTTCCTTTTGGGTTGGCTCTAATATTTCTTTGGAGGTCAAGATCCAAACAGGGTTACCATCAACAATCTCCTGTTCTAACTCCCTAGCCTTAATCAGGTTAACTCCAGGTTTCTTGTCCTTAAGGCTACTAGAACTCCTCTTAACTGGGTCCCTAGGGGGAGCTGGATTGATAACAAACTTATTCCCATGGTAGTTGAAGGTACAAATATTGGTTCGACCATACAAGGTTGCATCATGATCAAATAGCCAAGGTCGACCTAAAATCATACTACTTACTTCCATGGGGATAACATCACACCAAATCTTTTCCTCATAGGTCTGCAATCTAAGTAAGATTTGGCACCTAACTTGAATTTGGATGGAGGTGGAATCTACCCAAGAAACTTTGTACGGGCTAGGATGAGGAACTGTGGTCAATCCTAAAGATTTAACTGTCTTGGCAGAGATGGCATTGACACAACTCCCACTATCTATGATGATCTTAAGAACCTTATCCCCTATCTTAACAAAAGTCTGTAGGATGCTAGTCCTACGCCAATCTTCCTTAACTGGGGTTTGGGCTAGGATGCACCTAACCACTCCTAATTGGTTCTCAAACTCAGGTTCTTCCTCCTCACCTTCGTACTCCTCTATTAATTGATTATCAGCCTCATAAACTTCTCCCTCAGGTTCGACTACAGACTCAGGCTCTTCTTCCTGTAATTCACCTAGATGTAAAGCACTAACTGGACATTGATTCATAAAGTGGCCTGGATTATGACATCTAAAACAGGTCTTCTGGGGAGTGTAACCCTTATTAGCTTCTAGAGATTTTCCTCGATCATCCTTGCGGGCCAAAGAATTACTAGGCTGGGGTCGACTCGGACCTGGCTGACTAGGACTGGGTCGGTTTGGGCCTGGTAGACTAGGACTGGGTCGACTGGGTATGGGTCGACTCTGAAGGGGCTGGCTAGCTCCCGGATACTGACTAGGGTATCTAGTGGGCTCAGGTCGACGGTAAACGGGCCCTCTATGGAAACGTTCATGATCCCTAGCAATCTGGTAAGCATGGTCCAGGTCTCTAACCTCTCTCATGTAGAGCTCTTTCTTAATGTCATCTCTTAATCCAGCCCTAAACCTAGATAAGACAACATCCTCAGACTCTCTCAAATCACATCGCATGGAATACTCATCAAATTTTGCAATGTACTCATCTATGCTCTTGTTACCCTGATTAAATCGTTGCCATTGATCTAGTAACCCACTACGATATGAAGCTGGAACGTATCTTGTCCTAAGCTTACCCTTCATGGCCCACCAGGTGGTTATAGGATCATGACCTCCTAGATTAAGGGTTCTCTCAACACTAGCCCAATGTAACCTGGCTTCCCGAATCAACTTAAGCTTAGCAAACCTAAATTTACGCTCCTCTGTCATATCATACCATTCAAAATATTGATCCATCTCTCCCTCCCAATCTATATAGACCTTAGGATCTAGACAACCATCAAAAGTTGGAGCATCAAGCTTGACATGTCTATAGGATCGGTCCTCCTGGTCTACAAAATCCTGATTAGGCCTTCTATGACGAACTTCAGGGATTGGGTCAGGACGATAGCCTCTTCTAGTTTCAACCTCAAGATATGGATCAGGGTTCGGGGTCCTCCTGGGCTCAGGATTGTAGTATGGGTCAGGTTGAGGGGCTCTCCTAGGTTCGACCTCTTGGTATGGGTCAGGGTCTGGGGTCCTCCTAGGCTGAGGGTTATAGTATGGGTCAGGATGAGGGGCTCTCCTAGGTTCGACCTCAGGGTATGGATTAGGGTTTGGGGTTCTCCTAGGTTGAGGGGAATTAGGATCTGGCTCAGACTGTGAACCCTGGGTTTTTCCTGGGGTCCCTACCCGGACTTCTAACTGATCAAACCTGCTGGCAAGATGGTCAATTCTATCATTGGTTTGAATACCAGACTGAGTTAACTGGGTAGCCATCTGGGCCATTTGATCAACTAGGGCTTTTATTTGGGCTTGTAAATTTTCCATGGGTTCAGACATTTGTGAAGGAGGTGGGTGATATGAAACTCCTGATCTAGTGCTCATGCAAGACTCGATCAGACCGACTATAGCTGACTAGACCTAGAGTCCAAACTAGATGCTCAATCAAGGTGGCAAACTAGCCTATAGTAACCATGTACTCAGCCAGGCAGGTGTAAGGGGAGTGTTAGGTCCCTGATTGCCAATCCTAGACACCAATCAGAGATTAGCCAGGTAGGCGGACCAGCACACGAGCCCTTCGGGATTGAATCCCTAAACCACCGTTCTAGACACTAAGCACAAGGCACACACAGGTTAACTTAACACAGTGATCTAACACTAGTCCGGACCCGACCAGTTGGTGTCCCTAGCCCACTAGGGCAAATTAAGTCTAATTAATTTTAGGTTAATGCTTGGGACTGAATGCAAGGGATGTGGTTTTGGGCTAAGGAGAGGTGATCAAATCCTCCCCCATTGATATAGCAAGAGTGCCCTTAAAAGTAAATTATGCAATGATGGCAGGCAGATGAGGATGCAAATTAGGGTTTAGATATTTTTTTTTTGGTATTTTTGGAAAATATGTATATATATATATATATTTTTTTTGGTATTTTTTTAAATAGAAGAAAACTTGCAAATCATGACCTAATATACTGGAAATATACTAAAATTAAGAAATATGCAAAAACTCCTAAACAAAACCCTAAAACTTCCAAACATGTCTTGCTAAAAAAAACAGAGCCAAAAATTTGCAGGCCCTATTTCGGCTTTCAGAAAATTCACAGGCCATAATAAAATCTGAAAAAAGTTTTAAAATTACTGTGAATTATGATAAATCTAGGAAAATAAATTTCAGAATTTTTGGAGTTTTTAACAGGGAGAAATAATTAAAATAACAGAGTATATATGGACTGAAAAATTACAGAAAACAAGCCCTAATCTAAGCTCTGATACCAAATGATGCGGAACTAATATGCATGCAATTTTTTTTATATGTTTTATATGTGGGGTTGGGTGATTAATTCCCGAATTTCAGATTAAAATAAGTTATAGGGAATTTTATATGAATTTTAGAAGATCAGCATGCAGATTAGGACCTAGAAAAGTAGAAAAGAAGGATCGCCGGGGCTGAGAAGCCTCGGTTAGGGCAAGTTCTCCTACAATAAAACTACTGGAGGTAGAGGGGTGTACCTGACAATGTCTGTGAAGATCGCAGCAAAAGGGTCTCTCGTTCCTCGACGGATGCGGCCTGGAAAATCGAGCCAAAGACCCGCGGATACCCGGCTTTCTGCTCGGTGATCCGATTGAGGCTTGGCTGGAGTCGTTGGATTCGTAGGAACTCGGGGACCTGCAAACGACCTGTCAGGGGTTAGAAAACTCACAAAGGAACAAGAAATCAAAGGAAAAACAGCAAGGGAAGGCTTCTTTTGGAGTGGGCGTCCAGGGATCTGAGATGCTTGTTGGTAGCAGGAAGATGATTGCAGCACTGGGAAGAAGAACTCTCGCAAACCCCTTTATGCACACAGCAGGGTATCACACAACTCAATAGAAGAACTCAAGGTTTTCATTCATCAAAAATTCCCTCATACAAGAGGCTAGGGTCCCTTAAATAGACCCTTAACCTTGGGCTCCAAGTAAGGGTACATAAGTCTTTACATAAGAATCCTTTTCCTTCTCAAACCCTAGCTAGAAAATAAGGAAATATTAGGTAGAAAAATTCCTAAAAAATTTTCTTGACTTGGTCAAGACTCCAAGGACGCCTAGGGGGGCGTGTTGGGCTTCTAGGAGCAGCAAAAGGCCGGCCCAAAGGGGCTTGGGTGCATGGGTTTGGGCCTCTGGAAGCTGGGGTGGCCTGGTAGCCAGGTAGCAGGAATATTCCCTGGTATCTTGCTTCTTAGGGGCCTGGGCTTGGCACCTGGGCTTGATTTCTTTGGGCTAGGATGCAGATGGACCTCTGGAATCATGGATGACCTTATCTATAAATATACTTTGGCATCTGGAAGGGAATCTGGGCATCTGGAGGGCATCTGCAAGAAATCAGGGTTTTCTGAATTTTCCTCCTGGGGTCTTCAAATCTTCAAGCTGGGTTGGACTTGTGCTATACTTCCATGTCTTCAATCTGATTGGACTTGGTCTTTACTTGTATGATGTGATCTTGAGTCTTCAATATGGTTGAATAGGACTCAAAAAAAAAAAATAAAATAAAATTAGCTCGACATGAGCTGACTAACACTGGACTGAACTAGCTCAACATGAGCTAAATAATTACAAGACTTAAATGAAACAACTCAGCTGGACTAAGCTTTATTACAGTGGACTCGAATGTTATTTAAGTGATCCACAGAGGGTTGAGAAGCCTCTGCCTTATTCTAGTGCCTTTGGTGTCCGCACCATAAATTGAACCTCTCAATGCCAAATGTTATATTTGTCATCATCCAGTTTATCAACCTTATTCAATCCAGCAACTATATTCGTAAAAGCCAATAGCATGGACAATGTCAACAATACTAAGACGTAAACATAGAATAAATACTATTGCATTGTATCACACATACACACTTTGCAGCAAAAGCTAACTAAATCAATGATAATTAAACATATGACACCGAATAAAAAGTTTGCTATGGTAACAAACATCTTCCATGTTCAAATATTAAATTATCATAAACTTCATAGTAATTGTACAAAATTTAACCTCAAGGCAAGGAATCGAATGGATCCTACCAACCTTAGAAATCCCACTCAGTATGAGATTTCCAAGCATGTTATGTAGAAACACAATTTAATAGAAAACTAACATGCTTATATGTCAAACTTATTGAATGTTGCACCAATATGAACAAGAGCATAAAGATTCCATTCTTGCATAACAATTTAGATCAAAATACATACGAACACATTCACAGGAACATGCATCAAATCTAAATACAAGGACACTCTTCAATTCTCTTCCATAAGAATAAGTGTGATGCTGGCAAGTCTTTACTAAGTCATTACGCACCTTTTACTCAATTGTATCACCTATTTCAAATACCATCTCATTACATGGTGCTCTTGAACTCACTCTACAAAGCCAAGAATTCCTACCGTTTATGCCAAAACCCAAATGTCTCGCACTTCGCAAGTTTGGGAATTAAAATAGCACTGCAGTTCGCCTCATATCTAATATTATCTTGGTGCTCCTCCGCTAGCTCAAATTCACATGGAACAATCCAAAAGGATTTTATATCCTTATTTTGTGATTTAGAGAGCTTCATAGATACTCAATAACTCAGCAATGACTGCGCCAATGAGTTAAGAATGAGCACTACATTTGTCGAAACAGGGATGTTAGCATTCTTAAGGTCCTATGACATGTTCCATATATATGTGCTCTTGCATTTTATGGTTTAGGTTCATCATATAGTCCATAAAGTCTAATAGTGCAACTACGGACTACCTATTATTGCACACATCGACTAAAAATAATGCGTGACTGTACGATATAAGTCATTATCCAAAAGAGAGACAAATAGCATGGTGCATGTACACAATATTTTCAAACACAAAAAAACAATTTTCATAAAAAAATTATGCATTCAATAAAATTGAATTATACATAAGTGTTCAGGAACTCCCACTTGCTCCTACTGGACATCACCCCAATAAACAAGACCAACCAATCCCAAACAAAATTTAGCAACATAAATTTTGCAGAAAAACTATTTTTCTTGAATTTTCTATGAGTTTTTCAATTAAAAATGCAAGAAAAATATAATTGAAAATTAAAGGAGCGAGAGAGGTTCAAACTCTCAACCTCTCAGAAACAAAGAAGCACACTAGCCATGTGCATTAGCTACTTATGCCTTTTCGATTCACCTTTTTTTCTAAATATCTCTTGTACTAATAGCTATTTAAAAAGTCCTAAAGTAATATTCTAGAGTGCCCTCCAGTAGTTCAAACTTTGGATGTCAAAGAAACTAAAAACCCACATCTTAGCCAATTACACCAGAGGCCTTGTTGTAGTGATTTCCTGCTTCATTTCTTTTACATATGTGAAGAAAATTTATTCCATGTGGCATGTGTACTTCATGCACATGCCTCTGAAAGTGAGGTCTTCTTCAACCTCAAAATCATGATTTTGCACCAGAAAAATTAGGTTTCAACCCATTTTTGAAGACATGTATCCATGAAAAGCTGAACCATGATGAATCTACCAATTTAGGGTGCACCAAATTGGACCAACCAGCGACCGACACAATTCTAGCTTTTAGAATGAGATGGGACCTTGGTTCGTCTAAGCCCCCCTTTTCCCGTTTGGTTCACTTAAACCTTATGGTTGAAGCCAGCCATCGCCACTATGGCTAGTGTCGTCGGCCACAACCATTACCACCAACGAAGGATGCTATGTTTCAGGAAAGCACAAGGAAGTAAGTCCCCTGTTTCACCAAAGAAGAGGAAGAAAAAGAAAGAAAGAAAGAAAAAGGAAAGAAAATAAGAAAAAGAGAGTCTCTCCCTTTCCTTTCTCTTCGCTTTCTTTTCTTAGTTTCTCTCTACTTTCTCTCTCTATAAAGTTTCTCTCTCTAAGATTGATCCACTAAAGAGCTTTCTTTCAATGAGTTTGATCCGATCCTAGTGAAAAGGATCATGATCCATGATTGCTGGATAGCATGTTGGCATCCACCCTATCCAAACTGGATACTTTTAGATTTAATCATCCATGATTTTATTGGAACCATCTATATACTAGTTCAATTATGATTTGGCAAAATTATCTTGATTGGATTGATCAGGATGTCAGTTGCTACCACTTGACCATTGTTAGATACCATTAGATTTGATCACTTTTGATCTCTTTGATGCTAGTTGTATTGTAGTCTAATCTTGATTGAATAAAGTTATCATGACTAGATTGATCTGGACCATTGGATGCGACTACCAATCAATCCTATCTTTCTTAATTATCCATACCCTTCTAATTATTGGACTCAATCCTGTATAGGGATGCAGTTGTTTAGACAAGAAGATATCCAATGATGGGATACCATGATATTATTCGTACTCTTCTAATTAAAGAGAAGGAATCTCTGGAATTATTTGAATTGATTGGAGTACATGTAAGGTAAGTAATGCTTTATTTTTTTTAGATTTATAGGCAAATTATAAAATATTTTTTGTATTGAATTATTCATGATTTATGAATTTGAAGCATGGTATTTTGATTGCTAAATATGCTCTTTTCCAAAATGTTAAATGATTTATGATCGAATGTGTTGAATTGATATTGGTTATATCCGATTGATTTCAATGTTGCATGGTTTTTATGAGTTATTCGATTTGGATTTTGAAACATAAAATATATCTTTGAGAAAAGTGTTTTGATTTAAGAAGATTTTGACTCACAGGCTGACTATATATCAAATCTTGTTAGTGATGTTAAATGTTGGTACATTGATATCCTGTTTGTGTGGAGGTTAAACACTGGTAATTTGATACCCTGCTAGTGGGGTGATTAAACACTAGTATATTGATACCTTGCTAGAGGGGTGATTAAATGCTAGTGTTAAATACTAGTAGTTTGATACCCTACCATTGGGGGTCATGTAGTGGCACTTGATTTAGTTGATGGCTGCTAAGAAGAATGAGATGTTTTGAAAGAAATTGCTTATAAATAAATTTTGAATTTGAAAAGATTGCAGCCGCATGCTTTGGAAAGTACTATATATTTCAAATTGGATTTTGAATTGATGTACCATACATGCTTATTTTTAGTATATTATTATTACCAGATTTATCTAACTAAAGTTTTTATTGCTTACTAGGTTGTCTGAGCTCATCACCCCATATCTTACTATTTTTTATAGATGTTGAGAGTTAAGATTAGCATAAGAATATGTTCGAGAGAGTGCTCAGAAGTATAACTTTAATATCTTCATTAAGATTGAAAATTTTAGTGAAGTTTGATGGAAGATCATTTGAATATTGTTGAATTTAGGAGAAACTAAACTACGGATTTTACATATTTAAATATGGATTTATTTTTTGAATTTAGTTTGTTGTTTGCTTTATGATATTATGAAGAGATGCCTTGCATGCTTGTGGGAAGAGTTTTCCATGAGTATATGGTGGTTGTCATAATACCTAGCTAGCGATCTCAGGGTCAACGGCGTGACAGGTAAACTTCCCAAAATTGTTCCCCACCTTCCTTTTTAATTCAATCTTGGCCTAGGCGGGTCAACCCATCATGGGTGCCCAACCCAGGCCCGAAAGACCCAAGGTGGAGCTATAGTTTAAATTACATCTCATTTTCTTCTCCTTAAGTTTCAATTGGTTGTAGGTATTGTCCTTTGAATGCCCTCCACAATTCCAATTTAATATTCATTCAAATCTATGACTGAAACCGATATTAGCAATATGTTCAGAAATTAGGTAAAAATGTCATAGAACAAAAGCATAAAAAAAGCCAACATATTTAAACAGCCATTACTGTGAACCTCTCTTTCAACTAAATAATTTACAGGTTCTTATGATAAAAGAAAAGAATAATTAAGTTATTAAGATTTTAAAAGATGATAAAAGCACATCTATTAGTAAAAGAGAGAAAAAATTAATCAAATGCAAATTCTCAAAGGAAATGACTTACAATCCTTAAAGGGAAGGCCAAACTAGTAGCAAGAATCAATCAAGTAACATTATAATGCAATACACATTGTGGAAGAAAATATAAGGAAAGCTTAAAACCTTTCCAGTTATGCAGTGAGGAGAACCTTGAAGGCGCCTATAGCCTTTGGCATCACTTTGGCTGTAAAATATATGTTAATAACACTCAACTCGGGCTGAAGAAAAGCATATCTGCAACAAAATTAAGTCTAAAAGCCTCCACCAAGACAATGTATACAAACAAAGAAATTATCATACACAAATGATATCTCTAGAACTATGAATAGTGAGAAAGTGTCATTTTCTACATTAGCATTGCCTGAATACATTGTAAGTCACAAGCAGTAAAAAAAGGGGGTGTTGTAGTGTATGTGGCTCTAGCCATTATGGGGTCTGAGGAGAGTCAGATATGTGCAACCACACCTCAAGTGTAGAGATGCTGTTTCCATGTTTAGAACTTAGGACACCTAGGTCACAAAGAAGCAACCATACCTTTGAACCAAGGCCCGAGCGATGTAAATGTAAGCCCAAGCAGTAGTAGAAATAAATAAATATAAGCCCAAAACTGAACCTAATACATACATAATAAAGATGCATATGCTATGTTCAGCACAAGCATGCCATATTATTGCCGCATAGAATGATATCACTGTAACATGATGAAAATAAAATCAAAAAATAAATAAAAAATCAACTAACATAATTAAAATAAATGAGACACTAACATTTATCACATTTGAATTAACTCTATAAGCTGCTAGCCATTACCAAAGAATGGGGAAAAACTAATTCAATTACAATATAAATACCCAGACTTCGTGTTCTTCAGTTTATGGATGACTGAAGTGCTATACACATTATTCCTAGATCAAATATTTCACTAGATGTGTGACAACTGACAAAGAGGAATCTGGCATATCCTGGCCTATATCAAATAGTAGAAAAGAAATTTAATAATCACAATAATGCAAGGAGAAGTTTCAGTCTAACTTGATCAGTAACTTGAACCTTATGAAACAAAAATATTGCTTATTAACTAGATTGTTACAAAAAAGAACTGCAACTAAGCTCAGATGTTAATTAGACAGGTGACATGCTCACATGCCTCAGAAAGGTAGAAGAAATGATTAAGTTAGATGGCTTTTAATTGAAAATCTTACCTTGTTGGACCTTCAGGATCCATTATGGATACCATTTCCGATGTCTCTGATCTGACTGGACAGGTAAGGATCCAGACCTGGAAAATTGCACACCAACCATGATATTCAAGCTAATAACCTTTTCAGTAATCAATCTTGGTTTGATCAACTATTTTTCAACTTCTAAAGTACATGATAATTTGATTTATTTAAAAAATTGACTAGAAATAGCTGAACTTCTCATTTAAATATATAGATTCATTAAATAAGTTAATAATGAACTATAGTTATTCACTGCCATTTTCATTTACCAAATTCTTGATTAAAAATTCATGAACAATATGTTAGTGGTTTGAAGGACGGGCCAAGTCTATCATCTTAAATGGTGATGAACAATGTGCCTTAACAAGTGGAGATAACAGACAGCAGTTTACTGGCATTAGCATAACATTTGGAAACAACAATGAAAGAACCTAAAAAGGCTACCTTTCACTTGATAAGGCTGCAATATGAAATCAAAGGACAAAACTGCCTAGTGTGTTTTGGTAAATAAAGTGAATTATCATTAAGAGTTATATACCATATAGGTATTAAAATAGATATGTAGTCATTACGATCTACTGCAGCCAACAAAATGATGATCCTGCTGCTCTTGCAAGTTGTGATCCTAGGAGAATTGAAAGCTAACAGGAGAAAATGGAAAATCAGCAACAGTAAAATCCTTCAAAATTCGGTGCAAAATTATGCAAAAAAAATGGATTGCAATTGGAGGGGGGCTGAAAGGTCATGAAAAAGTCATGGAAAGGCAAGCAACAAAATCACCATTTATGAATGTATGCATGTATCCTGCAGATATACATATATGTACATACACACGTATACATATGAAGGCATGCATATACATATAATGCATACATAAATACATATACTCATACTATTTTTGGGCATGTTTTATGAATGCGTTTTCTTTAAAAACATGCCTGTTTGTTAAACTATCAAATCCAAACCCCATCCAAGTTTGGGAAAGGCTTCAAGGTCCAGCATCATGCTGGACTCTGGGGCTTTCTTATTACCATATAGTATGTAGATATGCATGCATGAACGTATGCATGTATTATATATTTATATACATGATGTAGAATTCAAATTGAGGCTACACAACATAGATAATGATCTAAAATGTTTAACTTGCCTGGAAATCATAGGTCCAATCTATATGCATCAGAATTTTAAGGAGATTTTAATATGTTTGTATTATAATTTTTTAATATATGATAAAGTTCTGCCAGATTTTGCAAATGACGAAACAGGCTGGTGGACTGCCCTGTTTTGCAATCATTGTGGAATTGCACATTCTCATTTCGTACGCTCCTAAGAATCCGGACGTAAAGTTGGTGAGATCCTAGAAGCAGGCCTCAAAGAATTTATAATAAGAAGACTGCCCCAGCTTTGCAAGCATTACCATCACAGCAACCGTCCTAAATTTCTGGATCGTTTCCCAGCCTTACACCATCCCCCTCCCCCGGGAGGACACTTTTATTGCAATAACAAATCCATAGTTTTGGAACTCAGAGAAAGAATTGAAGCTTGGTACTGGAAAGCAAAGGATCCATTGTTCTTTGTTTGCAAAAAAAGAAAACAGAAATCAATTGAAGTCCTAGTAGTTTGCTTTATTGCCATCTAATATAGCAACATTCTACGTTCCGAGAATAGCAAACGTTTCCTTACCACAACTAATCTTTAATAATCCTTGATACTCAACATATCTGTCAATCCAGACCTAGAAATCATCTCACTGTTGTAATGAGAAGAACTAAGAAGAAAATTTTAGTGTGCCAGAGAAACTAAAATCATCTAATCGATTCACGTTTCAGCATGCAATGTTCTCCAAGAAACAAATCAACAACTGCAACTAATGCATGCAAACTTGAGTCCAAGAAGAAGCTGATATTTAAAGAAGAACAAAGTATCCATAAGTAGCCATTGCAAACAAACAAGTATCTCGATCAGGTAAAACTGTGGACCGATTGAATCTAAACATTTAAATCATGAGCAAAACTCTTAATTTAGACCAACAGAGAAAAAAAAAAGAAATCAAAAGATCCCACAAACGCTTCGCATGCCATCATCCAAACCCATCAACACTCCAAGAATCAAGAAACATACGACCATAAACAAGGATGCATTCTCGCTAAAGCAATTAAAACCCTAAAACTCCAAAACAAGAACAGAATCAAGAAAAGGACACCCAACCCGATCATCGTTTCCACAGTCCAAATCGAAAGATCTCCTCACAATGTGCTCCCAGATACGCGAAAAGGAAACCAAAACAAGCGACACAGAGATCACTGAAGAAGAATCTGTGGCGATAAAGAAATCCAAGGCATCGAAGAAGACTACAAAAGAATGGGAGAAGCTCGAAAGAGACGCAAAAGAAGAGTCGTTCTTGCCTCGACGGAGCAGAGGAGGAGAAGAAAACCGTAGCTGGAGAAGCCTTGGGCGCCACCGCACGCCATCTCTGCGAGAAGAGAAGAGAGCGAGAGAGGAGGAGGGAGAGAAGAAGAGGGGAAGGAAGAAACGAGGATGACGAAGAGAGGACTCCGGGGGAAAATATTTATCGGTGCCGCTTCGCTTCACCTCAGCTCGCCAAAGGGAAGGGTTGAGGCGGGCGGGATTCACCGTATTAAATCGGGAAAGTTACCGATGGACGGTTGAGACTGAAAGATGACGGGTATGACTGACATGATCAAATTGGTCAATGACGACCGTCCATGCAATGAACTCCAGTTTGTCTCGCTGAATATATTCCGTCCATGTACGAACATATTAATCGAAAGACTAACTTTGTAACTGGTTGGATAGTTTTTTTGTTGCCCATAATTATGATGGATCCTATTTTATGGATTAACCAGAGTTCTATTCCAAAATTGTTTCGGGATATTATTCTTTCTAAATATTTTTGAATGCATTCATATTAAATTTTTTTAATTAAATATATTAATTTATTAAAAAAATTTAAAATAAAATGTTTATCTAATTCAATACCAGAAATTTTTTTTTTCTGATTAAGTGAAAGGTTAATCACACGAAAAATTATATATGTTAAAAATTAGTTTGTATAAGTTAGAATAAGTGAGATACGTGACTCAATAATCAAAATCTACATGTAATATTTAATGCCTACATGTAAGAGTTATACTGCTACAATTGCATTAGCAATATCAATTATTTTATATCTCATTGCAAATTACCATTTGTTTGTGTTATTAACCAAATCTTGTCCATCCATGCATGCATGTTTTTTTTTTTTGTTAGGCATAATGATATAAGTAAGGAAAAGGGATGGTGTTGAAGGTAGAAAACAAAGGGAGCCCTAGAGATTGCATAGCAATATCTATACTTTTGACATGTTTCTTGGCCGGGTTTTTTTTTTTTTTTTCCCTGCTGCTTTGCTTTTATTCATGTTTCCTGAGTCGTTACTAACAGAAGACACCGCCATAGAACGTCCTCATGCAAGTCGGCAGGGCCCACCGCAAGCCAAGAACAAGGCTGCAATTCAAAAAAAAATGATCAGAAAGAAGCCTCCTGCAAGTAGCCATCATTTTTGTTGACAGCAAATCCATTCGCGTGTGGCACAGTTAGTTACGAAACTGGCAAGAATTTGAGTGGATATATTTTGATTAAAAATTTTAAAAATAAAATAAAAAATAAAAAAATAATCCAGAAGTAAAATTTAAAAAAAAAAAAATTAATAAATTAATTCTGGAATCTCTGTTAGCCGGTAATAATGAAAAAGTTAGGAATATATATAATAAATCCTGTTCACTCAGCTGACATCAAGGATAGTCAGGTTGACGTACTCACCTTCGGATGGGGAACGGCTGCAGAAAAATTAATATACGACGTGTATCGAACATTCCTAGCTGGGGTTGAGGGACCGTCCGGGGATGACCATGTCCGAAGTCTAATTCCTCTCCTTTTTGGTTTATCAAAAAAAAAAAAAAAGTCCCATCAATATTTTAATCTTCTCCATCTTGTAAATAGGAAGAAGGTCAACTCTATTTTTTATTTAAAAAAAAGATACTCTATTTAATAAGAGCACATAATAGAACCTCACTGGAACACTGATGTGAGATGCATGTACTCTGGCCATCAAATTGAGATTTGAACATGACCCACTCTGAGGGGCATCAGCATAAGTTCAAGAGAACATTTTTTCACCACTGCCTTCGGTTCTCACCAAATCCAAACCTTAGGTGCATCACCTCCAAATGTATCCAAAATCTTATAAAAAACTCTTTAATCTTGGGATAGCACTAAATCATGTTTGTTACAACTATATTAGGAGTGTAAATGAGTCAAGTTGCTCGTGAATTATCCAAGCCCAACTCGAATCCAACTTTGGTTCATTGAGCTTGTACCGAGCTCAAGTAATAAAATACTCGATATCTATTCAAAATTATATATAAATTTTTAATAATTTTATTTTTATGTATAACATATATTTGGCGATTGTGGGTATTGGCTGGAGGTCCAGCTTGCGGCGAGTAAAACACGGTGGGCAGCGGTGGTTGGGGCGAAAATAAGGAGAAGATGGTCGACAAAGGGGGCCCGTGTTCCGATAAGGCTCCCCTCGCTCTCCCCAGGGAAGTCGTCGGGCATGGCCCATTGCCTAAAAAACAAGGAAGTGCAAGGTGGCACCAAAATAGGGGAGGGAAACCGATGCCGAGGGGCGATGCCGGCGGTACGGAAATGAGGGTAGACCGGCGGAGACCTTGGGGAGAGAGAGAGAGAGTGTGTGTATGTGTATGGCAATGAAGGAAGGGGGAATTAGGCAAGTAAATTTTTTCCTTCCACCGATGATGGTGATTGGTGATCGGCGATGAGGCAAGACGGGTTTATCACGGTTCAGGCCAGCCCAGAAAGACAGGACCTGACACAAAGCCAACTTTATAACAAACTTTTTTTTACATTTAGGATATAAGTATTCTGTGAAGTTTTACATGACTGATCTTTTGAGGTCATGCAAAAACATTGGAAGTTAGGAAGAAAAATGTGTGTATATATATATATATAAACTAAAATTTTTACTTCTGTTGTAGATTTAAAATATATTTCTTTGGATATTTTTTAAATCTTCTGAGTACTTATTATGAGAACATTTCCTAGGAATGCCAATGGGCCAGAACAACTTAAACTTAAAATACTTTGCTTGAAAAAAATATGGTTTTGTTCCCAACCCTGTAGGTGATCATGTCTTCTTAATTTCCACAATAGGTTTTGGAAGGTATTTGATTTATGATTGTAGTGGTGTATTTTATACTTGTATCGATACTATAGTGCAGCCAATTTACCAAAATTTAAAAAAAAGTAAAAAGAAAAGAAAGAAAGAAATCTCGTCTTAAGATATGGGTTTGGGCTGTGGGTGTGGGCCTAAGAAGATTGGGATAGGTCTGGGTCTGTTAGAAGGCCAGCAGACTGCAGCTAGGCCCAACCTGGATATAATCATTTAAGGATATTGCTTACAACTGGTTATTAAAGTCTTCTTAAAAATTATTATTTTAATAAGCAAATAGGATTTTTTAATCTTTGATTTATTAATATTCATAGTAATTTTAATCATAATTATGTTTCATTATTATATATGTCATGGGTTGCCCCCGGATCCTTATTTGCATGCATATTAATTGGCTGTCATTCCTTAAAATAGAAGGATGGCCTCTGTTGCCGTCCGGATCGTCGTGGCCCGTAGCTACTGATGATGTCGGGTGATCCGTATCCGCCCGCCGGGGATGCCTCCGGTGCCTCGGGACCTGCAAGACAGCCAACATCAGTGACCCGGGCCGGGGATTCCGGCGAGGGCACTCCGACGGTCAAGTCAGTGACGATCCAGGGGAACAGATCCTCCTGGTCGAGCCTCTCTAGATGAGCTCCACGCTATGAGTGAGTGGAGTGTATGAGAGTGTGAGTGAGCTGGGAGGTGTGATGGCCGAGGTGGTCTTGCCCTCCTGTCTGGTCTCTCCCCCTTCTCCTCTTTCTCTTTCTTTCCCGGCCCGGGTCACTGACGTTGACTGTCTTGCAGGTCCCGAGGCACCGGAGGCATCCTCGGCGGGCGGACGCGGACCACCCGACACTATCAGCAGCTAGGGCCACGACGATCCGGGCGGCAATAGATTGGCGCGCCAGTTAGGGGGGGCGGAACGACACTTGATCCAGCTCAGGCCCTGCTTAGCCAGTCCATCGGGAAGATGGTGACCACCTGGGCAAGGGGAGCTTCTCCCAGCCGTGCGGAGGCATCCCCTTCTCACGGGAACCCGCACGGACCGGAGATGGAAGTACCTACCCCGGTTCAACCGCCCCCACTGGAGACCCAGCTGACCGCACTCGCCCAGCAGATGCACACTCTCACTGCGGCGGTGCGCCAGCTCCAGCACCGGCATCAGCATCAGTCCCTGGCCACCCACCAGCAGCCGGAGACCCCTGCAGCCCACGCTGCAGCACCCCGCGATAGCCTGCGTTCCTTCCACGGGAGGCCTTCGTAGCCGCGGGCAGCTACAGACCTTCGGGGTACCCATCAAGCCCTAATGAAGCGACGGTGGGCCAGCTCCACTGACGAAGAAAGTTGCTCACCGCATCTTGACCGGGGGGCACCTAAATCCCGTCAGGGCCGAAAGGGCAAGTCTCCTTACCACGGGCGCCGTGCGTCT
Source organism: Areca catechu (assembly GCA_021397845.1). NCBI lineage: Eukaryota > Viridiplantae > Streptophyta > Magnoliopsida > Arecales > Arecaceae > Areca > Areca catechu. The sequence goes on along the minus strand of CM038049.1, from coordinate 146,950,316 downwards.
GCGTCACCTTCACCGCCCCCCTCAGCGGAGGGGTCTACAGACGAAGCCGTCAGGCGCATGGCAGAGAAGCACCTGGAAAAGCATGAACGCAAGCTGGCAGAGTTTGCCCACCGGTTCGCCAACTTGCCCGGCTCCGCTAGTGATCCAGCGGGCTATGACGCCCGCCCTTCTTTCTCCCAAGAGATCCAGGCGGAGCCGATTCCCCGTCGGTTCCGCATGCCACCGGTGGATCCCTACGATGGGACCACCGACCCCCTGGACCACCTAGAAAGTTACAGGGCCCTCATGAGGGTCCAGGGGGCCACCAACACTCTTCTATGCGTAGCCTTCCCTGTTACTCTTCGGAAGGCGGCTCGGGTGTGGTTTACCCGCCTCGAGCCAGAAAGTATCAACTCCTTTGCCTAGCTAAGGCAGAAGTTCGTGACTCATTTCGACGCCTGTCGGAAGATGTCGAGCGAGGCAGATAGCCTCTTCTCCATCATGCAGCAAGACCGTGAGCCACTGCAAGACTACGTGGCTCGCTTCAAGGTCGCCGCACTGGAGATCTACAGCCTGGAGGAGCCGGTGGCGATGCTAGCTCTAAAGTGAGGGCTCAGGACTTCCTGCCTGACCTACTCGCTCGACAAGAAGCCCCCGAAAACCTATGTCGAGCTACTCTTCCGGGCTCAGAAGTACATCCGCGCCGAGGAGGCGGATCGTACGATGTGGGAGCTTGACGGGAAGCCACTGAAGGGGCCGGTGCCCACTAAGAAGCCTGAAGCGTGGAGGCCAAGACCGCCAGCTCAGAGCTCCCAACCAGCGCCAAGGCCAAGGAATGCTCCCATCCCTCAAGAGAATTTCACTCCCCTTCTCGCCCCGAGAACGAAGATCCTCATGGAGATCGAGGACGAGACTTATCTGAGGCGTCCACCGCCATTGAAGCCATCCTTCACCCGTGACAAGATGAAGTACTGCCGCTTCTACCGTGACCACGGGCACGACACCGAGGAATGCCACAATCTCAAGTGGAAGATTGAAGAGCTCATCAAGAGAGGCTACCTCGGAAAATATGTGGGGGGCAGAAATTGACCAAAGTCCCAGGTGCTCGTTGCTCTCCCGCCAGCTCCAGCCATTGACAATCACCCCATCGAGAAGCCGGTGGGCATGATCTCTTGGGGAGCCGAGCGCGTGTCCAAGAGGACCCGGGGAGCAGGGAACTCTGAGAATGTACTCCCCTTTATGAGGAAAGGAGAAAATGAGGAGAAAAATATAAATAATGATGCTGTGGTCGTCGAGATGACAATCTCAAAGTATCCTGTAAAGCGCATCATGGTAGATAGTGGAAGCTCTACAGATATACTTTTCTACGATGCTTTCTCTAGAATGAATCTCTCCCGTGCTCAGCTCAAGCCAGTATATACTCCCCTTATCGGTTTCATAGGAGACTCCGTAAGGGTGGAGGGAGAAATTACTCTCCCGGTTACTGCCGGGACCCCACCTTGGCAGAGCACCGTCATGATGACGTTCACGGTTGTCAGGCTTCCTTCGCCTTATAACATGATTCCGGGCCGATCTGGACTCAATCTCCTCGACGCCGTCGTCTCTACCAAAAGACTGCTTATGCAATTCCCAACCCCTTGCGGTGTGGGGTAGATGAGGGGAATGCCTCAGCCAGTGCAGCACTGCTTCCAGATACTCCCCGGGGCCCGGATGCTCGAGGAGGACTCCAAAGCAAACGAGCTCGATCAGAGGGTTCAGGACCCTAAGGGAGGCCGGCCGAGCGCCTGCTTCCCTACTAGCTCGGGACCGACCAGACGAAGATCGTGCAGATTGGAGCCCAGCTGCCCGAGGAGGAGAAAGCTCCGCTGCTGGAGTTCTTGAGGGTGAACGCGGATGTGTTCGCCTGGACGGCGGCCGACATGCCAGGTATTCTCCCTGAATTCATCACCTATAAACTCAATGTTGATCCGAAGTACAGGCCGGTTCGACAGAAGAAGAGAAGCTTCGTCTTAGAAAGGCAGGTGGCCATCAACGAGGAAGTTAAGAAACTCCTTGCCACCAGCTTCATCCGAGAAGTACAGTATCCGAGCTGGCTGGCGAATGTGGTAAAGAAGAATAATGGCAAGTGGAGGATCTGTGTGGACTACACCGACCTCAATAAAGCATGTCCGAAGGACAGCTTCCCTCTGCCGAGGATAGACCAGTTGGTGGATGCCACTTCAGGGCACAGACTGCTCTCCTTCATGGATGCATTCTCTGAGTACAACCAGATCCAGATGCACCCAGAGGACGAGGAGCACACCGCCTTCATCACTGACCGGGGGACATACTGCTACAGAATGATGCCCTTTGGCCTGAAGAATGCTAAGGCCACGTACCAATGTCTGGTCAACAAGGTCTTCAAGGACCAGATTGGCAGGAATGTGCAAGTGTACGTGGATGACATGCTCATCATGAGCAAGCCGAGCTCGGACCACATTGCCGATCTCGTCGAAGCCTTTAACAGTTTCCGAAAGCACCAGATGAAGCTCAACCCGGCGAAGTGCACCTTCGGAGTGGCGGCCGGAAAATTCCTCGACTTCATGGTCACCCAGAGAGGCATCGAGGAGAATCCGGAGAAGGTCCAAGCAATCCTGGACATGGAGCACCCAACATCCAAGAAGCAGGTTCAGCGCCTGACAGGGAGAATCGCAGCCCTAAGCCGGTTCATCTCGAGGTCGGCTGACCGCTGCCTCCCTTTCTTCAAGGCGTTGTGCAAGATGCATGACTTCACCTGGATCGAAGAGTGCCAGACGGCTTTCGAAGAGCTAAAGGAGTTCCTGATCTCCCCACCTTTGCTGTCCAGACCCGAAGATAGAGAAGAGCTCCTGCTCTACCTGGCGGTCACACCAGGGGCCGTCACCTCGGTCCTTGTCCGTACAGATCGGGACGGGTCATAGAAGCTGGTGTACTACACCAGCAAAATACTCCACGATGCGAAGATCATGTATACCCACTCCGAAAAACTCATTTTTGTACTAATAATATCTGTAAGTGCCTAAGGCCCTATTTCCAAGCGCATCCCATTGTGGTTGTGACTGATTAGTCGCTGAGGACCATGCTAGGCCACCCCGAGACTTCCGGAATGTTAGCCAAATGGTCCCTGACACGGAGCGAGTACGACATCGCACATCGACCGAGGTCATCGCAGAATGCCCAAGTCCTAGGCGGCTTCGTGGTCGAATGTACAGGGCTTCCCGAGGAACCAGAGCGGATGGTCCCGGAGAGCCAAGACGGGCCCGGCCCGCTGGAGGACCCTTGGATCCTCCACGTGGACGGCACCTCCAATTCTTGCGGGAGCGGAGCAGGCCTCATCCTCGCCAATTCCGACGGAGTGGTGATGGAGTGTGCACTTCGCTTCAAGTTCCCCGCCACAAACAACCAAGCGGAGTACGAGGCGCTCCTCGTGGGCCTGAAGGTGTCCCGCGAGCTGGGCGTATAGAACTTCAAGGTCTTCACCGACTCCCAGCTGGTTGCCGGACAAGTCTCCGTAGAGTACGGGGCCCGAGATCCCCAGATGATAAAGTACCTGGGGAGGGTCCGTTCGAGCACGGCAGGCTTCCGTTACTTCCACGTTTCCCACATTCCCCGTAGAGAAAATGCTCGTGCGGACGCACTATCAAGGCTCGCGACCCTACCGAGCTCATCCCTGGGGTGCGCCTACGTTGAATATCTCAAGAATCCAAGCTACGATAGCCCCGAGGAGGTGTAACAAGTAGACCCCGAGCCGAGCTGGATGGACAAGTATGTCAAGTACATCCAGGATGGCCTACTGCCGGAAGACCACAAAGAAGCTAGCCTTATCAGAAGGAAGGCCGCCCGCTTCGTCTTGATGGATGGCCAGCTCTACTGCTGATCTTATTCCTACCCTCTCCTGAAGTGCCTCAGGCCCACGGAGGTAGCCTTCGTGCTCCAGGAGATACACGAAGGTCTCTGTGGGAATCATGTAGGAGGGAGGACTCTAGCATACAAGACACTCCGCCAGGGATACTTCTGGGAAACGATGAGGGAGGACGCCGTCGACTTCGTTAAGAAATATGACAAGTGCCAGCGCCATTCCCACCTCCAGCGCTTACCGGCCGCACCGATCTCCCAACTGTCATCCCCTTGGCCCTTCGCACAATGGGGGATGGACATTCTAGGACTGTTCCCCACCGCACTAGGGTAGCGAAAGTTCCTGCTGGTAACGATCGACTACTTCACCAAATGGGTCAAAGCAGAGCCGCTAGCTCGGATCACAGAGGCCAATGTCCAATAATTCTTCTGGAAGTCTGTCATCTGCCGTTTCGGACTCCCTAATTGCATCATCACCGATAATGGGCGACAATTCGACAACCAAGAGTTCGAGGGATTCTGCACCGAGCACGGGATCCAGCATCGGTTCACCTCGGTCGCCCATCCCCAGACGAATGGGGAAGCCGAGGTCACCAACCGAACCATTCTTCAAGGACTCCATACCAGGTTGGATCAGGCGAAGGGCAGATGGGCAGAAGAACTTCCAAGCATCATGTGGGCCTACCACACAATGCCCAGAACGGCGACGGGCAAAACACCTTTTAACCTCGTCTTCGGGTCAGAAGCGGTAATTCCAGTTGAGCTCGGTGTACCCATGCTTCGCGTACAGTAGTATGACGAAGCATAGAACTCGGCACACCTTCTCCTCAACCTGGACCTCCTCGAAGAAACAAGGGACAAAGCCCGACTCCGGATGGCAGCATATCGACAATGGGTCGCCCGATACTACAATGCACGGGTGAGGCAGAAGGCTTTCCGACCTGGTGACCTGGTGCTGCACTGAGCAGAAGCGTCCTAGCCCCGGGAGTGTGGTAAACTCTCACCAAACTAGGAGGGCCCTTACAAAATGGTCGAGGCCCTGTCGCAGGGGGCCTACTACCTAGAAGACTTGGATGGAGCCAAGTTCCCCCGGACCTGGAATGCTTGTAATTTGAGGAGATACTATCAGTAATGTAAGTATTCCCTTCATAAGAAATAAAGATTTCTTTCTGCAACACGATCTATCTGCCTTGCAGGAAATTCAAGCCGCGAGCCTAGCTCCTCGGCCACAAAGCCCGGAGAAAAGTCCTCCGGCACGAAGACCTGAGAAGCCCCCAGGCACCGTCGAGCCCAGCTCCCCGGCACCAAAGACCGGATGACCCTCCGGCACCAAAGACCGGATGACCCTCCGACACCGGCGAGCCTAGCTCCCCGGTGTCAAACACCGAATGACCCTCTGGCACCAAAGACCGGATGACCCTCTGGCGCCGTCAAGCCCAGCTCCCCGGCAAAGGACCTGGGAAGCCCCCAGGCAATCAACGTCTCCAAGCTCAGCTCCGAGGCGACATCTCCTATGCCCGCACTCCAGGTCATCAAGTTCTCGCATCCCCGAGCTCAGCTTCAGGACACCAACTCAAGACCGGAGCTCAGATCTCCGGCCAAATGGAACCTTCGAGCCAAGCAGCCCTCCAACAAGCAAGCCACGAGCCTAGCTCCTTTGCAACAAAGCCCGGAGAAAAGTCCTCCGGCACGAAGACCTGGGAAGCCCCCAGGCACCGGAGAACCTAGCTCCTCGGCAACAAAGCCCGGAGAAAAGTCCTTCGGCATGAAGGCCTAGGAAGCCCCCAGGCACCGACGAGCCTAGCTCCCGGGCATCCAAGACCGGATGACCCTCCGGCATCGACGAGCCCAGCTCCCCAGCAAAGGACCTGGGAAGCTTTCAGGCACTCAGCATCCCCGAGCCTAGCTCCAGGATGCCAACCCAAGACCGGAGCTCAGATCTCTAGCCAAGGAAACCTTCGAGCCAAGCAGCTCTCCGGCCAATGCATCCCCGGGCCTAGCTTTGAGGCGATGTTCCCTGGGCCCAACTCCTGAAAATCAAGCCCCGAGCCTAGCTCCGAGGCATTCAAGATGTGAATCGCCCTTAGGAACCGAGGTCCGAAATTCCTCTTTACGACCTCCTCGCACTGACAGAAAAGAGAAGGGAGGAAGGAAGACAGAAAGAGGCACTCACATCACATATAGAAGAAAGACTACATTTACGAAATAAATTTCCATTACTTTGAAGGAAGGATCTACATCATGTCCCGGGCCCCGACAGGCCAGATAGCCCAGTTCAAAGAAAAAGCAAGTAGCAAAGAATACAAAAAGAAGGAAAAGGGGGTACAAGAGAAGTTCTATCCTATGAGGCCGACTCCTTCCCTAAGCAGTGCACGGCCGGGACTTCCCCTTCTTCTACCTCCGGAACGGGGTCGCGCACCTAAGCGGGCTCCACTAGAGGGGCAAGCTCAGCTGCGGCCGACGAGGAGGTCGGCTTGACTGCCTTCTCTTATGGTGCTGCCTCAGCTGCTGCCACGACCGAGGTCGGCTCGGCAACCTCTGGAGCCACTAGCGAAGATGCCCCGACCGGAGTGGCCCCTTGCCCTCCTGCGACCGCCTTCGGAGCAGGAGCCTTCTTCCCCAAGGTTCGAAGCATGGCCAACCACTCCTCGGACAGGATTCCTCGCAACTGTTGGCAATAGTACACGAACCCCTTGGCGAAGGAGTCCGTCGTCGCCTCCTTGAAATCCTTAATATACTCCGGGGTCTCCTTGAAGGCGGCCACGGCATCAGTGACCGACTTCCTCGCAGCCTCCTCCTGCTGCCTCGATTCCTCCAACTGCTTCTGGATGCACTCCTGCTGTCAAAGTGCAATCATCGTCATCTTCTCGGCAGTTGCAGTGGCGCGGCTAGCGGCAACGGCTCTCTCCTCCGCAGCCGCCACCCTCTTCTCTGCAGAAGCAGCCCTATCCTTGGCTGCCTCTATCTCAGTGCGAAGCTCCTTCAACCGAGTCCTCTTCGACTCGAGCTCCTTCTTCGCCCGGATGGTGTCAGCAAGCTCAGCCTGGAGGCCCTTAGCCTTTGAATTGGCCTCCCGTATCTCGACGTCCTTCCGGCCTACCTCAGCCTTCAGGGACGCGAGCTCCGCCTGCTGCTCCTTATCCCTCCTCGCCCAGTTACGACAGTAGTCCCAGATGAGGATCAACTCCCTGCCATGCTACACCAAAGGAGGCATGTTAGCTGCAGTACTAAAAGGAAGTCAGAAAGTATGAAGGCAAAAGAAGAAGACTTACGGCGTACAGATTCGTGAACGTCGAGCTGACGACGTCGCTCAAAAGCCTCCCGCTCCCCTCCCATCGATCACAGGACTGGACTGAGAAGTCCATCATCCGCTTGGCAAGCTTTGGGTCCTTCACCAGGGAGACATTGGGACCCAGTCGAAAGGGGACTCGGCGATAGTCCCTGTCCTGCTTCTCCACCGGCTCGGATCCCTCGGCGGTGGGAGGCCTGCTCGGTGCCGGTTGTGAGCTCGGCGCCACCTCGGTCCATGTTGGAGGCGCCGACCTCGTCTCCCTCGATCTTCCCTCCTCCTCGACATAGACAATCTCCGGAGGAGGGGCCTCTATCTTGGCGGTGGCAGCAGTGGATCTGGCGCGGGCGACCACCTCGGGCTTGGGCGCCGGCACCAACTCTCGCTGCCCCGAAGGCTCGTGGGCGGGCTTGGTCGCCCTCTTCCACCTCCGGTCTGCAACCGGTGCATCCGGCCCGGCCTGCACCAGTCCTGCACCATCTTCAGTCCGAGCCCTCTTCGAAGCGGGCGTGCCTGCCTCGGTAGCCTACTCTCATTCCTCAGTAAACGAGAGCAGCTCATCCATCGAAAACTTCATTTCTGACCGGGAAGGACGAGGTCAGCCCCCAAAAAAAAAAAAAGAAAAAAGAAAAACGAAGAAGAAATGAAAGAAAGGAAAATAAGTAAGAAACGAAAAGGGGGTGGCCAAGTCGAACTTACCCAACTCCCGCGCCGCGCTGACCCCGGCCTCGTAAAGATTCTGCTCCGACAACAAGGCCTCTAGTGATGGGATCTCGGCCGATCTGAGCAGGTCATACATGTCGAGGTCGGCAGCTTCGACGGAGGAGTTCCTGTTTGGAGACCGATCTAGGTCGCTCCAAACCCAGTCAATCCCCTCAACCGAGGTGAAGAAGTACTTGCTCTTCCATCCTTTGATGGAAGAGGTGAGCTCAAAATGAGTGCCCCGGGGGCGAGAAGAAAGGGACCACCACCCCTCCTCGGTGGGGTGGCGTTTCAAGGTAAAAAAGGCCCTGAACAAAGAAAAACGGGCAACAATCCCATGGAAATGGCACAGAACGATGAAACAAAATATCGTTCTGACAGTGTTAGGGACCAACTGGGCAGGAACAAGTCGGTAGTTGGCCAAGAAAGAGAGGAAGAAGGGATGGACAGGAAACCGAAGGCCCCCGGTGAAGGTCTCCTCGTAGAAGGCAATCCACTGAGGGCCACTGGACATGACCCGCTCCCCGGGACGAGGAACGGAGAGCCGGACAGACTCAAGGATGTCATAAGCACCCCGGATGGCCACCAGATCCTCGGCAGTGATCACCGAAGCAATCCCTCCAGGACCTGTCGACCGAGAAGGCTCAATCTCAGGAAGGGAAGTAGGAGCAGGGCAGGAGCAGGAAGGAGAGCAAAGCGGGAAGGAGGAGAAGACCCGGGTTCCCTAATGGACACCGGGCCATGGTAAGGCCTTCTACTGAACTCGTACCTCGCCATCTCCGTCTCCTCGTCGGAAGAAGAGGGAGTCTTCGGCCGGGAAGGTCCGACCTCAGCTTGGCACGAGAGACGGAAGTTGGGACCGAAGCGGTCCATGGAAGAGAAAGAAGAACAGAACAACTCCTAGATGACGAGAAGGAGGAGGCGAGCGAAGAAAGACCTACGACGACTTCTAACGGGCGAAAAGGGAGAACTAACCTGCTAAAGCTTAAGGAAGACGCCGACAGTCGGAGAAGAAGAAGAGGAAGGCTCCTGTATGACTCCGGGCATGAAGAGTTTGAAAAAGGTATGTTTCGAAAGGACTCATCCATCCATTCGAGACAACCTGCGTCCGACCGTACCATTACGGCCTCCCCAAAAGTCATGCCACATGTCGCTGATCAACGGGGCCAGCACCCCCATCCGACCGCGGCCGCTCCAACTTCCGTGCCCTCCATAACTGCTCCCGAGATGTGGCCATGTGGCGCCCCCGCACAGGCTCAAGGGCCCGCCGGGCGAGACGCTGCCGATATCGGTCATTACTACACCAGATTTTCCACCTTTCCACATCAGCATCACAATTACTCCCTTCGCCCTGAGCGCCACGCGACAACGGGCCTCGGGAGTGGAGGGAAAATGATGTGACCGGATCGCTGACGTGGGGCAAGGAGCCTGACGCAGAGCCCTTATTGGACACCACGCAGGATTACCACCACAGGCCCCTTCATCGGGCTGAGCTCCCCGATGTCAACGGGGCCGCCCGTCGAAGCCGGGCTCCGTCCTTCGCTAGTTCGATCCCCGCCAGGTCAGGACGCCTAGGTCGGAGCCGAGCTCAAACCTCGCCAGAGGCAGACCTTTTGAGCCCGAGGTCGGGTCCCGTGTCCCGGAGTCGAGCTCAAGCCTCCTCCACTACGAGGAACCCCTCCGAGACCGGGTCCCCTGGGCTGGGCGCACCTCATCCACCTCTGCTAGCCCGAGCTCGGTAAAAGCTGGGCCCCCTGGCCTGGTGCCGAGCTCGGCTCTCCTCTGCACAGCCGAGCCGCCGCGAGACGGGTCCCCTACGAGTAGGCCCCATCTTCCCAGCTCAGCCCTCATCTCAGATCGAGACACCAACCACCACGAGAGCAGCACCTCCCCTCCGAAGACGGTGGCGGGCTCCCCGAGGACCATACGACAACACCCGCCACGTCGCCATTAATGCCCACGTCCGCCATTCACACCAGAAAGAAAGGAAGCTCACATCAAGGTACCATGCCCTCCATCGACCTACCGTATGATTGGAAAAAAGATCCCACCAGGGAGCACGATTCCCGAGAGCGGCGGTGCAACAGTCGAGGCTTCCAGGAAGAGCAAATAAAAGGAATGTCAAAGGCATGCAGAAGCTTCCCCAGCTAGCCAATGAAGAAGGCATCCCGTCTACGGCACGGTACCTTGTTGTACCCGTCTGGCAGCATGGGAGAACCCTGAGGCGAGCCAAAGTAGAAGACTCAGCCAGAGTAAACAAGAAGGGGGTAACAACAACACTCATTGATATTTTTTTTCCTTCTTCCAAGCAAGAACAACACAACCTCCACAAGGAGAAAGAGGAGAAGGGGGAGAGGCCAGACAGGAGGGAAAGACCACCTCGGCCACCACACCTCCCAGCTCACTCACACTCTCATACACTCCACTCACTCCATATAGCGTGGAGCTCATCCAGAGGGGCTCGACCAAAAAGATCTGTTTTCCTTGATCATCACTGACTTGACCGTCGGAGTGCTCCCGCCGGAATCCCCGGCCCGGATCATTGACGTTAGCTATCTTGCAAGTCCCGAGGCACCGGAGACATCCCCGGCGGACGGAGCGAACCACCCGACACCATCAGCAACTACGGGCTACGATGATCCGGACGGCAACAGCTTCCAAAGTCTACAATGTTATCCTAAACTAATACATCCTTAGCTCCATTTTTTGCCCCCTCTCTGCTAATTTAAAAATTATAGGAATTTAATGGCCAGCCCTACATGGACCTAACTCCAACAAAAGGCCCCTAAGGCATACAGGCTATGGTGTGGTTGCAGCTAGAAGAGGGACAGGAAATTAAAGAACCAGCAAACACATCCTTTTCCTTACACTTGAGTCCAAGGTAGGACTGCATGTTAATTTACTGTAAAAAAATAAGAAAAAAAAATCTGAAAAGAATCCCAGCTCTACCGCGGGTTTCTTATCGAAATAATATAAAAAATATATAATTTTTTAAAATATGGCATTTCGTTTTTATTTATGGATCTACATGATTTTAGTCACGTTTCTGGACACATCACAGGGACGCCCGTGAAATGGCATGAAGATAAAAACGCCAATTAGATATGCAAGTTTTGTACGAAATCATGGGTTGAAGGTAAAAACATCGATTAGATCTGTAAGTTCTGTACAAAATCGTGAATTGAACCCATGATTTTAGCACGGAAAGTCAAAAAAGAAAAAGAGAAGACGCGGATTCGACCAGTATTTTTTCTTGCTGAACCAAAAAAAAATATAAATCAAATTCACGTCTTCTCTAATTCAGTGAAAAAAAAAAGAAAAGAAAAAGGCGCGGATCGAATCCGCGGCTTCTCCCACTGATTGCACCAAAAAAAAAAAAAAAAAAATCGTGGTGCCAAAAAAAAAAAAAAATTGCATAGGAGAACGTGAAAATTTTTTTTTCCAAAACATCCTTCACTTAATTTCGAAAATACCATTTAAATTTAATTTCCAAAATATTCTTGATTTAATTTCGAAAATGTCATCAGTCTTTGATTTAATTTCGAAATTACCATTTATAGTTTAATTACGAAAGAACATTTTGAAAATTAAATTAAAAAATTTCATTACAAAAAATATTTTTTTAATTAAAATTTAATCTAATAAAATTTTAGAAAATAAATAACAAAAATTAAAATAATATAATAAAATATTTAAAATAATAAAATTAAATTAAAAATATTTAAAATAATATAATAAATTTAAAATATTTAAAATACTTAAAATAATATAATAAAATTAAAAATATTAAAATATTTAAAATAATATAATAAAATCTAAAATTTAAAAAAAATAAAATAAAATTACGGGGCACCCGGATTGGTACCGATCACTGATCTAAATTTTTAAAAAAAGTTACGGGGCACTAGTTCGACTAGACCAGTGGCCGGCGGTCGAACCGGTGGCCGGATCTTGATGACCGGATTGATCGTCAGACCGGTGACTGACTGTCAGACCAGTGGCCGATCTGGTAGCTAGACCGAGGCGGCAATCGGATTGGCACCGATCTAGCAGCCGAACTGGCTGTTAGATCGATGGCCGGAGCCATATTGGCTATCAGACCGGTGGCCGCATCGGCGACCGGACTGCAAAATCGCATATTATAATAATTTTAAAAAATATTATATTATCATATTATTATTTTTTATTTTTAAATTTTTAAATTTTTTATTATTTTTTTCTAATTTTTTATTATTATTATTTTTATGATTTTTTTTATTATAGTATCAAATTATTTTATTTTATCATAGTATCATATTCTTTATTTTTTTATTTATTTTTAAAAATAAATAATATGATACTATAATAAAAAACAAAAAAATAAAAAAAATTAATAAAAAATTAGAAAAAAATTTTAAAATAAAAAAATAATAATATGATCCTATAATATTTTTTTAAAATTATTACAACATGCGATTTTGCAGTCCAGTCACCGATCCGGCCACTAGTCTGATAACTAGTATGGCTCCAGCCATCGATCCGACAGCCAATTCGGCTGCTAGGTCGGTGCCAGTCCGATCACCGGTCTAGCTGCCAGTTCGTCCACTGATCTGATAGTCGGTCACCGGTCTAACGATCGATCCAGTCATCAAGATCCGGCCACTGGTCCGACCACCGGTCCTGCCACCCATATGGTCACCGGTCTAGTCACCAGGATCCGGCCACCGATCCGGCCACCGGTTCGACCGCCGGCCACGGGTCTAGTCGAACCGGTGCCCTTTAACTTTTTTTAAAAATTTAGATCAGTGATCGGTATCAGTACGGGTGCCCCGTAACTTTTTTTTATTTTTTATTTTTTTAAAATTTTAAATTTTATTATATTATTTTAAATATTTAAATATTTTTAATTTTATTATATTATTTTAAATATTATAAATATTATAAATTTATTATATTATTTTAAATATTTTAATTTTATTTTATTATTTTAAATATTTTATTATATTATTTTAAATTTTGTTATTTTTTTCAAAAAAAATTAATAGATTAAAATTTAATTAAAAAAAATATTTTTGATATATTTAATTTCTAAAATACCCTTTCGAAATTAAACTTGTCATTTTCGAAATTAAATCAAATATTATGAATTGCATTTTCGTAATTAAATTAAGGTTATTTTGGAAATTAAACTAAATGGTATTTTTGAAATTAAATAAAGGATATTTTGAAAAAAAAAATTTGTGCGTTCTCCCATGCATTTTTTTTTTTTTCATTCCGGGAGAGAAGAAGGGTATTTTGGAGTTTTTTTTTTTTGGGGCGCCGCGCTTTCTCCCACACGGGTTTTTTTTTTTTCATTTTTGTGAGAGAAAACGCGGGTTCGACCCGCGCTTTCTTTTTTGTTTATTTTTTTTCATTCGAAAATATGGGTTCAACCCGCATATATATATATATATATATATATATATATATATATATATATATATATATATATATATATATATATATATATATATATATATATATATATATATTTTAGCTTTCCAGATTAAAATCATGGGTCTAACTCGTGATTTCATACCGAACTCGTAAGTCCAACCCATATTTTTACCTCCATACCATCTCACGAACACCCCTGCCATATGTCGATCAAAATCATCTAGTTCCGTAAATAAAAACGAAACGACCGTATTTTAGAATATATATATATTTTTATATTATTTCGGTCAAAAATCCACTCCATCGCATGTTAAATTATTGTAAAAAGCAAGAAAAAAAATCTGAAAAGAATCCCAGCTCGGTTGGTTGGGGAATAGAAAGAAGATAGTGGAATTGTAACAATCTTCTCAAGGAGGTAGTCCATGCATCGCCATAACTTTTTGAATTATTTGATGGGATTTGATAGTAACCCATCTTAATTTGAAGGCCATATTACTTCCTACTATAACAAAAGACAAATAGTGATAAACTAGAAACTCATGAAAAAAAGGGAAAAAAAAAAACTTCAAACTGTCTTGTTTTATTATAATAGAAGAAGAATAAATGCCTAGATGTAGATATGTGAAATTGACTATTAAATCCGATTGATACTGAGACTGGATGACATACTGAGATTGGGATAACATACTTATCCAATGTAACAGAGAATGACTGAGCCATCTTTATTATCATCATACATCAATCATCCTCCAGCGAAGTGGAGATCGTTATGATGACGTCTAGAAGGATAGCTATGCTGGTCCTCTCAATTCCTTTTGCTTAAACAGAAAGAGTACACAAGAAAACCAGTTGAAAAGATTTACTAGGAATTTTGCTAAAAAAAAAACCAAAGTCAGGGTTTAATAATTTTTTATGATCACAAAAGTGGATGCTCTGCTTGCATAAAACAACAGGAATCTATTGCGAAAAGGGGTATCACTCAAAGGAGAAATTGGAGAGGAGAAAGCAAAAAGGTAATAAGAAAAAGTAGAAAAGATAAGAAAAGGGAGAAAGAAAGTACTTTTTACTGGATAAAAGGTGAAATTGATTGGTCATTTATGCAATTTAATTACATTCGCATGCGGTTGTGAGCTATCTCAACACTGAGGCAATTATCCTTTAACCTTGACTTTAATTTTCTCATGGTGCCAGTTCAATTTTGCTGACTTGGTGGCTTAAAAAGATGGAGATAGGTCAATATTTTGCATGCCTTTGATTAGTATTCATTCTGGTTAAATGAAGACCTCAGTCACTTAATAAAGTAAATAAGATAGTGGTCCCCAGAGACAGGCCAGAACATAGTTGGAAAAGCAGGTAACACCTTCAATTGGCAATTAAGTCAGACATTGATGGCTTTCTGATAAATGATATTTCTTATCAAGCTCCCATATCTTAGTCATGCTGATGCTATCATTATAAGAAACAAGAAAACAATTTCACCTCATTTTCAGATTATATTGATAAGTATCATACAAATTATTGCCGACCTTACCATCGTGGTCTACAGTTGTGAAGTGGCATCGGATATCTGCCCCTTTGCTCCAGAGTCCTACGGCTCTCGGTCCTGCAAAACAATGTTAGAGACCCGGGTCGGGGATCCGACGAGGGCACTCTGATGATCAAATCAGTGGACGGCAAAGAGGAACAGATCCCCTAAGACGGATCCCACTTCGATCATCGTGCTTAGGGGGTTTTTTGATAGAGGATTGAGTAGAAGAAATTAGAGAAGAGCAGTGCTTAAGTAGCTGAGAACATGCTTACGGGACAATCTCCGGAAGTCCTTCAAGGAGCCTAATGCCTTCAAGTCACTTGTTCCGCTATCTTGTGTGCTTACCCTTTCTCTCGCCCGTTGGGTGCCCTGTTAAATCACCGATTGCTTCAATGCCTCGATTTTTTCCCTCAGAGGGGGGCTCAGAGGTCAACGGCATCCATTGACCGCTTTCCCGAGGTCATTTTCCTTTATAGTAGGGAGTTAAGTCATGAGCATGTCTTTCCGGTCATGTTATCACAAAAGGAAAAATTTAGTGGAGCCTCGATCCGGATGCAGCTGCCCTCGGGTCTGAGACCCTGGATGCAGCCTTCTCCTTCGGGGAGTTACAGGTGGTCGGCCATAGGATCCAGTACCTCGATCAGGGCACCCTTTCTCGATCGGTGCAAACGAGGTTACGTGCACCGTTCCAGCTTTGGGGTGTCATACTGGGCGTGCCGCACTGTGCGCGCCTGTTTCGGCGGCAATCTCGGGACTGGCATCTTCATTCTTCTCAATGCTTCCAAGAAGAGGGCTCCACTTCGATCGAGATGGGCTCGACCCTTGGGGGCCATCTAGCGAAGGAGTGAAAGAGGGCTCGACTCCGGCCAAGATGGGCTCGACCCTTGGAGAGCTACCTGGCGAAGAAGCGGAGGAGGGCTCGACTCCGATCGAGGTGGGCTCGACCCTTGGGGAGCCACCTAGCGAAGGAGCGGAGGAGGGCTCGACTCCGGTCGAGGTGGGCTCAACCCTTGGGGAGCCACCTAGCGAAGGAGCGGAGGAGGGTTTGACTCCGATCAAGGTGGGCTTAACCTTGGGGAGCCACCTGGCGAAGGAGCGAAGGAGGGCTCGACTCCGACCGAGGTGGGCTCGACCCTTGGGGAGCCACCTGGCAAAGGAGCGGAGGTGACGAGCTCGAGTTTGGCCATGGTGGGCACAACCATCGATAGGGCCACCTAGTGGAGGAGCTCGAGAAGAAACCTGACATAGCGCTATCTGCCCACATGGTCACCGACTGGATCCGAGGTGTATCCCACGTCAGCGGTCTTGCCACATCATTTGTCCTCCACTTCCAAGTCCCATCGAAGCGTCATGGTTGGGGACGAGGGGAGTTAATGCATAGCTGACTTAGCAGGACAAAAATCGGGCTTAATTATTGCCACGATCGTCGTCGCTCTGCATGTCATGCCCGAGGCCCAATGCGCAGGCACCACATCCGCGATTTCGATGGACCATAATTGCACCATGCCATACCCGAGATGATTTTCAGTAAACCAAAGCATCGACGTTGGGCGACCTCACACATGGCACTCATCCGATGGTGGAGGCAAAAAAGAATTGTACGGCCACTGCCCGCTGGTTTTGAAAAGAGAGGGGACTTTCTGGAAACTGTGTCATTCGATTTTCTCATGCTTCGCTGGCGGTTCCAGCGATCCTTCTTCTTCTCCTGGGTCGTCCTTCTTCGCCAAAATGAGCAGGTGGGTACCTTATGATCTTTCTCTCTCATTTGCTTCTTCTTGATCTTCAGTTCTCCCCTTCTTCTTAGGTGAATAGAGTCCTTACCTTAGGTTCTCTGTCCCCCTCTTCTTCGTCTTCATCCTTTTCTGTTCAAATGGCTCCTTCGGGCCGACACCCTTGCTTCTCTAGTAACCCGAATGAGGCAGGCCCCTCCCGGTCGAGGACTCCGTCATCTTCCGACGAGGAGGACGAAGTTTTCCTCGAAGTTTGGAGGTGCCAGCATCCTGGTGGGATAGTCATTGGGAGCCCTAAGGCTCCTACTCCTTATTCTGCTCCCGCTGTTGCTTCTCCGATGGTAGCGGATTCGATCGGTCCCTTCGGCATCATCTCGATGATGATTGAAGAGAACCTTTCCTTGATCTAGGAGTCGCATGGGGTCCTGGATTTCATCCGGCTCTCACTTCCAAGATCAGAGGAACAGGCCACCTCGAGCGGTTCGGGTCAGATCGCCTTCTACGAGGACTTTCTCGCCGGCGGTCTTCGTTTTCCTCTCCATTCCTTTTTTCTGTCCTTCCTCAGCCATTTTCGTCTCGTGCCGGCCCAGTTGGTTCCTAACACCATCAGGGTCATCTTTGGCTTCATTGTATTATGTCACTTTCATGGGTTTGTTGCCCGTTTTTCTCTGTTCAGGGCCTTGTTCACCCTGAAGCGCCACTCGACCGACGATAGGTGGTGGTATCTTTCTTCCCGGCCCAAGTGCCTCTAGTTCGACCTCCCTACATCCATCAAGGGATGGAAGAACCAGTATTTCTTTGCCTCGATCGAGGATGTCGACTGGATCTGGAGTGAGCCGGACCGGTCCCCAAACCGAAATGCCCAAGTAGTGACGACGGACCAGGAAGTTTTTGTTGGTGAAAAATACCTACACCTAGCATACATTATGCAAGAAACTGAGCAGAGAATATGCATTTTAAAATATTTTTAAGACATGCATAGCGGAAGGGTCAGTAGATAGATCTAAACTATCTACCGATCTGCCCGCAACAGGATCTAGTATAATAACCTAGCATGCATATAAACATCAAGGCAAGAGAAAACATAAAAGTACCATACCTTTTCCACAAGAGAGAAGCCAAGGAAGTGCTATGAGAAGGAGGAGGGCGCTCGAGCCACACATGCGTCTGGCCTCTACATGATGTCCACACCTGGGCTCGACTCTGATCAACTCCCTCGGAGTGCTAGCTCTTCGGGATCCGTGGGCTGAACTTCTTCCAGGAAGACAAGAAAGAGAGCAAGAACCCCTTCCCAAAACCTCTTACCCAAGACCTAGCTTGATTGCTAGGTGGCTCACACCCAATCCTTAAACCTCTCACAAACCCCTTCTTCTTCCTCTCTTTTCTTTTCTCTCTTGCTGTTCATCTAACCTCAGCAGCCACTACAAAGACCTATATTTATAGGGGCTACCATGAGAGAGAGAAGAAGGAAGGAAGATAGATGGAGGGAGAGAATGGAGGAGAGGATCAAGGCCATTCCAAATGGGTCTAACCCATTAAGGTAAGTATGACATTCATATCAAAAAGCCTTGGAGCCAAAACTGGTTTGAATTCGAAATTCAAACCAGGTCAAAACCTATCCAAAAAACTCTCACAAAATCCTTCCAGATTTTTGCTCGTCACAGAAAGTGTCGATACTCGAAAATTGTCAAGTGTCGATACTTCACCAAGTGTCGACACCTGTAAAAATTCAAGTGTCGACACTTGGAGCAAAGTCAACCATATTGACTTCAGGTGATGGCAAACGATTCTCAATCGTTGATTAGCCCAAAAGATCAAATAGAAATCCTCTATAGTGTGTGACCCCATAGGTTTGAACACTAAACCGGTAGCACTGGAACATTTCCAGTACCAGTCAAAGTCCTCATCTAGTAATGATACCCGACGTCCAGATAGGTTGAAGATGCAGAGCACCTTACAAGAACCTCTGGCATATGGTTGCCACATAATTCATCCCTTTGACCTCACAATGCTCAGGATGACCTAGGGTTAAACTGCCAACCCTAATTTGGTTTATCCAGATCATGTCTCAACCTCACAAGTTCTGTGACTCCTCACAAGAACTATCCTAGCCAAGATTTTGCTGAATTGAGATATAATGAGTCATTTACTCCAAACTATTTTGAGAGGTCAATTCCATCTTGATCCACCATCGCTCCATAAGTACTTGACTGCACCCAGAAACCTTTCATCATTGGATTAGAAATCTAGGTAGTCCGGCACCAAAGTACAATGAGTTGCTTGCAAGCTGCCAGGTGACCTCAGGTCTGAGGGACACATATACCCATATCCCTTCATGAGCAACCCTTTGGCAGAAGAGAGCTCCGCGGATGGTCACGTTCAGTGAGATGTCACACATTTTACTTGCATGTCACACCAGTGTCTCCACACTCCTTGGTTAAGAGGATAACCAATAAATGTGATATACAACAACCTATACTTGATACATTGTCGTCCTATAAGAATATATCATTTGGTTGTGAACCAGTTTAAGAACTACTTGATATATCCTCTCTATATCAAACAATGTAGTTCTAAGGACTCAATCATACAAGAGTTTATTACAGGAAAATGTAAAATGATGGACAGCCAAAAATAAATGACTTTTATTTGTTAAAAATAATTCATATACAAATACAAAATAGTATAACCGTCTACAGTCTAGATGATTAGCTTTGGGACACAATTCCCAATAGTTTTCTCCCAATTGCTTAGTGACGTGCTTCCCTCCCTCGAGGTTCTGCTGTCGGAGCAAAACTTGTTCAAGGCCGGGGTTAGCCCGATTCGAGAGATTGGTGAGGCTCCACGTCTCTATTTTCTCTTCTTTTTTCTTTTCTTTTCTTTTGTTTTTTTTATAGTCTTCCTTCCTTTGACCTTTTTCTTTCCCAGGGATGAAGTACTCTGTGGAGAATTTGATGGAGTTGGCTCACAAGAGAAGTACTTCGGCTGGGCACCGGGATAGCACGCCAAAGAGGGCCCAGGTGGAAACTGGCCAAGGATCCACGTCTGCCCCGAGCTCGAAGCTGAGGGCAGTGGATCCGGCTCCCCAGCCCCCTCGGCAGTAGGTTCCCTCCACGGAGATTGTCGACATCGATGGGGGAGAGAAGAGGAGCGACCAGCCCGTCCGCCCCCATTGCCAGTTACTGTGTTCAGTGCTCCGGCGGTGGCTGCGGTGGCCCTGTGGCCCACGTCTTCGCGTGCTGAAGATGCTCCGGTGCAGCCATCCTCCAAGCCCTGCTATGCACCGGCGGGGATTCTAGTGAATGCTTCCGTCATCCAGGATCAGGGCCCGGCGGAGAAGATGATGGAGATGGCAGTCCAACCTCGGGACTGCCGTGCAAGGGGAGGCAAGGACTACTCGATGGCCTTGCTTGGGATCCTCCCACAGCTCTTCTTAGTGAGTATCTGACATTCTTTTAATGTTCTAGTTGGATTACACAGGGTCTAACCTCTTCTTTGATGCAGATCGGAACCGATGTGCTTCTGCTCCTGGACCTCTTCACCAGCGTGGCGAAGAGGGAGGCCGACAAGGAGAAAAGACTGGCCAACCTTGTGACCGATGTGAAGGAACTGATGGACAGGGGCCGAGAGATGAAGGAGAACAACAAAATCCTTCGAGGAGATATGTCCCGTGTCGAGGGATGCAACAGGGAGCTCGAGACATCCCTGTCCGAAGAAAGGATTCTGACTCAGCGCCGTACTGAGGAGACCGTGATAGAGATCAATCGCCTAGAGGGGTGGTCCCGGGCCCTCGAGACCCAGGTCGAGGAGATCTCGGTGGAGCTGGCAGCGGCTACCGATAAGGCAAAGTATACCTCAGCGCTGATGGAAGCTGCAAGGAGGGAAGCCCTCGAAGCCATGCCAAAATTTCGGGCATCGCCTGAGTTCGAGGACGAGATCCATGAAGCAGTGCATTCATGAAAGGGTTCGAGGCCTGCCAGGAGAAGGTGGCCTCACTCTTCCTGGAGCTCGATCTGGGAGGTGTCGTTATTGGCGGTGCCGAGGAACAGCCCGAGGAGGCTGGGGCACCCTCGAGAGCGACTGAGGAAGTGGTCGCCGAGCGACCGGCTGAGTAGGCGACTGCATCGGTACAGGCCCAGGTAGCCGATGACGTAGCGTCTCACCGACCTGGGAAGGAGCCGGCGGGCCAGTGACCTCGGGCCTTTTCTTCATTTTGTCTTCTTGTATCTAGCATGGTTTTTCTTTTTTTTAACTTTGTCTTTTTGGGGTCGCCCGGCCTGTCGGGATCCCCTTCAGTTGTAAGGAAAACCCTTTGAATTAATGAAGTACTTTTTCCTCCAAGATATTGCATCTTTGTTTTGCTTTATCATGACTATTGCAACTTTGTGGGCTTTAATCTTGTCTGACACCAAGCTTCAATCCCCCCCTGGAACACCCTAGCCATTGCGATGATTCAGAATAATCCAGGGGCTATAAATCCTGTTGTCTATGCTGGATTGAGGCAATCTCTGTGAGAGTCCTAGGACTTGCTTGAAGTCGATGGTGGATCTGGGTCCCCTTTGTCCTTGCCGGAGCCAAGTTTTTAACTTCGGTTGGAAGTTTGACTTCGACTCTTAGTTAAGATGCAAGTTTTTTGGAAGCTTCCGGGCTCCAGTGCGGGACTTTTGGAGCTTCCACAGCTGGGGTATCCGGTCTTAAGGTATCGAGCTTAAAGAGTTTTCGGTCTTAAGTTCTCGGGCTTCAGGAGTTTTCGGTGCCGGGGTTTCCGGTCTTTGGTTCCCAAGCTTCAGGAGTTTCCGGTGCCGGGCTTAAAGAGTTTCCGATCTTTGGTTCTCGGGCTTCAGGAGTTTTCGGTGCTGGGCTTAAAGAGTTTCCGGTCTTTGTTTCTCGGGCTTCAGGAGTTTTCGGTACCGGGCTTAAAGAGTTTCCGGTCTTTGGTTCCCGGGCTTCAGGAGTTTCCGGTGCCAGGCTTAAAGAGTTTTCGGTCTTGGTTCCCGGGCTTCAGGAGTTTCCGGTGTCGGGCTTAAAGAGTTTCCGGTCTTTGGTTTCCAGGCTTCAGGAGTTTCCAGCATATTGTTTGCGGGACCTCAGGTGCCCCGTCTTCGGTCGCCAGATCTAGGGTCGGGCGACAATAGTCCTACGAGATAAAGACAAGCATTGTGCTAAAGAGAATCTTATTATTAGTGTTAGGAAGTCTTACATCATTGATAATATATCCTTAAGTTGGCAGCATTCCAAGCCCGCCAAAATTATGGCCCATCGAGCTCGGCGAGGTAGTAAGCCCCATGAGGAAGGGCTTCGACCATTCGATAAAGGCCTTCCCAATTCGGAAAGAGCTTGCCGCACTCCCGAGGTTGGGAGGCATTTGCTCGCCGCAGCACCAGATCTTCCGGGTGGAAGGACTTCGGCCTCACCCTGAAGTTATAATATCTGGCCACCCATTGCCGGTAGGCCGCCATTCGGACTCGAGCCTTATCCCTTGTCTCTTCAAGTAGGTATAAGTTAAGCAGGAGCCATGCTTGGTTCTCGACCTCGTCGTACTACTCCCTCGCAGCATTGGCAGACTTAGCTCCACCGAGATCACTGTTTATGCACCGAAGACGAGGTTGAATGGTGTTTCATCTGTGGCCGTGGAACACTGGGTAGTTCTTTGGCCCATCTACCCTTGGCTTGGTCCATCCTGATTTGGAGTCCTTGAAGGATCGTCCGGTTAGTCACCTCCGCCTCTCCATTGGTCTGTGGGTGTGCTACCAAGGTAAATCGGTGGCGGATGCCGAGGTCATCGCAGAACTCCTCGAACTCCCGATTATCGAACTGTCGTCCGTTATCGGTGATGATGATGTGGGGGAGCCCGAAGCGGCATATGATTGATTTCCAGAAGAACTTGTTGACATTCGCCTCCGTGATTCGGGCTAACGGTTCAGCCTCGACCCACTTCGTGAAGTAGTTCATGACAACTATCAAGAACTTATGCTGCCCGGGTGTAGGAGGAAAAGGGTCAAGGATGTCCATGCCCCATTGGATGAACGGCCAGGGGGCAGAGAGCTGGGAGAGCAGCGCAGTAGGCTAGCGTTGCACAACGGAGTGGTGCTAGCAACGATCGCACTTTTTGATGAAGTTGGCCGCATCCTTCCTCATGGTTTCCCAGTAGTATCCCTGGCGGAGGGCCTTGTATGCCAAAGTTCTGCCCCCCACATGATTTCCACAGAGGCCTTTGTGTATCTCTTGGAGTACGACTGCTGCCTTCGAGGATCTTAGACATTATAGGAGTGGGTAAGAGTAGGACCTTTGGTAGAGTTGTCCATCCATTAGCACAAAGCGCGTGTCCTTCCTTTTGATGAGGCCGACCTCTGTTCGATCTTCGGGCAAGGTACTGTCAATGATGTACTTGATGTACTTGTCTATCCAACTGGACTCCGGATTGACTTGCTGGACCTTTCTGGGCATCTCATAGCTTGGGATCTGAAGATGCTCGACATAGGCGCGACCCAAGGACGAGTCCGGCAAGGTCGCCAACCGGGAGAGGGCGTCAATGCAAGCATTCTCTCCATGTGGAATGTGGGAGATGCTGAAGTGCTTGAAATCTACCACACTTGCACGCACCAGCTCCAGGTACTTCAACATTTAAGGATCCCGAGCCTCAAACTCCCTCGAGACCTGCCTGGCCACCAATTGTGAGTTAGTGAAGACCTTAAAATTGGGTATGCCTAGTTCACGAGAGACTCTTAGTCCCGCGAGGAGCGCTTCTACTCTGCCTGATTATTGGTAGCGGCAAACTGGAAGCGAAGTGCGCACTCGGCGATGACTCCTTCATTATTGGTGAGGATGAGTCCAGCTCCACTTCCGCCAGAGTTGGATGCTCTGTCCACATGTAGGATCCAGATGTCCCCCTCCAGTTCAAGTCCCGGCTGTTGATTCTGGGAGCCCTCTTCCGACCCCTCGCCCAGGCCTGCACACTCAACCAAGAAGTCAGCCAGTACTATGCCTTCAGGGATGATCTCGGATGGTAGGTGATGTCAAACTCACTGAGCTTCAGTGCCCACTTCGCCAGGCATCTGGATGTGTCAGGGTGGCTTAGCACGGCTTTCAGCGATTGATCCATCAGAACCGTGATTGGGTGTGCTTGGAAGCAAGGCCTGAGGTGCTGGGCAGACACAATGAGCACAAAAGTTAACTTCTCAGATTGAGAGTACCTAACCTCGATATTGCGGAGAAGCTTGCTTGTATAGTACACGGACCTATGGATTCCTCCTTCGTCTGTACGGACCAAGACCGAGCTGATGGCCTCCTAGCACTCCTTCGTCCAAGTGAAGTCATGCATCTTTCACAGTGCCTTGAAGAAGGGTTGGCAGGGGTTGGCAGACCATGAGATGAATCGGCTCAGGGCTGCTATACAACAGGTGAGTCGCTAAACTTGTTTCTTAGAGGTGGGCTGCTCCATGTCAAGAATCGCTCGGACCTTTTCCGGGTTGGCCTCAATCCCTCTCTAGGTGACCATGAAGCCTAGAAATTTTCTTGATGCTACGCCGAAAGCGCACTTCGTCAAGTTCAACTTCATTTGATGGAGACGAAGGTTGCGAAAGGTCTCTGCCAGGTTGTTGATGTGGTCCGAGGTCAGCCTCCTCATGACGAGCATGTCATCCACGTACAATGCATGTTGCGGCCAATTTGGTCTTTGAAGACCTTATTGACCAGTCGCTGGTACGTGGCACCAGCGTTCTTCAGGCCAAAGGATATCATTCTGTAGCAGTACGTCCCGCGATCTATGATGAAGGCATTGTGCTCCTCGTCCTCCAGGTGCATTCAGATCTGGTTATACCCAGAGAATGCATCCATGAAAGAGAGGAGGCGGTGCCTCGAGGTGGCGTCCACGAGCTGGTCGATCTTCGAAAGGGAGAAGCTGTCCTTCAGGCAAGCATGGTTGAGGTCGGTGTAGTCTACACGGATCCTCCACTTCCCGTTGCTCTTCTTGATCATGACTATGTTCGCCAGCCAGCTAGGATACTTCATTTTATGAATGAAGCCGGTGGTGAGGAGCTTCTTCACTTCATCGTTGATAGCCTTCTGCCTTTCCAAGACGAAGCTTCTTTTCTTCTGCCGAACTGGGCGACACTTCAGATCAATCTTTAACTGGTGGGTGATGACATCCGGGGGAATCCATAGCATATTTGCTGCAGTCCAGGCGAACACATCCATATTTGCCCGAAGAAAACTTAGCAAGCGAGCTTGCTTATCTTCTAGTAGTTGGGCTCCTACCTGCACCGTCTTCAGTGGGTCCGAGCCAAGGTGATACGTCGAGAGGCGCTCGACGGGACCGCCCCTTGGGTCCTGCACCCTTTGGTCAAGGTTGTCGACGTCGGAATCAGGCTCGGCACTTCGAGCCCCTGGGACAGCCTACAAGCAATACGGGACAGGTTGAGGTACCCCCCTCATCTCTCCTACACCGTAAGGGGTCGGGAACTACAACAATCTTTTAGTGGATATGACCGTATCAAGTAGGTTGAGCCCGGGGTGGCTAAGGATAGCATTGTATGGTGACGGGAGTCTGACGACAGTAAAGGTCATCATGACTATGCTCTGCCGGGATGGTGACCTGGCGGTGACAGGGAGGGTGATTTCTCCCTCGACTCCCATAAAATCTCCGGTGAAACCCACGAGAGAGGTGCGCACTGGCCTTAGCCGACTAGGGGACGTTCATTCGAGAGAAAGCATTGTAAAAAAGGACATCCGTCGAGTTCCCACTATCAACTATGATACGCCTTACAAGATGCTTGGCAATGGTCATCTCGACCACGACAGCATCGTTGTTTACATTTTCTTGCTCACTCCCCTTTCCCTTCATAAAGGGGAGTACATTTTCCAGATCTCCACCCTCCCAGCTCTCTTTGATACGTGCTCTATTCTCCAATAAATCATGCCCACGGGCTTCTTAGTGGGTCGATTGTCAACTGCAGGAACAGGGGGGAGAGCCGCAAGTGGTTGATCCTCCACTGGGACCTCGCTCCTCACGAACTTTCTGAGGTAGCCTCTTCTGATCAGGTCTTCGATTTTTCTTCTCAGGTTGGGCAGTCCTCAGTGTCGTGGCCATGGTTATGGTGAAACTGGCAGTACTTCATCTTATCGGGATCGCTTGACAGCCTCAGTGGGGGAGGTCGTCGCAGGTAGTGCTCGCCCTTGATCTCCATAAAGATTTTCGACCTCGGAGCGAGGAAGGGAGTGTAGGTTTGCTCAAGAACGGGACCACTTTTTGGCTTTGGTCCCAACCGGAAGTTCGCAGGCGGCCCAGGTCTTCGCGTTCCAAATGCGTCTCTCGGGACTAGCTTCTTCGGGGGCTTCCCATCCAGTTCTCTTCTGGTACAGTCGGCCTCCTCGGCATGGATGTACTTGTAGATGCGGAGGAGGAGTTCAGAGTATGTCTTCGGTGGCTTCTTATCCAAAGAATAAGTTGATAGTAAGCAAATGTGGGTGCAGGGGCCTACGCTAAGCATGCAACAGCACAGGGAATGGGTAAGTATTTTAAAACATTTTTAAAATAAGTGCGGAAAAAACCTATTCCGCACAGGATCTAGCATATGCAAGATGCATGTATAGGCATGATTCAGGACATATAATATTTATAAACATTTTAATAAATCTAGATCTACACATGCACCGAAATTAAAACCCAAAAGCATACCTTATTCCCAGCTGGAATAAGTCTGGGATAAACCTGGAATAGACTGGAATAACTGGAATAAAGTTATTCCAGTCGTCTTCCACCCTGGGCTGAAAACAGGGCTTCCGAAAAGTCCCGGAACGCCGCCTTCCGGACCTCCGATCGCTCCCAAATTTGAGCTGTAGATTCTTAAGGAAGTCCTCTTCGATTTGGCACTGGTTTCTGCAAGAAAAACTAAGCCAATAAATCGTAAAAAATCGCCGAAGTCTGCTGCACGAAAATGGCAGCAGAACGGAGTAGCTGTCTTCGTCGTTGGATTTCGGGCAACTGGAGCGATCCCGGCTCACGTGGTTTGCTTCGAGGAGTAGAGGAATACTCCCTCTAGAGGGGAGACACGCCCGGGGCTCTCCGATCCCTCTCCACGCGCGGTGCTAGCCGCTGGAAGAAGGTTCACGGTCACAGGTTGCTGCAGCAAAACAGAATTGCTGCAGCAGGGATTTTTGGGCACAAAGAAGACCGGGAATCAAGGATCTTTCTCTCCCAATCTCTCACCAAAACCCAGCCCTTTGAAAAACCCCGGTAGTAAAAATATTGAGCTCTCCAATGAAAGAACCAGCTCTCATGGTTTTTTTTTTTTTTTCTTTCAAACGATGACCTCCTTTGAAACAGGGACTGCAGGCCTTTAAAACAGCAGGGAAGAGGGAGAGGGAGGTGGAGAGACGGTGAGGTGGAGAGGCTGGGAATGGCTGCAGTTAATCACCCAATTAACCAAGCCTTAAAACCAGCCGGTGGGAGGAAGAAGAAACGCCAGGAACAAACGGTGGAGGGAGAAGAAAACGCCTAGCGTTTGGCCTTCGGCGCTTGGAATTTTTCCAGCGAGAATCACCGTGTAAACGGTCACGCTGAGAAGAAAAATTTTAGCGGTTCAACCAAAACCGGTCCAACCAAAATTTGTCCAATCCCATAAACCAATTTGGTTCAAACCCAACGGTGGTTCAATCTAATTGAACCTGGTTCAGGGAATAAAATTGGTTCACAACCAATTGGAGGCCGAAACGAACTCCGAATCAGTTCAAAACTGATTCAGAAAAATCCTGGCGCAGAGCTGGTCAACCGGAACATTTTCCGATCAACACAGACAAGGGCAAGACGGGGAAAAGAGTGCTCAAAAATGCTGTGACCATAAAACCGAGACGATTCCCAATCGTAATCGGTATCCGGATCAGGGAGTTATCCTCTTTGGCGTGTGACCTCATAGGTTCGAACCTAAACGGTAGCACCAGAACAATTCTAGTACCAGCATAGGAAACCATCTAGCAATGGGTCCCGGCGTCCGGATAGGTCGAAGATGCGAGAGCAAACTATCGAACCTCTGGCATATGGTTACCGTATAATTCATCCCTTTGACCTCAAATGCTCAGGACGACTGAGATTGGGCTGCCAACCCAGACTGAGTCAGTCGACTACGTGTCTCAACCTCGCAAGCCCAGTGACTCTTTACTAGAGCTACCCCGGCCGAGGATTTGCTAAATTGAGATACTGCGAGACATTCAATCCAAACTTGTTTGGACAGGTCAATTCCATCTTGGTCCATCACTGCTCCACAAGTACTTGCCTGTACCCAGAAACCTTCCATCACTGGATTAAAAATCCGGGTAGTCCGGCACCAAAGCACAGGGAGTTGCTTGCAAGCTACCGCGATGACCTCAGGTCAGAGGGACACTTATACCCATATCCAATCGTGAGTATCCCTTTGGCAGAAAGGGACTGCACGGAGTCACGTTCAATGAGATATCACATATATCCCACTTGCAGATTACATCAGTGTCACCACACTCATTTGGTCAAGAGGACAACCAAACGATGTGAACTACAACAACCTATACTTGATATATTGCCGTCCAGTACAATATATCCTTTGGTTGTGAACCGGGTTTAAGGACCACTCGATACATCCTCTCTGTATCGAAGTCAGTGTAGTCCTAAGGACTTCATCACATAGGAAAGAGTTCATTTCAGGGAAATTCAATACGTGATGAGCTGCCAAAAATTATATTTTATTAATTCATTGAAAAAGTACAATACTTTGCACAACCGCCTACAACCCAGGCGATTGGCTTTGGGACACAATTCCCAACATAAGTCAGGCGGGAGGTGTTGAGCCCTCGCTTCAATGCCAGCATGGCAACGGGCTCGTCTAGGTTGTAGATCTCCAGGACGACAGCTTTGAAGCAGGTCACATAGTCCCGCAGGAGCTCGTGGTCTTGCTGTTGGATAGAGAATAGGCTATCCACCTCTCGCGGCACCTTTCAACAAGCGTCGAAGTGGGCCACGAACCTCCTTTCCAACTGTAGGAAGGAGTCGATGCTTTCAGGCTCAAGATGGGTGAACCAGATCCGAGCGGCCTTCCAGAGGGTGGCCGGAAAGGCAATACACAGGAGGGCGTCTGTTGCCCCCTGGACTCTCATGAGAGCCTTATAACTCTCCAATGGTTCAGGGGATCGGTGGTCCCATCATAGGGATCCACCTGAGGCATG
The DNA here is from genome assembly GCA_021397845.1 of Areca catechu. Classification (NCBI taxonomy): domain Eukaryota; kingdom Viridiplantae; phylum Streptophyta; class Magnoliopsida; order Arecales; family Arecaceae; genus Areca; species Areca catechu. Next base: position 146,921,608 of record CM038049.1, on the reverse strand, counting down.
CGGAACCGACTCGAAATCGGTTCCTCTTGGATTTTCCAGGAGAAGGGAGGTCGGGCATCATAGCCCACTGGCTCCTTGGAGGAGCCCTGTATGTTGGCGAACTGGCGAGAGAGCTCCGCCAACTTGCGCTCTTGTTCTTTTAGGCACCTCTCGACCAGGTGCCGAATGGCCTCGTTAGTGGAGCCTTCCACTGAGGTCGCTAGAGAAGACGGTGTTGATAGCTGGAGATGATCATAACGAGGGGCTTTGCCTTGGTGGTGCTTTCCGTGCTTGACGACGACATTGTCATCTGCTGGGGATTGGCTCTCCCAGTTCACCGATCCGGAATGGTTCCTCTTTGCAGGGGTCTTGTGACTCCCACGGTGATTAGTTGTGGCCTGTCTTAGATGGAGCGCAGGCTACCGCGAGGGCCCGCGGCTTGGGCCGCGTGGGTTCCTGGCTGGGGTCGGGTGACCAGGGAGTGCTGTTGGTGCTGCAACTGCCTCATGGCCATGATCAGTGCCTGCATCTGTTGGATGAGTGCAGCATACTGGCCATCTATCAAAGGCGGTTGAGGAGCAACAGGAAGCTCCCTCTCTGGGCTACGCGGGCCCCGGGGAGAGGGGCGTCTCCCGCTCGACTGGTGAAAGCTCTCGTCCATGAGTCACCACCATGCTTCGATTAGAGCTGTTCTCAAGCTTGCAGGGGCTTGTTTGTACAGGGGCTTTTCTCCCCTTCCTGGCGTGCCAATCTGTTACTGACCTTACTGTCGTGGCCTGCAGCTACGAAATGGCACTGGATGTCTGCCCCTTTGCTCCGGAGTCCTATGGTTCCCGGTCCTGCAAAACAATGTTAGAGACCCGGACCGGGAATCTCGGCGAGGGCACTTCAACAATCAAGTCAATGGACGGCAAAGAGGAACAAATCCCCTAAGGTGGATCCCACTTCGGTCATCGTGCTTAGGGGGGTTTTTGATAGAGGATTGAGTAGAAAAAATTAGAGAAGAGTGGTGCTTGAGTAGCGGCGAACGTGCTCGCGGGGCTCTCTCCGGGAGTCCTTCAGGGAGCCTCGTGCCTTCAAGTCACTTGTTCCGCTATCTTGTGTGCTTACCCTTTATCTCGCTCGTTGGGTGCCCTTTTAGATCATCAATTGCTTCAATGCCTCGATTTTCCCCCTCAGAGAGGGGCTCAGGGGTCAACGACATCCATTGGTTGCTCTTCCGAGGTTATTTTCCTTTATAGCAGGGAGTTAAGTCGTGAGCATGTCTTTCCGGTCGTGTTATCATGAAGGGGGAAATTTAGCGGAGCCTCGATCCGGGTGCAGTCGCCCTTGGGTCTAAGACCCCGGATGCAGCCTTCTCCTTCGGAAAGTTACAGGTGGTCGACAACAGGATCTAGTACCTCGATCGAGGCGCCCTTCCCCAACGGTGCAAACGAGGTTACGCGCACCGTTCCAACTTTGGGGCGTCGTACTGGGCGCGCCTGTTTCGGTGATGGTTTTGGGATTGGCATCTTCGTTCTTCTCAATGCTTCCAAGGAGAGGGCCCCACTTCGGCCGAGGTGGGCTCGATCCTTGGGAGGCCACCTAGCGAAGGAGCAGAGGAGGGCTCGACCCTTGGAGAGCCACCTGGAGAAGGAGCGGAGGAGGGCTCGACTCCAGTCTAGGTGGGCTTGACCCTTGGGGAGCTACCTGACGAAGGAGTGAAGGAGGGCTCGACTCCGGCCGAGATGGGCTCGACCCTTGGGGAGCTACCTGGCGAAGGAGCGGAGGAGGGCTCGACTCCGGCCGAGGTGGTTTCGACTCCGGCTGAGGTGGGCTCGACCTTGGGGAGCCACCTGGCGAATGAGCGGAGGAGGGCTCGACTCCGATCGAGATGGGCTCGACTCTTGGGAAGCCACCTGGCGAAGGAGCAGAGGAGGCAAGCTCGAGTTTGGTCGAGGTGGGCACAACCATCGGTAGGGCCACCTGGCGGAGGAGCTCGAGAAGAAATCTGACGTGGCGCTATCTGCCCATTTGGCCGCTGACTGGATCCGAGGTGTTCCCCATGTCGACGGTCTTGCCACATCACAAATCATTGATGCTTTCTTGAAGCCATATAGCTCTCTGAAGTTTGAACTATAAAAAATAACAACAATTAGATTACATAGAACAAAAATGGATATAGTAATAATGGATTGCCAACACAAATTACATGCACATCCTTGAGCCCCTAGAACACCTAAGATTGTTAAAAAATAAAATAAAATTGACAATCGAGGTTACATAAGGCTTGATCAACAAGCACAACTGATCAAATCACTGCATATTGTGTCATCTTAATCTAGGAGATTGGTAATGATTGGCCCGAGAACTCGAGCCGGTACCATCATGCCTCGGATGAATTGGTGAGCATTGATGCACCGGGGTCGGGCCTTGATTCCCGGCAATTTGCCGGGAATGCAGATCTTTAGACTCCCTTGATCTGGTTTTCAAGGCTTCTATATGCTCAAGAGTCTCCACAACTTCCTTCATAGATGGACGGTTTCTAGGATCACCTGCAACACACCTTAGAGTGAGTTGGGCTGCCTTAAGAGCAGCTTTAGATGAATACTGGCCGTCCAGCCGTTGATCCATCAACCTTGCCAACTTTCTCCTGTCTGATAGGAGTGGTTTGGCCCAGTCTACTAAGTTATGCCTCCCACTTGGCCGGCTTGGATCGAGCGCCCGCAGACCTGAGAGCAATTCCAGCAACACTACTCCAAATCCATATACATCACTCTTCACATATAGATGGCCTGAATCATATAAACTTTGGTCAGTAACTCAAAGAACTGATAAAATACAGTCATCTTAAACAGGAACCAGAAGACCCATCAGAGTGCTTTAGCCCTGAGTTGATTAAGAATGCTTACATGCCATTTGATTCTCTCTGAGCTAAGTTTTCACTTCATCCAGATGTGGATGAAGCACAACTACAGGCCAAGCAAAAGGTCGTTTGGTTGAATTTTGACTATATCTGAATTCTCGAGTATAGGCTTAGTATCTTCTATAAGATCAACTGAAGAATGTTTATTGCCCCTTCTAGCTCTGAAAAAAATTGATGGAGAATGACTAGAATTTGATACTGTGATCTTGCAGCTAAAGTACGGTAGGATTTGACCACTGTTCGGTGGAGAGTAATTTGGCACAAGAATGGCCTACCGTGCCGCTCCGTAGCATTTAGTACAGTGCATGATGTACCATACCAGGAGAAAACTAGTACGAAACTCAACTTCGAGGCAGTATAAGGCCCATACCATTCTGTACCAAGCCGTACCATCTGGTACCATGACAGACCAACCTGTACCAAGTTGTACCGAGGTGCATGCCAATAGTGTACCAGTCCGTATCAAGGCATGCAAAAATAATAATTGAGAAAAATATTTAAGAGCTAATTTGGTATAGGATGCGATATGGTACTTGGTACCAGGATCTAGTGGTCCTTCACGAGGTCCAGAACCCATATTACAGAATTGGTTGGATCATGGCAGCAAGATTTTAGCTTTGAGGTTTCATTGCCAACCTGATTATTTCTTTCATGAGTTATGTGAATTAATCAAGGAGGAACTGAAAGTGATGCATACCGGTAGCCACATACTCTGGAGCTGCGTAGCCATAAGTTCCCATGACTCGCGTGGAGACATGGGACTCTCCACCAGTTGGCCCATTCTTTGCCAGTCCAAAGTCAGAGAGCTTTGCATTGTAGTTCTATGCATGAACAAAGATTCAGTAAGTTCAGTACCTCTTGACAAGAGTTTTTTGATTTTTTGGGAGGCATAGGGAAGAAAAATACTGAGTCTAGAAGAATGTTGGAAGCCTTGAAATCTCTGTAGATGATTTGTTTCTCTGAGTTATGCAAGAATGCAAGACCACGAGCAGCACCTATGGCTATCTTTAACCTTAGGCTCCATGAGAGTGGCTGGAGAGCTGGTCCTGCTGCACAAAAATTATATGTCATTGCCATGGATCATGCACTATATAATTAATGAAGCCTCTAACAACTAGTTAATTCTATCAGAGAATATAATCACGATATTTTAGATCATTTCAGAGTACCATAACCAAAATTACTGAATTCAAAACTTTAGTGTCACATATTAGAATTGTCAATGGTCTGCCTACATTTGTTATCAGTGATAAGCATGAATCTTACTTAAATTCTTTCATTGGATTTTAAGTTATATGGTTGAACAGAGGAAGTAGATGATGGTGCCACAATGACAGATAATAAGAAAACACAGTAGCAAAATAAAAACTTATCCCCTGTTAATAGAATATTCCATCTCTGGTTTATTGAGTTGGGTGGTCATAACATTGTAATTTGTAGGTTTGACTCCTTTCAGTATAAATTAGTGAATGATTACTTGGTAGAAGTAATGTTATTATAGCCCCTAAAAAAAAAGGTAGTTTCTCATGTAATTAGTTCAGCCTTTTATTATTTAGAAGCAGTAAGTTTTGTCACGGGACTCACTTCTGAAGAGGTGATTTTCTAAGCTCCCCTTCGCCATGAACTCGTAGACAAGGAGAAGTTCCTTGTCCTCCCAGCAATAACCCAAGAGTCTGACGAGGCTGGGATGTGAAAGCCTTCCCAAGAAATTCACTTCAGACTGCAAATTCCCACCAAGAATAGAACCAGTAAATAAACTAATATACTAAACTGGCATGCATACCATTAAACAACACCTAGTAATCAATCATTGCCAATAAAGTTTCCTTGAGAGAAAAAAAAGTGCAATGCCTCTAGCTTCTTTCTCTAATCCATCTTTCAACACTTTTTTTAAAGCTAAAGATAAGATCGCCATGCATCTGAAACAAACAAGAAGGAAGTTGGGGTGGTCCAATGAATTAAATAAAGACTAACCCAACTTAAGTTTATGAATGTATCTTAACATCGGTGGGAAGTCAATTTCATAAAATGTAAGAGCATAACAAAAATATTCAATCATCAAACTATGTCATCTTTGTAAAAAATGAGAAGGACCGGAAATCGGGAAAAGAAAATTGGCAATAATCGAAAATAGAATTGGCAAATTGAAAATCCATGTATGAACTGGAAATTTGAAGTATATTAACAAATAGTAACAATGAACTGGGAAGAACGAAACTACTCAAAAGATAACACCTAAGCTTGTTGCCTTTGTACCGATTCCAAATGCATGAAAAAGCTAAAACAAACTATTTGATCACAGGAATATAATATCAAAAGAGCTGAAGGATGAATTAGATGCATAAAAGAAGGAAGAGGATTCCTGAAGTGAATTGAATGGATTTAAGCTATGACCTGCCATTCCTCCAACCCTTGCATGCTCTCAGGATTTAGTTTCTTAACGGCGACCACCATCCCGGCCGTATTCTTCGAGTGAGTGAGAGTCTTCTCATCAATCCATCCCTTGTGCACCCTCCCAAATCCTCCTTCCCCAAGAACGGTGTCAGGCTTAAAATTCCTGGTGGCAGACTTCAATTCAGCAAACGTAAATATCCGAAGGCTTGGCACCTCCAGGATGCGGCCCTCCGGGTACACCTCATCGAAGCTTATGCCACTGCCCGTGGACTGCCCAAAGATGCTGTTGCTGCTCAGCGTCTTCCCAGTGGTGGGACTGCTGCAGATGCTCTTCGGTGTCAAACGTCCTGAGAAGTGCAAGAGAGGAGGAAGAGAAAGAAAGGTGAAAGGAAGTTACATCTATACCAATTCCAACTTACCAACTCACAAAGGCTATATTGTTCTCCAATATTTTTGTTCAGTTATCTTACTGGATATTTAGAATTCAAGCATGTTTAAGAGACATGGTTGTTCTCGAATTCGAAAAACTTGAAATTGTCTGTGTTTGGTAATAAACTCATAATCTAACAAAATAAAACAAAGAAGCAGAGTTTTCATATTCAACCTTCTTCACAAACACAGGGTGCAATGAACAACAAGAATTTACTCAGAAACTTTTATTAGTCAAGATAAGAGAAATTCTAACTAACAAAGAGAGCAAGAAGAAAGGAAAAAGGAAGAACATAAGTTGTATGATTCTATACTTAGCATCAGGATATTATAACAGGAACATGAAGTATATCCATAAAGAAGAAGGCCAGCAAATTATAAGCAATACCCGGACTAGAAGATCTGGTGCTTGTGGGGCTCAAAGATTTCACAGAAACACCAACGCAGTTTCCCATTCCTAAACGTCTCCTCTTCTCCTTTAGCCTCTTTCTCTCTATTTTCTTCTTACTTCCAGGATTTAGAGAGAGGGGGATGGGGAGGAGCAGAGAAGTCAGTAAGAAAGCGAGGGAGAAAGGGGCCTTTCAGTAAGAAAGCGAGGGAGAAAGGGGCCTTTCTTCTTGCCGTTGGCGTCCAGCTATATAATCGAAAGCGTCAGGGAAGGTCAATTTTTACCGTTAGGTGGTTACTTTGACTTGCGGACCTTGTTTTCATCTTCATCTTCTCCTTTAACTCATCTATAGATCCCTCTTACAAGCACTATAACAGTATTATTATGACTAATATTATTACTGCTTGTATTTCCTAATATAATTTCTTTATCTATGCAGAGTACTATTGCTAAAGTACTATTGCTGTTATTGCCGAACGAGTCTGACTCCGTTACACTTTCTTGTTTTATCAAGTTTAAATTTATACGGTCTTACAAAATAAATTTATTCATCAAAAAATTTTAGATGGACATTTCGATGCTTAAATTAGCAAGGATTCCGATAAACACATAAAGAATCTTAGAGCCAGTTGATCTTCCTTATCCCTTCGAAGGTTCAATTTACCGGTATTTATAAGCATGGACCTTAACAGAATTTAGTTAAATGGGCCTTTGATAGTTAGTTTCATTGGAAACTAACTTGTACCTAGAATAACAGCAATTGATTATTCTGGTAGGATAACTATCTCTTTTCTTGTCATCTTCATTTCTTTTTCGGTGGATCGATATTTATGTGCCAGTCAGCTTTTATAGACTGATCGGCATTTATATACCAGTTGATTTTTGTAGACTGGTCGACATTTATATATTGGTCAATCATTTACTATCTCGCCTGCTTTATTTTTTCTTAGACCTAACCTGACCTTTTTATTATTTGTTTGAGCTCAACAATTACCATAGCTCATCACTATATTAATCTTGCTTGTCCCAACAATTACTATAGCTCATCACTATATTAACCTATCCATTTCTGGTCCAAGGTGACATGAATAGTGATTGTTTTTATTTTTCAAATAAAAGTTAATCATGAATTTTCTTAACCAAGCTCGAATCATGTCAACTTGCAGTCAACCAAACTCAATCCAATCATGGACAAATCATGCCCAACTTGTGGAAGCATTAATTGATCCGAGCCATGCTAATTTTTGCTAAACTGTTTAGCTTTAGGCTAAACTACGTTTGGCATTTTGTTAAATTAGGTTTGGCAATACATCAGCTCGATAAAATTTAATTAATTTGTGTCTTAATGTAAACCAAAGTTAAAAGGAAACTCAAATCTCATCCACAATCTCATTTCCTCTTTACAACATCCACCATCTCATTCAAAGAAATATTCTCAAGACAACAACAGATTTAGCCTCTTCAGGGTCCAATGTATTGGGATGTGATACCTTGTCTTAATTAGCCAACATCAGATATACCTCTCTTGTGGAAAAGCACAAATACTTGCTAAGGATGAGAGAGGGTTGACTCCATGACATTATGGCAGTGCAACATGTGTCACGCTCTTTAGTTTGTCCAATTTTGGGACCACAAGAACAGTCCTTTTCTCAGCAATTTGGGTTGGGACGGAAGGGTGGTGGGAAGAGTCCCAAGTCACAATGGAGAAGTCTTGCCCAAAGAAAATCCAACCCTGGCCATTTCTTTATACTTTCTAGAGTCAGCGGAAACGTGTGAGTCGATTAACGCGGTCTCATCAACCTACCTCGTTATCATGGTTGATGGGAGAAACGTGTGAAGAGCATGGTTTACAAATAATGTAATGTATAAAAATAACATACTGTTTTCACTTTATTATATATATTGTTACGGTAGATTCCGGCTCAAAGTTAGAAAAGGCACTGGCCGGCAAGGACTATCACTGGAATGAGCTGCAAAATAAAGTTTTCGGCTGCAGTTAGCTTTGGCGAGCACCATCCGATATTCAAGTCAAAGATCTATAATAGAAGGAGAGTAGTGAGCATATAAAAGAGTCGTCTACCAAGTGTCCTCGGGGTCTTAGTTATTTATAAAAGAGAGCTAAGCAAAACAGGCAACTTTAAGAGTATCGAGCCATGATTGCATTATTACAGTGTTACAGCCCTCATAGGGGTACTTATTATTTTAACCTATTGTGGAATATGGCTGCCTGGCATGAAAATTACTAGAGATACCTCAGCATGGCATAAAGATGGCTCGGCCCAACATGAAGATGCATCAGTCATTTCCAAGATAGTCCCCTGACTGTAAGTCTGAAGCTCCAAGAATATCCCCCCCACAACAATTATCTCCTGCTCCCAAGGCTGAGCTTGGAAATGATCAGATGAATGGAGCATCACCAATTTGTACCTTGAACCTAGAGATGCTCGCTTCCAATCTAACAAGGCACCATAACTTTCATTAACATGTCATCACTTGCTAGCCATTGAGCATCAATCAGGTATTACTTAAATGGCTTTATAAAATTAACCTATGAAGGCCAAATTAAGAAGGCCAATAACGACGTTATTGCAGTGAAGGAGGTTAAGTGAAAGGCCATATAATAAAAAACTAAAGAAGAGGTCTCCAAGGTCGAGGTCGATTACGAGGCTATGATGATTGAAATAAAAAGTTGAAAGCTCTACTTGGAAAAAACAAGACGAGATAATCATTTGAGAATGCTGATTCAATTCGAAATAAATATTTAAGAATGTCGATTCAATCTGAGACAAATATTTGAGAAGGATGATCAAAGGTGTCTTCTACAGGCCATTGGTAAATCGTTGAGGCTCAGGCCGATTAAAGATTGTTTTAGAGCCATTCTACTCTCTGTAGATTAATAGAAATATATACAATCATAATGCAAATCCTCTTTATAAAAAAATAGAGAGAATATACTGATAGTATATTCGGGCGAGGGTATTGCAAGTTAGCCCTCATCATTGAACCAGGTCTTAAAGTTTAGCCTCTCCCAGTGATAAATGGATAAGGGTGAACCATTGTCATCGTTGAGTTGGGCCTAAGGCTTTCTGGCCTACATCGGGTGAGGGACTTGTAGGTTAGCCCTCACCGACGAACAAACGAAGGTCGGCCCCCATCATCATTGAGCCGGGCCTAAGGTTTTTTGGCCTGCATCATTGAACCAGGCCTAGGGCTTTCTGATCTGCATCATCGAACCAAGCCTAAAGCTTTCTGGTATGCGTTCCCTCATCAACGTTGAGCCGGGCCTAAGGCTTTCCAACCTGCATTTGACATTGAGCCGGGCCTAAGGCTTTCCAGCCTACATTCCCTCGTTGATGTTGAGCCAGGCCTAAGGCTTTCTAGCCTGTGTTCGAAATTGAGCCAAGCCTAAAGCTTTCTGACCTGCATTCTCTTGTCGACGTTAAGCTAGGCCTAAGGCTTTCTGACCTACATTCAATGTTGAACTAGACCTAAGGCTTTTGGGCTTGTGTTCCCTCATCGACATTGAGCCAGGCCTAAGGCTTTATGGCCTGAATTTCCTCGTCGATGTTGAGCCAGGCCTAAGGTGTCATGCCTATATTCGACATTAAGCTAGGCCTAAGGCTTTCCAGCCTGCGTTCCTCATTGATGTTGAGTTGGGCCTAAGACTTTAAGCCAAACCTAAAGCTTTCCGGCCTACATTCTCTTGTCGACATTAAGCCAAACCTAAGCCTTTTTAGCCTACGTTCTCTTGTCAATGTTGAGCTGGGCCTACGGCTTTTCAGCCTGCATTCGACATTGAGCCGAGCCTAAGGCTATTCGGCTTGCATTCCCTCATCGACATTGAGCTAGGCCCTAAGGATTTCTGACCTGCATTCAACATTGAGCTGGGCCTAAGGCTTTCCATCTTGCATTCCCTCATCGATGTTGAACCGGGCCTAAGACTTTCCAGCCTGCTTTCCCTCATCGACATTGAGCTAGGCTTAAAGCTTTCTAACCTACATTGGATAAGGAACACAATGATTACATATTGTAAGGAAAAGGAAGAAGACAAAAAGATGCATTTGTTGAGACAAAATCTCTCCAAAATACCCTTCAGCAATAGTAGAGGGGCATGGTTGCTTTGATTTATCCAACATTAGTCGCCAATGGTGTCCAAGTGCTACTTGCATTAAATAATGACCCATTAAAAGCCACAACCAAATACCTCGGATCTAAGGCAGGATCCGAGCAAGGTCTGAGCCATGAAGTTAGTGTTACTCCTTTAGTCTAATCCATTTTTGGCTTATACTAGGGAGTAAGGGATAAGTATTAGGAGATACTTCGGATGCCTCAGATATGTCTTCAGGACATGACTTCAGAGATGGATGCTTGATTTGCCAACCCATCCACCGACCCATATGTCAACCAGGGTCCATCTCCAAGGTTTCTACACAATTCAACAACCAGATGCTGTGGTCCAGTTTGTCGACCCATCTGCCTGTCTATCAGCTATGCCAAGCCATATGCCAAAGCATGCGATACTTAACCATTATCAGATGCTATCCTTAATCATTATCAGATGCTATCCTTTGGCACACCGTTCTCACATGGCCCATCTCCAGGATTTCAAATAGTCGATCATCCAAATCATAGGAACAGCTGCCCACATCGATGATATTGCTAGTAACGATGGCCCCCATGATCAACTGGAGTAAATCGGGACTCCAATACTACAACGGTACGATTATGGCCTGACATACTCGGAGTTGCCTGTTTTGCTCAGCCCTCTTCTATAAATAACCAAGGCCCGAGAGAACTCGATAAGCAATTATTTCCCTCGCTCACTGCTTCACTTTTGTTTCAGATCTTTAACTTGAGCATTGGAGAGTCCTCACTGGAGCCAACTATAGCTGGGGACTTTATTTTGTAGGTTACTCCAGCGACGATCCTCCCTAGCCAGCACCTTCTCCGACCTCATCCAAAATTCGTTATAACAAATATACATGCATACATGCATACATATATACATATTGTTACGGCCGTAACGGTGACGTGGCCGGGCTCAGATACCGCCGAATATGATCGAGCCACGTGGAGGTTTTTTCGGTCGAGTCAGCGCCACATCGCCAAGGTCGAGCTCGGCAAGACTACTTCGCCAGACGACTTCCTAAGACAAACTGCTCTCGCCGAAGTCGAGCTCGGTTCGGGGCTCCTCTACCACCTCGCCTGGCGCCCACCCAGGAGGGGTCCGCCAAGGCCGAGGTCGCTCGATCCTTCGCTCCTTCGCCAGGTGGCCCCCCCGGAGACGGGCCCACCTCGGCCGAAGCCAGGCGACCTCCTGCCACCTCGCCAGGTGTCCACCCAAGAGGGGTCCACCTAGGCCGAGGTCGGTCGATCCTTCGCTTCTTCTCTAGGTAGCCCCCGGAGACGGGCCCACCTCGGCCGAAGCCAGGCGACCTCCTGCCACCTCGCCAGGTGTCCACCCAGGAGGGGTCCACCTAGGCTGAGGTCGGCTGATCCTTCGCTCCTTCGCCAGGTGGCCCCCGGAGATGGGCCCACCTCGACCGAAGCCAGGCGACCTCCTGCCACCTCGCCAGGTGTCCACCCAGGAGGGGTCCACCTAGGTCGAGGTCGGCCGATCCTTCGTTCCTTCGCCAGGTGGCCCCCCCGGAGACGGGCCCACCTCGGCCGAAGCCAGGCGACCTCCTGCCACCTCGCCAGGTGTCCACCTAGGAGGGGTCCACCTAGGCCGAGGTCGGCCGATCCTTCGCTCCTTCGCCAGGTGGCCCCCGGAGACGGGCCCACCTCGGCCGAAGCCAGGTGACCTCCTGCCACCTCACCAAGTGTCCACCCAGGAGGGGTCCACCTAGGCCGAGGTCGGTCGATCCTTCGCTCCTTCACCAGGTGGCCCCCGGAGACGGGCCCACCTCGGCCGAAGCCAGGCGACCTCCTGCCACCTCGCCAGGTGTCCACCCAGGAGGGGTCCACCTATGCCGAGGTCGGCCGATCCTTCGCTCCTTCGCCAGGTGGCCCCCGGAGACGGGCCCACCTCGGCCGAAGCCAGGCGACCTCCTGCAACCTCGCCAGGTGTCCACCCAGGAGGGGTCCACCTAGGCCGAGGTCGGTCGATCCTTCGCTCCTTCGCAAGGTGGCCCCCGGAGACGGGCCCACCTCGGCCAAAGCCAGGCGACCCCCTGCCACCTTGCCAGGTGTCCACCCAGGAGGGGTCCACCTAGGCCGAGGTCGGCGGATCCTTCGCTCCTTCGCCAGGTGGCCCCCGGAGACGGGCCCACCTCGGTCGAAGCCAGGCCGCCCGTACGGAGGTCCCAGGGAAGGAGGCGCAGGCCCCGAGGTCATCCCTCGGGCCGTACGCATCACAGACGTTGCCCCGTACGGATGGTGGCGGCACGCGAAACACCATTTGCATCGGCCCGACAGGTCCCGCAGTCGAGAGGCGCGATTCTGACAAAGCAGGCCCCATAGATGGATGGCGCCCATACTCGGGAAAGAGAGCGCTCTCACTGGGCCCGAGGTCTGACCGGCCGCCTTACCAGCACCGCCCCCCCTTTTCTGTCTTTGCCTTTTCCCTGTTGGGCTCGGTGGACGAGGTCGGAAAGCCGCCTGGCCCTCCTCACCGAAAAGGGGAAAGAGAAAGGGACGGGGGAGGGGAGCCTCCCAGGAGGAGAAGACAGGCGAACGACGGGAAGAGAAAAAGGAAGGAATTTGGGGACGACAAGGTAAGCGAACAAGCCTAGGGACAAGGAAGAAGCAGCGGCAAAAGGCCTCGCCCCGAGAGTGAGATCCAAGATCCCGAGAGGGGATCGCTCGGCGTGAGCTCGGCAAGGAGGCCCGGCCGAATTTCTGGTCCCCAGTGCACCTTTCTTTCTAGTAAATTCTCTAAGTCTGGAACCCTTTCGGGGGTCCGTCTTGGAGAGTCTGTTCCTTCTTGTCGTCTACTGACTTGACCGTCGGAGCTCCCTCGCCGGGATCCCCGGCCAGGGTCTTCTAACCCCTTCTTGCAAGTTCACCGCAGCCGGGGAGGCTCCCTCGCCAGGCGGTCAGGAAGGATCCACGGATCCGAGGCACGGGCGCGGCGACGAAAGCGGCAACAGATTGGCGCACCAGGTAGGGGGGCAGGACACCAAACCCTAGCGGGAGCCAGCTTTCTGCAGGTGTCGCGCTCTCTGACAATGGTGGTCACTCGTGGCAGCGAGGCATCCACCAACCGTGTGGCGGAGGTTCACTCCCCTCCAGGGGCCCACAGCCCGGAGAGGGAGCTTCCAGCTCCCCCTCCTCTTCCACCACAGCCTACCTCAACGGACGGACCCCTTGCAGCCGTCATCCAATAGCTACAGACCTTGACCTCGGCGGTCCGGCAGCTTCAGCATCAGCAGCGGTCCCTGGCCACGCAGCCGCAGCCAGGGACCCCCGCGGCCCGAGCAGCGGGGCAGCGTGGGAGCCTGCGCTCCATCCAAGGCAGGCCATCCCATCCGAGGGCCGTCTCCAACCCCCGTGGGAGCCACCAAGCTCCCGCAAAAAGAAACTACTCCGTTCGGAGAATCACGAGAGTCGATCCCCGGCCGACGAGGCCGAAAAGGTGCATCGCAGCAAGCGACGCCGAGGCCTGATTTCGCACCGAGACCGATCGGCGCCCCCTTCACCCGCAGCCTCAGTGGAAGACTCCACCGACGAAGCCATCAGGCGCCAGGCCGGGAGGCACCTGGAGGAGCATGAGCGCAAACTGGCGGAGTTCGCCCGCCGATTCGCCGACCTGCAGAACCCGTCGGCGGACCCGGCGGGCTACGACTCCCGTCCCCCTTTCTCTGAAGAAATCCAGGCGGAGCCGATCCCAAAACGGTTCCGCATACCGCAGGTGGATCCCTACGACGGGACCACCGACCCTCTGGACCATCTGGAGAGCTACAAAGCTCTCATGAGGGTCCAGGGGGCCACCGACGCTCTTCTGTGCATCGCCTTCCCGGCCACCCTCCGGAAGGCCGCTCGAGTCTGGTTCACCCGCCTCGAGCCCGGATCCATTTGCTCCTTCCATCAGCTGGAAGGGAAGTTTGTGGCACACTTCGATGCTTGTCGAAAGGTGCCGAGAGAGGTGGACTGCCTCTTCTCCATCCGCCAGCAGGACCAGGAGCTGCTCTGGGACTACATCACCCGTTTCAAGACCGCAGCCCTAAAAATCTACAGCCTGGACGAGCCCGTCGCCATGTTGGCTCTGAAGCGCGGGCTCAAGACGTCTCGCCTGACCTACTCCCTGGACAAGAAGCCGCCCAGGACGTACTCCGAGCTCCTCCTCCGCGCCCACAAGTACATCCGAGCGGAGGAGGCCGATCGCACCCGTCGAGAGTTGGACGGGAAGACTCCTAAGAGGCCGCCCCCAAGAGATACCCCGGGAGCTCGGAAGCTCGGGCCATCTGCCGACCCTCGCCCGAATCCAAGGCCGAGGGGCGAGGCCACTCCCGAGCGGAGGTACACCCCTCTCCTCGCACCTCGGACGAAGATCCTCATGAAAATCGAGGGCGAGCGTTACCTCCGCCGACCTCCTCCTCAGAACCCGAGAGCCACCCGGGACAAATCGAAGTACTGCCATTTCCACCGCGAGCACGGTCACGACACGGAGGAGTGTCGCAACCTGAAGCGGGAGATCGAGGAGCTGATTAGGAGGGGCTACCTCAGGAAGTTCGTCAAGAACGAGGCCCCCTCGGAGGGGCAGCCGCTCGCGACCTTACCGCCCGTCCCTGCAATCGATAATCGCCCAACGGAGAAGCCCGTGGGCATGATCTCGCGCGGGGTCGGTCGAGCGGCGAAGAGAGCCCGGGAAATCGGGAACCCGAAGAATGTAATCCCTCCCGAGGGGGGAAGGGTAATGAAAATGTAAACAACGATGCCGTGGTGGTCGAGATGACCATCGCAAAGCATCCTGTACATCGAATCATGGTGGATAGTGGAAGCTTGGCTGATGTACTTTTTTATGACGCTTTCTCTCGGATGAACTTGTCCCACGATCAGCTGAGACCGGTGCACACCCCCCTTGTGGGTTTTACAGGGGACTCCGTGGGGGTCGAAGGGGAGATTACTCTCCCGGTCACCGCCGGATTCCCACCCCGGCAGACGACCGTCCTAATAACATTTACCGTCGTCAAACTCCCTTCGCCTTACAACGCCATTCTCGGGCATCCCGGGCTCAACCAACTGGATGCCACAATCTCCACGAGAAGGTTATTGGTACAGTTCCCCATGCCTTCCGGGCTCGGGGAGATGAAGGGGACGACCCAGCCAGTCCCGCTCTACCTTCAGATGGTCCCGAGCGCCTGGGGCGCGGAGCTCGCCCCCGATATCGACGACCTCGACCTTAGAGAGAAGGAACCCAGGGGAGGGCCCGTAGAGCGCCTGCTGACTTTTCCCCTCGGTTCGGATCCGCTGAAGACGGTGCAAGTCGGGGCCCAGCTTCCTGAAGAAGAACGGACCCGCCTGCTGGAGTTCCTCCGTGCGAACGCTGATGTGTTCGCCTGGTCAGCAGCCGACATGCCGGGCATCCTGCCCGAGGTCATCACGCACTGGCTAAACGTGGACCCAAGTTGCCGCCCGGTCTGCTAGAAGAAGAGGAGCTTCGCCATGGAAAGGCAGAAGGCGATCAACGAGGAAGTGGAGAAGCTCCTCGCTGCCGGTTTTGTGCGGGAGGTCCAGTATCCCAGCTGGCTGGCAAACGTGGTCATGGTGAGAAAGAGTAGTGGTAAGTGGAGGATCTATGTGGACTACACCGACCTCAACCGAGCTTGCCCAAAGGACAGCTTCCCTCTTCCAAAGATCGACCAGCTGGTCGACACCACCTCGGGACATCGCCTCCTGTCATTCATGGACGCCTTCTCCGGATACAACCAGATCCGAATGAGCCCGGAGGATGAAGAGCATACCGCCTTCATAACTGACCGCGGAACTTTTTGCTACAGGATGATGCCATTCGGCCTCAAGAACGCGGGGGCAACGTACCAGCGCCTGGTCAATAGAATTTTCAAATACCAGATCGGCCGCAACATGCAGGTGTACGTGGACGACATGCTGGTAATGAGCAAACCCGATTCGGACCACGTGGCCGACTTAGCGGAGACGTTCGGCAACCTCGGACGCCATCAGATGAAGCTGAACCCGACGAAGTGCGCCTTTGGCGTCTCCGCCGGGAAATTCCTAGGATTTATGGTGACCCAAAGAGGAATTGAGGCCAACCCGGAGAAGGTCCAGGCCATCCTGGACATGGAGCAGCCCGCCTCCAAGAAGCAAGTGCAGCAACTCACCGGCCGAGTTGCAGCCCTCAATCACTTTATCTCCAGGTTGGCAGACCGCTGCCGTCCCTTCTTCAAGGTGCTGAGAAAGATGAACGACTTCGCTTGGACCGAGGAATGCCAGAAGGCCTTCGAGGAGCTGAAGAAGATGCTTGCGTCGCCACCGTTGCTGTCCGGGCCCGAGGAGGGGGAGGAGCTTATCCTCTTCCTAGCGATCACCCCGGAAGCCGTCAGCTCGGTCTTGGTTCGGACCGATGGCCAGGGGGTCCAGCGACCGATATATTATACCAGCAAGCTTCTCCGCGATGCGAAACTCAGGTATTCTCGGCCCGAGAAACTCGTTTTTGCGCTAATAGTGTCTGTCCAACGTCTCAGGCCCTATTTCCAAGCGCACCCCATTGCTATCCTGACGGATCAACCGCTGAAAGCAGTGCTCAGCCACCCGATACCTCGGGACGATTGGCAAAGTGGGTACTGAAGCTCAGCGAGTTCGACATTACGTACAGGCCAAGGTCGGCCATGAAGGCACTGGTGCTGGCCGACTTCTTGGTCGAATGTGCAGGCTTGGGCAAGGAGCCCGAGGAAGGCCCCTCAGGCCAGCCGATGGAGATAGGCACCGATGAGCCCGGAGAGGACGCCTGGATCCTCCATGTGGACGGAGCCTCAAACTCCGACGGGAGCGAGGCTGGGCTCATCCTTGCCAACAGCGACGGGGTCGTCGCCGAATGCGCACTCCGTTTCCAATTCCCCGCGATAAATAACCAGGCGGAGTACGAAGCACTTCTTGCCGGATGAGAGTCTCCCGTGAGCTGGGCGTAACCTACCTCAAAGCTTTCACTGATTCCCAGCTCGTGGCGGGACAGGTCTCCGGGGAGTATGTCGCACATGACCCCCAAATGGCGAAATACTTGGAGCTCATCAAGGCGGGTGCGTCCAGATTCCGGTGCTTCAACATCTTCCACATCCCCGCAGGGAGAACGCCCGCACAGACACTCTCTCTCGCCTGGCGACCTTGCCGGACTCGATGCTGGGACGCGCTCATGTGGAGCGCCTCGAGATCCCAAGCCTCGAGGCACCGGTGGAGGTCCATCAGGTCAGCCATAAACCCAGCTAGATGGACAAGTACGCCGAATACATCACCAGTGGCACCCTGCCGGAGGACCGCGAGGCGGCTCGCCTTATCAGAAAGAAAGCCGTGCGGTTCGTCCTGATGGACGGGCAGTTGTATCGAAGATCCTACTCCTACCCCCTCCTCAAGTGCGTAGGACCCACGGAAGCCAAGCTTGTGCTCCAGGAGATTCACGAAGGCATCTGCGGGAACCACGTGGGGGGCAGGGCATTGGCGTACAAGGCCCTCCGTCAGGGCTACTTCTGGGAGACAATGAAGGAGGACGCCGCTGACTTCGTGAAGAAGTGCGACCGGTGCCAGCGTCACGCCACGGTGCAACGGCAGCCCTCCAACCCAATCTCCCAGCTCTCAGCTCCCTGGCCGTTCGCCCAGTGGGGAATGGACCTCCTGGGCCCATTCCCACCGGCGTCTGGATAGCGGAAGTTCTTGATAGTGGCCACCGACTACTTCACGAAGTGGGTCGAGGTCGAGCCCTTGGCGAGGATCACCGAAGAAACGTCGCCAAGTTCTTTTGGAAGTCAATCGTTTGCCACTTCGGCCTCCCCCACACCGTGGTTACTGACAACGGGCGCCAGTTCGACTGCCGGGAGTTCAAGAGTTCTGCAGCGACCTCGGCATCAGGCATCGCTTCACCTCGGTGGCGCATCCCCAGACCAATGGGGAGGCCGAAGTCACGAACAGGACCATTCTTCAGGGCCTCCGCACGCGGCTGGACCAGGCCAAGGGCAGGTGGGCCGAAGAGCTCCCCAGCGTCCTCTGGGCATACCACACCACCCCGAGGACGGCTACCGACGAGACCCCGTTCAACCTCATCTTCGGAGCTGAGGCGGTCATCCCGATCGAGCTCAGCCTACCCATGCTGCGTGTGGAGCAATATGACGAGACAGAAAACCCAGCCAGGATGATGCTCAACCTTGACCTTCTCGAGGAAACGAGGGACAAGGCCCGAGTTCGAATGGCGGCGTATAGGCAGCGTGTGGCCAGGTATTACAACTCCCGAGTGCAGCCGAAGGTTTTTTCGTCCCGGAGATTTGGTCCTTCGGCGCGCTGAAGCTTCCCAGCCACGGGAATGCGGCAAGCTCTCGCCCAACTGGGAAGGCCCATACCGGTGGCAGAAGCCCTCCCTCATGGCGCATACTACCTGGAGGAGTTGGGAGGTGCCAGGTTCCCCCGGACGTGGAACGCCTCGAATCTAAGGATGTATTATCAGTGATGTAAGGTTCCCTACTCCTGTAATAAAGTTCCCCCGCTTCAAACGCTCTCTTCTCGCTTTGAAGGAAAACCGGCGCACGGCCCTGGGCTCGGCATGACCAACCATGGCCGGCGGCCGAAGGAATCGGGAGATCCTGGGCTTCGGCCTGGAAGGTGGCGCAGAACCCAGTTCGCCCACGCAAGCTCGGAGAACAGCTCGGCAAGCCGCGCAAGGCTTGAGAAAGCCTGTGGCATCGGGTTTCAGTCCAGAGATCCTGGGCTTCGGCCTGGAAGGTGGCGCAGAACCCAGTTCGCCCACACAAGCCCGGAGAACAGCTCGGCAAGCCGTGCAAGGCTTAAGAAAGCCTGCGGCATCGGGTTTCAGTCCAGAGATCCTGGGCTTCGGCCTGGAAGGTGGCGCAGAATCCAGTTCGCCCATGCAAGCCCGGAGGACAGCTCGGCAAGCCGTGCAAGGCTTGAGAAAGCCTGCGGCATCGAGTTTCAGTCCGGAGATCCTGGGCTTCGGCCTGGAAGGTGGCGCAGAATCCAGTTCGCCCATGCAAGCCCGGAGAATAGCTCGGCAAGCCGCGCAAGGCTTGAGAAAGCCTGCGGCATCGGGTTTCAGTCCGGAGATCCTGGGCTTCGGCCTGGAAGGTGGCGCGGAACCCAGTTCGCCCACGCAAGCCCGGAGAACAGCTCGGCAAGCCGCGCAAGGCTTGAGAAAGCCTGCGGCCCCGGGGTTCAGTCCGGAGGTCCCGGGCTTCGACCTGGAAGACGGTGCAGAAATCATGTCGCCCACGTGAGTGTGAAGGCAATCCCAAAGACGGACCCGCTCAAGGCCTACTCTGACGCCGCGCGGTCCGGGATGTCCCAACCTTCGATTCGAGCAATGGAAGGGACCAGGCCTACGATCGTTTCAGCATTCTGCATCAACATCTCAGAAAAAAGAAAAGAGAAGGGAGATGGGGGAATGGAGAAGAAGACGAACTCGAGGCTTGGTCAAACAGAGTCTTCATTAATTTAAGCAACAGTACAAGCGGGAATCCCGACAGGCCGGGAGTCCCTAAAAAAAGAAGAGAAGAAAAACACTACGACAACGAGGCAGGCGAGAAGACGATGGCTCAGTTTGGTGCGGGGTCGGAGCCCTCCGCTGGGGGCGCAGGCACTACATCCTCGCCTTCTGCGGCGGCCGGCTCTTGAGGCTGCCCCGGAGCCACGGCTTCGCTGGTCGACGAGGCCGCAGGAGTGGCATCGGCCGCGCCGGAGGCTTTGCTCTCGGCTCCTTGCCTCCTGCCTCCGAGCACCACCCCGCTGAGGTCGAGCTCGGGTAAGAAGGCCCCTACTTTCTCCCGACACATCCGGAACCCCTTCAGGAAGGAGTCCACGGCGGCCTCCCGGACCTCCGACGTGTACTCGTCGGAAGCCCGGAACTTCGGGATGGCCTCCTGCGCCTCCCGCTTCGCGGCCTCCAGGAGTCCGTTGATGTACGCACTCCGGTCCTTCGCCGCGCTCGCGTCTCGCCGAGCCTCCTCCAGCTGGCGCTCCAGCCACTGGGAGTGGGCCTGAAGGCGAGCCTTCTCCGCCGCGTCCTCCGTGCGGCGCTGGTAGGAGAGCCTCTCCTCCGACAAAGAAGCCTCCAGCTCCTTGTTCCGCCCCTCGGAGCGCGCCAAGTCAGTCTGGAGGGCTTGGTTGCTGGCTCGCAGCTCGACCCCCTTTTCCATGAGGTCCTTGATGTCGGCTGTGAGCTTGCCGAGCTTCTTCTCCTTCTCGGCGTCCCTCTTCGCGTTCCCTACGAGGAAGTTCCTCAGTAGGAGAATGTCATTTCCAATATGCACAAACAGAGCAACCAGGTTAGGAGAAAAGACCACCAAAATCATGAAAGACAGAGAAGAAGGAGCTCGGGTTTACCGTGAAGAGCTGCAGGAGAATCCCGAGCAAGGCGTCCGCATAGTCCCGGCCGCCCCGAGCTCGGCGGTCCCGGGCTGTGGAGGCGTACTCCATGACCTTCTCCACGAGCCCCTTGTCGCGGATGACTGAACACCGGTTGGTGATCACCGGTGGCGGAGCTGTCAGGTCGGCTCCTGCGGCGGCTACCCCTTCAGTTGGGGTCGCGATCGACGGGCCGGCAGAGGCCACGGGCTGCACCGTCGGAGCAGCGGCAACGATGGGACCGGCGCTGGACGGAGCCTCGGGCGGTGGAGCCCCCTCGACGGCAGCGCCACCAGGTCTGGTAGCCAAGGCATCAACGGCCCCGCCCTGAGGCAACCTGGGCGAGGGAGCGGTGGCCACTGGGCTGGGCGCGGTCGCCGGTGCAATCTCCCGGCCCGCCTCAGTACGGCCCTCTTGGCCGCGGGCTCGTCTACCTCCGGGACGTCTCTCTGGGCCGCGCCCTCCAGAAGGCTCTCCAGTGAGAACTTCATTCCTGCAATGCAAAAGAACAGAAGGTTAGCCGACTCGGTCATGAAGAAAAAGAGTGAAGAAGTCAAAGGAGGGCCGAATCTCACCCGTCTCACGGACGGGACTGATCCCGGCCTCAAAAAGATTCTGCTCCGAAAGCAGAACCTCGAGCACCGGGACCACGTCACTCAGGAGTTGGGAGTAGGCCTCCTGGTCCGCCGACTCAACCCGGGAGTTCCGGTTCGGAGACCGGTCCGGTTCACTCCAGGCCCAGTCGACATCTTCGACCGAGGCGAAGAAAAACCGGCTCTTCCAGCCCTTGACCGAGGAAGGGAGGTCGAACCGAGACACCTGGGCCTGGGCGAAATATACCACCAGCCGTCATCGGTGGAGCACTTCTTCAGGTAAACATGGCCCTGAAGAGGAAGAAACGGGCAACGAACCCGTGAAAGTGACAGAAGACTATAAAGGAGAAGATGACCCGGATGGCATTGGGAGCCAACTGGGCCGGAACAAGCCGAAATGGCTGAGAAAAGAGAGGAAGAAGGGGTGCAGAGGAAATCGAAGACCCCAAGGAGGAAGTCTTCGTAGAAGGCTATGCGGCCGGGGCCACTCATGGTGACGCGCTCCCCGGACCGCGGAACAGATAGACGAATTGACCCCGGGATACCATAGGCCTCCCGGAGCAGAGAAAGATCGCCTTCGGTCATGGTGGAAGCATGACCGGAGGGACCGGCTGGAAGGAGAGGCGGAGCAGGAAGAGAACGAAGGGGGACAGCGGGAGCAACGGAGGAGACCGGACCCCCCTGGGGATGCCAATGGTGACACCCCCGGGTTGCAGACGCCGGCGGATCTCCTCCGGGATCGTTTCCTCCTCTGAGGAGGAAGAAGATGGAGTCCTCGGCGGGATGGACCGGCCTCGTCCGGATTGGAAGAGACATGGCGACGGCGCGCCATGACAAAGAGGAGGACAAGATTCAGAGAAGAAAAGAGAGAGGGGAACTGGAGAAGGATGGAGGCACTCACCGAAAATACGCCAAGCGAGCGCGGGGCAACAGAAGTTAGCCTGCAGCAAACCGCCCACGGAGCAAGGGGAAAGGCCTCGTTCTGGAAAGTCCCCTCCCTTTCAAACTCAGTCGACAGCGGTCGTACCCGTCATTCCGCCTCGAGCCACTGAGCGATCGCCACGTGGACGCACGCCCGACACCGACGCCTCGTTAGCAGAGTAACGGCCTCTGCCTCGAAGCGACGCATTATTGCGGGCAAGTGGGCGACGCGTGGCGGCTTCCTATAGGGTTTCAGGCGCATCGAGCCGCGGCGACGAGGATCGTGGCAATTATGATGCAAGATCTTCGCCTCCCCACGTCATATCTGCATTTAATCCCGACGTTCCGTTCTACGACGCCCCAACGGAACGGCGGGCTGGGGGGCAACTGTTACGGCCGTAACGATGACGTGGCCGGCTCAGATACCGCCGAATATGATCGAGCCACGTGGAGGTTTCTCCGGCCGAGTCAGCGCCACATCGCCAAGGCCGAGCTCGGCAAGACTACTCCGCCAGACGACTTCCTAAGACAAACTGCTCGCGCCGAAGTCGAGCTCGGTTCGGGGCTCCTCTACCACCTCGCCTGGCGCCCACCCAGGAGGGGTCCGCCTAGGCCGAGGTGCCGATCCTTCGCTCCTTCCCAGGTGGCCCCCGGAGACGGGCCCACCTCGGCCGAAGCCAGGCGACCTCCTGCCACCTCGCCAGGTGTCCACCCAGGAGGGGTCCACCTAGGCCGAGGTCGGCCGATCCTTCGCTCCTTCGCCAGGTGGCCCCCGGAGACGGGCCCACCTCGGCCGAAGCCAGGCGACCTCCCACCTCGCCAGGTGTCCACCCAGGAGGGGTCCACCTAGGCCGAGGTCGGCCGATCCTTCGCTCCTTCGCCAGGTGGCCCCGGAGACGGGCCCACCTCGGCCGAAGCCAGGCGACCTCCTGCCACCTCGCCAGGTGTCCACCCAGGAGGGGTCCACCTAGGCCGAGGTCGGCCGATCCTTCGCTCCTTCGCCAGGTGGCCCCCGGAGACGGGCCCACCTCGGCCGAAGCCAGGCGACCTCCTGCCACCTCGCCAGGTGTCCACCAGGAGGGGTCCACCTAGGCCGAGGTCGGCCGATCCTTCGCCTTCGCCAGGTGGCCCCCGGAGACGGGCCCACCTCGGCCGAAGCCAGGCGACCTCCTGCCACCTCGCCAGTGTCCACCAGGAGGGGTCCACCTAGGCCGAGGTCGGCGATCCTTCGCTCCTTCGCCAGGTGGCCCCGGAGACGGGCCCACCTCGGCCGAAGCCAGGCGACTCTGCCACCTCGCCAGGTGTCCACCCAGGAGGGGTCCACCTAGGCCGAGGTCGGCCGATCCTTCGCTCCTTCGCCAGGTGGCCCCCGGAGACGGGCCCACCTCGGCCGAAGCCAGGCGACCCCCTGCACTCGCCGGTGTCCACCCAGGAGGGGTCCACCTAGGCCGAGGTCAGGGATCCTTCGCTCCTTCGCCAGGTGGCCCCCGGAGACGGCCCACCTCGATCGAAGCCAGGCGCCGACGGAGAAGGTCCCAGGGAGGAGGCGCAGGCCCCGAGGTCATCCCTCAGGCCGTACGCATCAAGACGGTGCCCCGTACGGATGGTGGCGGCATGCGAAACACCATTTGCATCGCCCGACAGGTCCCGCAGTCGAGAGGCGCGATTCTGACAAAGCAGGCCCCATAGATGGATGGCGCCCACACTTGGGAAAGAGAGCGCTCTCACTGGGCCCGAGGTCTGACCGGCCGCCTTACCAGCGCCGCCCCCCCTTTTCTGTCTTTGCCTTTTCCCTGTTGGGCTCGATGGACGAGGTCGGAAAGCCGCCTGGCCCTCCTCACCGAAAAGGGGAAAGAGAAAGGGACGGGGGAGGGAGCCTCCCAAGAGGAGAAGACAGGCGAACGACGGAAGAGATAAAAGGAAGGAATCTGGGGACGACAAGGTAAGCGAACAAGCCTGGGACAAGGAAGAAGCAGCGGCAAAAGGTCTCGTCCGAGAGTGAGATCCAAGATCCCGAGAGGGGATCGCTCGGCGTGAGCTCGGCAAGGAGGCCCGGCCGAATTTCTGGTCCCCAGTGCACCTTTCTTTCTAGTAAATTCTCTAAGTCTTGAACCCTTCGGGGGTCCGTCTTGGAGAGTCTGTTCCTTCTCGTCGTCTACTGACTTGACCGTCGGAGCTCCCTCGCCGGATCCCCGGCCAGGGTCTTCTAACCCTTCTTGCAGGTTCGCCGCAGCCGGGGAGGCTCCCTCGCCAGGCGGTAAGGAAGGATCCACGGATCCGAGGCACGGGCGCGGCGACGAGAGCGGCACACAAACACACAACACACATATATAATATATATATATATATATAGATATATATATATATATATATATATATATATATTTATATATATATATATATATATATTATATATAATTATAACATAATTTCTAAGCAAAATGACTCATAATTGAATTATAAGAATGTTAATTTTCAATTAAAATCTATTATTTAAATAATAATAACATGTGATTTTTTTAAATTTGAAATTTTAAGATTTTTTTTGAAGGAAATAATGTTCGTTACAATTGTTATAATTAGATAACTCCATTATGCACTTGTTTCCTCCTCATAAGTATCATTATTGTTTTCCAATGGTGTTCCCTCCGAAGTAGATGCTATAAATACTATTAAGTTACGTCTGGAGCAGTGCTAGGCAATCCTGAAAGGTAATGTGGATTATTGTATTTGATACATGCAAGTAATGTTGCATAATATAAAATTAGAATTTTAAAATACCTACAAATTAAATCGATATTTTATTTATAAAAATATATTTTTTTAATATTTTATTTATTTATTAAAATATATTTTTTAATATTTATTTTATAAAATATATTATATATCTAATATTTTATTTTTTATATGAAAACTAAAAATTAAAAATTATTTTTTAAACTAAATAAATTAATAAAAAAATTATATATTAAATAGATAATATTTAGTATATATTTAAATATATTGAATAAGATATTAAATTTATATATTATATATATATATTAATTAATATATTATTTATATTATATAAATATATGATATAATATAAAAATTTTATAAAATAAAATAAAATACTATTAAAATATATTTTATAATATTCATATTTTATAATATAACATAATATAAGATATTATATTATATAATATTAATAAAAGATATTTATATATTATATTATATACTAAATAATATTCTATTATAATACTTATATTATATTATATTATATTATATTATATATTATAAGAAGAAGGGAGAAGGGGAAAGTAATATTATCCGAAAGATTACCCGAAAGGTGGTAATTTGGATTACCACCCTTTCTAGAGGTAATCCACATTATCTCTTGAGAAATAATCCAGATTATCATATATGATAAATTATTATCTAGAAAAATATACCAAACATATTAATGTGGTGGGGCCCTATTAAATTACCAGTAATCTAGATGAATTGGCTGTTACCAAATGTAACCTTAAGACTTTGAAAATTATGCTTGATGTCACTATAGCATTGTATAAAAGTTTTAAAAGAACTTCCTTGTCCGTTTGCAATAGTTGATGAAAGCCTCCTCGACAAACTAATTACTAGTCAATTAAATAAGTCATAGGAACCATGCTTGCAAATACTTCTTGACCACATTTCATTAGGGGGATTGGTGGATAGTTTTTCCACCAAATGCTCAAAAAACCCATAGAATACTCATATTCAAAGACATGCTCTTCCGTATTTAATGTACTTTACTTTTAATAAGTTTGGAAGAAGTCTTCTCCCCGTTGCAATCAAAAAAATAGTCATATTCATATAAGGCTACACATTATTACTACAAGAAGCAGAGGGATCTTATCCCTCTTTATCCTAATTTTATTCCTATCTATTCTTCCAATATATCAAAACGAGAGACCATAATTTTATCCCCGTGATAAAATTAAAATAACCATGAAAATAGATGCATTCACTTATTTCTTCACTACTTAACCATCCAACCAAATGCCAAAATGTAATTTATTCCACGGAATATATAGATTGACTCATCTACGGTAGAGGGGGATGGCCCTTCAAAAATTATAGCCTCAAAAAGACTCAGCTTAGGTCATCCATTTGGGACTTCACTTTTGAACTTTCCAGGAAACCTTCAGTATTAAAATGAAAGTTATACCAGTCCACTAAGAATTCTCAAAGTGCAAGCCTAACCCACTTCTTCCAATATATAGGAAAGTCCTTTTCCCACATATAATAACAAGAGGATTACAAAAAGTGTCCTTTTGCAATAACTGGGATCAGTAGAAGTTTTAGCAACTTTGTTACGCCACTCATTCAAGTATGGCGACCCTTTCCCACTCTAAACAAAAGGTCTTTAGTTTCTCCATAATGCCAACCACACCAGATAATTTTTATTATCTTTCTTTTGCCTAGAATTCTATTAAGAATCTAACATCTTTGAACGTGACCTCCTTTGGGAAAACTATAATTATCAACGCACTTTCCAACAGTTTGTAAATACTGTTGGTGATAGGATGTGTATGAACAATGGCTACCTAATTGACAAGACCGAGTCTAGAGTTAAACTCTATGTCCTTAAGATAATTTCGTCCCGCTATGGTGCTTACGATTTTATGACGATTGTCTTCCAGGATACAACGGTCTTCTTCTGGTGAAAGCAGCACTACAATTCACCAAAAATTCTAACCAGGAATACTTTTCTCTCTTTGTATGCACTATAGCTATACTCTGTTTTCAGAGTATGCTAATGTCTAAGAGACTTATGATGCACTATAGCTATACTCTATTTTTTAGAGTATGCAAATACCTAAAAGAAGGAAGGAAAATACTGGAATGAATCGATGAAATGAATGAGGAATGAGGACCTATTTATAGCCTTAAGGTGCCCCTTGGAAGCAGCCTTCTGATTTCATCGGAGGGAGTTTCCGATGTCTTTTCGTAGTGAGATATGCCTTACGCGATCGATACGTTTCTTCAATCGTGATCGGATACCATGATACGCTGATTCGTACCGTGATCTTTAGATCATGCGATCAGTGCGCTTCTCAATGCATCGTTTCACGATCCGATGGCACCCCTGATCTCAGAAGAAACGTTGATCCGTGAACGGATGGGTGATTACGCCTCCGGACGCGTGATCCGTTGTTTCACGATTCTGAAATCTCGCTATCCGAGTCGGCTCGATTTCCTCGAGTCGACTCGTCTAGACTGCATGATGCCTTTTTATGGATCCTAGCCAGCTCGAACCACTCAAGTCGACTCGTCCAGACCGTGTATTCCTGCTCTGTGGATCCGAGTCGACTCGAATCACTCGAGTCGGCTCCTATCAGAATCGAGCCGACTCGTCTCCCTACAACCTTGATCTTGTGCCAATCAATCTCGACCGTCTGATTTGTTTGATCAGGAAAAATTTAAAGGCTTCTCAAGCTCCTCGCGACGATGCGTTGTTTCACGATTCTGAAATTCCGCTATCCGAGTCGACTTGATTTCCTCGAGTCGACTCATCCTGACCGCATGATGCCTTTCTGTGGATCCTAGCCGGCTCGAACCACTCGAGTCGACTCGTCCAGACCGTGTATTCTGCTCTGTGGATCTGAGTCGACTCCTATCAGAATCGAGCCGACTCGTCTCCTTGCAACCTTGATCTGGTGCCAATCAATCTCGACCGTCTGATCTGTTTGATTAAAGAAAATTTAAAGGCTCCTCAAGACGATGCGAAGTGCAAAGTGCGCCTACAAAGCACCCATTACGTCCTTGTCGCCCGTCGCACACGCGCGTGTGCGTGTGCGTGCGGGTGATGCTTCGCATCACCCTCAAGCTCTCCATCTATGGTGAGCCTAGAAGTAAGAGCTTGAGAAAAGGTTTTCTTATAAAGAGCCTTCTCTTTTTCCAATTTTTCTATGTGGGACTAAAAGTTTCCATCCCACAGAATAGTTTCCATCCCATAGGATGGTTTCCCATCCCAAAGGATAGTTTAGGAATAAAAAAATTCCTATTCATTTTTTTCAATAATCCCCCACATGAATGGAATTTTGGACCAGGATCAAAGATTAGTAAAAGCGATCCCCCACAAACATAGAGTTTAAATGCAAATGAATATACTGACACTCAAAGAGAGAAGTGGAATGAAGTTGCATCAAGATAGGTAGCTTGTGGCTTTGAACCTTCCTTAGTATTTTGTCATCGAGTTTACTTGCTAAAAGTGAACGTGATGTCTTGAACTTTTAGCGTTTGATGTAAACTAAGACAATAACAATCACACAACTTCTATCCGAGCATTCCTTTTGGTTTTCATGGTTGTGTTCATTTTAGCCCTGAACAACTCCTGGTCTCATGAGTGCTTTAAAGAATTAAAGCCTTTAAAATTCTCATAGAATTGGCCAAGTTCACACTCACATAAGTGATTCTTATTAAGAGTATCCTGCTATACCCCACATGATATTCATGTCATAAGAATCATTAAAAGCTATGCTTATCCTAGTACCTTTAGCAGGTAGTACTGATTATCATAGGAATAAGTAGGATTTTACATCCTTAGTGCTTTGTTGACATCTTTATAATTTAGTTATCCCTTTTGAACCTAGATTTGGGATCTTCAGTCAACTAGGTTGGGTATCCACTATGAAGATTTATTTATAGGCTTTAAACTCATTCCCCTCGATAAACAATTTACTTGATCTCTCGGTAAACCTTTTGTCAGTGGATCTGCAAGATTTTTTTTGATTAAATATAGTCAATAGAGATAACTCCATTTTCAAGTAATTGTTTAATGGTATCATGTCTGCGACGTATATGTCTAAACTTACCATTATACATTTTATTCTATGCTCTGCAAATAGCTGATTGATTATCACAATGGATACATATTGTAAACACAGGTTTTGTCCAACATGAAATATCCTCCAAAAAATTTCAAAGCCATTCTGCTTCTTCTCCAGCTTTATCTAAAGCTATAAACTCTGATTCCATAGTGGACCGAGCTATACAAGTTTGTTTTGAGGATTTCCATGACACTGCACCTCCTCCTAAGGTGAACACATATCCACTAGTAGATTTAGTGTCTTCTGAAGAAAATATCCAGTTAGCATCACTATATCCTTCTAGTACAGCTGGATATGTCGTATAATATAATCCAGAATTTAGAGTATATCGTAGATATCGCAATACCCTTACTAGTGCTATCCAATGATTTGGACCTGGATTACTAGTAAATCTGCTTAACTTATTGATAGCATATGCTATGTCAGGACGGGTGCAATTCATGACATACATTAAACTGCCAATTATACATGAATATTCTAATTGTGATATGGGTTGTCCAGTATGCTTAGCAAGATGTAGATTAATATCTATAGGTGTTCTAAGTGGGCTGGTATCATACTCATTGAATTTATCTAATATTTTCTCAATATAGTGAGATTGAGATAATATTATTCCATCAGACGTTCTAGTGATTTTAATCCCTAGTATAACGTCTGCGATACCCATATCTTTCATATCAAAATGTTTGATCAACATTTTCTTTGTTTGTTTAATCATATCAATATCACTTCCTATGATTAACAAATCATCCATGTATAAGCAGACTAACACATACCCTGTAGGTATGGTTTTGGCATACACACATTTATCACATTCATTGATTTTGAATCCATTGGACAACATGATATTGTCAATTTTATATGCCATTGTTTAGGTGCTTGTTTTAATCCATATAAGGATTTCACAAGTCTGCACACCATCTTTTCTTTGCCTGGAACCACAAACCCTTCAGGTTGTTCCATATAAATTTCTTCATCTAATTCACCATTAAGAAAAGCTGTTTTAACATCCATTTGATGTATTTTAAGATTGTTAATGGCTGCAATAGCGATTAACATTCTATGGATGTTATCCTTGTTACAGGTAAATAAGTATCAAAGAAGTCTAGACCTTCTTTTTGTTTAAAGCCTTTAGCTATTAATCTGGCTTTATACTTATCAATTGATCCATCAGCCTTTAACTTCTCCTTGAAAATCCATTTACACCCCAAAGGCTTCATACCTGATGGTAAATCTACCAATTCCTAGGTATGATTATGCATGATGGACTCAATTTCGCTATTAATAGCTTCTTTCCGAAAGGGTGCTTCTGGTATAGACATTGCCTCTTTGAATGTCTGAGGTACATTTTCTATTATATATGTAATGTAGTCAGGACCAAAAGATTTTATAACTTTAGGTCTCTTACTACGTCTAAGTTCATCTTCAGGATGTTTTCCTGATGACTACTACTTGCCAAATTATTATAAGTTCTTTTATTTGAACTTATTCTAGATATCCCTTTATAAGGGAATATCTCTTCAAAAAATGATGCATTTCTTGATTCCATTATTGTATTTTCTTGTATATCAGATATATCTGATTTATGTACAAGAAAGCGATATGCACTACTGTTTTGTGCATAACCAATGAAAATACAATCAACTGTTTTAGGTCCTATTTTGACCTTTTGGAATCTGGAATAGCTATTTTAGCTAGGCACCCCCATACTTTTAGGTAATTATAAGAAGGCTTTTTCCTTTCCATAACTCATATGGAGTGATGTCCTTCTTCTTAAGAGGTATTTTGTTAAGATTATGATTAGCCAAGAGAATTGCTTCTCCCCATAAATTATGTGGTGTACCAGAATTTATCAACATGGCATTCATCATTTCTTTCAATGTTCGATTTTTGCGTTCAGCAAGTCCATTAGATTGAGGTGAATAAGGAGCTGTAGTTTGATGAACAATGCCATGTTCTTGACAAAAGTCATTAAATGGTGCATCATATTCACCACCTCTATCACTCCTTATAGCCTTGATCTTTTTACCAAGCTGATTTTTAACTTCATTTTTATAATATTTAAATATATCTAAAGCCTTATCCTTAGACTTTAGTAGATACACATAACAGTATCTAGTTGAATCATCAATAAATGTTATAAAATACTTTTTACCTCCTCTAGATTGTACTGACTTCAAGTCACATAGATCACTGTGGATCAAATCTAGAGGTTCAGTATTCTTTTCTACTGAATGGAACGGTGTTTTGGCTAGCTTAGCTT
Source organism: Areca catechu (assembly GCA_021397845.1). Taxonomy (NCBI): domain Eukaryota; kingdom Viridiplantae; phylum Streptophyta; class Magnoliopsida; order Arecales; family Arecaceae; genus Areca; species Areca catechu. The sequence continues at coordinate 146,890,362 of CM038049.1, read as the reverse complement.
CAACACATATCTCACATTTATAATGTGGATCGATTTCATGATTAGGTAACAATTCTAAATTCATTAACTTCCGTAATAAATTAAAATTCACATGACCTAACCTATCATACCATAGATAAGAGGAGTCAACCATATAAACAGAAGAAAAATCTTTATTCTTTTCAAGGTTGCGATGTACAGTCATTACATTCATCTTGAATAATCCATTATTCAAGTAACCTCTACCCAGAAAGATCTCCCCTTTAGTAAGTACAAATTTATCAGACTCAAACACCATCCTAAATTCATGTGTGCTTAGGAGGGAGCCTGATACCAAGTTCTTACGGATGTCAGGAACATGTAGTATATCGTTCAGTAGAAGCTCTTTGCCATATGTCATTTTTAGAATAATGCGGCCAATTCCTTCTATCTTTGATGTAGCGGAGTTATCCATTAGTAGATTTCTACCTTTGATAGAAGTATATGATGAGAACATACTCTTATCAGAGCAGACATGTCGAGTAGCTCCAGTGTCAACATACCATCCATTTAGTTTATCAACTATGTTTGCTTCAAACATGACTGCTGACAACATCATCCCTGATACTTCACGGGATATGGTATCTTCAGTAGTATTGACTTCCTTCTTTTCTTTTTCCTTAAAACGACAATCTTTAGATTTGTGGCCTATTTTACCACAAATGAAGCACTTTCCTTTGAACTTCTTAGGAGTGTCTTTCTTCTGTTTGTAGCCTTCTCCAGGAAACTTGCGTTTCTTCTTGTTGACCTTTCCTTCCGTGAGGTTGGCCTTAGGCTCAGCATGATGTCCTCCTGTCTTCTTATCATGTCTTTGTTGTCTTCCTCGATCCTCAGGCGGACAATCAGATCTTCAAGTCCCATCTCCTTTCGCTTATGCTTCAGGTAGTTCTTGAAGTCTTTCCATGATGGAGGTAGCTTCTCAATTATAGCGGCTACCTGGAATGACTCACTCAAAGACATCCTTTCTGCATGTATCTCATGCAGTATGATCTGCAGTTTTTGAACTTGCTCCAAGACGGTCTTGTAATCTACCATCTTATATTCAAGAAACCTATCGACCACAAATTTTTTATGGCCTGCATCCTTGGTTTTGTACTTCTTGTCCAAGGATGCCCACAGCTCTTTTGCTGTGCTTATACTACTGTACACATTGTACAGAGCATTCTCTAATCCATTAAGGATGTAGTTTTTGCATAGGAAGTCTGAATGCTTCCATGCATTGACAGCAGTGATAATTTGCTTGCCGTTCTCTCCTTCCTTTAGGACTGGTGGATCTTCATTGAGAACTCTTACCAGATTTAGAGTTGTCAGATAGAACATCATCTTCTGCTGCCACCTCTTGAAGTCGGTGCCGGTAAACTTCTCCGGCTTCTCGGCCTGAACTGGTGCAGCCATTGTTACCATCACTTGAGCAGCACTTCAATACAGAAAAATTGTCTTAAGATTGTTGGTGGTAGGATGTGTATGAACAATGGCTATCTAATTGACAAGATCGAGTCTAGAGTTACACTCTATGTCCTTAAGATAATTTCGTCCCGCAATGGTGCTTACGGTTTTATGACGATTGTCTCCCAGGATACAACGGTCTTCTTCTGGTGAAAGCAGCACTACAATTCACCAAAAATTCTAACCATGAATACTTTTCTCTCTTTGTATGCACTATAGCTATACTCTATTTTCAGAGTATATAAATGCCTAAGAGACTTATAATGCACTATAGCTATACTCTGTTTTTCAGAGTATGCAAATACCTAAAAGAAGGAAGGAAAATACTGGAATGAATCGATGAAATGAATGAGGAATGGGGACCTATTTATAGCCTTAAGGTGGCCCTTGGAAGCAGCCTTCTGATTTCATCGGAGGGAGTTTTCGATGTCTTTTTGTAGTGAGATATGCCTTTACGCGATCAATACGTTTCTTCAATCATGATCGGACACCATGATACGCTGATTCGTACCATGATCTTTAGATCATGCGATCAGTGCGCTTCTCAATGCATCATTTCATGATCCGATGGCACCCCTAATCTCAGAAGAAATGTTGATCCGTGAACGGATGGGTGATTACTCCTCCGGACGCGTGATCCGTTGTTTCACGATTCTGAAATCCTGCTATCCAAGTCGGCTCGTCCAGACCGCATGATGCCTTTCTGTGGATCCTAGCCGGCCGAACCATTCGAGTCGATTGGATCCGAGCCGGCTCGAACCACTCGAGTCGACTCGTCCAGACCGTGTATTCCTGCTCTGTGGATCCGAGTCGACTCCTATCAGAACCGAGCCGAATCGTCTCCCTGCAACCTTGATCTGGTGCCGATCAATCTTGACCGTCTGATCTGTTTGATCAGAAAAAATTGAGTCGACTCCTAGTCATCCGAGTCGACTCGAATCACTCGAGTCGGCTCCTATCAGAACCGAGCCAAATCGTCTCCCTGCAACCTTGATATGGTGCCAATCAATCTCGACCGTCTGATCTGTTTGATCAGGAAAAATTTAAAGGCTCCTCAAGCTCCCCTTGATCTGTTGCCAATCAATCTCGACCGTCTAATCTGTTTGATCAGGAAAAATTTAAAGGCTCTCAAGCTCCTCGCGATGATGCGTAAGTGCAAAGTGCAAAGTGCAAAGTGCCCTTGTCGCACCCGCGCGGGTGCAGGTGATGCTTCGCATCACCCTCAAGCTCTCCACCTATGGTGAGCCTAGAAGTAAGAGCTTGGAAAAATGTTTTCTTATAAAGAGCCTTCTCTTTTTCCAATCTTTCAATATGGGACTAAAAGTTCCCATCCCACAGGATAGTTTCCATCTCACATGATGGTTTCCCATCCCAAGGGTAGTTTAGGAATAAAAAAAATTTCTATTCACTTTTTCCAATAAATACTGCTCCCTTCATGTAATTCTTTTTTTTTTAGTAAAGAAAAGGGATGGGAGAATAAATCCCAGTATAGCTACCTCCACAAGCCCCCATCCCGTCAAGTAATGTTCGATTCAAGATGCTTAGATTTTCGCAGTCTTTTTCTATCTAAAGGTGAGTACGTCAACCTGACACCACTAAGATGACAACTAGTCGAACGGGATAAAGAGAGAAACCCTGATCTCTCACTTACACCAACTATCACGGGCTCCAAAAAAATTTCTGAATTTAATGGAGTCATCCACGATGTAGCTATTTTCATTTAAATTTCAATAGTTAATGGTTGATCACTTTCATTAGCAATAGTACTAGCATTATGTTATACGATACCCCTGAGAGAAAGCATGGATAGTTATATAATTTTGTGAGAGAATCATTAATAATTATCATTTTTGTTTGATAAGTGTAGTTAGAAACTAGTATTGTGTATTTCGTTTAGAAAACTAGGAACATATATAACTTATATTAGCTAGCAATATTAACCATATTTGGACGCTTAAAAACTACATATATATGAAGATTGAGGATGGTACTTTGCAGTGTAATAGCATAAAGTGATGTTGTCAAGGGAATAAGAAAAGGGTGCACATCATCATTCTCTTATCAGTATTGTCTGGAAGATTATTTACACCCACTATTCAGGGAGCAAACAATTCATCATCTTTTAGGATTTCCAGAAGTCTAAGCAAAAAGTTCATCATTCTATAGAATTTTCAGGAGTTTATTCTAACATGTAACTTTTTTTTGGCTATCATCTCAATCTGCACTCATTAAACAAATCTAAATCATCATTATCTTTTAATACACAAAGATGATAAAGGATTTTTTTTTTTTTTCCGCTAAGACGGTAGCCCGGTTGGTAGAGGTTTAAACTCGCCTCCCACCGGTCACGGATTCGAGGCATGATCATATGGATGATTCGATTAAATCCAGAAATTTTCTAGGATACATGAATGTGCTACTCCGGCGTCTTAGCGGTATCAGGCTGACGTACTCACCAGTGATGAAGAGGGCGAGCGAAAAATGTGGCCCGTATCAAAATGGTCTGGCGGGGTTCGGATCTGGTGGAAGGTAGCTATGTCAGGAATTTATTCTCCCTCTTTTTTTCATCAAAAAAATAAAAAATTTTATTTTTTTTCCAATTCTAAAATCTCGCTTTCCTTCCGAGAACTCATAAAAATATACCAACAACTCGATCCTCAGCATCCTCGATCGCCCTCTCATTGTTAGCCCTACCTAGCTCCACACAAAAGATCGAGATGCATATATATGTATAAAATAGAGAGAGCCTTAGATAGTGGAGGAGAAGTTCTATCCTATATCATGTGCATCATGTCATCATGTATTATACCCGATCATTTAATTCTATAAATTATATTTATTATGCACTCTTCTCGATGATTAACCTACAGAAAAAAAAAAAGATTTGATTAGCATGGTACACATACTAGTACATGTGGTGCAGTATATAATTTGTTAGAGGAGGATAATGAGAATAGGTATCCTGCTACCGCATCCTATATGCTTATGGGCTACCTTTTTTTTTTTTTTTTTTTTTTTTTGATGAAACAAAAGAGATGGGAGGGATAAATCTCGATGTAGCTATCTTCGTAAGCATCGGTTCCACTAGGTAACACATCAACCTGACATCACTAAGACACGGACTAGTAGAACGGGAATAAAGAGGGAGACCTTGACCTCTCACTCACATCAATAATCGTGGATCCTAAAAAAATTTCTAAATTTAATCAAGTCACTACTAGGATGATCATGCCTCGAATCTATAACCGGTTGATAACGAGGTAAGGCCTCTACCAACCGGGTACGGGAACAAGGAAAGAGATCCTAATCTTCATTCATATTAATCGAGATCAATCGAGTCATCACTGAGATCATGTCTTGAATCCATGCCAGTTAATAATGAAGCAAAGCATCTATCGATCAAAAATAAAGATAAAGAGAAAGATCCTGACCTTCCATTTACATCAATGATCATGGTTCTCAAAAAAAAAAAAAAAAAAAAAAAAAAAAAAAAAAAAAAAAAAAGTTAGATTCAATCGAGTGGGCTCGTACGTCGGGGCTCCCATTCTCGTAACCCAGAGTAAACACCTCAAAATGCGGAGATCTTTGACCTGGAAATTGGCATTAATTAAAGTATGCAGGTAGCAACGACGTTCATGCGGTGGAGTGACCCACCGGCCATCATGACCCATGACAGACTACTGCGAAGTTGGCAATCCTTGAGAACACCGTTAGGTACGGTTTGTTAATACCAAGTCCGGCGACCAAATGGACGGGTGATGTGGTAGGTCCAACGTATAGCAACAAAACTCAAAGGGCACAAAACTATATTCTCGAGTCATCCCTCCTCTTATTAATTATTTTAATGGTGGCTGAGTCAGCCAGCTGCTATATGAAACGCAAGCAAACCACTACTGATGGATTTCTTCTTATCCTGGTCAAAGATTAAGTTGGCAGCCAATTTAATAATTCCTACTCGGTTCTTCTGGTCTAGCTTTGTCTTGATAAGATGTGGGAATTGGACCCACATATATATATATATATATATATATATATTATATATATATATATATATATATATATATATATATATATATATAATATATATTATATATATATATATATATATTATATAGATATATATATTATATATATATATATTATATATGTTGGGCAATATTCCATCCTGGGGAGCAGCAAAATCTGTGCAAACCCTGTTTGATCTTGACTCTTCAGTGATGTTGGATGGATCCTACAAAAGGTCAGAAAAGTAAAGTCAAATGGTAAACTTAGGAGATAATGTTTTCTCTTACTCTGATAGGATATATTACTTTTGCTTACTTTTGCAAGGTTTATAGACTCAATGAAAGCATAACTTAAAAAACTCTCTAACCATATTCAGGTTATTGTAAGATTTATAAGACAAAATACTTACATTGAGTCCAATAATTACATGGAGACAAATATAAGAGTAACTGGTAAAGTGATAGAGTCGGATTGCATTAAGACCAATCCTCTTTTGCTTAGAAAGAAGCAAAAAATGAAGAAGTGATGGAATATTCCTTTTTTTTAAAAAAAAAAAAAAGAAATATGGTAGGGTTGCCATAACCACTAGGATTCAATTCTTAGACTTTGCATACACGAATGCTAATAATTAACTGAAATAAGTTTAGTTGGCAAGTTTGATAGATGTGAAATTTTATTTTCTTCGTCTATTCAAATATCACATGAATTATGATGATCCAGGATCCCTCCAAAAATACTAGTTAGAAAGTACTATTTGGATTTAATAATCTCGTGTAAATATCTAAGATTTTTCTAACATATAACTAATATGAAGCTAAACATACGCCCGCATAGACTCGCACATAATTCCCTCATGTAAGTGTCGCATCCTTACTAAGCTAAAGATCCAAATCCGGTCATATTCAAATAATACTATACAAGCATGTGTTTAGACTCATTAGTTATGCACCAGGAAGATCTTAGATACTCGTACAAAGATAATAAATTTAAATAATACCTTCCGACTAATCTTTTATAATGTCATAGAATGTTATAAGTGATATCAAAGTAAATCTAGCACATGACTAAAAATCGATTGATGTGGTGGGATCGCTGACGTGGAGGAACCGGTAGGCACCACGTCAAGAAAGGACGCCGCGTCGGGCGCCGCATCAACTCTCCAGCCCGGAATCCACTACCGAGCTGAGCTGAGCTCCCTCAAGACAGCGAGCCGAGCTCTATCCTCCGCCAGGTCGGGCCCGCGGAGTTCGGGATGTCTAGGTCGGAGTCGCATCCTGCTTGCCAGAGCGAGACCCTCAGAGGTTAGTGCCCTGTGGTCGAGGTCGAGCTTAGCGCTCACCGCCAATGTGGAGCCTCTACGAGCGCGCGCCCTCTAGACCGGATCCGCCTCCTGCCCTCCATAGCGACCCCTAGAGGTTAGTGTCCTGTGGTCGAGTCGAGCTCAGTGCTCACCCGCCAATGTGGAGCCTCTCGAGCGCGCGCCCTCTAGATCGGGTCAGCCTCCTGCCCTCCAGAGCGAGACCCTCGGAGGTTAGTGCCATGTGGTCGAAGTCGAGCTCAGCGCTCACCCGCCAATGTGGAGCATCTCCGAGCGCGCGCCATCTGGCTACGATGCCCGCCATCGACCGTGACGAGACGAAGTAGTGTTGCCCTCACTGCGATCACTGCCGTGGCACCGGGGATGTCTCAATCTCAAGTAGGAGGTCGAGAAGCTCATCAAGAAAGGCTACCTCCAAAGGTTTGTGGGGGGCAGACCTCAAGCGGGGTCCCGGGCGCTTGCTGCCCTCCCGCCGGCTCCGACCATCAACAGCTGCCCCATTAGGAAGCCAGTGGGCGTGGCCACCGGGGGAGCTGCGCGCGCGTCCAAGGAAACCTGGGGGGCACGGGACCCAGAGAATGTACTCCCCATTGTGCTGGGAGGGAAAGGTAAATAAGGTGCCACGGTCGTCAAGATGACGATCGCAAACTACCACGGGCAGACCCCTGCATGGTGGCCGAAACTCCATCACGAGGGGCCTGTTACCTCGAAGATCCCGACGGTGTCAGGCTCCCCCGAAAGAGGAGGGTTTGTGGCCTACGAAGACGCCTCCCACAAGGTAAGGTTTCTTATCGATAATAACGATAACGATTTTTCCTTGCACGAGTATCCATGTGTCTGGCAGGGAAGAATTAATGACGTCCCGAGCCCAGCTCCAGGATGTCAAAGGATCTTCGAGCCATGCAGCTCTCAATCTCAGACATCCCCGAGCCCAGTTCCAGGACGTCAAAGGATCTTCGAGCCGTGCAGCTCTCAATCTCAGACATCCCCGAGCCCAGTTCCAGGACGTCAAAGGATCTTCGAGCCGTGCAGCTCTCAATCTCAGACATCCCCCGAGCCAGTTCCAGGATGTCAAAGGATCTTCGAGCCGTGCACTCTCAATCTTAATCATACCGAGCCCAGCTCCAGGATGTCAAAGGATCTTTAAGTCGGCAGCTCTCAATCTCAAGCATCCCGAGCCCAGCTCCAGGATGTCAAAGGATCTTCGAGCCATGCAGCTCTCCAGCTCAAGCATCCCTGAGCCCAGCTCCAGGACGTCAAAAATCTTCGAGCCATGCAGCTCTCGATCTCAAGCATTCCGAGCTCAGCTCCAAGATGTCAAAGGATCTTCGAGCCATGCAGCTCTCAAATCCCAAGCATCCCCGAGCCCAGCTCCAGGATGCCTACTCAAGACTGGAGCTCAGATCTCCGGCCAAGGAAACTTCGAGCCAAGACACTCTCAATCTCAAACGTCTCCGAGCCCAGCTCCGAGATGCCAAGGGATCATGGGGCCAAGTAGCTCCCATTAACGCCTCGAGCCTAGCTCCAAGGCGCCAAAGACCTGAGCCAAGCCCTCAGGCAACCCCTGGGCCTGAGCCTAGCTCCATGTCCAGGAAGGCCTCGAGCTTAGCTCCAAGGCAATCAAGTCTGGTAACCCTCTTCTCTGATCTCCCCAATCGAAAAGAAGACGAGAGGGGAAGGAAAGAAAGAGAACGAGAGGGGAGCCCGGCAAGAACCCTCTTCTCTGATCTCTCCACTCAAAAAGAAGACGAGAGGGGAAGGAAAGAAAGAGAACAAGAGGGGCACACGGCAAGAACCCTCTTCTCTGATCTCCCCACTCCAAAAAAAAAAAAAAAAGAAAAGAAGAAAAAAAAGGAAAAAAAAAAGGAGGGGAAGGAAAGAAAGAGAATGAGAGGGGGACAAGCCACCGTTTCTCAATCAAACGTCCCCGAGCCTAGGTCCAGGACACCTACTCAAGACCGAGATCAGATCTCTGGCCAAGAGAACTTCGAGCTAAGCAGCTCTCAGTCAACAACACCCCGAGCCCAACCAAGTAGCTCTCAGTCAACAACGTCCCGAGCCCAGCTCCAGGACACCTACTCAAGACCGGAGCTCAGATCTCCGGCCAAGAGAACTTCGAGCCAAGCAGCTCTTAGTCAACAACGTCCCCGAGCCTAGCTCCAAGACACCTACTCAAAACCGAAGCTCAGATCTCTGGCCAAGAGAACCTCAAGCCAAGTAGCTCTCAGTCAACAATGTCCCGAGCCCAGCTCCAGGACACCTACTCAAGACCGGAGCTCATATATCTGGCCAAGAGAACTTCGAGCCAAGTAGCTCTCAGTCAACAACGTCCCCGAGCCTAGCTCCAGGACACCTACTCAAGACCGGAGCTCAGATCTCTGGCCAAGAGAACTTCGAGCCAAGCAGCTCTCAGTCAACAACATCCCGAGCCCAACCAAGTAGCTCTCAGTCAACAACGTCCCCGAGCCCAGCTCCAGGATACCTACTCAAGACCGGAGCTCAGATCTCCGGCCAAGAGAACTTTGAGCCAAGCAGCTCTTAGTCAACAATGTCCCCGAGCCTAGCTCCAGGACACCTACTCAAAATCGGAGCTCAGATCTCTGGCCAAGAGAACCTCAAGCCAAGTATCTCTCAGTCAACAATGTCCCCGAGCCCAGCTCCAAGACACCTACTCAAGACCGGAGCTCAGATCTCTAGCCAAGAGAACTTCGAGCCAGTAGCTCTCAGTCAACAACGTCCCCGAGCCTAGCTCCACGACACTTACTCAAGACCGGAGCTCAGATCTCTGGCCAAGAGAACTTTGAGCCAAGCAGCTCTCAGTCAACAACATCCCCGAGCCCAACCAAGCAGCTCTTAGTTAACAACATCCCGAGCCCAGCTCCAGGACACCTACTCAAGACCGGAGCTCAGATCTCCGGTCAAGAGAACTTCGAGCCAAGCAGCTCTTAGTTAACAACGTCCCCGAGCCTAGCTCCAGGACACCTACTCAAAACCGGAGCTCAGATCTCTGGCCAAGAGAACCTCAAGCCAAGTAGCTCTCAGTCAACAATGTCCCCGAGCCCAGCTCCAGGACACCTACTCAAGACCGGAGCTTAGATCTCTGGCCAAGAGAACTTCGAGCCAAGTAGCTCTCAGTCAATAATGTCCCCGAGCCTAGCTCCAGGACACCTACTCAAGACCGGAGCTCAGATCTCCGGCCAAGAGAACTTCGAGCCAAGTAGCTCTCAGTCAACAACGTCCCGAGCCTAGCGCCAGGACACCTACTCAAGACGGAGCTCAGATCTCGGCCAAGAGAACCTCAAGCCAAGTAGCTCTCAATCAACAACGTCCCGAGCCAGCTCCAGGACACCTACTCAAGACCAGAGCTCAGATCTCCGGCTAAGAGAACCTCGAGCCAAGTAGCTCTCAGTCAACAACGTCCCCGAGCCCAGCTCCAAGATACCTACTCAAGACCGGAGCTCAGATCTCTGGCCAAGAGAACTTCAAGCCAAGCAGCTCTCAATCAACAACGCCCCCGAGCCTAGCTCTAGGACACCTGCCAAGACCGGAGCTCGGATCTCCGACCAAGGGACCTGCGAGCACATCAGCACTCAAGTGTCATGAACCTGCGCCAGCTTGCTGACGTTGAAGTCTAATAACTCAACCCCAGGCAAGGTGAGGCCCCTCTCTCTGATCTCCCCGCTTATGCACAAAAGAAAGAAGAGGAAGAAAAAGAAGAGAAGGGAGTGAAAGAAAGAGAAAAAGAAGAGAAGAACCAGACAAAGAAAATAGATGTTAGAGAAACTAAAGTTTCATTGATTGAGCACAAGCTACAAGTGTCTTGCGGGCCCCCGACATGCCGGGTGACCCTGACTAAGTACAAGAAACAAAAATATAAAATAGGGTGAAAAAGAAAAGGGGGCTACTCCACGCCGGCCAGTCTCCCTGCTGAGCTTTGGGGCTGAGAGTCTCCACCTTCAGGAACCTCCGGTTGAGTAGCTCTAACCTCGGATGGTTCAGCCTCGGCTGGCGTCGAAGACTCTGAGGCCACGGCTTCCTCCACGGCCTCCTCCTCTGGTCCCGCATTTGAGGCCGAAGGATATCTGAGGCAGTCGTGGCTCTTCTCAGGGACAAGCGCCTCGACTCGGCCGCGCAAAAACATGAAGCCCTTGTAGAAGGAGTCCGACGCCATCTGCTGAATCTCGGCGACGAACTCCTCCGAGGCCTTGAATTTTGCAACGACATCCTCGGCGCCCTTCTTGGCCTCAGCAGCCACCCTCCTCAACTCGACGGCCTCCAGCCTAGCTGCCTCCGCCGACCTGGCCGCCTCCTCTGCCGCCTTTTCAGCTGTGGCAAGTTTCTCCCTCCCAGCTGCTAGCTCCGCCTGGGTAGCTCGGGAGGCCTCCTTGTGCCGATCCGCTTCGGCACTGTACCAGTTCAGCTTTTTCTCGACGATAGAGAGATCGTCGACGGCCTTCTTCGAGCGGCTCCGCTCAAAGTCGCGGGCCTCTAGGAGCTTCTTCGCTCGTCCCTCGGCATCGATGAGCTGCTGCTCAAGGTCCTTGACCTTTAGTTCGAGGGCCCCGTTCGCCTCGACCTTCTCCTTTAGGTCGGCTTTTAATGACTCAATCTTGGCAGCCTGTTGCCGCTCGAGATGCTCCTAGCTCTGGTAGCGGCCCTTGATGTAGAGGGCCTCGGCACCGATCTGCACCAAGAAAAGAGGTCAGACACAAAAAAAATAAATAAAAAGGAAGGAGAAAGAAAAGAGGAAGGAATAGCTCACCGAATAAAGCTGGGGGAAGATGGCGCTGATGACATCAGTCAGCCACATCCCGGCCATGTCCTGCCGGTCACATGTCTAGATCGAGAAATCCATCATGCACTCATCAAGCTCGGGGCTCCGGAGGAACGAGCTGTTTGGCCCCATCTTGAAGGGGAGATGGCGTCGCCCCTCCTCCCTTCGACCTTCTGCTGGAGTGGGCGGCCTCATCCCGGTAACTGCAGGGCCACAGGGGGCAAGCTGAGAAGCGGACGCCGGTGCAGGCGGCGCCTCGGTCGTGGTCCTGGTGACAGCCCGGACCTCCTCATCCCTGACCTCGACAACTGGTGGACTCGGAGGGCGGTGGGGTGCTGCAGCCGCAGCTGCGGCCCTCGCCCGGACCACGACTTCGGGCTCCGTAGCGGGGGGCTACTGGGCTGGCCTCAGCGCCACAGAAGCCACCCTTTCCACCGGTGCAGGAGCAGCACGCGCCGCCTCCAAACTCGGGCCGGCTGGAGCAGCCGAGCTCAGACCAAGCACCACGGTGGGGGCAGCCACAGGAGCGCTCTCGCCTCGGGCTCGCCTCGACAAAGGCTCCCCAGCCAGCCCGGTCGGCGGTCTCTTTCGGGTGATCACCAGCAGATCGTTCTCAGAGAAAATCATCCATGCATGCAAGTCATACAATAGTTAGAGTCCGTGGGAAACAATGTAAGAAATGCAAATATAAAGAAAGAAGGAAGTTCAGGTCGAACTCACCCAACCCATTCGTTGGGTCAACCCCAGAGTCGATGAGGTTCTGCTCAGATAACAGGACCTCGAGGGAAGGAATCTGGGCGGTGCGGAGCTACTCGTAATCATCCCGGTCAGCCGCATCAACCATGAAATTTTGGTTGGGGGACTTGTCCGGATCACTTTAGACCCAGTCGACCCACTCAACCTCAACAAAGAAAAACTTGCTCTTCCATCCCCTGATGGAGGATGGGAGCTCAAACTTGATGCCCTTCAGGTGGGAGGATAAGGACCACCACCCATCCTCAGTTGGATGGTGCTTCAGGGCGAAGAAGGCCCTGAACAAGGAAAACCGGGCAACAAACCCGTGGAGGTGGCAGAGCACAATGAAAGAAAAAATGACTCTAATGGCATTTGGCACTAACTGAGCAGGGACCAAACGATAATTGTCCAAGACGGACAGGAAGAAAGGGTGGAAAGGAAACCGAAGACCCCCAAGAAGGTCCCCTCATAAAAAGCAAGACAGCCCGGGCCACTGGAAGTGACCCGTTCCCCTGGATGAGGGATCATGAGCAGGACAGAAGACGGGATGCCATAGGCATCCCGGACAGTTCTTAGTTCCCCGGTGGTGATCGTCGAGGCGACCCCACCAGGACCTGTGGACCTAACAGGCTCAGAAGCAGGAACAAAAGAAGGAGGAGGGAGAGAAGAACCAGATCCCGGTTCCCTGATGAGTACCAGACCGGGAGGACGCCTCCTACTGAGCTCGAAGCGATTTTCATCTTCCTCCCCGTTAGAGGAAGAAGAAGAAGATGCCGGCCTCCACTCAGAAGGACCGGCCTCCCCCTGATCAGTGGAGGGGCGGAAGCCCGGACCAAAACGGGATATCCTCGAGGACAAGGGGAATGAAGGACTCGAAGTGGGGGACGGAAGAGGAGACTCAACCTGAAGAAGACCCCAGACCCGGAAAAAAAACCCTATTCTAGCAGGGGGAGAAGGAAGAAGAAACAGACCTGGTTCCTTAGAAAACTCGAGGCAACTGGAAGCAAGAAGGAAGCTTGGGCATAGCGGCAGTAGACACGGAGAATTCAAAAAGAATAGATGTTTCAGGTAAGGCCTTCTTTTCATTTCGAAATGATTCAATGGATTCGTACCGATTCAACCCCTCCACCAACAGATCCACGCCACGTGCTACCCATCGGCAAAAGCGGCATCCCGGCCGCTCTGAATTCTATGTCAACATTAACTGCTCCTTGGACGTGGCCACATGGCACCCCCGAATTGGTCCGCAGGGCCGCTCCCCGAAGCACCAGCAATCATGGCCATCATCGTGCTAGATCTCCGCCTTTCCACATCAGCACCGTAATTACTCCCTTCAACCCGAGCACCGCGCACTAACGATCCTCGTGAGTGGGGGGCAAATGATGTGGTGGGATCGCTGACATGGAGGAACCGGCAAGCGCCACGTCAAGAAAGGATGCCGCGTCGGGCGCTGCGTCAACTCTCCAGCCCGGACTCCACTACCGAGCTGAGTTGAGCTCCCTCAAGACAGCGAGCCGAGCTCTGTCCTCCGCCAGGTCGGGCCCGCGAGTTCGGGACACCTAGGTCGGAGCCGCATCCTGCCCGCCAGAGCGAGACCCTCAGAGGTTAGTGCCCTATGGTCGAGGTCGAGCTCAGAGCTCACCCGCCAATGTGGAGCCTCTCCGAGCGCGCGCCCTCTGGACCGGTCCATCTTCTGTCCTTCGGAGCGAGACCCTCGGAGGTTATTACCCTGTGGTCGAGGTCGAGTTCAGCGCTCACCCGCCAACAAGGAACCTCTCCGAGCGCGTGCCCTCTGGACCGGGCCCGCACTCTGCCCTCCTCCACCAAGATGCCCTGGCAAGCTCGGAGCGCCTAGGTCAGAGCGAGCCCTGCCATTCCAGCTCAGCCCCAGCTCGGACGAGGTCCTCACCAGCCTAGAACGCCGGCGGGCCACCCGAGGACTGCACTGGAACGCCTTCCTTGCCATATTGACCGCCTGCAACCGCCAGTTACACTGGAAAGGAAAGGAACAAGCTGAGCGAGGCGCCACATTCCTCACCAACCACCCAGATCACCCAAGAGAGGAAGCCAACCGGGAGATTCGAATCCCGTGGGCGGCGGCCCACCATTCAAGGCACTGCCAGGTTTACTGGAATGAGGCGACCAAGAGGAGTGTCGGAGCGCCTGACAACTCCCCTTATCATGAATTAGGAAAGACCCCTCGGGACACCGCCGCATATGCCTGACAGCCCGGCAAGGATCCCGAGACAAGCGTCCAACGGTAACCTAGTTGCAACAAACTCGGAGGTAACACAACAACAACTCGAACACACAGAAAAAAAAAAGAAGACAAGCCAGAAAAAAAAAAGAGCACAAGTGCGATCCCCACCAGGAAGAGGGGCATAGCACCACTAACATCAGGGCAAGCCCAACCAAGAGGGCAAAGCACCACCACCACTACCACAGTCGAGGGGAAGCGAGGGAAACAAGGAGAAGCGGCGGAACAGGGAACCCCTCTGTTCCCGCTATCATTCTCCCCCTGCAACGTTTTCGTCCTCACACACATTTTTTATTCCTAGTACGGAGTCCATCAAGAGGGGCCTGACAAGGAGGATCTGTTCCTCTGGATCGTCACTGACTTGACCGTCGGAGTTGCCCCGCCGGAAACTCCGGCCCGGGTCACTAACCCCTGTTTCGCAGATCCAGGAGTAGAGGGCCGCCGGGCAGTGAAGGAAGTGCACTTCGGCACCGGTAGGAGCTACGGACCACGACGATCTTGACGGCAACACCTATAATTAAATTTCATTTAAGCATTAAAAAATAAATATTAAAATAATTAAAAGATAGGCTTACACACGTGCATCTGATCCAACCAAGTGCAGCTTACATTAGCAATACATTGAGCTTAGTGCTTGAATGCATATACGATGAGTAGCCCAAAAATCCATATATTTAATTAAAGTTCTCCAAGTTGCGGTAGTAAATATAACTCAAGTTGCATTAATTTTTACAACGTGGGAATAAAGTTTATTGCACTAGCTAAAATATAAATATTTTAATAACAATACTTTTTTAAAAAAAAAAAAATCTTAACAAATTAAATAATTAAATATTATCTAATAGTATCCGTTTCATAGCCTCCAAAATCTTGCACTCACGCACTCGCTTTTTTAAGTGCCCCCCACCCCCCCTCCCTTGTGTGTGTGAAAGAGAGATCTCCACCTCCCTGCACCCTCACCCAAATATGCTTCTAGAAACTGGTGGATTACTTGATAATTACAAGATATAAACCCACAAATGCTCCTGAAAACTTATGATAATTATGAGATGTATTGCTAATCCAATTAGTCTCTGAACTTGATCGCCTCTTTCAATTAATCTACCAGAAATGAATTAAGAAAGCAGTCATGAATTTGAATCCTTTTTTTTAATGCTAAATTTGAATCTCGGAGATGCTGATTTTGGTCATTGACCATATGCGGTCCAATTTGGACCGGAATACTTTGGTCAGAAACTCAAGACTATAATGATCGATGGTTAACCTACATGGCTTTGTGTCTAGTCTTAACCAATCAGGATAATGGTATTGAATCCCAAATGGTATTGAATCCCACTCGAATGCCGGAGATTACTAGAGGAGTGGTGCTTGGTTCTTCTGATCAGATCTAGCTTTGCCTTGCTAAGATGTGAGAATTGGACCACATATTGGTGCAATATTCCATCATGGGGAGCAGCAGAATCTGTGCAACCCTATTTGATCCAGACTCTTCAGTGATGTTGGATGGGTTCTACCAAAAGATCAGAAAAGTGAAGTCAAATGTTTAAGTTTAGGAGATAATTTTTTTTCTTGCTCTAATAGAATATTACTTTTGCAAGAATAATGGACTCAATGAAAAACTAAACTTAAAAACTCTCTTCCCAAATTTCAGGTTATTGTGAGATTTACGAGACAAAATATTTGCATTAAGTCCAATAATTACATGGAGACATACAAAGTGACTCGTGAAGTGATACAGTCTTGGATTGTATTAAGTCCAATCCATTTTTGCTTAGAAAGAAGAAAACTGAAAAAGTGATGGAATATTCCAATAACTTTTTTTTTTTTGAGAAATATGGTAGTGTCGCCACAACCACTAGGATTCAATTCTTAGACTCGTTATATACGAAGCAGAATGCTAATTGACTAAAATAGAATGCTAATTGACTGAAATAAGGTTAGTTGGCAAGTTTGATAGATGTGAAATTTCATTTTTTTCGTCTATCTAATATATCGCATGAATTATGATGACCAAGGATTTCTTCCAAAAATACTAGCTAAAAAGTACTATTTAGATTTACTAAACTTATATAAGTATCCAAAATTTTTCAAATATATAACTAATATGAGACTAAATATATATCTGCATAGACTCTCACATAATTTTCTCATATAAGTGTTGCATCTGTGCTAAGCTAAGGATCCAAATCCGATCATATTCAAATAATACTATACAATATGTGTTTAAACTCATATCAGTTATATACTAGGAAGATTTTAGATACTCATACAAAGATAATAAATCCAAAAAATACTTTCTGACTAATCTTTTAATAATGTCATAGGATGCTATAAGTGATATCAAAATAGATCTAGCACATGGCAAAAAACCTACAATTAATTTTAATATAAGCACTAAAAAATATTTAAATAATTCTTAAATAAATTAAAATAATTAAAAGATAGATTTACACACGTGCACTTAGCCCAACTAAGTGCAGCTTGCACTAGCAATACATTGAGCTAAGTGATTGAATGCATATACGATGAGTTGCCCAAAAGTCTATTTAATTAAAGCTCTCCAAGTTGTAGTGGTAAATGTAACTCAAGTTGCATTAACTTTTGCAACGGGGAACAAAGTTTGTTACAGTAGTTAAAATAAAATATTTTAATAACAATACTTTTCTTATCAAAAATTTTAATAAATTAAATAATTAAAACCTTATGGTAATTATGAGATGTACTGCTAATCCAATTAGTCTTTGAACTTAATCACCTCTTTCAATCTACCAGAAATTAATTAAGAAAGCAGTCATGAATTTGAATCCTTTTTTTATGCTGAATTTGAATCTCGGAGATGCTGATTTTGGTCGCTAAGCATATGCAGTCCAATTTGGACAGGAATACTTTGGTCAGAAACTCAAGACTGTAATGACCAATGGTTTACCTACATGGCTTTGTGTTTGGTCTTAGCCAAATGGGGTGATGGTAGTCAATTCCACTCGAATGCCAGGGGTCACTGAAAGAGTATTACTTGTGAGCTGTACCTACAAAAAAATTCTTACCAGAGATAGGTCGTGCAAGGACCCTATGATACTCAAGTTAAATGGCAGACTATAGAAAGAAAAAAAAAATGATGTCAAGAGAAAGTGTCGTAAACATGTTGCCTTAGGGTTCCCAGAAACTTTCAAAAAAAAGCAAAGTCCTCGATACACCTGACAAGAAGTGAGCTTGAATTCTATTTTGTTTGGTATTAGAGAATCATGTAGCATGCCTAGAATGTTAATTTCCCATTAATTAAGCATTTGTCTCTTCTACGCTGCCAGCCATACTTTTTAATGATTAATGATGGGATGGATCACTGCATTGGTCAAGTCAGATTAGTTGCAAGATTTGCTATGAATAACAGGATTTGTCTATCCATTCGCATAGAAAAATATATGAAAATGAGCATTAGTTGGTTCCTTCTTGGATAATTTTGTAAAGTGCTGCTGAAGAGCTTTACTTGCCCTTTGATCAAGGGTTTAGCATCAATCCCAATATCCACACTAGAGCCGAGAGCCCACGAGATCGAGGGACTTCCGGGCACGCTTCTATTTTTTTTTGAAGATCATGCCATTATAAAAGAAATGAGCTTTCATAATCTCCATCGACCTCATGAACCAAAAAGCCTTCCCTCGATGACCGAGAGTGGGTCTATAACCGAAGATCAACCGGGCCAAGAGTAATCAAAAGATGCTATGGATAATGGCTTAAAAACAAGATCCAACCTAGGGACCTTCGAGATACCAGAGGGTTAACCCTTGGCTTATCAACTTATGTAACCAATTATAAAAACACCATATTTGGTGGTCAATCCAACTTAAATTGTTTTCATCTCAAGTTATGACTTGCAAGAATAAGATGCAATCCTCTAAGCAGTCTGGTTTCGAAGACAATATATAGATTCCATTTGGCCTCAAAGTCAAAGCTAAGCCTGTAAGCATGGAAAACAAGATCTTGCTGTCCACATGAAACCACCATAAATCAAAGACAAATGCTCTAAAACTCAAACTCCAAGATTTTATGATATTTTTGAAGTCAAAATATTTAAGTCATTCCGATGACCGGAAAACAATTAAATCCAATGCTCATGTAGAATTCCAAACAGTCACTTCTAAGAAAAACTATCTGAATACCTTCTGGTGTCAAAACTGGACCTTTAAACTTGAAAGACAACATGAAGTTCTATAAATGCTTGGCAGGAAACACTGCAGTTTCAGATGCAAATCAGTCAACATTTGACTGCTTATCAGCAGGTAAACACCAAAACAAGCGTATTGGAAGCAAAGTGCGAAGATAAATAGTCCTCTGATGAAAACTGACATCAATAGACTCAAATAATTATGCTTACAGGTCAAAGGTATGGAGTGCAATTGGACTGCAGTGCTAAGAAATTTTGGATCTTCTATGCATATTTACAGCCACAGAGTCAGGGTCAAGAATTATGGCATAACTTGAAATACAGCCCTAAGATCTTTTCTAAGTTTCCTATCAGCAAGCATGGTTCTTTTTCATGGCATCAATCCTCTGGTTGCAAAATTCTTGAGTAAGCACCTCTGTGTACACAAACAGCATTAACCAAATTGTCCAAATAAATACAAGTGTTTAGCAATGCCAAATTGTCTAAATAACAATTAGCATCACCGTACACCAATCTGAAAAGCTTTAACAGTTCAATTTGTCCACTGAAGCCCCGAGATTTCAGAAAATACTTTCAAAGACATCAGATAAGTAGACACAAACGGACAGAAAGTCACCAGAACATCTATATTAACTACCAAGCAAAACACATAATACAACCTCTGAATAAAATGAGAACAAAATTTTTTTAGATGTCATTAACTCGTTCTTTTTTCGGGTGTTCACTTAATGTCCGTTTTCTCTCTCCAATTTCTCTAAGTGCAGCCGCAAGATCTGGATCAGAATTCTGTTCAAGACCTTCAACACACATCCTGCAGTTTCCATACATGGAAATGACTACAGATATAAATGCTACCCAGGCTGATAAACCCTTCACAGACCCAGAATATAAACATCCAGAGATTTAAACTTAAAATGTGATGACTGAAAAAGCAAAACAGGTCAAAATATGGTTACATTGGATCAAAATTATATCTGACCTTATATTTTCTACCTTGTTTTAAGCTACAGTGCAAGGAAGTCTAATACTACAAAGACTCTATGTTAGGCCCACACCCCAGTTTACAAATTGGAGGGCATTCTTAATTAGATGCAGAACCCTTTCTAGTGTTGCGTTTTCTAGAAGGTGAACTAACAGCCTGCACAGAAGGTGAGGATGGTGTTGCAGGGGAGCTCATGATCTTGGTGGATTCAGGATCTGGGATGTAGGGCTGAGATGCTATATGGTTGAGGGCAATCACAACATCATGCATGATAGGACGAACATGGGCCTGATCCTGGAGACACATCGAGGCGACAACAACCAGCTGGTGGAAAGCACGTGGAGGGTAGCAACCTTGTAGCAACGGATCGGCCAGTTGTCCGAACCTCCTCTTGTCAAGGAGAAAAGGATGTGACTGGAATCAAAAGAATGCAATAAGTGAAACACAATATAAATCAACCGAAGTTTATAATGAGAATAAAAATAGAAAGTTGAAATCACAGGTCATAGCGTGGTTGAACTATTAAATTGCATGTGCATTAAAAGATATTCATGTCATTTATCTTTTCCATAAATTGATTGTCATTTTAATATGATTATTTTTTGTAATGAATGGATGGTCTATATGGATTCATCAGTTCATGAACACACAACAGTGACATGCACATTGGACCTAGATTTGACATCAAGGTACTTCAGCCAACTTTTCCTTTTGGAACTATCACTGCAAACCACATTTACCTTTGCATTAAAAACTATAAAAAGTTTCTAGAAGAACTCATTACACTCTATAAAAGATTTTAAATTCCAAAAGACCTGATATTTCAAATGAAGTCAACATCATAAATTTACCTGTCAACCAATACAACCCCTAATTCCCCTCCCCCGCAAACCTCGAAATAAATAAAGAAAGAAAACGAAAAAGAAAAGTGGAATACCTGGTCTTTTTTCTTTTTTTCTTACATCAAGATATATATATATATATATATATATATATATATATATATATATATATATATATATATATATATATATATATATATATATATATATATATATAGAGAGAGAGAGAGAGAGAGAGAGAGAGAGAGAGAGACCATTAGAAGTTATAGGGGGAAAGAACAATAACTAGGTCTGCTGCAGAAAAAGGAATTAAAAAGATAGGATAGAAATCAAAATGTACAGCAGGAACACACCCATTTCATCAAATTCTTGTCTCCTCCTGTCTTCGTGGAGTCAAATGCTTTTCTCCCAGTGATCAGCTCCAACAGAAGCATGCCAAAGCTATATACATCAGACTTTAAAGTCAGCTTACCACTCATTGCATAATCAGGATCACAGTAACCATATGTTCCCATCACCCTTGTTGAGACATGTGTGTTGTCACCAACAGGTCCAAGTTTAGCAAGTCCAAAATCAGAAAGCTTGGGGTTGAAGTGATTGTCTAACAACACATTAGCAGCCTTCATGTCACGATAGATAACAGGTGGATTTGCTACATCATGCAAATATGTGAGTCCTTTTGCAGCACCAACAGCAATCTTTATTCGCGTGTTCCAGTCAAGCGGTTGTTTTCCAGGAGATAAATCTAAACATAAGCACTTGCTAGTCAATAAAAAGTACAATGGTAAAGCTTTGAAAATAAAAGAAAACTACATACCATTGATCAAAAAATCAGAATGTGACACATACTTTCTGATCAATAAACACCAAAAAGTGAAACATTGCATTCTATTCTTCAGATGCACAAACAAATAACAATTATTTACATAACAAACTTTATTTCATGGATGCAAATCATGAATCATACAATTAATGGAAAAAGTTTTAAGAAAGGATTTATTGTCTTCAAATATTTGATGCACGGTTATGGTAACAGTGAGGACATAAAAGCAGCAGCAACAAGAAGAATTTATGGAAAAGTTACACAATCCTACCACTGAAGTAAAACAGTACCCTGGACATAAGTCAAATAACTAGAACTCTACTTAAAGTGCTTCGGTGTAAAATATTTAGATATATCATCACATTAGACTAACATGGCTAACTAGTAAGATGCAATGATGGCAGAGTGCTTTGAAAAATGAATCTAAAATTTAGATTTATCAAACAGAAACTGTTTCCATGGCTACTAGTCTATATGTTGCATGCAGTTGTTGTACAATGGGTTCAAAACATAGAATCATCCAAACTCTTTAACAACAAGTGTGCATCACTTAAGCAGATGCAACACATGCGAAGGAAAGAGTGTGAGATACAACAGATATACAAGTATTAGGATATGAATACTGACAAAAAATAGTCAAGCACAAAGCCCTCATCTCTAATACTTTTGGATATTAAAATCAAAAATGCTTAAACAAAAATTGAAGTTTAAGATGATATACAAAAAATAACTTTAAATGTCCTTACTAGTAAAAGATTAATGATTTATTCATAATTCATTATAGATTAAAGTCTTCATCTAAATTGATTTGGTGTCAGAGCTGAAATGCCTAGATACCATCTGAAGTCAAGTGCTTGCCTTTTTCTTTAGGGTCAATTTATCAGGGTTTTCTGCAAAAATGGAGAAAACTGAACAAAACAAGATGAGAGAGAGAGAGAGAAGGAGGGAGAGTTGAGCTAGAATCCTGATGGTAGGATAGGAATCCAAACCTTGCCAATGCAAGATTGAAGATGGGTCATCTAAACGGAAATCCAGACTGCTCATTTTTGATCTCCAATATCAAAATGCTTTATTGGACAAGCTCTCCAAAGCAAGGAATACTAAACCGGTACCGGGCCCCATACCAGTCATTGACCGGTACGATACGATACGATACTGTACCGTACCATACTGGATCCCTACCGGATCGAAAAAATTATAAAAAAGTGTCTTCCTTTTCTATGACAATATTGTTTAACTTGAATCAGACCCAAACCGGGCAAAATATACCAATACGATAACGTACCATACCGTATCGGTCCGATACATGGTATTCTGAACGGTCCGAAATTCCGGACTATTTTTCATGACTGAACCATACCGGCTGTTGGCCAGTATGGTACAGTACGCCTCGAACCGGGCGGTTCGGGATGGTATCAAGAACCCTACTCCAAAGCAATTGTTTGCAAAGCCTAAAATCTGATTTCATGATTTAGATTTAAATTCTATGTTAGATCTTAAAATACTGTATTTTAGTGCTGAAAATCAGTAGATAGAAGTGCAAATTGCCCTTTAGAGGCAAATATTAAAGCCCTGGTTTGAAAGGAATCGACCAAAGTCATTAAACTCATACAATAATGAATTTAGTCCAATTCTTCCCCTCCTTTAAAATTTGAAGGCTGGTAGAAAAAAAAAATTTGGATGCCAAAGACCCACATCATCTAGTGGCAGAAATAAATAAGGTAAAGGAAGACTAAAAGGAAGGCCTAATCAAGTAACCTGAACACCACCAAAATTCTCAATCTAAATGCTTTGAAGGCTGATTCTTGAGGCAATTACGACCATAACTGGTTTGCATAATTTGATCTAAAATCAAAATAGAAATCTCAGAGGGAGATAGTGCAGTTCTTTCCTAACAACATTCCAAAGCATTTTTTATCTGGTTCCAGATGGTAATACAGCCGCATCAACATACTTGGGAGCTGTCACCAGAAAATTTATTAAAATTCAAAGAACAAATTGAGTTTTATGAAATCCTTGTTAGGTTACATATTTTTTTGGGGAAATCTAATGTGTCATAAAACTTTAAAATGAGTTTTATGAACAATTAGGTCCCACTTGGCGTTGCTTTTGTTTGATGTTGTTGTTTTCAAAAGTCCTATAAGAAATTAGACTAGACCGAACAAATGTATCATGAAATCATTTTAATTTTTAAATTATCTGAACACACCTCAAGAACTTTTTTAACTGCAATGACAAATTGCTTGCAAAAAATAAAGTAGCAATAAAAGCAAGGAATGGCCAGATTTCCATACGAATGCTATCTCCATCCAACATTGATCTCCATGTGGTATTTCACTAATTCATGGGGAAACCAAGGCCCCAAAATAATGTAGCAAATGATTTCAGTGTACTCCTTTTTATTAAGACTTCTTATACACAAAATCAGGTTTTAAATTTTGCTGCTTCCCATAGTATTCACCACTCACATCAACCCTTTGCCTAGTTGGAGTGAACATACAGAAAAATAAGTACTCCTGGGCAATTCTCATTCTAAATATTATCATTTTTTTCTCAATTTTTTTGATTCTTCATTTGTCGTTACAAAGGATGCTTATGCACTTATGGGACTCTTATTACATCTATCCTTTTTCACAAGAAACGTATCAGATCTCTAAAGTCAAGTGTCACTAACAAAAAAATATAGGACTGTTTGCCATACCAAGAAAACTTCTGGGTACTGAAATTTGCCTACTATACAAACTGGGTGATATGCAAGAAAAGGCACTTCATGTAGAAACAATCAGGGTTTATGCAACCTTGTAGGATCTAAAATTTATTCAGATAAGCAAGCATATTTCATAATTGGAAAAAAAAATAAGGTTTTCATAGGAAAATCCATGTGAGAAACAAATATATTCTCTCGCAAAGTGTCCATGATCTGCAGTAAAATTTCATGCCCAAAGAAAAGAAAAAAAGATGAGAAGGGAAGAGGAAAAGATAGAAAAAAAGGAATTAGTTTATTTCATTTATCATAAAAATGAGTTTAAACCATGTCTACTCCTTTTATAGCTAAAGATAAATAGAATAAGAAATAGAGCTCTGTAATTAATTAGGACACCTCCAACCTTTTACTCTTATAAAGAAATAACAAAAAAATTAAAGTACTCTCAGAATTCCTAAAAATAGCAAAATTCATATTTCTCTAGTACCAACATAGAATGTCATCAAAATCAAATCAAAATACAATCCTAATCATTAAAAAAGTTTCCTAACTCAACCTGCAAAAAAAACTAGGATTTTACAGAATAATTGAGTATGAAAATCATAAGCACATGGAATATTTCTAATCAACTCTTAAAGATTACATAAGCAGCTGACCAAAAAACTCGAAAAATTTAAGATAATCAAAATTGAACCTAGTCTTAACCTAAATTACAGCAATTTATCAAACAGAATTTACTTTGTCTTCAGGATATTGTCAAGAACTAGAAAGGATGTAGTCTAGCAATCCGACATATTCAGGGATTGGACAATGTTGAGGAATTGGCAAGACGAGAATTGGGTTTTAGTTTGATATCTATGGTGACGAAAGTGTTCTGGCTTTACTCGAATAGAGCATAGGGACCTGTATCGACAGAAGCAACTCAAGCATAGAATGTAGAGTGCTGTTACAGCCAGTGGCAAGTACCAACACTTAAAACAAAGTTAACAAGTCCTTCTCTAAAGAGACTCACTACCAAAAAGGGAGGAAAGGAAAAGAAAAAAGTTATAGTTTTTATTTAAGAATTATCAGGGAATGCAACCACTAAGGCAGATCCAGAATTGCAAGAGAAACTCTTCCACTTATAGATCCAGGTGAAATAGGGTAACATCGAAGCTATTGCAGATCCTAAAAGCTAAAAGAACCTCATCTTTGAAACTCTACTCAGAAGTTGATATCGCAAACCAAGCCTCATCCATATCACTACCCCCTCAGTTGGATTCAAAAGGACATCGAAGAAGATCATGAAGTAGTGTACCTTTAAATTCGCAATAGCTGGAAGGTAAATTGACGAAGTGACATGGAAAGTAGTTCCCTAGATGTTTGTCAGGTTATCCTTAAGAGTCCCTACCTTGGGGATCAAGAAGTGGTCTTCCATAGATGGCAGAGGAAGTATCGATACATGAAGTATGGGAAGAAAGTTCTGATTAATGTTTCCAGAACACAAGGAAGCAAAAAACTTGTGATTGTTGCCCAAGCGAGGTGACTTATTAATGACTGTAATAAGTTCATGTTGATAAAGATACAAGAAATTAATACCCCCCACCCCCCCCCCATAAGAGGACAATCTCTCATCCTTGGTTCCACTGATTAGTCGACCAAGATCAAAATAGCAGTGGGGTCATCGTTGCAATCATCAATGAGGAAGGATGGCAAGAAGCGGTCCTACCATAGGATCTATATGTGAAAGTGGGACAAATGGGACCCCGAGATCTAAGAGCAAAGAAGACTAATGTCAAAAACCAAAGCTACCAGCTATGAATGATCTATGGATGGAGCAAGAAAGGTGACTAGACCGTGTTGACAAGAGAAAGACCAAAAAAAAACCAGGCTCGGAAGGATTGTCTTTTTGAATTGATCGGAAGGGATAACTTCCAAGCAAAGCCAAAAATTAATTCAAGCACAGAAGGCAAAGCAGGCATTTCCCCATCTCTAATTATGATTTAGCAAGAGCTAAATTTCCTTAATAGGGAAAGCTTTGATCCAAGAGGATTGTCAAACTCAGTGTGGACCACTTGGCTACCATGCGAAGGAACCGACAGAGTTCAAGAATGAGATCTACCACATCAGGATGCCGAATCATATGCCAAACTTTTAGATGCTATAACTTGCCTGTATATGCTTGGCTAAGGCCTCTTTTCCTTGAAATCAAGTAAATTTTCAAGCTGTTTGACATGGCACCACTTCTTAAAGGTGCAACTCACCGAGCAATCAAAGTCAAACTCCACCATCTGATCCCCGAAAAGAGCCAATCAAAGCAAGATTTTCTTTTCGAGAAAGGCTTTGACTAGGCATATATCCCAATCATGGAATAATTAGATGACAATTGAAGACAAAATCAATGCAAAAGTTGAAATCTACCACCATCAGAATTATAATTTTTTCATGATCATTTCCACTAGTCATGTTGATTTCGAAAAAAACAGTCCTCTTTTAACTAGAAGAGGAATTTAAATTGAATTGTACAAGGATGAATCTCACTAGTATAAATAGAAACTATATAATTCAATTTATTTTTCATTAATGAAAGAAAAGGAGACTAGAGACCTAGACCCTACTTTTGCCAATTGCTTCTATTTTTTTCTAAATTTTCTTAAAATATTCAAGTTTAGCATATTAAGGAATTACTTTCTTCTCCCCAATCAGATTGGAAACTAAGTTCAACTCCTAAAATTTTCTTTTTACATGAAATTTTAGTTTGGAGTTGATCAAAGTTTTGAGCAAATTTAACTAGTGTGCAAAATATTGACAAAATACTTAAGAGTTTATAGGATTGTTATGCTAGTTGACATCCATCGAAGAAAACGGGGGCATAGAAAGCCCAAGATTTACATTAAATGCTAGACTAAAGCAGATGGTTCCACATTGGAAATGAAGGGAAGTTCCACAATTTTTGCATGTAAAATAACGACTATTAAGCCAATGATGACAAGCTTTTATTTTTGTTCCATTGTAATTCTTGGTTAGGTAAATCGTGAGATATGGATAGATCAATGTACCTTTTTATTATCACTTTATTTTAAGTAATTTGGCAGGCATTAATGAAGAAAGGTGCACATAAGCATTATTTTGTTGAGAACAGGTGTCGTTGGACA
Source organism: Areca catechu (assembly GCA_021397845.1). Lineage (NCBI taxonomy): Eukaryota > Viridiplantae > Streptophyta > Magnoliopsida > Arecales > Arecaceae > Areca > Areca catechu. The sequence continues at coordinate 146,863,162 of CM038049.1, read as the reverse complement.
GCAACAAGTCTCTAAGCATAATTATGGTAGGACAAGATGAAAGTGCTGATCAACACAATTAGCACTTTAGTCCTTGACAAGACCAACACATGCACCAATGATTATATCAAGCATGCAATGCTATTTGGTTTAAAATGCTGAGCAATAGAAAGAATCCATGCCACCAACATGAATGGGTAATAAACTTAAGATGGATAAACTATAAAAAGGAATGACCATGTTATGGGGGGCACATCATGTTGATTTGAGGTCAAACCATCGATTGAGATGGTAGGAGTATTTACAATAGGAAAAAAAAACTAAGAAGCCAATTAGATGAACTAATGTTGGACCTATTGAGATTGTATGCTGTACAATGTGGATTTAAGAGCACCGCATGAAAAAATATGCTTGAGTTTATGTGGAGAAAGTTACCAATATGAGGTGAAGGACTTAGTTAATATGGATTGAACTTGTGAATAAGGGCATGCAAAAGATTTTAGTTACATCAAAGATAGCCCTTAAAGAATGAAATATAAATAAGGGCAAGTGATCTGACCCTTATAATTAGGACAAGGCTTGCTGGTTGTGGTTGTCATTTCAAAATCCTTACAAGAAGGATAAATATTCCAAGGTCTCTCTTCATCTACATTAAAGTCCTCAAAAATACCTGGCTTTATTATTGGAATAGGGAAGGTCACATCCAAAAAGAAAACACAAGTGGATTGTTCTCACAGTTTATCTAAAATAAAGCTGTAGCCTCAGGATCAACCAGATCAGTGTATTTCATAACCAGGGGAGCTTGAGAAATGGATATTATAGGTGATTGAATAATCTAATATTTCTTTATTTCGGATCACTTATCAGTGCACAAAGTGATGTTGACAAGACACTATATACAATAATCCTAAATTATATTTCTTTAATGGGTAGCCTCCAAGGATCCACCCAAAATTTCTCTCTACAAGAAACACGATGGGTAGGTAGGCAGCTCACTTTGGACCAATCTATGAACTCATTTCTAACCATGAATGAGAGGTCCTTTGGTCAGGAAGGCCATGTAGTGAATGTGAACGAAACAGCAATACGAGGTTGTGTGCTCTTAGTCTCAAAACTAAAATAGAAAAGTATGTTATTTCCATAATCCTCTGCTTGTATGCACCATAGCAGCCAAGAAGTACTCTATCAATTAGGTTTGTTAGTCTTTTTTGTTCAGATAAGAAAGACAATCCAAACATAAAACATCCTTGATTATGAGGAAAATATCAAACAAACCAAGAAACATTTTCAGACCATTCCTTGGTAATCATAATCCACCACAATCATTACATTTCCTCAATTACTACTCTGTTAGAAAGTAGACAAATTACTACTATAAATCTAAAGGGTGGACTAAGGATTCTTATGGACATAGGAGCAAGTATTGCAAGAGTGATACATAGATTTTCATGAAATTCATATAAGATGAGTTTTGAAAATCATCTGGGCCTACTATCAGGACTCATGAATTAAATAAAATCCACATCTTCCTACTCTAAGCAAAAAAGGAAATAAAATTCCACACCTAATCTTTTATATGGTTCAAAATGCCAGGAATTAACTTACATAATCCGAACTTGATTGAAGCACTATGTAAATAGTTAAAAGTTTGAGTCATCAACAAGGCTTGCACCTTACTTGACTACATTTGCACCTTACTAACCTTGCTAGAAGTGGATCATTATTGACATCCAATGTGAATCATGAAATTTGAAAGAACATAACAACAAATAGGTGTTAACTCAGTGATGTGAAGATTTGTCTACTAGCCCATAAACCTTTAGCTTCTACATAAAAAGTTCGGTAGGCATGGTAACAATACTCGTGCATTAGTGATTACACTTGGAAAAAAAGGAAACTATAAGATTTCCTCTGGACAAAGATTGCCTTGGTAAGCCCCCTAAAAAGTATCTGCTAATGGTTAAAAGAGGATCTAGAAAGCAAGAGATCATTCTTCAATGAAGCTTGTAGGATTTTGGTGGTTCCACACCTGATCTTATTGAAGTAGTTTAAAAGCATCATTTATATGTGCCTTAGGTGGAAACATTTTGGAGGCTTTTAAAGCAAGGTCCAACAGCCACAATCAAATCATCTAGCCAAAATATTTCAACTTGGCTGATATCAAGCTGAAAGACCCCCAAAACTCTATTTCAATTAGTCTAGATTCAGTCCCCACACCAATGTTATGGATAAGGATTCAGGAATCAGATTCAGACATCTGTCCAAGTATCCAACTCAGCAAAAGAGAAAAAAGAAAAAAGGATAAAAAAATAAACTATATATTTATTTTTTAATTATTGTATAAATGAAAAAATAGAAGATATTTTATGTCAAGGTCTCTCACTGTATTTGTTTCTTGATATCTTAAAAAAGGATATTTTGCAATGTTATTTACATATCTACCCCCTCGACCATTCTCTGGAAGGGAAAAGAGGTAACCTTGTACATTATTATGGCACGTTGAACTCATTAACAAAAGTCAAATTATCCACATATTTGTAAAAGCAAGAAAAGAAAAGATAATTATCAAACTATCTAACATGTATACAATTCATATGCATATCCAATATGCAATCTTGGAGCCAGACACAAGTGTCCATGTAACATAGCCAAACAAACATATATAATAAGGATAGCACCCATATCATGATTTTGAGTTGAGTGCTCACAAGGTGGTAAATTGAGCCCCAAGAAAGGATCTTTGCAAGATTAAATTGGGATTTGGGAGTTTATAGTAAATTAGAAAGTACATTGTTCTAAATTGCTAGAATTTTAGGAAACATGTTTTGAAAAATAATTTATGTAAATTACTTTTCGAAAATAAGAAAAATCTTATAAACTTTGCTTAGGTCTCTTACGTTAATTCTGCTAGAATGAATTCAAATGGTGGGCACGATTCTTACCAAAAAACTTTAAATAGTGTCTAATCTATTCTTCTGACTTTTCATTATTTTTCTTTGATAACATCTAAAAGATACTATAGGCTATGTCCTAATCAAGATTTTAAATTCTGTGAGATGGGACTGTCACGTTTTTTTTTGGAACGGGATATGCCGACGTCCTGCCCCATCCCAACACTCGGAACAAGAGAGTTCGAAGGTTCCCGAATAGAATGCTAGCGGGACATCCTATCCCGACATATGAGATGGAACCCCATCCCGGTGTCCCGTGGAACTCGTCGGGACCTGAATCCTTGGTCCTAATAATGTTTGCAATCTCTTAGGTAGTTTGTCATACTATCAAAACTATATATAATAGGCCCAAGAGATCCCAACAATACAAAATACTCCAAACTGATATCTAATATACTTGTTTTATTTTTTATTTTTATGATGACATTTTTTTTTATTTTTCTTATTTTATTTCTTTATTTGAACTCCACTGAAGGAGTTGCAGGGCAACACAGTGTTGCTAATTATACTGCTTAAGCAGTAGATACGAAGAATACACAATGAGTTCTAGTATATTTGCCATTTAAAAATTCTACATCTCTGAGCATTTTGTCCTTTATTGGCATCCTCGTTCAGAAGTTGTCCTTTGTCTTGTCAGTCGTCTCACTACTATATGCTATTATCTTTGACTACACCTAGCTTCAAAAAGCAGATAGAAATAAGAATAAACAATAGAGGTCTTACCTCAAACATTGAATTCATTGACTAACAGAAATGAGTTGATAACAGGTGAAAAGAGCAATGCAATCTAACAGTTCTGAAACAATAGCATCCAAAATGATAATGGTCGAGAAGAATTTTTTTTAAAAAAATCAAGGTTATATATGCATATACAGTTAAACCCATCAATGAAGAATTAGAGAACAAACACATAGAGATGGATCTGCAGAGCTTCCAGCTAAGAAAGCCTACCAAATAAATGATCTTCCAAGCTACCCAGTGGCATGTATTCATAAACCAACAGCCTCTGATCTCCCTCAGCGCAATATCCAATCAAGCTCACAAGATTTTCATGCTGCAGTGTGATCAGCATGAGAATTTCCACTAAGAATTCTTTGCTCCCCTGGAGCCCATCGCGATTGAGTTGCTTGATGGCCACCACCTGTTCATCAAAATCCAGTTTTTGATTCATAGATTACAAAAAGAAGATGCATTTCCAGCAAAAAAAAAAAAAAAAAATTTGTAATCAAATAGAGCTTACCTGGCCTGAATGGATCCGGCCTTTGAAGACCTTTCCAAAACCTCCCTCGCCGATCAAATTGGTCGTCTTGAAATTCTGAGTGGCGATCGCAAGATCTCGGAATGCGAAGCTCCGAGCACAACTCTGAAATGCCTTCTTCCCACTCCCTGCCCAAGAACCAAAAGAATCCAATAAAATGAGAATAAATACCAATAAAGTAATCGGGGTGGTGGAATTCCATCATACCCGAAGGGCCCATAACGACAGCATTCGATCTGTCCCCCGTACTGTCATCGATCTTACTGCTGCTCTCCCTCCGGCGAGGGGTGAAGCAAGGAAAACAGCCCATCTATGGCTCCAATCCTAAACCCAACGTAAAAGTTCCAGCTCCAAACACTATATCTCCCTCTCTCACAATGGAACCCTCACCCTAATCATCTATATCGCCCTCACTCTCCCTGCTCTCTGCATCACAACAGGGCCAACCCGGAGAGCAAAATCCCATTCCCCCTCCACTCCTCAGCCCCTCAGACCCAAACGAAAGATCACTTTTTTATACCAAAGCAAACACTCCAAATGCTAACAAACAAAAGATCTGAAAAGAAAATAATAATAATAATAACACGAAAAGTCCATACTAAATTCGCTCAATAAAACAAAACCCTAGCCACTCCCCGTGAAGAAGAATCCAAACAGCAAAGGCGGCAGCTTTAATACCCGAAGTAAAGCGTAAGACTTGGAAGGGTTTTAACTACTGTTCTTTCGTTTTTCTACTTCATCACAATAGAAGAAAAAAGAAATCCCCTTCTGCATTGCCTTTGCCTTCTCTTTTCAATCACCGAAGGCTTCCCTTCCACGCTACAACATGGAGAGCAGAGGAGAAGAGGAGGCGAAAAGAGAAAGGGACTTGCCGTCGTTGTTCGCCTCTTCTTCGTCGTCGCCTCTCTTCTTCGCACATCGCTCTCTCCCACGCCGGATAGATTTTTTTTCCTCCTATTTTTACCTCCCATCACGCGCTTCATGAGGGGGGCCCTTCGCGCATGGTGAGCATTAATGAAGCCACGTAATGGAAGGGGCCCTCCTTGCTCTCCTTTTGGAAAGCTTTGAGAAAGGCTACGGGATCTTTGCTCATTTGCATGATGGGGAGTTACCTCGCTGCATTAATAGCTCGCCCTTGTGTGAATGGAGCAGGTGCAGCAATGGAGCGATGGGGGAAAGAAAAGATAAGGATGGGAGCGTACTTGCTGAGTTTAAGTTTTTTTTTTTTTTTTTTAAAAAAATAATAATATTTTTTTATTAAAAATTTATAAAAATTATTATTTTAAATTTATTTATTTATTTATTTAGATTTTTTGAACATGCCAACATATGAAAGAGGGATTGAAAATTACGTAAGTAGAATCGTAGATTGCACGTCTAATTTTTCATTAAAATCACATATACAATTTACGATTCCCACTTTAAAATTTAATAAAAAAATTAATAAAAAATTAAAAATTAATTTTAATAATAATTTTAATATATTTTATATTTTAATAAATATTTTATATTTTAGAATATAATAAATATATTATAATATATTAAATTATATATTATATATTATAGTATAATATATTTGTTGATGCATACATCGATTACAATAAATATAGAATATATTATATATTATATATTATAATATATCTTAGTTTATCAAAGATTACTTATGTTAAAATAATAATATAATATATAATAATTATATATAAATAATTATATATATTATTATTATTATTTAAGTATATTATTTTAACATGGGTGTTTCGTCGATCACATTGCATTGACGAGTGTTGCCACCTAAACTGCCATAGCCTATAGCTGAAGACGACCTCGGATCGTACCCTTGTCACTCTGGGATCTGCCTACGTGTCCGGACCTGTAAAACATAAGAGACCCGGGCCGGTGATCCTGATGGGGGCACTCCGACGTTCAAGTCAGTGGCGATATAGGAGAACGACCCTCCTGGTCAAGTCTTGTAGATGGACTCCATGCTAGGAGGATAAAGTAATATACTGGAAGAATGTAAACGAGTTATGAGTGGAGCAGGAGAAGTGGTGACGGAGGAGAGTTTGGATAGGAAGGCTGTGTCCGTCAAGACCCTTCCGGTGGGTCTCCGATAGCCTTGGACACCTAGTCTCTCAGTTGCTCTCCTGTGTGCCACCTTTCTTGCCCGTTAGTTTGCTTACCTTCTTCTTGGAACCTTGGAGGGCTCTGTTAAGCCAGGGTGGCTGCCAGATGCCTACCTTGGGATCCTCCCCTCGCTTGCAGGCACGTGCGGCGATGTTTCGTGCCGTGAACGAGATGCCTTTCCTCATTTGCAATAAAGCACCTACCATGCGCTCTGACATTTCTTCCGGTCGTTTCATTTCGAGAAGCCTGGCAGAGCCTCGATCGGAGGGCAGCCGCCTCCTGGATTTGAATCTTTTGGGTTCGATTTCTTCTTCTGGATGGCACAAACGGTTGGTAGAGAGTGCAACGCCTCGATCGGGGAACCTCTTCCTTTTCGATGTAAGTGGCAGATGGGACAATTATTGCGGCCTGGCAGGTGCCTCTCCATGGTCCTTGGGTGGCCAATCACCACCCAAGGAGAGTGGCGACGTCCCTCGGTTGCTGGTCCCTTCATCCGAGGTGGGGCTGGTCCGGAGAGGCGGAGCTCTACTTTGGCCATGACGTTTCGACCTCGAGGGAGCCACCTGGCAAAGGAGTCCGGAGAGAGGCGGAGCTCGACTTCGGCAATGGCGTCTCGACCTCGAGGGAGCCGCCTGGCAAAAAAGTCTGGAGAGAGGCGGAGCTCGACTTTGGCCATGACATCTCGACCCCGACGGAGCCACCTGGAGAAGGAGTCCGAGAGAGGCGGAGCTCAACTTCGCCATGACGTCTCGACCCCGAGGGAGTCGCCTGGAGAAGGAGTCCGGAGAAAGGTGGAGCTCAACTTCAGCCACGGCATCTCGACCTCGAGGGAGCCGCCTGGCGAAGGAGTTCAGAGAGAGGCGCAGCTCGACTTCGGCCACGGCGTCTCGACCTCGAGGGATCCGCCTGGCGAAGGAGTCCGGATAGAAATCTGACGTGGCAGCTTCCTTCAATGTGGCATCTGACTAGGTCTGACATGGGTTACACGTCAGCGATCCTACCACATCATTTGCCCCACACTCCCGAGTCCCGTTGGCACGCGGTGCTCAGGGCGAAGGGAGTAAATGCAGTGCTGACATGGAAAGACTAAAATCCTGCACCATAATTGCCATGATCGTCGGCGCCTCGCGGGCAGACCTCCGGGCCAATGAAGTGGCAACACACGAACCCATCCGAGGAGGTATTATTACTGATGCAGAATTGAAGCGGTCGTGGGCGAAACGGAGCATCACCTTTGCCGATTGCTGACACGTGGAGTGAATCCAATGGCAATGATAGGATGGTTACGGTCCAGTCACCTTGAAAGGAAAGACAGTTTCTCTTTCAAAAAGTTTTCATGCCCGCCAGCGAACCAGAGAGTCCCCTTCTTCCCCCTAGTCGTCTTTTTCCTCCAAAGGTAACCAGGTTCGTTCATTCTCCATTCTTCTTTCTCTATGGGCTGGGTAGAGTTTCTTCTCAAGGCTAGGATCTTCTTAGACATCATCCATTCCCTTTTTCTCGCTTTTCTGTCCCTTCTTCTTTGCCTTCTTCTTCTTGAAATGTCTTGCTGAGGTCGGAACTTTCGTCCCTCGATTAATCCCAACGAGGCCGGGCCTTCTTGGTCGAGGATGCCTTCTTCTTTTGATGATGATACGAAAGAGGTGCACTTCGAGTTCTCTAGGAGGCCTCGCCCCATGGGGATAGTCATAGGGTCGCCTAGGGTTTGTCCCCCGCCTCCTCCTTCTGAACCCTCTCCTGAACCTCCGTGATCGACTAGTCCCGACGGTATCGCTTTGGTGATAATCGACGAGAAGCTTGCGACCATCTGGGACATCTACGGTATCCCGGACTCCATCCGGCTCTCGGTTCCACGATCGAGGAAACGGATCACCGCCAGTGGCCCAGTTGGATTGCTCTTTATGAGGAGACCCTTGCAGGGGGCATCCGATTTCCTTTCCACCCTTTCTTCCTTTCTGTCCTTAGTAACTATCGTTTGGTTCTGGCTCAACTGGTTCCAAACGCAGTCCGAACCATCTTCTGCTTCATTATCCCGTTTCATTTCCACGGGATAATTGCATGTTTTTTCCTCTTCGGGGTCTTTTTCATCCTGAGCGCCACCCATCTGAGGATGGGTGGTGGTTCATTTCACCTCGCCCTAAGGGCATCAGATTTGAGCTCCCCTCTTCCATCAAGGAGTGGAAGAGTAAGTACTTTTTCGCTTCGGTCGAGGGGGTTGACTAGGTTTGGAATGACCCAGATCGGACCCCGAACCGAAATGCTATCATCGAGGCGGCTGATCGAGAAGTGTACGACCAGCTCCGCACTGACCATATACCTTCTCCCGAGGTTCTGCTGTTAAAGCAGAACCTCCATGAAGCCGAGTTGGTCGAATGGGTGAGTTCGGCATGACCTTAGCTTGTTTCTGCTTTCTGTTTGTTTCCTTGACTTCGGAACTGACCTTGTCTTTTCTTTGTGCAGGCATGAAGTATTCTGTGGAGGACCTCCTTGCCCTCTCCAGGAAGAGGGGTCCGTCGGTGGGGATTAGAGAGTCCCCGTCAAAGAGGGCCTGGGAAGAGGATGGCGCGGGGGCTGTACCCACCATGCCAGAAGAGCCGAGAGCAGAACCTGTCCCCGAGCAGAGCAGGAGAAGAGTGGAGCCTGCTGTCGAGCCGTTGAGCCATCGAGACAGCGCGACTCGCTCCCGGTGCGAGAGATCGAAGTGGTCACTCAGGCCAAGTCCACCATTACTGCCGCCGCCATGGTGCCTCCATCTCCCGAGATCTTTGACGTGGAAGCAGATGGGGAGCAGGAGAGAGTAGAGCCGCCATTGGTGGCACCGTCTGGAGTGGCACCGAGCCCCCACCGCGCCTTTGATGCTTCCTCGACTGGAGGAGGGTGCGATGCCGCATCTGCGGCGAGGAAGAGGGAGAAGGATCCCCGTAGACTGCCCTTCGAGGTGTTACCGAACACCTTACTGGTCCGAGACCAAGACCTCGCCGAGCGCATGATGGACTTCGCTGTCCAGTCGCGCGATCAGTGGGAGAAGGCCGGGAAGCTCCTAGGCGATGCCATTCATGGCACATTTCCTCAGCTCTTCTCGATAAGCATTCCTTTCCTTTCCTCTCGCCCCTTCCCTTTCTTCTTTTTCTTTCTCTTTTATTTTTGTGGCTGATGTCTTCCTTGATACAGCTCGGGGCTGATCTCTTGCTTATCCAGGACTATTGCAAACATTGGGCGAAGAGGGACCAACAGCGGACAATGGAGCTTGAGTCTCTAAAGGCTGAGGTCAAGCTGAAGTCAGATGCTACCTGGAAGTTCAACTGAAAAAATAAGGAGCTGAGAGGCGAGGTCGTAAGCGCTGAGAGGTGCATTAAGGAGCTAGAGGAGTCTTTGGACCGAGAAAGGAGTCAGTCCAAGAGCCGGGCTGAGGAGCTCAGGGCCAAGGAGGCCAAAGCAGAGGAGCTTAGGGCCAAGATGGCCCGGGAGAAGGAGCAGGCCCAATCCCTTCGAGCCCAGCTGGAGGCGGCGAAGGAGCGGGCTGTAGCTGCTGAAAAGAAAGCTACGGCGGTGGAAGAGAAAGCTGCAGCTGCTGAGAAGAAGATCGTGGTGGCCACCGAACAAGTGGAGGCTGTGAAGAAGGAGGCCACCGAGGTGGTAACAAAGTACAAGGCCTCGAAGGAGTTCGACGCCGAGTTCCATGAGCTGGCGACGGACTCTTTCTTCAAGGGGTTCATGTATTGCCGGTCGAAGGTGGTGGGGCTTGTTCCAGACAAGAACCTGGACAGGCTCGCCTTCCCAACCGCTCCATGCGAGAGCCCAACTCCAGACTTGGCCGAAGCAGAGGAACCAGCAGCTGTTGTCGATGTAGCTCTGCCTCTGGAGGTCCTCGAAGATGATGCCCCGCTTGTGCACCGTCCCGAGAAGGAGCCGACCGAGTAGCATAGGGACTTCTATATCTTCTTTCTTTTTTCATTTCTGTCCAGGCTGCCTGGCCTGTCGGGGCTCGGGGATGATGTAAAAACTTCACATTTCATCAATGAAATATTTCTTTTCTTTATCCACTTGTGCATTTATTTTTTGCATTACCAACTCTTTAGCAATCTTCCTTCCTTTCCTTCTCAACTGCCCATGTATATGTCTCTGCCGAGGCATCTCGCCTTAAGGCTCTAAGTCCCTGGGCTCTTTTCTGTCGAGCTTCAGGTACACGAGGCAGTTAGAAGGAAAGTCTTTTGACTTGCTGAGTCATTCCCACCTCGCGGGCGAAGTGGTATTAGGCCTCCGAGCGCTGCTTCGGGAGAGGTGTATTCGACCTCGGATGGAATCACCTCCAAGTGAGCACGGCGTGAACGAGCCCAGATGCTGTGCTTGGTGGGACCACCGGGTGATCATGAGGTGCTGGGCTTCGGATGTTTCCAGGCTTGAGAGTGCCGGACTTCAGGAGTTTCTGGGCTTGAGAGCGCCGGGCTTTGGGAGTTTCCAGGCTTTGAGTGCCGGGCTTCTAGAGTTTCTGAGCTTGGAATGCTGGGCCTCAGGAGTTTCCGAGCTTGGAGTGCCGGGCTTCTGGAGTTTCCAGGCTTGGAGTGCCAGGCTTCTGGAGTTTCTAGGCTTGGAGTGCTGGGCTTCCAGAGTTTTCGAGCTTGGAGTGCTGGGCTTCAGGAGTTTTCGGGCTTGCAGTGCCGGGCTTCTGGAGTTTTCGGGCTTGGAGTGCCGGGCTTCAGGAGTTTCTGGGCTTGGAGTGCCAGGCTTCTATAGTTTCCGGGCTTGGCTTGCCAGACCTGGGGTCGGGCAGCGACATTCCTGCAAGGCAAAGGTGATTTGCACAAAAAGGATCTTTATCATTAATGGAGGAAGGCCTTACATTATTAATAATATATTCTTAGATTGTTGGCATTCCAAGTGCACGAGAATCTGGCACCGCCCAGCTCCGCTAGGTAGTAGGCTCTACTTGGGAGAGCTTCGACCACCTTGTACGTGCCCTCCCAGTTCGGGAGAGCTTGCCGCACTCCCGAGGTTGTGAGGCTTCAGCTCGGTGCAACACCAGGTCACCTGGGCGAAAGATCTTTGGCCTCACCCATGCGTTATAGTACCAAGCTATGCGCCGTCAGTAGGCCACCATTTAGAGTCGAGCCTTGTCTCTGGTTTTCTTGAGGAGGTCCAAGTTGAGAAGAAGGCGAGCCGGATTTTCTGCTTCATCATATTGTTCCACCCGCAGCGTAGGCATGCCAAGTTCGACAGGGACAACGGCTTCCACGCCGAAGAAGAGGTTGAAGGACGTCTCATCTGTTACCATCCTAGGAGTTGTGTGGTAGGCACAAAGAACGCTAGGAAGTTCTTCTGCCCACCTACCCTTGGCCTGGTCCAGCCTAGTCCGGAGTCCCTGGAGGATTATTCGATTAGTCACCTCAGCTTCTCCGTTGGTTTGGGGGTGAGCCATCGAGGTGAAGCGATGTTGAATGCCGAGGTCGGTGCAGAAATCTTCAAACTCTCGATTATCGAACTGCCATCCATTGTCGGTGATGATGCTATGGGGAGTCCAAAATGGTAGACGATCGACTTCTAGAAGAACTGGCGGACCTTGGCCTCGGTAATCCGTGCTAGCGGCTCCGCCTCCACCCATTTGGTGAAGTAATCGATAGCCACTATCAGGAACTTGCACTGCCAGAAGCAGGAGGGAATGGATCGAGGATGTCCATTCCCACTGGGCGAACAGTCAAGGAGCGGAGAGTTGGGAGAGTGGTACCGCCGGTTGACGCTGTATGTGAGCATGGTGCTGGCAGCGGTCGCACTTTCTCATAAAGTTGGTGGCGTCATCCCTCATGGTTTTTCAGTAGTATCCCTGATAGAGGGCTTTGTATGCCAGTGTCCTTCCTCCGACATGATTCCCACAAAGGCCCTCGTGTATTTCTTAGAGCACAAAAGTTGCCTCTACGGGCCTCAGGCATTTCAGGAGCGGATAGGAGTAGGATCTGCGATAGAGCTGTCCGTCCATCAATGAAAATCGCGCGGCCTTCTTCTTGACGAGGCCGGCCTCCGTTCGATCCTCCGATAGGGTGCCGTCGATGATGTATCTGATATATCGGTCCATCCAGCTGGGCTCTGAGGTGACCTGCTCGACTTCTCCGAGAGCTTCATAGCTAGGACTTTTTAGGTACTCTACGTGGGTGCATCCCAGTGACGAGTCCGGCAGGATCGCGAGTCTTGACAGAGCAACGGTACGAGCATTTTTACCACGAGAGATGTGGAAGATGCTGAAGCACCGAAAATCCTTCGTGCTTGAGCAGACCCGCTCCAAGTACTTCATCGTCTGGGGATCTCGGGCCTCATACTCCCCCGAGACCTGTCCTGCCACCAGCTGGGAGTCGGTGAAGACCTTCAGGCTAGGTACACCCAGCTCGCGGGAGACTCTGAGTCCCGCGAGGAGTGTCTCATACTCCGCCTGATTGTTGGTTGCTGCGAACCGGAAGCGAAGTGCACATTCAACCACGACCCCATTCCCGTTGGCGAGGATGAGTTCCGCTCCGCTTCCTCCTGAGTTGGATGCGCCATCCACATGGAGGACCCATGTCTCCTCCTCAGTAATGGGCTCCAGCCAGGGTGCCGAAGTCGAGGTGGTCTCCTCGGGCTCCTTGCTCATGCCAGCGCACTCGACCAGGAAGTCGGCCAGCACTTGGGCCTTCTGAGACGGCCTTGGTCAATACGAGATGTCGAACTCACTCAGCATTAGAGACCATTTAGCCAAGCGCCCGGATATTTCGGGGTGGCCGAGTACGGCCCTTAGCGACCGATCCATCATGACCGCAATAGGATGCACTTGAAAGTACGGCCTGAGATGTTGGGCAGACATTATTAGAGCAAAAAGTAACTTTTTTGAGCGGGTGTACCTGATCTCTGCATTCCGGAAGATTTTGTTTGTATAGTACACCAGCTTCTCGGACCCGTTCTCATCTATGCGGACAAGTACCGAGCTGACGGCCCCTAAGGTGACCGCCAGATACAACAGGAGCTCCTCTCCTTCCTCCAACCTGGAGAGCAATGATGGAGATGCTAGGAACTTATTCAACTCCTCGAAGGCTGCTTTGCATTCTTCGGTCCAAGCGAAGTCATGCACTTTGCGCAGCACCTTGAAGAAGGGCAAGCAGTGATCAGCCGACCTCGAGATGAACCTGCTCAGGGCTGCAATCTGGCTGGTTAGGCGCTGAACCTACTTCTTCGAGGTGGGGTGCTCCATGTCGACGATTGCCTGGACCTTCTCCGGGTTCACCTCAATGCCCCTTTGGGTGACCATGAAACCAAGGAACTTCCCTGTCGCCATGCTGAAGGTGCACTTCACCAAATTCAGCTTCATCTTGTATACCCAGAGGTTATGGAAGGCCTCTGCCAGGTCTGCCACGTGATCCGACTTTGGTTTGCTCATGACGAGCATGTCGTCCATGTATACTTGCATGTTTCTTCCAATCTGGTCCTTAAAGACCCGGTTGACCAGTCGCTAGTATGTGGCACCAGTATTCTTTAAGCTGAAGGGCATCATTCGGTAGCAGTACGTCCCTCGGTCGATGATGAAGGCAGTGTGCTTCTCATCCTCCGGGTGCATCCGAATTTGATTGTATCTGGAGAATGCATCCATAAAAGAGAGCAAGCGGTGCCCCGAGGTGGCGTCCACCAATTAGTCGATCTTCAACAGAGGGAAGTTGTCCTTCGGATAGGGTTCGATTGAGGTCAGTGTAGTCCACGCAGATTCTTCACTTCCCATTGCTCTTTTTGATCATGACTACATTTGCCAGCCAACTGGGATACTGTACCTCACGGACAAAGTCGGCTACGAGGAACTTATCTACCTCCTCGTTGATCGCCCATTGCCTCTCAAGGATGAAGCTTCTCTTCTTCTGCCGGACATGACGGTATTTTGGGTCGATGCTCAACTTATGGGTGATGATATCAGGGAGAATCCTGGGCATATCGGCCACCTTCCAAGCGAACACGTCTGCATTTGCTCGAAGAAACTCCAATAGGTGGGCCCGCTCCTGCTCTTGCAACTGGGCCCTAATTTGCACCATCTTTGCGGGGTCGGCTCCGAGCGAATACGACAGCAGGTGCTCGACCGGGCCACCTCTGGGATCCTGTGCCCTTTGGTCGAGGTCATTGGCACTGGGGTCTTTCTCAGAGTTGCAGGCCCTGGGGACGGCTTGGAGATAGTGTTGGATTGGCTGAGGTGCCCCCCTCATTTCCCCAACACCGTAAGGAGTATGAAATTGCACTAGTAGCCTTTTGGTGGAGATGACTGTGTCGAGCAGATTGAGCCCGGGACGGCCAAGGATCACGTTGTAGGCCGAAGGAAGTCTAACAATCGTGAAGATCATCATGACGGTGCTCCGCCGAGGTGGCATCCCAGCAGTAATAGGGAGAGTGATTTCCCCTTCGACTCCCATGGAATCTCCCGTGAAACCGACGAGGGGAGTGTGCACAGGCTTAAGTTGAGCAGAGGACAGATTCATCCTGGAGAAAGCATCGTAAAAAAGATATCAGTCGAACCTCCACTATCGATCATAATCCGTTTTACATGATGCTTAATGATCATTATCTCGATGACCACGGCATCATCATTCACATTCTCAACCCCAGATTCCCTCTCCCTCATAAAGGGGAGTACATTTTCAGAACCCTCTCCTCCCCGGGCCCTCTTGGGGGCGCACTCGATTCCCCAATAGATCATCCCCACAGGCTTCTCGGTGGGCCAGTTGTCGACTTCGAGGACTGGAAGGAAAGTAGCGAGCGCCTGAGGTTTGAACAGGGTCTTGCCCCCCATAAACCTTCTGAGGTAGCCCCTCCTTACGAGGTCTTCAATCTCTCTCTTAAGGTGGTGGCACTCCTCGGTGTCGTGGCCGTGGTCACGGTGAAATTGGCAGTACTTTGTCTTGTCACGACTATTAGACGGTCGCAGAGGGGATGAGCGATGCAGGTAGTGCTCACCCTCAATCTCCATGAGGATCTTCATCCTCGAAGCAAGGAGAGGTGTGTATCTTTCTTCTAGGATGGGGCCGCTCTTCGACTTTGGCCCCTGGCGAAAATTCGGTGTGGGCGGTTCGGGCTTCCACGCCTTGGATGTCTCCCTAAGAGCTGGCCTCTTTAATGGCTTCCCGTCTAGCTCCCTCCTTGTACGGTCCGCCTCCTCGGTGCGGATGTACTTTTGAACACGATGGAGGAGTTCAAAGTATGTCTTCGGTGGCTTCTTGTCCAAGGAGTAGGCCAGGCGGGAAGTCTTGAGCGCTCTCTTCGGTGCCAGCATAGCGACTGGCTCATCCAAGTTGTAGATTTCCAGTGCGGCAACCTTGAAGCAGGCCACGTAGTCCCGTAGGAGCTCATGGTCCTGTTGCCTGATGGAGAAGAGGCTATCCGCCTCATGTAGCATTTTTCGACAGGTGTCAAAGTGGGCTACGAACTTCCGCTCTAACTAAGCGAAAGAGTTGATGCTTTCAGTCTCGAGGCGGGTAAACCAGACTCGAGCCGCTTTCTGGAGGGTGGCTGGAAAGGCGACACAGAGGAGAGCGTCGATCACCTCTTGGACTCTCATGAGAGCCTTGTAGCTCTCCAGGTGGTCCATGGGGTCAGTGGTCCCATCATAGGGATCCACTTGTGGCATGTGGAACCGGCTCGGAATCGGTTCCTCTTAGATCTTTCGGGAGAAAGGGAGACGGGCGTCGTAGCCTGCAGGCTCGCTGGGGGAGCCCTGCAGATTTGCAAACTAGCGGGATAGCTCCGCTAGCTTGCGCTCTTGTTCTTCCAGGCACCTTTCTGCCATGCACATGATGGCCTCGTCGATTGATCCCTCCATCGAGGCCGATGGAAGAGGAGAGGATTGCATCTAAGGGAGGTCATGATGGGGGGCCTTGCCTCTGTGACCTTAGTGGTGCTTAGCAGCAGCCTACTCAAAGGTCAGAGACCGGCTCTCCCGGTTGGCGAACCCGGACCAATGTCTCTTTGCCAGGGTCCTGTGGCTTCTCCGGCAGTCTGTTGTGGCCCGCGACTGCAAAGGCCTTCCTTGGAAGGATTGCAGGCTATCGCAGGGTGCGACGGCTTGGGCCACGGGGGTCCTTGGCTGTTGGTGGGTGGCCAGGGACTGGAGCTTATGCTGTAACTGGCGCACCGCTATAGTTAGAAGCTGCATTTGCTGGGCGAGCACGGCCAGCTGGATGTCCACTAGAGATGGTTAAGGTGGAGCAGGGAGCTCCCTCTCTGGACTATGCGAGTCCCCACAGGAAGGGGGATCTCCTGCATGGCTGGTGAAGACCTCCCTCGCACGGGTCATCACCATGCCTCCGGTGGTTTTCTCGCATGGGGATTAACTTGGATCAAAATGCATCCTGCCCCGCCCCCCTACCTGGCACACCAATCTGTTGCCACCTAAACTGCCATGGCCTCTAGCTGAAGAGACCTCGGATCACACCCTTGTCGCTCGGGGACCTACCTGCGTGTCCGGACCTGCAAAACAAAAGAGACCCAGGCCGGTGATCCCGGTGGGGGCACTTCAATGCTCAAGTCAGTGGCGATCCAGGAAAACAGATCCTCCTGGTCGAGCCCGTATATGGACTCCATGCTAGGAGGAGAAAGTAATATACTGGGAGAATGTAAACGAGTTGTGAATGGAGCAGGAGAAGTGGTGACGGAGGAGAATTTGGATAGGAAGGCTGTGTCCGTCAAGACCCTTCCGGTGGGTCTTCGGTAGCCTTGGACACCTAGTCTCTCAGTTGCTCTCCTGTGTGCCACCTTTCTTGCCCGTTAGTTTGCTTACCTTCTTCTTGGAACCTTGGAGGGCTCTTTTAATCCAGGGTGGCTACTAGATGCCTACATTGGGATCCTCCCCTCACTTGCAGGCACGTGCGGCGATGCTTCGTGCTGTGGATGAGATACCTTTTTTCATTTACGATAAGGTACCTACCATGCGCTCTGACATTCCTTCCAGTCGCTCCATTTTGGGAAGCCTGGCAGAGCCTCGATCAGGGGCAGTCGCCCCCTGGATTTGAATCTTCTGAATCGATTTCCTCTTCTGGGTGGCACAGACAGTTGGTAGAGAGTATAGCATCACGATCGGGGAACCCTTTCCTTCTCGATGTAGGTGGCAGCTGGGGCAATTATTGCAGCCTAGTAAGCGCCTCTCCGTGGTCCTTGGGTGGCCAACCGCCACCCAAGGAGAGCGACGACATCCCTCGATTGCTGGTCCCTTCATCCGAGGTGGGGGTGATCCGGAGAGGCAGAGCTCGACTTTGGCCACGGCGTCTCGACCCCGAGGGAGCCACCTGGCGAAGGAGTATGGAGAGAGGCGGAGCTCGACTTCAGCCACAGCATCTCGACCTCGAGGGAGCCACCTGGCGAAGGAGTCCGAAGAGAGGCGGAGCTCAACTTCGATCACGGCGTCTCGACCCCGAGGAAGCCGCCTAGCGAAGGAGTCCAAAAAGATGTGAAGCTCGACTTCGGCCACGGCATCTCGACCCCGAGGGAGCCGCCTGGCGAAGGAGTTCAGAGAGAGGAGGAGCTTGACTTCAGCCACGGCGTCTCGACCTCGAGGGAGCCGCCTAGCGAAGGAGTCCGGAGATAAATCTAATGTTGCAGCTTCCTTCGACGTGGCATCTGACTGGGTCTGACATGGGTTATACGTCAGCGATCCTGCCATATCAATGAGCACTACATGAGCTCCTCCATGATGGCTGAATCCGTCACATGGTGCGACCGGTGGGAATGCCTCCATGACTCAACCGAGTTACTGCATGTACGCAAGGCCGGGTACCATCGATGCGCCAAGCGACAGCTACCATCTTGATAGCCTTCCATTAGCCTTGCCGCACCGACAGGCATCGCGTGCGGTGGAGCCGTGTACCTCCATGACAAGTAGATCGGTTGCACGGCGTAACCATCAGGAATGCCCCCATGGTGCAACTAGGTAGCTGCACGTATGTAAAGTCGGATACCATCGACGTGTCGAGTGGTAGTTGCTGTTCTGATAGCCTCTGTCAGTCTTGTCGCACCAACGAATGCCATGCGCAATGGAGTTGCGTGCCGCCCTGGTGGCCAGTGACATGGTCCGATCATATCTTAGGGGGCAGGGCAAGTGGGTGCTCGGGCTCGCATCGACACCGCCACCCTCGCATTCGGTCATCTTCGGTCCCGTCGCTCGATAGACATCCCATTCCATTGTGCTATGCCGATGGCACTTAGTACGACGCCACCACCACCACGACCGATACAAGCGCATCAATAAATATATTATATTATAATATATAATATATAATTTAATATATTATAATATATTTATTATATTTTTAAATATAAAATATATTATAATATATTATTATGATATCATGTTATTATTTTTTTAAAAAAATTTAATTTTTAAAGATTTTTTAATTTTTTTTATGTCCATTCTTTTATGTTTTCAAAAATATCAAAATCGATAAATATATTTAAGATAGCACTAATTTCATAAATATTTAATAAATTAATATTATTTTAAAAATTTTTATTGAGTTACAGTAAAAATATAAAAATGGACTCACCTATCATGCGAGTGAGAGAGACACGTTGACTCTAGCAAAAACCCATACAACATCCTTACTCGAACAAAAAAAAAATCATGCAATATATATAACAAGCGTCGGGCTTGATCCTTTCGAAAGGATTTAAAATCAAATCTGATCCATTTATACGGATCATCAATATAGTAAAATCAAAAAATTAATAACATAAAATAAATATAAATATAAATGTTATAGAATAAATGTAAATTTTTTAAAATAAATACAAACATTTCTATTCGCATTAATGATGTATTAATAATTGTTGGAAAGTTTGGTTGTTAGAAAGTTATAGCAATCATTAATATATCATTAATACGAGTGAAAAATTTATGTTCACTCTAAAATATTTTTATTTGTATTTATTCTATATTATCAATATATTATTTTTACTGTATGTAGATCCGTGTAAGTCAAATCATGAGGGACTTGCCTAGATTTGCTGCTAAATCCTTTCAAAAGGAATCAAGTCTAACTCTATATAATGACTAGATTTATACCCATGCGATACACAGGTTATATGATCATCAATATTTTTTTATTTTGTTATTATTTTCTTTGATTAATCTATGAAAAATGACAAGAAAGGAAAGAAATAAAAAATATAGAAGGAGATAAAAAATTTAACAAATATCGAGAAAACAAAATCGTTTTCCTATTTTTAATATTAAATTTAAAGATAGAAAAGAAATAAAAGGATACGAAAAGAAAAAAATATTGATAGGTTTTGAAAAAATAATTTCATTTAAAATTTTAAATTTAAAGATCAAAATCATGAAAAAATTAAGCAGAAAAAAAGCCTACGAAAAGGTAACATGTAGTAAACTTTAAATCAAGATATAAAATTTTAGCTATATATAATAAATTATAATTATTAATCTCAACTAGACAATAGACAAGGACACTGGGCCTCAGATTAAATAGGCCGTGGGTCGTGCCAGGCATGGCCCACTTAATCTGAATCCCCAGTCCAACAAGGGTCTTAGGCTTAAGGGTGGTTGGCTGTGCATGACACAATCCCTTAGCCCATTCGCATGTGGTGTTTTTTATTTTTTTTAAAAAAGGAACGGCCCATTTGGCCCATAACAGTGGCTAGCACGTCCCATTATCGGGCATGCCTTTCCGAATGCTAGTTGGACAGTCCCTCTGCTAAGGAATCCTACAAAGAAAAAGGAGGACAAAAAAAGTGAAATTGGAGAATCACATTTATAATTCCTACCTTGATGTCCCGCTTGGTGATAGGCATGATGTGCATGGGATGCCTCCCAAGGGGCTTGATGGCTATGATAGGTGACAATGAGAGGCTCGCTTGGGGCTGCTGACTAGCTATGAGGCTACTGAGAGTGCTTTTACTTTGGAGGGGTGGGGTAAACCACCCCATCCTATCCCTCACTCTAGAAGGGGAACATCTAATAATGGGTTGAGGGCTATTGCAAATTCTGTATTGTAGCGATCAATAAATGCACTTGAAGTTAAAGTTGGTAAAACTACTTGGGTGTGATAGAAGGAGCGAATGAGGGCTTGTTAGTGTCATGGTCTGAGAGAGCTTAGGGGTGGTCCGCCAAGGCTACCAGTTCCTCTACAAGAGGAGTGATGGATTATGCAACTCCCTTCTTTCTCACCACAGAAAGGAAACTAGAGGTCCTCTTAATAAATGTTTGGACTAAGAACACTTCCTTTAGCACTAGTTTATTGCAATTCCTTTAGAGACTTGTGATATGGCTGGATGCAGCTGCTACATCAAACAGCTTTGGATTTCCTTCTAGGATGCGCAGGCATTTCAAAATTTATAAAAATAACAAAGACATAGAAGTCCACCACAATAAACCGTCCAATGCCTAAGTCAATCTCTCGTGGAAGCAAATGGAATAGAGGAGTATGTAGCTTCTAGATGGATGAGGTGGTAGTGAAGTGGTATTGAGATGAAATGGATGCGGACGAGATGGTTGAAGTAGTAGATGAATGTGGTGGAGTGGCATAGGAGAGAGTGAGCGAGGCTTAGACGATGAAGGTGAGGTAGTCCTTCGTCCGAATTCTGATCTAGAGATCTAGATGGCTCTAAGAGAGCTATTCAGACTCTCAAAGGACTTGGACTTTCGAAAATAAATTATGGAAGGACAAACCAAAAGAGAGCTTTTAGGAGAATCTTGGAAAGGACTTCCCCAAGATTCGTAGAGACTTACCTAGAGGGTCTCGAAAAATAATTTTTATAGACGAGATATATGAAATACCTATTACCTAAGAGATATTTTGCGATACAAGGAGTGATGGCTGGCATGTCTCTATAGAGTGCATGCCCGTGAAGGACTGTCTTGGAGTGGCTGGGGATAGTATGGAGCTCGTTCTCATAGAAAGCATGCTTCTATAATACACTTGTATCTGTGCGGGAGTAGTCGGTGTTAGAGAGTTGTTGTTGGGTTACTTGCTCTGTCATGGAAGAAGGGTGCACTAGGCTTTCGAGCACGACTTCTGATGACCATGCATCGGATTTGAGGAGTCTACTTCTGGTGCTGAGCTAGCAGGTGATATGGCGAGCCATGTGGGATCCATGCAGGTTTAACTATTTTTAGCTATTTCAAATACCATTATATGGAGGGTATTAATATAAAAATATAATTTTATGAGGGTATATATGTAAATATTAATTTTAAAAAGAGTATTTAAGCAAATTTGAATATTTGAAAGGATATAAATGTAAAAATAATAAAAATTAAATCAAAATTTTTTATATGTATACCATCTTAAATATTCAAATTTGTATGAATATCCTTGTTAAATAGCTATTTGCACATATACCTTTATAAATTTTTTTACACATATACTCATAAAGGTATTTTAGTCATTTAAGTTTAAACCATTAATTTTTTAAATGGAGTTAGATGATGTAGGTACATATGCAAAAAAATAAAAAAAAGAAAGGTATATATGCAAAACAAGTATTTTATGAGGGTATAAATATAAATATTAATTTTAAAGGAGTATTCATGTAAATTTAAATGTTTGGTATATTTTAAATGTAAAAATCCCAAATTATTTTGACATCCCAATTTGTTTTGAAAATAATATTATTTATTTTATCTATTTTATACAGTTAATAGCAGTTCGCTATATGCTAATTAAATATAGTTAGCTATATTTGATTAGGATCCGATCTAGATTTGAATGTTTTATATTAGGGCCAGGTTATGTATAGACCCGATCTAACTTGAATGATCCATTAGGTCAAAAATTTTAGCTATTGACCTAATCCGACCCAATCTAATCATCTATTTAGGTATGGGTCCAACATTAGGACCTGATCAAGAAACCATGTCAAGTTAGGGTTACTCATCACTTAGTCCAATCTTATCCATTTGCAACCCTACTCTTCGCTATATTTGGGACATTGAAATTAACCCCTTTTAGATGATTTGTTTATTAACCAAACAAGATATGCTACTACAATTCTTAATCTTGCCAATATGTTTATCTACAAGCATGTTCAAATACCAATAGACATCAAGTCTTAATTACATACTACTACTAAACCTTTTGATATCCAATATTATATCAAATATAATAATATCCTTAAATATATTAATATAATATTAATATACTTAATATTAATTAGATAATATAATTAGTACAATATTAATGCATATAAGTGTAAATATTTTTATCAAAAAATAATATTTTCAAATACCTCCATCTGGCAATCTAATATAAGAACATAAATACCACATTCCTGTTGGTATTTACTTTACCTTCTCTCTTATCAAAATAGGCATGGAACCACCATTTATTTTACCACCATTCTTACCCACTTTTCATATCAAACATCTTAATGTGACATGAAATTTATTTTTCCATATTAGATTACCCTTAACCAAATAAGCCTTTGGATTATAACTCCCTTCTTTTAACTTTTACATAATACCTTTTCAAAGTTAAAAGAGTAGGATTTTATTTTTTAATTTAAGATTGATTTTTTTTGGTAATATGTTTAAAGTAATTAGTTCATTAAGGGCTTAAAAATAAAATCTAGATAAAAAAACACGTTTGGCACTATTATTTTTATTTTCTATTTTCAAAAATAGATTTAATTATTTTTTAAAAAATAAAATAAGAAGTTATTATTTAAATTTTTTAAAAAAAATAATGATTTCACCGCCATCATTACCATCACCTCCATCTAACCACCACAACTATTATTGTCATCAATACCACCATCACTGCTATCCTTTTTACCACCATTATTCCTATGATAATATTGCTGTTATTGTTGTCAATTTTACCATGTTACTGGTGATTGCATTATCACTACCATTGCTATTACTATCACTATCACTATTGAAGGGAAAAACATGCTAGGCAGAAGAAAAGTATTTTAAAATGATTTTTAAATAAGCAGTGGAAGGCTCGGTAGATAGATCAAAATGATCTACTGATATGCCCGAAACAGAATCTAGTATAATAATGAAGCATGCTACTAAAATATCAACATCAACATAAAAGAGGATGGAGGCATAAGAGTACCCTACCATACCTTTAGGATGGAGGTGGTGAAAATGCTCTCAAGCTACATACGCGTCTGGTCTCTACGAGTAGTTCACACCAGGGCTCGAAACTGACCAACTCCCTCGGAGTGCTAGCTCTTCGAGATCCTTCGGGCCGATCTTCTTCTTCTGGGAAGACAAGGAGGAGAGGTGTAATCCTTTCTAAGAAACTCTCTTCCCAAGACCTGGCTTGAATGCTAGGTTTCTCACACCCAATCCCAAAGACCTCACAAACCCTTTTCTCTCTTTTTCTCTTGTGGCATGGAGACCTTGTAACCAGCCAACAAAGCAAAACCAAGAACCAAAAATATATGCCAAAGCCTTATAGAATAACCTTTATTTATAGGGATAGCAATGAGAGGGAGAAAGAGAAAGGAGGAGTGATTGGGAGGGAAGGTCAAGGGCCATACCAAACGGGTCCAAGCCAAAAAAAGCAAGTATGACTATCATACCAAGAAAGCCTAGAGCCAAAAATGTCCAAAAATCGAAATTCGAAGTCAAATCTTTCCAGAAATTCTTCCTAGAAATTTTGCTTGTCAGTCAAGTGTCGACACTTTAAAAATATCCAAGTGTCGACACTTAGAACATGGTCAATCACATTGACCTTCAGTGACGACAGACGATTTTCAATCATCGATCAGTCTTTAGATCAGATAGAAACCCCTATGGTGTGTGACCCCATAGGTTCGAACACTTAGCTGATAGCAGTGGAACACTTCCAATACTAGTCAAAGTCCTCATCTAGCAATGATACCCGATGTCCGGATAGGTTGAAGATTGCAGAGCAATAATCTAGAACCTCTAGCATATGGTTACCGCATAATTCATCCCTTTAACCTCACAATGCTCAGAATAATCTAGGGCAAGGACGGACCACACCAACTTTTCCAGGGGCCAAAATATATTAATAAATAATCAATAAAAAAATATTATTTATTCAGGATAATGTTGTACATACTGCACAAATTTTTAAAGTCATTTACTCATTTATAATATTTTTCGGAGATATTAATTAGCATATGTACGTAAAGTAATGGAAGATACTGGAATAAAATTAATATTTCTTTTATACTCAATGATAACTATTGGGGCCTGGAATTTAGATTTAGCTAGTTAGAGTAGAATCGCGGAAGAATGAGCCCATTGGGCCATTGGCCACTGCCCATCAATGCCCATTGGGCCATTGGCCACTACCATCAACAAATCAACAATAATCCATAAAAAAAACAGCCATACAAGAAAAGTATCAGTATATTACCTTTTCTTTTTTTGGTTTCGCTCGATGCCTCAGGCCCTCAGACTCTCACTTAGTCACCGGTCACGGAGGCAGGACCGTGGGAGGGAGGGCTTCACTAGTTCTCTGGACTTTGGGTCAACGGCGACCCGGTCGCCCGGACCGTTTCCGATGGAGTGGCGGTCCGGCCTTCGGCAAAGCAACGAAGAAGACGTGGGTGGCCCGGGGTGGGGATTGTGGGGTGGCGCCGTGACGGGTGGTCGTGGGGGCAGTGGGTGCCCTATCGCCTATCGGGGACGGCGGTGGCCGACGGGTGCCGAGTGGGTTTAGGGCGACGGCGGCCAGCGAGTGCTGGGTGGGTTTGGGGCAACGACGGCCGGCGGGTGCCTTGGGCTTCCAAATCTTGGAGGCGAAGATGGCTACCACTGCCAGTGCCCGATCGTCGGTGGGGCCGTGCCACCGTGGGGGCAGCGGATGCCGGATGCCCTGTCGGCTGTAGCCTATCGGGGACGACGATCACCGGTGGGTGCAGGGTGGATTTGGGCTTCCAGATTTTGGTGGAGAAGGAGACCCAAGGAGTTGTTCTCTGGGTTTGGATTTTTTTTTTAACAAGGCTTGTTAGGAAATCCGAAAATCTTTCCACTATTTTTTTTTATAAGATTGAGTTTAGAGATTTTTATCGGATTTATGTGGGATTAGCTTTGAGAAATTTAAGGGGAGTTTGGAAATTTTTATCGGATTTACGTGGGATTAGTTTTAAGAAATTTGAGGTGAGTTTGAAAATTCTTACCCGATTTATGTGGGATTGGTTTTGAAAAATTTGAGAGGAGGCCAAATACCTATTTTATAAGGATTTATCTTAGATATAGAGTGATTTACGAAAAAATTAGGAGTGACTTACGGAAAAATTAGGGGGGCCAAGGCCCCCTTGATGGGGGACCCAAAACCAATCTGGATTTTCTTTTAATTTTTTCTAGTTTTTCTTATTTTTCTTATCCCTGCTATTCCAACTATCCCTTTTATTCCGGTTGTATTCCAGGTTTATCCCCGTTTTATTCCCAGCTTATTCCATCATCAACCTCCTCCCACCCATTCGTATTCTTTTCTAAAACCTAGCTGCCACCCCCCTCCCCCCCCCATCCGGGCTGTCCGACCCCCAGCCGCCCCGCCGGTCCGCCGCCGACACTCGCCGGCCCCCGCCCTCACCGGAGAAATTGCCACCGCCGCCATGCCCGTGAGAAGACGAACGGACGCGGAGGCGTCCGTCCGCCCACCTGCGGCCGTGCCGCCGCTGGCCTGCTACCCGTCGCCGTCCACGCTGCCGCCGGCCCCCACCCGGCCGCCGGTGGGGTCCGCCGCCGCCCATGCCCGTGGGAAGACGAACGGACGCGGGAGGCGTCTGTCCGCCCGGGCGCCCGCGTGACACCGCCGCCGTGCCGCCCTGCCATCGCCGCCCGCCCGCCGGCACCGCCGATCCGCCGCCCCGTCGCCTCGCCGGCGTCCATGGGCCCACACCCGCAGGAAGACAGAACGGCACGCTCGTGCATGCCGTGCGGCCATCCCACTCCTGCATCGTCGCCCGCAATCGCCATCCGCACCTGGCCGCCGCCCCGCCACCACAGCCCGCCGGCCGTGCTGCCGCTCGCCGACCCCCCTGGCTGACCGGAGTTCGGGTTTTTCCCTCCCTGTTGCTCGGCCGAGATGAAGGACCTGCACGCCTCTCAAAGCATCCCAAGAAGCCTCTGCACGCTTCTTAAAGCAGTTGGAAGGAGGTGTACGATTTTTGGAGCGGCATGACTTTCAGAGCGGGGAGGGATTTCAAATTTCGAATAAACGGGATTTATTTGGTAATTTTTTTAATGAATGTAATTTGGAAAATTTGGGATTTTGATTTTGAATTTGAATTCAAAATCAAGGAGGATTTCAGGGGATTTTATTTTTGAATTTCAAAAGGGATTTGGGCATCTATAAATACCCATACTCCTCTTGTAATAAAGTAGTTGATGAAAATGAATTTTTAGAGTGTTTTTCCACTTGTGTGTGGTTTTGGGCTGAGGCCCGTTTGCCTTCGTCCTTCGAGACGTCGAGGGGTGTGAGGCCCCAACTTGCCTTCGTCCTTCGGGACGTCGAGGGGTGTGAGGCCCCAGGTATCCCATTCTTTTCTCCCATCCTCATGTCTCTCCCTGTTCCCCTCGTGACCTTGAGATTCATCCTAGCGCCTCCAAGTATCGAGGAGGGTGTAATGCCTTAGAGGTGAGAGGTCTCTTCGTTAGGATGAGCCCCAAGGTCCATGAGTTCCAGTCCCCTGTCTCCCATCCCCATCCTTCCTTCGCCACCTCAGCCAAGAAAACTGAAAATCAAAAGAGTCTAGCTGTTTTAGGGTTTTCGGGGTCGTCCTATCTTAGTCCCGGGAGGCTTCTTAGCCCTCCCACGATCCTTGGTTTGCTTTAGATTTTTTTTCCATTTCCAAATAACCCCAGGTTTCTTCGTGTCCGCCATCACCACATCACCCCTTGCCCCCCCGATGGTCTGCCTCTGACCTAGGGTTCGACTGCCAACCCTAATTTGGTTCATCCAGATCGTGTCTCAACCTTACAAATTCTGTGGCTCCTCACAAGAACTACCCTGGCCAAGGTTTTGCTAAATTGAGACACAACGAGTCATTCACTCCAAACTATTTAGAGAGGTCAATTCCATCTTGATCCACCACCACTCCATAAGTACTTGACTGCACCCAGAAATCTTTCATCACTAGATTAAAATCCTGGTAGTCCGTTACCAAAGTACAGTGAGTTGCTTGCAAGCTACCATGGTGACCACAGGTTTGAAGGACACATATACCCATATCCCTTCGCGAGCAACCCTTTGACAGAAAGGGGCTCTGTAGATGGTCACGTTCAGTGAGATGTCATACATTTCACTTGCATGTCATATCAGTGTCATAACACTTCTTGGTTAAGAGGGCAACCAACCAATATGAGATACAACAACCTATACTTGAGACATCGTTGTCTTATAACAATGTATCCTTTGGTTGTGAACCATTTAAGAACTATTGATATATCCTCTCTATATCAAATATAATATAGTTCTAAGGACTCCATCACACAAGAGTTCTTTTCAGAAAAATGCATATGTGATGAACAACCA
The DNA here is from genome assembly GCA_021397845.1 of Areca catechu. Classification (NCBI taxonomy): domain Eukaryota; kingdom Viridiplantae; phylum Streptophyta; class Magnoliopsida; order Arecales; family Arecaceae; genus Areca; species Areca catechu. The sequence continues at coordinate 146,835,389 of CM038049.1, read as the reverse complement.
AAAAAGGATAACTTTTATTTATTATTAAAAATTCATATACAAATACAAAATAGCACAACTGTCTACAGCCTAGACGATTGGTTTTGGGACATAATTCCCAACAACTCCACTTGGACTAAAGCCAATCAGTACAGAATCTCATTCCCATTTTCCTTTTACAACAGTCGAACTCTTGAACTCCGACGGCTTTAATGAAGGGGTCAGCCAGGTTCTCCTTTCCATCGATCTTCTGAAGCATTGAATTCGATGCTTCTAACTAATGAATAGTCAAGCCCGACTTTGGCCAGCCCACCTGGCCAGCATTAAGAAAGTCGCACTGAGCCATCATATTAGGAACAACAATTCCAATAGCCCGATGAACACCTGATCTTTGGATCTACCGTGAACACCCAACTATTGAATCCATTACCATCCAACTTAATGGGAGGCTAAGACTCGATTATCCCCATAACTTCATCTTTTTATGGACCTAATAATTTAGAGGGTTTAATCTTATTGTGATAGAAGAAGAGATGAGAAGACATGGATCAACCTCCCATTGACCACATCAACAATCAAGGAGGGTTACTCATAACTAATGATCCATGGACACCTAAAATTAGTCAAGACTGATTAACCTTGGGTGACATAGGTTAACATGAGTCAGTGAGCTATCTAATCAATTCTGATCGATCACATTGGCCAGGTAAGTGAGACATGGGTTGGGTTCTGCCATTAACCGTCTTGCCTTAGACACCAACCGAGTTGGCCAAGTAAGAGGTAGCCCCAAAGAACCAAGATCAAAATACCAAACTTATCTTAGACACCAATTGGTTCATCAAACTCGATTAGACTAGCCTAAAGACTCGGGCTGTCCATTGAGCCACAAATTAGGTCCATTTAGATTTATGGACTAATCAATCTAACTATTAGAGAGATCTATAGAGAAGAAATCTTAACTTAACATTTGATTAGATTAGTTCTCTAATTAGTCTAATGCATCTAAACTTAGGTCTAACCTAATTAAGGACCTAATAGAAGCTAACCCATGACCCTTAAGACTTATTGAAATGACTTAAAATCTTTGAATCATATTCCTAGAGTTCTTTGTCATTCTTAATTCTTAATTAAATCAATAACCTTAATAAATTAAAATAATTTTAATTTATCATGCAAAATAATTTTATAATAAAAAAAATTTGAATTCACTATTTTCATGCGTTCTGATGCCAAGTATCGACCCTTGCTAGGGCCAGGTGTCGACTCAAAGCCTGAGACAGGAAGGAAAAATAGAATGCTAGTTATCTGATAATTTGCTCATGAGCCGACACTTCCAAGGCTAAGTGTCGACTCACGGTCTGAGACAAGATGAAAACAGTGATTTCAAATCCAAAGTTTCTCCAAACTTTCAATCAAGCCAATCAAAAAGAAACTTTTAGATCTTATCTAAAATCGTTTTATGATCATGTCATTAGATTAAACATTTTTAATCTACATTTTTTTCTTTCTTCTTATTTTTTTTCAAGAATCAATCACAACGGCACCCTTACATGCCATAGGAGGCCCCATTAAATGGAAAGAGAGGATCTTGCAGCCCTACTTCTCTCCTATGACCGGACGGCCAAAGTGAAGCACTCAATCCAAGTACTTAAGAAAAGGTAATGCTAAATCCTGCTAGCATCATTATACTACAAAAAGAACCTGTGCTCTGATACCATTGAAGGGAAAAACATGCTAGATAGAAGAAAAGTATTTTAACATGATTTTAAAATAAGCAGCGAAAGGCTCGGTAGATAGATCAAAATGATCTACTGATATGCCCACAACAGGATCTAGTATAATAATGAAGCATGCTACTAAAAACATCAACATCAACAGAAAAGAGGATGGAGGCATAAGGGTACCTTACCACTATACCTTTAGGATGGAGGTGGTGAAAATGCTCTCAAGCCACACACGCATCTGGCCTCTACGAGTAGTTCACATTAGGACTCGAAACTGACCAACTCTCTCGGAGTGCTAGCTCTTCGGGATCCTTCGGATCGATTTTCTTCTTCCGAGAAGACAAGGAGGAGAGGTGGAACCTTTCTAAGAAATTCTCTTCCTAAGACCTAGCTTGAATGTTAGGTTTCTCACACCCAATCCCAAAGACTTCACAAACCCTTTTCCCTCTTTTTTCTTGTGGCGTGGAGACCTTGTAACTAGCCAACAAAACAAAACAAAGAACCAAAAAAATTCGCCAAAGCCCTATAAAATAACTTTTATTTATAGGGGCAACCATGAGAGGAAGAAAAAGAAAGGAGTGATTGAAGGAGAAGGTCAAGGGCCATACCAAATGGGTCCAAGCCAAAAAAAAGCAAGTATGACTACATACTAAGAAAGCCTGGAGCCAAAAATGCCCAAAAATCGAAATTTGAAGTCAAATCTTTCCAGAAATTTTGCTCGTCAGTCAAGTATCGATACTTCAAAAATATCCAAGTGTTGACACTTATAAGTGTCGATACTTACTAGTGTCGACACCAGAAACATGGTCAATCACATTGACTTATAATAACGGCAAACGATTCTCAATCGTCGATCAACCTTTAGATCAGATAGAAACTCCTATGGTGTGTGATGTGGCAGGATCGCTGACGTGGAACACCTGTTAGTTGCCGTGTCAGGGTATGCTGCCACGGTGGACACTGCCTCCCGGGCTCGTTCCCCGGCTGAGCTCCCTCATGTAGCCGGGACCACCCACCAAGATCGAGCTCGTCCTCCGCCAGGTCGATTCCCAAGAGATCGGGCCACCTAGGCCGGAGCAGAGCAATCTCCCAGGTGGAGCCCCTCGAAGTCGAGCTTCGCGGTCCGGAGTCGAACTCAGCCCTCCAACGCGTGGAGCCCCTTCGAGGTCGAGCCCTCTAGCCTAGGGTCGCATGCCGTCCACTTCGGCCAGGTCAGGCCTCCTAAAGTCGGGCCCCATGATCTGGAGTCGAGCCCCAACTCTCCTCCACCACGAGCCCCCCCCCCCACTTTTTTGAGGTCGAGCCTGGCGGAACCAAGTCCTGCCCTCCGGCTCGATCACCACCTCGGCCAGGGCACCAACTGCCAAGGAAGCAGCATCTCCCCTTCAAGGACGACGGCGGGCCTCCCGAGGGCCGCGAAGCAGTGCCCCCCATGCCATAATAACTCTCCACCACTGCCACTTGCACCGGGAAAGAAGGAAACTCCCTGACCAAGGTGCCATGCCCTCCACCAACCATCCGTACCACCAGGAGAGGGGGGGCCAGTCAGAATGCATGAATCCCAGGGGCGGCGGCTCTCCGATCGAGGCACTGCCAAGTTTCCAGGAATGGGGCGACCGGAGGGGATGTTAGAGAGCACAGAGGCTTCCCCCACCAAATATCAAGAAAGACGTCCCATCCACGGCACGATACCCCGCCGCACGTGCCGGCCGACACGGGGGAAGTCCCAAGGTAGGTCCAGTTAAGAAGGATCGCTGAGAGTAAGCCAAAAAACATATAAGATCACTTGCACAAAGGAGGGAGAAGGCCGCACAGGAGGAACTTTCGACCTCGGCCACAATCTTCCCCAGCCCGCTCTCACTTTCGCTGACACCACACTCACTCCTCCTAGCATAGAGCCCATCGAGAAGGGCTCGACCAGGAGGATCTGTTTTCCTGGATCGTCACTGACTTGATCATCGGAGCGCCCTCGCCGGAATCCCTGACCCGGGTCTCTATCTCTGTTTCCTATAGGTTCCGAAGCACGAGGAGCCCCCGGAAAGGAGGTAGGCGGTCTGACGGCCCTAGAAGCTACAGGCCACGGCGATCTAGGCGGTAACAGATTGGTGGCTAGGTAGGGGGCAGAGCTGATCCAAGGGGCTAACCGTCAGAAGGATCTCTTTGCTCTGAAGGGTTGGTCCTGTCGTGAACAAGCCCACCCGAAGGATGGTGACCATGCGAGCAAGAGAAGCCTCTACTAGTCACGCGGGAGATTCTCCCTCTCGAGGGAACCCGCATGATCTGGAAGTGGTGCCGCCCGCTCTGACCCAACCACCTCCAGCGGAAGCTCAGCTAGTTGCGCTCGCCCAGCAAATGCAAGTTCTTGCTATGGCAGTGCGCCAGCTCCAGCACCAACAACAGTCCTTGACTACCCACCAACAGTCAGGGACTCCCGTGGCCCGCATCGCAGCGCCCTGTGACAGTCTGCGCTCCTTCCAAGGAAGGCCGTCGTGGCCGTGGGCCACCACCGATCACCGGGATAGCTACCAAACTCCGACGAAGAGACAACGGGTTGGGTCTACTAACAGGGAGAGCCGCTTGCCAAACCTCGAGCGGGGGGCATCCAAACCCCACCAAGGCAGAAAAAGCAGGACCCCCCGTCACGGACACCGTGCACCCATGTCACGTTCTCCATCTCCTTCGGCGGAGGGGTCCACTGATGAAGCCATTAGGCGCATGGCAGAGAGGGGCCTGGAGGAGCACGAGCACAAGTTGGCAGAATTCTCTCGCCGGTTTGCCAACATGCAGGGCTCCATTAGTGAGTCAGTGGGCTATGACTCCCGCCCCCCATTTTCCCGAGAAGCCCAAGAGGAGTCAGTTTCGGACCGGTTCCGTATGCCACAGGTGGACCATTATGACGGGACCACCGATCCCCTGGATCACCTTGAGGTTTACAAAGCCCTAATGAGGGTCCAGGGGGCGACCGACACCCTCCTCTGCATCGCATTCCCCGCTACTCTTTAGAAGGTGGCCCGAGTGTGGTTTACCCGCCTCGAGCCAGAGAGCATCGAAAGTTTTGCTCAGCTGGAGCAGAAGTTCAAGGCCCACTTCGATGCCTGTCGGAAGGTGCCTAGAGAGGCGGATAGCCTTTTCTCCATCAGGCAGCAGGACTGCGAGCCCTGCGGGACTACGTTGCCCTCTTCAAGGCCACCGCACTGGAGATTTACAGCCTTGATGAGCCAGTCGCCATGCCGGCACTGAAGAGAGGGCTCAGGACTTCCCGCCTGACTTACTCCCTTGACAAGAGGCCCTCCAAGACTTACGCCGAGCTTCTTTTTCGAGCTCAGAAGTACATCCATGCCGAGGAGGCGGATCGTACGAGATGGGAGCTCGACGGGCGGCCACCGAAGAAGCCGGCCCCCGTCGAGGCATCCGGGGCATGGAAACTAGCACCTCCAGCTTAGAACTTCTGGCAGGGGCCGAGACCAAGGAGCGCCCCCATCCCTGAAGAGAGTTACACACCTCTCCTCGCCCCAAGGGTGAAGATTCTCATGGAGATGAGGGCGAACCCTACCTGAAGCACCCACCTACGACGAGGCATTCTACTGGCCATGATAGATCCAAATATTGTCGCTACCACCGCGACCACGACCACGACACTGAGGAATGCCGCAACCTCAAGAAAGAAATCGAGGAACTCATCAAGAGGGGCTACCTCGGAAGGTTCGTGGGGGGCAGACCCTAGGCAGAACCTCAGGTGCTCGTCGCTCTCCCACCAGTGCCGGCAGTCAACAATCGCCCCACTGAGAAGCTGGTGGGGATGATATGCCGGGGAGCTGAGCGCGCACCCAAGAAGGCCCCGGGGGCAGGATGTTCTAAAAATGTACTTCCCTTTATGAGAGAGGGGGAAGACAGGGGAAAAAATATAGATAATGATGCCGTGGTCGTCGAGATGACGATAGCGAAGCATCTTGTAAAACACATCATGGTTGATAGTGGGAGCTCCACCGATGTGCTTTTTTATGATGCCTTCTCCATGATGAATCTTTCCCCTGCTCAAATCCAACATGTCTACACCCCTCTTGTCGGATTCACGAGCGATTCTATAAGGGTCGAAAGGGAGATCACTCTCCCCGTTACTGCAAGAACTCCACCTCGACAAAGCACTGTGATGATAACCTTTACCGTTGTCAAACTCCCCTCAACTTACAATGTTATCCTTGGGCGGCCCGGGCTCAACCTGCTCGACGCCATCGTCTCCACTAGGAGGCTGCTTGTGCAGTTCTCAACTCCCTATGGTATCGGGGAGATGAGAGGGGCGACCCAGCCAGTACAGCACTGTTTCCAAACCATCCAGGGGCCAGGGTCCCCGAGGATGACCCTAGGGCGGACGACCTCGACCAAAGGGCTCAAGATTCCAGGGGTGGTCTGGTTGAACGCCTGTTGTCTTACCCCCTCGGGGCTGACTAGGTGAAGACGGTGCAGATCGGGGCCCAGCTGCCTGACGAGAAGAGGGCCCATCTGCTGGAGTTCCTACGGGTGAACGCGGATGTGTTTGCCTGGACGGCGGCAGATATGCCGGGCATCCCCCCCGACATCATCACTCACAAGCTGAGTATCGATCCGAAGTATCAGCCAGTTCGACAGAAAAAGTGGAGTTTCGGCCCAGAGAGACAGGCGGCCATCAATGAGGAGGTAGATAAGCTCCTCGCCACCGGTTTCATTCACGAGGTGCAGTATCCGAGCTTGCTGATGAATGTGGTGATGGTCAAGAAAAGCAATGGCAAGTGGAGGACCTGTGTTGACTACACCGACCTCAACAAGGCATGCCCGAAGGATAGCTTTTCCCTGCCAAAAATCGACCAACTGGTGGATGCTACCTCGGGGCATGGCCTGCTCTCATTCATGGATGCATTTTCTGGATACAACTAGATACGGATGCACCCGGAGGATAAGGAACGCATCGCCTTTATCACCGACCAAGGGACGTATTACTACAGAATGATGCCCTTCGGTCTAAAGAATACTGGGGCCACGTACCAGCGTCTGGTCAACAGAGTCTTTAAAGACCAAATTGGCAAAAACATGCAGGTGTACATGGACGACATGCTAGTCATGAGCAAGCCAGGCTCGAACCATGTCGTCGACCTCACCGAAGCTTTTTGTAACCTCCGAAAGCACCAGATAAAGCTCAACCCAGCGAAGTGCACCTTCGGGGTGGCGACCGGGAGGTTCCTCGATTTTATGGTCACTCAAAGAGGCATCGAAGCTAATTTGAAGAAGGTCCAGGCGATCATTGACATGGAGCACCCCACATCCAAGAAGCAGGTTCAGTGCCTGACGGGGCGGATCGCAGCCTTGAGCTAGTTCATCTCGAGGTCGGTCGATCGCTGTCTCCCCTTCTTCAGGGCGCTGCGCAAGATGCACGACTTCACCTGGACGGAGGAGTGCAAGATAGCCTTCGAAGAGTTAAAAGAATTCATGGCTTCTCCCCCCTACTCTCCTGGCCGGAAGGAGGGGAAGAACTCCTGCTTTATATGGCAGTCACCCCTGGAGTCGTCAGCTCGATCCTCGTCCGCATAGATGCGGACGGATCCTAAAAGCCAGTATACTACACCAGCAAAATCCTCCACGATGCGGAGATCATGTATACTTGCTATGAGAAACTCATTTTTGCCCTAATAATATCTGCTAAGCATCTCAAGCCCTACTTCCAAGCGCATCCCATTACAGTTGTGACTGATTAGCTGTTGAGGACCATACTGAGTCATCCCGAGACTTCGAGAGGCTGGTCAAGTGGGCACTGATGCTGAGCGAGTTTAATATCGCTTACCGGCCGAGGTCATCACAAAAGGCCCAAGTCGTGGCCGACTTCATGGTCGAATGCACAGGGCCCGCCGAGGAGCCGAAGCAGACGACCCCAGAGGGTCAAACCGAGCCCGGACCATGGGAGGACCCTTGGATCCTCCACGTGGATGGTGGCTCCAATTTCGGCGGGAGCGGAGCGGGCCTCATCCTCGCCAACTCTGATGGGGTTGTGACAGATTGTGCCCTCCGGTTCAAGTTTGACACAACAAACAATCAGGCGGAGTATGAGGCGCTCCTCGCGGGCCTAAGGGTATCCCGCGAGTTGGGCGTACAGAGCCTGAAAGTCTTTACTGACTCCCAGTTGGTTGCCGAGCAAGTCTCAGGAGAATACGAAGCCAGAGATCCCCAGATGATGAAGTACTTGGAGAAGGTCCGCTCAAGTACCGCATGCTTCCGCTGCTTCCACATCTTCCACATCCCCCGTGGAGAGAACGCTCGCACGGATGCACTGTCAAGGCTCGCAACCTTGCCAAACTCATCACTGGGACGTGCCTACATCGAGTACCTCGAAAATTCCAGCTATGAGAGCCCGGAGGAGGTGCAGCAAGTAACCTTCGAGCCGAGTTGGATGGACAAATATGCCAAGTTCATCACGGATGGCACCTTGCCGGAGGACTGCAGGGAGGCTGGCCTCGTGAAGAAGAAGGCCTCCTGGTTCATTTTGATGGAAGGCCAGCTCTATCGCCGATCTCACTCGCACCCACTTCTGAAGTGCCTTAAGCCCGCAGAGGCAGCCTTCGTGCTCCAGGAGATACACGAAGGCCTCTGTGGGAATCACGTGGGGGGAAGGACTCTGGCATACAAAGCCCTTTGTCAGGGCTACTTCTGGGAGACTATGAGAGAGGACGCGGCCGACTTCATCAGGAAGTGTGACAAATGCCAACGCCATTCCCACATACAACGCCAACCGATGGCGTCGATCTCTCAACTTTCGTCCCCCTGGCCTTTTGCCCGGTGGGGGATGGACATCTTGAAGCCATTCCCCACCGCACTAGGATAGCGGAAGTTCCTGCTAGTGGCGATCGACTACTTCACCAAGTGGGTCAAAGCCGAGCCGCTGGCTCGAATCACAGAGGCCAACATTCGCCAGTTCTTCTGGAAGTCAGACATCTGCCGCTTCGGGCTCTCCAACCGCATCATCACCGATAATGGGCGGCAGTTTGACAACTAGGAGTTCGAAGGGTTCTGCGCCGAGCACGGCATCCAACATCGATTCACCTCGGTGGCTCACCCTTAAACAAATGGAGAGGCTGAAGTGACCAACCGGACCATCCTTCAGGGGCTCCGGACCAGGCTGGACTAGGCCAAAGGCAAATGGCCAGAGGAGCTTCCAAGCATCTTATGGGCCTACCACACAATGCCCAAAATGGCGACGGGCGAAACACCTTTCAACCTTATCTTCGGCACCGAAGCAGTCATTTCGGTCGAGCTCGACGTACCCATATTGCAGGTACAGCAGTACGATGAGACACAGAACTCAGCGCATCTTCTACTCAATTTAGACCTTTTGGAAGAGACGAGGGACAAAGCCCGACTTCGGATGGCGGCATATCGGCAGCGAGTGGCCTGGTACTACAACGCGTGGGTGAGGTCGAAGACCTTCCAACCTGGTGACCTAGTACTATGCCGAGCCGAGGCATCTCAACCCCGAGAGTGCGGTAAACTTTCGCCGAATTGGGAGGGACCCTATAAGGTGGCTAAAGCCCTCCCGCACGGCGCCTACTACCTCCAGATTCCCTCGGACGTGGAACACCTTTAACTTAAGGAGGTACTACCAATGATGTAAGACCCCTTTACAAGAGTAATAAAGACCTTCTTCCATGCAAATAACTCTTCGAGCCCAGCTCTGATACATCAAAGCCCTGAGCCAAGCTCTCAGGCCATCAAGCCCGGAGACAAGTCCTCCGGCCACCAAGTCTTCGAGCCCAGCTCCAAGACATCAAATCCCTAAGCCAAGCTCTCAGGCCATCAAGCTCGGAGACAAGTCCTCCGGCCACCAAGTCTTCGAGCCCAGCTCCAAGACATCAAAGCCCGGAGCCAAGCTCTCAGGACATCAAGCCCGGAGACAAGTCCTCCGGCCACCAAGTCTTCGAGCCCAGCTCCAAGATATCAAAGCCCTGAGCCAAGCTCTCAAGCCATCAAGCCCGGAGACAAGTCCTCTGGCCACCAAGTCTTCGAGCCCAGCTCCAAAACATCAAAACCCTGGGCCGAGCTCCCAGGCTACAAAGGCCCTCGAACCCACAAAGTCTCCCTTACTCGAGCTCAAGCCCAACTCTCGAGTAGAGAGAAGTCCTCCTTCTCCAACTCCTCTGCATACAAAAAGTAAAAAAAAAAAAAAAAGAGAGGGAAAAGGTAGAAGGAGAAGAAGGGGGAGAGGAGAAGAACACTCAAGTATTGGCCAACAGGTGGTTCCATTCCATTTCATTAAGAAAAAAAAACAAAAAGAAAAATACAAAACTCCTACCCTACTCCACCGGTGCCTTCCCCTGACGATGACCAACTGGCACCCCATTCTCCTCCGCCTCCATGCCCGGAGTCTGCTCCACGGTTGCCACCGCGGACGGAGTCGATCTGGACTCCTCCATCGATGGAGCCAGCTCGACCACCGCCACTTGCTGGGCTGGCCCGACCACCGCGGTTGTTGGGGTTGGCTTGGCCGACGTCGCCTGTGCAACCGGCTCCCCGACAACAGCCTTCTCCCTCGCCACCGCCGGTGTCGGAGTCGAAGCCTTGGGACCCTTGGAGCCTGGAAGTTGGAGGATGGCCAACCGCTCCTCCGAGAGGATGCCACATAGCTGGGTGCGGCAATACGTGAACCCCTTGTAGAAGGAGTCCGTTGCCGCCTCCTTGAACTCATGCAGGTACTCCGGGGAGGCCTTAAACATGGCTACCGCATCCACCGCACCTTTTTCGAGGATCTCAGCTCTGCGAGTTGCCTCCAGGGCCCTCTACTCCGTATCCATGGCCCGCCGGGTGGCCTGCGCACGGCGAGATGCCTCGGCCCCCCCTCTGAGCTGCCTCGACTGAGCTCATAGTGGCGGAAGCCTTCCCCTCCGCATCTGCGGCCCTCTGCTCAGCGGCCATGATCTTCCTCTCAACGGATACAGCCCGCTCCCTGGCTGCCTCCGACTCAGCTCGGAGCTCCCTCAACCGAGTCCTCTTCAAATTGAGCTCATCATGGAGCTCCCTTTTGGCCTGCTCGGCATTAGCGACCTCGTCCGTGAGGCTCTTAACCTTCATATTGGCCTCCCAGGCCTCGTCGTTCTTCCGCCTTAGCTCGGCAGTCAGAGACTCGAGCTCCATCTTCCACTCTCTGTCCCTCCTGGCCCAGTTACGAAAGAAGTCCTGGATGAGGATGAGCTCCTTACCTTGCTGCGACAAAAAACATGTTAGTCCTGCAGATTGGAGATGTAAAAAGAGAGAGTGGAGCAGAGTGAAGGAAAACTTATGGCATACAGGTTGGAGAAGGACGTGCTGATGACGTCGCCGATAAGTCTGCCGCTCCCCTCTCGCCGGTCGCAGGACTGAACGGAGAAGTCCATCATCCGCTCAGCGAGGGGCGGGTCCTTCATCAGGAAAATATTGGGCCCCAATTTGAAAGGGACCCGGCGGTAGTCCCTGTCTCTCTTCCCTGCCACCAACGCGGACTCATCCTCGATAGGGGAAGCACCCGTGTCGGGCTATGGGCTCGGTGCCACCTCAGACCGTGTCGCTGCTACCGGCCTTGCACCTCCCGACTCCCCATCCTCCTCGACCTCGATGATCTTCGGAGGAAGGGTTGTCGCCGCAGCCGCAGCAGCGACTGACCTGGCTCGAGCCACCACCTCGGACTCAGAAGCCGGAGCCTGGTCACGCTGCCTCGGGGGCTCCGTGACGGCCTTCGCTATCCTCTTCTACCTTCACAGGGCAACTGGCGCTGCTTGCCTGCTCGGTGCTAGCCTCGCGCCGTCATTTGTGCGAGCCCTCTTCAGAATGGGCTCGCCAGCCTCCACCGCTTGGCCACGCTCCTCGGTGAAGGAAAGCTGCTCGTCCATCGAGAACTTCATGTCTACACTAAATAAGCATTGTCAGCCATAAACTCAAAAAAAAAAAAAAAGAGAAGAAGAAAAGAGAAAAAGGGAGGTCGAGCCAAACTCACCCGACTCCCGTGTCGAGCCAACCCCGGTATCGTGGATATTCTGCTCTAACAGCAAAACCTCAAGCGGAGAGATTTTGGCGGAGCGAAGCTGCTTGTACAGCTCGAGGTCGGCTGCTTCGATCGAGGAATTCTGGTTAGGGGATCGGTCCAGGCCTCTCCAAACCCAGTCGACCCCCTCAATCGAGGTGAAAAAGTACCTGCTCTTCCATCCCTTGATGGAAGAGGGTAGCTCAAACTTCATACCCCTTGGGCGGGAGGAAAGAGACCACCACCCCTCCTCAGTGGGGTGGCGCTTCAGGGTAAAGAAGGCCTTGAACAAAGAAAAACGGGCAACAATCCCATGGAAGTGACACAGAACGATGAAGCAGAAAATCGTCCTGATGGCATTTTGGACAAGCCAGGCAGGAAAAAGGTGATAGCTGGTCAAGACAGAAAGAAAAAATGGATGGAAAGGAAATCGGAGACCCCCAGCAAAGGTCTCCTCATAGAAAGCTACCCTTCTGGGGCTGCTAGAGGTGACTCGTTCCCCCGGACGAGGGACCGAGAGTTGGATGGAGTCCGGGATGTTGTAATCATCCCCGATGGCTGCGAGCTCCATGGCCGTGATCACCGAGGCGATCCCCCCGGGACCCGACGACCGAGAAGGTTCAGGAATGGAAACAGGAGGGAGAGACAGGCGAGGTGCAGGGACAGACTCGGGTTCCCTAATTGCTATAGGACCTGGAACAGGGCACCTCCAGCTAAACTCGAACTGCGCCGCTCCTTTCCTCATCGGAGGAAGAAGGAGTTTTCGGCCTGGAAGGCCCGGCCTCAGCTTGGCAGGAAGGACGAAAATCCAAACCGAAACGGAACATGGTGAAGGAAGGAGAAGAAGGTGGGCGGAAGCCTAGGAGAGTTCCTACTCGACCGACGGGAGAACAAAGAAGAGGACTAACTTGCTAAGGGACTGGAGAAATAGAAACCGCTAGGGAGAGAAGATAGGAGGAGAGCCCCAGCACGACTACGAGCGTGAAAGATTTGAAAGAGGGTAAGTTTCGGAAAGGCTACCTTTCTTTTCGAAGTGACAGGCGCCCGACCATACCGTTATGGCTCCCCCCCGTGGGATGCCCACCACATGTCATCAATCAACAGCGCAGGCGCCTGATTACGACTGCGGTCGCTCTGGATTCCGTGCCCGCAATAACTGCTCCTCGAACGTTGCCATGTGGCGCCTCCGCACTGGCTCAGGGAACCGTTTCATGAAGCACCGCCGATCGCGGGCATTATTATGCCGATCCTCACCTTTCCATGTCAGCACCGTAATCACTCCCTTCGCCCCGAACGCCATGCACTAACTGGCCTTGGGAGCGGGGGGCAAATGATGTGGCAGGATCGCTGACATGGAACACCTGTCAATTGCCATGTCAGGGTATGCTGCCATGGTGGACACTGCCTCTCGGGCTCGTTCCCCGGGCTGAGCTCCCTCATGTAGCTGGGACCGCCCACCGAGATCGGGCTCCATCCTCCGCCAGGTCGGTTCCTAGGAGATCGGGCCGCCTAGGCCGGAGCCGAGCGATCTCCCAGGTGGAGCCCCTCGAAGTCGAGCTCCGCGGTCTGGAGTCGAACTCAGCCCTCCGACGTGTGGAGCCCCTTCGAGGTTGAGCCCTCTAGCCTGGGGTCACGTGCCATCCACTTCGGCTAGGTCAGGCTTCCCGAAGTCGGGCCCCATGATCCGGAGTTGAGCCCCAACTCTCCTCCACCACGAGGGGGCCCCCCCTTTTTTGAGATCAAGCCTGGCGGAACCAAGTCCTGCCCTCCGACTCGGTCACCACCTCGGCCAGGGCACCAACCACCAAGGAAGCAGCATCTCCCCTTCAAGGACGATGGCAGGCCTCCCGAGGGCCGCGAAGCAGTGCCCCCCATGCCGCAATAACTCTCTATCGCTGCCACTTGCACCAGGAGAGAAGGAAACTCCCTGACCAAGGCGCCATTTCCTCCACCAAACCATCCATACCGCCAGGAGAGGGGGGGACAGTTAGAAGGCATGGATCCTGGGGGCGGTGGCCCTCCGATCGAGGCACTGCCAAGTTTCCAGGAATGGGGCGACCGAAGGGGATGTCAGAGCGCACGAAGGCTTCTCCCATCGAATGTCAGGAAAGACATCCCATCCACAGTACGATACCCCGCCGCACGCGCCGGTCGACGCGGGGAAGTCCCGAGACAGGTCCAGTTAAGAAGGATCGCTGAGAGTAAGCCAAGAAACACACAATATCACTTGCATAAAGGGGAGAAGGCCGCACAGGAGGACCTTTCGACCTCGGCCACAATCTCCCCCAGCCTGCTCTCACTTTCGCTGACACCACACTCACTCCTCCTAGCGTAGAGCCCATCGAGAAGGGCTCGACCAGGAGAATCTGTTCCCCTGGATCATCACTGACTTGACCGTCGGAGCGCCCTCGTCAAAATCCCTGGCCCGGGTCTCTAACGCTATTTCCTGTAGGTTCCGAAGCACGAGGAGCCCCCGGGAAGGAGGTAGGCGGTCCGACGCCCCCAGAAGCTACGGGCCACGGCGATCTAGGCGGCAACAGTGTGTAATCTCATAGGTTCGAACACTAAGCTGGTAGCACTGGAACACTTCCAATACCAGTCAAAGTCCTCATCTAGCAATGGTACCCGATGTTTAGATAGGTTGAATATTGCAGAGCAATATTCTAGAATCTCTGGCATATGGTTACTGCATAATTCATCCCTTTGACCTCATAATGCTCAGAATGACCTAGGGTTCGACTGCCAACCCTAATTTAGTTCATCCAGATCGTGTCTTAACCTTGCAAGTTTTGTGACTCCTCACAAGAACTATCCTAGCTAAGGTTTTGCTAAATTGAGACACAGCGAGTCATTCACTCCAAACTATTTGGAGAGTTCAATTTCATCTTGATCCACTACTGCTCCATAAGTACTTGACTACACCCAGAAACCTTTTATCACTGGATTAGAAATCCAGGTAGTCCGGCATCAAAGTATAGTGAGTTGCTTGCAAGCTACCGTGGTGACCTCAGGTCTGAGGGACACATATATCCATATCCCTTCACGAGCAATCCTTTGGCAGAAAGGGGCTTCACAAATGGTCATGTTCAGTGAGATGTCATACATTCCACTTGCATGTCATATCAGTGTTACACACTCCTTGGTTAAGAGGATAACAAATCAATGTGAGATACAACAACCTATACTTGAGACATCGTCATCCTATAACAATGTATCATTTGGTTATGAATTATTTTAAGAACTACTTGATATATCCTCTCTATTTCAAATATAATGTAGTTCTAAGAACTCCATCACACAAGAGTTCTTTTCAATAAAATGCACATGTAATGAATAGCCAAAAAAAGGATAACTTTTATTTATCAAGAAATTCATATACAATTACAAAATTAGCATAACTATCTACGGCCTAGACGATTGGCTTTGTGACACAATTTTCAATAATTATCCTCTACCATATCGCTTTAATAGCTTTGTCTCCACTTTATCATTCCTATCCTTGCCAACACCACCATAATCACTTTACCTCTACTATGCTACTGTTGCTATCATTGTCACCTCTATTGTACCACCATCATACCTGCCAATAACAACATCATTATCTTTATTGATTTTGCTAAAATTATTATTGGCAAATTGGCTCCATCACTTTCTATGAATTTATTTTTAGAAATAATTTATTGTAATAAACATATTTACATCATTAAAGATTATTGAAAAATATTTTTAATTTCTAAAATAAAAAATAAAAGTGATGCCAAATATTGCCCGAATATTCTATTTCTTAGTTGATAAATTAGATATTTATTTAAACTTAGTCTTATTATACAAACATTGAAATATGATTTCTAATTATTTGCTTTCTAGTTAATTTCAATCTAATTTGATTGCCCATTTGCATGAACTAGTCTTCCATTATATCATGTGATATGACAATAACGAAAATTTTTCCAACAAATTCTACATTTTATAAAATATCTACATTCACAACTACTTTATTTGCATATTTTTTTTAATTTATTTTTTTTATCTAATTGATTGATGTGGCAGTTCGATTAATGATCAAATGATCTAGTCCCTTGGCAAGGTTAATTCTTGAGTTGGTTTTGGTAAAATATATTCATTTTCATTTAGTTTGTTATTTATTTACTGATCTAATTTATTTCTAAAAGAATCCTATAAAACCCTTTATCTTGGAAACACATGTTTCATCATATCCATCTAAACACAAAACTAATCTATAAACATAGCACTTTTATAATATCACTTAAATGAATTTCCCATCCACCACCAAATGTAGCTTCTTTTAATTTCCAAGGGTTGTGGTGTTGAAGAACTTCTTATATCAATTCAAAGAAAGACCTTCAAATTAGAATTTAATTATATTTGGGCTAGGTATATCACTTAAGGTACTTTCTTAAAAATAATTATTTTCCAACTATGCTTGTGGTTTTATAAAAGTATTATCCCTATGATACAAAGCCCATACTGCCAATACTTTAGATTGCACCCCACGTATAGCATACTAATACCCACATACTCATTAATTTGTAAGAGAGAAAAAAGAATGATTGTAAGAAAGAAAAAATAGATTATAAGAATGAAAAAGAGATTTATTGGGATATATCGAAATATACCATATTATATAGAAGTCGCTAAATGTGACTTTTCATCAAAAAATATAATCAGTCAAAATGTCAAAAGAAAACTAATGGGTAAAAATGAAATAATGTTATTTTGAAATATAAAAACTTTAACAATTCCTTGTCATTTTCAAAATAAATAAAAATTAGGGTAAAAAATAAAAAAACTCCATGCATTTTATTTCGATTCGCAAATATTCTCTACATCTCTAATTTCAGTAATATCAACTTTACATTTTTTTATTTATTACAATGTTCCCCTAGACTATTCCATTTGAGACAAAACTTTATGACTGGTCTATACATGGCAAATTATTAAGAGTTGAATAGCTATTATGGATTTATTAAATCATTTTAAAATGAGATGGACATATAATATGGATTAAAAAGATTTAAAAGATATAAATATACTAATCATTATTTTAATCCCATCTCCTTTTAAGTCAATGTCATACGCCCATTTCATTTTAAAATGATCCAACAAATCATATCAGCCACTCAACTTTAAATAATTTGCTATTTTTACACTAGCCATAAAGTTTTGCCCCAAATTAGATAGTTAGAGGGAATATTGTAATAAATTGAAAAATATAGTATTGACATTGCTGAAATTAGAGATGTAGGGATACTTACAAATCAAGATAAAATACAATGATTTTTTACTTTTTATCCTTTTTATATAAATTCATGAGTGTAATGCTTTAAGTAACTTCATAACTCATAGTTTGAATATATCCAATCACACTCTAAGAATAAGAGGATTAAACCTTGACAAAGTTAATAGAGTTGTTTAAAATATTATATTCATATCATACTTGGGTATTGGTGTTTAAAAGATTTGTTGGCTTCACCCAGTGATTTTGATGAATAACAAAACATTGAATGCATATTGTATACTAATGTGTATTTCAAGTTATGAGTTTTCAGGAAGAAAGCACCTCAAAATCTTAAAAGTTTATGTATCATGGTATGACATGGCACGGAGCATTTTTCACAAATCTGGACATTCTTTTCATGGAAAAAGGGCATCTACATGTTTAATTATTATTTGTTTACGATCCATTTAAGTTTCAAAATTTATATTTATATTTTTGGGCTAATTTGCACTTGAATCTGAGCTTTTCAGTCTCAAGTGTCGACACCTGGAAAGCCAAGTATCGACACTTTAGCATTTGGCACGAAGAAAAATTCTTGGCACGCCAAGTGTCGACACCCAGAACTCAAGTATCGATACCTAGTATCGATACTTAGGTTTCCAAGTATCGACTCAAGGCCTGAGATTTTTGAAAATATAGAACTTTACCATTTGAGAATTTTTGTGTCAAGTGTCGACACCTATGCATCAAATATCGACACTTGAAAGTTCAAGTGTCGACACCTAGAAATCAAGTGTCGACACTTGACAGCCAAGTGTCGACACCTGACAGCTAAGTGTCGACACTTGAAACCTGACAGCTCTAACGGATCTATTTTTTTGACTTGCAGAACTTGCTTTTCAAGCTCCAAACGACTAGATTCGAGGCTCCAACATTCACAAACTATTTTTTGGAAGTTTCTTGGTATATTTAACCTCCACCAACCTCATTCTAAAGGGATGGAAGTGTATTGAAGTCCATTCAAAGCCAAAAAGTCTATATTCTCTCAAGAACTCTACATCAAAAGTCTTTTATAGTTTGATTCCCTGAAAAAGCCTACAAGCTCATCCTTACATCATTCCAAAAGAGGTGTTTTGAAGGATATTCCAATGAGGAGTCAAGACAAAGCATCAACTTGAGCTTCAAAGATTCCATTCTACTATTGAAGAGAGTTTGTCTTAGTTTTAAAGTTGTATATTAATTTTTATCTTGTGATTTGACCTTGCTTTCAAGGGTGTATTGAAAGAAGGTTGTTGTGGTTTGTTGGTGAGCCAAAGGGATAAAACCAACCAGGGTTAACTTGTGAGCCCGAAGACAAAACAAGTGTTGAGGTTTGTTGGTGAGCCTAGGTGACAAAACCAACTTAGGTTTTGACTTGTGAGCCTTGTAAAAAACAAGTCAGTTGTAATCTCGTTTGGATTATAGTAAAATTTTCAAGGATGGCTTGGGGAGTGGATGTAGGTGCTAGGTTTGCACCGAACCACTATAAACCTTGTATTTGTATGTGATTGCTCTCTTTCTCTTTTGCTCTTTGGTTATTGCTATTTATTTACTGTTTTCCGCTACATTCAATCTTGTGCATTGAATTTATTACTCACAAACACCACTAGACCTTCACATTACTGTTTTAATTTTTAAAAGACCCAATTCACCCCCCTCTTGGCTCCATTTCTGGGCAACAAGATTGTATTTTAAAGGTTATGCATTTTATCTTGTATTCACAAATGCTCAGGACTTTACCGGTTAGGTCCATAAGAAGAGACCTTAATTCCACATTTATAGGCAAATTTATCATCGAGTGCTTTTGCTCACTCTAACATATATTTCTATAAGCTTGTTAAAAGACTTGAAGTCTATCCCTCCAATTCACATCAAAGAAAAATTTTATCACATCATAGAAATGGAATTTGCCTTGAAATCTCAAATTCAATGATTATTGTACTTAGAAAATATAACCTTGCCACAAATCCAATTGGAAATGTCTATGGTTAATTTTTTTTTGAAATATTGATTTGATGCTCAACCGACATCACTAGTAAAAGTATATAACAATCATGGTAGTCATGCTATATTGTAAATAATCTCATTGTTTTGAGGTTTTCAATATCTTTTTCTCCTTATATAGCTTTAGCAAGAGAGTTAACTAACATCTCATCAATCAGTAGATATTCTAATACCTCTTTACCCTTTCTTACTTATTTTCTAATATAATGATATTTTCTTGTAATATGCTTAACTTATAAATCTTTTGTTCTTGCCAAGTTAATAGCTGCCTTATTGTCATAGTACATAGTTATGGTTGCATCAATTCTTCTATAAAAGAAATGTCTTAAAAATTATCTCATCTAGATTAAATCTATGCTTACTAGATTAAATTTGGACTGGAATAATTCTAGCTTAACCCTAACAAGGATCATTAATCTGAAAATGATCATAGTAAATTTTTACAATCCACCAGTGATACCTAGTAGTATGTAGTGACAATCTGGTAGAATAAAAAATAAATTCCTAGGTGTAGTTACTGTATGTTGAATTTCTTTATTGACAATCCCAACAGGATGTAGGCATGGAACCTCGTCAAATCCTATGCATATATCATATGCAAGACTTAATTAGCTTGAGGTCAATCATGATTTCCATGAAAACTCCTTTCTATTATCATGCTACTATGGCCATAGACTTAAGAACTTAGCCTCTTAGATTGCAAAGGACTACTCATCAACTACTAAGATCAATAGATCTCCTATAGGTGCACATCCTACTCCTACAATGAATCTACTACAGTCAATAAATATCATAATGCCTTGAATGGCCAGGAACAAAGTTTATGTGCTATCAAACTATATCAAACCCCACTGTAAATAGCTGAGGCATCACAAGTCAGGAAACTACTCACATAACTATAGTATCAAGAAGTCACTAACGAGTGAGTAGACATTCATGTGACTTCTTATACTTAATCATACATAGTGCTATTGTTCTTTAACAACTACTTATACTCTCGCTCAAGTATCCCTACATTATAGACTTGAAACTCATCTATCCGAAAGAGAAGTGATCTGTGCACCGATCTTAATGGATTAATCACCATCCTTGTGATAATCCAATAATCTAGAGCTTTTAGGAAATAATCTATAATGACACACATATATCAAATTTTTAACTCTTGAAAATATGTATTACTGTTCGTTACTTCATGGATAATTCATAGACATATTAAATATGAATGAAAAGAAAAAATATCTAATTTTATTGATTTCATTGAATTAAGTACAAAAATATGTCATAAAAAGATATAATATGTCATGCCAACTTGGCTTCTAGGATATACATCTAACATATTAGCTTCTAAAAATTTGACGTGATTATATTTAATAATCTTTATATCTCTATCAAGGTAGTAGAATCATTATCATATTTGAAATTATTTAGATAGCCAATTAAATGACTATAAGTAATTTAGATCTAAATTTATTTATTAATGGATTATAAATATTGATCTTTAGAAGATAATCTCAAATATAGAAATGATTAATACTGAGCTTTCTAGTCCATAACTCAAAAAAAATCTTGGAAATTGCCTTACTAAATACTTTATTCAATATGCAAATGGTAGTCTTTAGAGCTTCATCTTAGAGATATTTTGGTAAATTGCATCCACTCATCATACTTTTAACCATATTTTTTAGTTTATAATGTAAGCCCTAATACCATCATACCATGATATTGATTGATTTATCCACTAGCTATCTAACATCTACCTTATTAGATTCTACATACCTCTTACTAACAAGGTCAAAGAATTACTTAGCAATATCATTTTCAAATATAACATCTAGAATGGAATAAATAAGGGACCTTTTTAATGATATCCATATTAAGGTAATTCATTATTTATCACTTATCATAGCCAGCTTTTATTTTAAAGTACTCTCGTTAATAATTTAAGATGGAAGATTATTATGTAGTGTAATATGTAAATTCTATCAAATCTAGCACTAGCTCAATTTCATGTTTTTACGTAGTATAATATGTAAATTCTATCAAATTTAGCACTAGTTCAATTTCACACTTTTATATTTTATAGTTTATTATAGTCAGAGTCTCAATGGAAGCAATAATATTATTCAGTTCAAAGATATTAATTGCTAAACAATCTTTATGTAGTTAATCAATAGAAAATATGATCGACAAATATGCTTGAGTATCTTTATAAGTATTATTTTTATAAAAGCCCTAGGTGCAATGCCACTAACTTCTTTTGAAAAGAAAATGACCCATATAAAGTATTCTCTATAATATATAATATCATTCAATGCAATAATACTAACTACCAAACATCTACATGCAGTTAATTAATAAACAAATATTGATAAATAATATGCTTTGAAATGTTTATAAATAATATTTCAATGAGTGCCCTTGGTGCAATGTCATAAACTTTTTTTTGGAAAGAATGTGGTCCATATAAGATATCTCTCCAGTATTTAATGGAATCAACTAATAAGATACCATTAGCTTATGAAGATTCATCTATTTTAGTATAATGAATTTCTAAACTATGAATACTCATTAGTTACAAAATATTTCACTTCAGAATTATAACATACAATAAGCTCCATTTGGAGAAATGATTGTATCCTATAATTTCGTAATACATCTCAATTCCTTTAAATATCATATTGAAGTCTTGCAAATCTCAACAAATAGGCCATTTTGATGGTTACTATTCATTAAAATCTATAAATCTGCAAATCAAAGATCAATCAGTCATGCCTATAAATCCATTTATTCAACTTAATGTGCTAATAGAAAGAAATAAATGAAAATTTATTATGTCTAATTTTCTAAAAAACTAAATAGAAGAATCCTGCGAATTATAATGAATGGGCCACTTTGATGATCACCACATATTGAAATTTACAACCCTCAAACTAGCGATCGACCTATTATATCTATAAATTTAGTTATTCAACTTGATCCATTAACAACAAACTATTAATTAAAAAACTCAACATAATCAGCCTTCTAAAATATCAAGCAATGGAATTATATAAATTTTAATAAATGAGCCACTTTGATTGTCACCATCCATTGAAACCTACAATTCCCTATATCATAAATCTATATATCATTATTGCAAATCAAATGTAAGAATTACAAATTTAATAATCGTTATGCAATTAAAACATGTTATAGAAAGTGTAACACGGTTATAAGAGACTCATCATATAAAAGATCTTGAAAACCATGAACTATATAATAATGCAATGATTGAATTTAACAACATTTCATCTCAAAAATAAAATAAGTTATCAAAGGATCCTTTCAAAATAAAACATTTATTCGTGGACCAAAATAAAAATAAATTCTTTAAAACTATTTTCCAAATATGCAAATTACATAAGTTATCAAAGGATCCTTTCAAAATAAAACATTTATTCGTGGACCAAAATAAAAATAAATTTCTTAAAACTATTTTCCAAATATGCAAATTATAGGGCCTAAATACAAAATTATCAGAAAAGGACCATTTTATAAATGACATTTATCCAAGGACTAAATAATAATTTTCAGAGGACTATTATCATGATATATTAAGGTAGAGGCTTAAGTGACAAAGTAGCCTTTTATCAATTGGGTTGAAACCCCAAAACCCAAAATCCACTTAGATCATCTTCTTCCTCATGATGGGCAAAGGAGGTGGCCAAACTAGCATCCCTCCTTACTCATTCTTGGTCAACCGACTACTAGTACCAGGGTCTTCATCCGGCGATCCACCATTATCACCCAACTGAGCAGTCAAGGGAGGAGAATTATCGACAATGAAGGGGATCCATAGTTTTTTTTGGTTGAAATCTTGAAATCGTCGGGTCACTACCGCTTTTCACCTCCTTTGGCCATGGAATGAGGGAAGTGGAGGGCATGGCAATCGAATTTATCGTGCTCGCCTCTTTGCCCTTTTTTTTTGAATTAATTGATCTCGAAAGATTGACGAGAAAGAGGAGCAGGTGATTGACACCACCAACCACCGGGTTCACTGCTGGCCTAAACCAGATGGTAGTCAGTAACTTGTCCAGCCATCTAATTAGAAGGGCATGGAAATGAAACAGGCCTAGCGACGAAACCATGTATGCTGCCATTCCTTTTTTTATTTGACATCCCCTATCTCTTTTATGGAAACTAATTAAAATAATTATTTATCATATCTATTATTTGGATCTAATTTTGATTTCAGTCTTCTATAAAATTCGGTGCTCTGATACTAATTGTTAGATTTATCTTTAATCGTATATAGAAGATCAGAATACAAAATAATAAACAAAATAAAAGATTAAATGATACATATCTTGAAAGCCTGAAAATTCATGATCTTTATTGCATTATCACGAGGAAAAAAAAAAAAAGAAACTATAGATTTAGGTCTTCCTTTCCATCTTCTTTTTATGCCTGCCTCTTCAATAGAATAGGTATTCTCTATGAATAATAACCTTATGTCTTAGGATTTTTATAGCCAAATATATATAAGAACGGAGTGGGGACCTAACCCAAGTAGTAATGATAATGAGTCTATCCATTATAGAGCCCATTAATCAACTCAGGCTTATATGTTACATCATATAACTAAAATAATTGGACCCAAATAATTATATGATCATAAAGAATTATGGATTTCCTAATCATTCATTTAGGCAATAACTTAGTCTATTTTAAAATAAAATTAAAATCTAAATTGGTTTATAATCAATAAAAATCTATCTTATAAAAATTTGTAATAATTTATTTTATATCGTATGCATGTGAACCAATGAAATGGAACATGACAAGTAAGTAAGTACTAGTGTGCTCCCATCATTGTGCAGTTTTCTACCTAAGAAACACTACATAATTGCACGAAAGTTTTGATCATCTCTTATTTTCCACCCCCGCTTTAAGGTAGATATTTCTTTTTTTTTTCTTTCTTTTTACCTTGCAAGAACGGCTAAAAGCTCCTATTGCACTTGTAAAATTACAATCAAGTCCAATACCACCACATTTTTTCTCGTGGCTACTCGTCGTTCATCCAGATTCCTTCACCACCGGGCTGCATTAATTTCTCCATTAATAGAAACCCGTACACGGGAGCTTTCATTAAGTTCACCCCATCTCAAACAAAAACCACCAACTACCCAAACACCCAGGACACACCCTTCAAGTAATACGTGGGCCCATATGAGGGTGAGATTGTCGGTGTAGCAGAGCAGCCGAGAGTACTAACTGTTCCTTGCGAACGACGAGAAGCCAGAGGCCGTGCGAGCCCGCGGACGAACCGGGGATCGCCACGTCATCAACCAGCGACGGGCCCATCGTGCCAGTCACGTGCCGATGGCCCAGTCACGTGAGGCGAAGCATCGCTCCAAAAGTCGCCCGTGGCCGAAATAGGAAAAGAAATGATAATTCCCAAAAATCGCCCCTGTTTGTAGAGAGAGAAAGGGGGTGGAGAGAGAGAGAGAGAGAGAGAGAGAGAGAGAGAGAGAGAGAGAGAGGGGGGGGCAGGCGGGGGGCCGCGCAATGGGCAGCAGCAACAAGCCACCAGCCTCGCACAAGAAGAGGAAGAAGAAGGGCCGCCCCTCCCTCCTCGACCTGCAGAAGCGCAGCCTCCGCCTCCAGAAACAACAGGAAGAGAAGGAGAAGTCCGAGAACCCTAACCCTAACCCTAGCCCCAATCCCTACCTCCGCTTTCCCCCATCATCCTCCAGCCGCCGGATCACCGGCCGGAACACCCACCCCGACCCGCCGGAGGCGGCGGAGGACGACGAGGACGAGGCCGAGAGCTCCGGAGGGAAGCGCAGGGAGAAGAAGCTCAAGCTCGTGCTCCGGCTCCCCCACGGCCACCCTGCCAATTCCAATTCCGCCTCCGATTCTGACGCTGACACCGCAGGCGCAGCCCGCCGGAAGCGGAAAATCGACACCGTCGGCAGTGATGGGGATCGAGACAGGGTACTCTTTCCCTCCCGTGGCTTCTTAATTTGACGCAATTATTGCTTTCTTTATTTATTGCAGTCCCCTGGTCCTTTGAAGTTGGAGGGGCCGCAGAGATCCGGTGGTTTTGGGGCTTATTGACTCGAGGATTTTATGCCGGATTTGAAAACCGGGGTTTTTGTACGGTTTCGGCTAGGGATCGGGAATCTACGTGTCGATGTCGACTAGATTTTTTCCTTGGATTCTGTTCTTTATTTGGATTTTTCTTCTCGCGGATTTCCAGACTTGGAATGTTTTGCGATTTGACTTGGTCAACTCGTCAAGCATTTCTTGAAAGCCGAAGTATCTTTCTTGTTGATATTTCGAGCTCAATTGCTGTGGGGCTCGGTCTCTGGAAACATTTTATCTTTGAAAATAATCATACCGTTGCGTTGAGAAGAAAAGTTCATTTTTGTCCTCTTTCTTCCATTTGAAACATCTTTAATCTGTGGATGGTGTTCTTTTCTCAATTAACATGAGGTAGATCTGTCTGCTTTCCCTTATTTTTTTCCTTCTTGCTCGATGTTTTTCTTTTCCCGGTATGGATTTTTTTCCTGACTGTTTTTGGAAATGAATTTCTTATTTCAGGCAGAAACGCACAGTTCCTCGAAAGCGATGGGTTCTCTTCAAGGTTCGGTTCTCATGCATTTATTTCGAGAAGTAGCGGGAAAATTAAAACTCGGTTTTTTTCAGTGGGTATAATTATGCAATATTTGTGTTGCGAACAGGGGAGCCATCTGATTCCGGGCCCACGACACCTTTGCCAGACAAAAAGTTGTTGGTGTTCATCCTTGATAGGCTCCAGAAGTGCGTTCTTTGTTTACTTTTTGGAAATCTCTGTCGTGGTGTCCTTTTATATGATTTCCGTCTGTGATGTTGTTTTATCATTCCGTGTTCGTCATTTTTGACGACATATGCTAATTCAACTCCAGGAAAGATACTTATGGTGTATTCTCAGAGCCTGTGGATCCGAAAGAGGTGTGTTTGAAAGCTGTGCAAGTTTTTACTTGCTTCCCTTTTGTTATTTTTTTCTTGTTTTTTATTTGAATGTTGTCAGCTTTGTTTTTTTGTGATATTGCTATGTCTGCTTTGACTTTCTTCTTTTTGTTATTTTTCTCCTTGATTTTCATTTTTAATGTTCTTAGCTATGTTTTGTGATGCTGCTGTAGTTGTACTAGAGTTTGTTTTGAAGCTTAAGATTTAATGTTTGACGCATTGGCAGCTTCCAGACTATCATGAAGTCATCGACCATCCAATGGATTTTGGAACCATACGGAAGAAGCTGTCAAGTGGAGCTTATGCAAACTTGGAACAGTTTGAGGTTGGTACAAGTACTGCAAATGTGCATCGATGTTTCGTGGTTTTGTTGATGAATGATATAAGTTTCATAGAATTGAAAATGCTTTGGCCCTCTCTCTCTCTCTCTCTCTCTCTTTCCCTCTCCCCTGCCCTGCATATAAGACCAATATCTGTTGAGTGGTGCATTACGTTTATTTGTTGGTTTAAATCATGGTTAATGATGCAGAGATGGTAAATATGCCTTTTGCATTATGTGTTATGTTCATGATGGTGCATTTGCTATTTCTTGACTTGATTATTTATGTACTCTGTCTGTAGTGATCATTTTGGATACTGGTTGACAATTTTATTGCTACTTTTATCTCCTTGTTTGTAATTGATTCACAGTTTTGGTACCCTTTTTTTGGTAAATAGTTTTCATTACTTTTACCATGTAATTCCTCCTGAAGTTGTGACAATAATTTTCTTTTCGATCTACAATAGGTGATAAATGGAATGCACACTTTGTGTTTTTCTGTATGGGGAAAGGGGTTGGGGGCATTGAAGGTGCAGAGAAGAAATAGTCACTAATTATTTGATCCATTTCCTAATTCATAGTCATAGAAGACTTCAGGAGTGCTTCCATAATGTTCAAAAATTTACCTAGAGTAATGCTTTCTCTGTTGGTTCTCATGTCTAGTATCGGTCCACATGTTATCCTGAATGCTACTCGTTTAACTGTGATCATGACACATCATTTAGTTTCTGCTTGATATGAAGACATTCTGTATCTTCCTATATTCGTCTAACTATACATGGGAGAGTTGCTATGATGAAGCTCATATGACAAACCAAACCTTTCCAATTTCCTTTCTGATAATTCTAGATATTCTGGAACGAAAAAGAAGGCAAAAGATAGGAAACCACTCATGCTTGCTATAGTGACACCAAATTGCAAAAATCTAGGGAATCTCATGCTTTGCATTTCTCTTGCTATCTGATCAGCTGATATGTGTGTCAATTACTGGAAGAGTCTTTAATTTCATTGATTGGTATGGAAAATATCCATAATTTCTTCCAATAATTCATGACATGATCTTGGAAGTCTCCATCTTTGGATGGACTGGTGATACATTAGCCAATATTACACAAAGTTTGTCAAATTTTGTAAACATTTCAATGTGATTGAATGTTAAAAATTTTGTGGACCATACATTTTATGTGTCGTTGCTCTCATCAAAACTTTTTGCATAGTTTATTATGCAAGGTTTTAGATTGGTGAGATGATGGGGTGTGCCACCATCTCAAGCATTGGGATAGGGCACTGTCTAGACTCTAGAGTGTTGAGATAGGACTAGATGGAATAAGGGTTTGGGAAGGAACAAGGGATCCTCCATCTTGATTGTCAGGATGTGGGGTGTCCCATTCCACATAATAACCGGGACGACTCCATCCTACATTGTTTAAAACCAACTTTGAATTGCTTTCCGTGGATTGCATTTTATTGCTTCTGGAAAAGTACCTACCTAACCATGAGAAGCATCAGAAAATGTTTGCAAAGTTGCTTGGTTTGTTTTTCGTATCGTCTATATTGCAGAAATGATTTATTTTCAGGGTAACCTGCTTTATGTTTTTCATTAGTAAAAGTTGTACCATTCTATGAGGGCATGAAAGTAAGAGTCAAACTACCTCATAAGGCTTTGCAATTATACTCTTGGAAGGTGCTATTACTATGTTAATCTTTGATTGTGGAGGTCAGCATACCATTTTGGTGATTTTAAAGAAATGCTTGCTTGATATATTTTGACTCATCCTTGTAGATATTAGTTATCATGCATTATATTGCCCATGCTAGTATCATAGTTTGGGAAGTTTGTAATTTTTAAAATAGATGAATGATGGTAAGGTCATGAGTCCCTTGTCATTCTCTCATGCAAGTCGAGCAGCTACCTTGCAATATAACAATGAACAAATCGGGAGCAGAAATAAATAATTTAATGCACTAATGACATGTTGCCACCTTACAGTGAGTAGGGACTAGATGTTACTAATGTTTCTACAGCTTCATTTTCTTTACATCAAATGAATTTACTTGAGGTTACTATCAAGTTATATTATAAATATACTCTCTTATCTCCTTGTTTGTAACAATTCTTTTCATGACATGTTCAATTATTTCCTTGGATCTTTTCTTGGGATATATTTGTTATGGTTTTTGTGAATTTTAATTATAGTGTGGTATGCAGTGGAGAGTTGGAGCGGTGCAATTTTTGTTGTTGATAGTGGGAATGCAAATGTTTATATGGTTCTCAGATTTTTAGATTTTTAGGTAGAGGCAATACTTGGACAGCTTTTGTACTACCTGATTTGATGTGATATTTCTTGTTAAGTGATTAATACCGTTCTGAAGGTGATTTAAAAGTTTTCATATTCTTTTACCATTGACACCAATAACAGAAGGTGATATGGCTAAACATTTATAGCAAAGTGGTATTGTCTTCACGTTGTCATGCTTTAGTAATGTATTAGATCCGCTTTTTGGATTCTCATTGTGTACCCTCAATCATTTCACTTTTGGAGCAGGTCAAGTTTGAAAGAGACTACCATGTCTCTGCATGTTTGCATATAGGTATTTAAGTTTTTCATTGTGAAATTCAATAGGAAGCTATTGCAACCTGAATTGATATTCTATCTGGTCAACTTTTGAACCTCCCACTAACGGTTCAGTTAGGCCCTGTTTGGTTGTATACTGAAGGAAGATTAGCTATTCCAGTCCCTCATTATTTTTCTTAATCATGGGGTAAGTCTGAATTTTTTGGTTTCCTCAAAATGGAGGATATTGGAACATGGGATTTTTTTTCTGGATTACAAGAATTGAAAAAGTCCCATGGAATAAATTTTTCCTTCCCTAATGAAAAGATCTCTAGCAATGATCATGTAATAGTTTTAATGCAAGAAAATTGGAATTCATGCAATAAGGGAGTAGGGTGGCATAGATTAGGATGATTTAATCTGGTTCTGTAATGAGGCCTACTGGTTCTGCTGTTCTTGAGCCAAAGAGGGTTGTAAAGATCGGCATGGCTGG
Source organism: Areca catechu (assembly GCA_021397845.1). Lineage (NCBI taxonomy): Eukaryota > Viridiplantae > Streptophyta > Magnoliopsida > Arecales > Arecaceae > Areca > Areca catechu. Next base: position 146,806,032 of record CM038049.1, on the reverse strand, counting down.
GTGTATGTATAGTTCAGGTGAAATAATGTCAAAGCTTGGGAGAAACAGAGTATATATAACAAGGTCTTGGTGTTAGTGAAATTATATCAAACTATTGATAGTTAATGGAAGAGCCTTTGAGTGGTTGAGTAGTGAAGATAAGTTGGAAGTGCATTGCAACGAGGCATATTAGCTAGGTATTTAATTTGGAAACATTATTGTTATGGACTGTTGCTTGGGCTCTTAGAGGATTTCCTGTGTAGTATATGGGCTTTATGACTCCTTAGCCTCCAACTTTTTAGGTGTCTGCCTAACCAGGCAAGCAATAGACAGTTCATGCTTGTCTGCACATGTGCATGTGTAATACAATCTAAGTTTTCTGTGGAATCCTATCTAATTTATCTCATTTAGTGTAAGAATTACAAAAACTTCTTTATTCAAAATCTTAGGTCTGAGCTCCAGCCTCTAGCAAATTGGATAACCAAAGAAGCTAAATGGTCTCTACAAATTGTGCTAAGAGAAAAACAATATTGTTATTACTTTTATTATACTTCGTATATGAGTTTATTTTAGAATTTTCAATTATAGTGTATTTTGAAAAAATGAATTCTTTTTGGGTGAAGACATCTATAATTTATACAAAATGTTTATTGTGTATGAGTTGAGGTGTGCTAAAGTTTTTACTTATTCAATATAGGAACCTGCTAATATCAATAAAACAGAAAAATCAAACAATAATTTATTGTCTTTCATACTAAGTTGCCTGGGCAATTTCCCTAGTCTATAAGCTTGCTTGTTGCCTTAGGATGATTAGGCTGTTTGACAACCATGTTTCGAAAGCAGCAACTGTATATATTCTTCTTAAACATGATTTTTTACATCTTAAAATCAATTCTTTCAGTGTACTGGTTCTGAAAATGCATGTTATTGAAACTTTGAGCATCACTTGAACTTTAATAAGGCCTTTATTTGTAGGCCCAAGCTTGAACTACAAGGTTGATCTGTCAGCTTGGACTATTTAGTGAGTCTGAAAACTTGTTAGTTTTGAACATATTTTCACCAATAAAATCCACTAGAGATACAAATGAAGGCAAAAGAAAAAAAGATAGAACATTTAGCTATGATAATGTGAGGAAATAAATGTTCCAATCATGTTTTCAAGCAATCTCAATGCCTTCTGATGGAGAAAGACCACCAACAACGTAAAGCTCCAAAAACTGTCTTAATTTATTTTGGTACATAGAAAAACACTTGTTTCTTTAGCTCCAGCTGTATGGCATGTGGGGTAGTTCTACCTGGTTGCTCAGCTGAAAAACTCATCCATCTGCACCTAGCAATAAGTTGCATGCTAGTGAAGTGCTAGGCTGAACCTTGAAAGAACCTTATGTAGAGGTTAATATGAAAGAGAAGGGACTCAATTTTGTTCACATTATCAATACAACAATTACAAATCTGACTGCATCATTTGGTTACATGCATATGACACCCTGAGAAAAATAGGATACTTGTGCTATTATCTGGGCATTCATATTTGAGATAACTTATATCCTGGAAAAACATATTTCTCTGTGGCAGTTGCTAGTAAATTCTCTTTGTGGCAGTAGTTAATAAATTCTTTGAAAAAGTTATACACAAATTGAATGTTGAAACATTGGCATTGTGTCATAAAATGTTTTGCTAGCATTTTTGCCATATGGAACATTTCATTCAAATCGACTCTTTAGTAGATTAAATATTTGAGGCTCCTATTATTCTGAAACAGTATTGGTGTTTCACCAATCTCCTAGCAATGTAATGTCTAGCTGTGCTTTTATCAGTCACTTGGGCTCTGATGTGCACTACCGTGGAATTAGTTAATGACTGAACTCGTGCATGTCCCCGAAAAAGAGTTATGTTCATTTTATGAGTAACTTGAGTCATGTTCTTTATTAGAGGTAGGGAATGTACCCTGCTAGAGATTATAGTTGAGCTAAAGCATGATCATTTTGAGATCTGTTCTTGATAATACATGTACATATGCATAAACATGCAATGAAAAGTAATGCATACATACATGCTCACAAACATACATACATACATGCGTGCATACATATATATTACTTTTCATTATTCTGGCTTCAGAATTTGATGCAGAATTTTGTGGAATGTATTATTATACTCTAGATTGTTTTTGAAATAGAAACTCTTAGGTTAACAGGCTTCCATATTCTGTCCTCTTCTTAGTTGAAGATTGTAGGCATATTTCCCCTCATATGAGTAGATGAAAGAGGTGGCCACAAAACTATTTGTGAACATAACATTTAGTTTTTGACAGGACTTATGAGCTACCATTTTGTATTCCTACACTATAATATTCTTTTTTACTTTTTCTTTAAATTTTAAAATATGCATGTTTATCTCATCTTTTGTCTACTTGTTGACATTGAAATTGCAACATTGGCCATAATGCTAGAATCACAAAGTTAGAATGTCATTCTTTTCCTCTTCCATGGTTGGGGATAGAATGGTTTTTTGGTTGACTTATTTTCAGTGGTCTTCATGTGATATCTTTAGCTAATTGAAATGGCTTTACATAGTTGTGATTGGCCGATCACTTAAATCATATAGTTATTATAGTATGATGGTTGTTGTTTAGGTTTTGTTTTCTCTTCTTTCCACAAGGTAGTGTAGATGGTTGAACTCCGTTTATTCTTCTGAAAGTGTACCTTGATTCAACCCTATTTCGTTATTTAAATGAAAAAAATCACCACATTTTTTATTTGATTGTATATGCTTGGGACTTTGATTTGCATATCACCATTGATTTGAATGCTTCTAATACATTGGTGAAGAGAATCAGGTGGGTGAATGTGCGTAGTGAATTACTGATTGCATAACTTGGTCTTTAATATCAATGTTTGCCGAACTGGTACTAGAACCCATATTGGTTGGCCACTACTATGGTATAGTACTTGTTGGGTACTATATCGATGCATGATATGTCCTACATCATTTTCCTTTTTGTTTTTCCATTTTTAATTTTTTTTTTTTTGTTTGCAGTTATAATTTTGATAATTATGGTTGTGTAATTTGTAATTTATCCTTTTTTGATGTCATTTTCCCATGAAATGGAATTGAAGTAGTTTTGCATAGTGTTTTTATAAGTGAATATACATACAATATAATGGAGTCTATTTAATGTATCTAAAGTATAAAATACGTATTGATATCTAAAATCTTGTGGAGTGTCGATGTGCCTCATAGATGTCTGAGTGAGTGAGAGGCTGAGAAGGCGTGGGTAGCCCTCTTAGCTTCCCACATCAATCATTTAAGAGGGGAGGGGCAAAGTGAGGTCAAATAGAGGTGAACTGTCCGGTTCACCTTGGTACTGCTCTGAACTGTCTTGTTGAGAGTTGTTTGACCCCTGTTTTGAACCAATCGGGGGCACCATCTTAGTTCCCCTGGTATGGATTGGTACACCCCAAATCACCTGGTTTGGGGTAGTACAGTGAACCATGTTCGGGATAGATGGGAAGATGGTAACTATTTATAGGATAGATGGTCTGGTGATTCCAAAGGAAATACTGTCTGTGTTAGGTGGACTAGTTACAGCTTACTCGAATGGCAACATTCTTATCTGTGACTACCTTTGCGATTGAGTATATGATTTGTTTTTATCTGATGTATGCTAATTGTCATCAGAGCAATTTAATGAGGTTTATTATTGGAAAGGAGGTTAAGAGGCCAGGGTAGTTTTTTTTTACTTCTGTTAGATTCTTTTGAAGAAAGATGGAAGATGCTAAAGTTTGTGGTAGTTTTTAGAGCAGAGAGACTAGAATATTAAGGTGTGGTATCTCTGGTTTCCTGTAGTAGGATATGTTTGGGGATTAATATATAATTGTGGTGTTTGTGATTGGGTTTGTGATATTTGTGAATGGATTTATTTGGAGAAAGAAAACTTTGGATAATATATTATCAGTTTAATTGTTCAACTTTTTTTTAAAAAAAACTGGAATAGAATATATCACTTTTAAATGACATCTCTGCTTGCAACGGTTTTGCTCAGCTATTTTTCTAGTAGTCCAGACCATAATTTGTTTTCAGCTAATCTCATGAAATTTAAATAAAAATGTGTCTTTGCAGAAGGATGTGTTCTTAATCAGCTCAAATGCCATGTGCTATAATGCACCAGACACCATCTACTATAGACAGGTATTAGCCTTGTTGAATGTTGTTGAATGTTGTTTGGTGTTTTCAGACTAATTCACTAGGCAAAAATACATATTGCAAGTATCTTCAGTTGTTTGAAAAGTGGTTAATATGTTCAGGCTCGATCCATCCATGAGCTTGCAAAAAAGAACTTTGAGAACTTGAGACAGGAAAGTGATGACAGTGAACCAGAACTAAAGACGGTTGTAAGGAGAGGGAGACCACCAAACAAAAGTAAACGGCCTGTTGGCAGACCTCCTGAGTGTGCTACTTCAGATTTCTCCCCTGATGCAACACTTGCTAATGCTGGGGATGGTACTCAGTGGTCTAACATGACACATGATTTGTCAAGCAAAGGATTGGTGGTGGATAAGTCTGGCATGATGGCTTCCCATGGTCTTCGCAACACTGAAACATTCAGTCGGATGGGTGAGCAAAAATCGGAGAGAAGTGAAGAATATTCGGGTTTGTAATCTACTGTGGTGCATTGATTTGTATCCTATGACAGTTCATGACCACATATATATATATATATATTAAAAAACTCTTGCTCTAGGGAAATCTGTAACTGCTTACTGTGATCTTCTTTGCTTAGGTACTACTCTTTAAAGAGCTTTGAGTGTTTATTTAAATTATTTTTTCTGGTCCTTCTATATTTGCAGGTTCTGTGCTTAAAGGGATTTCAACAAAATATGGGAAGAAACTCACTGTAATAGATGAAAATCGCCGCAACACATATAGGCAGCCCCAGCAATTTACATCTATACATGAGCCACCAGTACTGACTATTTTTGACGGGGAGAAGAAACAGCTAGTGCCTGTAAGCACCTAGAGATTATCTTTTATTTTTTTGCTTAATTTCTATTTTATTTTTTTCTGTGAAAACAGCATTGGTTTTTTCACTGGTTTTCTTTATTTACTTAGTATATTTACTTAGTATATAACCATCTTTGTTCATGCAAGTTTTCACAATCCTAAGTATTTATGATTAACTTTTAGTTTATTGAGAAATTTATGTAATTTCAACTTGACATGGTATTCTTGATTAGTTCTTAATGTCTTGTGATCTTTTGCCTTAATACTGGACAATTCTTTGCCAATCAAGGACTGCTAATTTCAAACACAAGTCATATCGTTCTACTGCAAAACTCATTATATGTGACCATTATTTTATTGGAAGCAGGTTGGGCTACACATGGAGTATTCATACTTGAGAAGTTTGGCTCGGTTTGCTGCAAATCTTGGTCCCATTGGCTGGGCCATTGCTGCCAAGAAGATTGAAAGAGCATCGCCTCCTGGGACAAAGTTTGGCCCTGGTTGGGTTGGAGATGCTGATGCTCCTCAACAATCACAGCCACCTCTATTATCTGCATCACCTCCGCATCCCTCTTCTCTACCTAAAATTTTGTCCTGTGCAACAAAATCCAGAAGTGATAAACTTCCTCAGAGGCCAGAACCACCCTCAAACGAGTCAGCTTTCGAAGAATCTCATTTCAGAACGACCGTTCCCCCAACTTCAACATCTGCTGCCTCTAATAGACCACCTGATGTTATGGAGGGTTCTGTGCTTTCCAAGGGATCAAATTATGAGAATGGATTGTGTGGTGTTAGCGGTGGTAATGCTAATCGTTCCAAGGTTCCTTTGCAGCTTCATCAGGGCCCAGGAATGTGTACCACAATAAATGGCTTCAATAATATGTTTAACATGTCTTCACAGTTTGGTAAGATGGTCAAACCAACAAGACCACCTGGGTCTTTTGGTTCTGATGTACATATGACACATGCTCGAGCGCTTGACATGGTTTCCAGAAGCAGCAACAGCCTCATCCATCAGACACCCACCAGACACTTGGACGCGGGGAGGGTAAAGACAAAGGCAGATGATTCCAGTACAATAAATTCTGGAAACCCCTTGCCAGCTTCTGGCCTCAACTCGCAGGGGCCATGGCGGGGTATGTCGTTGCAACCAAAGTCAGATTCTGTTCCTCCTGACCTCAATGTTGGATTTCAGTCACCCGGATCACCAACTTCGGGCGTGTTACTTGATTCACAGCAACCTGATTTAGCCTTGCAGCTTTAAGCTGAGTTATTCTTCATGTCAGTTAACTAGGCAGAGAGATTCATGGTGTTGGACTTGCACCCGGCAAGCGGTATTTAGATGAAGGAAGGTAGATGGTGAGGGTTCCTAACGATGGTTCAACACCACCAATATGTTGTAATAGGGCAGGGGGGCGGTTGTACAGATTATTTAATGTATTAGAAATTAAAAATCTTTGGATGAAGAAGCTGAGTCCCATTTGTAACATTCGGATCTTTGTCTTAGTAGAGAAGATTTTGCTTCTGCTGATGAATTACTCACCCTCTTGGTTGTAGTCTAGACTTGGATCAATGGTTCATTTAGTTTCGAAAGTTGGCAATGTTTTTATCTTCAAGACTTGTCCATATCAAATGGTAAGGAATTGGGTGTGGTGTATTCAGCGTGTGTAATATTGTATGACAAGTTATTTTGGGTTCCTATTCAGGGTGGATGGGGTTTGGACCTTGGATACAAGTGTCTGGTTTTTGGAGATGCACTGATAATATAATTTAAACCCGGAATGACTAGCAATGCAAGTTTGAGGTATCTAATGTTCCAAGGGCAAAAAGTGACGGTTGCTCAAGGCTTTGTAAAATATGCCAGTGCAGCTAGGATAAAATATGTCCATCTCATGGGTAGGAAAAAATTTAAACTTCTGTAGTTGGTTCCTGTAATTGTAATGATATAATAATCAATCAGGTAACGTCATTTCATTATCTATATCAGATCAAATTTAGAAAAAAATCACCATTCATGTCAAAAAAAGGTACAATGGGACATAGATATATGCTTTTATATTTTATAGATGACATGTGTCCAAAATTATACCATTTGTTATGCTTTCCTCTTTCCTTGTGCAGCCAAAAACAAGGGATGAGAGGAGGAAAGAGTAATTCTATGTGCACCGAGTGCGGTGCAGCAAATTCAACACGGCCTGCATTATATTTTTTTATTGATCTAATTATATTTGAGGTGGCATGACGAGACGGAACGGGTTTTATATCTTCTGGGATTACGTAATTTAATATCGTCGTGCCTGTAGTCTTTTCAAACCTGTAAAATGATCATTTTGTCCTCATCTTTTTCGGAATAGGTTACGATACGAAAAACGATTCTTATTATGCAAACAGGAAAAAAAACTAATTTGTACTACAATGTTCCATCCCAAAGTTCGTTCCATTGTTTTTGATATTCCAGAGACCTCCATTTTGTATTTTTGCTCCTTTTTGGTGGTCGAGAAGTAGTTAGTTGGTGATCTTCCTTCAACATTTGATGCACCTTTGAAATCTTGAAAAAATGGAGAGTAGTGGTTTTGTCTTTGAACGCAGACGATGAATATAAAAATAATGCAAAAAGGAAATACAGATGGAGGAAGGAAGCACTGTGATGGTTATTTATTTAAGAGGTGATGAGACCCCCTTAAGATCCGTCTCAAAGGATGCTACAGAAGCAGAAACAGGTAAGGAAAATTTTTGATTCCTGCTTGTAGTTGACATTTGGCGTGTGAACTTTTTTTTTATAATTTTTGCATGGGTGTTGTAGTTTTTTAACTAGGGTGCCCTAGGTTTTAAACTAGGGTATCGTAGGTTTTGAACAAGGATGTCGTAGGTTTTGAACTAGGGTGTCGTAAATTTTGTTTTAATATTTTAATGTTAATCTTTGAAATTTATCTATACAGAGGGATGTTACGATAATTTTTTAAAAAATATTAAGTCTTTGTAGTATAAAATCATGACACCGTAGTTCAGAACCTATGATACTTTTGTTCAAAACCTACGACATCCTAGTTCAAAACCTATGATACCCTACTTAGATGATTTATCCCAGCTGGGTCAATTAGATTGGGCTTCCACAATAAGGGAGTTGACTCTTATGTCTCTCCCAGATACTGCTTTTTGCCTGAGATCCGAGGAGCCAGTTCTAACCAAGAGAAGTGACAAGGTTAGGAGGCAGCCAACCCTGTATAGGTGTACAGCTGCTCTATTGGTAAGTATCATTAATATGCAGCAAAAGTATAATTACTTTATTTTAAATCTTCCATATATTTAACATACATGATTATTATGTACATATTTAGTTCCTCGAGCATAGTACCTTGAGTGCCCCAGCATATCCAAATAAATTATCTAGGCTGTTAAAATGGTATGACAGCCAGGTGAAGACAAAGATTGTTCAACTTACGAACTTGAAGCCTCATAAGTTGGTAAATAAAAATATTTTTTTATTATAATATTCATGAACAATATATCATTATGATTAATATATGGTTATTTTGTTATTGTTCTTGGTTTGCAGGTGGAGGGAGCTATTGAGCCTATGATAATGGAATAATGGCTTTCACTGAAGAAACAGTAACAGCAGTATCCCCCGAAAAAGAAAAAAGTTATGCAAGCTGTGCACAGGTGAAGGCTGAAGTTGAAGAGATAAAGAAGAGGCTTGCGATAGTTGAAACTCTCCTTAGTTCATTTTAAAAAATAAAGATACCAATGCCAATAAAGAAGGGCAAAAAGGGACGGAGGGAGAAAATACTGAGGTTGAGATGGAAGAAACTTTTGATGAAAGATTGAAGGACACCCTTGCAAGTGAGAAAGCTTAGGAAGAAAAAGAAAAAAGCTAGATTCCTTTACTTACCAAGAGGATAAAAAAAGAACCCAGGCTGTGAAAGGCCTCCCAAATCATAGCTGATTCTACTTTCAAAACAGGCCCATCGAAAAAAAAGATGAAGATAGTGGGTATATCTCAGCTCGAGGAATCAAATTTGAATCTTCAAATTAAAGATGATGAAAATTTGATCAACACATTTTTGAAAGAAAATATGAACTCGGAAGTTATATCTATTTTTTCTAATATGTATGCTAATTTATTATCAAAAATATATAATATCCTTTATATTTATTAATTTCAGAGATGCCATCTACAACAATAAATTCGGAGGCACTATCACTAGGAAAAATCTTTTTGATTTGATAAATAATGACATGATAGTTGATGATGTAAGTAATGGAGTATTACATCATTTTGTTCTTAATCTTTATATATATTATGATATATTTTCTAATAATTATTATATTTATTTTTAGAATTTTATAAAATCAAGTTACTTATAATTAATCAGTTTATATTGTATTGACAGATAATTGATGACGGACAGGAGTTCATTACAAAGAACTGGACTGAGAATGCAGAAAGATATCATAAGAGTATAGTTGCACCTGTAATGACCTCCGATATGTGCCTAATATTAGCATCACCGTATCATGAACTTGCTGGAACAGCCGGGAATATGATTTTTGATGGAGTCAGCGATGTAGATAAGAAGGAATTTCGATTTCTCTTCACTATCATAAACTCGAACAATTCCCACTGGCACCTGGTAGCGGTTAACATGTAAGAAAAGATTTTGATGCATCTGAATTCAATAAAACACAATTCTAAGTACAAGGCAAATGCAAGGAAGTGGCACAAGATACTAAGCTTGATACTTGGGATTTTATAGAAAAAGATATAAGCATGTACCGTCGCCAGTTAGCAGCAAGAATTTTGAGAGAGAGTCTGAATCAAAAGATTAAAAGTTCTATTAAAAATTAGCATTTAAAATAAATTATTTGTTATGTATTTTTTCTTTTCGATTCATTCACTTTTGTAATATGTTACACAAATTTTTAACTCACTTGAGGTTTATATTTTAAGCATCATTCTCAAAAAAAAATTATGTAATTCATTCAATCAATATTGTTTTGGATATCATTGTCATATTACATGTAGTTTTATGTAATTCATTCAAACAGTATTTTGTAATTCTTCATTACTGTGATGATGATATAAAGAAATGTTATGTTTCTTGACAGGGTGTAGTAGTATTGGTATTTGGATGTCGTAGCATTTGAACTAGGATATCGTAGGTGTTGAACTAGGTGTTAACTCCACTATTAATTTTGATGATAAGCAAAATACTTAAGTATAAGTTGAGTACTAACTATTTCTTTAAAATATATTTTTATAGAAAAATGTACTCATCAATCCAACAATTTTGATTGCTTGTCAAAGAAATGAAGAAGTTCTCTCCATGAATGAAAGATCAGTTTTTAAATGGACTTGAGCACTTGGAGATTGCTTGAAATAACACAAAGAGTTCAGCACAATTTGGTTTCAGCAGAGATTCAATGGTTCTCGAAGAAAGCTTAGCAAGTGTTGACTCAAAGTGTCGACTCACAACTCAAGTGTTGACTCATGATAGTGAAAGTGTCGACTCAATCCGGCAAGCATAAAGAATTTCAGATGGCACGGCTGAAGTATCGATTCATGCCAGTCAAGTGTCGACTCAAGGATCGGCTCATCGCCTGAGAAAATCTTGATACAGAACTTACTGAAATTAAAGACTTGCTTGAAGTATCGACTCATGGATGTTAAGTGTCGACTCACCAGAAGAAGTGTCGACTCACTTGAGAATTCCAGAGAGCTTCAATGAAGAAATTTAAACTAGATGTCGACTCATGGAATGTAAGTGTCGACCCTAAGTGTCGACTCATAGCTTGAAGTGTCGATACTTGGAGTTCTAGGAATAGTAACGGCTAGTTTTTCAAATACAGAACTCGACCCTTTTGGCTTCCAATGGCTAGTTTTTCGTGTCTAACGGTATAAACTGACTTTAAGCTTTAGAAAAGTATTTAAGTGATTCAAATCAAATCTAAACATAAGAGGATCAATAATAGAAAAGAAAAAGCAAGAGCATTCACTCCCATTCATTAAGAGCAACTACCTTCAAGCAAAAAGAAGTCTTCAAACTTTCAAAGCCTTCAAGAGCATTCAAGTTCAACATTCTTGAGCATTAATTGAGACTTCATCAAGTTGAAGATAAGAGATTCCTCAAAGCTTCAAAGAGATATCTATTTTTATTTAGAAAGCTTTTATTATTCTCTTACTTCAAACTTTATATTTATTGTAAAGGTTATTGGTTAGACTTAAAAACCAAGGAAGTTATTGGTTAGCCTTGAAAACCAATTAGGTCCTTAGTTAGCCCGCAAAACCAAGGGAGGTTGTTGGCGAGCCTTAAAACCAATTAGGTTGTTGGTTTGCCTGCAAAACCAAGGGAGGTTTTGACTTGTGAGCCTTGTGAAAACAAGTCGAGTTTTAATTAGTGAGCCTGGAAAACTAATCGACTATAATCGGTGGAGATTACAATGAATTTCCAAATGGTCCTTGGGAGTGGATGTAGGTGCATTGGAAAGCACCGAACTATTATACTTGGATTGTGTTTGTGATTGTTTATCTCTCTCTTTTGCTCTTACTTTTATTGCTTTTAAATTTTCGCTGCATACTCTTTAAGAGAACATTACACCTGTGTTTCATTATACTTAGATTGTTTATTAAATTGGTTCACACACTTGCAATTAATTTTTATAAACCCAATTCACCCCCTCTCTTGGATAACTTACTAGGCAACAAGTGGTATCAGAATCACGTTCTCAGTTTATAGGTCTAACCGCCTTGAGTAAAGATCTATGGCAACCCCCCTTGGTACTAGTATAGTTGAGGGATAAGCCTCAAATAGACCTCTATATTTTAATGGAACAAATTATACTTATTGGAAAACTAGAATGAGAATTTATATGCATTCAATAGATTATAATTTATGGAAAGTTGTTGATAAAGATCCACATATTCCTTCAATTATAGTTAATGATGTTTCCATCCCAGAGCTTAAAGAGGATTGGGATGAAAATGATATTAAAAAATTTGAGATTAATGCAAAAGCAATGAATCTCCTTTATTGTGCATTAGATTTTAGTGAGTTTAATAGGATTTCTACATGCACATCTCCTAAGAAAATATGGAACACACTTGAAGTTACCCATAAGGGTACTGATCAAGTGAAGAATAATAAAGTAAACATGTTAGTACACACTTATGAGATATCTAAATGGAACCAAATGAATCTATCACTGACATGTACACTAGATTCATAAACATTGTCAATAGCATGAGAAGTTTAGGAAAAATCATGTTTAATGCTGATCTTATCAACAAAATTCTCAGGTCACTTCCAACTTTGTGGGATCCAAATGTGACCACCATATAAGAAGCTAAAGATGTTGACAAACTATCCTTGGAGTAACTAGTGGGATTGCTCATGACTTAAGAGCTAAATCTGAAGCAAAAATCTATGGACTTGGATAAAAAGGAAAAGGGGATAGCATTCAAATCTGCAATTCAAAAAGAATCCTCAAATGAAGAATCAAAAGAAAAAGAAGAGGATGAGAGTGAGGAAGCTCTTTTGGTAAGGAAGTTCAGAAAATTTATGAAAAGAAGAAAGTTCCCATACAAGAAAAGGTTTCAAACAAGTAAAGACAAGGAAAAAGAAAAAGAAAAAGAAAAGGAGAAGGAAATACCAACATGCTTTGAATGCAAGAAACCCGGACACTATAAATTTGACTGTCCTCTCCTAAAGAAATAAAAAAGAAGCTTAGGAAGAAAGCTATGATGGCAATCTTGAGTGACAGCAAGGACTCCAGCTCAGATGAAGAACAGATTGAAGTTGCCAATCTATGTCTCATGGCATAACAAGAAGAACAAGAAGAGATAATTTCTGACTCTGAAACAGATTTTACTTTTGATGAATTAAAAAATATATTTGATGAATTAAAAAATATATTTGATGCATGATTATAAATTGATTTCATCTGAAAATAAAAAATAAAAAGCAGGAAAATAGTTTTTCACATGAAAATAATTCTCTTTTAAATGAAGTCAGTGAATTGAAAAGTAAACTTGATATTTTAGAAAAGAAAAACAAAGCTTTAACAATGAAAAATGAAGTTTTAAAAAAACCTAAAGCAATTGTTTCAAATGGTGATCATTTAAAGAAAAACAAAGATCTAGAGATAGAAAACAACAACTATAAAAATGAACTTGATAAAATTAAATCCTTTGTTGAAAAGTTCACTTATAGTTTTGAATTATTAGATCTTCTTTTAAATAATCAAATAGCCATTTTTAATAAAGCAGGATTAGGATATAAACCTCAAAAATAGCAAAGATATTTTAAAAATTTCTTCGTACCTGCATCATCAAGCATTACATATTTTTCATGCAAAAAATCACGTCATAAAGCTTTTCAATGCAATTTGAGAAAAATCAATAATTTTGGAAATGTTTGGGTTCCAAAAGAAACCAATTTAAGTACTAACCCTAAAGGACCCAAGTTGGCTTGAGTACCTAAAAACAAAACTTGATTTGTTTTACAGATGTGTTTTGTAACCAAGAAAAATAAAAGGCTATGATCTCTTGATAGTGGTTGTTCAAGACACATGACAGGAGATGCGAAGCAATTCACCTCTCTTGAGATAATAAATGGAGGAAGTGTGACATTTGGTGATAATGGTAAATGAAAAATCATTGGTATTGGTAAGGTTCACATCTCCCCTTCTACTTGCATTAATAATGTACTTTTAGTTGAAGGTTTAAAGCACAATCTTTTAAGTATTAGCCAATTTTGTGACAAAGGTTTTCAAGTTGTTTTCAAATCATCTTATTGTATGATTGCTAGTCCTGATAAAATTAGAGTGAAATTCATTGGAAAAATGCATGGTAATGTTTATCTAGTAGATTTGAACAATCTATCTTATCTAATGGAGAATACCTAGTTGCAATGAATTCTACTATAAATGAGACTAGTTGGCTGTGGTATCATAGACTAGGACATGCTAACATGTATTTACTCTCAAAACTTTGCAAAAAGGATTTAGTAAGAGATTTTCCAAAACTCAATTTTGAAAAAGATAGAGTTTGTAAAGCTTGCCAACTTGGAAAACAAATAAAAACATCTTTCAAACCTAAAGACTTTGTTACTACTAGTAGGCTATTAGAACTACTCCATATGGATCTCTTTGGACTAACTAGAATATCTAGTCTAGGAGGTAAGAGATATGGATTAGTTATAGTTGATGACTTTTCAAGGTTTACTTGGATTTTTTTCTCGCTCATAAAGATAAATCATTTTCAGTATTCATAAAATTTTACCGAAAGGTTTCTAATGAAAAAGGTACTTCAGTTATTTGCATACGTAGTGATCATGGTTCTGAATTTAAAAATTAATATTTCAAAAATTTTGCAATGAAAAAGGTATTGAACATAATTTTTTTGCACCTAGGATACCTCAACAGAATGGGATGGTAGAAAAGAAAAATCGTACTTTGAAAGAAATGGCACGTACTATGCTTTGTGAAAATGATTTGCCAAGATATTTTTGGACCGAAGCAATTAATACTGCTTGTTATATTTTAAATCATATTTTAATTCATCCTATTTTAAAGAAAACTTTTTATAAACTTTAGAATCAAAGAAAACCAACTTTAAATATTTTCAAGTTTTTGGTTGTCAATATTTCATTTTGAATAATGGTAAAGACAATCTTGAAAAATTTGATGTCAAGTCTGATGAAGGTATCTTTCTAGGATATTTCACATCAAGCAGGGCATACAGAATTTTTAACAAAAGAATCATAGTTATAGAGGAGTCTATATATGTAGTTTTTGAAGAGTTTACTAATTAATCCTCTAGAAAAGAGGATACTTTTGATGGATGTGCAGGTGCTGACAAGTTAGAAAAGCTGACATTGGAAGATCAACCTTCTCAATAAGATGAAGAAGATCAAGACAAAAATAAAAGAGAAAAAGCCATACAATCCACACCAAAGCATCAAGATCTACCTAAGGAGTAGAGGTATGCTCATGGACATCCTAAGGAGTTAATCCTAAGTGATCCATCTAAGGGGATAAGAACTCGATCTTCAATTAGAAATGAATGTGATTATATTGCTTTTGTTTTTCAAATAGAGCCAAAATATTTTGAAGATGTTAAAAAAGACTCTAACTGGATAAATGCTATGTAAGATGAACTAATTCAGTTTGAAAGAAATAATGTTTGGACATTAATAGAAAGACTATCTAATATTTCTATTATTGCCACGAAATGGGTATTTAGGAATAAATTGGATGAAAATGGAATTGTAACTATAAATAAAGCTAAGCTAGTTGCCAAAGGCTACAATCAGGAGGAAGGAATTGATTTTGATGAAACCTTTGCTCCTGTTACTAGACTTGAGGTAATTAGAATAATGGTATAAGATCTTTCATCACTAAATTGAATGCATCTTCAGACATGGAGGCTATCTCTGTAAGCTTCATCATCCAATGACTTATCAAAGCATATCTACGATCAATAAAATATAATATTTGTATTAGGATTTCATGACATATGATAGGTTTATATAAACATAAAATAAGACATTTGATTTGAAACAATTCCTTGAGTGCGTACCATGATTTTCGTGTGCTTTTATCACAAAATTGAGTGTTGCATTCTAGATCATCGAATTGGTATTTCATGTCCTTGCACCATCTATTCAAGAAATACTTATTTGGGATATGAAATACATTGCTTTGATGAAGAACCAATAAGGCATGCCTACACAGATAACCCTTATATTGAAAAGATCCATACTGGCAGTTAACATCTTCCAAAAATTTATCATATGAAACCTCGTAATTTTTTATAATTTCCTTCTTGATTCCATCAACTTCAATTCTTTCAAATGATTTAACAGAATATACATCACGGTTGTCAACTTCTTCAACTAATTTGGCATTTGATGCAACCATTTCAAGGACCTCATTCTGAAATTTTTTGAATATGCACATTGTATATTTTCCTACACCTTGCCTCTCAAAAGGAGAGGATGTCTTTAGGAAAGCATTTGTTTGTAACGTTTTATTGTCTTCTTCGTTTTCTACTTCATATCTTTTTTCCAAGGCATCTTCGTACTTATCAATGAATTCCTTGAGCGTAGTCTTGAAGTTTATAAACCTGTCAAAGAAGTGATTGATGCTCTCGCTCCTTTGTGAAGTTGACATTCCTGTTCATAAATATTAAAAAATAGAAGCATTGAAGATGTTGCCGTTCTCGTCGCCGCGCCCGTGCCGAGGATCAGCCGATCCTCCCTGACCGCCTGGCAAGGGAGCCTCCCTTCCTGCGAGAAACCTGCAACAAAGGGGTTAGAGGACCCTGGCCGGGGATTCTGGCGAGGGGGCTCCGACGGTCAAGTCAGTAGACGACGAGGAGGAACAGACTCTCCCTCCCAGGCCCTCTAAAGGGTCCCAGATTTGGAGAGTTAACTGGTGAAGGGAGTGCGCCGGGGACCGGAATCTCGGCTGGGCCTGCTTGCCGAGCTCACGTCCAGTATTCCCCTCTCGGGATCTCTGGTTTCTTCCTCGGAGCGAGGCCTTGTGCCGGTGCTTCCTCCTTGTCCCCAGGCTAGTTGGCTTACCTTGCAGTCTCCGGACTCTTCCCTCTTTATCTTCCTCCGTCGTGCGCTTGTCCTTTTCCCCCTCGAAAACTCCTCCCCCCTGTCTTCCTTTCTCTTCCCTTTTTGGTGAAGGAGGCCAGGCGGCTTTCCGACCTCGTCCGCCGGGCCTAGCAGGGAGAAGGCAAGGACAGAAGAGAAAAGGAGGGAGGGCGGCGCTGGCAGAGCGGCAGTCGTCAGGCCTCAGGCTTCGTGAGAGTGCTCTTTTCCCCGAGAGTGGGCGCCATCCGTTTACGGGGCCTGTTCCGTCAGGATCGGGTCTCTCGACTGCGGGACCTGTCGGGCCGATGTAAGTGACGTTCCGCGTGCCACCGCCCTCCGTACGGGACGCCGTCTGGGGTCGGTACGGCCCGAGGGATGGCCTCGGGACCTGTCGCTTTCCCCGGGGGCCTCTCCGTACGAGCGGTCTGACCTCGGCTGAGTTGGACTTGTCTTCGGGGGCCAACTGGCGAGAGGCGGGGGATCGGCCGACCTCGGCTTAGGTGGACCCCTCCTGGGTGGACACCTGGCGAGGTGGCAGGAGATCGCCTGGCTTCGGCCGAGGTGGACCCGTCTCTGGGCGGCCACCTGGCGCAAGGCGAAGGGTTAGCCGACCTCAACCTAGGTGGACCCCTCCTGGGTGGACACCTGGTGAGGTGGCAGGAAGTCGCCTGGCTTCGGCCGAGGTGGACCCGTCTCCGGGTGGCCACCTGGCGCAAGGCGAAGGGTCAGCCAACCTCAACCTAGGTGGACCCCTCCTGGGTGGACACCTGGTGAGGTGGCAGGAAGTCGCCTGGCTTCGGCCGAGGTGGACCCGTCTCCGGGTGGCCACCTGGCGCGAGGCGAAGGGTCAGCCGACCTCAACCGACCTTACTCGGGTCGGCTCCTCCGGGCCTGGGCGCAAATGAGTCGGTGGGGGAACTCCGCGCCGAGCTCGACCTCGGCGGGAGCGGTTTGCTTCAGATAATCGTCAGGCGGTGCGGTCTTGCCGACCCCAGCTTTGAGGACGTGGCGCTGATTCCGGCAGGAAAACTCACACGTGGCTCGTTCGCATTCGGCGGTACCTGAGCCTGGCCACGTCACTGTCACGGCTGTAACAGTTGCCCCCCAGCCCGCCGTTCCATCGGGGCTTCGTAGAACGGAACGTCAGGATTAATTGCAGACATGACGTGGGGAGGCGAAGATCTTGCATCATAATTGGCACGATCTCCATTCGTCGTGGCTCGATGCGGCTGAAGACCTATGGGGAGTCGCCACGCGTCGTCCACTTGCCCGCAATCAATGCGTCGCTTCGGGGCAGAGGCCGTTACTCTGCTAACGAGGCATCGGTGTCGGGCGTGTGCCCACGTGGCGACCATCCAGTGGCCTGAGATGGAATGATGGGCACGGCTGCTGCCGGCTGAGTTTGAAAGGGAGGGGACTTTCCAGAACGAGGCCTTTTCCCTTGCTCCGTGGGCGATTTGCTGCAGGCTAACAACTTCTGCTGCTTGCGCCCGTCTGTGCATTTTTGGGTAAGTGTCTTCTTCTCCTTCTCTAGCCCCCCTCCTTCTCTCTCGTTTATTCAGCCTCTTTCTCCTTTCCTTCTCCATGGCGCGCCGTCGCCATGTCTCTTCTAATCCGGACGAGGCCGGTCCATCCCGGCCGAGGACTCCATCTTCTTCCTCCTCGGATGAGGAGGTAATTCCAGAGGAGGTCCGCCGGCGCTTGCAACCTGGGGGTGTCACTATTGGCATTCCTAGGGGGATCCGGTCCCCCCCGGTTGTGCCTGCCGTGCCCCTCCGTTCACTCCCCGCCTTAGTTTCTCTTCCGGCTCCGCCATCTCTTCCCGCCGGTCCCTCCGGTCATGTCTCTACCATGACCGAAGGTGATCTTTCTCTGCTCTGGGATGCCTATGGCATCCCGGGATCTGTCCGTCTGTTTGCTCCGCGGTCCGGGGAGCGTGTCACCATGAGTGGCCCCGGTCGCATTGCCTTCTACGAAGACTTCCTCCTCGGGGTCTTCGTTTTCCTCTGCACCCTTTTTTCCTTTCCTTCCTCAGCCATTTCCGGCTCGTCCCGGCCCAGCTGGCTCCTAATGCCATCCGGGTCATCTTCTCCTTCATTGTCTTCTGCCATTTCCACGGGTTTGTTGCCCGTTTTTCACTCTTCAGGGCCCTGTTCACCCTGAAGAAGTGCTCCACCGATGATGGCTGGTGGTACATTTCGCCCCGGCCTAGGTGTCTCCGGTTCGACCTCCCTTCTTCGGTCAAGGGATGGAAGAGCCGGTTTTTCTTTGCCTCGGTCGACGACGTCGACTGGGCCTGGAGCGAACCGGACCGGTCGCCGAACCGGAATTCTCGAGTTGAGTCCGCGGACCAGGAGTCTTACACCCAGCTCCTGAGTGACGTGGTCCCGGCGCTCGAGGTTCTGCTCTCTGAGCAGAATCTTTTTGAGGCCGGCATCAGTCCCATCCGGGAGACCGGTGAGATTTGGCCCCGCATTAACTTCTGCCCCCCCTCTCTTTTTAAGATTGAACCGTCTAACCTTCTGATTTCTTCACTTTGCAGGGATGAAGTTTTCCTTGGAGAACCTGCTGGAGGGAGCGGCTCAGAGGGAGGTCGTCGACGTGGATGAGCCCGTAGCGAAGAGGGCTCGCACAGAGACGAGCCGGGAGGTCGCAGCGGCGACCGTGCCCGGCCTAGCTGCTGCTGTTTCTCCGCCCAGGCCTCCTCAGGGCGGCGCCCCTGGCGCCTCGGCCCCACGGCCTGGCGGCGCTGCCGAGAGAGCTCCGGCGCCCGTCGTTCTGCCCATCGCCGGGCCCGTTCCTGTCAGCAGCCCAACGGCACCGCCAGTGGCGACCGCCGGTCCGTCGGTTGCGGCTCCGGCAGAGGGGGCGGCTGTCGCGGGAGTCGGCCCGAAGGGTCCAGCGCCGGTGATCTCGCACCGAGACTCGGTCATCCTCGACCGAGGACTGGCGGAGAGGGTGATGGAGTACGCTTCCACCGCCCGGGACCGCCGAGCTCGGGGCGGCCGAGATTATGTGGACGCGCTGCTCGGCATCCTGCCCCAACTTTTCATGGTAAGTCTGAGCTTCGATTCTTTTTTTCTTCCAATCCGAGGCCTTCTGCCTTGGTACTGACGCGTGTTATTTTTGCCTTTGCAGATCGGGAACGACGTCCTCCTACTGAGGAACTACCTCGTAGGGAACGCCAAGCGGGACTCCGATCGGGAGCAAAAACTTGGCAAGCTCGCGGCCGACGTGAAGGACTTAATGGACAAGGGGGCCGAGCTGCGAGCAGAGAAGCAGGCCCTCCAGTCTGACCTGATGCGTTCCGAGGAGCGGAACAAAGAGCTGGAGGCCTCCTTGGCGGAGGAGCGGACCTCCAACCAGCGCCGGACTGAGGAGGACGCGGCGGAGAAGGCCCGCCTGCAGGCCCACTCTCTGTTTCTGGAGCGCCAACTGGACGAGGCCCGGCGAGAGGTGGCCGTGGCGAAGGACCGGAGCTCCTACATCAACGGGCTCCTGGAGGCGGCGAAGCGAGAAGCGCTGGAGGCCGTCCCCAAGTTCCGGGCCTCCGACGAGTTCACGTCGGAAGTCCGGGAGGCCGCCGTGGACTCCTTCCTGAAGGGGTTCCGGATGTGCCGGGAAAAGGTGGGGGCCTTCTTCCCCCAGCTGGACCTGAGTGGGGTCGTCGTCGGCAGCAGGAAGCCGGGGAGCGAGGGCAGGGTCTCCGGCACGACCTAGGAGACACCCCAGGCGACACCTGCCGCACCTCCGACCGATGACGTCGCAGTCCCGACACCGCCCCAGGAGCCTGTCGTCGTGGAGGTTGAAGAAGTGGCGCCCGCGCCTCCGACGGACGGCGCCGACCCTGCGCTCCAGTGACCATCACTTTGTAATTTTGTTTTTTTTTTTTTTTTACCCTTCTTTTTGGGGAGTCCCGGCCTGTCGGGGCTCCCAATTTGTACTGGATACCTGTTTTAATGAAGACTTATTTTCTACAAAAACTTGTCCATCATCTTTGCCTCTTCTTCTTCTTCTTTGTTTGTTTGTTTCTGAGATGTCGGTCTGGGACACCTGAGACAACTGCGGGCCTGGTCCTTCTATACTAAATCGAAGGACGGGGTCTGCAAAGCCGTGTCGCGGCAAGGCAAGAATCTTGAGCAGGTCCGACTTTGGGCTGCCTTCATGCTTGCGCGGACAACACAGTTCCTGCACCATCTTCCGGGCCGAAACCCGGGATCTTCCGGACTGAGCTCGATGCCGTAGGCTTTCTCAAACCTTGCGCGGCTTGCTGAGCTGTGCTCCGGGCTTGCGTGGGCGAACTGGGTTCGACGCCACCTTCCAGGCTGAAGCCCAGGATCTTCCGGACTGAGCTCGATGCCGCAGGCTTTCTCAAACCTTGCACGGCTTGCTGAGCTGTGCTCCGGGCTTGCGTGGGCAAACTGGGTTCGACGCCACCTTCCAGGCCGAAGCCCAGGATCTTCCGGACTGAGCTCGATGCCGCAGGCTTTCTCAAACCTTGCGCGGCTTGCTGAGCTGTGCTCCGGGCTTGCGTGGGCGAACTGGGTTCGACGCCACCTTCCAGGCCGAAGCCCAGGATCTTCCGGACTGAGCTCGATGCCGCAGGCTTTCTCAAACCTTGCGCGGCTTGCTGAGCTGTGCTCCGGGCTTGCATGGGCGAACTGGGTTCGACGCCACCTTCCAGGCCGAAGCCCAGGATCTTCCGGACTGAGCTCGATGCCGCAGGCCTTCTTGTTGAAGTTAGAGAAGAATGTTTAAAGTGAAGAAGCTTTGTTAGAGAAACTGGGAGCCTTACATCACTGGTAGTACATTCTCAGGTTCGAGGGGTTCCATGTCCGGGGGAACCTGGCACCTCCCAATTCTTCCAAGTAACATGCTCCGTGAGGGAGGGCTTCTGCCACCCGATAAGGGCCTTCCTAGTTGGGTGAAAGCTTGCCACACTCTCGTGGCTGGGAGGCTTCTGCACGCCGGAGGACCAAGTCCCCGGGACGAAAAACCTTCGGCCGTACTCGGGAGTTGTAATATCTGGCTACACGTTGCCGGTATGCCGCCATTCGAATTCGGGCCTTGTCCCTCGTTTCTTCGAGGAGGTCTAGGTTGAGCATCATCCTGGCCGGGTTTTCTGTCTCGTCGTATTATTCCACGCGCAGCGTGGGTATGCTGAGCTCGATCGGGATGACTGCCTCGGCCTCGAAGACGAGGTTGAATGGGGTTTCGTCAGTAGCCGTCCTTGGGGTGGTGTGGTATGCCCAAAGAACGCTGGGAAGCTCGTCGGCCCACCTGCCCTTGGCTTGGTGTAGCCGCGTGCGGAGGCCCTGAAGAATGGTCCTGTTCGTGACCTCAGCCTCCCCGTTGGTCTGGGGGTGCGCCACCGAAGTGAAGCGATGCTTGATGCCGAGGTCGTTGCAGAAATCTTCGAACTCTCGACAGTCGAACTGGCGTCCGTTGTCGGTGACCACGGTGTGGGGGAGGCCGAAGCGGCAGACGATGGACTTCCAGAAGAACTTGGCGACGTTTGCTTCGGTGATTCTTGCCAAGGGTTCGGCCTCGACCCACTTTGTGAAGTAGTCGATAGCCACTATCAGGAACTTCCGCTGGCCAGACGCCGGCGGGAATGGGCCCAGGAGGTCCATCCCCCACTGGGCGAATGGCCAGGGGGCTGAGAGCTGAGAGATCGGGTTGGAGGGTTGCCGCTGTACCGTGGCGTGACGCTGGCACCGGTCGCATTTCTTCACGAAGTCGGCGGCGTCCTCCTTCATCGTCTCCCAGAAGTAGCCTTGACGAAGGGCCTTGTACGCCAATGCCCTGCCCCCCACGTGGTTCCCACAGATGCCTTCGTGAATCTCCTAGAGCACAAGCTTGGCTTCTGTGGGTCCAATGCACTTGAGGAGGGGATAAGAGTAGGACCTTCGATACAGCTGCCCGTCCATCAGGACAAACCGCACGGCCTTCTTCCTGATTAGGCGAGCCGCGTCTCGGTCTTCCGGCAGAATGCCGTCAGTGATGTACGCAGCGTACTTGTCCATCCAGCCGGGCTCCTGGCTGACCTGATGGACCCCCGCCGGTGCTTCGAGGCTTGGGACTTCGAGTCGCTCCACATGAGTGCGTCCCAGCATTGTGTCCGGCAGAGTCGCCAACCGAGAGAGGGCATCCGCGCGGGCGTTCTCCCTGCGGGGGATATGGAAGATGTTGAAGCGCCGGAACTTGGACGCGCCCGCCTTGACGAGCTCCAAATACTTCGCCATCTGGGGGTCGTGAGCGACGTACTCCCCGGACACCTGCCCCGCCACGAGCTGGGAGTCAGTGAAAGCTCTGAGGTTGATCACGCCCAGCTCGCGGGAGACCCTGAGTCCGGCGAGAAGTGCCTCGTACTCTGCTTGGTTATTTGTCGCGGGGAACTGGAAACGGAGCGCGCACTCAGCGACGACTCCGTCGCCGTTGGCAAGGATGAGCCCAGCTCCGCTCCCGCCGGAGTTTGAGGCTCCGTCTACGTGGAGAATCCAGGCGTCCTCTCCGGGCTCGTTGGTGCCGACCTCCATCGGCCGGGCCGGGGAGTCCTCCTCGGGCTCCTTGCCCAAATCTGCGTATTCGACCAAGAAGTCGGCCAGCACCTGTGCCTTCATTGCCGACCTTGGTCGGTATGTAATGTCGAACTCGCTGAGTTTCAGTGCCCATTTGGCCAATCGCCCCGAGGTGTCGGGTCGGCTGAGTACCGCTTTCAGCGGTTGATCCGTCAAGACGGCGATGGGATGCGCTTGGAAATAGGGCCTGAGACGCTGGGCAGACACTATTAGCGCAAAAACGAGTTTCTCGGGCCGGGAATACCTGAGCTCCGCGTCCCGGAGGAGTTTGCTGGTATAGTACACCGGCCGCTGGATCCCGCGGTCGTCGGTTCGGACCAGGACAGAGCTGACGGCCAAGTAGAGGGTGAGCTCCTCGCCTTCCTCGGGCCTGGACAGCAAAGGTGGTGATGCGAGCGTCTTCTTCAACTCCTCGAAGGCCTGCTGGCATTCCTCGGTCCAGGCGAAACCGTTCATCTTCCTCAGCACCTTGAAGAAGGGACGGCAGCGGTCCGCCGACCTGGAAATAAAATGGCTAAGGGCCGCAACCCGGCCGGTCAGTTGCTGCACTTGTTTCTTGGAGGCTGGCTGCTCCATGTCCAGGATGGCCTGGACCTTCTCCGGGTTGGCCTCGATTCCTCTCTGGGTCACCATGAACCCTAGGAACTTTCCGGCGGAGACCCCGAAGGCGCACTTCGCCGGATTCAGCTTCATCTGGTGGCGCCGGAGGTTGCCGAACGTCTCCGCCAGGTCGGCTACGTGGTCCGAGTCAAGTTTGCTCATTACCAGCATGTCGTCCACGTACACCTGCATGTTGCGGCCTATCTGGTCTTTGAAGACTTTATTGACCAGACGTTGGTACGTCGCCCCCGCGTTCTTGAGGCCGAAGGGCATCATCCTGTAACAGAAAGTCCCGCGGTCAGTTATGAAGGCGGTACGCTCTTCGTCCTCCGGATTCATCCGGATCTGGTTGTATCCGGAAAAAGCGTCCATGAATGACAGGAGACGATGCCCCGAGGTGGTGTCGACCAGCTGGTCGATCTTCGGTAGAGGGAAGCTGTCCTTCGGGTAAGCTCGATTGAGGTCGGTGTAGTCCACACAGATCCTCCACTTACCACTGCTCTTCTTTACCATGACCACGTTTGCCAACCAGCTGGGGTATTGGACTTCTCGGACGAAACCGGCGGCGAGAAGTTTTTCTACCTCCTCGTCGATCGCCTTCTGCCTCTCCATGGCAAAGCTTCTCTTCTTCTGGCGGACCGGGCGGCTGCCTGGGTCCACGTTCAGGCTGTGCATGATAATCTCGGGCGGGATACCCGGCATGTCGGCCGCCGACCAGGCGAACACGTCGGCGTTGGCACGGAGGAACTCCAGCAGGCGGGTTCGCTCCTCTTCGGGAGCTGGGCCCCGACTTGCACCGTCTTCAAGGGGTCCGAACCAAGGGGAAAGGATAGCAGGCGCTCTACGGGCCCTCCCCTGGGTTCCTTTTCTCTCAGGTCGAGGTCCTCGACATCGTGGGCGAGTTCTGCGCTCCTGGTGCCCGGGATTGTCTGTAGGCAGAGCGGAACTGGCTGAATCGTCCCCTTCATTTCCCCGAACCCGAAAGGCGTGGGGAACTGCACCAGCAGTCTCCTTGTGGAGATGGTGGCGTCTAGTTGGTTGAGCCCAGGACGCCCAAGAATGGCGTTGTAAGGCGAAGGGAGCTTGACGACAGTGAAGGTTACCATGATGGTCGCCTGCCGAGGTGGGGATCCGGCGGTAACTGGGAGAGTGATTTCCCCTTCGACTCCCACGGAGTCCCCTGTAAAACCTACCAGTGGGGTGTGCACTGGCTTTAGTTGGTCGAGAGGCAAATTCATCCGAGAGAAAGCATCGTAAAAAAGTACGTCGGCCGAGCTTCCACTATCCACCATGATTCGATGTACAGGGTGTTTCACGATGGTCATCTCGACCACCACGGCATCATCGTTTACATTGCCGTTAGACTCCCCTCCTTTGGGAGGGATTACATTCTCCGGGACTTCCCGGGCTCTCTTCTCTGCTCGGCCGGATCCGCGCGAGATCATGCCCACGGGCCTCTCTGTTGGCCGATTGTCGATCGCAGGGATAGGTGGCAAGGCCGCGAGCGGCTGCTTCTCGGAGGGGGCCTCGTTCTTGATGAACTTCTGGAGGTATCCCCTCCCGATCAGCTCCTCGATCTCCCGCTTCAAATGGCGGCACTCCTCTGTGTCATGTCCGTGCTCGCGGTGGAATTGGCAGTACTTTGATTTGTCTCGGGCGGCCCTCGGGTTCTGAGGTGGAGGTCGGCGGAGGTAGCGCTCGCCCTCGATTTCCATGAGGATTTTGGCTCGAGGTGCGAGGAGAGGGGTGTACCTCCGCTCGGGGGCAGACTCGACCCTCGGCCTTGGATTCGGGCGAGGGTCGGCTGATGGCCCGGGCCTCCGAGCTCCCGGGGCGTCCCTCGGGGTTGACTTCTTTAGAATCTTCCCGTCCAGCTCTCGACGGGTGCGGTCAGCCTCCTCCGCTCGGATGTACTTGTGGGCGCGGAGGAGGAGCTCGGAATACGTCCTGGGCGGCTTCTTGTCCAGGGAGTAGGTCAGGCGGGACGTCTTGAGCCCGCGCTTTAAAGCCAGCATAGCGACGGGCTCGTCCAAGCTGTAGATCTCCAGGGCTGCGGTCTTAAACCGGGCGATGTAGTCTCGGAGCAGCTCCTGGTCCTGCTGGCGGATGGAGAAGAGACTGTCCACCTCCCTTGGCACCTTTCGACAAGCGTCGAAATGCGCCACAAACTTTCCTTCCAACTGCTGGAAGGAGCAAATGGATCCGGGTTCGAGACGGGCGAACCAGACTCGAGCGGCCTTCTGAAGGGTTGCTGGGAAGGCGATGCACAGAAGGGCGTCGGTGGCGCCCTGGACCCTCATGAGGGCTTTATAACCCTCCAGGTGGTCCAGGAGGTCGGTGGTCCCGTCGTAGGGGTCCACCTGCGGCATGCGGAACCGTTTCGGGATC
Source organism: Areca catechu (assembly GCA_021397845.1). Lineage (NCBI taxonomy): Eukaryota > Viridiplantae > Streptophyta > Magnoliopsida > Arecales > Arecaceae > Areca > Areca catechu. Next base: position 146,779,877 of record CM038049.1, on the reverse strand, counting down.
GGTTCCGCCTGGATCTCTTCGGAGAAAGGGGGGCGGGAGTCGTAGCCCGCCGGGTCGGCTGACGAGTTCTGCAAGTCGGCGAATCGTCGAGCGAACTCCGCCAACTTGCGCTCGTGCTCTTCTAGGCGCCTCTCGGCCTGGCGCCTGATGGCTTCATCGGTGGAGTCTTCCACCGAGACTGCAGGTGAGGGGGGCGCCGATCGATCTCGGTGCGAGGTCTGGCCCCGGCGTCGCTTGCTGCGATGCGCCGTTTCGGCCCCATCGGCCGGGGATCGACTCTCGTGATCCTCCGAGCCGGAATAGTTTCTCTTCGGGGGAGCTTGGCGGCTCCCTCGGGGGTTGGAGATGGCTTGCGGATGGGACGACCTGCCCTGGATTGAGCGCAGGCTCCCATGCTGTCCCGTGACTCGGGCCGCGGGGGTCCCTGGCTGCGGCTGAGTGGCCAGGGACCGCTGCTGATGCTGAAGCTGTCGGACCGCTGAGGTCAAGGTCTGCAGCTGCTGGACGATGGCCGCAAGGGATCCGTCCGCCGGGATAGGCTGCTGCAGAAGAGGAGGGGGAGCCGGAAGCTCCCATTCGGGGGTGTGGCCCCTTGGAGGGGAGTGGGCTTCTCCCACACGACTGGTGGACGCCTCGCGACCACGAGTGACCACCATTGCTAGAGAGCGTGACACCTGAAAAAAGCTAGTTCCCGCTGGGGGTTAGTGTCCTGCCCCCCTACCTGGCGCGCCAATCTGTTGCCGTTCTCGTCGCCGCGCCCGTGCCGAGGATCAGCCGATCCTCCCTGACCGCCTGGCAAGGGAGCCTCCCTTCCTGCGAGAAACCTGCAACAAAGGGGTTAGAGGACCCTGACCGGGGATTCCGGCGAGGGGGCTCCGACGGTCAAGTCAGTAGACGACGAGGAGGAACAGACTCTCCCTCCCAGGCCCTCTAAAGGGTCCCAGATTTGGAGAGTTAACTGGTGAAGGGAGTGCGCCGGGGGCCGGAATCTCGGCTGGGCCTGCTTGCCGAGCTCATGTCCAGTATTCCCCTCTCGGGATCTCTGGTTTCTTCCTCGGAGCGAGGCCTTGTGCCGGTGCTTCCTCCTTGTCCCCAGGCTAGTTGGCTTACCTTGCAGTCTCCGGACTCTTCCCTCTTTATCTTCCTCCGTCGTGCGCTTGTCCTTTTCCCCCTCGAAAACTCCTCCCCCCTGTCTTCCTTTCTCTTCCCTTTTTGGTGAAGGAGGCCAGGCGGCTTTCCGACCTCGTCCGCCGGGCCTAGCAGGGAGAAGGCAAGGACAGAAGAGAAAAGGAGGGAGGGCGGCGCTGGCAGAGCGGCAGTCGTCAGGCCTCGGGCTTCGTGAGAGTACTCTTTTCCCCGAGCGTGGGCGCCATCCGTTTACGGGGCCTGTTCCGTCAGGATCGGGTCTCTCGACTGCGGGACCTGTCGGGCCGATGTAAGTGACGTTCCGCGTGCCACCGCCCTCCGTACGGGACGCCGTCTGGGGTCGGTACGGCCCGAGGGATGGCCTCGGGACCTGTCGCTTTCCCCGGGGGCCTCTCCGTACGAGCGGTCTGACCTCGGCTGAGTTGGACTTGTCTTCGGGGGCCAACTGGCGAGAGGCGGGGGATCGGCCGACCTCGGCTTAGGTGGACCCCTCCTGGGTGGACACCTGGCGAGGTGGCAGGAGATCGCCTGGCTTCGGCCGAGGTGGACCCGTCTCTGGGCGGCCACCTGGCGCAAGGCGAAGGGTCAGCCGACCTCAACTTAGGTGGACCCCTCCTGGGTGGACACCTGGTGAGGTGGCAGGAAGTCGCCTGGCTTCGGCCGAGGTGGACCCGTCTCCGGGTGGCCACCTGGTGCAAGGCGAAGGGTCAGCCGACCTCAACCTAGGTGGACCCCTCCTGGGTGGACACCTGGTGAGGTGGCAGGAAGTCGCCTGGCTTCGGCCAAGGTGGACCCGTCTCCGGGTGGCCACCTGGAGCGAGGCGAAGGGTCAGCCGACCTCAACCGACCTTACTCGGGTCGGCTCCTCCGGGCCTGGGCGCAAATGAGTCGGTGGGGGAACTCCGTGCCGAGCTCGACCTCGGCGGGAGCGGTTTGCTTCAGATAATCGTCAGGCGGTGCGGTCTTGCCGACCCCAGCTTTGAGGACGTGGCGCTGATTCTGGCAGGAAAACTCACACGTGGCTCGTTCGCATTCGGCGGTACCTGAGCCTGGCCACGTCACTGTCACGGCTGTAATAGAAGATAAAAAGATTGTTGGAAATTTTAAAAAAAATGAACATTAGTCATTCATAATGACTAACAAACCTGCGAAGAATGTATCTTTAAAGTAAAGTGGAACCCATTTTTCCCGACATTTATATATATCATTTAACCAATATATAGCCTTGCATTTTACATATTTCTTCATTAAATGTGCCCCTCTTTCCTCGAAAGATGCTATGATAACTGAATCATATATCACCTCTTCAAACTCTATCATAAATTTGAGATTTGTAGTGCAAATATGGCCAATCTTTTTAGGAATCTTCTTCAAAATATGCCAAAGATAAAATCTATGTCGTACATCGGGAAATACATCCCTAGCAACAGTCTCGATTGCCTTATCTTTGTCAGTTATGATAGCATTAGGTGGTTGACCATCATTTGCATCCAGGCATGATTGGAATACCCATTTAAATGTCTCAGTCATCTTATCTGATAATAATGTGCAACCAAGCAATGTGGAATGTCCATGATGGTTGACTCCGATAAATGGACAAAAGGGCATTTGATATGTATTTGTCAAATAGGTTGAGTCAAAGGTCAGTACATCACTAAAGTAAGTGCTACCCAATCTTGATCTAGGATGGATCTAGAAGACAGTCCTGAACTGTCCATTATCATTCAAGTCCAAAGTATAAAAGAAATTTAGATTTTTTACTTGCATTTGTGTGAAATGGATTACCATTGTCTGTGCATCTCCTTCTTTCAGCTGACTTTGATGTTCCCGATAAATAAAATTATGAGCATCCTTCTCTATGAAATCTAATTATCTTCTACCCTATTTCCTTCTAGCCATGACAGAGTATATTTGACTTGTGGAAATATTCACGGTATGTAAATTGCTGATCTCTACCTTTTCTGGTGTGCTGATTCTCCTATGGGACCGTAGATAACCAGCTGATGATATGGACAACTCATGGTTATGTTCTAGAAAAATATCAACCAATATTCACTTACCATTTTTAGAGTTTAGTCTTGCTTTTATCGAAGCCTTACAATCAATTTTGCCAGTATCCCTAGGATTCATGGAGTCATCGATTTTTCTAGATTTTTCTTGCCTCCAACATGCTAGGTGCTTGAAGCATATTTCTTTGTTATTGTTGGACCTACTATATACTATTGTGATTCCAAAACCTACTCTCCTTGCATATCCATTGAAGAAATTATATAAATCATTTACAGAATTGAACTCTATTCCAATTTTAGGATCAACAAACTCGTTCTCTATAATTGGGGTGATAGGAGAAGGTGCATTCTTCCGAACAAATGATCATTTTGGATTTTTTCTAGATTTCTAATTTCAACTCCATATGTAAAAATATCTGCATAAAAAATCATAAACATTGATATACATTAATGTTTTAGATGACATTTTATTTAAAGCATAATAAATAATGAGTTATGCATTGGATATAATATGATACGACTGTGCAATTAAAACTTATGGACTGAGTTATGATATCTTAGTTAAAAGATTATGACACCCAATCATAACACATGAAATTAAAAATATAAACCACTACTACCTGGAGAACCTATCACTTATGGATTGAGTTATGACTCCTAGGATATCATAACATGCTACGGATGCAAAAGGATTACAAATATATGCTGAAATAGTGTTATTATATCCCAGTTCAAATACTACGACATCCTAATTATAAACCTACAAAATTCCTGTACAAAAACTTAAACCGGATGTTTTAATCCTCCATAATAGAAGTATTTTGGTATGCATTGATGATATATGATACCCACAATATAATAAATACTTCTGAGAAAACTTGAGTATCAAAAACTTTGAAATATGAACAACTCGGTACAAAATAGAAAATGAAAGCTTTTATCCTCCATCATGGGATATTTCAACCGTGCATTGGTTTGAATAAGATTATTAGATTGTGATAAAAAGACTAGGAAGAAAAAAGATTTCACAAAAGGGATTTTCTCAGAATGATACCCTAGTTTAGAAGTTACGACACCCGATCATCAAACATGAAACTAAATATAGTAACCCATACTACTCGGAGAACCTATCACTTATGGACTGAGTTATGACTCCTAGAATGTCATAACATGCTATGGATGCAAAAAGATCACAAATATATGCTGAAACAGTATTACGACACTCCAGTTCAAATACTACGACACTCTAATTATAAACCTATGAAATCCTTGTACAAAAACTTAAACTAGATGTTTTAATCCTCCATAATAGAAGTGTTTTGGTATGCATTGCTGATATATGATACCCACAATGTAATAAAATGCTTCTGAGAAAACTTGAGTATCAAAAACTTCGAAACATGAACAACTCGGTACAAAATAGAAAAAGAAAGCTTTTATCCTCCATCATGGGATATTTCAATCGTGCATTGGCTTGAATAAGTTTGTTAAATTATGATAAAAAGACCAAGAAGAAAAAAGATTTAAAAAAAAAAGGAATTTTTATTGAATGACACCATAGTTCAGAAGTTACGATACCCCACTTCAGAAGTTACGATACCCTAGTTAAAAGATTATGACACTCGATTATAAAACATGAAACTAAATATAATAACCCCTACTACCTGGAGAACCTATCATTTATGGACTGAGTTATGATTCCTAGGATGTCATAACATGCTATGGATGTAAAAGGATCTTAACCAATATACTGAAACAGTATTACGACATCCTAGTTCAAATACTACGACACTCTAGTTATAAACCTTCGACATTCCTATACAAAAACTTAAACTATTTTATTATCCCCTCCTACCAGGAATATCTATAACCTATGAACTGAGTTATGACTCTCAGAGTGTCATTAACTTTCTCTAACTACCAAAACAGTTGGTGTAATAAAAGAACTATAAAAAAAAAACTAAACATGAATCTATGAAGGCTTGGTTTACTTCCTGTTGGAGATAACATTTTATCTTGAACGTATACAAGAACTCTTCGGTGGCTTATTCCAACCTTGGATCAAAACATAGGAAGGAGCACTTTTTCAGAGAGAGGAAGATGCTAGTATTTATATTTGAAAGTTGATTCCTGCGACATGACTCTTAGAGTAGATTTTAGAGCGAGGAAGATTTTTCATCAACCTTTACTGATACCTTGGACAAAAACCAGAGCTTATTCAGACTGAAACATTCCCCAAAATCCAAGTAACAAGGTGGAAAAAAAGGGGCTAGAGGGAAAAGGGTATTTTGGTCTGGACAAAAAATTCAAATAAAAGCTGAACGGTAATTAATGCCAGTCATGCTCAACTTATAACCTGTAACCCGCCCGTCCCGTCATGCCACCGCGGATACAATTGGACCAATAGGAAAGTGCGGTGCGGGCCACGTTGGATTTGCTGCACTGCTCGCGATGCACAAAGACTTATTCGAGGAGGAAATATTGTGGAACTAGTTGAACATCTTTTTCAAAATAATCTATTTAAGAAGAGAGAGCGTTAAAGAAGAAGGAATCCACTTTCAAAGACATAATTTGGGTTCAAATTTAGAAAAAATAGTATTCATGTCAAATAAAGGGAATATATATAGAAGTATGCTTTAATGCTTCATAGATGATATGTGTCGAAAATTTTGTTATTTATCATTCTTTTCTCTTTCCCCATGTACCTATATTTATGTGCTTCTTAAATTATAAAACTATTTTTTAAAAAGTTGTTTTTCATACATACCCAAGTATCTAAGTTTTACTACAAGTTTCTATATTTTAATAAAAAGTAGAGACCACCAATAATTAATATTGTTAAGTAGCACGATCTATAAATTTCTCTTTAAATCTGTTTTATATGGCTAAGCTAACCAATATACCATTGGAAAACACATCAAGTCTAGTTTCTAACACCTCAACTACAAAGCAATTTGAGGTTTTCTAGACAAAGTTATAGCCAAAACATTGAAGGTATGCCACGCTGATTGATCCAGTTAACTTAGTCTCATATCACTTTAGGTCTTTATAGTTGGCTTGGGAGCATTTGGGCCAACTTGGATACTCTAGTATCATTCTTTTCCAGTTGGAGAGAACTCGTCCTTGAGTTCAAATCTTTCTTCTTCTCCATAGTAAGATTAAAGATCCACAACATTAAAGGTAGCCGATACTTTATAATATCTTGGTAGCTCAATTTTATAGGCATTAGCACTAGTGCATTGGAGAACCTTGAAGGGACCATCCATCCTAGGCTTGAACTTGCCATATCAATCTTGTGGAAAACGTTCTTTGTGAAGATGAATCCAAACCAAATCTCCTTCTTTGAATACTATAGCCTTGCTATATGATCTTGTACTTCTTATTATGCTTGATGATATGATCTTATACTGGCTCATGCAACTTCTTGATGTTCTTATCTCTCGCTCTTCGGCATCTCTATTATAGTAATGAGGACTAGGGACAGGAACAAAGTCTAATAGACTAATTAGATTCCACCCATAGATCACATCAAAGGGGCTTCTACCAGTTGTGTCTATAAGACCAGTTATAAGCAAATTCCACTTGAGACAAAACAAGATCCCATTGGCGAATATTCTTGCCCACCAAGCTTCTTAAGAAGATTACCCAAACTTTGATTTATTACCTCTATTTGGCCATTTATTTAAGAATGATGAGATGAGCTAAAATGAAGAGAAGTGCCAAGCTTCCTCTAATGTGTTCACAAAAAATGACCAACAAATTTAGGATCTTGAATTGAAATGTTCGCCATGCAATTTCACAATTTCCTTGAAATAGAGGTCAGCCAAATGAGAAGCATACATGAAAAGCATTCATAGTCTTAGTGCATGGCACAAAATGTACTATTTTAGAGAAATGATCAACAACCACCATGATAGAATCTTTATACCTTTGTGTTATAGATAAGCCTAAGACAAAGTTAAGGCTCACATCTTTCTAAGAAGCACTAGGAACCGATAAAGGAGTATAAAGACTAGTATTTTAAGAATTAGACTTAGCCAAGTGACAAGTCTTATACCGCATGATGTAAGGAATAATATCTTGAGATATATAACTTCAATAAAAGTGCTCTTGGAGAAGTGACAAAGCCTTGTCTCTCCCAAAATGTCCATTAAGTCCTCCTTGATGCACTTCCTTGATGATAGCAAAGTGTAGAGAGTAATTAAGAATGAATAAAAGATTATCCTTGACGAGAAATCCATCTTGAAGCAAGAAGTGTTAACATAGCCTGCTAGAACATTCTTTCCAAATCTTGCTAAAAAAGCGGTCATCCTTGTAAAGCTCCTTAAGCACATCAAAGCCTAAGTCCTTCAATTACATGATCAAAAGCAAGGAGTGACTTCAACTTAAAGCATTCGACACTTGGTTTTGCATGCCCAAGTTGTCGAGATGAGTTACACTGGGTATAAGATCAATACATTATTGTATATCTCTCATAAGAGGGAGACAAGATAGAATCTTCTCTAACACCATATCATGAAATGTATCAAGTAAATACTTATCATGAGAGGAATGTCATGAATCTTTTAATTATCTTCTAACAAAACATCTGCAAAAGCCTCCTCAGAGCCTTCCATTTTTTTATCAAATTGGGATTTTGAAAGAAAGTAGCTCCCCTTCCTTTTAGAAGGTTCGGGTGAACTCTCAAATTTTGAATGACCTAAGATAATTTTTGTTCCACTTTTTACAAAAGAATAAGTATTTTTATAGCCATCATGGATTACCCTTCTATCATATTGCCAAAGGTGGCCAAGCAACAAGTGACATGCATTTTTGGAAATGACATCACACCAAACTTGATATTTGTAATACTTTCCAATAGAAAAATTAACTAAGCATCTTTTATTAACTTTTATCATATTTCACTTTGAAGTCAAGAAAGCTTGTAAGGTTGTGGATGCTCCTCAATCTTGAGCAGCAATTTCTTCATTATGATATTTGAAACCATAATTTTACAAGTTTTACCATCAATGATGATTTTACCATCAATGATGATATCACACACCTTGCTATGAGAGGTGCAACGAGTGCAGAAGATGTTGGTGCGAAATTATTTATTATCTTTAGCTTGAAAAATATTCAAATCTAGACTAATGACAAGAGCTTTACCCTCATCTCCATAGGTGATGCTCTCATCTTCGGGCTCTTTATCAAAGATGGGATGTTGGTCATTCACATTTTCATCTATTGTCTCCTCCTCAAGAGTAAAGACTTTTTGATTCAGACAATGTCCAAATCCTTAGCACTTAGTATTTAATTGTGTTAAAGAAAAAGAAGAACGATTTGAGTCACTAAAGGCATTAATGGCAGGTTTGCTTTTATATACAAAAGGGGTAAGTTTGATCTCTGGTTAGCAAATAACAAGAGTTGAGTTATTCAAAGGTGCTTGTTTTATTTCTGAGGTTGTAAGATTTTGTATATTTCATCATCTTAATTGAAATATAAGGGATTGTTTCCTATATTTATTATGAAAATGGTGCCTTACTTGCATAGAAGATAATAAAATTTCATTGCCAGGTAGACATTGGGTTGATTTGGATATTAGAGTTAAGGAATTCTTTCAGTTCTTGCTTTATTTATTTTATAAGAAAAGTAAATATTTGGCTAGGTGTTCTTTCATTCATTTATTTTATTAAATTTTTAAAAATAAGTGCATATATATAAAAGAAGATATGATAAAATAAAAGTGACTTGAGATAAGTTATGTATCTTGTATGATGGCTATTTTTTATCCTAAAAAATATACTAATAGATGCTCATTTTATTATCATTGTCCAACATTTCATCGAAAGTAACTATACGTAAAAGAGAAAACCCCTTGAAAGACGCATATTATGTGGTTTATCTATACTTAAACTAATTTTTTTGTTGACTATATCTTAAGTTTACAAATCCAGAAAGGCAAAAGGAAACCTTAGTGAAGTTTATGAAGCATAGTGAAAGCTCAACAATTTCAATGACTCTCTTTTGGCTAAATAGGGATGGAGGTTTATCAACAAAGACCTTGGAATTTGGTGAAAACAAATTGAGATTGCTTATCATAAAAGGGTGAAATTGTTTGTCTTGGAAAACATCAAAGAGATGCTCTAACTTTTGGAAGGATGTTGTAAGGGTTCTACTGACATTCTGGTATATAATCCACTTTAAAATCGGCAATGGCCAACAAACACTTTTTTGGAAGGATAGTTGGATCTATGATGCACCACTTTTTTATATTTTTTTCAGCTTTTTATAAGCTCAGTCGAAGGAAAAATAGCACTGTGATAAACCACTTCATCTCGAGGATCAGTACTTAGAACATTCGGATTCCTGCTCATGCTTCTTGGGAGGTGCAGTCATAATTCAGTCACTTCCATCCTAGCTTTGGTCACCTTGAACAGCAATGAAGACCAAATTATTTAGAAGTTGGGAGAAAACTAGAATTTCTTTGCATCCTCGTACTACTGATTTTTAGAAACTCATGGGATTAAGTGCAAATTTGCTTTCACTTTATGAAGCTACAGTAAACTGTCAAAGATCAATTATTTCCTTTGGTTGAGTTTGAAAAAAAGATTGGATATAAGAGAGTTCATAGGAAAAGGTTTTGAAAGTTTTGGATGGTTGCACTCTTTATGGTCATCTCATAGAATCTGTGGACTACTTATTTTCTAACTGCAATTTTTTTGCATTAATTTGGATGGACATTTGCACTTTGCTTGGAGTATTGTATACTCATGCTTCTTTTGAAGGCATTTGTATAAACTGGAGGAGAGGGAATTTCTCAAAGTTTGCCCAAATAGTAGTTATAATGCACTTTGCCAGCTTGACTTGGGTCACTTGGAAGGAAAGGATTAAAACTTTTTTCTTGGCAAAACTTCCTCCATGGCTTTGGTAACAACTGAAAGACTATCCCTTTATAAGGATTGGTCAATCTTATACAGGAATGCAGAGCTAATTGAGCATCGAACAATTTGGTAAAGAATAAAATGTTTGCGATATCAACTCCCAAATGTCTAAACATTATTAGAAAATTTTCAAATTTCAACTCTCTAAAACTTGCCACTATATATCTCCTTAGTGCACACTTTTTGAAGCTTGGCCTCAAGAGGTGGTCTGGTGGCACCATCAACTTCACTTTGCCATCACATCTCTAACTGTTCCTCTTGCTCACTAAAATGAATCCGTTTCCATCCTATTAGCAGGAAGTTGCATTTTCTGGTTTTTTTGTTTTTGGATCTTTGTAAAACCCTTTAGTAGACATTCCTTTTCAAATATTGTAACTACCTCTTCATTCTGAAATAAAAGTTGGGTGGTGTCCTCACCTCTCTTTATTTTACAAAAAAGTTTATGAACCATAGTGTAATGAGCATAACACGCAGAGAATAATATAGTATCGACGAACAAAGAATGATGAAATCTTTAAAGATAACGTAGAGAAAGTTCAATACCACAAAGCAATTGAGGGCTCATTCTATTGATAATATCTTCAATAGAAAGGTGCATTAGGGAGGCACTCCATTATGATACAAACTATAATCAAATAATTTTAAAGTCCATGTTTTCGATGTTTAAGATTTGATAAATGACCATGATATTTTTTAGGCTAAACTCAAAGGTTGTTATGGTAATAGAAACTATTCATACTTTTATGATATCTAACATTTAGGATTAAGATAAGAATATATGAATAAATGTAACTTTATGTTCAACAAGGAGCTTATATCATAATTTCTCTCAATAGATCAATGCATATGAAGTGATGAGTCATCAATACATGATAGAGGCATTTGGTATTAGATGATTATTTCAAGATTAGGGATGATACGGACAAAGGTGATGAGATTACCATATTTAATTGTACTATAGTTATCCTATATAGCAGTGATATTAAATCATCCTTGATTCTCAAATCACCACCCAGTAATGGAAAACATGTTCATAAGGTTGGATGTCCAAGATTTTAAATGGATCCCATCATTAACAACTATAGTATAGAGGTGTTTGAACAACCTAAGAAGTTTGTTTATATCCCACCAAAGAGATGAAAATCTGGACATTGAATGCAATACGATATCCAATCTCATAGCAGCATTGCATCAAACAATAAGCATCCATGCAAGAGAAATAATGGTCCTAGCAGTAACCATAATAAATAAACTAGAAGTGTTAAAATGAGCAAATTAAGACAATACCAAGATTGAGCTGTTTCTCCAATATTGAGCTGTTTCTCCAATACCAAGATTGAGCTGTTTCTCATAGCAGCATTGCATCAAACAATAAGCATCCATGCAAGAGAAATAATGGTCCTAGCAGTAACCATAATAAATAAACTAGAAGTGTTAAAATGAGCAAATTAAGACAATACCAAGATTGAGCTGTTTCTCCAATATCTAGCAAAAATAAAGAGTGATCCACAAAGTGATGAGCAACCCATCCTTTATGTCAAACACCTGCATACAATGAATTTCTTTTTGCACCAGTTCAGTCCAACAAAAGAAAGGGTAACTGTAATAAATGCAATCCTCTTTACATTCAGCAAGGCCCTTGGTGTAGTGCATCCAAGGATGTCCTTTTATGTAGAACAATGCCTTATCACCAATACTATCAATCTCGGACCACTTAGGCTGTTGAACACTCAAATCAATCCCGAATACTTCGTAATTCTTATCATCATTGATCGATTCGATCCAAAAGGCCAATAGCAACAACTTTGCGGCATTAGTTATCGCAAAAAAGTGCTGGAAGAAGGGACTAGGAGCCTTCGCAAAGAGATCATCGCCGACTTTGAAGGAATGGTGGTGTCGAAGATGGAGACATTTCCCTAAGAATCCATCATACAGAACTAGCCTTCACGGTACGCCACTGAATAGATGGGCCCCTATAAGCTGGTTTTCAGCTCAATCCATGCCTCATATCGAGGTCTACGGAAGTAGGCTTCATTATGGTAGGTGTCATTGATCATCACCACTCAACTATCCTCTTCAATATAATTTTTGTTCCAGAATAAGAAGGCACTCCAGAGGTTGCTTGGGTGGCACGTGCCCCGAACTTTATCGGAGGTGGTGGTCAGAGGTAGTTGAATTTTGATTCGGGAGATGGGATCAACGAAAGATCGGCATAGGATAGTCAAGCAAGAGGAGCTAGCCATAGGGATGAGATGAGGACAACCTTGTCGTGGGTCTCGGGGAGGGAGACGACATGGACTTCGTTGTTGGAGAGACTGAAGAAGGAGCGGGCATCAATGAGGGGATCGTAGGGGAGCAATAGAAACAGGATCTAAGGACAGAGCGTAGCGGTGGATCACCATGACTTGTAGACGGAGCAAAAATTAGGTTATCTTCTTGGAGATGATCTCCAGTAGATCCAATGGGAGTAGCGACCACCTGGGATTTTCTTCTTGTCCAGCATCAAGGGCCATGTTCGAGTAGAGAACGAGATGCATACAATTTAAAATGCCATCCTTTTGAAGGATACCTAAAAATTTTTATTTGCTTAGATAAGTATTTTACAAATAATATATAGATCAAAAATAATTTATTCATATTTTTAACATATTAAAAAAATGATTCGAAAATTTATTATTCATATTTTTTGTATTATTACTTTCCAAATAAATTACTAAGATCTATCTATATTTTTCATAAAACCCTTTATCTATTATATATAAAATATTATATTATATATAATTTTATATATCATAATATATAATATAATATAATGATATATTTTATTTTACTTTAATATTATATATTATATGCTATATTATATTATATATCCTATAATATATTATACTATATAATATATTATTTTATAATAATAGATTAATTATAATAATACCACATACTATTTTATAATATAATATAATATAATAATATTATAGTATATTATTATAAAATATATTATAGTATAATAATATTTTATATATTATTATATTATATTGTATTACATATAATATAATACATAATATAATATGGTGTATATTATATTATGATATATTATATTATAATATTTATTTTATTATTATTATATGGTCAAGGATATATTGAGAACAAAATAAAAAGCTTATTTTCATGGCATTGACTTACCCACCTATGTCAATAAAACCTTTTTTCCTTTTATTGGATACATGCTATCTATGAAAAAATTATTTAACTACCTAAAGAAATATAAGAATATGAATAAGTTGGTTAATAAAAAAAATGATCAACTTTTTCATGATATTTTCCTACCAAAGAATGGACCCAAAAGGTAAAGCAGTAGTTGTTTATAAATGGGAAAAATGAAAGAAGGATTAGAAGTGGAAGTCAATAGGGCCTATTGTGGAAGGAGAGTAAGGAAACACTTCCTAAATGGCCACCATTCCAATGAATTTGGCTCATTTGAAGAGTAGGACCTGTAAAAAGAAATCTTTTATCAGAGTCGCTTCGGCAAGAAACCTTCGGTGCTCAAGTCAAAATAATTAGGAATGAAAGAAAAGGAGTGAGCAAGAGAGTGTTTCGAGCATACCTGGGTACTCTTTTAGCCTCTATTTATAGGTAGGAACTAAAATGCCATAGCGAGAAGGGAGAATCGGGCTGTTACTTCCTGTCTTATCTAGAGAGATATGCTTATTATATCCTACCTTATCTAGAATGATATGCTCATTATATCCTGCCTCATTTATTCATCGCGAGCTGTTATCAAGGATCTCATGATTTTTTCAGTTGTTCATAGTAATGTTATTAAACCCGGCCCGGACATTAATCCGGACAAGATAGTGAGTCACCGGATCACCGGTTTAACCATCGGGTCAATGGTTGAACCGGTGGGTCAATGCACAGAACAAAAAATATTAAATAATTTTTTAAAGCTTAAACAAATCTTTTTGATCCTTATCCATTTTTCTCTTCTCTTTATTTGCTCACAGCCCCATAGCTCACTAGTCGATCCTTGATCTGTTTTCCTCCTCTTTTTGATCTTTATTTGTTCACAGCTCAACGGGGATGAGAGGGAGGGAGTGGGGGAGGCCGGCGGGATTGGCCAATGTGGTGGAGGCTGGAGATTCGGCACGCCGGCGAAGAGACGATGGACTGGGTCCGCCGACCGGGAGAGCCGGTCTCCTACCTTTGAGCAGGCTGCTGCTGGGCACCATCAAGGTCGCAGAGGCAAGGCCCCTCGTCGCGACCCCCCTCAGATGCAATCTTCTCCTCCACCATCGGCCTCAGTGGAGGGATCTACTGACGAGGCCATCAGGTGCATGGAGGAAAGCTCCTGTAAGAATAAGAGCGCAAGTTGGCGGAGCTATCCCGTTAGTTTGTGAATCTGCAGGGCTCCCCCAACGAGCTTGTGGGCTACGACGCCCGTCCCCCTTTCTCCCGAGAGATCCAAGAGGAACCGATTCTGAGTCGGTTCTGCATGTCGCAGGTGGATCCCTACGACAGGACCACCGACCCCCTGGATCACCTGGAGAGCTACAAGGCCCTTATGAGAGTCCAGGGGGCGATCGACGCTCTCCTTTGCGTCGCCTTTCCAGCCACCTTCTGGAAGGTGGCTCGAATATGGTTTACCCGTCTCGAGCCAGAAAGCATCAGCTTTTTTGCTCAGCTGGAGCAACAGTTTCTGGCCCACTTTAACACCTGTTGCAAAGTGCCATGCGAGGCAGACAACCTCTTCTCCATCAGGCAACAGAACCACGAGCTCCTGTGGGACTACGTGGCCCGCTTCAAGGTTGTCGCATTAGAGATTTACAACTTGGACGGGCCAGTTGCTATGTTGGTGCTGAAGAGAGGGCTCAGGACCTCTCGCCTGGCTTACTCCCTGGACAAGAAACCCCCCAAGATGTACTCTGAATCCCTCCTCCATATTCAAAAGTACATCCACGCCGAGGAGGTGGATTATACGAGGAGGGAGCTAGATGGGAGGCCTCTGACGAAGCCAGCTCCTGGGGAGATGTCCGGGGCGTGGAAGCCTGGACCGGCCACACCAAGTTTTCGCCAGAAGCCAAAGCTGAAGAGTGACCCCATCCCAAAAGAAAGATACACACCTCTCCTTGCCCCAAGGACAAAGATCCTCATGGAGATTAAGGGCGAGCGCTGCCTGCATCACCCACCCCCTCTATGGCCGTCTAATAGCCGTGCAAGATGAAGTACTGCCAGTTCCATCACGACCACGGCCACGACACCAAAGAATGCCGCCACCTCAAGAGAGAGATTGAAGACCTCATAAGGAGGGGCTGATACGGGACACGAGCCCGATCAAGATTTATTCTAGGAGAATGGACTGTTGGTCGCTAGGAAACGACCCTAGGCTAGGTTAAACCCAATTTATTTTTTTTCAATTTTTTTATTCAAATGAACTCCCTTTTTTTTCAGTATTTTTTCTTTCATATTTTTTTTATCTCTTTTTTTATACTAATAAATCCATAATTTTTTTTTTCTCACAATCTTCTTTTTTTTCCTCTAATTTTCTTTCTCTATTTTTTTAATTTTTTTTTACTTCCTGATCTAGCTGAAGTCGGCCAAGAGGGACGGCTATGCTTTAAAAAATGTGCATATTACTGTGAGCATGCAGAAGTTGGTAACGAACACAGTCTTTGCATTCATGTTCGTGTTGAGGGCCTTCCAGTGCTTTGATGGGCATGCAAATAGGGGATCGGCTCGAGAAGACGACGGGTTTCACCGGTGAGCTCTTCGATGACAGCATGGTATGACAGCAGTGGCTCGGAAGGTGGTGGCGCGGCCTCTCCGGCGGGCGATGGGCATCATGGTCGTAGGGAGCCGGGTGGGCATCGGCATGGCATCGCGAATGGAGATAGGGAGCTGAGGAGACGGACGGCGACTGGGAGCAGAGGAGTCGGACGACCGGTTGGAAACTTTCGTCGACGGGGTGTGGCGCTCGGTCTGTCAGACGGGAAGATCGGACGGAATGGCACGGGCATGGGTAAGCCGGGTGATGGGGTTCCGATCGGTGGTGGAGGGGCAGCGATGGTCGGCCAAAGACTTGGCAGCGATGGATCCAGGGCAGAGTTCTTCTTGGACTGCGGTTGATCAACTTACAATGAAGGGAGACGGTTGAGTCTTGAGGAAAGAGGAAGAAGCAAGAGAGTTAGAGAAAGAAGAGGGAAGATTCGGGAGAAGAAAGGAAGCAAAGAGGAGAGTAGCCGGAGGAAGAATATCAGAGGAAAGAAGAACCAGAAGGGGAGGGAGGAGATGGGATAACACCCAAAATCTTTTCTCAATAATTCATCGCTTCGCTAATTTTATTTTGAATAACCAAACATCTTAAATAGAATAATCTAAGATATCCGATATCCTGATCAGATACCCCTAATAAATTCAAACTTACTTATTTTAAAAAAACAAACTAATCCAATAGGGATAAAGTAAATCCTAAAACAACGATAAAACTAATCCTAAAATTTCAAGATATCCCAATCCCTCGTACACCCATATTATATTTATCCTGCTCCAAGATTTGTGTACTTCAGGATTTGTGCTGCATCGAAATATGTACTCATTGACTCCAGGATCTTGGGCCCCAGGGCTTGGGCTGGGCTGGACTTCAGGTTCTGGCCTGGACTTCTGGGTTGGGATGGCTTCAGGTTTTGGGCTGGGCTTCAGGTTTGATCTGGGCTGCTTCAGATTCTGGGCTAGTCGATGTTCCCATCAGGGGCTACCTCGGAAGGTTCGTGGGGGGCTAGACCCCGGCCGAACCTCAGGCGCTCGCTGCTCTCCCTCCAGTCCCTGAAGTCGACAACTGGTCCACCGAGAAGCCTATGAGAATGATCTGCTGGGGAGTTGAGCGCGCCCCCAAGAGGGCCTGGGGAGGAAAGGATTTTGAAAATGTGCTCCCCTTTATAAGGGAGAGGGGATCTGGGGTCAAAAATATAAATAATGATGCCATGATTGTCGAGATGATGATCTTGAAGCATCCTGTAAAGCGGATCATGGTCGATAGTGGAAGTTCGACTGATATCCTTTTCTACGATACTTTTTCCAGGATGAATTTATCCATTGCTCAACTTAAGCCTGTGCACACTCGCCTTGTCGGTTTCATAGGAGATTTTGTGGGAGTCGAAGGGGAAACCACCCTTCTTGTTACCGCCAGGATGCCACCTCGATAGAGTACCATCATAATGACCTTCACTATTGTTAGGCTTCCCTCGGCCTACAACATGATCCTTGGCCGCCCCGATCTCAATCTGCTCGACACGGTCATCTCCACCAAAAGGCTATTAGTATAGTTTCCTACTTTTTATGGTGTTGGAGAGATGAGGGGGGCACCTCAACCGATCCAACACTATCTCCAAGCCATCCCCGGGGCTAGCAGCTTCGAGGAGGATCCCAGTGCTAACGACCTCGACTAAAGGGTGGAGGACCCCAGGGGTGGCCCGGTTGAGCACCTGCTATCATACCCGCTCGGAGCTGGCCCTGCGAAGATGGTGCAGATTGGGGCCCAATTGTAAGAAGAGGAGCGGACCCACCTGTTGGAGTTACTTCGAGCGAATGCTGACGTGTTCACTTGGACGGTGACCGATATGCCAGGAATTCCCCCTGATGTCATCACTCATAAGTTGAGCATCAACCCAAGGTACCGTCCGGTCTGGTAGAAGAAGAGAAGCTTCACCCTTGAAAAGCAACGGGAGATCAACGAGGAGGTGGACAAACTCCTCGCAGCCGGCTTTGTCTGTGAGATACGGTACCCCGGCTGGTTGGCAAATGTAGTCATGGTCAAAAAGGGCAACAGAAAGTAGAGGATTTGCATAGACTACACCGACCTCAATCGAGCCTGTCCCAAGGACAGCTTCCCTATATCGAAGATCGACCAACTGGTAGACATCACCTTAGGGCACCGCTTGCTCTCCTTTATGGATGCATTTTCCATATACAATAAGATATGGATGCATCCGGAGGACGATGAGCATACTACCTTTATCATCGATCGAGGGATGTACTGCTACCAGATGATGCCTTTTGGCCTGAAGAATGCTGGCACCACATCCAGCAGTTGGTCAACCGGGTCTTCAAGGACCAGATTGGGAGAAACATGCAAGTGTACATGGACGACATGCTCGTTATGAGCAAGCCAAAGTCGGATCACGCACAGACATGGCAGAGGCCTTCCATAACCTCCGGATGCACAAGATGAAGCTGAACCTAGTGAAATGCACCTTCGGCATAGCAGTAGGAAAGTTCCTTGGGTTCATGGTCATCCAAAGGGGCATCGAGACAAATCCGGAAAAGGTCCAGGCAATCGTCGACATGGAGCATCCCACCTCGAAGAAACAGGTTCAGCGCCTGACCGACCGGATTACAGCCCCGAGCAGGTTCATCTCAAGGTCGGTTGACCACTGCTTACCCTTTTTCAAGGCGTTGCGCAAGGTGCACGACTTTGCCTGGATCGAAGAATGCAAGGCAGCCTTTGAGGAGTTGAAGAAGTTCCTGGCATCCCCATCGCTACTCTCCAGGCCAGAAGAAGGAGAGGAACTCTTGCTATATCTGGCGGTCACCCCAGGGGCCATCAGCTCAATCCTTGTCCACACAGATGAGGACGGATCTTAGAAGATGGTGTACTATGCCAGCAAAATCCTTTGATGATGCGGGACACAGACTCGATGAACCTTGGATTATTTGGAAAAGAGAAACACCTAAACAAACTAGGACCATGGGAGGGCTAAGAAGCCTCCCGGGACTAGGGCGAAACTGAAACTAAACTCCTAAAACAGCTGATTTCTTTTGTTTTCAATTTTCTTGGTGGAGGTGGTGAAGGAATGATGGGGATGGGAAACTGGGAACTGGAACTCATGGCCCTGGGACTCACTCTAACGGGGAGACGCACAAGAAAGTCAGGGATCAAAGCATACAGCTACCCTGAGCTCTCATCGAATCCATAATGCACACAGCAGGGCTCTCAATAGCACACAGCAAAGGCATCCCGCTTGGGTGACTCTCAGAGGACATTGGGGATAAGAAGATGGGAAGGGGATAACTAGGGCTTCACATCCCTCATCGAATCCATAATGCACACAGCAGGGAACGAAGGCAAAACGGGCCTCAGCTCAGTTTCAAAACCAGAACCAGTGGCTAAAATTTCTTATCAATAATCACTTAAAACAAGAGGGGAGGGGATCTTTATATAGACAAACAAAACCCCTCACTTACTTAGCCTCCAAGTAAACCTAAAAAAGAAAAATAAGTCACATCAAAATCCATGCTACATCAAAATTGGTGCTGATATGCTCTGAGAAGCATGTTAACTTGATGGCTTGCTCCGAAAAACATGATGCTTGGACTGTCCAGAAGTGTGCAAACTCTTCTCGCAGCCGTGCACAGGGGAAGGGACGATCTCCGCCGAGCACCGGCGGATGGCCGACAGCCGGGATGGGGATGGTGGACGACCGGACGGTGGGACGGCGGGGAGGCGGCAGGCAGCGGACAGCCCGACAGCGGGGGCGGTGGCAAGTGACGGCACAGCACACCCTGTGCATGCCGTTTCGTCTTCCCACGGGCGTGGGACCCAAGATCGCCGGCGAAGGCCTCCGGTGTCCAGCGAGCACCGACGGGCGGCATGCGGCGGGCAGCGGGATGGCGGTGGGACGGTGGCAGGCGGCAGCGGGCGGGTGGTGGGCAGGCGGTGGACGGACGACTCCGCGTCCGTTCATCTTCCCACGGCCTTGGGCGGTGGGCGACCGGCTTTTTCGGCGAGGGCGGGGCCGGCGAGCATCGACGACTGTCCGACGGGGGTGGCCGGGGGTCGGGCAGCCCGAATCTGGGGCCGATGGGGCAGTGGGCTAAGGTTTGGGAGGTTTTAAAAATCACGGGAAGAAGATGGAATAAGGTTGGAATAAAGTGGGGATAGGCTTGGTATAAAACAAGAATAGTGGGGATAGGTAGAATAGCGGAATAGGAAAATAAAAAAATGCGAGAAAATTAAGAAAAAATGGAAAAAAACATTCAAACGGGGGCTGGATCCCCATCATTCTCCTCGACCGTGAAGAACTCGACTCCATCGAGTTCGAAAATGGAGCACACCCTAATCCACAACTCGCTCTGATACCAAATTGATGCGGGACATAGACTCGATGAACCTTGAATTATTTGGAAAAGGGAAACACCTAAACAAACTAGGACCGTGGGAGGGCTAAGAAGCCTCCCGGGACTAGGATGAAACTGAAACTAAACTCCTAAAACAGCTGATCTCTTTGTTTTAATTTTTTTGGCGGAGGTGGCGAAGGAAGGATGGGGATGGGACACTGGAAACTGGAACTCATGGTCCTGGGACTCACTCTAACAGGGAGACGCACAAGAAAGTCAGGGATCAAAGCACACAGCTACCTTGAGTTCTCATCGAACCCATAATGTACACAGCAGAGCTCTCATAGATGCCTCGCTCATCAAACCCATAATGCACACAGCAGGGCTCTCAATAGCACACAGCAAAGGCATCCCGCTTGGATGACTCTCAGAGGACATGGGGGATAAGAAGATGGGAAGGGGATAACTAGAGCTTCACACCACTCATTGAACCCATAATGCACACAGCAGGGAACGAAGGCAAAACGAGCCTCAGCCCAGACCAGAACCAGAACCGGTGGCTAAAAATTTCTTATCAATAATCACTTAAAACAAGAGGGGAGGGGGTCTTTATATAGACAAACAAAACCCCTCACTTACTTAGCCTCCAAGTAAACCTAAAAAAGGAAAATAAGTCACTTCAAAATCCGTGCTACATCAAAATTGATGTTGATATGCTCTGAGAAACGTGTTAGCTTGATGGATTGCTTTGAAAAACATGCTGCTTGGATTGCTCCAGAAAGCGTGCAAACTCTTCTCGCGACCGTGCACAAGTGAAGGGACAATCTCCGCCAAGCACCGCAGATGGCCGATGGTCGGGACGGGGATGGCGGACGGCTGGATGGCGGGACGGTGGGACGGCGGGATGGCTCGATGATGGGGGCAACTGCAAGCGGCTGCACGACATGCCCTGTGCATGCCATTTCATCTTCCCACAGGCGTGGGACCCAAGATCGCCGGTGAAGGCCTCCGGCGGCCAGCGAGCACTGGCGGGTGGCGGGACGGCGGTAGGTGGCAGCAGGCGGGTGGCGGGCAGGCGGTGGATGGATGGCTCCGCATCCGTTCATCTTTTCACGGCCTTGGGTGTGGGCGGCCGGCTTTTCCGGCGAGGGCACGGCCAGCGAGCACCGGCAGCGGTCCAGCGGGGGCGATCGGGGTCGGGCAGCCTGGATCTGGGGGTGGCGGGGCAGTGGGCTAGGATTTGGGAGGTTTTAAAAATCACGGGAAGAAAATGGAATAAGGCTGGAATAAAGTGGGGATAGGCTGGGTATAAAACAAGAATAGTGGGGATATGTGGAATAGCGGGAATAGAAAAATAAAAAAATGCGAGAAAATTAAGAAAAAATGGAAAAAGTACCCGGACGGCGGCTGGATCCCATCATCTGAGATGTGGAGATCAGATACACCCGCTCAGAAAAGTTAATTTTTGCACTAATAATATCTGCCTATCATCTCAGGCCATACTTTCAAGCGCATCCTATTGCGATCGTGACAGACCAGCCTCTAAGGGCCATACTCAGCCATCCTGAAACATCCAAGCATTTGGCTAAATGGTCTCTAACACTGAGCAAGTTCGACATCTCGTACCGGTCGAGGCCATCGTAGAAAGCCCAAGTGTTGGCTGACTTTCTGGTCGAGTGCGCTGGCATGAGCGAGGAGTCCGAGGAGACCACCTCAACCTCGGCACCCCAGCCGGAGCCAATTGTCGAGGAGGAGACATGGGTCCTCCATGTGGATGGCACATCCAACTCAGGAGGGAGCGGAGCGGGGCTCATCATCATCAGCAAGGATGGGGTTGTGGTCGAATGTGCACTTCGTTTCCGGTTTGCGGCGACCAACAATTAGGCGAAGTATAAAGCACTCCTCGTGGGACTCAGAGTCTCCCGCGAGCTGGGTGTACCGAACCTGAAGGTCTTCACCGATTCCTAACTGGTGGCAGGGCAGGTTTCGGGGGAGTATGAAGCTCGAGATCCCTAGATGATGAAGTACCTTGAGCATGTCCATTCGAGCATGACGGGTTTTCGGTGCTTCAGCATCTCTCATATCCCTCATGGGGAGAACGCTGGCACCGACACTTTGTCAAGACTCATGACCCTGTCGGACTTGTTACTGGGGCATGCCTATATTGAGTACTTGGAAAGTCCAAACTATAAGGCTACCGGAGAAGTCCAGCAGGTCACACCGGAACCCTGTTGGATGGACCAGTACATTAGATACATCACCGATGGCACCTTACCGAAAGATCAAATTGAGGCCGGCCTCATCAAAAAGAAGGCCGCACGATTCATCCTGATGGACGGACAGCTCTACCGCAGGTCCTACTCCTATCCGCTCCTAAAATGCCTCAGGCCCGTAGAAGCAGCCTTTGTGCTTCGAGAAATACACGAGGGCCTCTGCGGGAATCATGTCGGAGGGAGGATGCTGGCGTACAAAGCCCTCCATCAGGTATACTACTAGGAGACTATGAGGGAGGACACCGCCGACTTCGTGAAGAAGTGTGACCGCTGCCAGCGCCACACTCACATACAACGTCAACCCGTGGTGCCACTCTTCCAACTCTCCGCATCTTGACTGTTCGCCCAGTGGGGAATGGACATCCTCGGTCCATTCCCCCTGCTCCTAGACAATGCAAGTTCTTGATAGTGGCTATCACTACTTCACCAAATGGGTGGAGGCGGAGCCTCTAGCATGGATCACTGAAGCCAAGGTCTGCCAATTCTTTTGGAAGTCGATCATCTGCCATTTTGGGCTCCTACACAGTATTATCACCGACAACGAGCGGCATTTCGACAACTGCAAGTTTGAGGACTTCTGCACTGACCTTGGTATTCAATACCGCTTCACCTCGGTGGCTCACTCCCAAACTAACGGAGAAGCTGAGATGACCAACCGGATAATCCTCTCGGGACTCCAGACTAGATTGGACCAGGCCAAGGGAAGATGGGCAGAAGAACTCCCTAGTGTTCTTTGGGCCTATCACATAACTCCTACGATGGCTACAGATGAGACACTCTTCAACCTCGTCTTCGGTGTGGAAGCCGTTGTCCCTATCGAACTCGGCGTGCCCACGCTGTGGGTGGAGCAATATGATGAGGCAGAAAATCCTGCCCGCCTTCTTCTCAACTTGGACCTCCTTGAGGAAACTAGAGACAAGGCTCGACTCCGGAGGTGGCCTACAGGCAGTGCGTAGCTCGATACTACAACATGCGGGTGAGGCCAAAGATCTTTCACCCATGCAATTTGGTGCTGCGCCGAGCTGAAGCCTCGCAACCTCGGGAGTGCGGTAAGCTCTCCCCGAATTGGGAGGGCCCGTACAAGGTGGTTGAAGCTCTCCCCAACGGAGCCTACTACCTAGCAGAGCTGAACGATGCCAAATTCCCACGCACTTGGAATGCCAACAATCTGAGAATGTATTATCAATGATGTAAGGCCTTCCCTCATTAATGATAAAGATCCTTTTTGTGCAAATCACCTTTGCCTTGCAGGGATCTCGTTGTCCGACCCTAGGTCCGGCACTCAAGCCCGAAACTTCCGAAGCCCGGCACCTCATAATCACTCGGTAGTCCCTCCAACCACAGCATCCAGGCCCCTTCGCGCCATGCTCATTTGGAGGTGATCTTATCCAAAGTCGAATGCACCTCTTACGAAGCAGTATACCACTTCGCCCACGAGGTGGGAACGACTCAGCAGGTCAAAAGACTTTCCTTCCAACTACCTCGCAACCCGGAGCTCGGCAGGAAAGAGCCCGGGGACTCCGAGCCTGAAGGCAAGATGCCTTGGCAGAAGACATGCACACGGGCAGCAAAAAAGCAAAGGAAAGAAGATTGCTAAAGAACCAATGATGCAAAAATAAATACACAAGTCAATGGAAGAAGACAAAAATTATTGATGGAAACTGAAGTCTTTACATTTTCTCTGGGCCCCGACAGGCCAGGCAGCCCGAACAGAAATGAAAAGTGAAGAAAAAAAGTACAAAAGATCCCTAAGCTACTCGATTGGCTCCTTCCCGGGCCAGCACACAGGTAGGGCATCTTCCTTGGGGGCCTCCTCTGGCGGAGCTTCGTCGGTAGTGGCTACTGGCTCCTTCGTCTCGGCCAGGCCCAGCGCTGGTCCCTCAAGCGAAGCAGTCAGAAGCTTGAGCCTGTCCAGATTCTTGTCTGGAGCAAGCCCCACTACCTTCGACTTGCAGTACATGAAACCCTTGAGAAAGGAGTCTGCGATGAGTTCGTGGAACTCGACATTGAACTCCTTCGAGGCCTTGTACTTGGAGACCACCTCGGTGACCTCCTTCTTCACAGCCTCCGCCTGTTCCGCGACTGCCGTAGTCTCCTTCTTGGTGGCGGTAGCTCTCTCCTCAGTTGCCGTAGTCCTCTTCTCGGCAGCTTCTACCCATTCCTTCGCCGCTTCCAGCTGGCCTCGAAGCGATCGGGCCAACTCCCTCTCCTGGGCCGCCTTGGCCTTGAGCTCCTTCGCCCTAGCCTCCTTTGCCTGGAGCTCCTCAGCCTGGCTCCTAGACTGACTCCTCTCTCGGTCTAAGGACATTTTAAGCCCTTTAGTGCGCCTTTCGGTGCTTGTGATTTCACCCCTCAGTTCTTTATTTTTCTTTCGGGCTCCCAGGCGGCATCTGTCTGTAACTTGACCTCGGTCGAGAGGGACTTAAGTTGGGTAGTCCGCTGTTGGTCTCTCTTCGTCCAGTGCCTGCAGTAGTCCCAGATCAGTAGGAGGTCGACACCGAGCTATTCCAAAGAAGATGTCAGCCAAAAAAAGAGAAAAGAAAAGAAGGGAGATGAATGCTTATCGAAAACAGCTGGGGGAATGTGCAACAGATGGCATCACCTAGGATCTTCCCCGCCTTCTCCGACTGGTCATGTGATTGGACCGCAAAGTCCATCATGCACTCGATGAGCTCTAGGTCTCGGACCAGCGAAGAATTCGATGCCACTTCGAACGGCAGCCTACGGGGATCCTTCCCCTTCCTTGTTGCTGCAGACGCGACATCGCCCTCAACTCCAGTCGAGGAGGTGTCGGAGGCACGGTGGGGACTCGGTGCCACCCTGGACAGCACCGATGACGGCTGCTCCACCCTCTCCTATGCCTCTTCGGGCTCCACCATGATGACCTTAGGTGGCGGAGGCTCCACAGCAATAGCAGTAGCAACGGCCCTGGCCTGAACCATGACCTCTGGCTCCCGGACTGGGGGTGGGGCCTGCTACCTCGATGGCTCGGGGACAGGCTCAACCCCTCCCATTCTCGGCTCTTCCACCGGCATGGCGGATGCAGCCCTTGTGTCCTCCTCCCGGGTCCTCTTCTGCGGGGACTCTCTGATCTCCATCGGCGGACCCCTCTTCTTGGAGAAGGTGAGAAGATCTTCCATAGAGTTCTTCATACCTGTACACAGAAAAGGCATGGTTAGCTTCGAAGCCAAGAAGATAGAGGAAACAAAAACAAGTGAAAGCCGTGCCGAACTCACCTGTGGGTCCAACTCCAGCTTCGTGAAGGTTCTGCTCTGTCAGCAGAACCTCGAGAGAAGGAATCTGGTCGGTGTAGATCTGGTCATACACCTCTCGATCAGCCACCTTGATAATGGCATTTCAGTTTGGGATCCGATCCGGGTCGCTCCAAACCCAATCGACCCCCTCCACCGAAGCAAAAAGTACTTGCTCTTCCATCCCTTGATGGAAGAGGGGAGCTCAAATTTTATGCCCTTAGGGCGAGGAAAGATGAACCACCACCCGTCCTCGGACGGATGTCACCAGCTGTGCCAGAACCAGCTGTGTCAGAACCAAACGGTAGTGGCTGAGGACAGAAAGGAAAAAAGGGTGGAAAGGAAATCAGAGGCCCCCCGCAAGGGTCTCCTCATACAGAACTATCTGGCCCGGGCCGCTGGCGGTGACCCATTCCCTCGGTCATGGAGCCGAGAGTCGGATAGAGTCCGGAATACCATAGGTATCCCGGATGGTCTCGAGATCCTCACCGGTTATCACCGAGGTGATACCGCCGGGACCGATCGACCACGGAGGTTCTGGAGAAGGTTCAGAAGGAGGAGGCGGGGGACGGACCCTGGGCGACCGAATGACTATCCCCGTGGGGTGAGGCCTCCTCGAAAGCTCGAAGCGCACCTCTCCCTCATCATCGGAGGAAGAAGAAGGCATCCTCGGTCGAGAAGGCCCAGTCTCGTTGGGGTTAGTTGAGGGACAGAAGTTCCAACCCAAGCGAGACATTTCAGAAGGAAGAAGAAGAAGACGAAGAAGAGAAGGACAGATGAGGTCCAAGGAGATTCCAACCTTAAGAAGGGATTCTACCCAGCTCGCAGAGAAAAAAGAATAAAGAACGAACGAACCTGGTTACCTCTGGAGGAAAAGGACAATTGGGGGCAAGAAGGAGGTTCTCCGTTTTGCTAGCGGGCATGAAATTTTTTGAAAGAGAAACTATCTTTCCTTTCAAAGTGATCGGACTATAACTATCCCATCACCATCATTGGATTCGCTCCACGTGTCAGCAATCGGCAGAGGCGACGCTCTGTTCTGCCCGTGATCGCTTTGAATTTTGCATCGGCAATAATGCCTCCTCGGATGGCTCCACATGTCGCCGCTTCATTAGCTCGGAAGTCTACCTCGCGAGGCACTGGCGATCATGGCAATTATGGCACAGGATTTTGGTCTTTACACGTCAGCACAGCATTTACTCCCTTCACCCCGAGCATCGTGCACCAACGGGACTTTGGAGTGGGGGGAAAATAATGTAGCAGATCGCTGACATGTAATCCATGACGGACCTAGTTAGATGCCATGTCGAAGGAAGCTACCATGTCGGATTTTTTTCTTCTTCGGACCTCCTCACTAGGTGGCTCCCCTCAGGGTCAAGATGCATTGGCCGAGGTTGAGCTCCGCCTCTCCAGACTCCTTCGCCAGGTAGGCTCCCTCAGGGTCGAGACGCTTTGGCCGAAGTCGAGCTCCGCCTCTTCGGACTCCTTCACCGGGTAGGCTCCCTCAGGGTCGAGATGCCTTGGCTAGAGTCGAGCTCCGCCTCTCCGGACTCCTTCGCCGGGCAGGCTCCCTCAAGGTCGAGACGCCTTGGCCAAAGTTGAGCTCCGCCTCTCCTAACTCCTTCGCCGGGCAGGCTCCCTCAGGGTCGAGGCATCTTGGCTGAAGTCGAGCTCTACCTCTTTGGACTCCTTCGCCGGGCAGGCTCCCTCAGGGTCGAGATGCCTTGGCCGAAGTCGAGCACCGTCTCTTCGGATCAGCTCCACCTTGGATGAAGGGAATAGCAACCGAAGAATGTCGTCGCTCTCCTTGGGTGGCGGTCCACCACCCAAGGACCATGGAGAGGCACCTCCCAGGCCGTAATAATGGTCTCGGCTACCGCTTACACCAAAAAGGAAGGGGTCCCCCGATTGAGGCACTGCACTCCCTACCAATCGTTTGCACCACCCAGAAAAGGGAGTCAATCTAGAAGATTCGAATCCAGGGGACGGTTGCCCCCCGATCAAGACTCTACCAGGCTTCTCGGAATGGAGCGACCAGAAAGAACGTCAGAACGAATGGTAGGTTCCGGTATCATAAATGAGGGAAGGCGTCCTGTCCACGGCATGAAACATCGCTGCACACGCCTGTAAGCGAGGGAAAGATCCCAAGGTAGGCCTCTGGCAACCATCCTAGCTTATAAGGGGTTCTCCAAGGTCCCAAGAACGAGATACGCAAATTAAGTGAACTAAGAAAACAAACATGGAAGAGGGGTGGCACACAGGAGGGCAACCGAGAGGCCAAACATCTAAGGCTACCAGAGACCCACCGGGAGGGTCTCGACAGACACAGCCTTCCTGCTCAAGCTCTCCTTCGTCACCACTTCTCCTGCTCCACTAACGACACAATTACATTCTCTTTGAATATCATTTTCTCCTCCTAGCATGGAGTTCATCTACGCGGCTCGACTGGAAGGATCTGTTCCCCTGGATCATCACTGACTTGAGCATTGGAGTGCCCCCACCAGGATCACCGGCCCGAGTCTCTTTCTATTTTGCAGGTCCGGAGTGACAAGGGCACGATCCGAGGTCGACTCCAGCTATAGGCCACGGCGGTTTGGACGGTAACATATATAATTTATTATATTTAGTACTAGCATAATTTCAATTTTATATTTATAAATTATTTCAGTAAGAGTCATCATAATGAGAGTATTAACTTTATTGAATGTAAATATAAACTACTAAATAATATTTATGTAGTTAATTAATAGATAGACATAGATAATATATATGCTAGAAAATCTTTATAAGCATTATTATAATGAGAGCCCTTGGTCTAATGCTATAAAACTTTTCTTTGAAAGAAAGTGACCCATATAAAGTATCTCTCTTCAACATATAATACTATTCAATCTATTCTAAAAAATCTTATAGAAAGATCTTGTAAATCTCAGTAAATAGGCCACTTTGGTGATCACCATTTATCAAAATTCATAAATCTTTCAATCAGGGATCATCAAGTCATGATCTCTAAGATTGCATAAAATATATAAATGATAAATCAAGTTCATGTACTATATAACATGTTAGAGGTATAAACAATAAATAAATAAATAAGGACTTTAAACATAATAAGTCATTTTCAACAAGAATGCCATGTGCATCATCATAAAACTCCTATTTTGATAGAGAATATGATGTACTTTAGAGCTCTAATAATGCGATCAATATAATGAGAATATAAAGCTTTTAAAAATCTGGCCCCTTTGGATAGACAAACTTCTTAGGCCCAATATATAACCCTTTTTAAAAAAAAGATTAACACAATGAGGATACAAGGCATTTAAAAATATGTTCTCTTTGAACAAATAAATTTTCTAAGCCCAATTTAGCTCCACCTTTGATAATTTGATCCAATTAAGATCTCAATAATAATATTATTATTGCCAACACAAAAAATGACTATATAATCAAAGATAGTAGGAATACAAAATATTAATCAATAGGCATATATATAAATAATATACAAGAGTTCAAATATAATATTACATATTATCCTTTAGGTAGAATTTATAATATGCATAAGTATTCTTCACATAAAGTTACAAGTAAATAAAAAATCTTAACATAATGAACCTATCCTCTTTGGACAGACAGATTCATGAAAGCTAGAGTGCCCTTATAACACAATGCTCCATGCAACCTTTTTTGGTTAAAACACAATAATTCCCTTTAAACAGGTAGTTGTACGCCATCACCATAAAATATCCCTCTCATAATGGTAAATCTCAAGGATAATATAAATAAACCACTTTGGTGATAATTATTTATGCCAACCTATAAAATTATTCATACAAAAAAAATAAATGCCTAAACGAACATTAAACAACATACTTTAGCATATGTATGCCACAAAAGATCAATCTAGAATGGGATACTTAACAACATGCATCCCACTGATCAAAATATAATATAATATTATATTCAAACTATTATTTCTATCAATTAACATTTACTATACAACTATAAAATATCTTTGGACAAGAATTATAGCATATAATAAGTATCGCAACTAATTACATTCATTTTTAGGATCAACTTTAATAGATACATCAATATGTAATTCCAAAATACAGTAAAAGATAAAATAATTATCCTCAATAACTTAGCTATTCAAAATTCATAGAGTGCACCGGATTCTTTGGAGCTATGTGAAAACATACTTGAATTATATAATAATGAGTGAAATTATACATAAATAATTTATAAATTATTTAAATAATTTATCATGTATGAAAAACTCAACTAAAATATTTTTTAAATCATTACGAGTCCAACAATCTAAAAATCACTCAAATCGGAAGTAAAATGAGCAAATTACAATAATTTTATCAAAAAATCAATAATAGAGGACTAAACTATAAATTATAGAAATATAGAGACTTTTCTATAAAATAGATTTTCAAAAATTATAGGGACCTATATGTAATTTTTATATGGACCCATATATAATTTAAAATTTTATAGGGGCTAAATCATAAAAGGTTCTCATAATACTATCGAGTAATTTTATAATTATAGGGACTAAATTGCAAAAGTTTCTTAAACCCAAATTAAAACTTGTCCCAATGTGATTGGGTTCAACCAGCTTATTAATTGGGCTAAATTTATTTGATTTGATAATGGATCGGTCATTAACAGGTTAAAATCCAAAAACCCATTAATCCCAAACCCACTAAGCTTCATCTTCCTCCCTTCCTTTCCACAAAAACAATGGGAAATCGAGAGAAGAGGGCCACCACCCCTCTTCTTAAAACCACCCATCACCATCGACTACGAGTTGGCCAGTCATTGGGACCGGCCAGGGATGGCCGGTCGCCGTCGACAATGAGTTGGCTAGTCACTGGGATAGGCCAGGGATGGCCAATCGCCGCCTCTCGTTGTTGCCGGCGACCAAAGAGCATCTTCGTGGAAGGATTTCTGCTCATTCTTTATGGTTCATGCATGTTTCATTTCTTTTATTGTTCATGATCTCAGTCAAGACCACCGCCGCCGCCACCGGTCGCCGTCGACAATGAGTTGGCTAGTCACTGGGATAGGCCAGGGATGGCCAATCGCCGCCTCTCGTTGTTGCCGGCGACCAAAGAGCATCTTCGTGGAAGGATTTCTGCTCATTCTTTATGGTTCATGCATGTTTCATTTCTTTTATTGTTCATGATCTCAGTCAAGACCACCGCCGCCGCCACCGGTTGGAGTTCGAGCATACAGGAGAACAAGGTGGCACCGTTGGTGGATAGAAGAAGAAGATCATGGCCGGTTAGGTGTCTAGAGGCTGAGGCGGTTGCCATGACCACCACCATGCTGCCACCGGCTTCCATGGCCATCTCTTCGCTACCGCCGGCCACCCATCGATGCCGACAAGGACCGGCACGTCCAAATCACTGCCGGTGGTGATGGTCGATGTTGTACCTATCCGGCTCACCATTGAATCACGTCGGTTTCTTTTGGCGATCCAACAGGACCGGCCCCTCTGAGAATGCCGACGAACATGCAAAGTCGATCCATTGGGGCAGAGGTCTGACGGCCACTCCTTCTGGGATCCGGCTCATCTATTTCCTTTGGCAACCGACCCACTGGGGCAGAGGTCTGACGACCACTCCTTTTGGGGTCCGGCTCATCTATTTCCTTCGGCAACTGACCCACTGGGGCAGAGGTTCGACGGCCACTCCTTCTGGGGTTTGGCTCATCTATTTCCTTTGGCAGCCGACCCACTGGGACAGAGGTCCGATGGCCACCCCTGGGGTCCGGCTCATCTATCTCCTTCAGCAGCCGATCCATTGGGGCAGGGGTTCGACGGCCACTCCTGCCGAGGTCCGAATAGTTCGCTTCGACACCCTAGAGTGTTCCAGAAAGCCCTTTTTGTTACAACAAAATTCTGCCACCGCTGCAGCGCCGCTCCACTACTCCCACGACTTTGCCCCCTCAGGGCACCACGTGGCCACTCTCCAGATCCTAGTAGGGGCAAATCAGTCTTTCTCGGCCTGTCCCCTAACAACTTTTGGACTGTTCCGTGCTTATATAAGGTATCCGGGGGACCCTGGTCGAGAGTAAGTTCACCCTTCCCTCTACAAACGCTACCCATTTTTTATTCCTCCATTTTGTCGCCCTCACTCTTCGGCTGACTTAGGCATCGGAGTGTCCCCCGCTGGAGCACCGCCGGTTCTTTGGGGACTTTGTTGCAGGTCGATCGGAGGAGGCGCACTCCAGCACCGCCGACCGACCCGGCCCAGGAGAAGATACGACAACAGATTGGTGCTTTTGGAAGGGGCTCCCTTTCACTAAAAGGAAGAATCTGTTTATCTGCGGAGCGATGGCTAAGGGAAGAGTGCATAACCCCTCCGCTAGAGGCTTTTCTCCATCCAGGTCTGATGAACCCCCATGGGAAAGCACCACCGCCACTGCCCCTGTTCCCGTCGCTGCTGCGGAGCCCACCATCACTCTGGGACTATAGCAGTTCCAGATGTTGGTAAGCCAAATTGAAATGCTCATAGCATCGATCCAACGTTTCCAGGAGACGACCGAAAACCTGTAACAGCCACCCGCCATATCCTGCACAGATCATCAACAAGCTACCGGCGGGAGCCGACAGCCAGAAGTCCATTATTCTCACCCTATCGCGGAGCCCCGGAGGTCCCAGGGGGCGCGAGCCAAAAGCAAGAGGGCGAGATCGGCCTTGCTGTCCTATGCCGAATCCGTCCCGGCTGGTGGTCGGCCTTCAGCCGAACCTTCGAGAGGCTACGCCGATAAAATTTTGCGCATTGAGGAGTGCACAGACGAAATCATCCTTCAGCAGAAAGCCGAAGGGGGGCAAGTCTACGACTCCCGCCCTCCATTTTCCAGTGAGATCCTGGCGGAGCCCCGCCATTTCAAAGTTCCTCAAGTGGAGCCCTACGATGGCACCACCGACCCGCTGGACCATCTAGGCACCTACAAGGCCCACATGATGGTACAAGGTGCCTCCGACGCCCTTCACTGCATTGCCTTTCTAGCAACCCTAAAGAAGGCCACTCGGATGTGGTTCACTGCCATCCGGCCAGGTATGATCCACTCCTTCCCCCAACTTGAAAATCTCTTTCTTTCCCATTTCAGGACCTGCAATCGGACTCCAAGGAATATCGATTGCCTCTTCCTCGTGTTGCAAAGAGAGGGAGAGACGCTCCGGGACTACATGGCCCATTTCAACTCAGCGACCATGGAAGTCCCGGACCTGAATGAGGCAGTGGCTATGTCGGCTTTCAAAAGAGGGCTTCGATCATCCAGGCTTACTTTCTCCCTGGACAAGCAATTTCCGACGAGCTACCTTGAGCTGCTGACCCGGGCACAGAAGTACGCCATCATTGAGGAGCAAGCGGTGAGCCGACGACAGGAGGAAGGGAGGCCGAACCCCAAGAAGTGGAGTGACAAAGCTCCTGAGGTCCGAACTCCCAACAACAATAGGTCCGCCCGGTGCCAGAGTCCGAAGCCGAAGGACTACCCCTGGAGGTTTGAAAGCTACGTGCCCCTCTCCCTCCCGAGGGAGAAGATCCTCCTGGAGATCGAAAACGAGGCCTTCCTGCAAAGGCCTCGCCTGATGAGGGTCCCACCTACTGCCAGGGACAAGAACAGATACTGCAAGTTCCACTGGGACCATGGGCACAATACTGAGGAGTGCCTGCAACTGAAGGATGCCATTGAAGATCTCATCCGAAGGGGATACTTGCGAAAGTACATACGACTCCATCAGGATCGGGCTGAAGCCTCCATCGCCAGAGACCCTCCAGAGGAGGTGGAGCTTCCCCACCAGAAGCCGACTGATGGGGGCATCAACATGTTGCATCGAAGGGCCAACTGGGGCTTCAAGGATGGTCCGTATACCATCAAGAGATCAAGGGGTTCCAACGCCATCACCTTCTCTGATGAGGACCTTCAGGAGTCCCATATTTTTGAAAACAAACCTGTAGTCATTTCGGCAGTTATCGCCAACTATGATGTAAAGAGAACACTCGTAGATAATGGAAGCTCCACGGAGATATTATTGTATGATGCTTTCCTGAGAATGAACTTGACCCATCCAATGCTGCACGAATCTCCCATACCGCTGACAAGCTTCAGAGGAAACTCCATCGGAGTTGAAGGGGAAATCACTTTACCCGTAATGATCGGAACAGAGCCTTTCCAAAAAACCCTCCCCATCAACTTTGTGGTCATCCGGACGACCTCAGCTTACAATGCCATTTTAGGTCGACCGGCTCTCAACAAGTTCCGAGCCATCGTGTCTACTTATTATATGGTGGTGAAGTTTCCAACCAGGAGCGGGGTCGGAGTGATAAGGGGAGACCGACGGATGGCCTGACAATGTTTAACTATCCTTAACTAGCAGTCGGAAGGCCGTCCTACTCTGGAGCAGCTTGATCCAAGGGCTGAGGCCAATGGACATGATCGGCCGGACGAGAAAATCCTGTTTGTTCCTCTTCGTGAGGATGACCCCACCAAATCCCTCTAAATGGGAAGCTCCCTCGGCGAAGACATCAAGTTAGAGCTAATCGGCTTTCTTAGAAGCAACGCCGACGTCTTTGCTTGGTCGGCCTTGGACATGCCAGGAATCCCGTCGGACGTCATCACCCACCGGTTGAAGGTGGATCCGAGCTACAGGCCCGTTCGGTAGAAGAAAAGGAGCTTCGCTGCCGAAAGACAGAGGGCTATCGATGAAGAAGTAAGAAAGCTTTTGGATGCCGGTTTTATCAGAGAAGTTCACTACCCTGAATGGCTGGCGAATGTTGTCATGGTGAAAAAGGCCAACGGGAAGTGGAGGATCTGTGTAGATTACACTGACCTCAACAAGGCTTGTTCGAAGGACAGCTTCCCTGTGCCGAAGATTGATCAACTGGTGGATGCCACGGCTGGCCATTAGCTTCTGAGTTTTATGGATGCCTTCTCTAGGTATAACCAGGTCAGGATGCATCCGGAGGATGAGGAGAAGACTGCCTTCGTCATCGACAAAGGCCTTTATTGTTAAAGGATGATGCCCTTCGGCTTGAAAAATGCTGGCGCCACCTTTCAAAGATTGATCAACCATATTTTCGAAGGACCATTAGGCAGAAATATGGAGGCCTATGTGGATGAAATGATAGTGAATAGCCTCCAAAGGGCCGACCACATCAAAGACTTGTAGGAGACCTTTGACACCTTGAGATGCCATCGGATGAAGCTCAATCTTGCGACGTGTGTGTTCGGCGTGACGTCAGGCAAGTTCCTCGACTTCCTGGTCACTCAAAGGAGGATTGAAGTCAATCCTGACAAGATCAGAGCCGTCCTCGAGATGGGACATCCGACCAACAAGAAGCAAGTGGAAGAGCTTGCTAGCTGAATCGCCTCACTTAGCCGTTTCATATCCTGTTTGGCTGAGAAGTCCCTCCCCTTCTTCAAGGCCGTATGCAGGTCGGATCATTTCACCTGGACTGAAGAATGTCATTCAGCCTTTGAAGCCTTAAATGAATATTTGAGGAAACCTTCATTGCTGGCCAAACCGACGGATGGGGAGACATTGTACATATACCTTTCGACGTCGGATGAAATGGTCAGCTCCGTGCTCGTTCGAGTGGGAGAAGATGGCCACCAGAAACCAGTTTACTACATTAGCAAAGTCCTCCATGACGCTGAAACAAGGTATCCGAAGTTGCAGAAGCTAGTCTACTCTTTGGTCGTAGCGGCCAAAAGGCTTTGACCCTACTTCCAAGCTCATTCGATTGTAGTGCTCACTGACCAACCGCTCAAAGCAATCCTGCGAAGCCTGGACACCTCCGGACGGCTTGCTAAATGGGCCATCAAACTTGGCGAGTTCGACATCTCCTTCTAGTCCCGATCGGCTTTGAAGGCTCGGGTAATATCTGATTTCATTGCCGAATGTACTTGGAAACAATGTTCCTTCTTTGTAACAGTCGAAGTACCTGAGGCTGAAGCCATCGCCGAGGCTGAACTCGATTGGACGCTGCATGTGGACGGAGCGTCCATCCTTGTAGGTTGTGGGGCCGGCCTGATCTTAGTCGACCTCGATGGAGAATGCTTAGAGTATGCCCTCCACTTTTCCTTCCAGGTGTCGAACAATCGGAGTACGAAGCCCTACTTGCGGGACTGCGAATCGCTAATGAACAATGCATCAGCTGGATAAGAGTCTTCTCTGACTCCCAGTTGGTGGTCAACCAGGTGAAGGGCGAGTTTGAGACAAGGGACTTGACCCTAGCCAGGTACTTGAATAAGGTACATGTTAGATATTAGAATAATGAAAATTAACCCAACTTTATTTAATTAAAATTGATACTTTTGTGATATTTTGTAGGAATTGACTCCATAAACATGTAGATCTTGATTTTAGGAGTCCAACGTCGTAAACGGAATGTAATTCGGACTTTGAACGGGCCAGAAATTGATTTTAGAAGATTTTAGCATGGATTTCAGAGCCGTACGGTTTTTGGAGCATTGCCTTAAAATTTCAATGGCTCACGGTGGACCGGCTCAATGGTCCACCGCATGACCTGCCGGTCCACGGCATCCATTGCTGCTGGTCCACGGGCAGAGCGATCGACCATCGTGCTCCGATCGCGCCGAAACTCACCGGAGAGCTTCCCCCGGCATCGCCGGAGCCGCCGCCAACCTTCCCGCCGGCTGGAGAGCTCCTATTCGGCCGAAAAAAATGGCTGGAATGCGTTCGCTGCAGCCGCGCTCTCTGCCCAGCCACGTCCAGCCGCACGCCGCCAGTCTCCGCCGCCCACGCCGCCCAGCCGCGCATCTCTGCCCGCAAAGCCGCCCGCACGCTGTCCGCCCCCGAAGTCGCCAACGCCGCGAGCCACGCCGCCCGTTTGAAGCCGCGACCGCCCGCAGCACCGTCTTCCCAAGCCCACGGCCGTGTGCCCGTCTGCGAGCCACGGCCACGCCGCCTGCAGCCGCTCTCCGCCCCAGCCGAGGCCACGCCGCTTGCAGCCGCTCTCCGCCCCAGCCGAGGCCACGCCGCTTGCAGCCGCTCTCCGCCCCAGCCGAAGCCACGCCGTCCGCCTCCGCCGTCCGCGTCTCCGCCCACGGCCATGCCGCCGTGTCTGTCCGCTGTAGCCGCGCACTCCGCCCAGCATGCGAGCCACCATCCCCGCAGCACCGTCCGCCCAGCCGTAGCCACTGTCGCCCATTCCGTCGTGTCCGCCCCACGCTGTCCGCTGCTGCCTCCTCTCCCGCGCGCCACGTCCACCAGTCCGCTGTCTCCCAAGCTCGCGAGCCACCCCACTGCCTGCTGCCATGCCCGCTATCACCGTGTCCGCCCCATCCCCGTCGTCACCTCCGTTCCCAAGCTCCTGGAGCTGCTTGTCACCGCCCCTGTTGTTCAGACCGGGATGTCCGAAAATAAGGAAACATCAGAACGAGAAGAGATGTCGGACGACGCTGGATGGACGCGGGATTGTGCGATAGAATTTTTGAGTTTGATTTTTGAGATGGGGATGATCGTAAAAAAATCAGATAAGGAGATAGCGCAGAGTTTGAAAATCAGATTGAGATAAGGAAATCACCGCGCTTCCCACACGGACCCGACACGGTATTTTTCATCTATAAATACCTCGGTGATTCTCTTCTGTAAAAATAGGAATTTTTGGGGAGGTTCCACTTGCTGTCCGTAATTCCACCTGTTGCTGTGACAGAGAGTCAGAGTCGGATAAAAAGGGAGAAATGGACCCTTGTTCCCTTACTTTTCTTTTATTTTCTCTGTACCCCAATTTTTATACAATAAATATTTATTTGCTTTATATTAATCCATGATTGCTTATTTTTATTTTGAAGTAATGCTGGAGTTATGTTGGATTAGCGTTTAAGGTAAGTCGAAGTGAATTAATTTTGACTGACCTATACCTAAGGGATGGGCCGTGATCCACGGGTATGGGCCATACTCTTGAGATATGTCATATCTGAATTATTTTCACAAATTTATTATTTACATCCATTTCTTGCATTAGTTTTAGTTTATTTTAAATCAAAAGAAAATCCTTTTTCAAGATAACCCAAAAGTCTCTGTGGGATCGATCCTTACTCCCGCTATTCTATCCTTTAGAGTAGTGGAATTAAGGTTCTAAATCGGTGTATTACGACACGCATCAGATTTTTGGCACTGTTGCCAGGGACTTTCGGCGTTATTCTGAAAAAAAAAATATAATCAACAATCTAAAATCCAAAAATTTTTTTCAATTTTCAAAATTTTACATTCAAATTTAAAAAAAATTTAATTTTCAATCTTGAGTGCCCTGACATAAGGTTGCCCTGGCATAACTGGGAGGTTATGTTGAATGGTTGTCCTAGGGTACAAAAAGGTTGAACAAAAATTTTTTTTTAGATTCACTTAGGTAAATTTATTTTTTTTGCAAAACCAAAAAAATATTACCCAGACATTTCATAATTTATTAGGATCAGAGACTTAATCATCAAAATTAAAAAAAAAATTAAGTTTAATTTTGTTTGTTTATAACTTTTTGGACACCTTAGCTGTTGCATTTCATAATTTCATAATATATCTTAAGGGCACAACCCATTAATCAGATAAGGTGGGGAGATCAATACCCTTCCTTAGCCCACAAATCATCAATCCAGCATCTGCATTGACCCAGCCTTTAATTTTAAAATTAATTAGACGTCAACCCTAAGGATTTCGAGCTCATTAGGATAAGGAAACACTAGAGTTGGACCGGGTTCAGATCATTTAATTCCTTGGTGTCTAAGGAAAGTGGTTCAGGGACTAGAGCCCGAAAGGAAGTGAGTTGGTTCCGCTTACCTGGCCAATTTTTAATTGGTGTCTAAGGCAAGCGATAAGGGAACCTTCACCAACCTTACACTTACCTGGCCAAGTCAGTTAATTGATCTTGGGCTTGGAGTGCTCGAAGGTAACCTTGGATCAGTTAGGAGCTGTCTAGATCCAAGTTAACCCTAGGATAGTGATTTTGATTTGTTTCACTTGTTTGATTGAAAATAATAATAATAATAATAATTAACTTTCTTCTCTCTAGTTTAGGACTCTCTTAGGAATTTCTCCTTTAGACCTCTTCTCATTCTTCCACTTTCCAATTAAAATTAAAAAAATTAAAAAAATCTTTGATTGCTGTTTGCTTTAGGAGGGAGGGTGTATGTTAGTATATTCTAGGCGTCGACTTCGAGAACCTAAACATATATCCCTAGATCCGAAAATCAAAGGCTCCAGTAGAGCAACCAGCCCAGGTACTATGGATCCTAATCAAGGAATTGACTCTCCGCTGAAGGAGTACTTCACTCCTTCAAAATACACTTATTCACCTTGTATCCAAGTACCCCCTGTAGATGCCATCCAGTACGAAATCAAGTCCAGTGTGATTCAGATGTTACCCTCTTTTACGGACTTGCGACTGAAGATCCACATAAACATTTAGATGAATTTCTAGAAATTTGTTCCACTGTTAAGATACAAAATTTCTTCGACGAAGCTTTAAGGCTTAGGTTATTCCCTTTTTTCCTGAAAGATAAAGCCAAATATTGGTTGAATTCCCTAGACACTGTGACAATTTCAACTTGGGATCAACTTCAGAGGGAGTTCCTTAAGAAATTTTTTCCCATAGGAAAGACGAATCAAATTAGAAAAGCCATTACTAGTTTTTTCCAATTAGATGGAGAAATGTTTCATGAAACCTGGGAGAGATTGAAAGAGCTGATTAGAAAATGTCCTCACCATGCCATACCCAAATGGCAATTAGTCTAGTGCTTCTATGACGGTTTGTCAGAAAGGCATCGGCAAATGGTGGATGCCTCATGTGGAGGAACATTCATGCTTAAAAATGAACATGAGGCATGGCAGTTGTTTGAAACTTTAAGTGAAAATTCTCTACATCATATGTCAGCTGCCCGTAGAGATCCTTCCACAGGACCTGTAGAACCCAAGAGAGGAGGTATGTATGAAGTTGGTCGTGCTGTAGACATCTACAGCAAGGTTGATGAGCTATCTTAGAAGCTCGACCAACTTTTGCAAGCTGGAAATAATTCCTCCTCATCTCATCCTACTCATGAAGTCTGTATTATCTGCTCGAGTTCCACCCACACCTTAGGTGATTGTCCATCAGCTTACCAATTTCCTGAGCTTCTTCAGGAGTAAGCTCATCAAGCTCAAACCCGAATGGCTCCTAGACCAGGAAACGACCCTTACTCCCGCTATTCTACTCTTTAGAGTAGTGGAATTAAGGTTCTAAATCGGTGCATTACGACACGCTATTCTACCATTATTCGAACACATACAATCCCGGCTGGCACAATCACCCGAATTTTTCTTGGAAACCCCAACCCGGAATCAATTCTTCCGTTAGGCCCAACTATCAGGAGACCAAATTTCAAAGCATGCCATTTCCACAATATCAAAATGCCCTACAGCCTCCACAACCTCCTCCAAGCGATCTTGATCCTTCCTTTTAAGAGAAGCTCCTTCAAACTTTGAAGGAGGGGCTGAACATGAATACCCAAATCCTTCACTCCCATACCCAATCCATTGCCAAGCTAGAGACTCAGATAGGTCAGCTAGCTACAGCTTTCAATCGGAGAGAAGAAGGTAAGTTGCCTAGCCAGCCCATTATCAATCCCAAGGGTCAATATATGGCTGAGAGTTCCACTGGACCTGAAAATTTTCCTGAACACGCTAAATCTGTTATCACCTTAAGAAGTGGAAAAACATTGGACCAACCTGACCTGACCCAAGAAGTAGAGGTGGCTAAGCCAGAGAAAAAGAATGAAGAGGAGAAGGAATCCATTGGTCAAGTACCTGTACCTAAGGCTCCATTCCCTAGTGCTTTCCACACGGACCCGACACGGTATTTTTTATCTATAAATACCTTGGTGATTCTCTTTTGCAAAGGGAGGAATTTTTGGGGAGGTTCCACTTGCTGTCCGTAGTTCCACCTGTTGCTGTGACAGAGTCAGAGTCGAATAAAAAGGGAGAAAGGGACCCTTGTTCCCTTACTTTTCTTTTATTTTCTCTGTACCCCAATTTTTTATGCAATAAATATTTATTTGCTTTATATTAATCCATGATTGCTCTTATTTTTATTTTGAAGTAATGCTGGAGTTATGTTGGATTAGCATTTAAGGTAAGTCGAAGTGAATTAATTTTGACTGACCTATACCTAAGGGACAGGCCGTAATCCACGGGTACGGGCCATACTCTTGAGATAGGTCATATCTGAATTATTTTCATAAATTTTTTATTTGCATCTATTTCTTGCATTAGTTTTAGTTTATTTTAAATCAAAAGAAAATCCTTTTTCAAGATAACCCCAAAGTCTCTGTGGGATCGACCTTTACTCCCGCTATTCTACCCTTTAGAGTACTGGAATTAAGGTTCTAAATCGGTGCATTACGACACGCATCAGATTTTTGGCGCCATTGCCGGGGATTATGTTTCGAAATGGATTGAAGCTGTGGCAACTCGAACTAATGATCACAAAGTTGTAATCAAGTTCATTCAGCATAACATCTTTAGTCGGTTTGGGTGCCCAAGGGCCATTATTAGTGATGGGGGTGCGCATTTTACAAATAGACACTTTGACAGACTGATGAAAAAGTATGGAATTACCCATAAAGTAGCCACGTCATATCATCCCCAGACTAGTGGTCAGGTTGAAGTTTTGAATAGAGAGATCAAGCATATTCTTGAGAAAATGGTTAGACTCGATAGGAAAGATTGGTCCGAACGTTTGGATGACGCTTTATGGGCTTACCGAACTGCTTTCAAGACCCCTCTAGGAATGTCTCCGTACCGGTTAGTGTTTGGAAAGGCTTGTCACCTACCTGTTGAATTGGAACACCGTGCATTTTGGACTATCAAGCAATTTAATTTTGACATGAAGAATGCAGGTTTCCATAGAAAACTTCAGTTAAGTGAGTTGGAAGAGTTACGAAATGAGGCTTATGAGAGTTCAAAAATTTACAAGGCTCGAACAAAGGCTTATCGTGACAAATTCATTAATAGAAAATCATTTGAGCCTAATAAAAAAGTGTGGCTCTACAACTCTAGGTTACGTCTTTTTCCCGGAAAACTCCGCTCACGATAGGATGGACCTTTTGTAGTAACTCAAGTATTTTCCCATGGAGCTGTTGAACTTAAGGATCCTAAGCAAGGGAATGTTTTTAAGGTAAATGGCCAGCGTTTGAAACCGTATATTGAAGGAATCAGTGATGGAGAAGTTGTTGAAACTCTTGATCTTGAACACCCAGTGTTGCTGTGAAGATCAACTTAGTATGGCTGAAGACTATAAACTTAGCACTCCTGGGAGGCAGCCCAGCTCTTTCCTTAGTTCATAATTTAACTTCTAGTTCTTTGTTTTTAGAATAAATGGAGTAATAAAAGAAGATTGTGGGAACATGGTGATAGAAGGACGTCCAATTCTATACCCTACCAGGTTGTATCCTTCCATGCCATTTCGTTATTAATATTCTCTTCCATTGGGGACAATGAAAATTAAGTTGGGGGGTGAGGTAATCTAATTAATTAAATCAAATCCTCGAGTAAAATTTTAATCAGTTTTTGTGTACAAAAATTTGTCGCGAATTAAAAAAAATCAAGCTCACTAAATGAGGAGTGATTAATGGTTTAGAAAATTTTAGAGATACTGAGGGATGATTTATCAAGAAAACCCTATAAGTGGTAGAGTATAGTCCAGAAAATTTTAGAAGAGTAATTCCAGACCCTTCGGCCTATTGATCTTAATAATGAATCTTACATATTTTGGTATAGGCATTATAAAAAGTCCCCAGTTAAAAAATTCCTGAGGTTAATAAAGATTTTTAGCATCTCTCATTGAGTAATCGGACCCCTTTGCCTAAGTAAGCGTTGTTGTTCGCGTCAAAAGGTGGGGATGTAACGAAATCTTTCGTAGAGTTAGTCTTGACTTAGCCTTTTAACTCGAGTCAGTAAGCCTGAGGGGTGTTTTACACCTAATACCCTAAAGCCAACTGGTTTGGGAGTCATTGGCTTAAAGCTCGCTACAAGGGTTAATTAGAAAGCAAGGTATCAGGACATTGCACTGACTTTACATTAAAAAAAAAAAAAAAAAAAAGGAAAGGAAGAAAAAGAAAAGAAAAAGTGGGGACTAAATAAATATTGCACCTAAACCAAAGTAAGTTGGAAGATTTAGATAGTGAGAAAGAAAGTTGGGAAAGAAAAAACTCTTAAAACTTCTATGGACTTTATTCTACTACTAAATGGGTGGAATTGGTAATCCAATGAAGTACCTTTTTAATAGTCTAACAATTTATC
Source organism: Areca catechu (assembly GCA_021397845.1). Taxonomy (NCBI): domain Eukaryota; kingdom Viridiplantae; phylum Streptophyta; class Magnoliopsida; order Arecales; family Arecaceae; genus Areca; species Areca catechu. The sequence continues at coordinate 146,736,854 of CM038049.1, read as the reverse complement.
CTATGATTTTAGGGTTAGTATGATAATTTTCATTTCATGGACCATCTTAGTACACAAGACTCATCCATTTCCATTACTCGAGGACGAGCAAAGTTTAAGTTGGGGGGTGTGTTAGACATTAGAATAATGAAAATTAACCCAACTTTATTTGATTAAAATTGATACTTTTTATGAAACTTTGTAGGAATTTACTCCATAAACGTGTAGATCTTGATTTTAGGAGTCCAACATCGCAAACAGAATATAATTCGGACTTTGAACGGGCCTGCAATGGATTTTAGAAGATTTTAGCACGGATTTCAGAGCTGCACGGTTTTTGGAGCATTGCCTTAAAATTTCAATGGCTCACGGTGGACCGGCTCAATGGTCCACCGCACGACCTGCTGGTCTACGGCAGCCATTGCTTCCGGTCCACGGGCAGAGCCGTGGACCACCGTGCTCCGATCACGCCGAAACTCGTCGGAGAGCTTCCCCCGGCACCGCCGAAGTCGCTGCCAACCTTCCCGCCGGCCGGAGAGCTCCCATTTGGCCGAAAAATGGCCGGAACGCGTCCGCCCATGGCCACGCCGCCGTCCGCGAGCCACGCCGCCCAGCCGCGCATCTCCGCCCGCGAAGCCGCCTCTGCCACCGTCTGCAGCGTCGTCTTCTCCAGCCGCTGAAGCCGCCGCCCAGCTGTCTCCACCGTCCGAAGCCATTCCGCTGTTCATGTGCCCATCTACGAGCCATGACCACGCTGCCTGCAGCCGCTCTCCGCCGCCGTCCGCGAGCCACAGCCATGCAGCCGTGTCCGCCGTCCGCTGCAGCCCCGCCGCCCAGCCGTCTCCGCCGCTTGTCCGTCTCTGCCCAACCCGCAACGCCCCTCCACGCCGCCTGCAGCTGCTCTCCGCCCCCACCGAAGCAACGCCGTCCGCCTCCGCCGTCCGCGTCTCCGCCCACGGCCATGCCGCCGTGTCCGCCCTTGCAGCCGCCACGAGCTCAGCCTCCATCCATCGTCTGCCCAGCCGTGTTCGCCGCCTAGCATGCGAGCCACCGTCGCCGCAGCACCGTCCGCCCAGCCGCAGCCACTGTCGCCCATTCCGCCGTGTCCGCCCCACGCTGTCCGCTGCTGCCTCCTCTCCCGCGCGCCACGCCCACCAGTCCGCTGTCGCCCATGCTCGCGAGCCACCCCACCGCCTGCTGTCGTGCACGCTGTCGCCGTGTCCGCCCCATCCCCATCGTCACCTCCGTTCCCAAGCTCCTGGAGCTGCTTTTCACCGCCCCTGTTGTTCAGACGAGCTCCCTTCGACCGAAAAAATGGCCGGAACGCGTCCGCTGCAGCCGTGCACTCTGCCCAGCCGCGTCCAGCCGCACGCCGCCCAGCCGCGCATCTCTGCCCGCGAAGCCGCCCGCACGCCGTCCGCCCCCGAAGCTGCCCACGCCGCGAGCCACGCTGCCTGTCTGAAGCCGCGTCCTCCCGCAGCACCGTCCGCCCAAGCCCACGGTCGCGTGCCCGTCTGCGAGCCACGGTCACGCCGCCTGCAGCCGCTCTCCGCCCCAGCCGAGGCCACGCCGCCTGCAGTCGCTCTCCGCCCCAACCGAGGCCACGCCGCCTGCAGGAGCTCTCCGCCCCAGCCGAAGCCTTGCCGTCCGCCTCCGCCATCCGCGTCTTCGCTCACGGCCATGCCGCCGTGTCCGTCAGCTGTAGCCGCGCACTCCTCTCAGCATGCGAGCCACCGTCCCCGCAGCACCGTCCGCCCAACCACAGCCACTGTCGCCCATTCCGTCGTGTCCTCCCCACGCTGTCCGCTGCTGCCTCCTCTCCCGCGCGCCACGTCCACCAGTCCGCTGTCGCCCAAGCTCACGAGCCACCCCACCGCCTGCTGCCGTGCCCGCTGTCGCCGTGTCCGCCCCATCCCCGTCGTCACCTTCGTTCCCAAGCTCCTGGAGCTGCTTGTCACCGCCCTTGTTGTTCAGACTGGGATGTCCGAAAACAAGGAAACATCAGAACGAGAAGAGATGTCGGACGACGCTGGATGGACGCGGGATTGTACGATAGAATTTTTGAGTTTGATTTTTGAGATGGGGATGATCGTAAAAAAATCAGATAAGGAGATAACGCAGAGTTTGAAAATCAGATTAAGATAAGGAAATCACCGCGCTTCCCACACGGACCTGACACGGTATTTTTCATCTATAAATACCTCGGTGATTCTCTTCTGCAAAAAGAGGAATTTTTGGGAGGTTCCACTTGCTGTCCGTAGTTCCACCTATTGCTGTGACAGAGAGTCAGAGTCGGATAAAAAGGGAGAAAGGGACCCTTGTTCCCTTACTTTTCTTTTATTTTCTCTGTACCCTAATTTTTATGCAATAAATATTTATTTGCTTTATATTAATCCATGATTGTTTATTTTATTTTGAAGTAATGCTGGAGTTATGTTGGATTAGCATTTAAGGTAAGTCGAAGTGAATTAATTTTGACTGACCTATACCTAAGGGACGGGCCGTGATCCACAGGTACGGGCCGTACTCTTGAGATAGGTCATATCTGAATTATTTTCACAAATTTATTATTTGCATCTATTTCTTGCATTAGTTTTAGTTTATTTTAAATCAAAAGAAAATCCTTTTTCAAGATAACCCCAAAGTCTCTGTGGGATCGACCCTTACTCCCGCTATTCTACCCTTTAGAGTAGTGGAATTAAGGTTCTAAATCGGTGCATTACGACACGCATCAGTACACAACCTCATCTCTCGGCTCAAATTCTTTGAAATCCTCCACATACCTCGTTTGCAAAATTCCCGAGCGGATGCTCTATCACGATTTGCCATGGTAGGGACCAATACCTCCGACCGGACCTTTGTGGAGCACCTGCAGCGCCCAAGCATTCACGAAGAGCCGAACGAGATCCAGCAAGTTGATCAGGAGACCTCTTGGATGGATATGATCCTCACTTTTCTTAATCAAGGAACTCTCTCGGATGACCCAACCGAAGCCAAGCGCATACGCTAGTCGGCATCCAAGTACGTCGTCCTTGACGGCGTCCTCTATAAGCGATCATTCTCTCAGCTTCTATTGAAATGCCTGGGGCCGACCGATGCTGACTATGCCCTCAGGGAAGTACATGAGGGCATCTGCAGCGATCACCTTGGGGGACGGTCCCTGGCCTATAAAATTATCCGACAAGGATACTATTGGCCTACAATCCAGAAGGATGCTTCGGACTTTGTCCGAAAATGCGATGCTTGCCAAAGGTACGCTAGTATCCAAAGGAGGCCTGCCGGTCAGCTGACTCCGATCATCGTCCCATGGCCTTTCGCTCAGTGAAGAATGGACATCCTCGGACCTTTTCCTCCGGCATCTGGCCAGCGAAGGTTTCTCATTGTTGCGATCGATTACTTCACCAAATGGATGGAGGCTGAACCGCTCGTGCAAATCATGGAAGCCAAGGTAGAAACCTTTATCCGGAACTACATTATTTATCGATTCGGCATCCCGCAAATGATCATCACCGATAATGGAAGGCAGTTCGACAACCCAAAATTCCAGGACTTCTGCGGACAGTACCATATATCTCATCGGCTCACCTCAGTCGGCTACCCGCAGTCTAACGGAGAAGTCGAAGTTACCAATCGGACAATCCTGCACGGTTTGAAGACCCGACTGAACGACGTCAAAGGACTCTGGGCCGAAGAGCTTTACTCTGTACTTTGGGCATATCAGATGATCTCCCGGTCGGCAACGGCAGAGACACCTTTCAATCTGACTTATGGAAGTGAAGCCGTTATCCTTGTTGAGGTCTCTCTCCAATCCGTAAGGATTGACCACTATGCCGAACCGGCTAACTCCGAGCAACGAAGGGCTGACCTGGACCTACTTGAAGAGACTAGACTCCAAACAAGCTCGAAGATGGCGACCTACCGCCAGAAGGTGACAAAGTATTACAACTCTGGGTCAAGGTGCGAGCTTTTTGGGTTGGAGATCTAGTGTTGCGGAGGGCGGAGATTTCAAGACCGACCAAGCAAGGAAAACTTTTCCCGAACTGGGAAGGACCTTATCGAGTCGTCGAAGTTGCTCGGGCCGAAACATACCGAATCAAGCATTTGGACGGACAGTAGATAGCACGCATGTGGAATGTAGACAATCTTTGCAAATATTATCAAGGAATTCAATTCTTTTCAGTGCCCAATTCCGAAAGTCCGACTCCGGCCGTCAAAGGCTTTAGGGCAGCCCAATTCCGAAAGTCAGACTCCGGTCGGCAAAGGCTCTAGGGCAGCCCAATTTCGAAAGTTCGACTTCGCTCGGCAAAGGCTCTAGGGCAGCCCAATTCTGAAAGTTCGACTCCGGTTGGCAAAGGCTCTAAGACAGCCCAATTCCGAAAGTCCAACTCCGGTCGGTAAAGGCTCTAGGACAACCTAATTCTGAAAGTCTTACTCCGGTCGGCAAAGGCTCTAGGGTAGCCTAATTCCGAAAGTCCGACTCCGGTTGGCAAAGACTCTAGGGCAGCCCAATTCTGAAAGTCCGACTCCGGTTGGCAAAGGCTCTAGGGCAGCCCAATTCTGAAAGTCCGGCTCCGGTTGACAAAGGCTCTAGGGTAGCCCAACTCCGAAAGTCCAGCTCCAGTCAGCAAAGGCTTTAGGGCAGCCCAACTCCGAAGTCCGACTTTGGTCGGTAAAAGCTCCTATTTCGGACAAGCCGACGGACTAACACTAAAAATCTTCTAAGTAAATGAGTCCGACCTGAGCAACTGTCCATCGGCTGCCTCAACACCTCCTTGCTCGGATTTTCCTGGGTATCAATCTGGCCTGAGCTGGTTGCTCTGGCACGCCCGTTGACCCCTAAAGTGATTTTGATGATAACAAAATATTGGAGCATGTATTTGGTTATCTAACAACTCTTCAAAGGTTGACAAGTTTTTGTAGGACGACTACTTTGACATATTTTTCAAACCCTACAACCTTTATTTCTTTGTGTTGAGTTGTAAGTAAGTAGAATCTTATAAAGAAGAACCCAACAAAAATTTTTCTATTTGAATAAAAGATAAAGGGTTGTTTCTACTAGTTTTCAAGCTTTAATATCTCTTGATATTATTGTAAGAAGATCTTAAGGAAGTTTTCAAAGTTTGGCATGTGAGTTCTAGAGAAAAGAAATTGGTCTGACTAAAGAACCAATCTCGAGCCGACTGGATGGAGGAACAAGCCGACTCTGGCACTAGCACAAGGAAGAAAACCTCTGGCACACAGGCCCAGCTGACTGGCACCTAGTCCCAGCCGACTCGTCTAGAACTTGGTTGAAAATGTTCTGAGAACCTCTGGGATTCGAGCTGACTGGATTTCAACCTAGCCAACTCGTCCAGAGTGATCTATTTTCTTGACTGTGGAACCTAGCCGACTGGATTTCAACCCAGCCGACCCGAACCTGATCCGAGCCGACTCGAAGATGTCCGAGCCGACTGGAATGACGGGGTCTCTTCCTAACGGCTAGTTCCAGAATTCTAAGTTTGAATCCCGAAATTGCTTCAACGGTAACCTGTCACTTTCCAACGGTAACCAGAATTCTAAGTTTGTAGGAGCTGGGTTGCTCCGAACCACTCTAAACTTATTTTGTTTGTATTGTGCTTTACTTACTTTTCAGCTTCTGCACTTATTTCTGATTAACACAACACTCAACCACTAAAAGAAATTACTTGTGCACATATTTGCAAGAAATTTTGTAATTCCCAATTCACCCCCCTTTTGGAAAAAGCCACCTGGGCAACAGCTGGTATCAGAGCAGTGTCTCTGATTACTCGAGTAAAGATTGATGGCTCATCCCATGAGTACATCCTTGGCAGAAGGCCAGTCAATAAATAGACCTCCACTATTCACAGTCACTAAATACTCTTATTGGAAAGCACGAATGAAAATTTACATTCAAGCTATTGATTTTCAATTGTGGAAGGTCATCTTAAACGGGCCACACATTTTCACGATCAAAGTTGATGGCGTGGACATCCCTAAGCCTGAAGAGGACTGGGATGATCATGACATGAAAATGGGGGAATTGAATGCCAAAGCAATGAACTTACTATACTGTGCTTTGGATGCAAATGAGTTCAACCAAATTTCCACTTGCTCTTCAGCAAAGGAAATCTGGGACAAACTCGAAGTGACCCATGAGGGAACTTCCCAAGTGAAAACCTCAAAGATAAATCTTTTAGTTCACAACTATGAACTGTTTAAAATGGAACCTTCTGAAATAATTTCTGCCATGTTCTCTAGATTTATAGATATTATTAATGGTTTGAAGAGTCTTGGCAGGGTATACTCAAATGTTGATCTAGTTTAGAAGATACTCCGATCTTTACCTGACAAGTGGGATCCCAAAGTGACAGCAATCCAGGAGACCAAAGAACTCAACATATTACTACTGGATGAACTATTGGGATCACTCATCACCCATTAGTTGACTATGCAGCACAGAACTGAAGACGAACAGAAGAAAAAGAAACTATAGCCTTCAAAGCTGCTATTGAATCAAAGAGGGATGATGAAGAGTCTGAAGAAGAAAACACCTCCTCCAATGATGACCTAGAAGATGATGATATCATAATGGTTGTGAGGAGATTCAAAAAGTTCATGGAAAGAAAGAAAGGAAGATTCAACCGAAAATTCCATAGGAAGGATTACGGAAAAGAAAAAGTAAAGGACAGAGAGAAAGATAAAGTAGTCCTCACATGCTATGAATACAAGAAGCCGGGGCACATTCGTCCAGATTATCCTCTATTGAAGAAATCCTTTAGACAAAAAAAGAAGAAGAAAGCCATGGTTGCCACATGGACCGATAGTGAAGAATCATCTTCATCTGAAGAAGAAGAGACCACCAAGGCTGCAAATCTGTGTTGGGTCTTGAAGATAAGGTAACATCCCCTAGCAATTGCACTGAATTTATATTTGATGAATTAAATTCTACATTTCATGATCTATTATCTGAATTTAAGAAAGCTGGATTAAAGATAAAATCATTGAAAAATATGAATGACTCATTACTCAAATAAAAAAATGAAATTTCAGAAAAGAACCTTTTATTGCAAAAAGAACTGCATGACTTTTCTGAAAGAAATGAAAAGCTGAAAAATAAAAATCTCTTATGTGAAAGGAATAATAATGATTTAATTACTGAAAATATTGAACTGAAAAAGGAGGTTAAAAAACTCAAGCCATTGGTTGAAAAACTTACTTTGTCTTCAAATAAGCTTGAGTTAATTTTAAAAGAACAACGAATTTCAGGAAACAAAGCTGGAATTGGTTTTAAAACTTTTATTATGAATGGAATTTCAGCAACTACCTTTGTGAAATCTAAAGTACCTGTTCAAAACATATTATCACAAAAAGTTTTGGCTGCACCAAAAACTGTTTCAACTTCAAAATCTTTATTGTATGTTTCTAAGAACTTGAGCAAAAATGCTTATATTTCAAAAGGTTCAAAATCTACATCAATTACATCAACTTTTAGAACTTCTAATTCCACTCTTATTAAAAACTCTAAAGTTATATGCCATGTTTGCAAAAGAATAGGACATAAAGCTTTTAACTGTAATAATTCTAGAAATGTCCATAAGAATGTAAAAAAAATCTGGATTTCCAAAGGAACCACTTCTGCTAACCTGCAAGGACCCAAGATAGCTTGGGTACCTAAAAGAATTCATTGATTATTTTGCAGGAATGTCTTACAGCCCAAAAATTGAAGAAAAGGTGGTACTTAGACAGTGGCTGCTCAAGACATATGACGGGTGACAAGGACTAGTTTATCATCCTTGAAATGAAAGGAGGCATGGTCATCTTTGGAGGCAATGGCAAAGGGAGAATAATCGGTATTGGTAAGATCAAAATAACTCCCTTCACTTTTATTGAAAATGTTTTGCTAGTAGACAAGTTGAAGCATAATCTTTTAAGCATAAGTCAATTATGTGATAAAGGCTTCAAGGTTGTCTTTGAATCTTCTATGTGTATAGTAACTAACTCTTTAGTTTCTAGCAATAAGTTCGTTGGACATAGACTCAGGAATATTTATATGGTAGATCTTAATGATCTTGCCATGTCAAGTAGTCCTAGTCTAGTTGCAATGAATGCTAAGACCAAAAAGTCATGTTTACTATAGCATAGACGACTAGGTCATGCTAGCATGCATACAATTATCAAATTAATTTCTAAAGATCTTGTTAGAGGCATGCCTAAGTTCAAAGTTGATTTTGATCATGTTTGTGATGCATGCCAAATGGATAAACAAACTAGGAGGAGTTTTAAATCAAATAATATAGTTTCTACAACAAGACCACTTGAACTTCTTCACATGAACCTTTTCGGACCTACTAGGATCACAAGCCTAGGAGGTATGCTCTTGTGATAGTAGATGATTTTTCAAGATTTACTTGGATTTTGTTCATTGCTTCAAAAGATGAAACCTTACATGTTTTCAGAAAATTCCATAAAAAGGTTTCAAATCAAAAAAACTTATCTTTAATTTCAATTAGAAGTGATCATGGAACTGAATTTGAAAATCAATTTTTTGAAGATTATTGTACTGAATTTGGCATTGATCACAACTTCTCCGCTCCTAAAACACCGCAACAAAATGGTGTTGTAGAGAGGAAAAATAGGACATTGGAAGAAATAGCTCGCATAATGTTGTGCGAAGGCAATCTTGCAAAGTACTTTTGGGCAGAAGCGGTGAACACTGCATGCTATATTTTAAACCGCGTTTTGATCCGTCCTATTTTAAAGAAAACCCCCTATGAGCTTTGGAATGATAGAAAACCCAATATCAGTTATTTTCATGTGTTTGGATGCAAATGCTTTGTGCGCAACAATGGAAAAGATAATTTAGAAAAATTTGATTCTAAAGTTGATGATGCAATTTTCCTAGGTTATTCATTACATAGCAAAGCATATCGGGTTTTTAATAAAATGACTTTTACTGTTGAAGAGTCAATACATGTTGTATTTATTGAAACTAATCCTACACTTTCTAGACAAGAAGAGTGCATAGATAATGATGCAGGTACGTTGCAAAAAGGAATGGAGGACTTGAGCATTCAAGATAAAGACACTCAAGATGAAGAAGAAACGGTAAGTAAGGATCACACCGATCTACCGAGGGACTGGAGGTATGTTACATCTCACCTTAAAGAATTAATCATAGGAGATCCTTCACATGGTGTTAGGACTCGGTCTGCACATAAGGATACACATGATTATCTAGCCTTTGCATCACAAATAAAACCCCGTAGCCTAGAAGAAGCTGAGACTGACCCAAACTGGATGATGGCAATGCATGATGAATTAAACTAGTTTGAAAGGAATAAGGTATGGACACTTGTAGATAGACCTATTGACCATCCAATAATAGGAACCAAATGGGTCTATAGGAATAAATTAGATGAACAAGGAAACATAATAAGAAACAAAGCTATACTAGTGGCTAAGGGATATAACCAAGAAGAAGGTATTGATTTTGATGAAACTTATGCACCTATAGCAAGACTAGAAGCCATTAGATTACTACTTGTATTTGCTTGCTATATGAATTTCAAACTTTTTCAAATGGATATAAAGAGTGCATTTCTTAATGATTTTATCTCTGAACATGTTTTTGTGGAACAACCACCCGATTTTGAAAATCACACATTTCCAAACCACGTATTTAAATTAAATAAAGCATTGTATGGTTTGAAACAAGCACCTAGAGCCTGGTATGATAGACTTAGCACTTTCTTAATTGAAAATGATTTTTCAAGAGGAAATGTAGATAAAACCTTATTCATCAAAAAGAAGAATAATGATATCTTAGTTGTACAAATATATATTGATGATATCATTTTTGGTGCAACTAACGAATCTCTATGTAAAGAATTTGCTAAGCTTATGTAGGAAGAATTTGAAATGAGCTTAATGGATGAACTAAACTACTTCCTTGGACTTCAAGTAAAACAAACAAAGGAAGGCATCTTCATCAACCAAGCTAAATATATCAAAGAAATCATCAAAAAGTTTGGTATGGAGAGTAGCAAATCAATGAGCACACCCATGAGCCCAGCTTGCAGATTGGATAAAGATGAAAATAGATCCAATGTTGACCAAAAGCTATATAGAGATATGATCGGATCCCTATTATATTTGACTGCAAGTAGACCTGACATATTATATAGTATATGTGTATGTGCTAGATTTCAGTCATCACCAAAAGAAACACATATGCTTGCTATCAGAGAATAATTAAATACTTGAAAGCAACAAGTAATTTAGGAATTTGGTATTCTAAATATTCTACCCTGAATTTGATTGAATTCTTTGATGCTAACTATGCTCGTTGTAAAATAGATAGAAAAAGCACTAGCGGTACATGCCAATTTATAGAGTTGAATTTAATTTCATGGCACTGTAAGAAGCAAAACTTCATAGCCTTGTCCACTACTGAGGCTGAGTACGTGGCTGCTGGTAGTTGTTGTGCTCAAGTGTTATGGATTAAACAACAACTAGAAGATGTTGGTGTATCACAATCTAAAATTCCAATTAAATGTGATAACACAAGTGCTATCAATTTAACAAAGAATCCAATTCAACACTCTAGAACCAAGCACATTGAAATTAGACATCATTTTATTAGAGATCATGTTTCAAATAGTGATATTGTGCTTGATTTTGTTCCTACTGAAGATCAATTAGCTAATATATTTACTAAGCCACTTAATCAAGACAGGTTTGAACTAATTAGAAGTGAATTAGGACTTTGTGATCATTTTTAAATTCTCTAATCTAATTCCTTCAAATTTAAGGAAACATCATCTAGAGAACCTCCTGATTTCATTCTCTATCATAGAGCCTAAATTTTTTTAGAAATTTTCTCCAAGAAATCTCTCAGGTTTGTGATTAAATTTTCCAAAACTTGATTTCCCTGTTCGAGTCGACTTGTTCTTAAATCGAGTTGTCTGGATTCTTTGTGTGATTTGGGCGAGTTCTGGCCTAGCCGGCTCGAGCCTTTCTAGGGCTATTTCGAGTCGACTGGGTTATCGTGCCTGAGTTTGTTATTTTTGGGATGTAAAGCCCATTCCGAGCTTTTTAGCCTCCATCTCATCTTTCTAACCATCCGTTCCTCTCTTAATCATATTCCAAATATTCCTCTCTCCCTTCTAAGCTCTCCATTCTCTCATTTCTTCCTCTTTCCTAGCAATGGCTCCTAAATGTGCTACCGGAAAATGCTATTTACGAGCCGCTCCGTCCGTGGAAAGGGAAAGAAGAACGAAGAGCATCAAGAAGAGCCGACTGCCACTGCTCATCGTGAAGAACTTGTGGAAGAATCTGTAAGGGCTGCTCCAATTGCTCCAAGTCAAATCCCTTCAATGTCCACAAGACTGGTAAATTCCGGCCGTCGTATCAACTTTGAATTTATTAAGGAAATAGGGTTGAAGATTGGTGATTTGATTGAGGACCAGGGCTGGAGGAAATTTTGCTCTCTAAATGAAAAAACCTACCCCTCACTTGTTAAGAGATTTTATGAAAATTTGATAATAGGTACAAATCATGTAGAGTCTACAATTAAAGGAAGAAGAGTTTTCATCAATGAAGAAGTTCTGCATAACCTACTGGATTTACCTATTGATGGGGTGAAATACCTAGTAATTGAGGATAGAGAAAAGACTTTGAGAACTATCCTAAACAAGGAAGATGTCAGTGGGATTGGAACTGTCTTTGCCAATACTTTACCTCTTGAAATGAGATTATTGCACAATTTCATTTGTAGGATATTTTTGCAAAGGACTGAAAGGTTTGATTGGGTAAGTGAGAAGGACCTGTGCCTTATGGAACATATCATGGAAAAGACTCCTATGAATTTATATCATATCATCATTATGCAAATGAAGGAGACTATTAGAAAGGCTAAGGCTTACTTACCTTATGGAATGATGTTAACCCTGCTATTCAAGTCTCAAAGAGTGAATTTGGAAGGTGGGGATGGAGTTGATATGCACCATACTGACATATACACCTCCAAGTCACTAGAAAGAATGGGTTACATTCAAGTTGAAGGTGTTTGGAGAAAGAAAGGAACTAATGTTAGGGCAATTGGTAGGTCAAGTAGTGAAGAAGAAGAAGAAGAAATTGAAGAAAATGCTGATACTGCTACTGCTGAAGCTAGAACCTGTACTGCACCTGCACCTGAACTAGAATCTATCATTCCTGAACCTACTGCCACTCTTGAAGAGACTGGTGCACCTTTCTCTGAATTTGATATGCCTGCACCTGAGTTCATGACAACTGATATACCTTCACCAGACTTCACTCCTGCAGCTTCACATCCTCCAAATATCCAAGGTCAAATTGAAGATCATATGAAGACTTTGACTGATTCACTGACAGGGACTATCAGTTCACTCTTTGGTGATCTAAACCAGTCAGTGGATAATAAACTATCTCAACTAGAAGAACATGTTACAAGTTTGCAAGGAAAAGTTGAAGCAATAGAAACTTCGAGATCTGCACCTCAAGTGGAACTTCAACCTATCCTAGACCTTTTTTCTTCTAGTTCTGAAGCCATAAAGAAATCAGTCGATGCAACCTTAAATGAGTATAGAACTGAGTTGAATGAAGTCAGATGCACTATGGGAACAATTGCAGAAACAAGACAAATGGCAAATGACTACACATAAGGCATTGGAATTATCATATCAGAATTTGGAAGACTAAGAGGACCTGCTGAAGCTTTTGCTAATGTCCAAGCTTCTGAACTTTTGTCAATGCAAAAGGAAATTGGTGAAGTGAAAGAGGCTATGAACAAGGTACCTACAAGCCTCAAGGACATGGAATAGCAACTTGGTGCAATCTGGATGGAGATGGTTTCACTCTGTAACACTGTTAGGACTTTAGAGATCACTGCCAGGACTAGACCTTTATAAGATGATTCTCCTATTTTATCTAGGGGTCCTACCACTTCATCCTAGAGCACCTCCACCTCATGCATCTTCCAGTATACCTCCTAGACTTGCTTCTTGGTATGGTACAAGTATGCCTATCAATGTACCTAAGGAAGAATCTAATAGTGAGTAGGTCTTTAGTATTTTTTGTACTTTTTGGAAACTTTTTGAAGATTGTGTAATGTTTAATGTACTGAATCTTTTAATGAAAATACAATGAATATCCTATTGGACACATGTGTGTACTTCTTTTATCTTGTTAACATCTCTAATATTTTTTAAATAGGATTCTCTCTCTAAATTTAGAAAGTAAAATTATTTCAAACAAATCTTAATACAATCTCAATTTACTTGAAATCTAAGCTTAATTGTATAACTTTTTGATTTGATGACAAAAAGGAGGAGAACTATTATTCAATAAAGTGCATGAAAAAGAACAAACTTAATAGAATTGGAATAGAACTGTTAAAGTTAACTAGATAGAGGGAGCTTAATGAATATTGCATACCTTTTCTGCTGAGCTTAACGAATATTGCATATCTTTTCTGCTGAAGTGTTCAAATAAATGATAAAGGGGGAGAAATTTCACATTGATTAGAAATTTTACAAAAAGAAAGAGAAATACATGTTTAATTTGCTTCAATGATTACTATTCTGCTCTCTACTAATTACATCTAACTGTTAATGCTTAATGTTGCTTAATACACACAAGCACTTATTCTTTGATGCTTACATTTTATAGAATTGGCTTTGTGTATAACTATATAGCATATATTGATACTCATTTGAGAATACAGTTAATATTGTGATACATCAAACAAGTGTAAATGCTTACTATGATATACATCTATACTTGTGAATAGAATAGATTTTTTCATGCGCAGTATTTTGTCATCATCAAAAAGGAAAAGATTGTTGACCCCTAAAGTGATTTTGATGATAACAAAATATTGGAGCATGTATTTGGTTATCTAACAACTCTTCAATGATTGACAAGTTTTTGTAGAACGACTACTTTGACATATTTTTCAAATCCTACAACCTTTATTTCTTTGTATTAAGTTGTAAGTAAGTAGAATCTTGTAAAGAAGAACCCAACAAAAATTTTCCTATTTGAATCAAAGATAAAGGGTTGCTTCTACTAGTTTTCAAGCTTTAATGTCTCTTGATATTGTTGTAAGAAGATCTTAAGGAAGTCTTCAAAGCTTAGCATGTGAGTTCTGGAGAAAAGAAATTGGTCTGACTGAAGAACCAATCTCGAGCCGACTAGATGGAGGAACCGGTTGACTCTGGCACTGGCACAAGGAAGAAAACCTCTGGCACGCAGGCCCAGCCGACTGGCACCTAGTCCCAGCCGACTCGTCCAGAACTTGGTTGAAAATGTTCTGAGAACCTCTGGGATCCGAGCCGACTGGATTTTAACCTAGCCGACTCGTCCAGAGTGATCTATTTTCTCGATTGTGGAACCTAGCCGACTGTATTTCAACCCAGCCGACCTGAACCTGATCCGAGCCGACTCGAAGATGTCCGAGCCGACTGGAATGACGGGGTCTCTTCCCAACGTCTAGTTCCAGAATTCTGAGTTTGAATCCCAAAAGTGCTCCAACGGTAACCTGTTATTTTCTAACGGTCTACAACATTCAAAATCAAGGGAAGGCAGTTGAAGTCTCTCTATAAATAGGTATGAGAACATCCTTAGAGAGACTAATGAGTTGTTGAACATTTATTGAACATTTATTGAAGTAAGAAGAGAGAGCACTTGAGCTTTGAAGTCAGCCTTCAAGCCTTCACCAACTCTTATCAGAAGCTTGAAGTAACTTTTGAAGAAAGCAAGGAAGCCATTGAAGTGCATTGAAGAGCATTCAATTGAGCTTCACTAGAGCTGCATTGGCAACCACCAGACAACCTAGTTTGTCATTTCTGTTGCTTTTCATTCTACTCTTAGAATACTTGGATTATTGGTGAGCCCGGTTGTAAAAACCAAATAGGTTTCTTTGGTGAGCGTACTTAAAACCAAAGTGTAGAGGTTCTAGGTGAGCCTATGAAAACCTAGTGTGGGTTTCTTTGGTGAGCCCGGTTTAAAAACCAAAGTGTAGAGGTTGGGATTGTGAGCCTGAAAAACAATCCGACTGTATTCTGGTTTGGGGGATATAGTGAAAATCCCAAGTGGTGAACTTGGGTAGTGGATGTAGGAGCTGGGTTGCTCCGAACCACTCTAAACTTGTTTTGTTTGTGTTGTGCTTTACTTACTTTTCAGTTTTCGCACTTATTTCTGATTAACACAACACTCAACCACTAAAAGGAATTACTTGTGCACATATTTGCAAGAAATTTTGTAATTCCCAATTCACCCCCCTCTTGTGAAAAGCCACATGGGCAACAATGCCCCGGTCATTTTTCAAACCAAACAAGCCAACCAATTGCGCACAGAATCAGTTTCCCTTTTGTTCTAGTTCATTTCAATCATTTACTTCGACTTTGGGAAATCCGATCTAGACTTCGCAGAGTATTGACTCACACCAACGTCCTCAAGCTATCGATTTTATGTCTAACTACTATGAAGCGTCACTCGGCTACCTGAGTTCCTATCTTGCCGAAAGGAAATACTTGAAGCATCTTTAGAGAGAAAGGAATTCGGTTAAACAAAAGGAACACAATCATAGGCAAAATATAATTCCATTACCCAAGTGTTTACAAAAGGAGGTCAGACCTTTACAGTCAACTCAGGTCTGACTCACCGGAGTTACATCGGCTTTCGGAGCCCCCGGGACTTCGACTCCTGCTCCGGTCGCCTCTTGTACGACTGGGATGCTAGTCTGGACATCAGCAATCACTTCGGCTTCGGCCACGATCTTCGGCTCGACCCCCTTTGCCTTGGCTTCGGCAGGTGTCTCACCCCCTTGCTCGGATGAGCCTTCTTCTTCAGCATCCTCCGCCAGTTTGGACAGCTGCAGAAAGGAAAGGTCAAGCTTTGGGAAGGCCCGTTGGACCTTCTCCAGACAGTCTTCATAGCCATAGTTGAAGGAGTAGGAACCGGCCTCGTTCATCTCCACCCTGAATTCCTTCGAGGCCTTGTACTCCCTCACGACTGTTGCGGAAGCAGACTTTGTCAACTCTTGGGATGACTTGAACAGCCCCTTGTACTTCTCGACTTCGGCTTTGTGCTTCTCGGCGTCGGCATGGTGCTTCCTTGACCGCTTCTCCGACTCCGACAAGCGAGACCTTTCTTCGGCTAACTTGCGGGCAAGAAGCTTCACCTTGTGCTTCTTGTCCCTTAGCTGGGTGCTCAATTCATCCCGCTGAGTCTACAAGGCCTCGATCTGATTCTTTTGAGCCTCTGCCTTGGCCCGTAAGGCAGAATGCTCTTCTTCGACCACGTGTAGGATGGATAATTCTGACCTAGCAGCCGTCAGCGCCACTTCAGCGGTGTCTCTCGCTTCCTTCGCTCTCACGATCTCCCGGCTTGAGTGATCCTTTAGATCCAGCAGTTCACCCAAGCCGTCGTCCAGTAGCAGCGCGTCTTGGAGGGCCTGTCCATAATAAAAGAAAGTTAGTACTGGATGGATGAGGGTAAGGAGCTCAGAATCTGATGACTTACCCCTATCACATGGTGGAAGATGCTCCTCACAGCTTCGTTGACCATCCGCCGGTTCTTATTCTAGTCAGTTCTGGCGATGGCCTTCTCCAGCAAGGTCCTGACCTGCCTTGCATCTTCGATTGCACGCTCCAGCTGGCGTGCGTCGTCGCTAATGTCGACGACTTCCTTCCTGACGCCCCTCCTCTTGATGGCCTTCGGCTCCTGGGCCACAAGGAGGATCTCCTCTGCCGGTTCGGCGGGTGGTGGTGCGGGGGCTATCTCCTTATAGTATGTCGACCACTCCCCTTCTTCCCTGACGGCCGAGTGTACAGATGGTGATGGGTGTTCCTTCGGCTTGACGGACCGACTGCTGGGTGACGATACGTTGCCAGTTCCGGATTCCACGGAAACGACAACGGCAGGCTGCTCTCTTGCCCGCTGTTTCTGTGGCCTCTCTGGCATCAGTTCCCTTGTCGGTTTTCTTTTTGGCTTCTGAGCGGCCGGCTCTGAAGTCCAACTAGCCCTCCTTTGTGCCGCCAGCGCCGCGATGATTGACTGGTCTGGCCTCATCTTCCCACCTGTCAGCAAATGATTCAGTCAGAAGAAATTCGAATGAATGGAGATTTTATCCGGCATAGGTATCTATCCTACCCAGATGTCGGTGCTGGCTGATCCCAGCATGGTGTAGACTATCTTCAAAAAGCAAGAAACCGACGAACTTTGGGTCCTCGTCGATCAGCTTGTGAAAATCGATCTCATCGGCCCTCAGAACCCTCTTCCTGTCGGCTGCCCTCGACAGGGGACCCCCCATGCCGGCTCAAATCCCCAGGGCTCCAAGCTATCTACGTAAAAAAATTGGGACTTCCACCCATGGATGGCCGATGGGAGTCCCCCTAAAATCTTCCAATTGGGTCGCGGACTAAATACCCACCACTCTCGACTTTGGAAGTCCTGCTTTAAGAGGAAGAAATTACCGAACAGGGACAACCTAGGCTCGATGTCGGCTTCCCGGCACACGACAACAAAGCCACAAATCACTCGAATGCTGTTCGGGGTCAGCTGAGACGGAGTAATCCTATAGTGGTTAAAAATCTGGATGAAGAAACTTTGAAGGGGAAATCGGAGGCCGACCTTTAGGTGATCTTCATACAAAGGCAAGGCTCCTAAGTTCATCGGACTGTTCACTCTGCCCTCTTTATTAGGGACGGTAAGGAGAAGTGTGGTCGGTATATTGTATATGGCCTTAAGACCCTCTACCCTCTCCCGAGTCATGGTGGTGGGGATGTCGTAGGGACCGGGTTCCCTATTCCCCCGAACTAGGATCCGACCAACAGGGGCCATTCTTTGGAAGGTGGTGATTGGAGAAGAAGATGGAGGCGGAACTAACCTGGCGGGCAAATTCCTAAGACACGGGCGGCAGGAGCAGAACAAAAAGAAAAATCTCTCTCCAACCCTGTGCGCAGCGAAAGACCCACTCCGGGCGCTCTCCCCTCCTTTTATAGGTGTTGAGGGGCCGCCTCCCAGCGCTCCTCGAGCATCGTGATCCGTGGCGTTCGATGCAACATCTTGATTGGACAGGGATGCCAAAGGGATGCACCGGTTCACGTTCGATCGTGATCTGTGTAACTGCCCGGCCAACCATGGATACACCACTCCAAGTTCTGTGCCAACCGTTCGGATCTCGCCATGTGGCCCACGTCGCATCGGGATCGTGTCGGGCGGGCATTACGGACTGACATTTCTTAATGGTGCCGTACCAGCATTAACCACCTCTACTGCTACCGCTAATGTGGTGCCAACACCTGTTCAAGGGTTGAGATTCAGAGCAGAATTGAATCGATCGCTGCACGCCAGTTCAGGTTTGCCATCATTTGAAGAGCCGATGCACTTAATGCCAAATATTGCCCTCATACTTCGAGATCACAGAATTGCTTGAAGCTCAAGGGCAAGGGGGGCAACTATTGTACCTATCTGGCTCACCATTGAATCACACCGATTTCTTTTGGCAGTCCGACAGGACCGACCCCTCTGAGAATGCCGATGGACGTGCAAAGCTGATCCATTGGGGCAGAGGTCCGACGGTCACTCCTTCTGGGGTTTGGCTCATCTATTTCCTTCGGCAGTCGACCCATTGGGGCAGAGGTCTGATGGCCACTCCTTCTGGGGTCTGACTCATCTATTTCCTTCGACAGCCGACCCACTAGGGCAGAGGTCGACGGCCACTCCTTCTAGGGTCTGGCTCATCTATTTCCTTTGGCAACCGACCCATTGGGGCAGAGGTCCGATGGCCACTCCTGGGGTCCAGCTCATCTATCTCCTTCAGCAGCCGACCCATTAGGGCAGGGGTCCGACGGCCACTCCTGCAGAGGTCCGAATAGTTCGCTTCAAGACCCTAGAGTGTTCCAGAAAGCCCTTTTTGTTACAACAGAATTTTGCCACCGCTGCAGCGCCACTCCACTACTCCCACGACTTTGCCTCCTCAGGGCACCACGTGGCCACTCTCTAGATCCTAGTAGGGGCAAATCGATCTTTCTCGGCTTGCCCCCTAACAACTTTTGGACTGTTCTGTGCCTATATAAGGTATCCGGGGGACCCTGCTCGAGAGTAAGTTCACCCTTCCCTCTCCAAACATTGTCCATTTTTATTCCTCCATTCTGTTGCCCTCACTCTTCGGCTGACTTAGGTATCGGAGTGTCCCCCGCCGGAGCACTGCCGGCGCTTTGGAAACTTTGTTGCAGGTCGACCAGAGGAGGCGCGCTCCAGCACCGCCGACCGACCCAGCCTGAGAGAAGATACTGCAACAGTCGATAGGGGGGATTTTAATGAGAAGTTAAAAACCAGTTAAACAAAGAAGACAACCATCCTTTTTTTATCATAATATATATATATATATATTATGAGATCTAAAACATAGTGGGAAATGGTATCAATGCCATCAGATGGTGATAGGCTTTTTTAGGCTAATCATCCAAAGATGCATACGAGAAAACATGATAGTTATATCCTAGTGGCTTTTTCCAATTTTTTTTGTTTTATTTGATTCCAATTTTTACAAAATACCAAGGCTCTGATACTAAATATAGAAAAATTCTCTGAAATCCCATGGATCAAATGCAGAAGATTGGAATATAAAACTTTTGAGATTTGGTTAAATAACTAATAAATGTATAATTTTTATCACATAATCAAGATCTGTCAAAAGGATTTTGAATTTTGAGATATATACCTGTATTCACTATTAATCTTAAGCCTTTAATCTCGATGCTCACGCGAACATCGAAAATAGAATCCTTCTTTCTAGTCTTTCTCACGTAACAGGCGGCTACTAGATGGGGATCATCGTGAAAACATAACTCATGTCATATATATAGAGGAAGTGAAGAGGGGACCTAACCAATAAAATTAAAATATCCTAATTGACCCTCCCATCACGATTCAAGTCGGGCTAAGGCCTACACTATGTTGCCTCAACCACACTAACCAATATAAGGTGCTCCTAGCCTAAACACAGGGATCACATAATATTAGACTATGTACATGTCTATCAACAAAGACCATATAATCAACCCGATTTTAATAAACCATAACTAATAATAATTAATGTTAGTCCAAATTAGAAAAACTCTTACATGGATATCCAAGATAATTCCAAGATAGTGATCTCATGCTAAAATTTGAGAATAAAAATATCTCTTTGTATAATAAAAAAAATGATATATTGGTATATCATTAATATATTATAATAATATTATATATTTTATTATAATGACATTATATGTATTATATTTATGATATATTATATTATAATATGTTATTTATAATATTATTATTCAATAATAATTTTAAATTATAATGAAAATATATATTGTGCATATATTTATATAATGAGATTATTTAATATATTACTTATATTTTCTTTATTTTTTAATCAAAATAAATATTAGTATTAAAAATGGTATATTATAAGTATAAATAAAAGTATTAATTCTATAATAACAAATAATGTATCTTTATAGGATTAACAATTTATAAGATCAATTAATATATTTTTATAAAATATATCAGATATAGTTTTGCTATTTTAATTCTTAAGGAATACTAAACTTGTTAGTCATGGATATTTAGAAATCTTAAATTATTAAGTATACCCAACGTGATCTTAGATAATTGGAAAAAAGTTATCCAAGAATAGATATCATCATTGATTTAAACTTATCTTAGTGGTTTCATTTGGGTTGCCAAATGCCACCTATGAGTGTATATTACAACCAAGATAATCATAGCTATGAGTAAAGGTGTGCAAGGAAACCAATTGAATCACAAAATTGATTCAATTTTAGTTTAAAAATTTAAAAAAAAAAAAAAAACTATTCAGTATATATATATATATATATATATATATATGAATTGTCATCGATTTACTTATATTTTGCCTTGGCTATACCAATTTATTACATTTATATTTAGTCTATGTAGCTCATCTCATAAATTGCCTATTTAGCACATTCATAAACTATATAGTTTGTATGATTAGAAAAAAAATAAAATGAATAGTAGTTGTTGACGCTGAATCTTCCTCGACCGGTTGGAGTGATCTTTCCGTCGCTGGGCCGCCGCGAACCAGAACCTGCAACACAGATCCCTGACCGGAGGTTTTCCGGCGGGGGACACTCTGATGCCAAAGTCAGAAGAGACCCAAGCAACAGCATAATGGAAAGCTTGTAGAAGCCAAAAATGAGGAAGAAAGGGGATCGAAAAATGGTCTCCAAAACCTCGAGTCTGGATCTCTAGAGCGTCCTCTCTTACCAGTATTTATAGGCTCTAACATAACTACTTACGGTTAGTGTGGTTGTCATGCGTAACCATTTCCTAACTGCAAGTAGTGGCTGTCGGAAAAACCATTATACCCGGGGTTTGTTTAATCTGAGGTTTTGGACCACGTGGGAGGTTGCAACAACCTAAACAGATTTCAACCGCTTATTTAAAGAACCCCACGTGTTCCCGAATCCTCATCTTAAAGCATAGATCCAAAGTGATCTTTACATTCTCTTTAGTAGTACTCCTGAAGGGAATGTCAGTTTTACACTTCGGATCTTTCTTAGACGATGAAAATAAATACTTACAATCTTTAGGTTGAAGAAGTAAAATTGAAGATATTTGCCCGAAAGATCAAGTCTTCGGATCAAGACAGTTGTACGAAGTCGAAGACATTTCAACATCATCTTCGAACTGAAATAAAAATACGAAGCCGAAGGAATCTCCCTTAGACAATAGGCCGAAGATAATAAGTACGATCTCCGAATAAGAATGATAATCTGAATCCGAAGATAGAGAAAGCATCCTGGATCATAGATGCAAAACTATATTCTTTAGGCATAGTCCTCGGACTAATGTGGATGCACGAAATCAAAGACAGTAATCAAGCACCATCTTCGGATTGATAATGATACGAAGCCGAATACTTAGGGTCAGTAATGAGAAGATAACAACGTGAAGCCGAATAGTCCTCTTGCCATCTGATATAACCTTATAAAATGATTAATTAATTGAAATAACATAGGGATATCATAACAGCTGTCCCTCACTCCCAGTTTCGAAATGATTATATTTCGAAAAATGGGAGTATTTCAGTTTTGTCTTTTATGGATAATCGTCAAATAATGATGGCAAAACTCTGACATGTCTTTTCGCCATAACTGTCTGGTGGCGCAATAAAACGTGGCAAAGACACGTGTCACTCTATCATAAGCAGCCTCAAAAGAAAACGCCTCGATTCTGAAAAATTTTGAAAAATTCCCAGAAAAGGGATTTAAACTCAACAGGAATTGGACACGTGGTGGTCATCCTGAGCGTGGAGTTTTCGTTGGCATGATCTCAGCCAATACCATAGTTTCACGCGGATCGCCACGACTTGTCTCATTAATGAACCGTATCAAGGATCGAAACCGTCAATACGGTGCACAACTGTTTTGTCTTCCGAACCGTCTCGAAGGTCTCCCCCTTCTTCACCTATAAAAAGAGAAGTGAATTAGAGAGAGGCTTTCTTTCGCGTTCATGCCCTTGGATTTTCAGTTTTTACTGCAGTCCGTCTTCCCTAGTGGTCCAGTCCACCCTCTTTGTCCTTTTACAGGTTAGAGGTCCTTCTTCTTTTCTGCTTTTTTATTCCTTTCAATGTCGAGGTCTTCTAGGGGTTCTTCCTCCACTTCCGGCAATAGTTCGCCGGTAAGTGACACGGGTAGGGTTCTACCCGAACGAGAGACCGTTAGGATCCCGTCGGGAGGTGATGTCGGTAGGGACCTTCAGGGTGAATCAAGTATGGGGAGAGTTTCCTGTAGGAAATGGAGTCCGGAACGGTCACCGGATTCCGTTCAGAGTTCCTTTATCCTTGCCAAAATAGAAGAAGTAAAACAATGTTACCACATTCCATGCACCTTTAATATGATCCTTCCACAATCCAATGAAAGGGTAGATAAGCCTCCTATCCGATCCATAGCTATATACGAAGACCATTTTAAAGCGGGTCTTCGGCTTCCTCTTCATCCTTTTTTTGTAAAAATCTTTAACTTATATCAAATCGTCCTAGCTCAGTTGACCCCCAATAGTTTTAGAAACATCTGCGGGTTCTTAGTGCTTTGCAAACTTAGGAATGTAGAGCTGAAGACATCCCTATTCACCTCCCTATTCAAGTTAAAAAGAGACTTCCATGGCAAAGGGTGGTGGGTCATAGGTCCTCGGCCTGGCCGAAGACTATTGAAGGGAACCCCCAGTGCGATACATGGATGGAAGCCTTGCTTCTTTTTCGTGTATTATACTCACTGGGACTTCAATACTGAGTGGTCGGCCCCGCGCTTGGATGCGAATACCGGTTAAAGGGTATTAAAGGCCGATGCCAGAGACTTCGAAACCCTGTCAGAACCGGAGATCCCTTCCCTTAAGGAGCTGCTGAGGGAAGAGAATCTTCATCGTGCCCATATCAGCGAAGTCCCAACATTAGGTATAGAATAAGTAGTCTTCGAATTTTTCTTGCTTCTCTTCTTCATTTGTATGTGCATTATAACTTTTTATTTTTACTTGCAGGCAAGAAAATGAAGCCTCAACTTGATAAAGTTAGGCAGGCTTCCAAAAAAAGGGGGGTAGCAGCCCCCGCAACAACCAAAGCCTGAAAGAAAAGAAGGGCAGAAGAGGGTTCTAGTACATCTTCGATGAGGCCCGTACTATATGAGGACAGTCCCTCTGCTTCTCCAGCACCAACTGGTGCTACTAGAAGCCCGCCTCCGAGGACATCTCCTCCGAAGAGCCCTCAACACGCACCATCCACGAGCCAGCGGGACACAAACTTCAACAAGGAATCCGTGATTGCCCTTCCCGAAGACAGAAGTCAAGAGAGGGCAAAATACCGATCTGAAGAGGACCCCAGGTGGAAGCTACTTCGGAGGGAGGGTGCAACGTGGATTTTACTACCTTCTCGGATCGAGAAGGCTTAAAGAATCCCGAACTGGCAAGGGAATTGTTAAAGCGCACTCTTCTCCCGAAGGATTGGAACAACGTCAAGTCCCGATGTATTGAAGAAATCTCGGACTCGGTGTTCTCCTCCGCTTTGAAGGTAAATATTCATATTGTATTATACTTAGTTTTACAATTACTAATCTTTTCCTTTGTTCTGGCAGATGATGCACAACATTACTCATATGGAGGAGAGCATCTTCGACTTCCGAGTCACTTATAGGAAGATGAAGGAGGAAATGAAATCGGCCAAAGCTGAAAAGATCATAGCCGAGGAGCTAAGACAAGCCATGGAGGAGAAACTCACCCAAAATGAAGATTCGGTCCAAAATCTGAAAGCTGAAGTGGATAAACTCTGATCTGAGCGTGCCGAACAAGAGACGAGATCCAAGAAGAAGAAGGCCAAGATTCGGTCTTTGGAGGCCTCTCTTAAGGAAGCAAACAAACGCTCTAAAGAAGCTTCCAAAAGAAAAGAAGAAGCCATTGAGGAAAACTGATCTTTAAAGGATCGCTTAGAAAGGGCCGTAGAAGACTCCAAGGCATCTTCGGCCTTCGAAGCTGAAATGGTTGAGGTCGATACTCATGGCTATCGAGGAGGCTTCAATGACGGAGTAGAGGAAGTACAAAAACTCTACGTGGACTTGGACATTTCAAGCATCCAGTTATTTGATCTTGAAAGTCCAACTGCTCCTGAACTTCAGGTGGACTCCGAAGCACCAGTATTGGCTGAAGAAACCACGGGTCCGATTGATTTGGCCGATGATGCTCCTTCAGAAAACTTGTAATATATTTTTTTTTCAAGAATGTAAGAAAATCATTATTAATGAAGACTCTTTTTGGAATTCTCTCTCGCATATAATAGACTAGAAATTTTTTCAAGTACGAAGTCTTCAACCTTAAGATAAGAGTAATCCAATGAATAACCAAGTCTCTTGGACTTGAATTCATACTAAGTCTTCGGACTTAGGATAAAAAATTTAAAAAATAATCGAATCTCTTGGACTCGAATTTAAACTAAGTCTTCGGACTTTGATTATAAAAAATCAAGAGAATAATCAAGTTTCTTGGACTTGAATTCATACTAAGTCTTCGGACTTAGGATATAAGAATTTCAGAGAATAATCGAGTCTCTTGGACTAGAATTTACACTAAGTCTTCGGACTTAGGATATAAGAAATCCAGAAAATAATCGAGTCTCTTGGACTCGAATTTATACTAAGTCTTCGGACTTAGGATATAAGAAATCCAAAAAATAATCGAGTCTCTTGGACTCGAATTCAAACTAAGTCTTCGGACTTAGGATATAAGAAATCCAGAAAATAATCGAGTCTCGTGGACTCGAATTCAAACTAAGTCTTCGGACTTAGGATATAAGAAATCCAGAAAATAATCGAGTCTCTTGGACTCGAATTCAAACTAAGTCTTCGAACTTAGGATACAAGATTTCCTTGAATCAGTTGGAGGTTAAGATAGGCTGATCGGACCTATCTCGGCAATTTGTAAGGTAGATCCAGAGATCATCCTTATGCCATTTTGTATTAATAGTTAAGACAGGCTGATCATGCCCACCTTGGCATTTCGAGAAGTAGATCCTGAGATCATCTCCATGCCTTTTAGATTAAGATGGATCATTTTGGTCCAACTCGGCACTTCGTGAGGTAGATCCGGAGATCATCTCAATGCCTTTTAGATTAAGATGGGCCATTTTGGGTCCAACTCGGCACTTCATGAGGTAGATCCGGAGACCATCCTTATGCCTTTAAGAAAACTAGAGTGAGGAGAGATAAATTGAATTTGCATAAATGAACTTGATCGAAACCTTTATTGATAATACTTTCGGAGGTTCTGAATATTCCATGGTCGGGGTAATAAAGTTCCTTCTAAGGTCTCAAGCCGATAAGTTCTAGGTCTAACAACCTCTTTGATTCGGTATGGCCCTCCCAAGTAGGAGAAAGTTTACCCTGTTCTGTTGGCTTTGATACTTCGGACCTTCGTAGAACTAAATCTTCTGGGAGGAAGACCCATTTTTTTACACGAGAATTGTAGTATCCTGCAACTTTTTGTTGATACATAGCCATTTTTAACTGTGCCCAAAGTCGCGTGCCTTGCAATAAATCCAGATCAATTCTCCAGCGTTCAGAATTTTCGGGCTCTTTAAACTGATCAATCTGAAGAGAGTGTAAAGAAACTTCTAAGGGAAGAACAGCTTCGGTGCCATAGGACAGGTGAAAGGTAGATTAACCAGTGGCTGTTCGAGGAGTAGTCCGGTATGCCTAGAGAACTGAGTTCAACTCATCAACCCAGGATCCCTTGGTATCATTTAATTTGGTCTTCAGACCATATAGGATAGTCCTATTTGTTACTTCAGCCTCTCCATTGCACTGAGGATGCCCCACTGAAGTAGGTTTATGATGAATATGGTACTGAGTGCAAAAACCTTTGAACTTTGGATTATCAAACTGCCTTTCATTGTCGGTTATGATAGAATATGGAATTCCGAAACGGAAGATAATGAAGTTCCTTACAAAATTTTCAATTTTTGTCTCTGTGATTTGTGCTAATGCTTCGGCCTCGACCCATTTTGTGAAATAATCGATAGCCACAATGAGAAACTTTCGCTGCCCAGAAGCTGGAGGAAATGGTCCAAGAATGTCCATTCCCCACTATGCAAAAGGCCAAGGAGTTGTCATCAGAGTCAATTGACTAGCAGGCCATCTTTGTATATTGGAATATCTCTGACAATGATCACATCTTAGCACAAATTCTACAGAATCCTTCTGGAAGTTGGCCAATAATAACCTTGACAGATTATTTTGTACGCCAAAGACCTACCCCCCAGATGGTCTCCACATATCCCTTCATGTACTTCCTTGAGTGCATAATCCGCATCGGATGGGCCTAATCATTTTAGCAAAGATTGTGTAAAAGACCTTTTATACAATGCTTCATTCAGGATGATATATTGAGAGGCTGTCCACCGAAGCTGTTTAGCTTCTAACTTGTCTTCAGGCAAGACGCCATCCTTTAAGAATTTGAAGATCGGATCCATCCATGAAGGTTCATGTTCAACTTCACAAACTTCAACTGGGGATTATGATATACTGGGATCTTCAAGATATTCCACATAGGTTCTTCCAAGAGAATCTGGTGCGGTGGTTGCAAGTCTTAAAAGAGCATCTGCCCGAGAATTCTCTGTTCTTGGTACATGAATAATTTCAAAGTGCTCCAATTCAGATATCAGGCTTCGGACATTTTCATGGTATTGTATCATATTTGGATTTCAGGCTTCAAAATCACCTTTTACTTGATTCACTATCAGTTGTGAATCGGAAAAAACTTTCATCCTTTTAATCTCCAGTTTTTTGGAGATTCTAAGCCCGGCAATGAGTGCTTCATACTCTGCCTGATTATTCGATGCTTGGAAAGAAAATCGAAGAGCATATTCAATAACCTGCCCATTCAAACCAGCAAGAATTAAGCCTGCTCCACAACCATCAGCATTTGAGGCACCATCAACATGTAACATCCAAATGAACTCTGGACTGTCTTCGATTTTTTCCTCTTCGGCCTTTGGTTGAACTTCTTCAAATCTCCATGTGCACTCGACTATAAAATCAGCCAAAACTTGTGTTTTCATTGCTGATCTAGGTTGATAATCAATATCAAACTCTCCCAATTTAACAACCCACTTGGCTATCCTTCCAGAAGTATCAGGACAATGAAGAATGGCTTTTAAAGGCTGATCCATCAAAACCACGATAGGATAAGCTTAAAAATAAGGCCGAAGATGCTTTGCTGTTACCACAAGCGAAAAAATAATTTTTTGCACTCCAGGGTATTGGACCTCTGCCTCATGTAACACTTTACTAGTGTAGTAGATTGGTTTATGTACATGCTTAATATCTTTCCGCACCAAAACCGAACTGACTGCCTCATTAGTGGCGGATAAATATAAGTAGAGTGTTTCTCTTTCACAGGGCTTAGACAGCAACGGTGGGCTTTCCAAATATTCCTTCAATTTATCAAAGGCGACTCTGTTGTCTTCTGTCCATTCAAAATTCTGAGTCTGAAATAGAACTTTGAAGAAGGGTAAACACCTTTCTGCAAAGCGAGAAATAAAACCACTCAGAGACGTAATTCTTCCTGTCAGCCATTGAACTTCTTTCTTGCAAGTAGGATGCCTCATAGTCCAAAGAGCTTATATCTTTTCTGGGTTAGCCTCTATTCCTCGTTTGGTAACCAAATATCCGAGGAACTTTCCTGAGGTCACACTGAAGACGCATTTGGTTGGGTTTAGCCTCATCTGATGGCGCCTTAGAGCATCAAAAGACTCTTTTAGATATGAGATATGATCGGAGTCGTGAAGACTTTTTACAATCATATCATCAACATAAGCTTCCATATTTCTTCCAATCTAGTTCTTGAAAACTTTGTTGATGAGCCTTTGAAAAGTTGCCCCAGCATTCTTCAAACCGAATGGCATTACCTTATAGCAGTAAAGTCCTTTTTCAGCGATGAAAGCCATTTTCTCTTCATCTTCATGGTTCATTTGGATCTGATTATAACCTAAGAAAGCATCCATGAAACTCAACAATTGATGACCGGCAGTAGCGTCAACTAGCTGATCAATTTTTGGCAATGGAAAACTGTCCTTTGGGCATGCTTTGTTAAGATCAGTGTAGTCTATGCAAATTCTCCACTTGCCGTTTGACTTCTTTACCATGACTACATTAGAGAGTCAAGTTGGGTACTGAACTTCTCTTATAAAGTTGGCCTTTAATAACTTGTCAACCTCTTCATCAATAACCCTCTGCCTTTCTGGAGCAAAATTTCTCTTTTTTTGCCGAACAGGTTTATAATTAGGAGAGACTTCTAGGCAATGCGTAATTACATTGGATGGGATTCCGGGCATATCCGAAGCTGTCCAAGCAAAAATACCAGCATTATCCCGAAGAAAAGCAATTAATTTTACCTTAGATTCTTCATTAAGCAAACTGCCGACTTGTAGCTACTTGGTAGGATCGTTTTCGGATAAAGGTATGAAGAGTATTTTTTTCACTGGTTCTCCGCCGTCTTCGGATTCATCTCGAGGATCCAGCTGATCAAGTGTTAGCAATTTAGCCAATTGTTTGTCTTGAATAGTCAAACATTGATGTGCAACCCTTTGATCTCCTCTTGCTTTCCCGATGCCCATTTTGGAGGGAAATCATACTAAGAGATGGTACGTGGAAACAATAGCCCGGAATTTGTTTAATGCCGGACGCCCCAATATTGCATTATAAGCCGAAGAGGTTCTAGCCACAATAAAATTGATGGGAAGGGTTCTTTGGTGTGGTTCAGACCCAAAAGTCATAGGTAAAATTGTTTCTCCTTCCACCTCGACCTGATTTTCGTCGAAGCCCATAATTGGAATAAGTGAGTTTCGCAATTTATTCCCAGATAATCCCATTCAAATAAATGCATCATACAGCAAAACATCAACCGAACTTCCATTATCAATCAAAATTCGTTTTACATCAAAGTTGGCTATGACTGCCAAGAATACTACAGGGTCATCATGGGGGAGTTGAACTCCCTGAATATCCTCATCAGAAAATGTGATGGAGTTCTTTCCCTTCAATCTCTTCGAAATATTCTCTTCGGCTTCGGCATTCCAGGTTGACGGCCGATGTAGCATTCTAACATCCCCACCAGTAGGCTTCTAGTGCGGCAGGTCGGCTTCATCGGATATTCTGGGAACAGTAATGGCTTCAGCTTGAGGCTCAGGGTGGTTGACATACTTTTCCAAATAGCCTCTCTTTATGAGATCTTCAATGGTGTCCCGAAGCTGAAAGCAATCCTCGGTATTATGGCCATGATCCCGGTGGAATATGCAGTATTTGCTTATGTCCCTTGTTTTTGCTGGTGTCTTCAGGGGACGTGGCCTTTGAAAATATTTTTCTTTTTCTATTTCCAGCAGAATCTTCTCCCTAAGTAAGTTAAGGGGAGTATAGGTGTCAAAGCGAATGTTCTGTTGCCTGGACCGAGGGCTACGCCTAGAGGCCGAAGAGTTATTAGAGGAACTGGGCATGTTGGATCCTTTAGTATTCTTCTTTTTAGAAGGGAATCTTCCTTCTGCCATTCTTTGGCATGCCGCCTGCTCTTCAGCGGCTACATATTTCTGAGCTCTAGCCAACAGTTCGGCATAGCTCCATGGAAACCTCTTATCCAGGGAAAAAGTAAACCTGGATGATTTCAAGCCTTTTTTCAAGGCAGACATTGCCACATGCTCATTTAGATTAGGAATCTCCAATGTGGCTGAGTTGAAGCGGTGGACAATGTCTTTCAAACTTTCTCCCTCCTGCTGCTGTAGAAGAAACAAGCTATCGATATTCCGCAGCATTTTCTGGCATGTCCTGAAGTGCGAGACGAATTGCCGCTTTAATTCTGAGAAAGAATGAATTGTCTTTGGCGGGAGGCTTGAGTACCACATTCGTGTAGACCTCTACAAAGTGGCAGGAAAGGCAAGGCAATAAAGAGCATCCGTAGCTCCTTGGACCATCATATGAGCCTTATAGCTCCCCAAATGGTCAAGAGGATCTGAGGTCCCATTGTAAGCTTCCAGCTGCGGAATCTTAAAATGCCTCGGAATAACTTCCGCCATTATATGATCAGAAAAAGGAGGTTGTGAGTTGAAAGATGTAACATCATCACTTCTTCTTTGATCCATGACTCTTGCAATCTGTGCCTGCATGGATTTGAACCTCTCTTCAAATTCATAATTGATCTCCTTCTGCCTTTCATCCTTCAAAGCAAGATTTCTAGAAGAAACAGAGGGAGATCGCCGGACTCTTTTCTTCTCTTTATGATTCCAGGCTTGCCGATCTGATGGAGAAACTTGGCGACCACGAGATGACTGGACTTGTGAAAAACTAGGAGCAATTCCTGATGTCGACCCTCTTTCAAAGATTGTCGGCCAGAGTGTGAAACTGCTGGAGGTGGTGGTTGCCTTTGAGCTGCAGCCTCATGTAAATGCTAGACCAAGGCTGTCAGAGCTTCAATCTTATTCTGGAGATCTTCGAACTGTTGCTGGCCCACCATTATCATGGGAGGCCCTCCTTGATCTGCCAGAAAATTACCTGTTGGGAGGTCATTTCCTGGTTGCTCCTGACTTGTGGAAGCATTTCGAGCTTTCACTTTCACCATTTTTGCTTCCAAGCAAAGCTTTCCTTTGATTAGGGAAAAAATAACTTCTCTTCCCCTACCTGGCGCGCCAATCTGTTGACGCTGAATCTCCCTCGACCAGTTGGAGTGATCTTTCCGTCGCTGGGCCATCACGAACCAGAACCTGCAACATAGATCCCTGACCGGAGGTTTTATGGCGGGGGACACTCCGATGCCAAAGTCAAAAGAGACCCAAGCAATAGCAGAATGGAAAGCTTGTAGAAGCCAAAAATGAGAAAGAAAGGGGATCGAAAAATGGTCTCCAAAACCCCGAGTCCGGATCCCTAGAGCGTCCCCTTTTACCAGTATTTATAGGCTCCAACGTAACTACTTACGGTTAGTGTGGTTGTCATGTGTAACCATTTCCTAACTGCAAGTAGTGGCTGTCGGAAAAAACCGTTATACCCGGGATTTGTTTAATCTGAGATTTCGGACCACGTGGGTGGTTGCAACAATCTAAATAGATTTCAACCGCTTATCCAAAAATCCCACGTGTTCCCGAATCCTCATCTTAAAGCATAGATCCGAAGTGATCTTTACATTCTCTTTAGTAGTACTCCTGAAGGGAATGTCAGTTTTACACTTCGGATCTTTCTTAGACGATGAAAATAAATACTTACAATCTTTAGGTTGAAGAAGTAAAATCGAAATATTTGCCCGAAAGATCAAGTCTTCGGATCAAGACAGTTGTACGAAGCCGAAGACATTTCAACATCATCTTCGAACTGAAATAAAAATACGAAGCCAAAGGAATCTCCTTTAGACAATAGGCCGAAGATAATAAGTACGATCTCCGAACAAGAATGATAATATGAATTCGAAGATAGAAAAAGCATCCTGGATCATAGATGCGAAACCGTATTCTTTAGGTATAGTCTTCGGACTAATGTGGATGCACGAAACTGAAGACAGTAATCAAGCATCGTCTTCGGACTGATAATGATACGAAGCCGAATACTTAGGATCAGTAACGAGAAGATAACAACGTGAAGCCGAATAGTCCTCTTACCGTCTGATACAACCTTATAAAATGATTAATTAATTGAAATAAAATAGGGATATCATAACAGTAGTTTATTTTATCCATACCATAACCTAATCTATTTGACATAAGCCTAATAGCCTAGAATCTGATAAAGCGAACCAAAATGAACCAATTTTTTCAATTTGGACAAGTTTTTCCTTGTAATCAGTTTAGCGTCGATTTTAGAAAACTGATTCAAATTGTTTTGGTTTAGAAATTGATCCCAAATCAAATCTTGTTCACCCCTAGTCATGAGCAGGTGAGTTTTTCTAGGTATTCGATACTTCCCGAATTCTGATATGACCCGTTTAGCATATCCGGATAGGATTTAACCTTTCAATTCTTGGAAAGCTTAACCACTACCTTAATCAATTGTTTTTTATTTATAAATTGATTAATAATATATCTATACATTCTAAGAACAAACGTGGAAAAAATTAAGAGTTTTTTTTTTTTTTCACTTCTTTTACTTTTCATTTCATCCTCTTCCTGGAAAATATGTAAGGATCAAGAGGTTTATTTGGTTACAGCTGAATTTTTTCCCTAAGATTTTATGCAAGTTGTGGCAATGTTAGTTGGTCTCTCAAGTTGAGAGCTTAATTTTAGTAGTGTCCTGATATTTTATAAGATTTGGAGATTTTTTTTTTTGATGATTCTCTTTTGGTTACAAAATTTTTAATTTATAGTGTTTATTCTAATAATAATACCAGCTTGAGGATTAATTGGGTGGGTTAGGATGGTATCATGGTAAGATTTTAAATGGGTTCAGATATTCCAAAATTTATGGGTCCTTACCTGCTGCCATTCCTAGCGAGTAGGGCTTGGAAATGGGCCGGCCCAAAATTTATTGGACCGATCCAAAAGTTATATTTTAAAATTTTTTGGATCAAATTTTGGGCCGGTCCAAAAATTATATTTTAAAATTTTTTGAATCAAATTCAGATATTTTTTTATTCAAAAATTAAATGAACTCTATTTTCCGGTCCTAAAATTAATCAAATATATTTAAAATTTTATCTACAGTATAAATTAATTTTAAGTTGATCCAAAATTTATTAAGTTGGTTCAATTCAGCCTCAAATAATAGGCTCTTGGGCCAGTCAATTTCCAGCCCTACCAGCGAGACATCCCCGTTTTCTTGCCACGCTCGTCGTGGATTGCGTGTAAGGGAGAAACCCTCGGATTGGAATTCCCTTCTTCCTCCCCGCGTTCCTCCCATCTCCTCCCCTTTTCCTTCCCTCGGTTATCCTCCTCCGAAACTCCAACCGGTGAAAACCCTAACCCCAACCCTAACGCTAGCGAGGAAGGGGACGACACAAGGTGGGTAGATATGGCTCTCGCGCAGCTGGGCGGGAGCATCGCCCGGGCGTTGCGGCAGATGAGCAACGCCACGATCATCGACGAGAAGGTGCTGAACGAGTGCCTGAACGAGATCTCGCGGGCGCTGCTGCAGGCCGACGTCCAGTTCAAGATGGTCCGCGACATGCAGACCAACATCAAGCGCATCGTCAACCTCGAGGACCTCGCCGCCGGCCACAACAAGCGCCGCATCATCCAGCAGGCACGCCCCCTTCCTCTAAAAGTTTTAATTTTTATCTATACCATACTCTCTTTCTCTAATCCTTTCAAAATCGAATTATTCTATCTCCAGTTCGATGTTTATTTGATCTTGTGTATCGTTCTTGAAAATCAAAGCTGGAAAGTTTTAAGATCCTGGCATACGGTTTTTGAAATCCAAAATTGAATGTTTTCGTCTGCTGAATCTGAAATTGTCAAAGTTGAAATATCGGTTGACTAGATTCAGCTTATAATTTTTGTTTTTTCTTTTTGGGAGAAGAGGCGTAGGGTTGTGTTGCGTTTTTTTTGGGAAGCATATTGGGTTTTGGGTGATAGGATTTGTCAACTTGTTGCAGTTTGAATGGTTTCGGATTATGGTGTTCTTGAAATTCACAACGAAACGGAAATTTAATACTGTTCTT
This sequence comes from Areca catechu, assembly GCA_021397845.1. NCBI lineage: Eukaryota > Viridiplantae > Streptophyta > Magnoliopsida > Arecales > Arecaceae > Areca > Areca catechu. The sequence goes on along the minus strand of CM038049.1, from coordinate 146,702,642 downwards.
GAAATTCACAACGAAACGGTTTTCTGATTTCAATTGTGAATTTTCAAAAAAAAAAAAAAAAAAAAAAAAAAGGCTCGGCTCCCTGTAGATGAGATGAGGGCTTTCAAAAGCCCTCTCTCGGCTTCTCTCTTTGCTCCCCCTCCCTTCCTCCCACTTCCTCCCACTTCCTCTTCCTCCCGCCCCCCTTCCTCTCTTCCTCCCTCTCCCCCTCCCTCTTGGCTCTCCTTGTGTCGGTATATCCTGGAATGGCATGGTACGCATATGCCGAACCGGTTGCCAGCCGGTATGCCTTCTTTGATGCTGGTTCGGCGAACCTTGCTAGGAACTAAAATTATATGTTTGGTAGTCTCTAATTAATGCATCATGTGGTCCCATAAATAAATGGTTAAATTGATATAAGGCCATATGTTGCTATGATGTAGACGCAATATTGATTTTTAGTTTATATATACATACATACACATATATACATACATACATACATACATACATACATATATATATATATATATATATATATATATATATATATATATATATATATATATATACATATACATATATATATATATATATAGATATATATATGTATATATATATATGTATATATGTACATGTGTATGTATGTACATGTGTATGTATGTACATGTGTATGTATGTACATGTGTATGTATGTACATGTGTATGTATGTACATGTGTATGTATGTACATGTGTATGTATGTACATGTGTATGTATGTACATACACATGTACATGTACATGTACATATACATATATATGTGAGAGAGAGAGAGAGATAAGGTGAAGTCTTAATTTAAATGCTTTATCATGTATTTCAGTATAATGTATATTTGTGTCCATCCGACACATATGTTAGAGGCTATCAAAATACATGATTATTAAATTCTAGATATTTTTAGTGCTATAAAGCTTAATGAAAGGTGTGGGTCTTCAATTTGGATGCCTCATTATTAATATTTTGGAGTTGAGAGGAGTAGATACCCTCTCCTCTCGAGAATAGCAAAGTCTTCTATATTGTAAACAAGACCACCCCTTGTTTTTTGTTTATATAACCTATTTTATGCAGATTCATGTTTTAAGGTTATTTCTTTTAACAAACCTCATAAACAAATTAAAAAGCCCCTAAGATATTAATTTGCTTCCTGGTTGGACAATGAAACTTTTTTCATCTGCTCTTTCTTTATGACCTTGCTATGAATAGGGATTGGATACATCCCCTTGTTTCTATTGATTGTCCATGTGGAGGAATGGCTGATTACTTCAAATAATATTACAGTAGTTCTGAGAAGATTTAGTTTGTCTGAAACACCTGTTATATTATTTGGAGTTGGATGAGAAAAAACTGAGGATTTTTGGAAGATAGGAAGATGGATGTAGATGGACCTTTGGAACTTCTGTCTTGTGATTTGACCTATTTTTGTCAATCTTGATTGGCTTCTTTCATGGCTACCTAGTTCTTCTTTTTATTCATTTTACTTATTTATCACATGTTTTATGATTGTGAACTATTTCTGTTATCACTCCATGCAATTAGGCTATTAGCCTTCCTTTTTTCTCCTCTTTGGCTAGAATTAATTTTTCATCCTTTTAATAATTGTTTATGAACTTCTATTTGTTTAGAGCTCACAATTTGACAGATAAGTAAATCTTTAGTTGTATTATTTCTTTTTGTTATGGTTTGTTTATTTTAATTTTACTTTCTATATTGTAGTAAATTTGTCAGTGTCTATTCTCTCAGGCTATCTTCAATGAACTTTGCAAAATGTTGGATCCTGGGAAGCCTTCCTTCATACCCAAGAAGGGAAAGACGAGTGTGATCATGTTTGTGGGTCTACAAGGTAAATTAATGGGTGGTCAGCCATTATTGCATCATGATTATAGTGGAGAGGTGATCACTGTAGTAAACATTTCTGATAAAATTTTATATCTATCCTCTTCAATCTCTGGTCCAAAAGTACAAAAAGAATGATTCAGTAGCAATCATTTTTTCAATGTATAAATGCTGGTAGCCTAAAAGTGGAACACTTGACTGACCTTTAGGCACATCTTTCAGAAATCTGTGAACCTGATTGCTTGGATGATGATACATTTGGCCATGAGCTCTCCTAGTAGGTGGTCATATCAAAAAAAAGTGGCTGCTTATTTGAAAGCTTATTATTTGTTCTATAGTACCATTGAAACCACATGCAAAATTATTCCCCAGATTTTTTATGCTTATTTCCCTAAATTTCACATGCTTTAGGGTAAGTGTGTAACGTTCTTAGCTCTATATATTTTCGGTCATGAATGCTTATTCCAAAACGTGATTTTACAAATGCTACCAGTTGCTTTTGAAGTATTAGTACTTTTGCATGTTATAAAGTAGGCTTTTTGCATATATACGCTATAAATATGCATTATTGCATACTTACCATCCAAAAATCACTGCTTGCACATATATCTTTCAAAGCATCCTATTTTTGCAATAATATCCCCCCAATTAGATTTTGACTGATAGTATTAAACATAAATTTTTTAAGTGTAGGAAATTATTACCTTTTTGCATTAATACCCTTGAAAAAAATTAACATTAGTTTATACTATAAAAAGATTTATTTTTGCCTAACTTTTTTAGTGGTATTGATGCAAAAGGGCAATATTTGTCATCTTGTACTTCAAACACTTTTTATTAATATCGTCAATCAAAAATCAAATTGGACAAAATTTGAGGGGTATGTATGCAAATAGTGATTTTTAAAGGGTAAACGTGAAGTAAGCTATATTTGTAAGGGTATATATGCAAAAAGCCCCACAAAATGTATCCATACTATATTGGTATTATATCGTTTGTATCAGCATTTTTGCATATTATAAAATTCATCTTATATTATATTGGTTGGGTTTTTTTTGCTTTACTCTTCATATTTATGGATGAACATGTAAATGCACAGAAAGTTTTTATATAGTGCTGATCATTGATAATAATTGTCATGACAAACATTCTGAATAAGCACTATGTAACTGTCAGGCCATTTTAAGTTAAACAAGGTTAAGATATAATTCATGATTTTGCAAATAGTTTCTCTAAAGCTAATTGCCTGTGATAGTTTCTTTCAGTTTGTTGTATTGAGTTTTTTTGCTGATCCTTGTTTGACATTTTCACTTTCTCTGATTGCACTACTTGCTTTGGTCTCAATTTTATCTATCCAGGTTCTGGGAAGACCACAACTTGTACCAAATATGCATATTATCATCAAAAGAAGGGTTGGAAACCTGCACTGATTTGTGCAGATACATTTAGAGCTGGTGCTTTTGATCAATTAAAACAAAATGCTACTAAAGCTAAAATTCCTTTTTATGGAAGGTATTATACTTATCCTACTTGTATAACATGTGCAAGCTATGTTCTTTAGATGGTGAACAACAAGATCAAGTTGTTTTTTTTTGCATGCCCGTGACAGTTTTCTAGTGCCTTGTTGCTACAATGTTGAACTTGTGGTAGAAAATAAAAAAAACAAAAGAAATAGTAAAGCTGATGTTCATGGTGGAATCTTCCCCCTGAAACTCTAGATTGATGCAACTTTATCTAGGTTTTGATTTCTGCCCTTTAAATGTAGTATCTGTTAATCCTGCTATCACTCTTTGATAGATATGCCTGTTGTATTGATTATTTTATTGAATTAATTTGACAATTTGTTGTAGTCATATGTTGCGACTCCTCACCTTCCAGTTGTCTTAATTGTTTTTTGTGTGATCTTGGTACATTATAGCCCGAGAAGACATGTTTGATTCCTATTGGAGAGTTATAACAGTGAATATTTGCAAGTTTTAATAGGATATGTTAAGGCAATTATATGAATTATTGTGGTAAATGAAATCTATAAATTAATCAGAGGACATCTAAATTGCTAAAGAAGAGTTATTAAGAAGTAATCAATGAAATGAAAAAATAATTGTGAGGCAGTTACTTTGGAAAGATATTTGTTGGTAAGGAAAACTTGAAGAACTACAACACAGTTTTAGCTGCATTGCAGCCTAATGCACGGAGTGGGATAAGATGTAGGGTGTTTCAGTCTTTCAGCCTTGACAGAGATTGAGTTTGGAATCTTATTGTGCTGACTATATGTTCTGGAGGGAAGGTAATTTATTGATAATTTTGGCACAATATGGAGTGGTCTTACACTCACAAGTAATTTTTAATTTACCACTTGAGTGAATGATCTTTTTGTTGCTAGCCTACCACTTGTTTTTGTTTATGTATGATTATGCAAGATGGATACTCAGAGTCCTTTCAACTTTGCCTTAATTGTTGATATGCTAGAGATGACTGTAGTTCCTTGCATTGAACCATCCCTTCTCTCTTCATCTAGAGTCTAATGGTGAACTGAATTGTGCAGTGATAGGGTATATCTACTGAACCCTGAACCATGTATTCACTTGTCTAAGAATTTAGGACTTGTTTATAGGGTTTTATCATGATCATGAGTTGGTTTTAGAATATTTTCTCGACTTGGTAGATTATACATAGGATTATAGGTGGGTTGGCTGTCCCTTGGATGATGCAAGCCCAAACTACGACTCCTGGGCTTCAGGTTGGGCTTAAGCATGAAAAAAATTTAACAAAGTTGGGCTTAAGCCTGGCCGAACAGAAGGAATGCCCTCATTTGTAACAAACATTAATTGAGGTTGGGGGGTGGGGGAGAGAGAGAGATAATGGGGATAGGGGATTTTGTGCAATGAGGTGAACTTTGTGGGCATTGTCATAACCAGTGATAGTGGTTAGATCGGTGCTGTTTGGAGGTTGATTGCTTGAAGGAGGATTGCTATCATCATTGGTGGTTGGATCTTCTTAAGTAGATGAAGTAATCTGGTGTTTATAGTAAGCTAAAGGCCACTAGCCACCAACATCAAACAGCGATAGGATCCAGCGCTGGTGGAGGAAAACTAACGGAGGGGAGAAATAGGGGATTTTGTGTTATTTACTGGATGTTTTTGTCCATTATACATGACCACCAAATGATTGTTAGATTTGGAACTTGTGAAGAAGAACAAGTGGAGAAGAGGAAGGAGGGGTTGGTGGTTGCTATGATGGGTTAAGATTTGGTTCAAAAGATTAGGGTTTTTAATGTGTAGAGATGATTTGATCTTGGTCTTCCATTTAATATGAATGGATCACTAAGATGTATCTGTCGGTTAAATAATGTATTTTGCAATTTGGTCTTTGTGTGGAGCCATGAGATGCATGAACCTAGCTTGAAAACTTCTTGAGCCTTATGCTTGGGCCCAGTGCCAATTGCCAAATATTGGCTCAAAGTGTGGCCTGCATGGCCTTGGTTTATTTATGCTCATCACCCTTCTTGGTTAGAGTTTGATTTGATATCCTAGTTTATATGACATAATTTTTGTAGGTTATGGCTGCCTCTGTTGCTACTTTTGGTACTAGTTTTTTTTTTCCCCATACACAAATAAAATAGATTTTGTTGGCTCGAAGTTGATGCGACTTAGCTCTATATCAAATATTGAACATGAACTGTCTTGTTTTTGAGAAGTGTCTTCTTCTTATTATTGTTTTTTTATGAAATGACAAATTAGGCTAGAACTTCTAGAGAAGTTACATTTTATGCCAAATGCTTGGTTTTGTCATCATTAACCACCTATATAAAATTTTCAGCCAAATGCAACATCTTGAATCGACATATTTCATCTTCACTAAAAGATAGGTGTGACTAAGGCTGGAAAAGTTGTTGGGCTGATTGTCTTCTCCCCTGCCCAAGCTCAGCCCAAGAAATATTTTCATTTTCCAAGCTGGACATAAGCCTGAAAATTCTTTACAGGTTTCAGCAAGCGAATGAGAGAGGGTGAGAGGGATGTCCGTGGGGTATGGTGGTGGAGGGCAATCCATAGACATTGATGGTGACATGGAGCTTTATTATTATGGAGATTTGGAAGTGGAGGTGGCCATATGGGTGCCTAGTTGAAGAAAGGAGTAAGATAGCAAGGGTGATAGAGGGAGATGTCAGGGCTCGTTGGAGGCAAGGTTGGGGCTTTCTCTTGAGAGTGAGAGTGAGTGAGAGAGAGAGATGGAGAGAGATGGGTGGCTGAGGAGGAAGGAGTTTCCATTGACGATTGCAATAAGGATTGGTAAAAAGTCTTAACTAACTTTGTTTGAGGCTTGGTCTTGAGTTTTGGGTTGGTTTCGTGCTAGGCTGGGGCCGCTTTAAATTAACCCCAAACCTGACCACAACCATCTCGAGCTACGTCCAAAACCTGACCAAAGCTGGCCTAGCTCAATGGTTCTCGGGCTGACCCTAGGTGTAACCCATGTAATAATTTGTCTTTGGCATATGAAACTTAGATATATGTGGTGAAATGTTCGAAATGTCACTCGCATGCCATGTGAAATTTTGGCAGTTTATACTGATTTGATTATTATAGTTTAGAAGTGCAACTTGTTTTATGCTTTACCTTCTAGCCAGGTAGCATTATAACTGGAGGCTATCAGCTATCAGGTTTTACTTTAGCCCAATATGTACACTAAGTGAAGTCCCTTTTATTTATCAGTGGTATGGTCCTTCTTGACTTTTCCTATGTAAAATATTATTATATTTTATATTTCAGAATTCAGATCCTGAGAAGGGCCATATCACTGGCATATGCATGGGGAAGATAATTTCACAATTTTTTGAACGGCTAAAGTGCCTTGTAGTTCTGTAAAGCTATCTGTAATTGTTTTTTAGAATATCTATAATTTGGTAAAAAATATTTTGTCGAAAGCTTGCATTCTATGTTTTTCGAGTATGAAAATTGTTGATAGCGTATGGGTTATGGCTGAAGAAGGGTATATAAATCTTACCCCAAATATACGAGAAGTTTACCACTTTTTCTGAAATTTCATGACTGTATGATGCCACTACTAATGGTTTGCCTTGGTTTGTGTTTCTGTTTTGTGGCAGTGAGCAAATAATGTCAGTATAGGCCGCACATAATTTCACCCATCTGAACTTTCTTTCTTTCTCTGTTTATTTTTGGCAATTACATTTGAGTACCATGAATTGGATGATTTTGCTTCAAATGCATGCCATTATTTTTAAACTAGCAGTTTTTTTAGCTGACATGATGGTTGATAAGTTGATTTGAATAAAGTCTGTTGTCATGTAGGAAACTTAATATACTTAAATGGTTATATATCACTCAGTGTTTCTGAGTTACCTCTTATGGATATTTGTTTGTACAGCTACATGGAATCGGATCCTGTAAAAATTGCTGTTGAGGGTGTGGAAAGGTTTAAGAAAGAAAACTGTGATCTAATTATCGTGGATACAAGTGGACGTCACAAACAAGAAGCTGCCCTCTTTGAGGAAATGCGTCAAGTGTCTGAAGCAACGGTACATTATCATTACCTCCAAGTATATCCAACCTAATTTTTGTCCTATACCTGTCAAAATGCACTAAACTTTCTTGCTTTCTTGTCTCAGAAACCCGATCTTGTGATATTTGTTATGGACAGTAGTATTGGCCAAGCTGCCTTTGATCAAGCTCAAGCTTTCAAACAAAGTGTTGCAGTTGGAGCTGTGATTGTTACAAAAATGGATGGTCATGCAAAAGGTGGTGGTGCCCTTAGTGCGTAAGTCCATTTGATTATGCTTGAACTCTGCTTCACTGCCTGCTTGCCTCATTTTTGCCTTTTCCATTGTCTCCCAAAAGAATCATGCTTCATATATCTGTATGCTGATGCTTGCTTGTCTGCGTATGTACACTGCTGTACTTGGTGGTTTAGTCATGTTATCTTCAGAACTTGTTTCGTTTTGGAAATGTTTTGAAAACTTCTTCCTAATTGTTGTTAAAACTGGCATCTAGAGATCAAATGTGTTTCTGGTGTATGCCTGATGTTTTTGAAATGATTCTAAAGTCACTATTCAGAATCTGGTACTGAAAAAACAACTAACTTCACTGTGCTGTAATTTTCTGCAGTTTTTACATATTATTAAGTTGTGATGGTACATCTTTCATATAGCCAGAGGGGACCATCATCATCTCTTAATTTATTGTCCATCAGCTTGGATGGTCCGTTGATTAAATTCATACAGATCTTTGAGGTCTTTAGTCATATGATCCAGTATAATGGTTGGTCAATTAGGATTAGGAATCTATTAAGGTGAATTAAGAAGTAAATAATATCACAAAATTTTGTATATATTTTCTGAAATTACATCTTATTGTTCGAGACAACTCAATGTTATATGGTCAAATTTCTTAGGACCTCTAAAATCATGTGGGAAATTTCTACTTTTAGCAGAATGTTCCAAGTTCATGATTTCCCTCTCTCGTCATCCTATATTTTTCCATTTCCAAACTTTCTCCTTTTAAAAACCAAACATGGAACATGCACGGTAGCTCCTTGAAGAAAAGAGTTAACAATTTTAAAATTAATGATAGACCATCCACATTGAAGATTCAAACTATTGAGTGTGATCTGCACTACAAAAATGCTTAGAAACTAAAAAAATTCATATATTTTAGTGTTCTCTAATCTTTGCATTAAGCCATACAACAATGAATGCTATCACTTGTACTAGTGTGGTAAAATACATTATAGGGTATGTAATTGAAAATATACTTTATAGATCATGATCTACACACCTTAAAACATGGAAAAATTCAAAATCACTGAGTTTTGATTATAAGATCATAGTAAAACATAGTTTCATGCTATTGAGCCATTGATTCTATCATCTACTTGATGATTAGGTTAAAGACCACTAAAGTAGAGGAATTTGGTTTCTAGGCATTTCTTGTAGTGTAGATCATGTTCAACTCTTTGTATGCATGTGTGTCCACGTGCATGCATGTGTGTGCATGCACGCTTCCCAGTGAAGTCTGTGTGCGTATGCATATGCATGTCATCTTGAGCTAAACCTGTCCAACTATTTATATGTACAGCAAAAATAGTGGCCATGCAAATTGAATGCCAGTTGGTAGGATGGAAATCTATTGTGGGATTGAAGCTCATAGAAACAGGAGTTCCATCCATAATGAGCATGCAGGCAATTCTTCCTACTAGCCTATATGCTGGAAGATCAAAGGGAAAAAGGAAAAAGAAAAAAACTGCATGCTGGAGCTTCCATCCATCATGAGTAAGTCATCCTGCTAATGTTTGCCAGGAAGGAAAAAGAAAAGAAAAGAAAACTGCATGCTTATCTTTAAGGAGGCATGCTTTGATGCATCATGGATCCATGGTTAATTAGGAAGTTTGCTTAGAGTAATCAATTGACGCAGAACTACTTGACATGATTCTTTAGTTTGCAATGAAAATGAGAACCGGGCTTGATGAAGAATTGGGATTCATATTCTGAGGAAATTATATCTCAGTCAAGAGGTTGATAAGAGTAGGTGGTTACTTAAAAAGGAATTAATGGGCTGGCATATTAACAACTTAACAATAAACATCTTGGTGGTTATGCTGACTATTGAGAATGAAATTAAAGGCAATGGTTCTATTTGACGGATGCCATGTAATATCTACCAAGTAGGTCTCTGTTATTTTATTTTTTCTTGTCTTATCTATTTTCGTTGTTCTTCTATATTTAACTTTTTATTTTATGAGTTACTAGTTTCTTTTCTTTGAGATATATGGGTTTCTATTTTTAATAATAATTTATAATTAATGGCTAGTCTTTTAGCTAAAATATTAATATATGATGCCTTGTTTCATGTGCAGCGTTGCAGCCACTAAAAGTCCAGTCATATTTATTGGAACAGGAGAGCACATGGATGAGTTTGAAGTATTTGATGTCAAACCATTTGTTAGTCGTCTTTTAGGTGTGCTATGACTCGGGTGTTTATTTCAAAGGCTTTAATTCTCCTGGTTAGCGTACTTACTCATGGTACTGTTTCTAGGCATGGGTGACTGGTCCGGATTTATGGACAAAATTCATGAAGTTGTACCTACTGACCAACAGCCTGAGCTTCTGCAGAAGCTTTCAGAAGGAAGCTTTACTCTACGACTTATGTATGAGCAATTCCAGAACATCGTCAAGATGGGCCCCATAGGCCAGGTTTGACTATACTATTATCAGAAACGTATTACAAGCTCATCGAAATTAATCTTTTTCTTGTTGATACTGCTCCTTTGTCATTTATTGATTATCCTTTTTTGGGCATCATGAGGAATTTAAATATATCTATAGGTTTGATACTGTATCCCATGCATATACATTGAACTTTATATATCAGATACCTGTTTAACCATTTTTATATTGCAACATGTTCTGCATTTTAAACCATGCTTTTCTGTTTCACTGTTTTTTCTGCTGTGCCTCTTTATGCATATGACTTAGTTTCATAGTCCGTAGTTTTCTGCTGCTTTTTTTTTTTTTTCTTGGGCAACTTTTTTAACCTCTAATGTTCTGAGCAGGTCTTTTCAATGTTACCTGGATTCAGTTCGGAACTGATGCCAAAAGGTCATGAAAAGGAAAGTCAGGCTAAAATCAAACGCTATATGACCATGATGGATTCCATGACAAATGCAGGTAGTTGTGGTCCTTTTTGAGAAGCTATATAGAATTTATATTCAGGGAAAAATGACAACACCATGCCAGTCTGAAGATTCCCATGAGGAAACCACACTAGTTTCCTATTAATCTTCACCATAGCAGATGGGTTGATTTGCTAATCTTCACCCTTGAGGAAACCTGATGATTCCCTCTGCCTTGATATGCCATAGTTGTTCTCGTTTGGCATCCTTGCAATGTTAGGAATCCTTGATGTGTTTTGATTTAAACATGAGTGATGATGTCTTCTAACTTTACATCAATGCAGAGCTGGACAGCACAAACCCAAAGCTCATGAATGAGTCACGTATCTTGCGTATAGCCAGGGGTTCAGGCAGGCCCCTGAAGGATGTCATGGATATGTTGGAGGAGTACAAGCGCCTTGCGAAGATCTGGAGTAAGATGAAGGGGCTCAAGATCCCGAAGAAAGGTGACATGAGCGCGCTGTCCAGGAACATGAATGCCCAACACATGAGCAAAGTCCTTCCCCCGCAGTTACTCAAGCAAGTTGGTGGAGTTGGTGGCCTTCAAAGTTTGATGAAGCAGATGGGCTCGAAAGACATGAGTGGGATGTTTGGAGGGGACAGATAGATGACTCAAAAACTGCTTCAACACATCTACATGAGATCTGTGATGCCAAGAATTGTCATCCAGGCAAGTTTTTTGCAGGGATCTCAGACCTCTGAACATCTCGATGCATGTCCAGCAACCCTTGCTGTGGTTCAATGTTCTGTTGTGCTGGAGTGCATGGGTTCTTTACCACATCTCCAGCTCGGGCTTTGTGATGAGGTGCAGCTAGGGAACTGTCTTATAACCAAGTTTTTGGTGGTTTCTGCTGCCTTAAATAGTTTTTACAGGGAAATTTATTAATGGGGTTGTACCTTACAAAAGTTTAGCTGAAATAGTTACATGGATAGATGAGCTGGAAAGTGTTCTGAGTAGTTCTTGGAGGTACAAGAACATAATAAGAGATTGGATAGATCATTGTTTAATTATTATGGTTGGTGTGCAAAGCCGGAGTGGTAGGCTAATTCCATGCTGGTTTTGGCACACCCGGCTCTAAAGCAGCCCTGGGTTCTGTCCATCAGGTGTAGGTTTTCAAGCTGAAGGTTTAAATAACGGCATAACTTTGTTAAACCATCATTTATCATTAGTGGAATTGTTAATATAATGATGTTGTAAAGTAAACTAGTGGAAAAGAAATGCTATTTGGCTAAAGGAATGCTAAATAATGGCCATTATACTCTTTTGCTGAAGGAATGCTAAATGACACGTCATAACAGCCGTTAACCTGCTGTTGTGGCAGATGGTAATAGCTTTGGTTGTAACATACATTATTTTAGATCCTAGCTCACTTGGAGCAGAGAATATATTGCATAATCTTCAGCAAGTGCTACGATACTGCTGCTGGAAAATATAACTGCAGTAAATGTGAGTGGGCAATTATATGATAATTATGGCTAATTTCTACCTTTCCTGTCCGGAAGATAAGAAGGTAAAAATCACAGCTATATTAACGATATCATGGATCAAGCACTTCTAGGTGTTCATTCCGTCCTTAACGTGTAACCATTGTTTAATTTGACTAGGTCTGTTGGATGATGGCTGACTTGGTCTATTTGTGTTGAGTCGAACGAAATGAATATGGTAGATCGGATGATGAATCAGCCCTTCAAATTCATCATCCCTTCAAAGGTATAAAGATAAAGAAGGTAAAAATCAAAGCTATAATAATAATATCATGGATCAAGCACTTCTAGGTGTTCATTCCGTCCTTAACGTGTAACCTTTGTTTAATTTGACTAGGTCTGTTGGATAATGATAGACTTGGTCTATTTGTGTTGAGTCGAACGAAATGAATATGGTAGATCGGATGATGAATCATCCCTTCAAAGGTATAAAAAGCCAATCGATGTCCAAGAGGTACAATGTCGATCAACATCTAAGAGGCATAAAGTCGATCGATGTCCAAGAGGCACAATACCGATCGAATATTTGATAAGAGTTTATTATTTAGACTGATTTAAGTGTATAGCCGACTGAAGTTTAAGGTTGACTTGATAAGTTAACCATGATGTTATGTTGATCAATTTGATAAATTGGTTAAAGAGTATAAATGATATATAACTAACGACGATTACTCTGTGCACGTGATGGTGCCCTAACGAACTAACCGTCTACAGTTTTTTTTAACTGAATTTAGTTAGGAATGTCACCTATAAATACCAGCGAGTAAGGGGCCTTCGAGAGGTAAATATGTTCAAGCAGCAGGAACTCTTGCACATCCTGAACTCAATTTTTCCTCAGATCTTATCTGTTTAGTCCAAACCCTGTGACTGACTTGAATGTCGGAGTGTGCCCCCACGGAACCTTCCCAGTGAGTGGACTTGCTTGCATGATTGGAAGGAGATCGATCTAGTGGATGAGGGCACTCATCAATCAATGGAGAAGAGTTAGATCTGCAAGGCGAAGCCTTCATCAGCAATCTCATCAAAGCTTGGGTGCCACATCAATCTGGATACAATAGATTGGCGCGCCAGGTAGGGGATCGATACAGGAATTTTCAAAATCTAGAGAGAAAAATGGTGAAAGATAGAGTGCGAATTTTTTCTGTGGAGGAGATTCATCATTCACCTAAAGAAAATGATTCTGTTTTGGATGGAGTGGATGTCGTTGTTACTGGGAACCTCGATCAAGAACAGCTAGGCATTCTTTTGAACAAAATGTAAGTACTCACTGCGACAGTCCAAAATCTTTAAGAAATGGCTGTAAGTGGACAACAGCGACCTGATACTTCAAGGAGCAGCCGATGATCGTCTCTTCATGTGAGTCGACGCCCGGGTCCAAGTTGACATTCTCCTTATCAGCATTCGTTAGGGCGGCGTTATCCCATGAAGCGACATTACCGATCCCACAATCATGCAGGAAGATGGGATAGGGGGAAACTCCCCGATCCTATTCAATATCTTCTAGCGAATCAACCACTGATAGTGCTCAACGGACTCCAGATGCTGGAAGAATTGATCACTTTGCAAGGAAATTTTGAAAGTTGGAATTACAGGTCGCCAGGCTTGGTGAACAAAGGAAGACAGAAGATATGATCTCCACATATGATATCCAGCCTCCCTTCTCCAAGAAGATAATGAAAGAAAAGATTCCACTTTTAAAATTTCTCAAGTAGAGCCGTACGATGGATCGACTGATCCTCTCGACCATCTGGGCATCTTTAAAGCCCACATGTTAATCCAAGGAGCATCAGATACGCTTCACTGCCTTGCTTTTCCAGCAACTTTAAAAAGGCAGCAAGGATGTGGTATTCTAGCCTTCAACCAGTCACTGTTCATTCTTTCAGTCAATTAAAAAGGTTGTTCATCTCTCATTTCAGGATAAGTCGAAGGATTACAAGAAACTCAGATAGTCTTTTCTTTATTCAGCAATAAGAAAGAGAGACTTTAAGAGATTATGTAGCTAGACTTAATTCTGCTACATTGGGGATCCCAGATCTCAACGAGCATGTGGCGATGTCAGCCATGAAAAAAGGACTGTGAGCCTCTAGGTTCACGTTATCTTTAGATAAGAAATTCCCGGTCAGTTATTCTGAATTGCTGGCCCATGCCCAAAAATATGCTCAGGCCGAAGAACAAGCCCTAAGCCGACGCCAGGTGAAAAAAAGTTGGTGCCAAACAAGAAGAATATCAATAATGATGGGCTTCGATCCCCTGGAGACCGACCGATTCAACGGCAAGCTCCAAAGCCGAAGAACTTAATCGGCAGAGGCTATGTTAACAAGTATGATGCCTATACCCCCTGACTCTTCCAAGATAAAAAATACTTATGGAGATAGAAAAAGAAAATTTTCTCCAGAGGCCAAGGCTAATGCGAGCACCAGCTGTGCGCAATAAAGCTAAATACTGTCGCTTTCACTGTGATCATGGATACACTACTGAAGAGTGTATCCAATTAAAAGATGAGATTGAAGATCTGATCAAGCACGGTTATTTGGACAAATATGTTCATAATCAAAATCAAAATCATTTGATTGAAGCAATGGCACCAAGGCTGACAGTCTCGAGGTTGATCACTGATGGCACGGAGCTCTCCAATCAATAACTGCTAACGGTATGGTCAATATGCTCCACCACCAATCACTTTTTGAAGATGACAGAACTTCTAAAAGATTTCGAAGAAGCATCAGCTTTTCTGATGATGATCTGCAAGGAGTCCAAATGCCGCAGATTACCCTGTTGTGGTTTCTACAATAATTGCAAATTATGATGTATGTCAAATTTTGATTGATAATGGAAGTTCTACTGAGGTTTTCTTTATGATACTTTTGTCAAAATGAATTTTCTAGGGATAAGTTACGAAGAACTCGTGTGCTGTTAACTGGATTTGGCAGAAACTTCCTATGACTCTCGGAACAGTCCCAAAATAAAAGACTCTTCATATCACCTTTATAGTTGTTCAAACGCCTTCTGCATATAATGCCATCTTAGGACGGCCCGTCCTGAACAAATTTCAAGTCATCGTATCTACTTATCATCTGCTAGTATGATTCCCGATCCAAAATGGGATCAGAGAAGTAAGAGGAGATCAACAGATGGCTCGTCAATGTTTGATTATTCAGAACCAACAACCAGTCAATGGATTAATTCCAGAACAAATAGATCCTCGTGATCAGAATGAAGAAACGAGAATTCCAGTAGAAAGAACCATTCCTGCACCTTTGGCAAGAGACGATACGACTAAGACTGTTCAGATTGGAAGCTCACTTGATGAAGATCAAAGGAAAGAATTGATCAACTTCTTGCAAAAGAATATCGATATATTTGCATGGACAGCCATCGATATATCAGGGATTCCCTCTAAAGTAATTACACATGAACTTAAGGTGGACCCGTTAAGTCGGCCAGTCCATCAGAAAAAGAGAAATTTTGCCCTAGAAAGGCAAAAAATTATCAATAAGGAAGTAGCCAAGTTACTTGACACTGGATTCATCAGAGATGCTCACTATCCTAACTGGCTCACCAATGTAGTGATGGTAAGAAAATCCAATGAGAAGTGGAGGATATGTATTGATTATACCGATCTTAATAAGGCATGCCCTAAGGATAGTTTCCCTCTATCCAAAATCGATCAACTTGTTGATGCCACTGCAGGGCATAAGCTCTTAAATTTTATGGATGCTTTTTCTGGGTATAACCAAATATAATTGAGTCCAGAAGATGAAGAAAAAATATCCTTTGTTACGAACCGAGGGATATACTGCTACGGGTAATGCCCTTTGGTCTCAAAAATGCTGGAGCCATATATCAGAGGTTAGTAAATAAGATCTTTGAGGATCAGATTGGTAAAACCATGGAGGCATATATAGACGATATGATCGTCAAGAGTATTCAGGCCGATGATCATATCAAAGATCTATAGAGAGCATTTGATGTGCTTCGGAGACATCAAATGAAACTAAATCCTACTAAGTGCATATTTGGCATAACCTCTGGAAAGTTTTTGGGCTTGATGGTTAAAAAACGAGAGATTGAAGCTAATCCGGAGAAGATCCGAGCCATATTAGACATGAGGCATCCTGCTAATAAGAAGAAGATTCAATAATTGACCAGATGGATCGCTTCATTAAGTCGATTTATATCTTGTTCGACTGAAAGGTGCTTGCCTTTCTTTAAAGCCTTACGTCAATCTAAAGACTTTAATTGGTCAGATAGTTGTCAATAAGTATTTGAGGAGCTTAAAAAATATCTGATGAATCCGATCCTGTTATCTAAACTAGAAGAAGGGAAAAGTCTGTATCTTTACTTGGCTGCATCCAATGAAGCGGTCAGCTCAGTGTTTAGAGATGTCATGGAATATGCTTTTCGATTCACCTTTAAAACTTCTAACAATCAAGTCGAATATGAGGCCCTTTTGGTTGGCCTAAGAATTACAAAGGAGCTAGGTGTTTAGAGATTGAAAATATTGTTCGATTCTCAGTTAGTCGTAAATCAAGTAAAAGAAGATTTTGAAGCTCGTGATGCGACCTTGGCCCTGTATTTGGAAAAAGTTCAAGAACTAAGTGCCTTATTTGATTCCTGGGACATCAGTCATGTCCCTAGAGCTAAAAATTCTCGAGCTGATTCATTATCTTGGTTAGCCACTTCGGCACCCGATTCAATAGGTCGAACTTTCGTTGAACACCTAGAAGCTCCGAGTATCTCTATGGATAATAGAGGAGTCCTTCAGATAGGACAAGAATCGAACTGGATGAGCCCTATAATTAGATATTTAATCGAAGGAATTTTACCTGAAAATAATACAGAAGCTAAGCAACTTTGTAAGATTGCTTCTCAATACGTCATCTTGGATGGTTTATTGTACAAAAAATCATTCTCCCAGCCACTACTAAAATGTTTATCCCCTTTGGATGCTGAGTATGCTCTAAAAGAAGTTCATGAAGGTATATGTGGTAACCATCTGGGAGGCAGATCACTGGCCTATAAAATCATAAGACAAGAATATTATTGGCCGATTATACTGAAAGATACGACAGATTTTGTGAGAAAATGTGATCCCTGCCAAAGGTATGCTAATATACAAAGGCATTCTGCTAGTCATTTAACACAATTGACTGCTCCATGATCGTTTGCTCAGTGGGAAATGGATATTCTTGGTCCGTTTATCCTAGCCTCTGGACAACGAAAATTTTTTATTGTAGCCATCGATTATTTTACCAAATGGATGGAAGCTGAGCCTTTAGCCCAAATCACCGAAAGTAAAATTGAGGTGTTTGTTAGAAACGCCATCATATATAGATTCGAGATCCTCCATGCTATCATCACTGATAATGAAAGATAATTTGATAATAAAAAATTTGATGATTTTTGTGCCCGATTCCACATTCTTCACAAATTAACCTCCGTTAGACACCCACAAGCTAACGGAGAGGTGGAGGTAACCAATCAGTCTATCCTTCATGGATTGAAGACCCGATTGAATGAAACTAAAGGACTCTAGGCAGATGAACTTAACTCCATCCTTTGGGCTTATTGAACAACTCCCCGATCCACTACAGGAGAATCTCCGTTCAACCTCACCTATGGAAGTGAAGCCATGTTTCCTGTAGATATTATTCTCCATTCTAGAAGAACGGACCATCTTGAGGAGCCAAGTAATGCCAATCAAAGAAGAGCTAATCTGGATCTACTCGAAAGCTCCAAGTTACAAGCACAATTAAGAACGATGGTGTATCGACAAAGGATTGCTCGATATTATAATTCGAGAGTTAAGGCCCGGGTCTTTCGGCTTGGAGATATTATCTTGCACAAAATGGTGATATCTCGATCGATTGATCAGGGAAAACTTGCTCCGAATTGGAAAGGTCCCTATCGCATCACTGAAGTTGTGCGGCCAGGAACTTATCTAATTGAAAGCCTAGATGGCTATCAAATGACTGGACCTTGGAATGTAGAAAATCTTCGTAGGTATCATCAATAAAGTGATTTCTTTTTTCCTTTCTTCCTATCTGAGAAAAAATATTAAGTTGATATATCTTACAAACTGAAAGGTTGGCCTAGTACGCTAACCATGATTTGACAAATAGACTTGGTCTGACTCACCAACTCATCGGTATAATAGCATCGGTATAACCGATCAACTGAAAGGTTGGCCTAATATGCTAACCATAATCCGACAAATAGAGTTGGTATGACTCACCAACTCATCAGTATAATAGCATCGGTATAACTGATCAACTGAAAGGCTGGCCTAATATGCTAACCATAATCCGATAAATAGAGTTGGTCTAACTCACCACCTGATCGGTATAATAGCATCGGTATAACCTATCAACTGAAAGGATGGCCTAATATGTTAACCATAATCCGACAAATAGAGTTGGTCTGACTCACCAACTCATCGGTATAATAGCATCGGTATAACCGATCAACTGAAAGGTTGGCCTAATACGTTGACCACAATCCAACAAATAAAGTTGGTCTGATCCACCATTCGTTTGATATTATTATGTCGATGTGTCTAGTACATTGAAAGGAGGATCTGATATATTGATCCTGAATCGACTATTATAGTTGGTTTAATGTGCTAACTATGAAATACCAAGTTAGTTTTGTTCTATTATATCATCGGTATATGTGAAACAACATTGTTGATTTCTTGAAGGTTATTACAATAGACGGGATTGGTCTGTAAAACTTGAACTTGGCATTTTCCAAAAGGAAAGAAAAGATTTCATTGATGATTAATCAAAAGAAATAACATTGATGTAGTGGGAGCTCACAGTTACAGGTACTACTCAGTCTTTTCTTCAATTGGATTTGGGGTCGGGGCAAGGGCAGTCGTCTCTCGAACTTGTACTCCTTCAGCTGAAGGGACTATCGGATCATTAATCGGCTTTTTTGCTTCATCTTCATCTATTTCCATGATCTCATCTATGGTGATAAAGGAAATATCAATATCAGGATATAACTTTTTGATCTTCTCAATATAGTCTTCAAAGTCGATTCTATAACCTTCTGCTCCCGCTTCATCTATTTCGTCGTTGAAAGCCTTGGATTTCTTGAATTTGTCAACTGCATGAAGGCTTTCTTGGATCATTGAAGTAACCTTTTGTTCAGCTTGTTTTAGTTTTTGTTCAAGAAGGGCAACTTTCTCTTCTATATCAGACTTTTGAATCATTATTTCAGCATAAGCACGGGTTTTCTCTTCTATTACTGTTTCCGCCCATTGAAGCTTCTTCCTCCTGTTCTTTGCGTCAGCCAGAAGCTTCATGGCCTGGTCTTCAACCGTCTTTACTTGTCTCTTTAGTGACAAGTCCACTGAGGTGGCTTGGATTAGCCTAAATTCTAAGGCCATTCGACATGCATCAGCCTTATCTCTTTCTTCTCTGACCAATGTCAACTGATTTTGAAGGTCTATTTGAAAATCAATCGATCCGAGCAAGCTTTCTTCGATCATAGAGATGTCATTTATAAACTAGCAAAAGGAGTAAAGATGAAATTAGAAATAGAAATAGAAAATTCTTCGAAGGAGGAATTGACATTTACTTTTAGAATTCCTGGATAAATGGAGGAGAAAATATCTCCCACTCTATGCTTATGTCGCTTTCCAATCCTTCCAAAGAATGATAGATTGTAACACAGTCTTTGCCAGTTTTGGATTATCAAAACCTGCATCTGCAACAAGTACTTGAACACCTTTGTCGGCCCCCGGTTCGGATGTCGCTTCTGCGATCGGAGCTTTATCCTTCTCTATTAGAGTTGGTCTATTAGATGGACCGCTGCCTGGTTTTCTCGACGAAGGTTCAGGCAAATATAACTTCTCTTCATCAGAAGAAGATGTGACATATTCGGGAGATTCTTGTTTAACAGAAGTTTTGGAGAGGCTTTTCGATAAACAGGCTCTTTTCACACATGTTTTTTATTCTCGAGATCATAAGGATTTGGCTCTTTCTTTGAAGGCCTGATGAAGCTTCACGCTATCTGGTTTCATTTCTGGAATATGGTGAAATTTCTTTAAAGTTTCTCACAACAAGGTGTTTTGAAGAGGAAGATGCTCAAATTATTTTAAATGAAATTGGCCTGAGAAGTAGGCCTAAAATCCCTTTATATAAGGAGTACCGATGATCAAGATTTATGATCCGAATCTCGAGTAGCCTCAAGATTATGACACGGCTATGTCCCTGATTTGGTGGGAATTCATATGTCATTACTGATTCTCAGAAAATCAATTATGGAAAGAGAAAAGACAGTAGTTGGTTTGAATTTAAATTGTGTACGGTTTCTGAAATACTGACCGGCATAATTTCGTGATCTACAGAATAACTACCCTTCCAATGAGAATATGATATTTGATAAAAACGATACGCCTTTTTTGTTATTGTGTATCAGAATTAGCATCCAAAATATTTTATGGAAACTCTTTCTCGAAAATGAATGAAAGGTGAAAGGAGAGATATTTGATAGGTCCAACTAAAAGATCGGATTATTATAGGCTCCAATAACATGGGAAGTTAAGAAAATGGCATATTGCTATATTACCCTTAAGGGC
The DNA here is from genome assembly GCA_021397845.1 of Areca catechu. Lineage (NCBI taxonomy): Eukaryota > Viridiplantae > Streptophyta > Magnoliopsida > Arecales > Arecaceae > Areca > Areca catechu. Next base: position 146,682,035 of record CM038049.1, on the reverse strand, counting down.
CGACTGATTTGAAGTGATCAGCTCCCTTAATGGTATAACGACCAATAATCGGGTAACTTTATATTTCCAAGAAGTTTTTTTTGACAAGGATTTTTGCTTATCAGATTTTCTCGAATGAGAAATTATTTTGGTCAAGTTTTCCAAAATATGCTAATGTTATTCATGATTTGGTAATCTCGGGCCATCATTCATCTTATTTGGATAACTTTATGGTTGGGCTAATTTTTCCTAAAAATCGTTTATTCTTTATGCGATCCGATGGTCCCATACTTAGAAAATTTTTACTTGTAAAAGTTTGTCGAGCGATTTACCCTGTTGGGTGTTTAGCTAAAAATTCTTTCAAAAGAATGTTTGCTTTGTTTAAAATTCAACGGTCTTTATTTAAAAGGATCAGATAAGTTGATTTGTTATATTGGTCAGCATTCATCACATGGTCATATGATTTGAAAGATAAGAATGAAAAAGACTTTTGTCATTTAATATCAAAAGCAGAACAAACTAGTACATCGGTTGTATGTTAATTTTCCAAGTTCTGTTCAAACATCATTATATTAACATCTCCGGTCTGCTCCGAAATGGAGATTGATATTGCTGCTTCCTAAGTCGGGACATCTACCATTGGTTCTTTAATTTGATTTTCAATTTGTTCTTTAGCCTGACCCTCTTCATCAGATTCTTCCATGATTTTGGAGACGTCCAGGTCTGGATAACATCTTTTCACCTTGTCTAGGCAGTCTCCATAGCCGATGTCATAACTCTCGACCCCTGCTTCATGGAGTTTATCTTGAAAAGTCGATGACTTTTCATAATTGTCAATGGCCTCTTTAACGGCTAGTTCTGCTTTCTTCTCTGTTGATATGGCCCTTTCTTCGGCTTTTTTGGATTTGGCTATAGCCGATCGAAGTTTCTTCTTTTTCTTCTTTAACTTCGATTTAGTGTCGGCTAACTTGGATTGAGCTATCTTGAGCTCCTTCTCCAAAGCTGAAACTTGGGCCACATTTTGTTTTAGCTTCTTTTCTACAACCAATTTCAATTCTTCGACGACTTCTTTCTCCACCTTGGCTGCATCCATCTTATGACGCATTGCTTGGCAGAGTCGATTGAAGCTCATTAAGCCTTCCTTTATTATAGTAACTCCATGAATGAACTGCATATTTTTTTGATAGATTTGGTCGAGTTTTGAAAAGATCATTTAAAATATTATTTGAAATAGAGTTCAATATTTTACCTTTAGCATAGTAGGATAAATAGATGAGATTGTCTCGTCTATTTGTTGAGATTTGGTTATCTCCCAGTCTTTCGGGAGAATAATGGCCCTTAGAAGACGACGGGCCAATTCTGGATTGTTCAGACCCAATTCATCTATAAATACATTAAAGTTAATGGTGGGATCTTCCGTGGAGTGCCTTTCTTCTTCTTCCACCATTGGAGCTTTACCCTTGTCAGCTTGACCAGTTGGGAATGATGATGGGCCGATGATGGGAATTCTGGCTGATCGCCTCTCTTGCGTTGGAGGCTGAAGGACAGCAGATATGGGTATATCGTCAGCATCAGATACACTCACTATTAAAATGAGAGATACTGGTGCTGATGAGACCGTGGGTTTTGTTTTTCTTGGTTCCTTCGGCTCTCATCTTCTTTGATCAGTCGAAGCAGCCATAGCTTTCCTCTTCTTCGACATCTGCCGAAATCTTTGAGCATCCAACATGATGGTCGTATCTACATAATCCGACAAACCGAATGTTAGAATCAACTATCATCAGATAAGTGAAAGAGCAATATCAATAATAAGATATCTAAGGAAGGGTGAGGGCTAATGTCAGTCGAATACAATCCTCTTTCATTAAGAAGCTCCTTTATTGGGGGGATCTCCATCCCCGTAAGCTTCTTGAAGTCTTCTTTGTCTGCCGTTAATATTTTCTTCCCGTCGTTCGGTGTTAAACGGAGTTCTTTCTGATTAATATTAAAGTCCCAGGAAATCTTGGAGATTATATAGAAGAAACCAGGCTTACAGCCATGAATGGCCGAATGAAGCCCTACTATGAATTTCTGACCATGATGGGGATTAATCACCTACCATCCTTGGCCATGAAAGTCTCTTTTCAAAACAAAAAGAGTGGTGAAAAGTTAAGTTTTGGGTGATATATCGGCATCCTTACAGAGAATCAAAAAGGAACAAATTATTCTAATACTATTGGGAGTCAGTTGGGTAGGAAGTACATGGTATAGTTTGAAGATTTAGATAAAAAATGGATGAAGTGAAAACTTGAGTCCGGCTTTAAGATGTTCTTCGTAAATCGCCAGACTGCCGGGGGGTGGTTGATCTATTCATCCTTCGAAGTCTGGAGTGACTACTATGAATTCATCCAAGATATTGTAATATCTCTGCAGCGTAAGAACCCTATGTTTTGTTTAAGAGATTCTAACGACATCTATCCTAATTGATTCAGCTTGAGTTTTCTTCTTTTGAGAAGTGAAACCTTTGGGTTCATTGGTACGACTGACTTCTAAGATCCTAGCCATGAGAAGAAAAGAGGGAAGAAAGGAAAAATTAACTTGAAAGAAAAGGCAAAGAAGAGGAGAAGCCGACCTAAAGGAAGTTCTTTGCTCCTAAAGGGTGAAAGATTGAAATGAAGGAAAACCTATTTGCTTAGAGGGGATGATGCTTATATAGTCGCAGATGACGGTTAAGATCTCTTCCTCGAATGGCGAGTTTGGTTTCGATTGTGCCACATATCTTTGATATCCGATGGAAAGATACGACCCTTCAAAGAACCGAAGCGACTGTTTATGATTCGACGGTAGATGCAGTTGTGATACGACGCTTGCATTTATTCAACAATGGTGATCTTTCAGCCTTTGTGAATTTCAAAATTGGTAATGATGACGGCCGATTGTGATACGGCTGTCAGATTTGTAACTGCTTCTCCAATAAGAGATTGACACATCATCAGGGTACTTTGCTCGAGAATATGGGCATTGATAAAAAAAAGAAAGAAAGAAGAGAGAGAAAGGAAAAGTAAGAGGTCCAAATATATCATATTTTTCCCTTCTGTCAGCTTCTGATATTCATTTAATGAATTCAGAAACTGGAAGGACTAGTGTTGGACAATGACAGACTTGACCTATTTGTGTTGAGTCGAACGAAATGAATATGGTTGATCGGATGATGAATCAGCCCCCCAAGAGGCATAAAATTGATCGACACCCAAGAGGCACAATGCCGATCGATGCCTAAAAGGCACAAAATCGATCGATGCCCAAGAGACTCAATTTCCGATCGAATGTTTGAAAAGAGTTTATTATTTAGGTTGACTTAAGGTACAGTCGACTGAAGTTTAAGGCTGACTTGATAAGTCAACCATGATGTTATGTTGACCAATTTAATAAGTTGGTCGAAGAGTATAGATGATATATAACTAACCACGATTACTCTGCGCACGTGATGGTGCCCTAACAAACTAACCGTCTATAGTTTACTTAACTGAATTCTGTTAGAATCGTATCCTATAAATACCGATGAGTAAGGAGCCTTCGGGAGGTAAATATGTTCAAGCAGCAGGAACTCTTGCACAGCCTGAACTTAATTTTTCCTTGGATTTTATCTGTTTAGTCTAGATCCTGTGATTGACTTGAGCATCGGAGTGTCCCCCTACCGGAACCTTCCTTGTGAGTGGACTTGCTTGCAGGATTAGAAAGAGATCGATCCAGTGGATGAGGGCAATTATCAATCAATAGAGAAGAGCTAGATCTGTAAGACGAAGCCATTATCAGCAATCTTTTCAAAGTTTGGACATCATATCAATCAAATATAACAAGATCAAATTAATATGAGATTGTCCTACATCCGTAACGTTCAACCTTTGTTTAAATTGACTAGGAGTCTAGGTCAAATTAATATTAGATTACAACCTTCTTTTAAATTGGCTAGGAGTCTAGGTCAAATTAATATTGGATTACGATACCGCAGTGGCCACCAATTGCCACAGATAAGTACAAAACCATCGCTGTAGCCCACTTCCAGATCCAGGACTTCTTTTCTGCTTTATTTTAATGGAAGTGGCATTGTACGTTGAATTGGTGCAAAATTTGCGATACCATCGCCGCCGCCGCTGCTGCCTAAGTCTCCCACCACCCCCACCAAAAAAAAATAAAAAACATAGAAAGGTCCATCCATTCCATAAAATTTTCCTGCCACTACGTACTCCGCAATAGTTGTTGTGCTCTGCTGATCCTTAAACCCTTTCACCCCTTCATCCACCAGAGAGAGAGAGAGAGCCATGTGTATAGCTGCATGGATTTGGCAAGCTCACCCTGTATACCAACTTCAGCTTTTGTTTAATAGAGATGAATACTGTTGCTGCGCTCACCCCTGGACCGAGCTCTGCCTGCTGCGTGAGTAAACTCCTCGACCGGCCAACCTGCAAAAGGTCCCCTGGGCGCCAGAAATGTTCCAGCAGGGACACTCCAATGCTTAAGTTAGCGAGGGATTTGGAGCAACAAGATTGGAGAGAGTCAAAGAAAAGTGCAGAGTGGAAGAGAAAAAGCCTCTTACCCCCGTGGAAGTCCCCTGAGCACCTTTTATGGGCATGAGATACTGCCAAAATTCGTTAGAGGGTAGAGATGAAGTTCCGGATCTGCCCCCGGGAGGATCAAAAGAGATGGCCAGGTGGCACAGGGTCGTGGCCATGTCGAAGAATCCGTTGCAACAGAATTCCGACACAAGCTGGAGGGAATCTTCCGGAACCCTTAGGCGTTCTCCCGAACGTGGATCAAGTTGGTCGGCCTCTTGGTTGGTCGGCCCTTAGGTGGTCAGCTTCCCTAAGGTCGGCTTCCCTGGGACAATAGTCCAATGGCCGATTGGCTCGTGGGCCCTCAGTGGGGATGCATCCGGGCCTCCTAGGGAGCCGACCGGCGAGGGCTTCAATCCGCCTCAACCGACCGAATGCCTTGTCCGGCTCAATCTCGGGTCCGACCGGGCATATATAACAGTTGCCCCATGCTGTTGAGCTTTGAGGAGGCACGTGATCTCAAAGTGCAGCAGCATAATTCTCAGTGCAGATCGCGCCCGTACGGGCCTGATCCGGAATCGTCGCGACGGGATGCTTCAAATCTTCCCATAATCAGCCTCCTGGACAGATGTCGGCCCCTCATTGGGAGGCCGAGGGTCATAATTAATGGCGGAAGGATGTCATTACGAATGTCAGGCATGCAGGGGCGCTGGCGAAAATGAGGAGACGCGCCGTGCCAGGTGGCTGCATCCGGGCGGTATGCTTCAACTTCCAGACGGCTTCTTTACCGTTGGTTCGACTTGCACACGGATCGCCGCCTGCCATCAACCCGTTGCCTCAATTTCGAGAAACATGGACGGACGTGTCTCCTGGTGGGGCGGTTGAAATGCCCGCTAAGAACGAAGCGATGCCCCCTAGAGAACTATAAAAGGAGGGGCGGCATGCCTCGGGAAGGTTTGCTGGCTGTATTTATACTCTGCGAGAGAGAGCTCCTTCTTCTTCCCCCGCGAGACCTGGTTCTTAGAGGGTCATCTTCAGGTTAGCTCCTAAGTCTTTTTTTCTTCTTCATTATTAATGGCGACCGCTAATAGGGGTCCCGTCCAGCGACCTAGGCAGCCAGGGCCGAGCGAGATCCCATCGTCCATGACCCGAGAGCGGGTTGAGAACCTTAGAGTAGTTTACGGGATCCCCATCACTCTACATCTAACATTGCCGGGCCGAGAGGATAGAGTGAACAACCCATTAGGACCGGGAACTTTACCGATGTACGAGTCCCATCTCAAGGCTGGCCTGAGGTTCTCGCTGCATCTCTTCTTTGTAGAGGTCTTCCGACATTATAGGGTAACCCTAGCACAGCTGACTCCGAATTGCATTCGGATCATCTGTTGCTTCATGGTATTGTGTCATGGGGTCGGACTCGAATTTGGGTTACCCCTCTTCGGCAACTTTTTTCTCTTGAAAAAGGACTTTAGGAGTCGGGAATGGTGGATGTTCAGTCCTCGTCCCGGCCGAAAAATCCTAAAATGTCTTCCATCGGCCGTCCATGGGTGGAAGGCCCGATTTTTCTTTGTGAGTAGTCTTCAGCCTTGGGGGTTCGAGCCCTTGTGGAGGGAGCCATGGGAGAGACTCCGAGAAGGGAGGTCGATCCTGATGGCCGACCAAGCCAGTTACAATGAACTCAACGGAGCTGGTCCGACCGTGGCATTTGAGCTGCTAGGCGAAGACCACCTTCACCGGGCAGGAATTAGCTCCCAGAGATTCTTAAGCAAGGGCTGATCTCCTTTCTCACAGTTTGCCCCTCTATCTTCGCCGCTATTTTTGCCTTTGACTAACCTTGACCTTCTTTGCAACAGGAAGAGGGATGAGGAAGATAGATAAATCTAAGGTTGTTCAGCGGGCGATGCGAAAAAGGTCCGCCCCAAAGTCGGCTCCAACGTAGACGGCCGAGAGACAAAAGAAGAAGCGGGAGGAGAGACCGTCCGCACCTGTTGTGGAAGTGGAGTCCGACCAGGATGACGCCCCCCTCATGGAGGTACTGGCCACGAAGGCGTCTGGGATGCTTGGGGCTCCATCCGCCGTCGGGGAGTCAGCCATCCTACAGGAACAGGAGCGGTCGGACCTACCTGGTACAACGGCTGTGCCAGCCTCTGAGCTTGTTGGTCCAGATATAGCAGGGCCTTCAGGGGGCAAAGTGAAAGGAGTGGCTGTAGAAGAGGCCGACGAGGAGGGGGCCGAAGAGGAGTCTGATGATGAAGTCTGCCCGGAGGGGTTCCAGCATTGGAACACTCTGGAGCACCCCCGGAGAACACGGAGCCTGCTCAGTGGGGCGATGACCGACTTCGACTAGGAGCGGTCGATTCAGAGAAACCCGAGTGATGTGGCGGTGGGGTCCTACCACAATCTCATGAGGGTAAGGCACCTCAATTAACCCTTTGCAACTTGTTCAATTCCTTGCCCCCCTCTTTCCTTCTTCTTTCGGCTCTAACTTAGTCACGTGTCCGCAGCTCCTCCATGACATTTCTTTGATGGATGATGGTATAGGCCGAGTAATCCACTCGGCCAAAACCTTCGCCAAAAGGGTGCAGGAGTTGGAGGCCACCCAAGCTGCTATGGAGGCCACCCAGGCCGCCTTGGAGGCATCCTTGAAATCGGCGAAGAAGAAGTCGTCGGTCGCTCAAGCAGAGGCCGAATCATCGAAGAAGGCCCTGAAGGAGGCAGAGGGCCGACTAGCCGACCGGGAGGCCAGACTGAAGAAGAGAAAAGCAAAAGTGGCCTCCCTCACACACAGGTTGCAAGAGGAAGAGGGCCGATTTTCAGAGGCCAACAAGAGAGCCCAGGCCGAAAGGGCCATGGTGGTGCAGCTAGCGGCCCAACTTGAGGAGGTCAGGGAGCAAGCCGCGAGGCACGTCCGGGATGCAGTAGCAACATATAAGGACTCCTCCGCCTTCGACGAGGAGGTCGAAGAAGCAGCGTCGGACTTCTACCGGGAGGGCTACGATGACTACATGAAGAAGGTGGCCCTCCTTTTCCCGAAGTTGGACCTGTCGGGTGCAAAGCTGAAAGGGCCAGCAGAAGAGGGAGAGTCCCAAGGCGAAGGGGAGGCGGAGGAGGCCAGGGCCGAAGTAGAGATAGCGGGCATCCTGGTCGAGTCTTCTACTGCTGCAGTCCCAGCTGTCCCTCTGGTTGTAGCGGACGGGGCCGAAGTTGAGGCCCTCGATGCGCCTTCTTTGGGTCTGGCCTAAGGGGTTTGTACTGGTCCGACCCACCTTTTGTAAGTGCCCATTTTTGAATGTAATGAAAAATCTTACCTTTGTTTTATGTACACATGTGTTGGGTTTGATGCTTTCTCAAAATTTTTCTAAGTCTTGTTAGTCGGCTTCTCTGTGCCATAAGTTACTTCCCTTTCCTCTGAAATTTCTCCAAGTGTTTTCGGTCGGCTTTTCTGGGCCGCGAGTCACTCACTTTTCCTCTGAAATTTTTTCAAGTGATTCCGGTCGGCTTTTCGAAGTCCGAAGCAGGAAGGTTGGCAACTTGTTTAGTTCGGATTCAAGAATCAGGAGATTCGCTCCTGGTTTGCTTTGTCAGGTGAGTCAGGTTTGCCATCTGTTCATCGCGTGATCCCACATGGGCCATGCACGGCGATTGCCGACCTGGGTCGGACTTTCAGAATGGGCCACCCTAGGGCCTCTACTGACCGGAGTCGGACTTTCGGAATGGGCCACCCTAGGGCCTCTACTGACCGGAGTCGGACTTTCAGAATGGGCCGCCCTAGGGCCTCTGCCGACCGGAGTTGGACTTTCGGAATGGGCCACCCTAGGGCCTCTGCCGACCGGAGTCGGACTTTCGGAATGGGCCATCCTAGGGCCTTTGCCGACCGGAGTCAGACTTTCGGAATGAACATGGAGGAAACTATAGACTTTATTGATAGTACTTGCGAAGATTGTCTACATTCCATGGTCATGATATTTGCTGTCCATCCAACTGCTCAAGCTGGTAGGTCCCGGGCCTGATCACTTCACTGACTCGATAGGGGCCCTCCCAATTAGGAGAAAGCTTTCCTTGCTCGGTCGGTCTTGAAATCTCCGTCCTCCGTAAGACCAAGTCACCAACCTGGAAGGTTCGTGCCTTAACCCTTGAATTATAATATCGAGCCATCTTCTGCCGGTAAGCTGCCATCTTCATGCTTGCTCGTAGCCTGGTCTCCTCCAGCAAATCCAGATCGGCTCTTCGTTGCTCCGAGTTGGTCAGCTCGATGAGGTGGTCAACCCGCAGAGATTGCAAAGAGATTTCTACGGGGATGACCGCCTCACTCCCATAATTCAAGTTGAATGGTGTTTCTCCAATTGCCGTCCGAGCGGTAGTCCGATATGCCCACAATATGGAATAAAGTTCTTCCGTCCAAAGTCCTTTGGCTTCATTTAGCCTAGTCTTCAACCCATGCAAGATCGTCCGGTTGGTGACCTCAGCTTCTCCGTTAGATTGCGGGTGGCCGACCGAGGTGAGCCGATGAGAAATGTGGTACTACTGGCAAAAATCTTGAAACCTCGAGTTATCGAATTGCCTCCCATTATCTGTGATAATTGTCTGTGGGATACCAAATCTGAAGATAATGCAATTACGGACGAAGTTCTCCACCTTGACTTCCGTTATCTGCGCCACCGCTTCTGCCTCCACCCACTTGGTGAAGTAATCAATGGCTACGATGAGGAATTTTCGTTGGCTAGACGCTGGGGGAAAGGGTTCCAGGATGTCCATGCCCCACTGGGCAAACGGCCATGGTGCTACAAGTGGGGTCAGCTAACTGGCGAGCCTCCTCTGGACCCTCGAGTACCTTTGACACGTGTCACACTTCTGCATGAAGTCTGACGTGTCCTTCTGAATTGTGGGCCAGTAATATCCCTGCCGGATAATTTTGTAGGCTAGGGATCTTCCTCCAAGGTGATCGCCGCAAATGCCTTCATGGACCTCCCTGAGTGTGTAGTCCGCATCGGTTGGCCCCAAGCACTTCAACAATGGCTGTGAGAACGATCGCTTGTAGAGAATTCTGTCGAGAATGACGTATTTGGAGGCCGTCGAGCATACGTGCCTGGCTTCAACCAGGTCGTCCGGAAGGGAGCCCTGGGCCAAGTAAGTACGGATTGGGTCCATCCACAATGCCTCCTGCCCAACTTGATGGACGTCGGTCATTTCTTCTGCAATGCTTGGATGCTGCAGATGTTCCACAAAGGTCCAGTCAGAGGTGCCGACCATAGCCGTAGCTAGCCATGATAGAGCGTCCGCTCGGGAGTTCTGTAGCCGAGGGATGTGGAGAATCTCGAATAACTTGAGCGAAGATGTAAAGCCTCGTACCCTATTTAAGTACTTAGCCAGGGTAGGGTCCCTCGCTTCAAACTCGCCGTTCACTTGATTGACCACCAATTGGGAATCAGAGAAGGCCCGGATTCGGTTGATGCCCAACTCACCAGCTATCTTCAGCCCTGTAAGTAAAGCTTCGTACTCCGCCTAGTTGTTGGAGGCTTGAAATGCAAAGTATAGGGCATACTCCAGACACTGTTCGTCAGGGTCGGCTAAGATTAGGCCCGCCCCGCATCTGACGAGGTTAGAGGCTCCGTCTATGTGGAGAGTCCAAGTGGGCTCGGACCCTCTTGTTGGATCGATCCCAGGTACTTTAGCTACTGGAGGGGCAGCTTCCGGCCCCCAGGTGCACTATGCAATAAAATCAGTAATTACCTGGACCTTCAAGGCCGATCGGGATCGGAAGGAGATGTCAAACTCGCCCAGCTTGATGGCCCATTTAGCGAGCCGTCCAGAGGTGTCAGGACTCTGGAGGATCTCCTTGAGGGGTTGATCAGTTAGCACGACAATCGGGTGCATCTGGAAATAGGGCCGGAGGCGCTTTGCCGCCGTAACCAACGAATAAACCACCTTTTGGACTTTAGGGTACCTTGTCTCAGCGTCGTGGAGGACTTTACTGATGTAATAGACAGGTTTTTGTTGGCTGTCTTCCCCCATCCGCACCAGAACAGCACTGACAGCTTCGTTAGAGGCTGCCAGATATAGGTACAACACCTTCCCTTCCATGGGCTTGGCTAACAGTGGAGGGTTCTTCAAGTAATCCTTCAAGGCTTCGAAAGCTGACCGGCACTCGTCGGTCCACCGAAAACAGTCCGACCGGTGCAGGGTTTTGAAGAAGGGTAAGGACTTCTCTGCCGACCAGGAGATGAAGCGACCGAGAGAGGCAATATGGCCCGTAAGTTCTTGCACCTGCTTCTTGCTGGTCGGATGTGCCATGTCCACGATGGCCTTGATCTTCTCAGGGTTAACTTCAATCCCCCTTTGGATGACCAGGAAACCTAGGAATTTTCCAGAGGTCACCCCAAAGATGCACTTTGCAGGGTTTAACTTCATCCGATGATGTCTAAGCGCGTCAAAGGAATCCTGCAAGTCTCTGATGTGGTCGGCCCTTCGAAGGCTCTTAACAATCATGTCGTCAACGTAAGCCTCCATATTTCTTCCAAGTTGTGCTCCGAAGACTCGATTGATCAGCCATTGGAAGGTAGCGCTCGCATTCTTTAGGCCGAAAGGCATCATCCTGTAACAATACAACCCCCTATCCATGGTGAAGGCCATCTTCTCTTCATCTTCGGGATGCATCCTGATCTGGTTGTACCCCGAGAATGCGTCCATGAAGCTCAATAGCTGGTGATCAGCTGTGGCATCCACCAGCTGGTCGTTTTTTGGTAGGGGAAAGCTGTCCTTTGGACAAGCCTTATTGAGGTACGTGTAGTCCATGCAGATCCTCCACTTTTCACTGGCCTTCTTTACCATAACAACATTAGCAACCCATTCTGGATAGTGGGATTCCCTGACAAACCCGGCGTCAAGGAGTTTTTTCACTTCTTCCTCGACGGCCTTCTGCCTTTCAACAACGAAACTTCTTTTTCTCTGTCGGATAGGTCTGTATGTTGGATCCACATTTAGTTGGTGAGTAATAACGTCCGACGGGATGCCTGGCATATCTGAGGCCGACCAGGCAAAGACATCAGCGTTGCTTCTTAAGAATCCTATCAGCTCCTGTCGGGCTTCTTCACTTAGTGTACTCCCAATATGGAGTACCTTAGTGGGATCATCTTCTCTCAGTGGAACGAACACAACCTTTTCGATGGGCTGACCACAGTCTTCAGCTCTATCCTTGGGATCCAGTTGTTCCAGCATGGGGCACTCATTTAGCTGCTTATCATGTATGGCCCAGACATTGTCTGGCCATCCTGCGGTCTCCCCTCAGTTCCCCAACCCCGTTACGAGTTGGGAACTTTGCCAGTAAGTGATAAGTGGATACGATGGCGCGGAACTTGTTGAGAGCCGGTCGGCCCAAGATGGCATTGTACGTCGAGGTCGTACGGACGACTACAAAGTTGACGGAGAAAGTTCGTTGGCGAGGTTCTGTCCCCAGGGTTACGGGTAAGATAATTTCTCCTTCTACCCCAATGGAGTTTCCCCCAAAGCCAGTGAGTGGCATCAAAGAGTCCCGCATCCTCGACCTAGGCAAATTCATCCGAATAAAGGCATCATACAGCAAAACCTCCGCACAGCTTCCATTGTCAATAAGGACACGTTTTACATCATAACTGGCGATGATTGCTGACACAACAACAGGGTCGTCCCCTGGGAGATGTGGTTCCAACAAATCTTCATCAGAAAAACTGATTATGCCAGAGCCCCTAGGCCTCTTCACAATATCTTGGCCCCATCCATAGCCTTGGTCGGACTCTCGATGCAACATGCCAACACCTCCACTTGTCGGACGTTGATTGGGGAGTTCAGCCTCTTCAGGTGGGTTTCTGACAGTAGAAACTTCAGCCCGATCCCGGCGGGGACGGACGTACTTGCTTAAGTACCCCCGCCTGATTCAGTCTTCAATAGCATCCTTCAATTGGATGCACTCCTTGGTGTCGTGTCCGTGGTCCCTGTGGAACCGACAATACTTACTCTTGTTTCTGGTAGCAGGGGGCCCCTCATTGGTCAAGGCCTTTGGAAGTAAGCCTCGTTCTCGATTTCCATGAGGATTTTCTTCCTTGGAAGGGAGAGGGGCGCATAGGTCTCAAACTTCTTAAAGAGGTCTCTCGGCTTCGGGCTTCGGCGCCGAGTAAGTCGGTTGTCGTCGCCAGGAGGTCAGACTGCAGGAGCCTTGTCGCTCCGCTTTTTAGTGGCTAATCTCCCCTCCGCTTGGGGCGGCTTGCAGATTGCTCCTCTGCCAAGGTGTATTTGTGGGCCCTGGTCAACAGCTCGGTGTAGTCCTTTGGAAACTTTTTGTCCAGGGAGAATGTAAGCCTGGACGACCGGAGGCCTCTCTTGAAGGTGGACATTGCTACCGCCTCGTTCAAATCTGGGACTTCCATGGCCGTTGAGTTGAAGCGGGCCATGTAGTCCCGAAGAGTCTCCCCCTCCTAGAGTATGAGGAAGAGGCAGTTGGTGTTCTTTGGGGCTCGACTGCATGTCTTGAAATGTGATAGAAAAAGAGTCTCAAGCTGGAAAAAAGATCGGATCATACCTGGTCGGAGGGCCGCGAACCACATCCGGGCGGCCTTTTTCAGGGTGGCTGGAAAGGCGATACAGTGGAGGGCGTCGGAAGCGCCCTGTACCATCATATGGGCTTTGTAGGTTCCCAAATGATCCAATGGGTTGGTGGTGCCATCATAGGGGTCCACCTGGGGAATCTTGAAGTGCCGGGGAATGGACTCCCCCAAGATCTCGACAGAAAAAGATGGGCGGGTGTCATAGGCCTACCCCCCTTCGGCCTTCTGCCGTTCGATAATCTCCGCCATGCGCTCTTCCATGCCCATGATTTTACTACCATAGTCATGCGGGTCTTCAGCAGGGCACCGACCACCGAGGGGAGCGGAGTCGGCGAAAGATAAGGAAGCCGACCTTGCCCTCTTCCCGCTAATGTGAGCCCCCAAGGATCTCCCGGGCTCCGGTGCAGCATGGGAAAGAGGGGGTGGCTCTTCAGGCTGCTGGCTCTCCCTAGGAGCTGGGTGGTGGTTGATGCAGGATGCCGCGGGCGGCTGTCGCCGGTCTTCAGCCACTTCCTGAAAATGCTGGACCGCTGAGGTAAGTGTTTCGATGCGGTTCACCAGCATTTGGAATTGCTGTAGCCCTAGAGTGACGGTGGGCTCGGCAGCGACGACCGTGGCATCCTCGCGGAGCACTTCAGGCCTGTGGGGGGAGTGCCTCCCTCTAGCGGAGACACTCCACGTTCTTCCTCTCACCATCTGTAACTTTCTTCAGCCGATCTTTCCTTTTAGAACAGGGAGCGAAACGGAGGTTCGTGCCCTCTTTCTAGCGCCAATCTGTTGCTGCGCTCACCCCTGGACCGAGCTCTTCCTGCTGCGCAGGTAAACTCCTCGGCCAGCCAACCTACAAAAGGTCCCCTGGGCGCCAGAGATGCTCCGGCGAGGGACACTCCGATGCTTAAGTTAGCGAGGGGTTTGGAGCAACAGAATGGAGAGAGTCAAAGAAAAGCGCAGAGTGGAAGAGAAAGAGCCTCTTATCCCCGTGGAGGTTCCCTGAGCACCTTTTATGGGCATGAGATACTGCCAAAATTCGTTAGAGGGTAGAGATGAAGTTCCGGATCTGCCCCGGGAGGATCAAAAGAGATGGCCAGGTGGCACAGGGTCATGGCCACGTCGAAGAATCCGTTGCAACAGAATTCCGACACCAGTTGGAGGGAATCTTTTGGAACCCTCAGGCGTTCTCCCGAACGTGGATCAAGTTGGCCGGCCTCTTGGTTGGTTGGCCCTTAGGTGGTCAGCTTCCCTAAGGTCAGCTTCCCTGGGACAATAGTCCAATGGCCGATCGGCTCGTGGGCCCTCAGTGGGGATGCATCCGGGCTTCCGAGGGAGCCGACCGGCGGGGGCTTCAATCCGTTTCAACCGGCTGAATACCTTGTCCGGCTCAATCTCGGGTCCGACTGGGCATATAGAACAAATACCATAGCAGGCATGACCCAACGTAGTTCAGTGCCTATAGAATCTTTGTCATTTCTTGGACTCGCTGATGCTGGTTTTCATCCTTGTTTTTATGGTTTTTTTTATTTCCAATTATTCTTATCGTTATTGGTTTTCTTTTCATTCATTAAGCAGATGTTAAAGTTTAAATTAGTAAATTTGCTAACACTTTTGACTTCTTATTGTCCCATTAAAACAGCAGATTTTTTGTTTATTCTCTGGGTAGATTTTGTGTATTGATTTTTGCTTAGTGTTAGTTTTCATGAATTCCCATGTCTTGCATAACAGAAAAAAAATTCCAACGTCGACTTTTTTTCTGGTGAGTGCAATGACAGGCCTACACAGCCAGTGGGATGGTGGGGAGAGGGTCATCAGAAGGTATTGGGGGGAATGGATGAGTTGGGAGGGGGTACATGGCTGGGATGCACAAAGAATGGAAGATTGGCATTCCTTACTTTTGTGTTGGAGCCTGACCATCTCCCAGGTGCTAGCACCAGGGGAGAGTTGCCACTAAGGTTCTTGAAGGTATTCTGTAAACCTTAAAAAGCTTCCATTTCCCCTGTCCTCTTTGTTAATGAATCTGGCTTTCATTTCTATTCAGTTATAGCTTACATATCTTTTATTTAATTGAATGGCAGATCCATATTTTTTTTCAACAAAAAAATATAATATAGCTTTTCTTCTTGTCTTTATTTATTTTTACCTCCCCAAGAGGAAATCTAGCCAAGGAAATGTATGATGGACTCCATGAGAAACCTGTGATTATATCTTTGATTCGGTTTGCTCCATCGATTCCCATGATATTCAGAGCTCCTCTGTTTCTTGATTAATTGCCGCCCATTTTTTGTTTTGGCATATTAATGTAGGACAAACAAGTTTTTCAATTTAAAACCTCAAATATATTAACAATTTTTTTGGCATACTTAATATATTTGCTGCTTTTCTATGTCAATAAACCTACGCACTGTTTGGTATATCACCGGTTATGTGATCATTGGGATGACGTGATCACTGGAATGATGTGAACACTGGGATAATATTACATATACTGGGATGATATGTGTTCATTATATTTGGCATATCACTTGAATATCATTAAAAATAAAATTTTAATGTGTTTGGTATATCATCCAGTAGTGATAGTGATAATGTGTAAAATATTATAAATAGCCTTATATATTAGTATATATTATTTACTCTATAAATTGATTAAGCATTCTTCATTCACAACTTCTCACAAAAATCTATACTGATAGTAATAATAAAAGTAATGGTAATAATAATAATATTATTATTATTATAGGTATTTATTATAATTAGGCTATTAAAATGATGATGAGAGTTTTTCTTTTCTCTCTAATCACGAAGAATAAATTTATTTAAACTTTTATTAACTAGGGATATTTTTGTTCCAAAATAATTTTAATACATCACCACTATCCGGTGATGTATTATCATCTGGGATATGTGAGGTGATAGCATTATTACATAATGCGGTGATGCTATCACTGAATTTATTACTGGATCTCTTATCATGGGATTTTGCAATAGCAAACAAGGTGATCATATCATCTAACTCACATCATTGGGATGATGTGAAATATCATCTCCTACCAACAATACCCTAGTTGATTTAATGTGCGGCTTACCTTTCTAACCACTGATACAACAAATTTAAGTTCTCTTATAGATAGTTCTGCCAGATGGCTGTTAACATTAGTTGTTAATATTTATGTTCACTTTGATGGGTCCACAATCAGATTATCTCTTTCTTTTTTTTTTTTCTTCTCCAAAATTAAACCAATTGATTAAACATTATCCATGTTTAGAAAACCTCTTACACCTAAAATCGCAGCAGTCTGTTATAAGTGCAATTATCTTCCTCTTTTTTTTATCCCCCAACCATCATGGCATTCTCACCTCATGTATGTTGTGAGGCCACATTCTTGTTCTGTTGGAGATCGTTTTCTTTACATGTAACAACCTCATTATGATTGTTTCATTGATTTCCTTTCAACTTAAGCAACTTATCTTCTTCTTATAGTATTAAAGTCCTACCACTAACCAGATAAAGTTTGTTCCATGTTATTTCTTTGTGGTTCTTATGACAATTTTTAGTTCCCTTGGCCTTCTATTTGACTGCAGAGCACAAAGAGCCCTTTGGAGTTTGCAGAATAAATAGTTAAGGAAGCAAACCAGTACAATGGATTCAATCTGATATCTGCTGATCTTTGCTCGAAAACCATGGTTTACATCTCAAACAGGCCAAAGGATGAACCTCCTCCTATTAATGTGGTCTCTCCTGGCCTTCATGTCCTTTCAAATGCAAATTTGAACACTCCTTGGCCCAAGGTAGGAAAATAATTTTGAGCTCCTTGATTTGTTCCTGTCAAGACTCGATTGTCCTTGTATACCAAAAAGTAAAGTGATCTTAGATGATTCTTCGTCTTCTTTTCTTCTTTCTTTCCCCTTTCTCTCCCATATTTTTCAGCAAGAACATTCTAAGGGTCCAAGCATAATGTTTTTGCTTCTTTTTGGTTCAGTTTAACTGCCTCGCTATACATTGTAGGAAATTTCTCCATGTGAATCTATCAAGGATGAGAAGGAAAAGATATTACTTGCAAACTTTTTAGTGGATCTCTTTTCTTATACCATCTTCTTATTATCCAAGTAAAATAGCAATTTTAGACTCTTAAGATGAGTACCATTGGCTGCAAGAGGGTCCAACTTTTTCTTACTCTTATATGTATATATATATATATTGGCGTGGAGTCCCTGAATCGGCCGATCGGAGCTGCTACACTGCAGGACCACTTCCTGGTTCACCTGCAAAACAGGTCCTTACCAGAGTTGTTCCAGCGGAGGACACTCCGATGCTTAAGTCAGTGGCGGATCCCAGCCACAAAATAGGGAAGGGTGTCGAGAGTGGATAGAAAAGCTCTTCCAGTATGTGTGAGTATCTGTGAGCGTGTATGTATACCTCTCGAGCCATCCTTCTTATCATTATTTAAAAGAGGGCCTCCGGCCTGTGGTCCGCTCTTTTTTCGATGATTATGGGGAGTTAATTTCTTCCATGATTGGCGATCGTGGGTTGTCACTGAGCGGTTTCGGCCAGATCAGAAGCGTGGCAGCTGGGGTTGCGCGCCATGATCATGGCATGGAGAGTGTCGATTGTAACCGTTGATTACACTTACATATTTGGACCAGATTGTGGTCCAATCTTCGGGTTTCCCATTGCGTGGGCTGAAGACTTGGTATTTCCCCAGAGCCGGAGATCGTGTCTATGGCAGGGATCGAAGAGCGTGTCTTCGGAAGTCGATGAGAAACTTGGTCTTCGGTTAAGGCCGAAGATGTTATCCGAAGGACTGGCCTTCGGATGTTGTAGTCTGATGAGAAGCCTTGGGTTGCCTGCAATTGGCCTGGCCTTTCTCTGGTCCGAAGTCCGTGGTCCAGAGAAAAGGGCTTCGGCTAGTTGAACCGGAGTTCGGTTCGTAGCTGGACCGGGATATCCCAACAGTTGCCCCCTACTCTCAGTTTTCGAAGTGGAGATTTGCCTCGAAAAGTGAGAGTATTAATGCTTTATCGTTTTCCTTCCGGGAGACAGTATCGTGGATGATTACGGGATCTCTGATTGGACTGTCCGTCATGATCTGAGAATCAGATGGTGGATAGCTGTCACTCCCAGGTTGGGGAAGAAAGAAAAAGTGGGCGACCTTGGGACCGTCTTTTCTTTTTCTGTTGCACGATGGTTAAGGGAATCTGTTGGTTGAGATTTGGATGGTTGTGGTGGCTTTCCCTCGTCTGTTGGATAATGGGTGCGCCTCATCCTGGCGGTTGGTTGAAGGCGGGTTACCTTCCTGGGTAACCTCGGGTCAAATCAACCTGGTAGGGCTTCAGAGACCCTTGCTTTTCTTTTGGGAAAGGGTGAAGGTCCGGCTAAGGAAGCTTCTTCAACCTCGTCTCATCCTTCGTCCAACTTGTTCTGGACTACCAGTCTATTCCACAGGTAGAATCTTCCTTTTGCTCCCTTGCTTCATTCTTTTGTCATGGAAGAAACTATAGAAAGTCAGGGGAAACAGGTTGGGCCCTCGGGGGGCAGTGACGTAGTAGGTCCGGAGTCGATTTTCAGCTCTGTTTCTCATGATAAGGCGGCCCTTCTTTGGGAACGCTATCGCATTCCCGAGGAGTTCTCCTTCGTTCTCCCCGCACTTAGGGAATGAGTGAGCGAACATCCCCCTAGGTGCATAGCCATGTATGAAAATCATCTGAAAGCTGGTCTTCGGTTTCCGCTGCATCCCTTCTTCATCAAGATCTTCCGCTTGTACTAAGTGGTGCCGGCACAGTTGACCCCGAACAGCATCCGAAACATCTGCGGGTTCCTGATTATGTGCAGCATCGCAAACGTAGAACCTAGGACCAATTTGTTCATGGCCCTTTTCATTCTCAAGAGGGATTTGCACAGCAATAGATGGTGGGTGATTGGCTCTAGATCAGGCCGCAAGGTCATCAAGGATATGCCTAGCGCCATCCACGGGTGGAAACCCGTTTTTGTGTTTGTGTTGTCTTTTGACCCATGGGCTTCGACACTGTGTGGAAGAAGCCTCGCCTAACCGCCAATGACGGGAAGAAGGTCATGGCGATCGATCAGTCGGACTACGATCTCTTGGTCAACTCCGAAGTTGCCCCCATCCGGGAACTGTTGGAGGAGAGAAATCTCCATCGGGCGAGAATTAGCAGGTTCCCCTCATTAGGTATAGCGATGAAAATTTCTGCTCATCTTTCCCGGTTTTATTATAGCTCAGTCAATTGAAATGAATTCTTTTGCTTGTAGGCGGCGGGATGAAGCCCGGTATGAGCTGGCTCCGTCAGACTTCGGAGAAAAGGGTAGCACAGGCCCCTCTCACCAGGTCTGCAGTTCGGAAGAGGGCTCGAAGGGATGGTCCCGAGGGGGACCAAAGCACTTCGTCTTTTCGGGGCACCTCAAGGGAAGACGCAGCAGCCGTGGAAGGGGCTCCGTTGAGATCCTGTCCAGTCGAAACTCCACCGGCGGCTATCTCCCCGGTTCGCACAGTGGGGAGTCCGCCTCAGGGAGTGGATGTGCCACCATTTTTCCCCATGTAGCTGGTAGGGGCAAAGCACGGCAAGTCGAGGGAGAGTTCGCCCGCGAGGCTTCCTTAGCTGGAGGCCGTTCGATGAACTCTTCGGAGCTTTCACCTACGGGGGGACTGCTGGTCCCGGTCGTAGCCAGGCAGGCATTGAAGGGTACACTGCTGCCTTATGACTTGGTGGTTCTTCAAAATCGGAACCTTCCCAGGGTGTCCGATTCTACCTTCTCCACCCTGCAACAGGTATGATCCTTGCCGTTCCCTTTGTCTTGAGAATTGTTCGATCCATGACCCTTCACTTTTGATGCAGTTGGTCTACGACCTTACCTTCATGGAGGAGGGCCTGGGGAACGTCGACAGCCTCATCCACGGCCTCAAGGAGGAACTTCAGACTGCCAGGGTTGCCAAGGAAGTAGCCGAAGAGCTGAGGCAGTCTATGAAGAATCGCCTCATTCGGGTGAATGATGAAGTTCGCGAACTGAAGGACGAACTGAAAAGTGCCTATCTAAAAATGGCGGGGCAAGAGGCAGGGTGGAGAATGAGCAGGAGACAAGTCGATTCCCTGAAGCAGGTTGCCAGGGAGGATCAGGAGAGGATAGAGAGCCTGACCAAGGCGGTGGAGGAGGCTTCCAGGATGGCTGAAGAGGCGATCCTAGAGTCCGAAGCCGCCAAGAGAGAGTTCGTGTCTTTGAGGAAGCGGGTAGACGATACCGTGGCAGATTTTAAAATGTCTTCACAATTCCAAGCAGAAATAGATGAAGCGTCTTTGTACGGCTACTAGCATGGTTTCAACGACGGACTTTCCAAAGTAAAGGAAGCCTTCCCTCACCTCGACCTTTCCGGCATCCCTCCCTTCGACATCGCTGAAGAGGAAGAAGAGGAAGTGGAGGGGGTCGAAGCCATAGTAGAGGCCGAGGAGGCGCCATGTCCAGATGAGGAGGCCACTACCTTAGTCGAAAATCTGGATGTGACCCCAATTCCGATTCTAGTTCAGGAGGAAGCTCAGGCTGGAGGAGTCTAAGCCGAAGGTTCTCCGGTCCCGGCACAGATTGATGAGGTCCTCTCAGCACAAGTCGATAAGCTGCTTCAGTCCTGTGGTGTGGGGTCTCCTCCTGTTGATGTTGAGTGATTCGAGTCGCTTTGGATGTATTTTCTTTCTTTCTCCTTTGTATCATCAATGGATTTTGTATGATAATTTTTCCAGACTTTGACATGACTTCTTCCTTCTTTGCATATGCAATGTTATGCTTCATATGAAGCTTGAACTGGTTTTACCATTCTTTCCTCTGCTTGGTCGAACAGTCGTGGCCAAAGGCCGTTTAGTTGATAGTTGACGAAGATGAACTTTGGAACGGGCTAGAACTCCATTGCCGAAGACTATTTATGATCGGGCAGGTCGGTGCCACCTTCCTTTTGATATTAAATCTATCCGTTGGGGGCGGACAGGAGTCAACTCTCCGTCAACCGGTGATTAGGGAAGTTTGATTGTAATCTTTGTTATCCATGTGGCACGTCGATATTCGTACAGTCACGATTTCTTGCACCTTGTGAGCCGCCAGGTCTCCTTTTTCTAAAAAGAAGCCATTAATGTTGCCGTCGCACGATGAGGATTTCTCCGGATTCGAAGCGATGGCGATTGTTGTCCTGGGGAAGGACCCCGAGAGACCTTCTGGTTCTCGAAGCGTCGCCCAGAGACATGGCACTTTTTGATGTGGCTAGGAAAGGACGTGGGGCATGCCTCCCCGCAGTCGGTCGTGGGTGCAGGGTCTCTATAAATAGGACCTTGCCTTCTGCTGTCAAAGGCCATCATTTTTTTGGACTCCTCCCTTCCATTAAAAATGAGGTTCAGCACTTCTGAACTCCGCTGAACTGCAAAAAGAAGGGCCGTTGATCCAAAGAGGAAGAGAAGTCGGAGTCCTTTGTGCCGGGGGATGACGATGAGGAGCCTCTCATGGACCGTCTTGAAAAGAAGGTCCGCCTGTTAGAGGCCCAACTGAGGGAGGCTCGGGCCCAAGTCGCGGTGGCGAACACGGAGGTGGAGGAAGCCAGGAGGGAGGAAGCGAATGCCGTCTTGGACTTCATGGCGTCTGCCGCCTTCAAGGAAGAAGTCACCGAGGCGGCTCTGGACTCCTTCCATCAGGGGTTCCAGAAATGTAAGAGGAAGGCCTTCAAGTTTTACAACTTGAAGGGCCTAGACAACATTAAGCCCTCCGTTCCCTTTCCCGGACATGAATTTGATTCTGACTATGATGAGGGATCGGATTCTGGTTCAGACGGGAACCCCGGGGGCCCTTCGTCGTCCCTCTAGATCTCCCCCCATCGGTACGGGAAAAATCCGGCGGGAGGTTATTGAAAATTTTCACATCTTTCCGATGCTACTCTCTCTGTTTTTTTTTTTTTGCCTCTCTTTTTGAGAGTTTCTTTTTCTTTTTTCTTTTTTGTTCTCTCTTTGTGAGAGTTTCTTCTTTCTTTTTTTCTTTGTAAAAAATCGAAAAAGAAATGAAGTGTCTTTCTGTTACCTCTTCCCATACATTTTTTGTGATATGTTGTATCGTTGCTTTGTCTGAAATGTAGACTCCGCGGACCATTTTCAGTCTATAGAAAAAAAATGAGATCGGTTGGACCATTCTTGGAATGTCCGTTATCGATAGAAAGGACGGTAGTGGTCCTTTTAGGCACGTTTTCGGATTTACCATAGGGTAGGGTGTTTACACCGTCCCTATGCACTTCTGTCGTGATTAAGGTAGGCTGTTCAGGCCCGTCTCGGTGCATCTTCGGATTCACCGTAGGGTAGGTTACGAAAACTATCCCAGTGCCTTTGATCTTTTTGGTGGCCTGGTTAGGCCATCCATTGCACTCGTCGGGCATACCGATAAGGTAAGTGGATCAGACTTTCTTTTGCACAGTTGACCAATTTTTTAGATCAGGTCACTCAGGCTGTTGTCGTTCAGTCGATGTAACTAGCCGTTCTGAGTTGAGTAGGGTTGAATAACTTTGCACAGAAGTTTTAGGATCTCATTTATTGATAGTATTTGCGAAGGTTTTGTACATTCCATGGCCGGGATAGGGTCTTCCCCTCCAGGGTCTTGAGTCGATATGTTCCTGGTCGAATGACTTCTTCGACTTGACATAGGCCTTCCCAGTTAGGGGAGAGTTTATCCTGTTTTGTTGGCCTGGATACTTCTACCCTTCGCAATACTATATCCCCCATGCGGAAAGTTTGCTCTTTCAACCTTGAGTTGTAGTACTTGGCGACCTTTTGCTGGTACGCCGCCATCCTTATCTGGGCCTGAAGCCTGGTGCTTGATAGCAAGTCCAGATCAATCCTTCTGCGATCGGAGTTTCCAGGCTCTTCATAGTTATCAATTCTCAGGGACTGTAAGGAGACTTCAATAGGTAGCACAGCTTCGGTACCGTATGCCGGTTGAACGGAGACTCGCCGGTGGCCGTTCTCGGAGTAGTTTGGTATGCCCAGAGAACAGAGATCAGTTCTTCGGCCCAAAGCCCTTTGGCGGTGTTCAACCTCGTCTTCAAACCATGGAGAATAGTTCGGTTAGTGACTTCGGCTTCTCCGTTGGACTGTGGATGAGCAACGGATGTCAGCTGATGTTGGATATGATATCGAGCACAAAAGTCCTTGAACTTTGGATTGTCGAACTGTCTCCCGTTGTCCGTGATAATGACATGTGGGATACCGAACCTGAATATGATAGATTTTTTTACAAAACTTCCACCTTGCCTTCTGTGATCTGGGCCAGTGGTTTGGCTTCTACCCACTTTGTAAAGTAGTCGATGGCCACAAGGAGAAACTTTCTTTACCTTGATGCTGGCAGGAATGGGCCAAGAATGTCCATTCCCCACTGGGCAAAAGGCCATGGGGTTGCCAGTTGAGTCAAGTGACTCGCAGGCTGTCTCTGTACATTGGCGTACCTCTGACACTGGTCGCACTTTCGCACGAAATTAGCCGAGTCCTTCTGGATGGAGGGCCAATAATACCCTTGTCGAATGATCTTGTATGCCAGAGATCTGCCTCCCAAGTGATCACTGCATATGCCCTCGTGGACCTCTCTTAGAGCATAATCCGTATCTGTAGGTCCTAAGCATTTTAGCAGTGGCTGAGAAAATGATCTCTTGTAGAGGGTCCCGTCTAAGATGACGTACTGAGACGCCATCCAGCGGATCTTCTTGGCCTCTGCCTTATCTTCTGGTAGCTCTTCCTCATTCAGGAACTTGATGATGGGATCTATCCAGCTTGGTTCAGCATCGATCTAGCGTACCTTCGCAGCCTCTTCGGCTATGCTTGGAGTTTCAAGATGTTCAACAAAGGTGCGCCCGAGAGATTCCGGTGCCATAGTTTCCAGTCGAGACAATACATCCGCCCGGGAGTTCTTTGATCGTGGAACATGGATGATATCAAAATATTCCAGTTGGGAGGATAAAGCTCGTACCTTCTCCAGGTACTGCACCATGGTTGGATCCTTGGCTGCATACTCTTCGTTGACTTGATTCACAACCAACTGAGAATCTGAGAAGGCTCGAAGTTGCTGGACTCCCAGATCTTTGGCGATCCAAAGTCCGGCGAGCAAGGCTTCATATTCGACCTGGTTATTAGAGGCATGGAAGGAGAACCGGAGTGCGTACTCTATGGTATGGCCATCAGGTTTAGCCAGCATGAGTCCAGCTCTGCATCCAGTAGCATTGAAATCTCCATCCACATGAAGCACCCAGACGGACTTCATCTTCTTCGGGACTTCTACTTCTACCGAAGATGCTTCATCTTCGGACTTCTAGGTGCACTCAACCAAAAAATCAGAGAGCACCTAGGCCTTCATAGCCGCTCGGGGCTGGAAGCTGATGTCAAATTTACTTAGCTTCACAGCCCACTTGGCTATCCTTCCAGAGGTGTCCGAAGATCAGAGAACGACCTTAAGAGGTTGATCGGTTAGCACCACAATAGTGTGGGAATGAAAATATGGCCGTAGTCGCTTTGCCGCAATCATCAAACAGTAGATCAGCTTCTGCATCCTTACATATCGCGTTTTGGCATTATGCAGGACCTTGCTAATATAGTAGATCGGCTTGTGGGATCCGTCTTCACCTCTCTGAACAAGAACTGAACTGATTGCTTCATCTGAAGCAGAGAGGTATAGGTAAAGGACCTCGCCTTCTTGTGGCTTGGAAAGCAATGGCGGGGTCTTCAGGTACTTCTTCAGCTCCTCAAAGGCAGTGCGACAGTTTTCGGACCATTCAAAGCCCTTTGACTGCCAAAGTACCTTGAAGAATGGAAGGCATTTCTCGGCTGACTGAGAAATGAATATGCTTAGGGAGGCAATTCTCCCTGTCAACTGCTGGACTTCCTTTTTGCAGGAGAGATGTCTCATATCCATCAGGGCTTGAATATTTTCAAGGTTCGCCTCAATCCCTCGTTTGGTGACAAGGAAGCCCAAGAATTTACCCGAAGTGACCTCAAAGGTATACTTTGCCGGGTTTAGCTTCATGTAGTAGCGCGGTAGAGCACTGAATGACTCATCCAAGTCGTGGATGTGGTCTTTCCGGAGGAGGCTCTTGATGATCATGTCGTCAACATAGGCCTCCATGTTTCTCTCCAGTTGCTTTTCGAATACCTTGTTGATCAGCTTTTGAAACGTTGCTCCAGCGTTCTTGAGGCCGAATGGCATCATCTTGTAGCAGTAGAGACCCTTATCAATGATGAAAGTCGTCTTCTCCTCATCTTGCGGATCCATTCTAATTTGGTTGTAGCCGGAGAAAGCGTCCATGAAGCTCAGCAACTGGTGGCCGGCAGTAGCGTTGACCAGCTGATCAATCTTCGGGAGAGGGAAGCTATCTTTCGGCAAGCCTTGTTGAGGTATGTATAATCAATGCATATCCTTCACTTGCCGCTGGCTTTTTTCACCATTACCACATTGGCCAACCACTCGGGGTAGTGGGCCTCTCGGATGAACCCTGCTTTAAGGAGCTTGCCAACTTCTTCGTCCACAGCTTGCTGTCTTTCAGGAGCGAAGCTCCTTTTCTTCTGCTGCACCGGCTTATACCCAGGGGTTACTTCCAGCCGATGAGTGACTACTTCGGCAGGAATCCCCGGCATGTCCGAAGCCGACCAGGTGAAGATGTCGGCGTTGTTTCTGAGGAAATGGATCAACTCCATTTTGGTTTCCTCATCAAGTGTGCTCCCGATTTGCACAACTCTAGAGGGGTATTCCTCCGTCAAAGGTACTGGGACGGTCCTCTCCATGGGCTCACCAAGGTTTGTGGTTGCATTTCTCGGATCCAGCTGATCCGGAGTTGTCGAATCATTGAAATGCCTATCTTTGATCATCAGGCACTACCGTGCGGTCCTTTGGTTTCCTCTAACTTCTCTGACACCGTTCCTGGTAGGGAAGCGCACCAAGAGGTTGTGAGAGGAGATCACGGTTCGAAACTTTCAAGGCAGGCCGCCCCAGAATAATGTTGTATGCTGAGGGGATCCGGACCACTGTGAAATTGATCGGCAGTATCTTTTGTCGAGGTTCAGTGCCAAGGGTTACAGGCAACACTATTTCCCCCTCGGCATAAACTTGATTGCCCCCGAAACCAGAGAGCGGTACGGGGGACCTTCATAGTTGATGTCTAGGCAAACACATTTTAGAGAATGCATCGTAAATCAAGACATCAGTCGAACTTCCATTACCAACAAGGATTCGCTGTACATCATAATGGCCACTACGGCCGAGATTACAAGGGGATCATCATGTGGGAGCCAAACTCCTGCAAGGTCATCGTCAGAGAAGATGATAGAGTTGTTGTCTTTAAGCCGCTTTGGAGCATCGTCCTCATCCCTTCTCCAGTCGATGGGTCAGTGTATCATCCCTATACCTCCGTTAGTGGGCCTTTGATTTGGCAATTCAGCCTCTTCAGGAGGTGGCTGAGGAACAGTTGCTTACGACCGAGATCCTTGGCGACCAATGTACCGTCCCAAGTACCCTCTCTTGATGAGATCCTCGATCGCATCCTTCAATTGGATGCACTCTTCAGTGTTGTAACCGTGGTCCCGGTGGAATCGGCAGTATTTGCTCCTATTCCTCATGGAAGAGGAGGCCATCATGGGATGGGGCCATTGGAGATAGTTTTCTTTCTCTATCTCCATGAGGATCCTATCTCCATGAGGATCTTTTCCCGAGGGAGGTTGAGGGAGGTGTAGGAGTCGAATCTTCCCCCGATGCTTTAGGCCTGGGAGGACTTTTTCGGCGATCTGTATATTTGCCGCCATTATTATTGAAAGTTTGGGGACCTTGTCCCATGTTATTCTTCTTTTTTGAAGGGGGTTTTCCTTCGATCAGTCATCGATTTGCCGCCTGCTCTTCAGCATCGGCATATTTCTGAGCCCTTGACAAGAGCTCAGCGTAGCTTTTAGGAAACTTCTTATTCAGAAAAAAGGTAAGCCTGGAGGTACGAAACCCCTTCTTCAGTGCAGACATGGCCACGTGCTCGTTGAGATCGGGGATCTCAAGTGTAGCCGCATTAAACTTGGAGATATAATCTCGCAGTCTTTCTCCTTCGTTCTGGTGAAGGAGGAACAGTGTATCCGTATTCCGTAGAGTCTTGCGACAGGTCCTGAAATGCAAGACAAACAATTTTTCTAACTCGAAAAAAGAATTGATGGTACTTGGGCACAGGCTCGAGTACCACATCCGAGCTGACTTCTTCAAGGTAGCCGGGAACGCTAGGCAGTACATCGCGTCCGAAGCTCCTTGGATCATTATATGGGCCTTAAAGCTGCCCAAATGGTCGAGGGGGTCGGAGGTGCCGTCGTAGGATTCCATCTGGGAAACCCTGAAGTGCCGAGGGATAACCTCGGTCATGATACGGTCGGTGTATGGTGGGCGTAGATCACCCACAATCAAGTCGTCAGGATCCTTCAGATCCCCCATTCTCTGTTCCCGTGCCTTCGCCATCTCTGATTCGATGGCTCTGAATCTCCCATCATAATCGGGAGTCTGCTTCGGCGCTCTTTTCACAGAAGTGGAGTCTTCGGAGGAGGGTGAGAGAGTTTGCCTAGACCTTTTCCCTTTTTGCGGGGAATTGGCAGACCTAGGCAATCTCAAAGTTCGGCCTTCGGGAGAGGGCCGAGAATGGGGGGAGGGATGTGTAGAATCCTCCCGTG
The DNA here is from genome assembly GCA_021397845.1 of Areca catechu. NCBI lineage: Eukaryota > Viridiplantae > Streptophyta > Magnoliopsida > Arecales > Arecaceae > Areca > Areca catechu. The sequence goes on along the minus strand of CM038049.1, from coordinate 146,654,251 downwards.
GGGCTCACTTCCTTCGGGACCGAGAGCTATGTCTGGATGCGGCCGATGGATTTTCCTCTGGAAAGGCTCTGTTCTGGAAATCTTGAACCATGGCCGTGAGATTGGTGACCTGGTTCACAAGGGCTTCGAATTGCTGTAGTCCCACAACAACTGTGGGAGGTGGAACATCGTTCTCCTCCAGGGGTGTGCCCCCCGGGACGGAGCATGACTTCGGCTTGTAGAAGCTATTTGAGTCTTTCCTCTCGCCATCAAGAATTTTTTACTTCCCTTTGTCTAGGAGGGAGCTTAAAAAATGCTAACGCCCCCCACCTGGCTTGCTAATCTGTTGGCATGGAGTCCCTGAATCGGCCGGTCGGAGTTGCTGCACCGCAGGACCACTCCCTGGTTCACCTGTAAAATAGGTCCCTTGCTGGAGTTGTTCCGATGGGGGACACTCCGATGCCTAAGTCAGTGGCAGATCCCAGCCACAGAATAGGGAAGGGTGTCGAGAGTGGAGAGAAAAGCTCTTCCAGTATGTGTGAGTGTCTGTGAGCGTGTATGCGTACCTCTCGAGCCATCCTTCTTACCATTATTTAAAATAGGGCCTCCGGCCTGTGGTCCGCTTTTTTTGCGGTGATTATGGGAAGTTAATTTCTTCCATGATTGGTGATCGTGGGTTGTCACTGAGCGATTCCGTCCAGATCGAAGACGTGGCAGCTGGAGTTGCGTGCCATGATCGTGGCATGGAGAGTGTCGATTGTAACCATTGGTTACAGTTGCCTATTTGGACCAGATTGTGGTCCAATCTTCGGGTTTTTTCTTGCATGGACCGAAGACTTGGTATTTCCCCCGGAGCCGGAGATCGTGTCTACGGCAGGGACCGAAGAACGTGTCTTCGGAAGTCGATGAGAAACTTGGTCTTCGGTTAAGGCCGAAGACGTTATCCGAAGGACTGGCTTTCAGATATTGTAGTCCGGTGAGAAGCCTTGGATTATCAGCAAGAACATTCTAAGGGTCCAAGCATTATGCTTTTGCTTCTTTTTGGTTCAGTTTAACTGCCTCGCTATACATTGTAGGAAATTTCTCCATGTGAATCTATCAAGGATGAGAAGGAAAAGATATTACTTGCAAGCTTTTTAGCGGATCTCTTTTCTTATACCATCTTCTTATTATCCAAGTAAAATAGCAATTTTAGACTCTTAAGATGAGTACCATTGGCTGCAAGAGGGTCCAACTTATTCTTACTCTTATATGTGTGTATATATATATATATAATTCACTGCTCATTGTCTTCCACATTTTGGCTCAGAAAAAAAAAAAAGAAAGTTTGATGCTTCAGAATGCTAAATGTACATTGAATTAAAGTTTTCAAATTAACTACTTAATAATAGGTGAGAATAGTGTATCAGATGAGACTTCTATGATAATTGATAGCAAGCAGTTCATCTAGTGTGAATTCCCTGACATGGTAACATATTTCCGATTACTACATGTCATCTCATTCTTCATGCACCTAGGTGTTCAAGGGTTAATGCATGAATGCTGCTCCTTTTTATGCATCAAGCTTGAGTAAAACAGGTAGTGAATTAATGACCTTTTCTCATCCATTTCATTTGATGTCCTCTTTGCAGGCACAACGTCTTGCTAGGAATCTCAGTGAACTACTTGGGAGACATGGGGGGGAAGAAATCCCTGAAAGAGAGATGGTTGAAGAGCTGATGGGAGATACTGTGAAAGCTGACAAAGATAAGTTGCCCAACACTGGTTGTGACTCCGAGTGGGAATTTGAATTAAGTTCCATTTTTGTTGATTTTGACACAAAGCTGGGAAGAACAGAGACCTTTTCTACCTTTCCATAGCATCACACTCTTTGACCATGCAGTCCTGGCACACTTAAAATCTTCATACAATACAATTGCAGGGAAGGTGTGGAACTAGAAGCATGGTTGCTGTATCAGTAAAGACAAATGGCGAGGTGAGTTTCTATGAGAAGTATCTTGAGAGCAGTATGTGGAAGGAGCACAATTTCCGATATTGCATAGAGAAGTTGTCGTAGATTGAAATGATAATGTATATTGATGAATAAAAAGCCATCACGTTGCCAGAGCTGTTGCACTCCTCTGTTGTTGTGTAATCTTTAAGCAGAATTGATGCTCAAGGTTAATTTTCTTTGTAATTGCTTTATGATTTAGGTAAAACTGATGTATGTTATCATATAAAATAATGATTTTATTTAGTGCATATTGTAGCATACTTTTTTTCCCCATATAAATGAGGTGTGCAATCTCATTGTCATATAAATGAGAAGAAAGAATAAAAGAGGAAAGAGAGAAGAAAAAAGGAGAAGAAGATGAAAAGAGCTTGGTTACATTTGATGCATTGCCAGGCAATCCTGAAATGTAACGTGGATTATCAGTAATTTAGATTGTTAGCAATATAGATGACAGGTAATGTGAATTATTGTATTTGGTACATGCAGGTAATATTGGTAATATTGAATAATGTAAAATCAAAATTTCAAAATACCCCTAAATTAAATCTATATTTTATTTATAAAAAAATATAATTTTTTATATTTTATCTATTTATTAAAAATATATTTTTTAATATTTTATATTATAAAATACGTTAAATATTTTATATTATAAAATATATTAAGTATTTTATATTTTATATTTTATATTAAAATTAAAAATTAAAAAATATATTTTTATACTAAATAAAATTAATATAAAATTTATATATTAAACTTATATATTATATTATTAAATTTAATATAATATATTTATATTATATATAAATATATAATGTAAATATATATTATATTATATATAAATATAAATACATTTAATATAAATATACTACATTATATTAAATATATTTAATATAATATAATATTATTTATATTATTTTATATTATATTATAATATCAGAGGAAGAGAGAAATGAAGGATAATATTGTGAGATGGTAATTTGGATTACCATATCTTTCAACGATAATTCAGATTATCTTTTGAGAGGCAATCAAGATTATCAGACAATATAGATTGTCATCCAACAAAAGTATCAAATATAATAATATGGTGGGGTCCTATTAAATTACTAGCAATCCGGATAGATTACCTACTATTAAATGTAATCTTGGAGAGGAGTTTAATAACAAGGGATTGGGCGGAGGGAAGAACCCGTCATATCCCTTAAATGTAATCTCATAATTAGCTAAAGGGACATGGATACCCACTCACTTCAATAACAGATTTTTTGGACTCATTCTTTTGTGGATAAATATCATTAAAAAATTGATCAATTTTTTGATTAATTAATTATTCATGTTCTTACATTTTTCAAGATGAATAAGTTACTTTTTCTATATAGTATTTGTTCATGGATTAGCAAAAAAAATTATATCCATCTTGAAGATCGCTAGATCATTTTCTCACCGATTAGTAAAGTAAATATTCAATTTTATTTCTAAAATACTTTTGTTCTAATTTTAAATATCCCCTTATTAAATGTCCAATAATTTAGTTTTCTGCTACCTCCAAACTCTAGTTCCTATAAAGGTGTTATAGAAAATATAGATAAATTTTAGTAACTTATTCAAAAAAACTAATAATATAAAAGAATATAGGCAATAAATTTCGAAACTACTTTCTCATGCATAAAAGAATATGGATAAATTATTTTTTTATTTAAATATTGACTGAAAAATATTTATCTAGAAAAAATATAAATTTTTAGCTAAACCTTTTATCCCTAAAAGAACGAGCCCTTTAGGTAATGCTTAGCTATAGAATAATTTTTGGAGATATCCCTTGTATTATTGGAGAGGCAATTCTATTTCATGGAATAGGAGCACTTTGTCATGTAAGTCTAAGAAAAAAATGAGGGAAATTATATGCACCTAATAGTCTGCACTGGATTTGAAGATATTTCAAAGTTTTTGATCAAAGAAAAAACTGCCAACTGTCAGTTTTATACTTTTAGAGAAAATAAAGGGACAACGGCAAGTTTACTCAGCATCGCTTAGAGCCTCTGGTGGAAGCTCCGTACCCGTTCATTCTGCCACCAAACGATGTGGGCTTATGCAATACGATCTTTACCGTAGTTTTGATTTTTTTTTTTTTTTTTTTTTTTTTTTGTGTTTTTGCTAAGGATGGTAAGCAAGCTGGGTCAAGTATATACAAATTGAATTAGATACAGGTTAAATCAGAAAACTTTCAATTTGCACCAACATAGTTATTAAAAAGGATATAATTTAAAATCTGAACATGATCTATTTAATAAATAGATAATTTAATCAATCCGTTTAATTCATTTAACTTATTTATTAAATAGATGATCTATTAATCCAACCCGATCTGATTCATTTAATCCATTTAATAATTAAATAATTTATTTATCCAATCTAATCCAATCAAATTTATTTAATAAATAAATAATCTATTTTTTAATCTGACTTGATCCGTATATTAAATATTAAATATGTTAAACATATAAGATTTAAAAAAATTAACTCGATCTATATATTAAATTAATTATACATGTCAACGACTCAAATTCATTTATCTTATATTCATATCTATTTATGATAGATCCGTTCATAACAAAGATTATTCAGTCCTTCTCCATACCAAATGGATGAATACATCATCCAATTTTACCAAAGTAGTAGATGGATCTCAGTTAAAAAGTCTGACCAATCTGCACACTCGCATTTTTAAGATTAATCATGGTATTATAGTCGACTATGATATCATTCCTCAAATTTAAACCTAAAATGTGGGGCTAAGTCGGTTCCATCTGCACTATCAACGTCGCATTGGCTTTTTGATGGTGGTGGTGGCGGCGGCGGCGCGCATTGGCTTTTTGATGGTTCAAAGAGCCCCAAGCGGACCGCAGACTTAGAATTTCCAACGGCCAGGATCGTAACACGATTCGTATTCGTCCACTCTCCACCGTCAAAGCCGCTGGACATGTGAGGCCGCAGTCAGTCGAAGGACCCCGGAAGCCCGTCGTTCGTTCTCGTTTTCCAATTCCCATTTACGGCATTCCATACAAGCTTCAAAGAGAGAGAGGATGTGTATAGCGGCATGGGTTTGGGAAGCTCACCCTGTCTACCAGCTTCTTCTGGTATTCAACAGAGATGAATACCATGACAGGCATGCTTTTTTTACTTAATTTCTTGTAGATTTATTTCTTCTTTCATTAGTAATTGGTATGTTTGTTTTGGTTTTTGTTTCCAAACTGCAAACCAGTTAAGTTGGGGATTTGTGTTCTCTCAGGGATTGACTTTTGGGGAATGCTTTTTTTCCCAATTCAATTGAATTTGCTGTTTCTTTTTTGTTTTTATTTTAAAGTATCAATCTTTGGGAAGAATTATTCTATTTCATAATTGTGCTGCTTGCTTTCTTGGAGGTTGAACATTTTTGAGTTTTAGTTCTCCTTCGAAGCTCTAAACCAGTTAAAATCATTGCGTATTCGAATTCAAGTTGCAAACTATTATGCTCATCTGGCTCCATTCGTTGATCTGATTTTTTTTTTCTTTTCCCTGTTTAGATTTATAATTTTATATGGGTTTTCCCAATTCAATTGAATATTGTTGGTTTTGGGTTGCTCAAATAGTTGAGAAAATTGTATGTTAAGCCCTGTCATTTTCTGATGAAAATTCTTGGTTTTGAGGCTAATTCTCAACCCCCGCCGATTGATGTGAGTTTTACTTTGATTTGGGTGAATGGAATGGCAGGCCTGCAAATCCATTAGGATGGTGGGAGGAGGGTAATAAGAAGATATTGGGAGGAAGAGATGAGCTGGCTGGAGGTACATGGCTAGGATGCACGGAGGATGGGAGGCTGGCTTTTCTGACAAATGTAAGGGAGCCTGACCGACTCCCCGGAGCAAGGACTAGAGGAGACTTGCCACTTAGGTTCTTGAAGGTGTTTGATGAATCTCATATGATTTCCATCTTCCCTTTCCATTTTATATTATGAACTTTTGTTTAATTAGTCTGATAGTAAATATGATTTTGCTTGATAAAATCACTGATCATCATTTCTGTTACTTTGTAAAATGAGTGGCCTTTAATTTCATATATTTGCAATCATCAAAATCGTCTTTGGCATGCACAGCTTCTACATCCCATCCCCCCTCTAAAAAAAAAAAGGGCCTTTGGCCTCATCATGCTGACAGCATATGATTTCCTATTGACATGACCTAGGGGTATTTATTTAATTCAAAGGATATTAGTGAATTTATAAGTGATTTGATTTGCCCCCATAAGCTCACAGTGGAACTTATGATGAACTGAGCATTACTCTCATGGCTTCTCATTTTCTTGTAAGTGCAAAACCCTACTCTATTTTTTAATCAGTATCTATACACTAAAGAAATAGTTATACTTGAGGTAATCATTTCTCTTTTTTTTTCCCTATTTCAATAATTTCCCTATTCTAGATCTATGCAACCTACTAAAATCTTTTGCCAGTTGAGTATCTAGTATGTTTTTGTTTTCTTTTTTAAATTGTTCTAAAGAAGACATGGAAAGTATTGTTTTGTTATTTCATTTTTGGTCCCTTTCAAACATGTCAGGAATGCCTTTTGCATGTGGTGAGTGCATGCTCTTTATTTTCCCATGATGGAAGTGTCCAATTAGCCTAGAGATAAATTGTAATCATCAAGCCTTGTCCAACTACCTTGGATCAGTTTTACAATCATCTTTTGCCAATCATTCCTATTGGACCTACCTCTGGTATCATTGCAATGTTCTCTTGTGTGCCCTTTTAATTGCTTCTATTATGGAAGATTAGGTCTTTTCCTATTCAAGATTGGTTTCGTTGAAAGTATAATTTTTTGCAACATGGCTCATTGCTTGTATGTAATCACCCACCTTTTTGTACCTATAATAACATGGTTGCTGTCTTTACATTTGATAATCTTCTATGGTTGGTTGTGCTGAGTTATTTTACCTTATAATATATATCATTTTTTTATTGTGGTCAGGTCCTTTATGTCAACATATACCTCACACGCTTTTTTTTTTGCTTGTGGCTCTTCTGATAATCTTATTCTCATTTGTCATTTTGTTCACTTAAAGGGTACACAGAGCCCTTTGGAATGTGCAGAGGAAATAGTTAAGGAAGCAGACCAATATAATGGATTTAATCTGATATTGACTGATCTTTGCTCCAAAGTGATGATTTACATCTCCAACAGGCCAAAGGGAGAACCTATTTCTGTTCAAACAGTTCCTTCTGGTCTTCACGTGATTTCAAATGGAAAGTTGGATTCTCCTTGGCCCAAGGTAGGCAATGATCCTTGCCATTGACATTTTCATCACTTTTGTCCTCATTTACCATGGTAGAGAGTGTGCTACCATTGGCTGATTTTCTTAATGAACAAGCTGTTTTTTCTGCTTTTCTCTTTGTTTTTTAAAAGGAAGGAGCTATATATTTTAATTCCATAAGATTGCACATATTTTTCTATAGAGACATGCTATGGGATCCATACAGCATTGTTTTTTATGCAATTTACCATTTTATCTTTATGTGAGCTATATTTGTAAGAATTTTCGTAATTTGGGCTAATATTAATTGATATTTTTTTTAATTAAAATCCAAGTTGATTTTATGGTCCATGTTGATAGACATAGGTTGAGTCCATTATTATGTGATCATTGTTTGGGTTAGGAGCACCTCATATGATTATGTGTGGTTGAGGTGGCACAGTGTAGGCCTTAGTCCGACTTGACTTATGATGGGAGGGTCAGTTGGGATATTTTCATTATATTGGCTACGTCCCTTCTCCGCTTCTTCTATTTATATATTTCACGTATTCGGTGATTTATGATACATTTATTTTTTCCATCAAGAGCCGTCTTTCTGAGGAAGCTCGAAGAAAATGACTCTGCCTTCGATGTTCATGTGAGCATCACTTCCAGGTTTTGGGATTCATGGCACAGGTAGGCAATTATTTTTCTCATATCTATTTGCATGATGATTCTAGATCGATCCTAGAGGTTATTGGTAATTATTTTTCTTCTATTTGGTATCAGAGCCTTAGATTAGAATCATCATTTTTTTATTATTTTAGATTTGATAATAAAGGTCTTATTTTTTTCATCGATCGTTATGGATGTGCATGCCAGACGTTGTCCGTGCTATGGGTGACCGGCAGCATCGAGATGAAGCCGTGGTAACCGGTGGTGGTGAGATGAAATCAGCGGGTGCAGTGATGACTTGCAGCCTTCGTTTCTCTTTGACACCTCGGAAACAAAAAAAACATGATTTTCTATCAATAATTTTTTATTTTCGAGACCAGATTTCTCCTTGAACCATCTCCCATGCGCACCTCATCCCCATCGAGATCTGCTCGTCAGCATCAAAGGGGAGAAGCCGTGGAAGCCGACGGTGGCAGGGAGAAACTATGGAAGTCGGCGGCGGGGACGGGGAGAAGTCGTGGAACCCGGCAACATAGAATGGCCATTCCGGTCTTCATGAATCCCAACTGGCCGAATCCTCTTCTCTACTGGTGGCGCCACCTCATGAAGCCTTTCCGAACTCCGGTGACGGCAGCGGTGGTGGTGATCTGCTTCAGATCACGGACATACAAAAAAAAAAGAGGTTACTGATCTCTCTATTGGGCCTGACCGGATGCCGGTGACGCCGTCGGAGGCTGCGACCGGCAGTTCTCGGTCGGTTGTAGTGGCTGTTCGACCGGTCCGGCGCTGGCAGTGGGGCATTTTGGAAGAGAGGGGCGGTGGATCAAAAAAAAACTTGGAAAGAAACTTGCCCGTCCCGCCAGTCGTTGGAGGAGTTCCGACCTCTGGCATCCTCACCGGAGCCGGCGACCGACCGTTCTCGGCTGGCCCTGGCGGAGGACTCGCCGGCGATTGCACTGGTGAGGTGAATCCATGGAAGCGGCCATGGGTTTTTGGAGGCTTTGTTCCTTTTTCCCTTGGGTTAGATCGTGGGGAAGAAAGGATGGCTAATGGGTTTTGGATTTTGGGTTCAAACCCAAAATCCAATAACCCATTAACCAATAAGTCTTATATAAAAAATGGCCATTTTGCATTTAGGCCCCTAAGTTTGCTAATATTATATAAAAGCCCTTTTACATTTTAGTCCCTCCAAAACTTATAATTACATTTTGGTTCAAAAGGCCATTTTTCACTTAGGGCTCCTGGACGTCCTAATATTTTATATTAATCCTTTCTGCATTCAAGTCCTTGGAAAATATATATTTTCATATTGACTCAAAAAAAAAAGACCGGTAGTGGTGGGAACCATCATGCCCTCCTCCTATACCTCGCTAGAAGCATCCAGCAGCGATTGACCAGCGATCATTCGACGGTGGCAACTAAGGCTCGTCCACCGATGTTGGTGCTGAGGGTGCTGGGCCCTTGGGATGCAGCATTGGCTCTGTTTTCTTGAGGACCTAAAGGGATCCTCCGCTGTACTACCACCGGATAGATCTCGCTGGACTATGATGGTTTGTGGTGTGCCGTTGCAGGGACTTTGCCGTCTTTCGGAAGGAGATAGCGAAGGCTGTTGCCGGATTGCTGGACCCCACCCGACTTGTGGTGAATGCCGTGGTGGACTTCTTGGAAACTAGACGAGTGGCTGATGGCTCTCCTGTGTTGCTTCGTTCTTGTCTGTTCCTGAACTTTGGGTCGCCGGTGGCCAAAGAATGGCTGCCAGTGGTTGGTTTGGTCGGTGACTCTCTATAAAGGAAGATCCTAAGCTCGGAGAAGCCATCAATGGAGTTTTTGGAAAGTTTCGGTTGGGTTGAAAGGGGGAGGATGAAGAAAATGTTTTAAGTGGACTTTGGATTTGGATTATCAATTTTTAGCCCATTTAAAATCCAAACCATTAATTGTGTTGAGCCCAAATTGATGAGTTGGCTGGATCTAATTACATTCGGCCTATTTTTAACTTTGAGATTAAGGGAATTTTTGCACTTAAGCCCCTATAAATTTAATTTGAGTCCATATAAATTTCTAAAATTTACGGTTTGGTCTTCTATTATTGTTTTTGATAAAAATCACTATAACTTGCTCATGTTACATCTGATTTGAGCATTTTATGGATCATTGGACTCATAATAATTTGAAGAATATCTTGGTTGAGTTCTTCATATATAATAAAATATTTAAATAATTTAAAATTATTTATATATGCAATTCTACTCACTATTATATAATTTGAGTGTGTTTTTACGTAGCCTCAAAGAGTTCGGAGCACTCTATGATTTTTGAATAGTTGAATTATTGAGAATTAATTATTTATCTTTTATTATATTTGGAATTGTATATTGATGTCTCTATCATAGTTGACCCAAAATTGACTGTAATTGATTGTGACACTTATTATATACTATAATTCTTATCCAAAGGTGTTTTATAGTTGTGCAGTAAGTGTCATTGATAGAAGTGGAAGTTAGAATGCATTATTATTATAATTGATCAGTGGGATACATGTTGTAGAGTATCCCATTTTAGACTGATCTTTTGGTGACATACATGTCTTTGAAGTATATCATTTTATATTTATTTAGGCATTTGTCTTACCTGTATGAATAATTTGTGGATTAGCATAAGTATTTATCATCAAAGTGGTTTATTTATGTTGCAATGAGTTTTTCATTATAAGAGGGTTTCTAATTATTGTATACAACCGCCTGTCCAAAGGGGGTTGTATGTTTTAATCTGAAAAAGTTGCATGAGGCATTGTATTGTAATGGTGCTCTAGCTTTTATGGATCTGTCTGTCCAAAGGGGATAGGTTCATGACTGTTAGGGTATTTCATTTGCTTGTGGCTTCATGTAAAGAGTACTTATGCATATTATATATTCTGTCCAAAGAAAAATATGTGATATTGCATTTGGACTCTTGTACATCATTTATGGTATATGTCCATTGATTAGTATTTTACATTTCTGCCATCTTTGATTATACAGTCATTTATGTTAATAATGATGTTATTCAGTTTTTGACTGGGTTAAAATATCAAAAGTAGAGGTATATTGAGCTTAGAAAATTTGTCTGCCTAAAGGGGACAGATTTTTGAATGCCTTGTACGCTGATTGTGTTAACCTTTGTTTTCTTTGAAAAGAAATATATATATATTGGGCTTAAGAAATTTGTTTATCCAAATGGAAACATATTTTCAAAATTTATATTTTCATTATATTAGCCTCATTTTTGGAGCTTAAAAATACTTCACATTCTCTGCCTACGGGAGAGTTTTATGATGATGCACATGGTATATTTGTTGAAAATGGCTTATTATATTCAAAGCCTTTATTAATTTATTGTTTGTACCTTGAACATATTGCATCGTATATGAGCTTGATTAATATTTTATATATCTTATGGCACCTTAAAAGTCAAGTCTTGATAATCCCTGATTGGAAGGTTTGTGAATTTGAGATGGATGTTGACTACCAAAGTGGCCTGTTCATTAAGATTTATAAGATCCTTCTATGAGCTATTTAGAAGGAATTGTGTAGCATTATATATTGGAAAGAGATTCCTTATATGGATCATTTTTTTTAAAGAAAGTTTTGTTACATTAGACCAAGGGCTCATTAAAATAATGCTTATAAAATTTTCTGAGATATATTATTATATTTCTTTATTGATTAACTGCATAAAGATTAATTAGCAGTTAGTATATTTGTATTCAATAGAGTTAATGCTTCCATTATGACGACTCTTACTGAAATGAAAATATGAAAACTGAAATTGTGCTAGCACTAAGTATGATGGAATATAGATATTACATTATGTAATGATCTTTCATCTTGGTTTTCTTATTAGAGTACTCTGGAATAAAGCTATCTTAAAAGTGGTAAAGAGTGAATTATTTTATTTGAAATATATTCATATAATTTATTTCATTCTTATTGTTGTATTTAAGAATCGTTAGGGATAGCAATTTTTACCGATCCGATGGATATTGATCCGACCCGACCTTAATGGGGCGAGTAAAACCCGACCCACCTAATTTATAAACGGATATGGGTTATATAAAAAAATCCGATTCGGGTTCGGATCGGGTACGGGTAGTAGTATGCCCCGACCCGAACTTGACCCGTTTATATAGAAAAAAACTATGTTTAAAAAATATTTAAGTAAATTAGATATGGGATGGATATACCCGACCCGATCCGATTCGACCCGACCCGTTTAGGTTTTAAGTAAACTAGATTTTATGGACTGGGTATACCCGATCTGATCCAAACATGATTTTTTTTATACCCAACCCGACCTAATCCGAGACGGATATGGGGCGGGTATGGGACTGAAAATTTTTTAGCGGGACGGGTATGGGTTTTGGATGACCCGATCCAAATCCGATCCATTGCCATCTCTAAGAATGGTGATCTAATTTTGACCTCATTTGTGATAGACATGTAGAATCTGATAAAAGAAAGTCTGGATAGCTAATGGATAGATAAATTAATATGAGATGGATGGTATGATGGTGTTAGGGTTTATACCTTGAAACTAAAGAGAATTGCACCTAAAATTAGTATTATGAGATTTCTATCTCTAATACATAGGCTACTTATCATATTTAGTTTTCTTGCTGTGCAGCTTAATGAACTTAAAATCATATATGTGAAATAATTAATAAATTATGTTCTATTTTGTTTCAGAAAATTTTTTGATACTTTTGAGAAATGGATAAGGATATTGATAAGGTGTATCAATCACATTCTAAGATCCCATATATAATAAATAAATAGTATTATTAAATATTTATATAAGAATGGGATAATTATTAAATATATTATGCCTGAAATTTCTAAATAAAATGATGTGACTAAGAGGTAAAGTTCACTTTAAAAGATATGGTATAAAGTATGATGAGTGGGTGCAATTTATCATGATGTCTCTAGTATAAGATTCTAAATAACTGCCATCCATTATTCTTGAAAAAATGATATCTTTTTTGTATTGAAGATTGGTAGGAAGTCCAATATCTTTTAACTTTATTGTTGGAGCTGTCTTGTAACATTTAATTATTGATAATCCATCAGCAAATAAACCTTATTTTTATAATAATACGTTGTTTATTTTGGTTATCCAGTTATTTTTTAAATGAATACAGATTTTACTATCTTAATAAAGATATAAAGAATATTGAGTCAAATCATACTATATTTATAGATTCTGATTTGCATAATGTCAGATGCTTCTATATATTAGAAGTATGACATTGAAGGAAAATAAGTTATTGCTCTATTTATATAAATATTATATTTTATCCTACTAAAGGACAGTGGGATAGCAATATTAAATATATAAACTAATGATTGTACCTCCATTACTCGTTGATGTAGTACTGGTAAAGAAATCACATGATAAGAAAATAAATACATGTCATTTCTTATGACAATGTAAATGACTGGAGGTTTTATTTTATAGAATATTTGAAAATAGAATCTAGTGGCATTCTTGAAGATATTGACAAAGTTTGTGGCATGTTGCAAAGTCACAAATCATATTATTTTTATTATGAAACTTTGTCCTGGGTCTTATAATTTTTGATTGTCTTAAAATCACTTATAATTTCTTATAATCATAAGCAGCTATGTTCTTTAATGGAACAATAAAAGTTTTCATTATCTCTATCTATATAATGATAGAATATTTTGTCAGTCAGAGATTGTAGTTGAAAGGAAGATATTTTATACAATATACAAAGTCAATATTTGTTGATCTCCTAATCAAGATTAAGATCCATAGTTTTTATGAAATATATCAAAAAAATGGACATTTTAGAATCTTTTGATTTTTTTGATTAGTGGGAGTTTGATGTATTTATACATTGACTTGATTGACAAAATTTTATGTCATTGATTGTTGAATTTTAATCCAAGGACACATAAGTGTCGAGTGTATATAAATAAAGTTCATGTTGGCTGATTCTCTAATCAAGAATTTGAAGCTCGCATGCTTTACAAAGCATGTTGAAAATATGGGTATATTGAATTCTTTTGTTGTGCTTGGTTAGTGGGAGTGACTTTATATTTATGCTTTATTATTATAAAGCTTGGTTTTATTTGATTTTTCTATCATGTGTATTTGTATACATTATTGATATGATAGTTGATGAATTACATTTCTATATGATTTATGTGCACATGTGTAATAAAATACAACATAGTATCTCAAGAATGTATTTTGTCTTGAGAATGACAGTTATATGGGTATGTCTCATTTGATAATTATGAGATCTCATTGTATTTGGAGACAGACAGACTTCTTTTGAAGTCATGGAATTTTTTTAGCTTGTTATATAGTATGTGATTAAGAGAAATCATGATTGCAGGTACATATATTTAATTTATTTTAATTATAAAATATTTCTTTTGGTTATGTACCTGACTGAGACCGGGTATTGAGTCTCAGATTTATTGTGCTGTCTCGTCATTGACATCATTGTTGAGTATGTGAGACAGAATGACTTGTTTGATGCCATTAAGATTTTTCCTGCTTATTTTGTTTCTAAGCATGTTGAAGAGAAATTGGAGGACTGACAATGAAAATGGCATGTTTTATTTTGATCACCTTGATGTCATTTTCTTGCTACACTACCACACCAAGACTCATGTCGATGGTGTTTATGATGCTTGTAATCATGGATAAGTCTTGTATCGGTTAAGTAGTACAACGATCCCATAATTCGGCATCATTGATACTGTTGGATCGAGTCATTTATGGGTGCTGTCTATGGATCATATGGTAGCCACATTTTGTTTTCATCCCGAGAGTTATTTTAAAAATAAAATGTTTTCAAAATTATAATTAATGTAGTCTAAATAGGAGAATGTAAGAATTTTTTTAATTTGGGCTAACATTAATTGATATTTTTCTTTTATTAAAATCCGGGTTGATTTTATGGTCCATGTTGATAGACGTAGATTGAACCCATTATTATGTGATCATTGTTTGGGTTAGGAACACCTCATGTGATTATGTGTGGTTAAGGCGGCACAGTGTAGGCCTTAGCCTGACTTGACTCGTGATGGGAGGGTCGGTTAAGATATTTTCATTTTATTGGCTAGGTCCCCTTTCCGCTCTCTATTTATATATTTCACGTATTCGTGATTTATGGTATGGTGATTTTTTCCATCGAGGGCCGCCTTTCTGAAGAAGTCCGGAGAGAAGGACTCTGTCTTCGATGTTCATGTGAGCATCACTTCCATGTTTTGGGATTCATGGCACATGTATGCAATTCTTTTTCTCAGATCTATTTGCATGATGATTCTAGATCGATCCTAGGGGTTATTGATAATTATTTTTCTTACAACATTAACTCATCATATAACAAGTATGGTGGCGTTATATAATGTATTCATGCCAAGGATCACATTTCCTTTATCATCTTTTATTTCTGGAGTAAAATTTTAGGAGAAAGATTTTCAAGCAGTACTATTATACTGTGGTTTTTAAATTCTGATTATCTGCCATAGGACTGAGCCTCTCATTCATGTTTCATATTTTCGTATAAAGTTGCAGTTACAATGGAGTAAAAATCTCATGATACTCTGAGCAGGTGCCATGAATGCGTGGTAGTAGTGTTCAATGATATAAGGTTATGCCCTTCTGGATGTCTATTTGTGTGCTTGTTCTAACTGTGCAACACGAGTTATTTTTCCTGTTATTTTAACTTCATTTGTAGGTAAGATGCTTATTGCATCTGGTTGCAAAACAAAGAGAGTAGGAAAAGAAAAAAAAAAAAACTCAATCAGTAATTTTCTTTTGCCACCAATATTTAAATGAACATGTAAATGGAAATTACTGTGCCACACTATTTTGAGACCAGCAAAACTATGTTTTATGGACAAATACTCTTAAAGCATTCAGAAATAAAGTTCCAGAATTATTTTACTATTCTACTGTTTGATCAATTTCTTCCTAAAACACAAGTCCAACTAGCACAACACTCATGATGGAAATTAATCTTTTTATATAAGGTCCATACTTTTACCTTATTTTGTTTCATGGCATCCTGCACATGTCTGCATTCACCAAGTTTTCTAATTTATGGTGATGCGGGTAAGAAATTAGCACCTTCTTACCATGTCAACATTATTGTTGTGCAAGTTATCAAATTGGCAATGGGAGTCTGATAGCTTTTTCTTTGGACCAACAATAGCACTAAAAACAAAGAGCTACTTATCAAGATCTTTGCTATATATGGGCAGCCCACAAGCGGGCATTATAGAAAAGTTCTGTTCTATAAAATTCTCAGAGAAGTGAAAGAAGCTTTCATGAGGATATGCTTCTAGAAAGACACATAATAACTAAAAAAGAATAAAGTATCTCACAACATATGTTCTTTAGAGATTACTGAAAAGCAAAGGCACATATTCTCACTGCTGCCTAAGGTCAATGTGAAGATGCTGCATGTTGGAACTCGAGTCTTTTTTTCGACCTTATTGTAGGAATTCATAATTTCCTTTTCTAAAATTAAATTTCCTTGAAATTCATAATTTTCGTTTACTTAACATCAGTTTGGAGCCATTTGCATGCAAATGGTCTAACATCATAGGTATTATTACTATATTCTGAATGGAAGTAAATGTAGAATTGTTAATATTCTACAAAATGTTGTCACATATTCATCCAGTTATGTTAGTGTAACCTTGTGAACCTGCTACATGAGTCTCCAGTCTAGTTAACATTTACTTTACATCCGAAATAAAATACTGGTCATGTTTGGTCAAAAGCATGCCAAAATGCATTCAAACTGCACTCAGCCATGCATAAAATTACGCCTTACCTGTGCTTTCAGGTATTAGCTGTACTTTTTCTACCCTCTGTGAGACAAATGATGCACCTGTTCTAGTATGAGGAAGATTCCACAGCAGGTTCTGCCCATTGGTGCGTGCTTATGTGATTAATATGAACACTTTTTTCAAGACATCCCACCTTGTGAAGTCATAATGTAACTCTCCTGTTTGTTTCTTTCATGGTCAAGATATGCATACCAAGCTCTTGTTATCTATCTAGTGATTCAAAATTCTAGAAATTGCTAATCCCGTCTAATTCTTTTATGGAGATCTTGATTTCACTATATTGTTATATGATGGGGGACTAACTAAATGCAAGATGAAATGAATGCAGGTGATTTGTTATTTTTGTGATTTTTAGGTTTTAATGACTTTCTTGAGGATTCCCGAAAAACAAGACAAAAGCAGATCTAGGGATTCAATAAAGATAAGACTACAAGCACGTAGATTAGCCGCTAAACAAGGATAAAAAGAGGACCCCGGGATTGAGAAACCCCGTAGGACTTAGCTCTCAGAACAATATCGACTTAGGAGTTTAGGGAGGCAAACCTCAAAGATCTGAAGCGCCTGATGCCGAGATCACTCACTCTGGCGGATGCGGCCTGGATGATCAAGCCTTCCATCCCGCGGATGCGTCGGCTTGCTGTCCGAAGGTCTCGATGGCAAGGGCAACCGACTCCGTGCTCGTGTCACCTGGAGGACCTGCGAGAATTCAAAGAGAGTTAAGATTTGATCAAAGAGAAAGCAAATAGAAGAAGTGGTGAAAGTTGAAGTGGTGATGGTGTTCTTCTTGCTAGGCACCCGGTTGGTTGATCCCAATGGACCCTGACTCGAAGTCGGAGGATGGAGTTGCTGAAGAGACGGTAACTTGAGGCCTCACACCTCTCGACGCCCGAAGGCGAAGGCACTCCCTCACGGAGATCGACGTTCCTAGTGAACGAAGGTAACTAAAGAGAAATTGGATCTCAAGAAACTTGGTTTTTCATTCATCAAAAATTAAAAATACAAAGGAGGGGTAAGGTCCTTTTTATAGGCACCTTAGGACCCCATTTGAAATTCAAATGAAAATACAAGTCCTCTTTGAAGAGGCGCCAAAAAAAAATTTCAGATTCTCTCCCTTGGCCGACCTAGACTTTGGATTTGATTGTGTGGGGCTTGACTTAAGGCTTGGAAGAGGGATCTTGGCACCCTTGACTTGGTAGGTGGATCTCTTATTTTGGAAGAAGACTTGAAGTAGGGCTTGTAGCAAGGCATGTGTTCTCCTCCATTCCTTGGTTGTGCATCCAACTTTGGAACAAGACATGATGTGGGGAGTGGGAGATGGAGGCGCCCATGGATTCTTGCCTTCCTTCCATAGTTGTCCATGTAATTTGGGAAGATAGCTTGATGGAAGGGCTTGAAGCAAGGGATTCAAATTCTCCATATTCCAAACTCCTTTGACCTTCCTTTGGCCGGCCACCTTTACTTGGAAAAAGCATGATAAAGGGGAGGGAAAGAGGGAGTACATCAAGTGTTGTGTCCCCCTTTTGGGCGCCCAAAATCTGAATTATGCCGCCCACTTGGCAAGTTGACATGGTGCCACATAGGATGAAGAGGTGGCGCCCTTGAGCTAAGTTGGCTTCCTCCATGGCTTAGCTCCAAAGTGACTAGATTTTAGAACCAATCTTGCTTGGCCCATACTTCAAACCGACTCTGACTGGACTCAGTACAGGACATAATTGACTCAATACAGGACTGGACTCAGTACAGGACACAATTTGACCCAATTGGTCAAAGTACAGGACTAGATATAGACACATGAGTCTCAATTCAAAGCTAAGGAAAATTACAAGGTTTAGGCTTGAAACCTTATTTCAAGACTTGAAAAAATGGAACCCTAATTGGACATCCACAGAGGGTTGAGGAGCCTCTGTCGGATTCTGGTGCCCACACCAGTTCTCCCGGGGTGGGAGGAACTTGACCCTGTCGAGTAAGGGTTGATTTGGCTTTGATATTTTTCCAGAAGGTCGGGGTCGAGGTGCTGCAAGTCCTCTCGGGTACTCTATGAATCATCGGACTGCGATCAGCCTTGCAATCGGATCAAGTAACGCTGATAGTCATTGCCCCGGGTGGTCATATCTTGATCATCCAGGACACGCTCGATCCGCTCTCCTCTCTCAGGTAAAATTAGAGGTGAACACTCTGGGTCAGGTTCACTCTCAAATGAAAGGTTAGGCCCAAATTGCTCACTAGGTATGTTTACTGGTTCCCTAAACTCGACTAAGTACAGGGTATTGAAAGTCGAGCTAATGCCATAATCCGGGGTAACTCAAGCACATAGGCATTAGGGCCAACTCTCTTATCACTCTAAAGGGGCCAGCTCCATGAGCAAGAAGTTTCTTAACGGCTCCTGATCGAAACCGTTCAGGCCTAAGCCTAACCAATATAGAAATCCCTTTGATCAAACTCTTTGGTTCACTTTCGAGAATCAGTCAAATTATTTTAAAATTAGTGCTTAATGTAGAATCCTAACATGATGCAAAATGCAGACTCAACTAAACATTCCTATAGAACAGAATTTTATTAGACTCTCTGGAGCCTAAACCTAATAGATTATTGACTCACTAGGCTTGACCCAGGTCTGGTATGCACAAGAAAAATTAACATAGATCCCTAACAAATGCCATAAAGTATACCAGAAGTAAATGGCAAAAGGGATGGGTTCTAAGGAGTCATGCAGCCTAGTAATCTCAACAAAATGCAACCCCATGGCTCTAGAAATGTGAGAAGGCTCAGGGAGGGGTAGGAGATTAGAGTTGGAGTCTTGGGGCAACCTATGGGCAGCATGAAACAGACCTTTGTTATTCAGGATAACCTCAAAATTTGGACATTGTTTTATGGGTGCACTCGTCCTAACCTCATGATTAGTACTAGGAGGATCTACAGGTGCAAGTTCTAGGATAGGCTGGGTGCTCTTAGAAGGTGGAAGGTTATCAGAAAGGTCTTTGGAAAGTTTATCTAGAAAGTCCTCTAAACTACTGTCTTCTTCTTGTTCTTGGACCTTCTCTATGGGCGATACTTGAGAACCTTCACTATCATTGACTTTGTTTGATCCTGACTTGGTCATTTCTTCTTTAAATTCTGTGGTGGGTTCAGGATCATTATCCTTTGATTCCTTGATGACTTCAACCTTGGGTTCATCTACATCATACTCCCCACTAGGCTTGATTCAGAGATGTTTTCTTTGGATTCCTCACTAGGCTCAGGGGTTTCTTCACTTAAATTCTCAGTGGGCTCAATCTTTTCTCCCTGAAACTCTTCAGTCTGGGGATACCCTAAGTCTTGAATATTAATACACTCAATTTGTACTTCAGGGTTCTTGTCTCTATCATTCATATGAACTAATGGGACAGTAGAAGTTGGTTGGTCTAAGGGAAGTTGAGTAGGGTTGGGTTTGGGTTCAAAGGTACTAACCCTGCTGGTCTTAACTTGGTAGTTCATGAATTTTCTTTGATATGACTCAAATTCCCTAGCAGTATCATAGGCTTCTTCCAGGCTATAAATCTTCCAATGGAGAAGTTCCTGCTGGATATCCCTACGTAGACCATCTCGAAACCTAGCTATGGTCTCAGACTTAGATTCAGTGGTGTTACATCTCCTGACAAACTCCTGGAGTTTTTTGATATACTCAGACACTGGCCTATCATCCTGTCTCAGTTGGTACCATCGGTCTAAAAGTCTTTTCTTATAGAATCTACCTAGGTACTTATTTCTCAACTTGCTTCTCATGTCTCTCCAAGTACTTATTTCCTCTCCTTTGTGATAATATTCACACTCAATAACATACCAATGCGACCTAGCATGTTGGGTGAACTTGGTTTTAGCCAACCTAACCTGTCCTAATTCTGATATGTTAGTGCGCTCAAAATACTGATCCATTTGTTTTTCCTAATTGATATACACTTCAGGGACTAGGCTTCCATTAAAAGTGGGTGCATAAGGTTCGGTGCTCCTAATGGGTCCTTCCTCGGAGTCAACCAAGTATGGGTATGGGCTCCTAGGGTTAGACTCGGGTGCAAGATCATGATCATAGGTTCATGGTTCAAGGGAATTGGGCCTAGAGGAGTTGAATTTAGCATGGACCTTGCGGGCTTCGAATCTATCTTCATACTTATCAAGCTTACTGTTCATCCTAGCCAATTGTTCAATAATGACCTTTAATTGATCTTCTCGTTCATTCTCCATGGGTTCACTTGATTGGGAATGATGGGGATGATAAGGGACTCCTGATCTAGTCGACATGAGTCAAGCATGCAAAATCGTCTATGATCTACTAGACCTAGAATCTCAACCAGTTGCCTAAGTCAGGGTGGCAAACTAGTCTGTGGTAACTCTGTTCTTGGCCAGGTAGGTGTAGGGGAGTGGAGGTCCCTGAACGCCAACCTTAGACACCAATCCGGGATTGGCCAGGTAGGCGGACCAAACCCACAAGCCCTGAATCACCAAGCCTAGACACCAAGAGCAGCAGCATACATAGAATGGGCTGACGCCAAGAATAGACACTTGGTCTTGACTCGACCAGTTGGTGTCCCTAAGCTCTCTAGAGAAAAATTAATGTCTACTCGATTTTTAATTAGAGATTGGGTTCGATATGCCGGGTGGTGATTTTTGGGCTAGGGACAGGTAATGAAATCCTGACCCTATGTCAATTTGCTGCCCTTAAGATGACTTATGAGAATGATGGCGAACAAATGATCTAATGAAATGTCACTAAGTTATATATATATATATATATATATATATATTTGGATTTTGATGTTTGATAACGGAATTAAGATGATGGAAATAAAAAAATATGACCCTAAATGCAAAATTAAACTATATGAAAAGATTGAAGATGAGATGCAATGAACTTGCTGAATTTCATAGCAGAATTTGCTCTCAGTTAGTATTCCGGCTTGTAGAAAGTTTACAAGCTGCAATAAAATCTAAGAAAATTCTGGAACATACTTCTAATTATGCAAAGTCCAGCAAAACAAAAATCATAAAAATCCGATGTTCCTACAGGCAGAAATAATCAAAATATCAGACTATATTTGGACATGAAAAAATGCAAAAATTGAAAGACAGAGATCTAATGATGCAAAAAAAAATTTTAGGGTTTTGAAATCTTTTTTTTTTTCTTCTTGTTTTCCCCTTCGAAGGCCTATCACAGTGGCACCTCGATACGCCTTAGGAGATCCTCGTGGAATGGGAAGAGAGGGTCTTGAAACCCTACTTTTCTCCTAAGACCGGATAGCCTGGTGAAGCACCTAATCCAGGTACTTAACAAATGCTAAGTCCTAACCTGCTCTAATACCAGAAATGATGGGGGACTAACTAAATGCATGATGAAATGAATGCAGGTAATTTATTATTTTTGTGTTTTTTAGGTTTTAATGACTTTCTTGAGGATTCCCGAAAAACAAGACAAAAACAGATCTAGGGATTCAATAAAGATAAGACTACAAGCACGTAGATTAGCCCCTAAACAAGGATAAAAAGAGGACCCCGGGATTGAGAAACCTTGTAGGACTTAACTCTCAAAACAATATCGACTTAGGGGTTTAGGGAGGCAAACCTCAAATATCTAAAGCGCCCGATGCCGAGATCACTCACTCTGGCAGATGCAGTCTGGATGATCGAGCCTTCCACCCGCGGATGCGCCAGCTTGCTGTCCGAAGGTCTCGATGGCAAGGGTAACCGATTCCGTGGTCGTGTCACCTGGATGACCTGCGAGAATTCAAGGAGAGTTAAGATTTGATCAAAGAGAAAGCAAATAGAAGGGGTGAAAGTTGAAGTGGCGATGGTGGAGTTCTTCTTGCTAGGTGCCCGGTTGGTTGATCCCAATGGACCCTGACTCGAAGTCGGAGGATGGAGTTGCGGAAGAGACGGTAACTTGAGGCCTCACACCTCTCGACGCCCGAAGGCGAAGGTGCTCCCTCATGGAGATCGACGTTCCTAATGAACGAAAGCAACTAAAGAGAAATTGAGATGGCAAGGGAGACCGACTCCGTGTTCGTGGCACCCGGAGGACCTGCGAGCATTCAACAGTAGGGTTAGGTTTCGATCAAAAAAAGAAAGCAATAGGAGAAGAAAAAGAGAATGGATGTGGTGATGGCGGAGTTCTTCTTGCTAGGCGCCCAGTTGGATGATCCCAATGGACTCTGGCTCGAAGTAGGAGGATGGAATCGTGGCAGAGACGGTAACTTGAGGCCTCACACCTCTCGACGCCCAGAGGCGAAGGCGTTCCCTCACGGAGATCGACGTTCCTAGTGAACGAAGGCAACTAAAGAAAATTGGCTCTCAAAAAGACTTGGTTTTTCATTTATAAACAATCAAAAATACAAAGGAGGGTTAAGGTCCTTTTTATAGGCACCCTAGGACCCCATTTGAAATTCAAATGAAAATACAAGTCCTCTTTGAAGAGGCGCCAAAAAAAATTTCAGATTTCTCTCCCTTGGTCGACCTAGACTTTGGATTTGATTGTGTGGGGCTTGACTTGAGGCTTGGAAGAGGGATCTTGGCGCCCTTGACTTGGTAGGTGGATCTCTTATTTTGGAAGAAGACTTGAAGTATGGCTTGTAGCAAGGCATGTGTTCTCCTCCATTTCTTGGTTGTGCATCCAACTTTAGAACAGGGCATGATGTGGGGAGTGGGAGATGGAGGCGCCCATGGATTCTTGCCTTCCTTCCATAGTTGTTCATGTAATTTGGGAAGATAGCTTGATGGAAGGGCTTGAAGCAAGGGATTCAAATTCTCCATATTTCAAACTCCTTTGACCTTCCTTTGGCCAGCCACCTTTACTTGGAAAAAGCATGATAAGGGGGAGGGAAAGAGGGCGTGCATCAAGTGTTGTGTCCCCCCTTTTGGGCGCCCAAAATTTGAATTTTGCCGTCCACTTGGCAAGTTGACATGGCGCCACATAGGATGAAGAGGTGGTGCCCTTGAGCTGAGTTGGCTTCCTCCATGGCTTGGCTCCAAAGTGACTAGATTTTAGGACCAATCTTGCTTGGGCCCATACTTCAAACCGACTCTGACTAGACTCAGTACAGGACACAATTGACTCAATACAGGACTGAATTCAGTACAGGACACAATTTGACCCAATTGGTCAAACTACAGGACTAGATACAGATACATAAGACTCAATTCAAAGCTAAGGAAAATTACAAGGTTTAGGCTTGAAGCCTTATTTCAAGACCTGAAAAAATGGAACCCTAATTGGACATCCACAGAGGGTTGAGGAGCCTCTGTTGGATTCTGGTGCCCACACCATTATACCTTGTTCATTGCTTTCATGCTCAAGATACACCTGGTATTTGTGGTTCATCTCTCATTGAAAAGCTGTACAAATAGCAAGTTTCCTGTCTAACGTTCAGAAGAGCTCTATTTCACAGATGTCTAGAGCTTTATTTAATTGATTGATTGTGTAACCAACTGCATCAGTTCCGGTTGTTGTCTAAATATCCAACATTTGAGAGCTGCTTGTTGTTTGTTATGCCCCAAACAAGCATTCGAAGGGCAGGCCTTTCGTGCAAAAATGGAGTATTATTCAAGCTTACATAGTTAAGCTACATTTTACAACTTTTAAGCCTTCCAGTTTTCTACTATCTATTGCTTTGTAGATCTCAGATTGTGTACTCGCAATAACTTTCCATGTAAATTAGGAATTGGTGGGTTTGACCTATAGGAAAGTGGAGATTAGCATCTAACAGGCAGGACTGAAACCAATGCAGGGTATGGGAACAAACTGTAGGCAACCTTCATTCTTATGTTCTTGCATGCCAGTCAGCTTTAATGCCACCAAATTGGTCTCAAGCTCAGAGCTTTCTACTTCATCTTTGCTATCAATGTATGAGCAAAGTTGATAAAAATATACATTGGAAAATACAGTCCATCAAACTCATACCAATCTATTAGGTGCATCTTTTAATGCCTTTTTCTGACCCCAACAATATGATAGTTGTAAAATTTTGTTTCATACCGTATGATTATTTGGCAAACTATATTTTGAATCTCTTGATGCAAAATTGTAAAGGATGATATTTTGGAACTCTGAGAAAGAATGGTTATAGAGCAATGTTACAATTTGATTAGCTAACTAAGCTCTGGAACTTACTCCTTAGGCCTAGCACACTCATTCTTCAGAATAGGTGCAGTTCCTTAAAATTGTTCCAGACTTCCAGACGATGATTGTAATTAGACAAGTCACTTGAGATTGCAAGTGGTATTGACAGCTTGTTATGCTTCATCTTGACTACTTGTTTTGGTATATCACTGGTTTCTCTTTCCCATTGTGCTTTGGCACGGTGTGCTGAAAGGTGATTCTAAAGTGAATCCTAGATAATTGCGTTGGCTTATATATTAACTATATATGGTACCTTGTCCTGTCCATTTTATTTGCAACTCAATCTCTTTGTAGGCCCAGCGCTTGGGTAAGAATTTCAACGAACTTCTAAGAGGACATGGCAACAAAGACATCTCATTGAAAGGAATGGTTGAAGAACTGATGGGAGACGATGCGAAATCTAGCCGCGATGAGCTGCCGGACACTGGTTGCAACCCTGAGTGGGAATACGAGTTAAGTTCTATCTTTATCGACACCGACACTAAATTGGTAAGCACTTCTCAAATCCCATAAACTGTATTCCATGACCATGTAATGCAAGCTCTAAAACGTGGCCATTGCAGGGACGCTATGGAACTAGAAGCATGGCTGCTGTATCAGTTAAAACAAATGGCGATTCAATCTTCTATGAGAAGCACCTAGAGAGCAGCTCGTGGAAGGAGAACATTGTAAAATTCCATGTGAAGTTGCAACACATCTAAAGCATAACATATGTTTGTGAGGCAACCCTAGCACTATCATATTCCTCCAGAATAATCAAATTTCAGGAAAACAAATGCGGCATCATTTTTTTCCCTCGCAACTATTCCCTGAATGTGATTAGAGTTGATGTGTTATGGAAAACTATAATAATTATAATTGGTTACAGACTGTAGCATATACATGTTCTTTCTCTAATTTGATGGGCAATTTGAAACATCACACAACCTCTAATGCCCACAGAAGTTACTGCATGTCAATCAGAGCAGAATTGAACCAACAAGGTCTGGTGAATGAGGCTTGAAAGGTCCAAAGCAATGCATGCGTGGCATCTCTTCCATTTGATATGTACCCGGTTATCCACCTGCAAAAACGGACAGTGCTGACCTTAATGTATTCTAGATGTTCAATTAATATCATATATAATTCTTTTTACCTCAAGACATGCATTTTTTCCATGAGAATGAGTTGGTGTTTTTTAAATGAGCATCAGTCTTTCTGCAGCAATCAAGTCAATCCCTGTATTTCCCTACAGGGATTTCTTTTATATCCCTTAATATCTTCCCATCTGTGGCTAACAAGACCATCAGCTTGGTCTCGAGAAATTAAACCAAGTGCAAGATCAAGATCGGACCTGTCAACCTGGCTAAAGTTTCGCTTCCTACAAGAAGAATGTCCCTTGATGAATCATAGGAATCCAAAAGATGTTACAAAAGCAATTCAAAATTCATATGACCACAGAAGACAAAAAGACTTGGAACAGAACATACGGTGATGGAAGGACCCTCATGAAACAAATACATTCAGGGATCAAAGATTGTAGCCAAGAAAAGAGTTAGGCCTCAAGAACAATTTCCAAGCATTAACATGACCAAATAATTGCAGGAGCCAGATTTTCCTATGAGATTGGACATAAAGTATTTAATTGTGAATGGAATATCATTCATGTTTTGGAATGCAGGGGACAAGACATACTCCAAAAACCAAGTTAACAGCTTCTAAGGCATGCGTGGTGCTAGCTGAAGTGCAAAGACTGAAAGATCGATGAAGTAACATGGAATCATGATGGACATTGCTGTAAGGTCTTAAGGAAAAGCTTTTACTATGTTCCGTAATTTAATCATTGGAGATTTTAAGTAGGGAAGGAATATTAACATGAAATGAATAAAGAATTCAGAACACCGGGTCTTAGGGGCATAAATGGAATAGCGTTTGTGACGTTGCAAGAGCTTTTACTCGATTTCGGCCCTATGGAGGGACCGGCCTGAAGAGTCCCAGGCCCGTGGACCAAGCGTGCCTAGCACGTGCTCGAAGTGTAGAGGACTCCTTGCAACTCCGATGGAATCGAGAGTACTCCTGGGGCATGCCGAAAAACTGGTTAAAGTCCGAGGACCTCGTATAAAAGGCTCCCTTTCTCCTTTTGAACTCCATCCTAATTTCTCGAAGAAATCCCACCATTTTTCATAAGATTTTTTTGGTCGGTGTCATAATCTAAGCCATGGGGATGTCATGATACAAGTTACGATGTCATAATTTTTTTAAGAAAGGAACATTTTCGTTATTCAAAATTTTTAACGAAAAGATAAAGTTACATGCATTAAATACATGTTGAAAAGCAGGATTTATATCACTCAATCAGATTATACGGTATATTTTTTTCCATCGAGTACGGTATATAAAGATTTTCTCTCGTAGTTTTTTTTTTTTTGATTGATTGAACAGAAGGGCAGGAGGTTTTACTCCGATGTAGCGTTCCATTCTGGCCCCCAGCTTGCTAGGCCTTTGATCGATACAAGCCGTAATTTTTCGCGTGCCTTCCCTACCCTCCGAGATTTACCCGAACCGGTGAGTACGTCAGCCTAGTCCCTTTAGGAGGTCGAAGTACCAGTCACGTACATCCGGAAATTCCAAAATTTTAATCAAATCATTCACGGGATCATTCCTCGAACCCGTGACCAGGTAAAAGGGGAGCCAAGCCTTTACCAACCGCACTACCCCGTAGTTTAATTTGAGCTACATATATAGACCTTTTAACATCATTGCTTTAGCTTTAACAGGGTAGAGCGAGGTTGAAATCTGTATTTGCTTATAGAGAAAGCGAGAAGCATTTAAGGATTGGATCGATGTGGCTTTTATTTATTTTATTTTATTTTTCATGGAATTATCCTCTCTGTGGTAATCTTAAACTCTCAAATACAATCCAAGTAGCTCTTAGCAAAAAATAAAAAAGATTTTGGTAACGATCGATTGGAACTAAGCTTTTATGCAAGAAAACTTATGGGTAAAACTATATTGAAGTGGCTAGGTTTCCTAGACTTCAACACCATAAGCATGAAAAAATTCTAATACTATGATCCATAAAGCAACCCAAAACTTAAAAGGATTATCACTAATGTGGGGAATACCTTCACCCTCGGTATCCCTAGGATTTGTCGGCCGAACTTCATTTTTGGTGGTTAAGACCCACTGCAACCCACCTAACCCTCGGTCTTAGTGAGGGTGCCTAGGCCGATTGCTAAAGTGTAATCTTTCCTTGAGAACCTCAGCCTCCTTAGAGCCTCTAGGCTTGAAACCTTTGGCCCAACTGGCTCACGGCCTCCCTTTCTTTCTCCCGGTTAATCCTCTGATTTGAAGGTGGGATGACCCTAACCCCTTATATCTAGAGCTGGCACCTTCTTAGCCAGTGCTCCTAAGAGCAACCAAAGAAAAAAAATTCCTTGATGCTTATTCCCATGAATTAGATCACGTGATCCAGAAATCATATTCCATAATCCCAGCAAATTCTTGTAATTAAGGGGACATAATCTGTTACAGGCAATGGTCAAAGTCACTATTAAAAAGAGCGACCGGCCTAGTTGGATAAACGAAATGATCTTCTGATATCTTATGGGATGGAATATTAAGATCCGTCACTTCTTACCAAATTCATTGAGGACTTTTACAAAAAGATCTTTATCTCTAGCCTATAAAAAGGATTCTTTGAGACCCTCCAAGGTATGTCAATGATCAGCCCTCCCACTATACATTCCACTCTCTTCCTTCCTTTTGTTGCCTATCGTCTGACTTGAGTATCGGAGGGTTCTCGCCAGAACAATCTCCGATAGGATTTCTTTGCTGGTACAGTCCACGAGCACCATCCCTTCGATGACTTTCAGCGTTCGAGCGGGAAGCAGCAACAATAATCACCTTAAAAAATTGACCGGTGTTTGAACTCGGCTAACTAATTAATCGAGACTTGGAGCTGGCTTCCAACATGGGCATGGACCTGAACTCGGAAACCTCGATGTCGGCATTATTTCCAACTACTATAAATCAAACAACGGCTCTTTAGATAATTTTAGACGATGGACAGCCATATTCCAACTCCCAGGGTCATTTACTACTTGGCTAACTAATCAAGACGAGGAATTGGCTTCCAACATGGACATGGAAAAATCCTCGCCAATGGACTACATCGAGTTCGTCATGCATAATTATCAACACCTCTGCTACGAGTGCCAGCCAAATGTTATGCCATCCGATCGAACAAAGACTGCGTTCTGGTGTTGACATGCATGCTTGTAAAATGATAAGGGAAGCAAAGGTGATGGCGGCCAAGGTCGCCAAGGAGGTGGCTTGTCTTTTTTTTGTTTTTGATAATTTGGATAAATTAAACCAAACGAATTTAAGTACGTAGAATCCTATATATATTATGTACGTTGATGTGGCTTCTCCTTCGTCAACGTACATAATTTTTCCTTTTATATATATATAATATATATATATATATATATATATATATATATATATATATATATATATATATATATATATATATATATATATATCAATTAATACTGATTAACGTAATTACTAGAATTAATTAAGGAGGTGGCTTCTCTCTCTCTCTCTCTCTTTAAATGTTCGTTTTTACCCTTGGGAGCGATATTATGCCATGGGTTCACGCTCAGCAATATTCACGTGCCCAATGCGGCACAAAAGGTTTTTGTATTCCACGGAATTTAGAAGAATTATCGAATACCAAGCTAATGGAGCGTTGCTTGTATTAAAATATGTGTCGAAGAAAGAAGAAAACAAGTGAGGAAGAGAGAGAGAGAGAGAGAGAATTTTATATTTTATATTTTATATTTTATTATATTCGGTACATCTTCAAAGTTATAATATACAAAATTTATATATAAAAATAATATAGATTGACATAGGATCAAGATAGATGAACATATTATGGAATGATACAAGTTATTACGTGATTTCTAAAATCACTCTAGCTAACAAGATCATAATGATAGAGATGGATACAAAATCATGTTAATAAAAAAAAATATTATGATTCAATATATATTATTATCACTATAAAAATATTTATAAATTTTGATGCTTTTTTCTTGTTTTTTCGATGCTTTTTAGCATCGGTAAAAACATCCACGATGCTTTAAAAAGCATTGCAAAATCATTGGCAATCGAAGAGTGGAAAAACAAACTCCCGATGCTTTATTGAAGCGTCGGCATTGACCAAGATTTTCCCGACGCTTAAAAGCATCGGGAATAATCTTATTTCCGATGCTTAAAAGCGTCGGGAATAACCTTATTTCCGATGCTTAAAAACGTCGGCAAAACCAAATTTTTTTAAAAAATAAATTAATTATCAAATTTGAAAAATATTATGATTTAATAACAATGGGTGCAGCCCGGTACTTTTTAACATAATCATTTTTAACAACTACAATATGAAAATTAAGATCAAATTGAATACAGATTTTTAACAACTACAATATACCAAGTAATACTCCATTCTTAAAGTACATCTATTTCATATGCTTGACATTGGTGGCGGTATGTAGGTGCTGGAAGACCATCAAGTCCCTGCTTGGCTCCCAACCCCGGCTCTTACTCGCTGCCCCACCGTTACATATGCCGGCAAAGACCCCAAGGGGGGTCGTTCCGAATGCTTTGTTGCAGCGGTTGAGGGCTCAAGTGCGATAACCAGAGGTCCAGAACAAAAAGGCTCTCATAGGTTGGCAAAGAGCTTGACTAAACTCTCTTCTCAGAGGATGACTATTTCCATATAGTAACAGTGCCAAGCCTTTCCATCCAGCAGCTTTATTACAATTTCTTCAGTGCTTTTATTACAATTTCTTTTCTTCTTTCATACTTTTAGCTTAGTAATGAAGCCGTGGTGATCAACCTTGCTGATGCAGCGCAAGGGATTGAAGGAATATGGAAAGCTTTCTTGCTTCGTATTTGCTTCATGCTGTGAGCTAGCGGCTACTTGGTGTGCATACTTTCGTGGCATCTGCAGTAGATTGAGTTAGAGGATTGCTTTTGCTTCGGTTACCTGCCTTGGAAAATATTCATTCAATTATCTTCAAAATGGCCAAAAAGTGGCTGTTTTTTTTATTTACCACTCTGATACTCCTCCACATGTAATTGTATCTCCTTGAACATTCCATGTAAATGCTGTTTTACTTCGTTCTTTATAAACAAATCAGGATAGCATTTGCCTCCTTTTTTTCAACAAACAATAATTTATAAAAAATCTTTCAAAATTAAAAATAAATTATACTTATATTCAATATTTTTTTATAAAAAAACTTTATACCTACCTTTCGAAAATCTATTTTTATTTAACACTTTAATCCATAAATAAATAGAACATCTATCAAACCGTTAAACTTAAACAAAACCTAAATGCTATATAAAAAAAATAAAAATTAATCAAAATAACCTAAATGACATAATAGCTATCCAAGAACAGAAAAAAAAAAAAAAAAAAAGGAAATTTATCAACGTTTATAGATGCAAAGCTTCAACTCTGGCCATTCAATGTTTCTCGCTTCAAAAATTTTTTCCTGCAACAAAAGAAAAGATATGATTGACAAAAAAATTTTAAAGCCAACAAACCTGTTTTCTACATTATTGTGACAATAAAAGTACTAAATCATGTCTAAAAATCTAGACTGGACCAAGACATCAGATTATCAAAGCAATGTTACAAAAAAGGTCCATCGAATCAGTATTAGAAGCCATACCAGTTAGTTACCAGATTAGGTATGGTACAATATGCATCCCATACCAAGACGAGCTTCAACAAACTTTTTTCTCTCTCCCAGTCATGGTATCACGTGAAATTGTATGGTACAGGTTGTTACCAGGCAATACATGCACACTTCCACTTTATCCCTGTCTATGGAATAGCACACGTAAATGATGTCGATAACGTTATCCAATACATGCACAAAGTAACCCAATACCACCATGAGCAGCAACCAAGCGAGAGTGGCAATAAGATACGTTTCTGCACCCAGAGCGCTAACAGCTTTTAAAATTGCACAAACCTGTTTCAAAACACAGATGTACCGATATTCATCAGAAGATAAAACAGAAATGCATGAATTTCTTATTCAGAAGATTTAAACAAACTTGAGTACATAGTATCATTTATCATGTGTTATTCATAAGAGTAAGAGAAACAAGAATCATCTGAAAGTAGATATGTTTTTTCAATTGGTAGTTTATTAATGTGCCAATCTGAATATACTCTTAAAAGAAGGTTGCTACTGTACAGCTCTGTTGTCAGATATTCTAGAAATAAAAACTACACTTCACCTACTTAAATTTCTTATATAGACAATAGATCTCATTATGGCAAGCGTCATGACATAGGGAAGAAGCATCATAGAAAGCACCCCTTTCTCTGTGTGTGTGTGTGTCCACTGCTAACAGTAGAAGGGAAGTGTCCATCTACCTATGTGTATATACATGTTAGTGTTCTTTTATAACAATGCATACCCATAAATTCCTAGCTTCAAACTCTTTGGAAGTCCATGTACCACTCAAGAATGTAACAATTTAAGTTTTTTCTGCCATTACAAAGACTATTAACAAAGCAATGAGCAATAATGATAAATTTTCAAAGCCATTTGTATAAGTAGAGTTCTTCAAAGCTCCAGAATCATAGAGGATAATAAAGGCTAATGTACAATGGGATCACAACCTATGCATTTCATAATTTATTTAACCAAATGGTTCAGGAAGATATCCACCAAGATAATATGCCATGACAAGAAAATCGTGACAAGGATGAGAATGCAAAATGAACATGACTCAAAAACTAAGAGTTCAAGACAATACAATATTTACATAGACTAGATGTGTATTGCACGATTCTAGACTAAAATTGAATAAGCTCTGGTCTACAAAGAATCCATCAAAACATAGTTTCTCTTGCAAAACTTATAAAAAAAAAATGCAATTGCATGAAACATTCAAATAAAGGGAATTTTACTTATCCCTTTGTCCAAGCTATAAGGTTGTGTTTGGTAGCGGGCAATTCATCCAGATTGCCAGTAATTTAATGAGGCTCCATCACATCACATCCAAGAAGAAGGGGAGCCATGCATTAATAGGCATGAAATGAAATATTTAACTGAATGAAATAAAGATTAGTAGAATCTCAAAATGTTGATGACTCCTGGAACCATATAATGTTACCTTGGAAATAGCCCATGTATTGAAATGTACTATGTATTCATATTTTTTCATTTACCCATTTTCTACTTTGAGCATGTTTGGATCTGATCAAACAATTGATAGGAAAAGATGTCGTAATTTGTCCCCTTAATAAAGTTACTGTAAAATACTTATGTATGAAACTTTTCTATCTGAATCCCCACAATCCTTTTGTACAGAGCAAAGAATGGTGTAGTGAAATATCAAATGCATCATCAAAGTTCAAGAGTAATGAGAGGGCCTAATAAAGAAGGCCATCCAAGATTGCTGTTATTAGAAATAGTTGAATCAGCAAAATATACATCCCAAAATCATCATAGCCTCCATATACAAACCTTAAACCAATTTCAAATTAGGTTAAAAAACTTCTTTACCCTCCAAGCAATCAAGCACCTGACAAGATAAAGATAACAAAACAGATAGATCTACATGACAAAAAAACTACCGACAACAAGATCATGAATAATAAATCATGAGCAGCAAAGAAAATCGATACAAACATTACATTTTGGAAGGCCTCCATATTAGAAAAGAAAACTCTATATTAGAAAAGAAAACATTTCAATCCAGATTAAAAAGAAATTGTATATTTGGGTTGAGTATTGTTTAAAAGTTGAAATATTATAACCAAGGATTGGATATAAGTCCAGTTATAGGTTTAAAGATAAGAGGTCTCTTTAGTTTCATATCGATTGAGCATAAATTTTATCTTGACAATGATACCTCCAACCTATATCTATAGAATCAGTATGTGTAGGCTCAGGTAGGCAACCCAAGAGGGGGGGTGAATTGGGTTTTATAAAACTTTTGTATTATTTGCAAAGTGTGAACTAAAGCAAGTATATGCTAATGCAATTCAAGTGCTTATGTATTTCAAATAAATGTAGCGGAAATAAAGAAATAAAAGCATAAGGAGAACAATCACACAAACACAAAGATTTATAGTGGTTCGGTGCCAACCAAGCATCTACATCCACTCCCCAAGAATCCCTTGGGAATTTCACTAAGTTTGGTTTTATAACTTAGGCTCACCAACAACCTTTACAACTTGTTTTGTCATCGGGCTCACAAGTCAAATCCTAGTTGGTTTCAAGGCTCACCAACAACCAACCTTGGTTTTACGGGATAACCAAGAACCTAAACAACTTGTTTTGGCTTCGGGCTCACAAGTAAAATCCTAGTTGGTTTCAAGGCTCACCAACAACCACTTTGATTTTCAAGGCTTACCAAAAACCTCTTTGGTTTTCCAAGGCTCACCAAAAATCTTAACTAAAACAATGTAAGAGCAAGTATAAATGAATACAATAAAAGCTTTTTAAAATAAAGCAAATATCTCTTTGAAGCCCGTTGAGAGTTGATGAAGATCTTGTCTTCAAGTTGATGAAGCCTTTGATTGATGCTTGAGGATATGAACTTTGGATGCTCTCTTTGAAACTTGGAAGTTTGATGGCTTTGAATCACTCAACTCTTGAATCCTTGAAGAATATTCAAAAAACTCACCAAAGGATTACTTCCCCAATTGATTTTTGATGTTTATATAGCCTCCCAACACTTAAATGACCGTTTATAGCCGTTAGAGAGAAAAATATGACCGTTTGGAAGCAAGTTGGAGAAGTTCTACAGCCCAGAAAACTAGCCGTTACTGTTCAAGTGTCGACACTTCACCTCCAGGTATCGACACTTCACCTCCAGGTGTCGACACTTCAGTTTCCAGGTGTCGACACTTCAGTTTCCAGGTGTCGACACTTCATTTCCAAGTGTCGACACTTCAGCTCCAGGTGTCGAACTTCACTGAAAGAGCTTTCTGAAGTTTTCTATTTGTCTCAGACCTTGAGTTGACACTTCACTCATCAAGTGTCGACACTTGATCCTCAAGTGTCGACACTTCATTTCCAAGTATCGACACTTGCCTGTGCCATTGTTGAAACATCTTCAAATTGAAACTTTAACCTCTTCAAGTCCTTTCATATTAATTCCAAAGTCCATATACTTGATTTTCCATTAATTTAAGGACTTTTTCAACTGAAATACAAGCATTTCTTCATTCAACATGGTTGAGTACTAAGATCTGAAAAATACACTTAAAATGCAATTAGTACTCATATATACTTAAACATTTTGTCAATAATCAAAATCAAGACCAGAGTCAACAGTATGCAATCAAAAAAACGAAGTATGAAATGTGTGAACACGTACTAAACATTCCCGATTATATTATAAGCATACAGATATTCTAAGCTGGCTTAGATAAGAAGATACAATTGGTTATAGTTCAGCATATCATACCGCAGCAGCAAATGGTATGAGCAAGTAGCATGCAATAACATAGCAGCTATCATATAATGTCAATCGGGCAAAATTTGAAGCAAAAAAGGATGAACAAAACAATAATGAAATAACTTCTACTAGTTCAACGAAGACTCAAAAAATAAAGAACCACTAGAACAAAAGGGTCAACTCATATTATACTGTACAACAACTTCACTGTCAGATGCTGTCAAATTGATCAGAAACCGAAGATCA
Organism: Areca catechu; assembly: GCA_021397845.1. Classification (NCBI taxonomy): domain Eukaryota; kingdom Viridiplantae; phylum Streptophyta; class Magnoliopsida; order Arecales; family Arecaceae; genus Areca; species Areca catechu. The sequence goes on along the minus strand of CM038049.1, from coordinate 146,618,589 downwards.
CAACATTATTAAGTCGAAATTGCGTTCCGAGACATTAAAACAAGAGCATTTTTCTAGAGTCACAAAGAAAGGAAAAAAATGATCCCTATCTACAAGGATTCTACTCATTGGAAGCTCAATATTCTTTGTTTAAGAATATGCAGGATAACTATAGAAATTCACAAGTATCCAAGTCTCTACTCTATATTCAATCAGTACATATCAAACATGGATTTTTAGGAGTGTGACATGAGTGTCCAAGTCTATGCAAAATTGCATGCATTGTAGATTAATCAAACTGATAAGGGAAACACTTAGCACAAAAAAGAAGAAAATGAAACAGAAGAAAACAATCAAATGGAATTATGAAGACTTACCAAGTTTTGTCACCCACAGGTCTATCTAGATTAAAAAGGTGGGTGTCTCCTCAACCACCGCCAATTCCCATAGCAAGTAGACCTCCCAAGTTCTTCTCACTGATTGCATCATCCATTCTTTGGCTCTGTACACTCTTTTGAATCAATTCTTTTCGTCCCCCGTATTAATAATATATAACCTCATCATCATAAAAGTTCATTATGATAGTAGGCTATATTCTCCATTTTTAGTCTTATTATAAGCTTATGCAAGGGCAATTAGAACGATATTATTCTTGGCAGAAACTATTCATCTTATAAACCTTTTCTGCTTCAATTTCTTATCATGTAATTATCTCCTGCATTTTCCATTTAAAAACAACACTGAAAAGCCAAAGTTAGTCATATCCCATAGGTGGCAAGCCTCCATGAAATTAAAGGTAAATCAACATCCTCAAGATTTCAGGCATAAGATCAGCCGACATGATAGAAAAAAAATTAAATTAATGATTAAAGTACAGGCAAGAAAATTGATATATATAATGAACCCACCAAAAAATTTAAAAAAAAAACAAAATGATATCAACAAAGAAACTGCATTACTGGCCGAAGTTAATTTTGATTAGAGGGAAAGAAAGAATAGACCAACATTGTAGCATATAATATCACAACCAGGGACCACCGAAACATTGCCATCCATTTAAAAACAATGCCAGCCCGACAAGCATTGGCATGCGATTTCATGGCTATAAATTTTGCCGTTCGATGTATTTTCAATGAATCAGGACAAACCAGAGAGGAGGAAAAATAATAATAATAAACAGAGAGGAGAAAAAACAGAGCAACTTCCTCCCACCCGATTGAGTCTATAAGGACAGAAAAAACAGCGGAAAAAATTTGGAAAGCAAAGGAAAAAAATATTGGTTTAGAGATTTGAGAGAAGGAGCCTACCTGATGGAGATCGAAGGGGCTTTCTTCTTCGCTGGAATCCGTCGCTCAATGGAAACAAACGAGAACCGGAATCCGTGTGCTGATGATGGATGGAGGGAGGGAGAGGGAGATGACGGAGGGAGGGAAATCTAGAGTTTCAATTTGAGGAGAGCAAAACCGATCGCGGAGAGAAGAAGGGAAGGTCGTCTGGATCGGATGGGAGCCGGAATCCGCGCGCCGACGATGGATGGAAGGAGATGACGGAGGGAGGGAGATTTAGGGTTTCGATTTGAGGAGAGCAAAACCGATCGCAGAGAGAAGAAGGGAAGGTCGTCTGGATCGGGTGGGTGCCGGAATCCGCGCGCCGACGATGGATGGAGCGAGGGAGGGAGAGGGAGATGATGGAGGGAGGGAGATATAGGGATTTGAGGAGAGCAAAAGCGATTGTGGGGGGAATAAGATCCTTGCGACGCTTAAAAACGTCGTTAAAAACCTCTCTTTGTGAACGCTTTTTACGAGCGTCGTTGGGAACGAGTGACTTAGCGACGCTAAACAAAAGCGTCGGGAGAAATATGTAGTTGTTACTCTATTTTGTTGTAGTGTATGTACGTAATCCTTAAAATCAGGTTAATTTATATCTCTCTTAAAATGCAAGATGGTATTATAGGTGCTAACTTGAATTTGATAACTAGATCACATATTTATCTAGAGTCTAACATGGGACATCAGAAGTTAATGTAATAGATTAGGAATTGACATAGCAGCTCAAAAGTTGACGTGGTGGTAGATTAGAAGCTATCGTGGTAGCTCAAAAATTGAAATGATAGATGAAGAGTTAATGTAGCAGCATAGAGTGATGTGATAGATCAGAAGTTGTCTTAGCAGCGTAATTAGAAGCTGTCATAGCATAGCAAGAGTTTGTAGAAAAAATTTGGATTAGATGGTACCCGATTTAGGAATTTGATGTAGAGAACTTGGACAGATATACGTTGCTGAGGCGTGCAGACGATCACAGCACTGTCCTTAAGAGTAGATCCGTGCCTCTCTGAGACAATGTCTCGGTGCAGAAGATCCCAACACGACTACCCTCCAGGATTCAACAGCAAGAAGGCTTCAATCCGATGTGCACACACCAATGTAGAAGCCCGATGAACAACCGAGAGAGATCCGTCCGTTTCTGAGAGAGAAGAAGGAAGAGGAATGTGTTTTTACCACCGCGTCTTCGAAAGTTTTTATAAAACATAAAAGGATGCGGACGCGATGTATAGGAACGTCGTATACAGCCCTAATGCCACCGTATCAATCAACGGTGCAAAAAGAAAGAAATGACGTATCAAAACAATGATACGACGTATCATATTATCCCAATCAACGATGCGGTGCAAAAGAGAGACGACGTATCACGGTATCCAAAAACAATGACCGTTCCGTGCATACGCGATGATCGCGTGTGCGACGCGCCCGGTTAAAGGGTTCCGAAATCGAGCTGAATCAGATTGCACTGATTTTGACTCGGCTCGCGCGTGCGAGAGAGTCTCTTAGAATCACTCGACAACTTAAAAGAATGACATTCTATATAAAGAGGAGTATGGAAAACAAATTATCCGATGTGGGACTAAAGATGTTTCATTTGTACCAATTCAAGAGGAGGGAAAAGGAATTTGCTTTGGAGGGAAAAAGAAACCTTTTAGATTGTTGAAATACTACAATTTCCAACAATCCCCCACTATTTCAACAAACAAAAGAGTTTAGGACAGTAGTGAAAGAAGTTTATAAATGTAATGCATAAGCCATGGTGTCTTATAGACTATGAACCAGGCATAGAGTAATAAGTATAATCTATGAAAAGTTGGTGAAACTAAGTTTCTATGAACCAATCCTTCTTTTATTAGACTATTGACTTATTACTCACATTACATTACTCAGATCTCGGTTATTCTTGCGGATTGACACGTTTCGGCCATGTGTCTACCTGGATATTCATGAGAGCTCTAGAGATTTTACCCAAATCTCATAGAAAGCGGCCATAACTTCCACTCTCATATAGGTGGATTATCATCAAGTATACATTGCAGTTTTGTATACCACCCAAATTTTAGGCTATGATATCTATTAAGAACTTTATATATCAGTTCATCCTACTCACTGCAAAATACTATCTCACACCATAGGAAGGGATTATGAATATATATACATGATAGTATACTCCAAGTTGTCTAATGAATAGTTTTTCCATATGAACCTTCTTCCCGGGATCTCCGTTCATGAAAGTTGGGTTACTATCACTTCAACTTTTGATCAGGGTAAAGTCCCATTCCTCTCGATGTACTACTCACAAGCTTTTTGCTTAAAGGTTTAGTCAGAGGATCGGCCAAATTTAACTCTGACTTTACATAATCCAAGGATATGACTCCATTATTAATAAGCTGCCTGACTATATTATGTCTTAGGCGTATATGCCTACTCTTTCCATTATAAATTTTATTTTTTGCTCTAGCTATAGCAGCTTGACAATCACAATGGATAGATACAGATGGAGCTGGTCTTGTCCAAATGGGAAGATCCATCAAAAGATTTTTGAGCCATTCGGCTTCAGACCCAGCCTTTTCTAAAGCAATAAACTCGGATTCCATTGTAGACCGAGCTATACAAGTCTGCTTGGATGATTTCCAAGACACTGCTCCTCCTCCAAGAGTAAATATATAACCACTAGTGGATTTCATTTCATCAGAGTCTGAAATCCAATTAGCATCACAATACCCTTCTAATACTGTAGGAGTTCCACAAAATACTAAACCATAGTTTATGGTTCCTTTTAAATATCTAAGTACTCTCTGTAAAGCAATCCAATGATTCTTGTTAGGACACTGGGTATATCTACTTAGTCTACCAACAGCATAAGCAATGTCTGGACGTGTACAATTCATTAAATATATAAGACTACCTATAATTTGAGCATACTTATCTTGACAAATACTTTGATCCTTATTTTTCTTAAGTTGTGAGTTAGCATTGAAAGGAGTGCTCACAGGCTTACACTCCAAATAAGAAAATTTTCTTAAAATTTTCTCAACATAATGTTCTTGTGAAAGCATGATGTAATTAAACTTATTTATGAGTTTAATTCCTAAAATTACATCTGCTTCTCCCATATCTTTCATATCAAAATTAGAGGATAAGAACATTTTGGTACTAATTACAATATCAAGGTTAGTACCAAAAATGAGCATATCATCTACATATAAACAAATTATAACACAATCAGAATTCACAACTTTAGAATAAATGCACTTGTCAGCATTATTAATTTGATATCCATTTGAAACTAGGACTTGATCAAATTTATCATGCCACTGTTTTGGTGCTTGTTTTAAACCATACAAGGATTTAACTAATTTACAAACTTTGTGTTCAGTACCAGGCTGAATACAACCCTCTGGTTGATCCATGTAAATTTCTTCTTCTAAGTCTCTATTAAGGAATGCTGTTTTAACATCCATTTGATGGATTATTAATTTATGAATGGATGCAATAGCAATTAAGATTCTAATGGAGGCTATCTTTGTTACAGGTGAAAAAGTATCAAAATAATCTATATCTTTTTTTTGTGAGTAACCTTTTGCAACAAGCCTGGCTTTAAATTTCTCGATAGATCCATCAGGTTTCAGTTTCTTCTTAAAAATCCACTTACATCCAATCGGTTTGGCTCCAGGAGGTAAACTTACTAATTTCCATGTATGATTATTCTTGATAGACTCTAACTCCGTTTTTATCGCTTCTTTCCAAAAGATAGCATCTGGAGATGAAATAGCTTCATGGTATGTTTGAGGATCATCATCAATAAGAAAGGTATAAAAGTCATCTCCTAGATTGGTATTCCTTTTAACTCGTTTAGATCTTCTCAATTCTTGAATTTCACTAGGTTCTTCTTGAATTTTACTAGGTTCTGAATTAGGTCTAACTGTAAGTGGTTGTGAAGATCTTGCCAAAGAGATCTTCATAGGGAAAATATGTTCAAAGAATTCTGCATTCTTAGTTTCTACTATAGTGTTAGGTTCCATAACATTATTCTCACTTCTGATTACTAAAAATCTATAAGCTGCACTATATTTACTTGCAGGACTATTTTGAACATACCCTATAAACATACAATCAAAAGTTTTAGATCCTAATTTTCTCTTTTTATTTTCAGGAAGTAAAACTTTCGCTAAACAACCCCATACTTTTAAATATTTCAAATTTGATAAATGACCTTTCCATAGTTCATAAGGTGTTTTATTGTTTTTCTTATAAACAATCCTATTTTGAATAACACAGGCAGAAAGAAGAGCTTCCCCCCACAAGTTCATGGGTGCACCAGAACTAATAAGTAAAGCATTCATCATTTCTTTAAGTGTTCTATTCTTCCTCTCTGCTACTCCATTAGATTCTGGTGAATAAGGAGGAGTATATTCATGTACTATTCCATTTTGTGCACAATAATCATTAAAAGGTGCAAAATCATACTCTCCTCCTCTATCAGATCTAAGCCTTTTAATTTTTCTATTTAATTGATTTTCAACTTCAGCCTTATATTTTAAAAACATTTCAAAAGTTTCATCTTTTGATCTTAGTAAATAAACCATAGTATACCGAGAACAATCATCGATAAATGTAACATAGAATTTCTTTCTCTTCTAGTCATATGATTTTTAAAATCTCCTAAATCAGAATGAATTAATTCTAGTAATTCAGTTTCTCTTTTCTGAATAGATTTACAAGTCTTTTTAGTTGATTTAGATTCTACACAAACTTGGCATTTTTCTTGATCATAAGGAACTGACATGATATTTAACAATCCTAATTGTTTCATTCTTTTAAGATAAGAATAATTAACATGTCCTAATCGACCATGCCAAAGATCAAGAGAATCAAGCATATACACAGAAGAAGATGTATTTCCATTTATAATTTCAAGTACATTTAGGATAAATAATCCTTGGTTACAATATCCTTTTCCAATAAAGTTTCCAGATTTAGTTATGACAACTTTATCAGACTCAAAGGATATTTTGATACCATTTTTACCAAGTAGGGCTACAGAAATCAAGTTCACACGGATGTCCGGCACATGTAGCACATCTCCAAGAGAAAGGACTTTTCCAGAAGTCATTTTCAAATTTACTTTCCCTTTGCCGAGCACATACATGGCATTGAATTTCCCATAAATACTTGCTCTTCTCCTTCTGGTAGTGGGGTATAACTTGCGAATAGACTTCTATCGCCGCATATGTGACGAGTAGCTCCAGAATCTATGACCCAGTCCTTTGCATATGCTACAATATAAGCCTCGCTAACAACCGCAGCAATCACTTCTTCAACCGTCAAATGTGCCTGTGATTTGGTTGAAGTATTTTTCCTGAATCTGTATTGGGCTGCGTAATGTCCTAGCTTCCCACAAACATAATAAGACCCTTTTCCCTTCTTGAAATTAGGATTGTTCTGTGGTCCAACAGGCTTCTTACTAAATTTCTTGGACTGTTTTTTGAATTTAGGCTTGTATGCCTTAGATCTATCTATACTAGTTTGATTTTCTATTAGAATAACTTTAGCAGTCATTTCCTTATGCTTTTCTATTTTTTGTCGGGCTCTATTTTGTTCTTCTATTCTAATATGCACAATCACTTCTTCAAGGGATAAAGACTTTATTTTATGTTTTAGGCTATATTTATAATCTTTCCATGACTCGGGTAACTTTTCTATCAAAGATCCAGCAATAAATGCGTCAGGAAGAATTATATTTTTATTTTTAAGATCATCTATAAGGACATGGAAAATATGAATTTGTGAAGACACATCTTTATCTTCTACCATAGTAAAATCTAGAAAATTTCCTATAGCAAATTTTTGGGTACTTACATCTGCAAGAATATATTTCTTGTTCAAGCTTTCCCAAATCTCAGATGCTGATTGGATTGGATAATAAACATCAAATAATTCATTTGATAAGGTACTTAGAATAGTATGTCTACAAATCCTATTGGCCTTTTCCCATTTAAGAAGGTCATCATCATTAGTAGGTTTAGGATCTATCAGAACAAATGCAATGTTGTGAAGATCGAGGGCTGAAAGAATTTTTTCATGCCATCGTTTGTAATGGGAACCACTAAATTGTTCAATTTTAGAGGTATCAGGAAAAGTTCTAGATGCAGTAACCATAAAGGTATCCATATCTACTCTTAAGATTGTAGGAAAAATTTGGATTAGATGGTACCCGATTTAGGAATTTGATGTGGAGAACTTGGACAGATATACGTTGCTGAGGCGTGCAGACGATCACAGCACTGTCCTTAAGAGTAGATCCGTGCCTCTCTGAGACAATGTCTCGGTGCAGAAGATCCCAACACGGCTACCCTCCAGGATTCAACAGCAAGAAGGCTTCAATCCGATGTGCACACACCAATGTAGAAGCCCGATGAACAACCGAGAGAGATCCGTCCGTTTCTGAGAGAGAAGAAGGAAGAGGAATGTGTTTTTACCACCGCGTCTTCGAAAGTTTTTATAAAACATAAAAGGATGCGGACGCGACGTATAGGAACGTTGTATACAGCCCTAATGCCACCGTATCAATCAACGGTGCAAAAAGAAAGAAACGACGTATCAAAACAATGATACGACGTATCATATTATCCCAATCAACGGTGCGGTGCAAAAGAGAGACGACGTATCACGGTATCCAAAAACAATGACCGTTCCGTGCATACGCGATGATCGCGTGTGCGACGCGCCCGGTTAAAGGGTTCCGAAATCGGGCTGAATTAGATTGCACTGATTTTGACTCGGCTCGCGCGTGCGAGAGAGTCTCTTAGAATCACTCGACAACTTAAAAGAATGACATTCTATATAAAGAGGAGTATGGAAAACAAATTATCCGATGTGGGACTAAAGATGTTTCATTTGTACCAATTCAAGAGGAGGGAAAAGGAATTTGCTTTGGAGGGAAAAAGAAACCTTTTAGATTGTTGAAATACTACAATTTCCAACAGAGTTGACATAGCAACTTAGAAATCAATATGGTAGATTGATATGTCAATTTGATATGATAGTATAGAATCTGACATGATAGCTCAGGAGCTAAGGTGGCAACTCAAGAAGTTTGTGTGGTAGATCAGGGGTTGAGTTAGCAGCTCCTTAGGTATCTTAGGAGAAGTTCTTGCCTGGCTCCTAAATGTACATGCTTTAGGCATAGATATTCTGCTTGATACAATGGACTCTATTTGTCTCGATGATTCTAGCATACTGCTAAACTATTAGGAACTTGATATAGAATGCCTTTAAATGCCTAGAAATGAAAAAAAAAAAATTGAAAGAATGGAGAATGTTTTGATTAGACTATCCAACTTGGCAGGCTTTTCTCTTGCTAATATATAATCAAGATCTAATGTTGCGATCCATCCTAGCCAAAACAATAATGATGCGAAAAAAAATATTCTAGATTGAGATGCACTCATGGAATCTATCGCTCTCATTCGCAAAGCTAATAGGCTCTAGCGGTCGATCAAAACTCTCTCATTTAATTTTGAAGCATCAAAATTAACAAATACCGTTGGATCATGGTTGATTTTCTTCGATCCTTCATTATTAATTTTGATAATGATATACATGCATAATTTCCATCTACCAGACCTCCAAAATTATGATATACACAATACATTAATGATTAGCAATCCAATATTTTTATTTAAATATCAATAGCTTCTAATTAAAGTGGTTCATATATATATATATATATATGTGAGCAATACAATCCTTTCCATGATAACCAATATCTACGTGCATGCACGTTTGCATCAGCCATGCAGGACATAAACATCATATACGTGAGTCGAGAAAGAGGAGGTGAAGTTGACGGTCCGTGAGAGAACAAATCCTCGAGCCAGGCGGAATCGGCCGGTCCCCCAACCACCGAGTACTCCCTCAGCTCTCGGAGGAAAGGATTCCACTGGGTCACAACGAGCGTGCTGCCGTTGTACTCACCGCCGATGAAGACAACGTTCATTTGCGTCAGCAAAATGGGTTCTCCCATGGATGCGTCCACGTAAAGTCCCTGGGCTCTCCCCACCAGCTTAGAGCTCAGCTCTGGGCCCTCCGTCAAGGCATCGTCGAACACGGTGATGTCGCCGAAGTTGATGAACGATTCTTTCGACGGGCCGGAGACCACTCTTACTGCAGTTTGATTTGGACCAGAGACGACGTTGTGCAGGTAGAAGCGTACGTGGGTCATGCTTTGGTGATCGAAATCAGAGAGACCGGGGTTGTCGGCGGCGGTGACTGTATTCAGGTGGTGGTGGAGGAGGAGGAGGAGGAGGGAAAAGGTGGCAAGGATCAGGAGAGAAGGGTTGGTTGATGAGGAGGCCATGGAGGAAGCTATTAGTATTAGCACACTTGGTGATCACCTAATTGGTTGTTGATGGACGAGGACCGGGATTTCCTACTGTTTATGTAGTACTGTTTTTAGAAAGGTTGGCTCACTACTTAAATTAATGGTCAATTACGTACGTACTACGTACTTGCGTTATCTTACAAATTACACGAAACCATTGACCAGAGAGCCTACAGATAAGCTGTAGCTGGGCAAGACGGTTGACTTGGTTACAAGTAGGCGAGTTCTAATAGGAAATTTGGGAAATGTCCAACGAAGTTTGACGCAGTTAATTTAATTAGGCTGTGGTTGCTTAATTACAGGCCGAGTGCATATATGGGATCATGCATGGTTCTCGCCGGGGCGCCGGATGGCCTGGGAGCTGACTTAATTTCCGGTCCTTTTTTTTTCCCTCTTCTAATTTGGTTTCGATTTGCTTTGATTTTTTTTAGATTATATGTTGGTAATTTTAAGGAAGATCCAGTTTTTATATTAGATTAAGCAATGCAGTCCATTGGGCAAAGGAGAGAGAGTAGTTCTTGGAAGGTTGATGCATGCCTAACTCTTTCTTGCCTCCCAGATTTCTCTTGCTTTCAAATTTGGAAAGAGAAAACTACATTTGTATCCAGGGTGCAGCGTGTGCATCCATGTGGCTTGTGCATGTTCTACGTAGTGTAAAGAAGGGTTCTGCCAACTTTTAACTACCAATGTTAGCAAAAAGCATCGGCATATTCTGAGCAGTGCCAAAATTTTGCGAGTTTTTAACAAGCATTGAGAATAAATCGATCGGATTCAGATTAGAACTTAGATATCTAGAACTGGACCCGACTATAGTTACTAGATCCGAACCCAGACCCAAATACTCGGTCAAATATTGAAGCAATGGATTCAAACCCTAATAGACCCTGGATATCTAGATCCAGACTCGGGACCTGAAGTGTAGCGGAATGCAAGGAGGGCAGGGGATTAGCGAAAAATATACCTTGAGCATCACAGGCCGCCGCCACGCCACACTACTCTTGCCAATACGCCAACGGGAGCTACGTCGTCATAGCTAGATCTGCCTCTAGATCTCCATCGACGTCATCTCCCTGTCTCCGATTTACCTCTGACCTCCTTTTCGAGAACGAGCCTAGGTGGGACTCCATTGGCAGCCAGACGGGGATGGAGTTGAGGGTATCGACGAACCACTAGCGATCGACCGTGGGATCAAGAAGGGTAGTGTAAGGGGATGGAGGGTTGAGGGGGGAAGAGGATGATGCAAATGTGGGCAATGGGCTTGGCGGTGGAGTGGTGGAGGCAGTCATACTCGAGCATCATGTGGTTGAGACCCTCATCGTTGGTGACAAAGATGAGGGTGTTGAAGTCTTCGAGCATTGCAGGTTGGCAGGGCTTAGATCCGAGGAAGCAGTGGCGGGGACGATGTTGGGGTAGCGGGGCTAGCAGGAAGGCAAAGGTAGGGGACAATGTCGGGGCAGCGGTAGCTGGCACGGGAAGAGGAGAGAGGGACGGAGGGGAAGAGATTGTCTGTCGATGGATGGAGGGAGGGGGGGCCACCGAAGTAGAGAGGAGGTGGAGAGGAATTAGGGCTGGCTTGAGCGAGACTTTTCTTTAAACAACCCATGTTGATTTTGAACCGTTAGATCAAAAGATCTAATTGTTCACAATAGTTTATATATATAATATGATATTATCTACTTAGGTCCCGGGTCTGTCGAGTATGGATATTAAATATCTAGACCTGGATCCATTTAACCATAGTAAAATGGGTCCGAGTTCGGTTTTGGATAAACGGGTCCAAACTCAGTACCGACCTAGACCCATTGGGTAAATACCCACGGATCTCGGGTTTGGACCTAGCTCCGTTGATAGCTCTACACCATTTGTACTAGATCTTAATCCCTAAATCACTAAATCCTTAATTTATGCTTCTCCTCCTCCAAGCTTTGTTGCCGAATAGCGTGCAACACTCCATCGGTATCATCTTCATCCACCATCTCTCTAACGAGATCTTGCTCCTCCTTTTCCACCTGACAGCGAGTAGTACTCCTTCGTGGCCTCTTTTGATCTTTCAAGCCACATCTACCAATGATTTGAGCTTGAATTCATCATCTTCTTTAAAAGATAAATTTTGATTATTATGGCACCAACTGTACTAATACCACTTATCAGAGAATCCCTTATACAAAATATGAATCCCTATTTTCTAGATTATGACTTCGATATTGATGCTACAAGAGAAGGAAGAAGAGAAAATAAAATAAAAAACATAATCAATTGGACATACAAGATTTTACTATGAAAAAGAATAACCATTTACAAGATTGAAACTCACACTCTCAATTTCATATAATATCTCTCAACAAGAAATCACAAATCTCTCTTACAAGCTCTCACCTTTCAAGGAGACCTTCTAGTTAACCTTCATAGGCTTTTCTCTCACTTCCACACCTCTGAAAGCCCTTAGGATCCTCATACCTAGTCCTTAGATATCTGCCCCTCCTTTTTATAGCCTCTAGCATGAAGAGTGTCTTAATATAAGTTTCTTGGTTCAAACCACATCCAAAATGGAGTCCTGTATCTCATATAACTCTCGTTTCTCCCAAAAGTCATTCTAGCTGTTCGATCGCCTTCCATCACACCACATTCATCGCTGATCAGTCCATATTGGGGTTAGATTGTGCCCTGGTTGTTTGATCTTTGCATGGATTGCACATGGTTGCGTGATCATGCAACAATCACCCTTGGACAGTGATCCACACTCGTGGGTTGTGATTGAAATGCTATGGACTGTGCCACAGCTTCTCATGGACGGCTTGCCCTCGTAGATTGCTATGAATCATGTGGGGGAAAAATTCTTGTGCATGCCTAGGGGGATCGCCTGGGCTTGGGCCACCCATGCGCTCCCTTGGGCTCCACACCCATGCAAGCCTGGACTATGCTGGGGGTCTAGGCCGCTCGCCCGCATGCAGGCCACATGTGCCTATGGGACATGCACGCCTGCGGGTAGTGCACACCTGGGTAGTGCATGCCTAGGAGCTTGGGTCGGTCTGGTTGCTTCCTAGGCTACATCTGGATCCTGTTCTAGGCTTTTTTTAGGTCGAACCAAGGTGCTAAATCTCAACAATCTCCACATTGATTTAATATTCAGTCTCCACCTAACTTTGAGAGCTCTTGAAGGATCTTGTCCTATATCCTCGGATAAATGCCTGCTGCTTATGGATTGGCAAACATCAAAGTTGAGCCAGGCTGCTCGATTCCATCTTCATCGTATACTGTGCTCATCTTTATCTGAGACTTGCTCGAGAAAGTCTTTTATGATAATAAAAACTTCACCATACGATGTATCCTATTATCCTTTTAAGTCTCTTATCTCGTGTCCAATCTACTTGCTCTCGGAGCTTCATCTTGTACTAGGCTCCTTCCTACATCAAGGACTCTACCTTGCAATAGACTCCTACTAAGAGATAGTATCCTTCATTGCTTCTTCTCTTATAAGACAATCCTACTACCATGCATGACCATCAAGATTTCATCACTGGCTTTTCACGTGTAGCCATTTGAATCCAATTAACTTGGTAAGACTAGATTCTTGCTGAAATTAGATATATATTAAATCTCGTCCAGTTTTCTCACTCTTCTATTATGTGCCTTCAAGATGACTATCCTAATGCCCTTGATCGTACAGCTCGATCCATCTAGTAAGTAGACAGAACCCTCTCTACTCTTTAGAGAGTTGAACAGCTCCTCTTTGCAACAAATATAATATGAACATGTAGAATCTAAAATCCACTACGAAGAAGGAAATACCTTGTCAGATACCATGAGTGCATCATTATAGTATACGTCACCATCGCTACCCTCGGCCACCGCCATAATAGCCTTCATCTGATCTTTCAACATGGATCGCCCACCTCGTGATCATCTATCGCTCCGCCTTCTACCTCCATCTTCTCTAGAGATCGCCAACATTGAGTTCCCACTTGAACTCGAAGCTTGGTTTTCCTACTTGAGAACCTTATTCTGAAGTAGCATCGAAGTCACCTCTTTCATCTTCATGGTGCCCTTCCTCACTAGAAGAGCAATCACCAAGGACTTGAAGGAGTGCAATAGTGATGATAACAAAATCAATGCCCTGGTCATCTCTTCAACTTTCTCATCTATATTGAGAAGATCGGTAAGATTCTTTTGGAAGTTGCTTAGATACTCCTGCATACTCTGTCATTTGGTCATCTATAATTGATAGAACTGCTTTCAAAGGAAGAGCATACTGATAAGAAATTTTCTTATCTACAACTTCTCGAACTTCGCCTATAGCACCATCGAGGATGTCTTGCTTAGTATATGGATCACACATCATCTATCAAGTACAAGCGGATCATACTCACTGCATGTATCTAGATCCACTTCTAAGTCTTTTCCTCCATGGTGGCTGGCCTCTCGTTACATATAAAAGTGTTGATCAATCTTTGCTAGATTAGCATATCTTTTACCTTTACTTGCCAGAAAAAAAAATTATTCTTCCCATCGAATCGATTGATCTTTATCTTAATTATGCTTGTCTTCTTCATTTTCTTCAATCTTGATTAACACGAATAATCTGGAACTCTGATATTAGTTGTTGTAGTCCAACTATACTAATAGCACTTGTTGAAAAAACTCTCATGCAAAATATGGATCTCCATTTCTAAGATACGATGTCGATGTTGATGTCACAAGAGAAGGAAAAAAAGAAAATAAAATAGGAAACACAATCGATTGGACATAAAAATTTCACTATGAGAAAAAAATAAACACTTATTTGATTGGAACTCACACTCTCAATTCTGTATAATTTCTCTCAACAAGAAATCCTAAATTCTTCTTACAAGCTCTCACCTCTCAAGAAGACTCTCTAGCCTTTATAGACTTTTTTTATCATTGTCACATCCTCTAGAAGCCCTCTGGATCCTTATACCTGGTTCTTGGTCACCTGTCTCTCTTTTTATAGCCTTTGGCATGAAGAGTATCTCAACAGGAGTCTCCTGGTTCAAACCATATCCAAAATGATGTCCTATACTTCATATAACTTTTGTTTGACTTCTAAAAGTCCTCCTGGCCATCCGACTACCTTCCATCATGCCGCAATCATCGCAGATCAATCTGGAATGGAGTTGGATCATGCCCTTGACATTTCATCTTCGTATGGATTGTATGTGGCTACTTAATCTCACAATAATCACCCTTGGACCATGATCGATGCTCATGAGCTGTGATTGAAATGCTATGGACCGCGCCACATCTTCCTATGGACCACTTGCCCTCGTAGACCTCAATGAACTGCATGGGGGAAAAATCCTCGTGCGCACCTAGGGGGATCACCTGGGCCTAGGCCACTCAAGTGCTTGCCTAGGCCATGTGCCTGCCACACCTGGGTTGCACGGGGGTTTGGGGCCGCTCGCCCACACGCAGGCCACATGCACCTGTCGGCCATGCATGCCTGCGGGCTGCACGTACCTACGGACCATGCATGCCTGTGGGCTTGGGTCGGTCTGGTTGTGTCTAGGTCCTATTCTAGACTTTTTTTCAGGCTGAATCGAGACACTAAATCTCAACACTGATCAATCCAGGATATTGTTTGATGATCATTGTTTCTAATCAATTTAATTTGGTTTAATTTCAAATTTTTTTTGTTCTCTCGCAGTGATATGAGATTTTTAATTTTGTGTAATAATATCTTTGATTTTTCTTTGATTTTCTTTGGCTTCAAGGAGTTCTATAGTGTGTGCCATGAAAATCCCAATGAGTCTTCCCCTTCCCTTCTTCCCCACCTTTTTTTTCCCCATCCTATTTCGTTCCATTCCAAAATCTATGCATTCATTTGTATATCATGTACAGTTGGATGTGTTTAAAGTTTTTGGATTAGTTTGTGCAATTGATTGGATGTGTTTATTATATATGTACATATTTATGTTGATTGTTTCATAGTTATAATAACATAAAGGTTTATATACAAATTATTCTTCTTCCCTAATGCTTGAGCTAGTTAAGTTCAGCATGTCAAAAAACTCAAAATAGGCTAACTTGCCTTGCTAAGCCTTTAGAAATTCATCTTGTGGTTATCTCATTGTATGAGATCATCAAAATTTTACTCCTTAATTGAGACATTATGTATATTGCTATCTTATTTTTTATTAGAGTGGCTGCATGTTATACACAAACCATGTCCATCTAATTTTTTTTTTTCCATTGATCACCTTTCAGATATCAAGACTTTATTCTTCCCTCCTAATAGAGGGAAAAAGTTTATGGCATGGTCTTTTATTATGTTGATCTCTTGTTGTTGTGCAATATCTTCTTAGGCTGCTTCTATGGCATTCTTGTTTTCCACTCTCCAATGTTACCAACTTTGTTTCTATCAAACATTGATCAAATGGCTAGATTGGTTGGAACAAGATGGTTAGTAACATCAAGCTAAGGCAGACTTATTTTAGTCTATTTGATTAGTTTTTTGTGGAGTCAATGCACATGTCTGAAAACCATTTCCCATTACAACACTAGATGCCTAAACTAAGTACAATATTCAGAGAAGACAAGATTGATCTGTCTTGAGATGCATCAATGCAAGCATAAATGGAAGCAACATGGATATTAGCTCACATATGGGCCTAGCTTTGCTTAGTAGTTTTTAGAACACAATACTACTGATTTGGTTGTCAAAACTACTTGTAATCCTCCTGACAGTGAAGGCTTCTTGCTAAACTAAGAATTGTATTGAGGAAATAAACTTTAGGAAAGTGATCTATGTATACTTCCTAAACCTTGGGCATTAACAATTATGTTCTTATTTCTGGTTAAACATCTTTGTTACCGCTCAACAAAATGATGGAGATGTTAGATTTCTAGGTGATGTAGAATTTATTTTCGGTTAACCTAACAGAAGCATGTATAAAAACACTTTTTATATAAAGCATGCAAATCTAAAAGATATATCACTTAAAGATTTTATAACATGCTGAAATAAATTTAATAAACAGATTTGAAATCAGAAAATTCAGAAAAGGAATATCAAACTTACTTGAAATGCTTTCCTTTTTCTTTCCTCGTTGGGTCGGATTTGATGAATTTCCAAATTTTTTGTCAGAACTACGTATGTACCCGGCCCCTACTGGTATGTACATGGAGTAGGTTGTTGATCGAAACACCAATGCTACTAGTATGTTAATACCTTGCTAGTATGGCTTCTTGAATTGGATCTAACCTCCTTCTAGAACTCAAAGAAGAAGGCTACTGCATGAATCCTTCGTGCAAATGGAAAGGAGAAGAGGTTAAGACATCTAGAGAAGATGAGAACTCTTTCCTTCTCCTCTTCTACTCTCTTGGAACTCTCTCTCAATCTATTGTTTGGGCGTAGATGCTAAGGAAGAAAATGAGAAGGGGCGGTGGAAAACTTGCAGCAAGGAAAGATGATGAGAAATAATAATTAGCGCTCATCCTCCACATCTCTTCTTATTTTGTCACACAAACCTTCTAGATCCCATGCCAAATTTTGATAAAATCAATTCTAAACCAACTCCATTTCAAATTAAAAATTTAATTAGGATAGGTTTTATTAAAAGATTGAAAGAGAGTCCCAAATAGAAAGGAAAGGCGCCAACTTATGCCTCCTCTTCTTTTCTCGGGCACGCAAAAGATGGGTGCCAAATTCAATGCCCCTTCTCAATTCTTGTCACCAACTTAGAGAGAAATCCAATGGACTTGGGTTCAGATATCTAGGTTTAATTGGATTTCAATTTGGACTCAATTCAAATCCAATTCGAGCTCAATTCGAATCAAATTTAAAAATGTTGCTAATCCTAATCCAAGTAGGATTGAATCCAGGTCCCACTTGGATAATAGAATCCAATTAGCTTCATATTAGATCAAGTCTAATTAAATTAAATCTGATTTAAATTAATTAGGACTTGAACCATAATTTAATTAAGTTCACTTGTATTGCAACAGTTGCAATTAAGTTCCTTGTGCTAACAATTAGTAATTTTTAAATATGTAACCCTTATACATTGATTCAAATCATCAATCTAATTGATAATTTGGTTATAATCCAAGCTCTTGATCAGGTCAAGCTCCTTTTGTATAAGATCTCTTAGGTTCTATTTTGCCTAGTAATAAGACATACCATGATCTTTATCATAATATTATCAAAATTTTTCTAATAAGGATCATTAATCCGAAAATGATCCTAGTGAGTTTTCATAATCCACTGGTGATACTTAGCAATATGTAGTGGCAACCTAGCAAAATAGAGAAATGAATCCCTAGGTATAGTTATCGTGTAATTGAGTTCTTTTATCAAGAGTTCTGACAAGATGCAGTTCACGAAAACTCGTCAAACTCCAAGCATCTGTCATATGCAAGACTTAATTAGCTTGAGTTCAATCATAAATCCTATAAAAATCCCTTTGCAGTATTATGTTACTGTGGCTATAGATTTAAGGACTCAACCTCTTAGGTTATCAAGAACTACTCCTTAACTACTAAGGCTAATAGATCTCCTAGAAATGCATACCTTACTCCTACAGTGAACCTCCTACAGTTAACGAATACCATAAAATCCTGAATGGATTGGAACTATATTTATATGCTATTAAACTATAAGAACCCTACTACGAGCAATCGAGGGACCGCGGGTCAAAGAACTACTCATACAACTACAGTATCAGGATAGTTACTAACGAATGAGTAAATATTCAAATAATTTTTTATTCTTGGTCATGTTTAGTATTGTTATTCTCTAACAACCACTTACACTCTCACTTAAGTGTCCCTATACCGTAAATTCAAGATTCGTTTATCCAAAAGGAAACCAATCCTTACATCGATCTTAATAGATCAATCATCATCTCCATGATGATTCAATGATTGAGAGCATTTATGAGTTAATCTAGAATGATATATGTCTCAAATTTTCAACACTTGAGAAAATGTGTCATTATCCATTAACTTCTTGGAAGATTTATAGATACATCACATATCAATATAAAAGAAAATATCTATTTTATTAATTTTAATAAATCAAATATGAAATATATCTTTAAAATAATACAATGTCTCATGCTAATCTGGCTTCTAGGGCATACATCTAATAATCTCCGAGTTGCACTAAAGCCAATGGCCATGTACCTATATCCATGTTTTCAAGATGGATTTTAGGCTTTTATCGGCTTAACTGCTTCGCCGGTGGATCTGCCACATTATCCACAAAGTCTATTCTTCGCACCTTAATATACTTCTTCTCGAGTTATTCGTGTATGATGTGGAACTACCACTCGATATGCTTGGACTTCTAATAAGACATGGGTTTCTTAACAAGGGCTATGATATCGTTGTTATTGTAGTACAGGGGGATGGCATCTGATGGCATCACTCCAAGCTCTATAACAAATTCTTGTACCAGAAGGCTTCGTTTGTAGCTTTCGAGATGGTATCGTACTTAACTTCCATGATAGAATCAGTAATGATGGTTGCTTAAAACTCTTCTAGCTTGTAGAACCACCACTACAAAAAACACACATCCTGATATAGACTTTCTATCATTAGAATCGGTTATAACGTTTGAATCAGTGTATTCCTCAACTCGCAACTCAGAATTTCTTCCAATGACAGAACAAATCCTTAGTTTTTGGTGCGGGCACCAGGATTTGAAGGAGACTCAATTCAATTTGGTTTGATTAACACTTAGCCAATTTTCTTTGAATCTTGTTAACTGATCTATTACATTTTATTTTTTGTTAATTGAGTCCTATAAAGTTTGAGTCCTGTAACCAATGAGCTAGCCTTGACCAAGTGAAGGAGCATTATATTGAAGAAGACCAAGATGTGCACCCAAATGCCAAGTGGTGCCCAACACATGATGACACATAAATGCCCTCATGAAGAATTTAAACTGGAAACCACATGGAGATACTTGGTGCCCATGCATGCAGATTTTCAGATTTGGCGCCCTTTTTTTTCATGGAGTTTGAATTCAAGAAGGTTCTAGAGATGGTGCCCCCTTTTTATGAAATTTGAAATTCAAATTTGTAACTACCTTTCCCCCTCTTTTCATGTAAAATTTGAATTTCAAATGGGGGCTTAGAAGGCTATAAATAGGCCCCTAATCTCTTAGTAAAGAAGATGCAATTTTTGAATGAAAGACAAATTTCCTTTTGAGCTCCCATTATTATGAGTTTTCATTTCTGGTGTGAGATGCATCATCCTCCGAGAGGGAGAGGGTATGAGACTCAATCTACCATCTAGTTCCCATAGTTCATCCGTCTCTCATCTACCATACCTTGGTGTTGACGTTCCCCCCTAACCCATGGAGTTGACACCCCTATCCATGGAGCAGCTGATCTAGTCTTTATCAAGGCACCAAGCATTCTTCGAGCCATCACTCTCCATCCTTTCTTATTTTTTTAAGTTGTTTGCTGCATTTATTCATCTTTGCTAAGTTCTCTTCTTGCTGTCGGGTTCTTAAGAGTACCGGTCCGAGGAGGAAGCTTACCTTACCAAAGAACCCCTACAATGGAGTCTACTATCTGGGAAGTGTTGATTTCTTCATCCTATGTGCCAGATCCGGAGGGGAGAGTACCTTCTTCTAGGAGCAGATCGAATCGCTGCTTGGTATCACCCCCCTTACTCTTGCTCTGTCAGTTGAAGGTAGCCTTAGCCCTATTCTTGAGTGATTTCTTAATCCTTCTAGGTCCTTGGTTCTTTATACTTAGAAGACTAGTTATGAGCATGTCTTTACTTCTCTCTTTGTAGTTTTCTTTAGATAGCTTCATTTCATCTTTTACGAAAAAATTAAAAAAATATAAAAATCTAATTCATTACTGTAATCATCAAAATCTTAGTTAGGCCTTTCATCCCGCATCAATTTTTCTCAAGTACTTAAGGATGTTCTTAATAGTAGTCTAGTGCTCTTCGCTTGGATTTGACTGATACCTACTCGTGACACTCATAATAAGGGCTATATCAGGTTGTATACACAAATGGCATACATGAGACTCCCTATTATCAAAGTATAAGAAATCTTGCTCATCCACTAAATCTCCTTAGGCATGCTAGGACACATCTTCTTGGAGAGACTAATGCAACCTAAGGGGTATAAGTCTCATTTTAAAATTCTTCATACTGAACCTTTTCAGCACTTCTATATATGTATCTTTTGTGAAAGGCCAAGCATCCTATTTGGTCTATCTCTATAAACTTTAATTCTGAGAATATAAGATGCTTCACCTAGATCTTTTATAAAAAATTTCTTAGGTAACCAACTCTTGACTAAAGTTAGCATGAAAATATCATTTCCAATAAGAAGATTGTCATCCATGAACAATACGAGAAATGTGATAGTCCTCCCATTGACCTTTTTGTAAACATAATGCCCCTCCTCATTTTTGGTGAAATCAAATGATTTGATCGCATTATTGAAATGAGTATTCCAATTCTAAGAAGCTTGCTTTAATCCATAAATGGATCTATATAGCTTGTAGACCTTGTGATCTCTATCATTGAAAGTAAAATCCAAAGGCTGCTCTGTATAAATATTTTTCTTAAGATATCCATTAAGGAATGTGGTTTTCATATCTATCTGCAATATTTCATAATCATGATATGCTGCAATGGCAAGCAGTGTATGAATAAATTTTAGCATGGCTACTGGTAAAAAGGTATCTTGATAGTCAATACATTCGTGCTGACTATACCCCTTCACCACTAGCTTATCTTTAAACTTCTCTACCTTACCATCTACACCTATCTTCCTTTTGTAGATCCATTTATATTTAATGGATACAATACCCTTTGATGGATCCACTAAAGATCGAACTTGGTTCAAATATATTGAATCAATTTCTGACTTTGTAGCACTTAACCATTTCTTGGAATCAATGTCTGATATCACCTTGTCATAGGTCTTAGGATCAACTACTTAATCCCTATCTCCCATGAGGAACACTTTTTCTATACCCTCTATGAGCATATCTAAGTACTTTTCAGGAGGATAGGAGACTCTATTAGACCTACAAGGTGGTGGAGCACCTATGTCTACTGGTTCAATGGTTTCAATCTGATCTCCAGCTAGCCACTCTTCAGAAATTCTCTTCAAGCTCAATTAACCTCCCTCTACCACCATTCTGAATAAATTGTTTCTCCAAGAATGTAGCATATTGGTTCACAATCATATTATGATCCTTTGAAAAGTAAAAGTAGTACCTTATTAATTATTTAAGATACTCTACAAAGTGAGCTTTCATAGATTTGGACTCTAACTTATCCATCATTAGTCTTTTAACATAAGATAGATATCCCCAAATCTTAAAATGGCTAAGACTCAGTTCCTACTATGCTATATCTCATATAGTGTGGTAGGAATAGATTTAGAGAGAACTCTATTTAAAATATAAATAGAGGTCTATAGGACATGTTTCTATAGAAAAATAGGTAGGTAAGTGAATCTCATCATGGACTAGACCATGTCCAATAGGATTCTATTTCTTCTTTCTGATATTTTGTTGAGTTGAGGCATGCCAAAAGGAGTCCATTATGAGAGACAATGTCATTATCCTTAAGATAATCCAAATTCTTTTTGCTAAAGTATTTCTCTCCTTGATCTAATCGGAGAACTTTAAGAAGTTCTTCTATTTATTCTTTTACTTCATGTCTGAATTCCTTAAAACTTTTTAAAGGCTTCAGATTTGTGTCTCATAAAAAATACACACCCATACCATGAGTAATCATTGGTAAAGGTAATAAAGTGCTGATTATTGTCCCTGGCCTGTATATCAAATGGCCCATACATGTCAGTGTGTACCAGGACAAGAGTTTAGTGGCCCTTTTCCCATGTCTCACAAAGGATAACTTGATTATTTTTTCTTTGAAGGCAGGATTTATAAACTGGGTATAACTTAAAATTAAATGAGTCAAGAATCCCATCCTTTTCTAGTTCGTTAATCTTGTCCTCTCTAATGTGACTAAGTCTAAAGTACTGTCATATATACTTATGATTTAGATAATCTCTAGGTTTTTTGTGTCCTGCAACACTCACTAATTGCTCATTAATATTCATAGATATATCAGCATGTAAATGATAAAGACCATCAATTAAAAGAGCTCTTGCAATCAATTTATTTCTTAAATAAATGAAACAAAAGTCTTTATTGAAATTAAATTCAAAACCATCCCGTGCTAGCATGGTGCGGGCACCAGACTCAGAAGAAGACTTCAGAGCTCCATCTGGATCTCTGATTAACCTTGCCCGAAGAATTAGGGTTTTTGGTTTGTAATAAGAGTTGACTAGATCAACTCAATTTAGCTTGAGTCTACATTACCTGCATTTTATTTTGTTGAGTCATGTTGACTCAGTAGTGGACTAGGGTTTCAACCTGGGATGTTACATTTTCTCCCAAGACCAGGCAAGTGGACACCACACTCCCAGCCACACTCCCAGTCCAAGGGGTGCCATATCCACATCCAACAGCCTTTGGTCCCCACTCCACAGATGGCAACTTCCTTCTCTCATGCGCCAGATAAAGAGAAGTCCACCAAGAGACCACAAATCAAGGGGGGCGGCCAAGACTTTCCCAAGAAACCCAAAGCAAAGAAGGGAAGAAATTCTCTTGGAAGAGAATTTCAAGGGGGCGCCCATTACCTGCCAAAGACAACCAAAACAAAGATGGGAAGGACCTTGACTTAGGGAGGAAGAAAAGGAGGAGTCCAAAAGAGTTGATCCATGGAAGGGAAGAAAATTTTTCTTGAAGATCCAAGCAAGGTGGCGCCATCTACCTGCCTTTTATAACCCAAATCCAGTTTTTTTTGGTACTTTGGCCGACCATATGTGAAGGATTTGCCCTAATTTGTAGATCCCCTCCTTTAGTCCCACATGGGAAGATGTGAAACCCTCCTCCCTTATAAAGCTTTATAAATTAAACCCCTCTTGTAAGTTTAAAAAAAATGAGATGAATGAAAGAAATTTTTTTATGAGCAAACTTGTGTTTTCTCTTTTCCGCACTTGCTTCCAGGTGTTGAGCTCCGTGAGGGAGTAAATCCGGGTTTCCCTGGAACCTTGAGAAGGTGAGAGATCTCCAAAACCCCAAATCCTAGGTTAGCCACTCCACTCCCAAACCCTAGCCGCCATCACCCTCTCTTTTCACCAAGCCCTAGTCTATTCCTCTTCTCACGGCCACCCTCTCCAAGTCCAGGCCGGCCACCAGCATCCAGCTCCGGTCCAGATACTTCAGATCTACAGCAATTCTAAGAGGAAGTCAGATCGGCCTCCAGGAGAATCCTGATTTCAGCAACTTCGGCTTTCAAGTTCTTCAACCTGGTAAGATCTTTTCTTGAGTTTCTGAATTCCTTCACTTGTTCCTCTTCTTTCCCAGATCTTGAGTCCAGGAGAAGCCGACCAAACCACGAGACCAGTATTGGAGGATCCATTGCGAAGATAGCCGACTCCGAGGATCCCACAATCTGCTCGAGAGAGTTCTTCCACCAAAATCCTGAGAAGATCACTGTCTGGTTAGTAAACCATCTCTTCTCTCTATTTCTGTTCTGTTGAAAGTTCAGAGCAAAACCCTAGGTCTGGGAGTTTCTCAACCCCCAGCGATCCGTTACTTCTGAACTACTCTGATAATTTAGTTTCTTCTAAACTGTGCTTTCAAACCTTACCTAGTTTCCTTCAACGTAGTTTAGCTTTACTTTGAGTCGAAGCCAATTTCTGAAATATATATATATATATAAAAAAAAGAATTAATCTTAATTTTACTTTCGCATACGCTTCTTTGTTCTTTGTTCTGCATCATTTTTGGTATCAGAGCTTTCATGCTGCATCATTTTTGGTATCAGAGCTTTCGTGCTACATCATAGCATAGACACACAAATCAAATTTTACTAGCTAATGGTACATAATAATAGTCTTTAAAAATCAAACTAAATCCTAATGGTAATGATAGAGGGTATATTTCAATGGTGACTACAGTAACCATTGATTATTACTGATATGCAGATCATTTCTCTTTTTCTTAGTTCTCTACTTCCTACTAGACCCTACATTAAAGTATATATGTGAGCACTCGAACCAGAATCTAATACCCAACTAGAAATAAAAAAAAACTATAAGATTATATTCAATAATGAGCATACTAGACATACATATATTAATACTAGACCTATTAATATTCAACCAGTTTTCTATTCAAGATCTAAAGTTTACCATCAAGTGCATTAAAATATATCAAATATAATATAATAAAAGTTCTTCACATGCTTATAAAAGTACATTGCATATATAAACGTTAAATTTAAAATATCAAATGTCTAGTCAACAAGCAACTAGAAGATCATTGCCATCAGAAGGGGGAGACAAAAATTGGCCTGAAGGTGGTACCTCCATATCCCTTGAACATGCCCAAGCTTCAAACAAGTAAGGAATCTAGGCCATCATTTGAGTTGCTACTTGCGCCTTTATCTCAATAGTCTTTGAATGCAAACACTTCTCCACCTGTTTATTGAGCATCTTCTCAAATTACTTCTTTGTCCAATTAGGCTAGAATGAGGAGTTGCTTGGCTGAGTGCAGGAGTAGAATACAAAAAAATCTCTAAGTATAGATGTTTTCACCATGGATCCAAAGCCATATAATCAATCCTTATCGGGGCCTCCAGTTGCTTTCACACATGCATCAGCATCCAATAAATGCTGCAACGAGGTATCATCACCATACTTGGTTGTAATGGTCAATGCATACGACTCTTATAAATACAATAAATATATAAATTTTTAAGAAATAGTACATATTATATTGAAATAAAATAAATTTATGACTCACAACAACTTTGTTTGTCTTGGTATTATCATATTTTGACTTCTCCTTCAATATATAAGTATGGTTGAACAACTTCATGTGATTTCGTTCTCTACCATACTCTTGTGTCTACACTCCATAGCACATGATATTATTAAATGGTAAAAAGATTTAAAACCAAGTACCTAAAATAATTAAAATTATGTTTATAACTTATTAACTTACTATTCTTTTCTTATGCATCATGATGGGTATCAAACTGCATGAATATTTGGTAATAGATCCCTCTTTCTCCATCATTTCATTAGCATAGCTAGCTTCATACTTCTTTAGCCATTTTTCCTTGGCCCAATAATCGTTAATGAGCTTCTCCATATGCTAAGTTTCATTCATTAGGAACTCCCAAGACAGTAATGGATATTTAGGTGTTAAATCAAATAAATCATGACCTAGGAATAGTAGGATTTTTCTGGAGAAATTGGCTACAATTGTGTTGACCCTAGGATTGATTTTGATTATTACAAAATATTAATTCATGATTATGTTACTAATTATCCTTGTAAAGATTATTGTTGTAGAGTATCATAGATTTAGAAGATGTTTGAAGTGGTTTGGAAGATGTTGAAAGAAGTTTGGAGAAGTTTGAAAGCCTTTTGGACAAAGTTCACTCGAGCCGACTCGCTGAGAATTCGAGCCGACTCTTCCAGAGTGGCTGAAATTGAGTTCTGAATAAAGCTGACTCTAGAATGGCAGAAGTGTAATTATTCGAGCTGACTCGAATCTTAGAATTCAAACAATAACGGCTAATCACAGAAATTGTTTTTCTTCCTTCTAACGGTTCCAAACGGTCATATTTCACTTTCCAAGGCATTCCAACAGCCAAATTCACCAGGGAACACCTCAAGATGTATAAAATGAAGATCCAAACTTAAGAGGAACAAGATTTTTTGAGGAATGAAATAGTTTTGGATTTAGAGAAGAAAGAGTGAGCTTCAAAGAAAAATTCTTTAGAAAAACAAGTGAGCTTCATCTTCCACACTCAAGAGAGATTCAAGATCATTCTACTATAACTCTTGAGGCATCTTTTGAAGAAGAGAAAGAGCTTTGAAGAGCACATCTTGAAGCCTTAGAGCTACACCAAATCAAGCTAGAGCTGCAACTATCCACTCTTTAGGAGTTTGTATTTTGTGTTGCATTGTTTGTTTGTTTTGCTTGTTTTTGTTTGGATTTTTGGTGATCCCGATGAAAAACCAAGTTTGGGTTCTTGGTAAGCCCGGTGTAAAACCAAGAGTGGGTTTTTGGTGAGTCTGTGAAAATCAAAGTTTGGGTTCTTGGTGATCCCAGTATAAAACCAAGATTGGATTTTGGTTTGTGAGCCCGGTGTAAAACAAACCGGCTATATTTATTTATAAATATAGTGAAAATTCAAAGTCGTATCTTGGATAGTAGACGTAGGAGCCATGGGTTTCTCCGAATCACTATACATCGCTGTGTTTGGTGATTGTCATTTTTGTGTGCATTTACTTGCTTTTGCTCCACACACAACACAAGGCTCACAATACATATATTGTATTTGTTTTAAAAGGCACATACTTGTTTAAAAGTTTTCAAACCCAATTCATCCCCCCTTTTGGGTTGGCCAACTGGGCAACAATTGGTGTCAGAGCAGGTCTCTGTGACTCTAGTTTAACAGGTAGGAGTAAAGATTAATGGCTATCCACATGAGCATACATCTTGCCGAAGGGCAATGTTTTACACAACCTCTACTTTTTATCGGTACAAACTATAGTTATTGGAAAGCACACATGAAAATTTATATTCAAGCTATAGATTTCAAATTATGAAAAATTATTTTAAGAAAACCTCCCACACCCATGATAAATGTTAATAGCATAAACATTCCAAAACCGGAATTGGATTGGAAAGCTTATGAAATGCAACCGGGAGAGTTGAATGCAAGAGCAATGAACCTCTTATATTGTACTTTAGATGCAAATGAGTTTAATCAGATTTTCACTTGTACCTCTGCAAAAAAAATTTGGGATAAACTTGAAATCACTCATGAAGGCACAACATAAGTTAAAAACTCTAAGATCAATATGCTCATGCATGATTATGAAATGTTTAAAATGAAACCTCATGAATTTATTTTTAAAATATTTTTGAGGTTTACTAACATTACTAATAGTTTCAAAAGTTTTGGTAGAATGTATTCTAATACAGATATAGTTCAAAAGATTCTTCGATCTTTGCCAGAAGTTTGGGATCCTAAAGTAACCGCAATCCAAGAGGCAAAGGATTTAAGTAATCTCCCATTAAAAGAGCTTCTCAGATCACTTATCACTCATGAACTCACACTGAAGCACTGGAGTGAAGAAGAGGAAAAGAAAAAGAAAGCAATAACACTCAAGGCGGCTACTAAAGAAACTGAAGAAGAGTTCACTAGTTCATCATCCAAAGAGGAGCTAGATGAAGATGACTAAGCTCTTGTTATGAAAAAATTTAGAAAATTTATGGAAAAAGGGTAGATTCAAAGACAAAGAAAAATGGTATATAGCTAAGGGAGAGCCATACAAAGAGAAAGAAAAGAAAAAGAAAGCATTGGCAGCCACTTGGAGCGACAGCGAAGATTCAAGCTCAAGTGAAAATGAAGAACAATCAAAAACTGCAAACACTTGCTTTATGGTACTATAAAATGAGATAAATTCTGTACCTAACTCAGAATTTATATTTGATGAACTTAATGATAATTTTTATGATTTATTTTTTAAATATAAAAAATTAGGAGCAAAGCATAAATGTTTATAACAATCATATGATATTCTTTTGAATGAGAAAAATGATGCTTTTGAAAAATATGATGTTTTGCAAAGAGAATTAAATTCTATTTCTGAAAATTACAAAATTATTCAAAAAAAAAAGATTGAATGTGCTGAAAAGAATAAGTCTTTGCAAAATGAAAATCAAAGGTTGCAAAAAGAAGTCGATAAACTCAATCCCTTGGTTGATAAATTAACTATAAATAAGCTTGAGTTATTATCAACCAATCAAAGATTTTTAATTAGTAAAGCTAGAATTGGATACAATTCAAATTCTAATCTTGTTGAAACAAAAATTATAGCTCAAAGTAAATTTCAAAATTCTAAAGTAGTATGCTTTTGTTGTAAAAAGCTTGGGCATAAAGCTTATCTTTGTAATTTGAAGTGGAAACAAAAAAATCCAGTAAAGAAAGTTTGGGTTTCAAAAGGAACCACATGTACTAACTCCAATAGATCCAAAAAAGATTTGGACACCAAAGGTATCCACTTAGCTATTTTGCAGGTTTGTCTTGTAGCCCATCATAAGAAAAAGAAGATTGTAATTATAAAGTGACTGTGCAAGGCATGAAGTAGGGTGGATGAGCAAGTCTTCATCTTAAAGTTAAGGCAAGTGGACTAATAGTTTGTAGAAACAATGGCAAATGGAAGATTATTCATATTGGTATAATTTACTCAAATCCTTCCTTACTTTTTGATATATGTAATGGTAGTCATTTACTTGAAGCAATTTGCTATGTTTATTATATTTGATGCTTCAAGATAAGTTAAATGTTAACTATGCAAAAGTTACTAGTATTCTTGATTATGTGAAATTCATTGAACTTTGACTTGAAATATTTTGAATGTTTAAGGTAAGATTGATATTCAAGTCTTGTGGCAATGAACTATGAAATCAAGAGTTCTAGCTTACTCTAGCATAGATAATTTGAAATGTGCTAGCATACTTAATGTTTAACATTAAACCTCATAAGCCTAGTCGATTACCTTAGTTAATGCTTAAATGTGACTATGCTTGTGCTGTGTGCTTTAATTGAAAATGTCTCAAATTTGATCAATATAAGCTTATTTATGTTAATGATTAAAATTGATCATGCTTATAATGTATATGATTTGAATGCTTTATTGAAAATCATTATGTGATGTGAAAAATATATACTTAATTGTTGACCATGAGAAATGATTAATTTTGATGCATACCATGCTCTCATGACTTTAACGCACTTAATTGTTGAGCATATACATTGAAAATCTTATTAAGTAGTGTAATGCTCCATCTACTATGGTTTTGATAAATTTGGATATAAAAAGAAAAGTATGTTGACTTGAAAAAGTTTATGTTGAATTTTATATCAAGGGAAGATGTTTAAGGAGACATGAGAATGAATGTAAAAAAAAGGAAAAAAGGGGAGAATGCTGACAAGAATATGAAGAAAGTAAAGAGAAGGTGAAATTATCTCAAAACATCTTAATATTCTTATGGTATTATGAAAATCATTGAAAATCATTGATTGATATCCCCATAAAGAATAGTTAAGAATATTTTTTGTTGATAACAAAAAAGGAGAGAGATATAAGGTATCATAAAAAAAAAACATTTGAAAAGGGAGAAATTTCATTTTTGAAATATATTGATAAATTAAGGGAGAGTTTATTGTTTATATGTTTGAGTTTATGATACTTGTTAATTTGATTGAAATACAATCTTTCATAGAGTTAATTTTCTTTAAGTTCTTTTTCATGCCCAATGTTTTGTCATTATCAAAAAGAGAGAGATTACAAAACATTGATGCATGATTATGTTATTAATTATCCTTGTAAAGATTATTTTTGTAGAGTTTCATAGGTTTAGAAGATGTTTGAAGTGATTTGGAAGATATTGGAAGAAGTTTGGAGAAGTTTGAAAAACTTTTGGACAAAGTTCACTTGAGCCGACTTGTTGAGAATTCGAGCCGACTCTTCCAGAGTAGCTGAAATTGAGTTCTGAATAGAGCTGACTCCAGAATGGCAGAAGTGTAATTATTCAAGTTGACTAGAGTCATCCGAGCTGACTCGAATCCCAGAATTCAAACAGTAACGGTTAGCTGAAAAAACCATTTTTCTTCCTTCTAACGATTCCAAACGGTCATATTTCACTTCCCAAGGCATTCCAACGGCCAAATTCACCAGGGAACACCTCAAGGAGTATAAAATGAAGATCTAAACTTAAGAGGAACAAGGTTTTTTGAGGAATGGAATAGTTTTGGAGTTAGAGAAGAAAGAGTGAGCTTCAAAGGAAAATCCTTTAAGGAATCAAGTGAGCTTCATCTTCCATACTCAAGAGAGATTTAAGATCATTCTACTACAACTCTTGAGGCATCTTTTGAAGAAGAGAAAGAGCTTTGAAGAGCACATCTTGAAGCCTTAGAGCTATACCAAATCAAGCTAAAGCTGCAACCATCCACTCTTTAGGAGTTTGTGTTTTGTGTTGCATTATTTGTTTGTTTTGTTTATTTTTGTTTGGGTTTTTAGTGATCCCAGTGAAAAACCAAGTTGGATTTTTGGTGAGCCCGTGAAAACCAAGTTTGGGTTCTTAGTAAGCCCAATGTAAAACCAAGAGTGGGTTTTTGGTGAGCCCGTGAAAACCAAAGTTTGGGTTCTTGGTGATCCTAGTATAAAACCAAGATTGGATTTTGATTTGTAAGCCCAGTGTAAAACAAACCGGATGTATTCATTTGTAAATATAGTAAAAATTCCAAGTGGTATCCTGGGTAGTGGATGCAGGAGCCGTGGGTTGCTCCGAACCACTATACATCGTTGTGTTTATGTGATCGTTATTTTTGTGTGCATTTGCTTGCTTCTGCTCCACACACAATATAAGGCTCACAATACACATATTGTATTTGTTTTAAAAGGCACATACTTGTTTAAAAGTTTTCAAACACAATTTACCCCCCCACCCCCTCTTGGGTTGGCCAACTGGGAAACAAATTGTTTAGGTGTTAAATCATATCAAGTTCTTGCAAGGCAACTAGCTGATGGGGCCAGGGCTAAGAAGATGTGTTGGGTTTCGCAGACCTTGCAACACCTAACATACAACTGCTTGACTTGTCTATGTTGTCTTCTTTTTGCTTAGCCTAAACTAACTAATATTCATTTTATTAATGGTTTCTGAATAAATTTGGAATGGGCCTTTTTCACCCAATTACTTTCTAAAAAAAAAAACAACAACAAAATCAACAATCTACCAAACCACCACATCTTTGAGCCAGTGCAGGAAATATATATAATGATTCCGTGAGCCAAGATTTGATTTCATTAATTGTACCATAGAAAAGGGTCAGGAAAAGGGAGTAAGAAGACAAGAAAGTAAAAGAATTCATCCAACAGATATATTAGCTGTTGGGATATGTCGGACCAAGTACGAGCCAGCCACTGATTCAACTGGCCGGAGATATTTCTTCCGAACCGTAAACCTCAGACCAAGGTATTCGAAAAAAACCAGGCAACCAACGGGCAAGCCAAAACTCTTAACGGGCCTACGGCCCCTGAAGAGAAGGTCCTCAGCCTAGACCGAGGAGTGACCTTCACTGACTCCTGAAGACACGGTCTTCGGTTTATGTCGAAGACATAGTCTTCGACCTACGTCAAAGATCAAGTCCTCGATCTATGTCGAAGACACGATCTCCAATCTATCTTGAGAGGGTCCGAGGACGAAGACATTCCCTGATCAATTACGGAAATCTCCCTAAAAGGGAAGTCTGAAGACGGACCCTCGATCTATCTCAAGTCTCTACGAACACAACAAGCAACGGTTATCATCGACTATCTCCGGAACACAATCACGGCGCGTAACTCCAGCGGCAATGCCTCCAGCCTGGCCACCGAAATCGTTTAATAACTATCCATGATTCCAAATTATGGGAAAGAAATTAACTCTCCCATCGTAATCGCTGGAGGAAGAATGGAATCGCAGGCTGGACAACTCCTTATAAATAATGGTAAGAGAGAATGCTCCAGGTAAGGCATAAGATACTCCTGAAAATCTCGGAGTCTTTTCCTTCTCTATTTGATCCTCCTCAGAATCTTTCCCATTATGTGGCTAGAGCCCGCCCCTGACTTAGGCATTGGAGTGTCCCCCGTCGGAGCAATTCCGACCAGGAATTTATTTTGCAGGTAAACCAGGAAGCAGGCCTGCGATCCAGTAGCTCCGCCTGGTCGAAAAAGGAACTCTGTACTAATAGATTAGCGTGCCAGGTAGGGGAAGCAATTCATATTATTAAGCTCCCCTCCTTGACAAAGGGAAAGTAAGAAATTCTCGATAGCAAGAGGGAAGACTCATGTTGCCTCAACGAGTCAAAATCGTGCTCCATCTCAGGGGGGTGCACCCCCGGTAGAGAATGACATTCCACCTCCCACAATCGTCATGGGATAGCAGCAGTTTGAAGCTCTCCTGAACCAGATCACTAACCTCACAGCTATGGTTCAGGACTTGCAAAACAGAGCTTTCCAGGTGGGACATCCACCGGCCACCTCCAGACATAGCTCTCGATCCCGGAGGAAGAGAGCCCCTTGAGAGGGGTCCACACATCTCTCCCCCCATCCTCGGCCCTTTCTTGAAGGCCGAAGTTCAAGAATGCCTAGGCCCACTGATTCCCCACAGAGAGAGAAAAGACCTAGGCAAACTTCCTCACCCTCTTCTGAAAACTCTACTCCCGTAAAGAAAGCGCCAAGGCAGGCCCTCCCTGATTACAATGGGAAATTCAAGGCCATCGAATCAGAGATGGTGAGAATGCGGGAGTAGAGAGATCACAATGATTTGGTGATGTGTGATATGCGCCCGCCTTACACCGACCACATCATGGCCGAAGTCATCCCTTGGCACTTCAAGGTTCCCTAGATGGAACCCTACGATGGCACCTCAGATCCTTTTGACCATCTGGGCAGTTTTAAGGCCCACATAATGATCCAGGGAGCTTCGAATGCAATGTACTGCCTCACATTCCTGGCCATCTTAAAGAAAGCTGCTCGGATGTGGTACTCGAGCATACGCCCTAGTACCATCGATTCCTTCTCCAAGTTAGAAAAATTGTTTGTCTTGCATTTCAGGACTTATTGCAAGACCCCCCAAAATACGGATACACTATTCCTCCTTCACCAGAATGAAGGAGAAAGTCTGCGAGATTACATCTCCATATTTAATGCGGCCACACTCAAGATCCCTGATCTCAACGAGCACGTGGCCATGTCTGCATTGAAGAAGGGACTTCGTACATCCAGGCTCACCTTTTTCCTGGATAAGAAGTTTCCCAAAAGCTACGCTGAGCTCCTGACGAGGGATCAGAAATATGCCGATGCCGAAGAGCAGGCGACGAATCGACAACTGATCGAAGGGAAGCCCCCTTCGAAGAAGAAAAATAATAGGGGACAAGGCTCCCCTATTTTCAATAATAACAACAAGTATGCTGACAGCCGAAGGAGTCCTCCTAGGTCTAAAACATCGGGCAGGAGGTTCAACTCCTATACCCCCCTCAATCTCCCTCGTGAAAAGATTTTCTTAGAGATAGAAAAAGAGAACTATCTCCAACGGCCACGTCCTATGAAGGTATCCTCTTTCGCAAGGAACAGGAATAAATACTGCCGATTCCACCAGGACCATGGCCATAATACTGAAGAATACATCCAATTGAGGGATACAATAGAGGATCTCATCAAGAGAGGGTATTTAGGAAGGTACGTTGGTCGCCAAGGATCTCAGTCAGAAATTATTGTCCCCCAATCGACTCCTGAAGAGACTGAATTGCCAAATCAAAGGCCCACCAATGGAGGGTGGGGATGATACATCGACCTGTCGACTGGAGAAGAGACGAAGATGATGTCCCGAAGCGACTCAAGGACAACAACGCTATTCTCTTCTCCGACGACGACCTTGCGGGAGTTTGGCTCCCACACGATGACCCTATTGTAATCTCGGCCGTTGTGGTTAATTACGATATACAACGAATCTTAGTTGATAATGGAAGTTCGACCGATATCTTGATCTACGATGCATTCTCTCGGATGTGCTTGCCTAGAAACAAACTATAAAGGTCCCCTATACCACTTATCGACTTTGGAGGTAATTAGGTTGATGCTGAGGGAGAAATAGTACTGCCTGTAATCCTCGATACCGAACCTCGATAAAAGACACTGCCGATCAATTTCATGATGGTCCGGACCCCTTCGGCCTACAACGTTATTCTAGAACGGCCTATCTTGAACAAATTCTGAACTGTAGTGTCATCCTACTACCTCCTGATGCGCTTTCCCACCATAAATGGTATCGGAGAAGTAAGAGGAGACCAGAGAACGGCGCGACAATGCCTGATGATCCAGGACAAGTACTCTAATGATCCTACGACTTGGAATCAGCTAGATCTGAGGGATTTGACTATAGATTCTGGTGAACCTATGGAGAGAACTATCTCGGTACCTTTAACTAAAGAGGACCCCACCAAGGTCATACAGATTGGAAGCATGCTTGATGAAAAAACTTGAATGGAGCTGATATACTTCCTCAGGGATAATGCCGATGTCTTTGCCTGGTCGACTTTGGACATGCCAAGGATTCCCGCTGAGGTGATCACTCATCGGTTGGAAGTTTCTCCTGCGTATAAGCCAGTCCGACAAAAGAAGAGAAGCTTTGCCCCCGAATGACAAAAAATAATAGATGAAGAGATGAGCAAGCTCCTCAAGGCAGGGTTCATTCGGGAAGCCCACTATCCCAAATGGTTGGCCAATGTGGTAATAATAAAGAAAGCTAATGGCAAGTGGAGGATCTGCATCGACTACACAGACCTCAATAAGGCTTGCCCAAAGGATAGCTTTCCTCTTCCAAAGATTGACCAACTGGTCGATGTCACTGCCGGCCACCAACTGCTAAGTTTCATGGATGCTTTCTCTGGCTACAATCAGATCTGAATGGATCCCCGGGATGAGGAAAAGATGTCCTTTGTCACTGACAAAGGTCTATATTGCTACAAGATGATGCCATTTGGGCTCAAAAATGCTGGAGCGACATTCCAGAGA
Source organism: Areca catechu (assembly GCA_021397845.1). Lineage (NCBI taxonomy): Eukaryota > Viridiplantae > Streptophyta > Magnoliopsida > Arecales > Arecaceae > Areca > Areca catechu. The sequence goes on along the minus strand of CM038049.1, from coordinate 146,583,242 downwards.
TTGATCAACAAGGTGTTCAAGGAGCAGTTAGGGAGAAACCTGGAGGTCTATGTCGATGACATGATCGTCAAAAGCCTCCTCAAAAAAGACCACATCCAGGACCTGGGGGAATCATTCAGTGCCCTGCGATATCATCGAATGAAGCTAAACCCAATGAAGTATGCCTTTGGGGTTACTTCGAGTAAGTTTTTGGGTTTCCTCGTTACCAAGCGAGGGATTGAAGCAAACCCTGAGAAAATTCAGGCCCTTAAAGACATGAGGCATCCATCCTGCAAGAAGGAAGTCTAACAGCTAACATGGAGGATCGCCTCCTTAAGCAGGTTTATCTCTCATTCAGTCGAGAAATGTCTTCCATTTTTCAAGGTACTTCGGCAGTCTCGGGACTTTGAATGGACCGAAGACTGTCATACTGTCTTTGAAGAGTTGAAGAAGTACTAAGAGGCCCCACCTTTACTTTCCAAACCTCAAGAGGGGGAGGTGCTCTACTTATACCTTTCTGCCTCAGACGAAGCAGTTAGTTCAGTCCTTGTCTGAAGAGAAGAAGACGGCTCTCACAAGCCGATCTACTACATCAGCAAAGTTCTGCATGATGCTGAAACAAGATATTCGAAAATGCAGAAGCTAATCTACTCTCTGATAATTGTGGCAAAGCGACTACGGCCTTATTTCCATGCCCATGCCATCATGGTGCTGACTGATCAGCCCCTCAAGGCCGTTCTCCGATGCCCTGATATCTCAGGAAGGATAGCCAAGTGGGCTGTGAAACTAAGCGAGTTCGACATTAGTTTCTAGCTCCGATCGGCTATGAAGGCCCAGGTGCTTTCAGATTTCCTGGCTGAGTGCACTTGGAAGTCCGAAGATGAAGCGCCTCCAGTAAAAGAAGGAAATTCAAAGAATACGGAGTCCGTTTGGGTGCTCCATGTGGACGGAGCTTCCAATTCCGCTAGATGTGAAGCCGGTCTTATACTGGCTAAACCCGATGGCCACACGACGGAGTACGCACTCCGGTTCTCCTTTCATGCCTCAAATAATCAGGCCGAATATGAAGTCCTGCTTGCAGGACTTCAGATCGCCAAGAGCTTAGGAGTTCGGAGACTCCAGGCTTTTTCGGACTCCCAGTTGGTGGTAAATCAAGTTAAAGGAGAATATGAAGCCAGAGACCCCACCATGGTGCAGTACCTGAAAAAAGTACAAATCTTATCTTCTCAACTGGAATACTTCGAAATCATTCATGTTCCTCGATCGAAGAATTTTCGGGAAGATGCGTTGTCTTGACTTGCCACTACAATCCCAGAATCCCTTGGTCGCACCTTCATTGAACACCTTGAAGCCCCAAGTATAGCTAAAGAAGCTATGGAGGTGCACCAAATTGAGACCGAACCAAGCTGGATGGATCCCATCATCAAGTTCATAAATGAGGGAGTGCTGCCGGAAGACAAGGCAGAGGCCAGAAAGATCCGCTGGATGACATCTCAATATATCATCTTAGACGGAGCTCTCTATAAAAGATCATTCTCTCAGTCTCTGCTGAAATGTTTGGGATCGTCAGATACTGACTATGCCCTGAGAGAAGTCCACGAGGGGATATGTGGTGATCACTTGGGGGACAGGTCCTTAGCATATAAAATTATACGCCAAGGATAATATTGGCCCTCCATCCAAAAGGACTCGACCGACTTCGTGCGAAGATGTGATCAATACCAGAGATATACCAACATTCAGAGATAACCAGTGAATCACTTGACCCAGTTGACAGCCCCTGGCCTTTTGCTCAGTGGGGGATGGATATTCTTGGTCCATTTCCATCCGCATCTGGACAGAGAAAATTTCTCCTTGTGGCAATTGACTACTTCACAAAGTGGGTCGAAGCTGAACCACTGGCTCAAATCACAGAGGGCAAGGTTGAGAATTTTGTTAAAAACTCTGTCATATCTCGATTCGGGATTCTATATACAATAATCACTGACAACGGGAGGCAGTTCGATAATCCGAAGTTTAAAGACTTCTGTGCTCGGTACCATGTGCAACATAGGCTGACTTCCATTGCCCACCCGCAGTCCAACGGAGAAGCCAAAGTAACTAATCGGACCATTCTCCATGATCTGAAGAGAAGTTGAACGCTGCCAAAGAATTTTGGGCAGAAGAGCTGACCTCCATCCTCTGGGCATATAGAACTATCCTGAGAACGGCCACCAGCGAGTCTCCGTTCAACTTGGCATACGTTACCGAAGCCGTTCTTTCTATCGAAGTCTCCCTCTAATATCTAAGAATTGATAAATACGAAGAACCTGAAAACTCTGATCGCAGAACAATTGACCTGGATCTGTTGCCAAGCACCAAGCTTTAGACCCAAATGAAAATGGTGACATACCGGCAAAAGGTCGCCAAGTATTACAATTCCAGAGTAAAGGAGCAAATTTTTTACACAGGGGACATGGTGCTGCCAAGGGCAGAAGTGTCCAGGCCAACATAACAGGATAAGCTTTCTCCCAACTGGGAAGGTCCATACCAAGTCGAAGAAGTCATACGTCTAGGGACATATCAACTTAAGATCCTGGATGGTAAAACTCTATCCTGACCGTGGAATGTACAAAACCTTCGCAAATATTATTAATAAACAGGCCCCTAAATCTTTCGTGCAAATTTGTCCAACACTGAATGGCCCGTTGCATCAATTGAACAACAACGGCTTGAATGGCATGATCTAAGGAATTGGCTAACGGTGCAAAGGAGAGTCTGATCTGCTCACCTTATCAATATGCCCGATGAGCACAACGGACGGCCTAATTAGGCTGCCAAAACGATCAAAGGCACAGGGACGGTTCAAGTAACCTACCCTACGAAAAACCTGAAGACGTGCTGAGACGGGCCTAATCAACCTACCTTACACTAAAGAAGGCACATTGATGGTTCTATAGCCTACCCTATGGTATCTCCGAAGACACACGAGGGCGGGCCTAAATAGCCTACCTTAATCATGACAGAAAAGTACAGGGATGGTTTAGACGCCATACCCTACGGTAAATCTGAAAACGTGCTAGAGTGAACTTATATCACTTATCCTATCAATAGTAAATACTTGATAGGATAGCCCAGCCGATCTCACATCTCTTTGTAGATCCCAAATGTTTAGGAAAATTTACACCTTCGACATATCATAGTACGACAAGTCACAGAAGAATTGTGGAAGAAGTTGAAAACTTTATTTCATTTTTGAATTTTTACAAAAAGAAGAAAGGAAAAAAAAAAGAAGACAATGAGCATTGCAGATAAGGGGGAAGGTAGATTCAGTGACCACCAGCCGGCCCTTTCCCGTGCCGGCGGGAGGCATCAAAGCCCTGGAAGGAGGATGGAGAGGCTCCGATGTTCCCTTCGGAGTCTGACTCCGACTCCTCTTCGAAGTTGGAATCGAATTCGTGACCAGGAAATGGGATGGAAGGCCTGATGTTTTGCAAGCCCTTCAAATGGAAGAACTTGAAAGCCTTGTCCTGATGCTCTTGAAACCCCCGATGGTACGAATCCAGGACCGCCTCTACAACTTCGTCTTTGTAGGTGAGAAGAGCCACGAAGTCCGAGATGGCCTCCGCCAACCTCTTTCTAGACTCCTCCGCCTCTGCAACGGTGACCTCAACCCGCGTCTTGGCCTCCACCAAGCGGGCCTCCAAGATCCGCATTCTCCTCTCCAGGCGAGCAATGACCCCCTGCGGGTCATCGTTATCGCCTCTCTGAGGAACCTTAGAGCTGGGCTCCCCCTCAGATAGGGTCTCGGAGGCTCTCTTCTTTGCCACCTTCTTAAGTTTGGAAATGCTGAACTTAATTTCCCTGGGACGCTGGAGAAAGAAGGGAAACTTCCAAAATGGGAGTCTGAAATTGCGATGGCCTTTGACAAGGGGAGACAGGGCCTTATTTATAAGGACCTTACACCCACGAACGACCACAGGGAAACGTGCTCCTCGCCCTTTCCCAGATGCACCAAAGGATGCCACGTGTTGAAGTGACACCTCAAAACTCCAGGTGACCGCTCGGGAGCGGTATGATTGTCAATAACTGCTCTTGGGGATGGCAACCACTGGCACTTCAAACCCAGAATAATCTTCATCGTATGGCTACGGCATTAATGGCCCCCTTTCGGAAAAGGGGGATATGGCTGCACCTGGGGCGCACGGGGATGCGACCGTTCGAGAACCATAATCAATGTTCCTTAATCAATGGTCAACAGAAAAATGACACTTATCCGTCGTGTCTATTCTTAGACAGGCGGATTAATTATGAAGGAAGACTGACGTCAGCCTGGCTTGACCATGGCCAGTCGTCGATAACGACATTCCGATTCTACTTCGGAGCTTGTCTTCGATGCCAACCATGAGCTAAACAATCTTTGGCTTTGGCCCCTCAACCAAAAAGGAGAAAGAGCAATGTAATTCAAGTCATCACCAAAGCCAGCAACCTTATTTAAACCATATTCAAAAACATGACATATCATGTACAAAAAGGAGAAAGCCACTTGGAAATTTAGAAGAGTTCGTCAGTTACATTTCAGAGGAAAGTAAGGAAGAGATATAACGCCTAAAGCTACACAAATCCCTAAGCATCGGCTGGAAGAGACCCAGCATCGCAAGATTGGAGTAGTCTGTCAATTTGCACAGAAAGAGTTTCCTCGACTTGGGTTGAGTCTAGAGAGTCTTCAACCTGGACTCCCTCCTCGGCTTGGACTCCCTCTTGGGCCGGGATTGGAATTACATTCAAGTCTTCGACTGCGACAGGAGCTTTTTCCCCCAAGCTTGGCACCTCTTCAGCCTCTTCGACCTGGACCGAAATTACGCTGGGATCCTCGACCACGATTGGAATCTCCTCCCTTGGACTTGACATCCCTCCGACTTCCTCTACGGCCTCGGCTCCCTCCTCTTCTTCTTCCGTAATGTTGAAAGTAGGGATAGCAAAAAGATCAAGGTTAGGGAAAATCCCACAGACCTTGGCGAGTCCGTCGTTAAAACCATGCTGGTAGCTATACAAGGTCGCCTCATTCATTTCCTGTTGGAACTGTGAGGACTTCCTAAAATCCGCTACAGCTCTACCCGCCAGCTCTTTCAGGACTTCAGACTCCCTCCGGGCTGCCTCGGACTCTCTCCTAGCCGCTTCAGACTCCAAGGCTGCCTCTTCGGCCCTTGAAGATGCCTTTCTAGCTCTTAAGGATGCCTCTTCAGCCCTCCTGGTTGCCTCCTCAACCGCCTTGGTCAGGTCTTCCATCTTTTCCTGATTCTCCTTGATGGATTGTTCCAAGGAATCGACATGTTTTCTACTCTTCCTCAACTCTGCCCCTTGCCCCGTGATTGTCAAGTGGGCGTTCTTCAGCTCACTCCTCAGGTCGTGAGCTTTAGCGTCCGCATGAGCGAGATGATTCTTCATAAACTGCTTCAATTCTTCGGCCACTTCTTTTTCAGCCCTGGCTGTATGGAGCTCTTCCTTAAGACCATGGATAAGGCTATCGACATTCCCTAAGCCCTCCTTCATGAAGGTGATGTCGTAGACCAACTACATCGACAAAGCAAGGTTATGGACCGAACAACCCTCCAAGCAAAGAAAAGACGATGAGGATCTCACATGTTGCAGGGAAGAAAAGGTAGAGTCGGATATTCTGGTGAGGCTTCGACCTTGGATAACTGCCAAATCATGAGGCAGTAACGTATCCTTTAGCGCCCACCTAGCCACGGCGGGGACCAACAGTCCCTCCATGGGGGAAAGCTCCGAAGAGTCTGTAGGACAGCTCCCAGCTGGAGAAGCCTCCCGAACGGGCTCCCTCTCGACTTGCGATGCCTCGTCCCTATCTACCGCAAGGGGGCAAGGCAGAGGCACATCAGCCATCGAAGATGAACTCTCCCTTGTGTGAATTGGAGAGATAACCGCCGCAGAGATTCAACTAGCTGAGGCCCTGTTGGGGCCTCCATCATTGGCACCACATCCCTCCCAGAGGTTCCTCTGGAGGATGAAGTACTCCTATTCCTCTTAGGATCATCCCTTCCAGCCTTTTTCCGAACCGTAGACCTTGAAGGAGGGGCCTGAGCTATCCTCTTCTCAGAAGATTGGTGGAGCTAGCTCAAGTTAGGCTTCATTCCACCGCCTATAAATAGAAAAACCCCTCTGAGTCAACTGAACTACAACAGGAGTGAAAGGGAAGAGGTAAAAATTTCCACCATTTATACCTAACACAAAGAACTCACTGATCCCTGCAAGATGGAGATCCCTCTCCTCCAACAACTCATGGATAGGAATGGCCTCCGAATCAGTCAGTAAGTCATAATCAGACTGATCAGTCGTCAAAACCTTTTTTCCATCGTTGGTGATTAAACGCGGCTCCTTCCAATCGCTACTGAAATCCCATGGTTCGATAGATGACACAAAAACGAAGATAGGTTTCCACCCATGGATGGTGCTGGATATATCCTTGATGATCTTGCGACCAGGTCGATGACCGATCACCCACCATCTGCTATTGTGGAAATCCCTCTTAAGCATAAAAAGGGCAGTAAACAAATTGGTCATGGGATTCACATTAGCTATGTGACACCGGACCAAAAATCCATAGATATTCCGAATGCTATTCGGAGTCAACTGCGCAGGCATTACTTGGTACAGGCGAAAGATTTTGATGAAGAAAGGATGCAGGAAAAATCGAAGGCCAACCTTCAAATGGTCTTCGTACATGGCCAAACACCCAGCAGGAGGTTTGTTCACCCGTTCCTCAGATATGGGAAGGATTAGAGGAATCCTTCGGGAACGTGATAGCATTCTCGAAGATAAGCAACCTTTCCTAGTGAAACGGAGCTAGGAACTAACTCCGGACTTACTACATCATCGGCCCCCGAAGTCCCGACTTTTTCTCTTTGGCTTCCTACAGACTCGACCATGATAAAAGAGCGAGGCAAAGATGCGGAAGGAAGATTCCACCTGTGGAAGGGATTGATGGCTAAGAACAGGGAAAGCTGGGCCAAAACTGAAAGTGTGAGGTTGAAGAAGCTTCCTCAGCCAGACCTTTTCTCCTTCTAAAAAAGAGATGAAAAAGTTCCAAGGCAACATCCCGATAAACGGAACCATCTTCATAAACCCACCACGGATGCTTGAGATAGCCGCGTAATCCCAAAACAGTCCTAAGCTGATTTGACACGGAATAGACCAAAGGTCATAATCCGTATAAATCAATGACCAAGATGGATCGCACTCATCATCCAAGGGGCGGGGAGGGACCACGACCGTCGTTCAAATCCCAACCAAAAGATTGGTTGAACCGTCGCGCCACGGAAAAAGGAAAGACAGTACCTGGTCCGTCCACTCCTTTTTCATCCCTCAATCAGGGAATGACAGTTGTCCATCGTCTGATTCCCGAATCAGCCGACAGTTATGGTAGACGGTCCAATCAGAGATTTTGTAATTATCCACTACACCATCCACCAGGAGGAAAACGACAAACCAGTAATACTCTCACTCTTCGAGGCAAATCTTTGCTTCGAAAACTGAGAGTAGGGGGGCAACTGTTGGGATATGTCGGACCAAGTATGAGCCAGCCACCGATTCAACCAGCCGGAAATATTTCTTCCGAACCGTAAACCTCAGACCAAGGTATTTGGAAAGAATCAGGCAACCAACGGGCAAGCCAAAACTCTTAACGGGCCTATAGCCCCTGAAGACAAGATCCTCAGCCTGGACCGAGGAGTGACCTTCATTAACTCCCGAAGACATGGTCTTCGATTTATGTCAAAGATATAGTCTTCGGCCTATGTCAAAGATCAAGTCCTCGATCTATACCGAAGACACGATCTCCGATCTATCTCGAGAGGGTCCGAGGACGAACACATTCCCTGATTCAATTACGGAAATCTCCCTAAAAGGGAAGTTTGAAGACGGACCCTCGATCTATCTCAAGTTTCTACGAACACAACAAGCAACGGTTATCATCGACTATCTCCGGAACACAATCACGGCATGTAACTCCAGCGGCAACGCCTCCGGCCTGGCCGCCGGAACCATTTAATAACTACCCACGATTCCAAATTATGGGAAAGAAATTAACTCCCCCATCGTAACCGCTAGAGGAAGAATGGAACCACAGGCTGGACAACTCTTTATAAATAATGGTAAGAGAGAATGCTCCAGGTAAGGCACAAGATACTCCTGAAAATCTCAGAGTCTTTCCATTCTCCATTTGATCCTCCTCAGAATTATCTCCATTATGTAGTTGGAGCCCGCCTCTGACTTAGACATCGGAGTGTCCCCCATCGGAACAATTCCGGCCAGGAATTTGTTTTGCAGGTGAACCAGAAAGCGGGCCTGCGATCCAGTAACTCCGTCCGGTCAAAAAAGAGACTCTGTGGCAATATTAGCCTTTAAATTATTCATGAGATGGCTCTTCAATTAGTTGAGCCTACTTGCCTAAGACCTGACTTGCATTTATAGTTTCAATGATTAATCACACCTTCTTTAGTTCAAATTTGGATTTCCAATAGGGATATGTTTCCGGTGCTAGCCATGCAATTGATGCTGAACCACATGAATTCAGTAAACTGGACATGGATAATTTGTTCAAAGTAATGCATAGAAAAAAAGTATTCCACTTGTGATTGCCTGCAGCAAAACTTCTAATGCAGCTCTGGTAAATACTTGATCATCCATGTCCGTACATCAGAGTGTTTTTTGTTCTTTTGATTTTTTGGTACAAACAAGACTGATGCACACTTTTGGATTTTGAACTAAAAAGTTGAAGTCGTCACTTGGATTAAACTCTCGTGCCCATCTCAAGCATCTGGATGATATCCAAAAAAGAAAAAGCCTATTGAAACACTAATAAACGGACTAGCTAATTTTCAGCATAGCAGCTAGTTCGGTGATGAATTTTAATCGTTTATAAACTAAAGCAAAATCCTAACTCTAATCATCAAAAACTATTGTTCAAAACCCTAACCCTCATAAGACCATCAGATTTGGATCAAAACCCTAACTCTAACAAGCATAGAGAGGGTCAAAATACAAGCTTTCGAAGATGGGGAAAGGGAGGGAAGTAAATCCTAGAAATTCAACAACATTCCCAAACTTTTAACAAGATTTGAGGATTTTTTACCTTAGGGTTTGAAAAAAAAAAAAAAAAGCATAAAAAAGAAAGTCATTCAAACTCTAACTCTGATACCAGATATTCCTATTAATGAAATCCTCAAACATGAGAACTTTAAAAGCATCAAAATTTCATTCAGATGAAAAGAAGGAAAAGAGAAACTTTTGGGGAAAGGTTTTGCCTTTTAATTATTTTGTACAATTCTTACCGCACATTTAGCATAATTGTTAGGAGCTGCAAGCATTTTTATGATAATTATTTAATTTTATCATGAGTTCACTTTTTTTTTTTTTTTTTTTTTTTGATAAAACCAAAAAGGGGAAGAGGAGTTAGATCCCGGGCGTGGCCATCTCCAGACGGTTCTCCATCCCAGCCAGGGAATGTTCGATACATTGTGCATATTAATTTTTCTGCAGCCGTTCCCCACCCGAAGATGAGTACATCAACCTAACTATCACTGGTGTCAATCGAGTGAACGGGATTTATTATATATATCCTTAACTTTTTCACTACCACTAATCAACGGGGGCTCCAAGATTATTTTATTAATTTTTCTGATTCGAACAAGTTGGTTGTGAGAAAAGTATCACAACCAACTGCACCACTCATTAGTAGCCACTTTTCATTCTTTATCATGAGATTATCATTTCCTAATGATGTATGTCTTTATTCTGTATAAAAAATAATAAATTGAATGATCTAAGATGTATCTTTTTATTAATGTAATAATATATAAGATTCAATTTTTTTTAGTTAAAGAAAACTTAGCTAATATTTTACTTTTATAAAATTTTTAAATAAATAATTATTCAATTATTATTTTTATATGGATAAAAATTGAATAAATAATTTATGATCCGGTAAAGATTATTTTAAATGAGTACAAGATTTTACTAAATTTGATGTTGAGAAAAAAAATTAACGAATAGAAAAATTTTTGGTCCATACTAAAAATATGTAAACAATTTTTTTTTTAATCCATAACTGTTGAAATATTTATATATATAAGGGTTAAGTATATGTAGGTGACAGCGAGTACAGTGTGCGCTGTCGCACTGCAGCCAACTCCGGTCAAATTCTCCCCGCGCCATGGCCGCCGCTCCGAGTAAATGCTTTCTCGTCACCGGTCCTCCCGTAAGCACTTCAATTATCCACACCACTCTCCCAACTCCTCCTATCGATCTTGATTCAGAGCGCGATAGCTTTTGATTGATACTTATTATTGTTATTGATGCCCACAGGGGATCGGAAAGACGACGCTGGTGATGAGAGTTTTGGAGAGTCTCAAGACTTCTCACCCTCACCTCAATATCCGCGGCTTCTACACTCGTATGCCTGCCCGCCCCTTGTGTTGCTCTACCCTCGCCCTTCTTTTCTCTTCCAATCCATATGCCTTTTGCTGTAATCTTGTAGGGGAGGTCAGGGAGGGCTCTGAGAGGGTTGGATTCGAGGTCGTCACGCTGGATGGTAGACGCGGTACCCTCTCTTCGTCCACTGTCTCAAGGTTTGGTTTGATACCTGTTGTCTATCCGCTTGTTGATAAGTAGTGCGTGTCCCTTGGGTTGGAATTAAGATTCGTAAGATGTGGTTGTGCAGTTCAGATTTTTGTCGATTATGTGCTTGATTTTTTTTAGAAAATTGCTCGATTTTTAAGTTTATCTTAAAATCGATGCCCACCATGTACCGCTATACTTCTCTCCATCATGTTCAAAATCCTTGGGGTTGAGTATGGAGAAGGGGTAAAACTATTCACATGAATGAGGGTTTGTAAAATAATCAAATTGTCAAGATGAAATGTTGTCTTTGAGAAAAAAAATAAATAAATAATAAACTTGAGAATAGGAAAATGGATGCATAAACTGATCACTGTTCTTTGACTGTTAAAATATAGGCTCCTTGGACTCATGCTAACTCCAACTGTTATCTCATAATTTTTGAACCGTTGAAAGTTCACTCTATGACTTTTGATATTTTTTCTACTTTTCCTCTCCCTTAACCATCTCTTTTTATTGAACAATACCCAAGCTCTTGGATATTGCTTTTCAGCAAGGGGAGGTGCCAATTTTTTCATAATTTCCATAATTCCCTCAAGGAAGCGCCTTTAAGTTATTTGCTTTGCCCTTGTCTTTGTTAGATGCCTAAGATCTCCCTAGGCATTTTTGGCATTAGTCAATCCATCTCCTAAAACTACTATAAGAATCTTACTTTTGGTACACAAGCACTACGTTTGGTCAATAGTCTCCTCATTTGTGACCAAGTTAATAGCTAGCAGTCTATTACCCAACTATTTTGTTATTTCAAGTAGTAAGAAGTAGCTTAAGCTATGAAATGAATTGTATTTTGATTGGTCGTGATGATGTATGCCCAAATTAGGATTCAATGATGTTCATGTTTATGGGGATTATATTAACAATGGGTTTATAGGTATGCCAAATCAAATACTATGTGAGGAATGCTATTTGAACTTGCTAAAGTGCATATGCAATGCACTTGCCAGTGCAGGCTGTCATGTCTCCACGCCTTAATGTATTAAAAATGAGGCAATAAAATTGGTGGTCAACCCCATTATTATTGTTCTTTTCTCTCCACCTGTTTCCTTTCCTTCCCCATCTCTTTTCTCTTCTCCCCACAAATCCAAACCCTGATCCCATTTCTCCTCTCCAACACTAGGGCCCAAAACCTCAGTTCAACTCTTCATCCACCATTACTTCCCATTCGGTAGCACTTTGAACAACCACCTAACACTGGTCCCAATTCCTCATCACTAGAATATGGCTACCACCACTACCTCTCACCATTGATATCCCACCCCCATCACCAGAGATCATTCTTTGTTCCCCTCCATTCATATTATGTTACTTGATAGAGATGACAGAAAGGAAAATAATGGGCATATCGACAAGCTCCTTCTAAAAGTTTCCACTCAATTAGTTTATTCATGGGAAGGTTTGTTTTTCATCTTCACCATCTCAATGAATTATAGAATAATAAGCATCCATTTAATAATCTAATCCAAGAAGAAGAGCTGTCTAATAATCTAAAATCATCTAATAAATAGGTTCTCCTATTTCCATTTCTTTTCAAGATCTTGGGGATGAGGAGAGGCATCATAGCTTAGACTAATCTTCTCTAAAATGGAACAAAGCACCAAAAGATAAAGCTAAATCAGATATATAACCAACTATAACCAAGAAAAACAAAGCCTTTGATTGATCTACAAAGATCTGGTGGCTCAGATTCAACCACTCTAAGGTGGAACTAATTTAGAAGAAAATATTAAAGGATTAAATTTATTTAAACAAAATAAATTGCCTGCTAGCTTTCCTTCAAAGACCAGGGTATGAGTGCAGTCATATTTTTTTTCCCTAGTTGCAATATAATAAAGCAAAAATTTGCAGTTCAAAGGTTCAATATGTCATTAGTCTTTATAAGCCAAAATGGTGGTTTAATTTTTTTATTTTTTGGTTAGTGGGGATGGGGGGTAGGGAGGGGGTTTAGTTGATGGTGTATTGGTGGTGATGGGGGCCCATCTCATATGATGTGGTACCGGGGACCATTATTGCATATTTGTTGCTAGCAATCTCTAGTGGCAAGAAATGGGAGGAACTAGGGTTGAGGTGGGGAAAGAGGGAAGAGCCAATGAGAAAGGAGGAAAGTAAGAAGCAGGATAAGGGTCAGAAAGGGTTGGGTGATAACTGGTTAGAATTGGTTTCACCACTTCATTTATTTTAAGGGTTTACAGGTGGCCTAATGGCTGCTTGAGGCAGCAGCTGCACAGCTACATGCACTTACTTGAGTGCATATATCTTTCATGCTTTGTAGGAGTAAATCATAGATTATAAGCATTAGGCTATGGGAATAAAGTTAGCATAGAAAAGGATATTTGTTGGACTCACGTCTAAACAAGATTGAAAGAAAAGGTACCAAGAGGCAATTGCATGATAAGATGGATAGTTTAATGTAGGAAATTGCATAAGGAGGAAAGAAAAGTTTAGTGGAATTACCATAGTCGCATAACTGAAATAATTGAGGATGTGTGAGGATACTTGGTGGGTGGATGATAGAAGTAGGTTAGATAGAATTGTATTTAGGTTCCATATCCAAGTTGCAATTAAAATCTCATCTTGATTTAGAATGGTGACACAAAATCCACTTTATTTATTTTACATTGTCAATTTTGTTATTTTCATTAAAAAAATAGTTATTATAATGCAAAAAATTAGGGGAATAATGGTGACAGGGAAACACCTAAAGTTGATTATGTTGTTACTAGTGCACCTAGCCTTGCATGTTTAATTTTTCTTTAAAAAAAGGTTTACATGTCTAGTTTGTGGATGAAACTTAGCTGAAAGAAATGAGAGTAGGTGTGAGGAAGCAGTCTTTTAAAAATTCTTAAAAGTATGGAAGCAAGTGCATTTTCGAGTTTCTAGGGAATCTCCAAAGTGGACACATTACTTTGGTAGAATATTTTTGCTAAGGGATTAGCTTATCAACTTGGACAATGCAAAAATCTTCATTTAGTTCTTCAGATTAGAAGCGGTTTGAGGCTAGATATTAATCTGGCTATTAACTTGGTGATTAGATAGAAGAATGTGACATTAGGTGTGACAGAATATTGAACTATTTCACCAAATCTTTCCTCAGTTTATTGATACTTGGGCCATTCCTATCTTGGTTTATTCAATTTGGATCCACTGTTGCAGAAATTTGAGTGCAACCATCTTTGTGCAAGAGAATGTTTATGAGAGGACAATGTGCTTTGTTTAGAGTAAAGATATATTTCATTAAGATTTTTTTGATGAGATTAGAAGAGATTGTTTGAAGGTGAGGGTTCTATGAAAAAATCCTCATCAATGACATGACTCTATATACTACTTTCCAAAATCTTAGAGAGTTGAAAAACTATGTTGTTGATGCATATGAAATTACTGAACATAATTTGGCTTGGATCATTGCATTAAGGAAAGGAAGAGTTGTGGATGAGCATATTGAAAGTTGTGCTACATTTCCATTATTTTCTTAATGGTTGTTGCATAGCATATAGCTAAGAGGACAAATATTTGGTTGGCTGGTCTCACCAAGAGATGGCCTTCTTAAGCTTCTATGTAGTGTGCACTTATGCTAGCTTTTCTATAAGGTCTTCTCCTAGAGATCTTTTAAGGGAGACATAATGTAAAAGCTCTCCTTGGGTTAGCTTATAGTTAACAATTTTGATGACCTTTGCAAATTAAATCTCGCATCGATAAGTGCCAAGTTGTCAACATCAACTCCTGTACTACGTCCGATTTGCCAAAATAACTTGAAATACTAGTGATTTTTAACTAACAGTTTTGTTAGGTTTAGATTTAGCTACTTTAATTTTTTGGGCTTTTTTTTACTTAATTTTAATTGTATTTGATTTTGTTTTTGTGGAAAACTTAGATATTTTTTATTTTTTGCAATCTCCATCTTAATTTTGGAAGTTATTTTTGTAGTAGATTTTCCAGTTCAATATTGGGTAGAATTGTTGTCTAGAAGTCTTATTTTAGTCCTTAGTTTGTTCAGGAAAGGTTTTTAGTCATTAAGATAATGTGTATGATTTTGATAGCTTCCTTTCTTGGGTTTCATGGGCATTTGAGTTTGACTATTTCTAAGTGTAAAAGCATCTTGCATTGCTTTTCTTATTTATTTCATGGGGGAAAGATGTAACAATCCAGGACCTTACCAAAAAAGGGCTAGCTAGAAGTTATTAATCAGGTTCTTGGCCCTGTCAAGCACCCAAGACCTCCCCAGTGCACCACTAATGTGGATCTAAATGTGTGCCCACATCGGTCATCACAAAGAGGTCATAGGAGATAGTGAGTAGTGACAGAAAATTTTGCTCCATGTATTTTGGGGTTTGGATAGGTTTAAAGGATGACATCCATCAATGCACAGGCTCCAGCTTTAGGGGCCTTTGCTGGCTAGAAGACATCTCTCATATTATTATCAGAGACGATTTTAATGTCCTCACTAGTTGGGCTTATGGCAAGCAATGCAGGTATGCACCATATCCATTTCACATGAAACTGGAAGTCTTGCATTTTAAGAGGATATGTTACTTGTAGCAAAATCCGCCAATGTTAGAATAATGGTAGATTGTCTTGCTAGTAAAGGGGTGTGGATGTGTAAATTGCATGTAGATCTTACCCTACTTTTTTCTATCTAATAGCATTAAATATTGAGCATATAAAGATTGAGATGGTGTTCTTGAAGTTTCAGGATCTCAGCATACTTCATCTTGTCTCTGTTTTCAGATGATTTATTTGCACATATTGGAGGTACACCTAGATGATACTTGTTATCATAAAACTCCCTCTTGTTTACCTTGGTAGTGTCTATGGTATGCCATACTGCCAAGTACAAGGCATACTATACCGGTCTCATATTGGCACGCTATCTTGTACTATACCAATATTCGGCACATTGTCTCGTTTTGTACCAAACCGCATACTGATATTATAATACAATGTTATCGCCGAGGTTCTCCAAACCGTGCCGAACCGGTGCGAAACCGGCCGAAACGAGGCCAAACCGGTCGGTTTGGGCGGTTCGAGCCCGGTTTAGGTCGGTTCGGTGGGTTGGCCTTTGTTTTTTTGTTTTTGTCACATGGTTACAGTAGCCATGTGACAAGTTGCCGGGGGGGCTGCCTTTGATCTTTTAAGCAGTAATAGCATAGAGCTCGTAAGAGCTCTCTGCTGCGATTGTTGTTTTAACGACAATCGCTTAAAAAAAAAAATCTTAATCTATTTCAACCCAATCAAACTTGCAGAAGTCGAGGAGGAAGGTAAAATCAAGGTACGTATACCTTTCTTTTTCCGTATTTTCCTCTTTCGTCTTGTTTTTTATTAAAATCCGTGCAAAATAAAAAATTAAGAAGAAATGCTGTCAAAACTTATTTGTTGGCTATGATTTTAGAGTATGTGGTAGATGTAGGATAGATCTACACAATGATGCTAAAATCTTGATTTTTTGTTAAATATATAATTTTTTAAATTAAAAATTAATTTCGGATTAATAAATTAATTTTAAAAAAATAATTAGAAAAAAATTGCAATTATAAATTATTAATCTAGGGCTTGTAAGCTACTCTCACTATAAATTTCATGTCAATTTATTCAAGTTTTGATGCACCTCATGGATAGTGCTGTCGGTCTTAAATTGAAGAAAAATTGACTTTTAATACATTTCTAGGATCTTAAAAAAATATATGTAGCATGTATGATAGAATCCTACATGAATCTAAAATTTATTTATTTTTTATTTTTCTTTATTTTTTGAATTTTTTAAATAAAAAAATAAAAAAATAAATTAAATCTTAAAAATTAGGTTTATAAAGTGTTAATTAATAAACATTATTATTGACCTTATATGTAATTTAAATATTCAGGTATGGATCTATCAAGGAGGAAGAAGGATCCGGAGCTAGACATTGGCTGGTTACATAGAGAGATGCTCTCGGATCGGCATTACTAGAGGTCTAAATGGTGCAATACTGAATTCAAAGATGGGGAATAACAAGGTTGAAGCAGTACTTGGCTGGCGGCTATTCTGATGTATGTGCATGCCGACAGTGTCCACAGGAGGTTCGTCAGTTGATGAAGAAATACTTTGCTGATTTTAAAGCTCGGAAGGAAAGAGCAGCAAAGGAGAAGGCAGAGATGGACCGCAGAGCCGCAGAACCACCTTCTTATTACTCCAGGGAGTCAGAGGGAGCATCTATTCCTTCTGATGATGAGGCACAGATAGAGGCTGCTATTCAGGCAAGCTTGTATGAGCTTGTAGGAGGTACCGGGAACCTTGGTTATCGGTATGGGATCTGGTACTAAGTTGGTGAATCTTGGTAGTGACAATATGGGGGTAGTCTTGTTTGCTTCACCTATGTTCTATTCTAGTGCTAATCCACTTCATTGGATATTTGGAAGATCAGTATCGAGGTAGAATGGTATCAAGCTACCCATACCTACTGGGATGGTGATAGTGCAGTGGAATGGGTGGCTAAGTTTGTTGCTGAACACATTCACAATCACCAGTGGACCTTTCCTTCCCTGCTACCATGAGATCTTTGAGATATTCTGTTAGCTGATTGTAATGTTTGTCTCTAATTCTCTATACACCAGTTTTGGGAGACTACTGGTTGACCTTAAAAAAAAAGGTTGAGAGGGTTTTTTTGACACCCTGATGCAGTACTACCTTGTCTGTATGATATCTCACTAATTGTTGGAGATTATCTCTCAGGTTTCATTTCAGATGAGAATTGGATGAAGAAGAGTGGGATGGAATTAAAGAGGACACTGACTCCGAAATACCTAGATTTTTTGAATGCTGCAGGTCCCTTTTTGAAAAATGCATCATCTTGAATATAGTTAGAGCTTAGAGGTGGAATTCCAACTTCAACTCAAATATTACAGACTAACTCCTTTCCAGAAATCATTAAGCTGCTTCCCCTGGCATCCAAAAAGTCCATAGGGCATAATATCTCAGAATCCAAAAACTGCCTTAAGAACCTTGCTATCTTATTCTACACTTAATTTGGTCTCTCTCTCTCTCTCTCTCTCTCTCTCTTTTCTTTCGTCACTCTTAGCCTTTAGTGTTTAGTCTTCATCTTCTTGTTAGTAATTTTAATGGATATTCTATAAACTTTAAATGGTTAACATGCCT
Source organism: Areca catechu (assembly GCA_021397845.1). Classification (NCBI taxonomy): domain Eukaryota; kingdom Viridiplantae; phylum Streptophyta; class Magnoliopsida; order Arecales; family Arecaceae; genus Areca; species Areca catechu. The sequence goes on along the minus strand of CM038049.1, from coordinate 146,565,463 downwards.
AGCTTTTGTAGCAGTTGAACCACCTAATTATTATCTTGCTAGAGGCTCCCAGTAGTGTCAGTTTTCATCTATACTTATTTCAGGAAGTTCTCATCAAAATTTTTGGTCCTATAGATTTCTTGCTCCAAGTTTTCATTCAAAGTTGATCAGTTTTCTCATAAATCTAGCTCATATCTTTTTTTAAAAAAATATTTTAACAATTGCAGCACAGAATCATTCAGATGGCCTAGTGTTGGAAAATACAAAGTAGATGTCACATCATTTGAATTTCTGGCATTGCCTGAGTTGCAGGTAAGCTGGATCATAAGATTTACATGGCACCATATTGCATTGGAACTTTTAATATATACTCATGCACATGATTGCAAATTTCATGTTGTAATATCAGGTCAAAGAGGGCACAGATCTTTTCATTATTGATGAAGTGGGTAAAATGGAGTTGTTCAGTTCATCATTTTTCCCTGCTGTTCTGAAAGTTCTTGAATCTAACATCCCAATTCTGGCATCCATTCCTATTCCGAAGTTTGGTCGTGACATTCCTGGAGGTAGTCATCTGTATTCATATGTCAGCTGCTTGAATAATTAATCTGCAATTGTTGAATCTAATTATATTGTTTGTTTATTGTTGGATTTTTCTTTTGTCTTGCATTTCTTTACCGTTGTCATAAAATTTTTCCAGCTTGTGTAGTAGTTTTCTTTCATATTTTTAGCTCCATAACCAATCTCAAAACTGTTGCATATACAGTTCTGTCCAGTTTCTTATGAAGTTGAAGCTTCAACATTTCCTAATTCCAACTTCAACTCATATCATGGTTGGTTCATTTGAATGTTGTTGCTGGAGCTGCTTTCTGAGTTATAACTTACCAAAAGTAAAGATGCCCCTTTGTAATTTTAGAAGCACGTCCTTTCAATTTCTTAGGTTGCTAAATAGTTCAGGTTTGTTTGAGATTGATTATGGATATTTGCTTTTAACTAGAACTTGGTAGTTGGTACATAAGATGTACATGACTAATTTGAGAGGAAGTACTTGATGAATGGTTATTAAGGTGCATAGAAGCTTCCTTCTTTTCACATCTTTTATTCATTAGGACCCGACTTCTAAAAAGAGGGAGGAAATAGGAATAAAACTTAGGATACTTCATGCAAGATAATAATAGAAAGGAAAATGGGCAGCCTAGTGCACAGTGCTCCTGTCTTTTGCGAGGTTTGGAGAGGGTTAAATGTTCACACTCTTGACAAGGGTTTTCGAAACTGTCCTGAACTGCCCGGTTCGGGGCATACTGAACCGTATTGGCCAAGAACCAGTACGGTTCAGTTCTAGAAAACAATTCGGGATCCTGGACCATCAAAAATGTCCTAAACTGGACCGGTATGGATCGGTTTGGTACGGTACGGCTGGGTTTAGTCCGGTTCGAGCTTGGTTCAGTCCAGTTGGGATCCGTATATATACCGGTACGGTATGGTATGGTACCGTACTCTATTGGTTGCTAGCCGGTACGGGTCCCAGTACCGATTCAGCGATCCTTACTCTTAACCCCCTACCCCCTCCAAAACCTAAATGTAAAGAGGCTATGTCCATGTTTCAAACCCGTGACAAGATAATAATTAAGATATTAATAGAATGAATTGTATGGATATGAGTGGTGCAGAAGAGACGGTCTATATTGCTTTCTCTTTTGCTTTCATTGCTATCCTTTGAAGAAAGAGGAAGCTAGTGCAATCACATACAAAAATTTCTCCTTTTCTTTTGTGATTAAGACTTAAAAATGGTAAATTATATAAAGGATCATTAGAACATCCATTTTATAGAAATGGGACCTACTTAAATTTCATTTTGCTTTCCTTCACCTTATAGGAGAAAAGGTCAGTTTGCCATTATCTAATGTCTTCAGTATTATTTCAATACAACATTGGAGTGAGGGCAAAAGTCAATTTTTCCCCATGCTGATAATTTAGAGAGTGTATTTTCTTTAATAATGTTTAGTTGATTATCTCTAGTAAGTAGTTATTTTTTGTTGACAATGAAAATATGAGGCTCCAGTAAAGAAAGATGCTTTAATTTGACTAGAAAGTTACAAGAAAGGAGGGAAGACCTGAGGAAATATTGGTGGATGTTGTGAGGAAAGACATGGAGAATCTTGGAATAACACTTGACGTGGTCCTAAATGGGAATATTAGGCTAATTAGGATCGACAAAGATGATCCCAAATAGTTGAGAGAAGGCTGGATGGTTATAGTTTAGTTTAACTCCATCACCATCTCCATCTCCCTCTTCCTTTATCTCCTTTATCCTTTGATTCCATCTGGTTCTCTTCTTCTCTCTTTCGACAAGAGAGGCTTTGTGGAGTGAACAAAGATGGTGAAGTGGCCTTGTAAGAAGGATGGTGGAAAGGCCCAAGGAGGGGTATTTGTGGTGGCAGCTTGCCACTCCAATTAAATGGGTTGCACATCATGGCAAGGAAGTTGTAGATCATGAGTTGGTGAGGACCTATGGTTGGCATTCACTATAGGGCTCAAAATAGGAAACAAAAGCTGCTTCTAAGTGGTATCATTTTGCTTCCTCTTATAGATCAAAGGCTTGTTTAATTATTACTGTCATGCCCGAATCTAAAATCACATGTTAGAGGCATGGCAACTGCCGCATACTCATAGAGAAGACCTATAAAATAGTTCCAACAATTATGCTAAGAACATAAAGACTTCTTTTAGACTACATTGAGGATTCTGCTGTTGCATCTAATTACATTCTCATGATGTTACCCTTTCAGCTACTAATTCTCCGAGTTTGTAAAACAGAAAAAGACCAAATACTGAGCTCAACAGCCCAGTAAGTAATGAATAACTCAACTAGAAAGCTAAGTCTTAAAATATACAGAAAATAACCTATTGCTGTCCTCTTTCCGCTACTCCTTTTCCATCACAACCTCCTCACCTCGCCTCACCGGTCTCACTTTTAGTTGTTAGATGATATGATAAAGAAGATGGGAAGAGCAGAGGACAGGACCTTGGCATGGAGAAAGTAGGCAAAAGTGTCAGTTAGTAAGTCAAACTTATTAATAAAAAAATGTAGTGGGAAATCCAGAAATTCATCTTGATCCATCTAGATGAGGTATTGGTGAATAAGGGAGCCAGAGAAAATGAGAAGAGCAAGAGAACCTGGCCATGATCTGCTTGCTGCATGGCCCTTGCCATGGCTAGTAATGAAGGCTGATGGAGGTATGTGATCAATAGCATTTCTTTCCCTTTTCCTATTTCTTCACCCTTACCCATTCATACTTCATTGTTAAAGTGACTAGGTAACAGTCGTAGATGCTGTGAGGTAATGAGAGCTTCTCCAATATGGCAAAATGATGTCATCATGGACAATGGTGTTCTTAAGGTGGGGCACTTTTAAGGTTGAGAAGGAACTACAGGAAAGGTTAATGATGAATATCCAACATTCTAAAATTGCATTAAATTTTCAGCAAAGGGGTAAATGATTTCCCCCTCATTGTAAATTTGTACTGAAAAAGCGGTTCTAAAAATATTACATGGGGTTGTGTGAAAATTGACTTTTCCTCTAGCTGAAAATTAGACTGTGAAAAGTGACTGATTCTTAAATTGGACATTGTAAGTGACTTTTTTTAAAAAAATTATCCAAGATAAATCTGTCAAGACTTAAATAAAAAATTATAAAAGAAGTTTAATTTTCAAAATAAAAGAACCAAAGCTCACATATTATGAAGCATACTGAAGAAGGTGAATGGAAAGCTATTTTTTGAATGCTTAACTACAAACCCATTCCCAGTACATTATCAAAGACAGAGTGGTTTGTCTTCCATTTTTTCACTTCTCTCAGCAATCTTTCTACCTAATTACCCATTCAAGCTAGAAGACCTATCCATGTGCTAGATGTAACGAAAAATCATGTTATTTTTACAGAAATTATTTGAATATATGAATTTGATGTCATTATCGATCGACAAATGTGCAATCTATATCTTTCAATATAATTTGAAAATAAGAACGTGGAGTTCTCATATACAACCATTTTACATTATGGATTGATGCATGTGCATAGTTGTTTTCACCCTCTATTTCTTCTATGAGTTTCTCTTTTATTTCTTATGTTTTAACTCTTTTTTCTAGGGATATGACATATTGGTGCAGCTATAATTGCATTAGAAGTGTTCATACCTACATACAATCGACATTTTATTTCTTCAAAATTATTATTTGGATATTATCATTACATGAATATAAACTACCATTTGAATTTTGATTGCTTAAATGTAGTTTAACATGTCTTGCACTTAACCAATGGCATTAAGCAAAACATGATGTGAAAATTAGTGGGAGAATAAATGCTAGGAATGATCTATTTTCATAGCTTTACTTGGATATGGCAGTTGAAGGGATATTTGTTGCGCCCCACAAGGACACGACATGAAATGGTAGACATGCTGGATATGCCATGGACAGGCCTCCATGCTCCTGAAACCTTATAGGGTTCTGAGATCAGAAGGAAATCAAAGAAAGGGGTTCCATCTCTGTTTTTTCCATCTCTCTTTCTTTTAGCCCTTGATGAAGCAATGGAGTTAAGAAAATGATAAAAAAACATGAGGAAAAATAGCTTAGGTACATTTCTCAAGAGACTTTATTTGCACTTTCAAGCAGCAAGGACTTCTCCTCTTGCTGATTTATTGCAGTATTTTTTCCCAGATAGATCCTAAGGGGAACGCGAAAGAGCAGAAGAGATCAGAAAGGCCTAAGCAAAATATGCTGGCTGTTTTTTTGCATGATTTTTCTCTCAGATATAGCCAAAAGGGAATTGAGAAGATTTGAAAGAGGTGGGAACCCCGAGGCACTGGGTAATATGTCACCTAGAGTTTTTAGGTGATGCCAAAGCGAAATATGTGGGGCTTTTTTAGTGACTGAACTATAGAGTAGCTTTTGGGCCTCTAGATAATAGCCTAGTGTAAATTATGGGCCAATCCAAGTTTGTGGCCTTTTTACCACTAAAGATTAACTAGTCCAATTTTCAAAAACAGATACTAGTCTAAATATTTAAATATTATATATATATATATACCCAAGATTTCAAAGATTGCTGTGCTGGATACTCAGGACACTTGGACCGTTGACAGCCATGTCCCATGTGCAGGTAACTTTGCCTATTTATAACCACAGTTTTCAGTGCTGGCCCGTATCATGCATATTGACTCATACTAGTAAGGAGCCATTAATTGGCATGCTATACTGTACCAAAAACCAGACCATATAGGCACTGTACGAATTGAGTGCTAGTACTGTAAGCCTTGTTCTAAAGATTTGCTTTGTTGTTCTATTATCCTACTTGACCTAGAATCTTGTCCCATAGCCTACTTCAGATTTTGGGAAAGGCTGCTTTAATTAAAGTGACAGACATGATTGTTTTTCTTTTAGCTCCTTATATGGTGTTAATACCTTGTTATAGACTTATAATAAAATTTATCGAAATTTAATATAGTCACCTTCACTCTAGGTTGCACCAGGATGATATATGTCAAAGTGTTGACACGATTCATCACTGCTAGGCTGCCACATGAACCATAACCATCTGCAAGGGTTGTTGTGAGCTTCATGGGACAATGACCATGGAAGCCACTTGAGCTGTCTGCAATAAATCTAAGTTTCTGATTTGTTTCCCTGTATTTATTACATATTCTGTGCTCTTATTTTTCTTCTTTCTACCCTAATGAGCCAGCTTCTGAGGTGCTTCGCATTATATTCTGGTGTTTGAAAGTTGATGCTGGTCTTGCCTGATATGTAAATCTTGCTTATTGGTCCATGTAGTTTTTTTTTTGTATATTGTTTTTCTCATTCATGTGACGCGAATGATGTCTTCACGATTTGCAGTAGCAAGGTTGAGGAATCATCCTGGAGCTGCTGTATTCACACTAAACACAGGGAACAGAGATGCAATCAAAGAAGATATCTATACCCAGTTGGTTACCTTGTTGTCAAAGCACTGACACCATTAATTTCCCGATACCTGATATCAAAGCAGATAATTATAGCGAATCACACTGCTGGATATTTTGGAATATCATGTTTGCTATCCTTTAATCCCTTTTTTAATTTTGAATAGTTTTTTACATAAATTAACGAAGTTCCTATCTTTTGCTGATAAAGGGAAGGTTCTATCAAGTCAACAACTTGGTCATCAATGACCTGCATAACTGATGCTATTGTTTGATTGCAGGCATCCAGTTACTTTCGTGTGATTGTTCCTGATAATTGTTTGCGATGCTAAACATCTGAGTGAAGGTGCTGATTGATCATATGGACTGAATTATTATTGCCAAACTCATGTACTCTGATTGCATGGTTAGTTGAATGTGCATCATTATTCCACAAGTTACAGGCATAAAGGCCTGCGTGTTTTTATGTGATAGAGATCCAACTGATCTGAATGGTAATTTGTTAGTTTTTTTTCAATATGTAAATAGAACCTAGTATTTATGCTCACACTCCTAGATAATTCGTAAGTGTAGAGGACAATTAAACATGGTATCTAACAAATACTTTTTAAAAAAGAAAGAATTTTGTTGGCGTGGAGTTCCTAGATCGGCTGGTCGGAGCTGCTGCGTCGCAAGACCGTTTCCTGGTTCATCTGCAAAACAGGTCCCTTGTCGAAGTTGTTCTGGCGGAGGACACTCTGATGCCTAAGTCAATGGTGGATTCTAGCCACAGAATGGAGAAGATGCGAGAGTGGAAGAGGAAAAGAGTTATTGGAGATTGAAAGTGTATATGTACGGATTATTCACGCGTACCTCTTGAGCCATCATTCTTATCCATATTTAAAAGATGGTCTCCGGTCTGTGGCTCGCTCTTTTCCCGGAGATCATGGGAAGTCAATTTCTTCCATGATTGGCGTGGGTTATCAATGAGCGGTTCCGGCCAGATCGGAGGTGTGGCTGCAGGAATTGCGCGCCATGATCATGGCATGACGAGTGTCGATTGTAACCGTTGGTTACAGTTTTCTTTTTGGAACAGATTGTGGTTCAAGCTTCAGGTTTTTCCTTGCATGGGCCGAAGGCTTGATATTTTTCCGAAGTCGGAGATCATGCCTACGGCGGGGACCGAAGTTCATGTCTGCGGAAGTCGATGAGTAGTTCAGACTTCGGCCGGGGCCGAAAGTGCTACCCGAAGGACTGGCCTTCGGATGTTGTAGTTCGGTGTAAAGCTTTGAGTTGCTTGCAGTTGGCCTTCGCTTAGTCCGAAGTCCGTAGTCCGGAGAACCGGGCTTCGATAAGTCGAACCGGAGCCTGGTTCGTAGCTGAACCAGGATATCCCAACAGTTGTCCCCCTACATTCAGTTGTCGAAGTGAATATCTGTCTCGAGAAGTGAGAGTATTATGGTCTTGTCGCTTTCTTCCTGAGAGACGGCGCAGTAAATGATTACGGGACCTCTATTGGGCTGCCCATCACGATCTGAGAATCAGATGGTAGACAGGTGCCATTCCCGGATTAGGAAAAAGTAGGTGGCCCTGAGGCTATCTCTCCTCGTTCCGTTGCACAGTGGTTGAGGCAATCTTTTGGTTGGGATTTGGATAGTTGTGGTGGCTGTTCTCCGCCCGTTGGATGAAGGATAGATCTTATCCTAGTTGTCAGTCATAAGTTGGTTACCTCCCAGGATAACCTTGAGTCAAATTAACCCTCTGTAGGGGTCTAGAGACCCTTACTTTTCTTTTGGGGAAGGGTGAAGGTCTGGGCAAGGAAGCTTCTTCAACCTAGTCTCATTCTCCGCCCAAACCGTTCTGGAGTACCAGTCTATTCTTCAGGTAGAATCCTCTTTCCGCCCCTTTGCTTTATTCATTTATCATGGAAGAGACCGTAGAGAGTCAGGGGAAGCAGGTTGGGCCCTCGGGGGCCGGAGATACAGTAGGTCCGGAGTTGGTCCTCAGCTCGGTTTCTCAGAGCAAGGTAACCCTTTTTTGGGAACGCTACCGCATTCCTGAGGAATTTCCCTTTGTCCTCCCCGCGCCCGAGGAGCGGGCGAACAAAGCTCCCCCTGGGTGCCTAGCTGTATACGAAGATCATATGAAGGCTGGTCTTCGGTTTTCCCTGCACCCCTTCTTTGTTAAGATTTTTCGTTTGTACCAAGTGGTGCCAGCGCAGTTGAACCCAAACAGCATCAGGAACATCTGCGGGTTCCTGGTCATGTGTAGCATCGCCAATATAGAGCCTAGGACCAACTTGTTCTCGGCCCTTTTCGTCCTCAAGAGGGACTTCCACAGTAACTGATGGTGGGTGATCGGTCCCAGATCGGGCCACAGGGTGATTAAGGATATGCCCAGCGTCATCCATGGGTGGAAACCTGTCTTTGTATTTGTGTTGTCCTTCGACCCATGGGGCTTCGATACTGAGTGGAAGAAGCCTCGCCTGACCGCCAATGACGGAAAGAAAGTCTTGGCGGCCGATCAGTTGGATTATGATCTTCTGACCAACTCGGAAGTTGCTCCTATCCGGGAGTTGTTGGAGGAGAGGAACCTTCATCGAGCGGGAATCAGTAAATTTTCCTCACTAGGTATAGCAGTGGAAATTTATGTTCTTCTTTTTTAGGTTTCGTTGTAGTTCATTTAACTGAGGTGATCCCCTTTGCCTGCAGGTGGTGGGATGAAGCGCAATTTGAGCTGGCTTCGCCAGACTTTGGAGAGGAGGGTGGTACAAGCCCCTTCCACCAGGTCTGCAGCTCGGAAGAAAGCTCGGAGAGATGGTCCCGAAGGAGACCAAAGCACTTCGTCTTCCCAAGGTGCCTCGGGAGAAAATGCAGCGGTCGCGGAAGGGGTTCCAGCGAGGCCCTGTCCAGTCGAGACTCCAGCAGCGGTCGCCTCCCCAGTCGACGCAACGGGGGGCCCACCTCAAGGAGTGGATGTGCTGCTGGTTTGCCCCTCTGCTGTCGATAGGGGCAAAGCGCGGCAAGTCGAAGGAGAGTCCGTCTACGGACCTTCTTCAGCCGGAGGTCGCTCGACGAACCTTTCGGAGCTCCCGCTTATGGGAGAGCTGCTGGTTCTGGAGGAAGCCAGACAGGCGTCGAAGGGTACGATACAGCCCTGCAACCTGGCAATTCTCTGGAACCGGAGCTTTCTCAAGGTATCTGATTCCGGCTTCGTCGCCCTGTAATAGGTATAACTATCACTGCCTCTTTTGCCTTGAGAGTTATTTGACCCTCGATTCTTCTTTTTTGATGTAGCTGGTCTATGACTGCACCTTCATGGAGGAAGGCCTGGGAAACATGGACAGCCTTATCTACGACCTCAAGGAGGAGCTTCAGACTGCTAGGGCTGCCAGGGAAGTAGCCGAGGAGCTGAAGCAATCCATGGAGGACCGTCTTGTCTGGGTAATTGATGAAGTTCGTGACCTGAAGGGTGAACTGAAGAGCGCCCACTCGAGGATAGCGGGACAAGAGGCAGGGTGGACCAGGAGCAGGAAGCAAGTTGAATCCCTAGAGCGGACTGCTAGGGAGAATTAGGAGAGGATGGAGAACCTGTCCAAGGTGGCGGAGGAGGCTTCTAGGAGGACCGAAGAGGTGATCCTGGAATTCGAAGCTGCCAAGAGGGAGGCCGAAGCCGCCAAGAGGGTGTCCGAAGCTTTGAGGAAGCAAATGGACAATGCCGTGGCTGACTTCAAGATGACTTCACAATTTCAGACAGAGATTGATGAAGCATCATTGTATGCCTACCAGTACGGCTTCAATGATAGGCTTTCCAAGGTAAAGGAGACCCTCCCTCACCTCGACCTTTCGAAGATCCCCTTCTACAACATAATTGGAGAGGAAGGAGAAGAAGCGGAGGAGGCCGAAGCAGCAAGGGAGGTCAAGAAGTCGCCATGTCCGGTGGATGAGGCTGCTACCCCAGTCGAAAATTCGGAGGTGACCCCAGCTTTGATCTCGGCCCAGGAGGCGACTCAGGCTGGAGGAGTCCACGCTGAAGGTTCTCCCGTCCCGGCCCAGATTGATGAGATCCTCTCCGAACAAGTTGATAGGTTGCTCCAGTCCTGTGGTGTGGAGCCTTCTCCTACTGATGTTGAGTGACCTGGATCACTCTGAATGTATTTTCTTCCTTTCTTACTTGTATTGCCAATGAACTTTGTACTGCAATTTTCTCATATTTTGGAATGAATTCTCCTTTCTTTGCATATGCATTGTTGTGCCTCATGTGTAGCCTGAAACGGTTCTATCGTTTCTCCTTTTGTCTAGTCAAACGATAGCCTCCGAAGACCTTCCAGTCGATAAGAGCAGGTTTTATCGTTCTCTTTTCTGCTTGGTTGAATAGTCGTGGCCGAAGGCCGTTCAGTCGGTAAGGACGAACCCTTGAACGGACCAAAACTCCGTTGCGTTGCCTTCCTTATGAGCCGCCGGGCCTCTTTTTTCCAAAAAGAGATCATTAATGATGCCGTCGCATGATGCAGATTTCTCCGGATTCGAAGCGATGGCGGTTGCGGTCCTGGGGATGGCTTCCGAGAGACTTTCTGGTTCTCGAAGCATCACCCGGACACGTGGCGCCTTCTCATACGGTCGGGAAGGACGTGGGACGCGCCTCCCCGCAGTCGATCGTGAGCGCAGGGTTTCTATAAATAGGACCCTGCCCCCTGCTGTTAAAGGCCATCATTTCTGTTGGTGTCTTCCTTCTATTAGCCATGAGGTTCAGGACTTCCAAGCTCCGTCGTGCAGCGAAGAGGAGGGCTATTGACCCCAGGAGGAAGCGAAGTCCGGAGTCATCTGGACCTGTAGGCGAAGAGGAGGAGCCTCTGGTGGACCGTCTCGAGAAGAAGGTCCGCCTTTTGAAGGCTCAGTTGAGGGAGGCCCGGGCCCAAGTCACGGCGGCGACCACGGTGGCGGAGGAGGCGAAGAAGGAGGCGGCGGATACCGTCGCAAATTTCAGAACTTCTGCCTTATTCAAGGGTGAGCTCACTAGGGTGGCCCTAGACTCCTTCCACTAGGGATTTTGGGAGTGCCGGAGGAAAGCCTCCAAGTTTTATGACTTGAAGGGCTTGGATAATATCAAACCCTCCGTTCCCTTCCTCGGCCACGAATTCGATTCTGACTCCGATGAGGGGTCGGACTCGAGTTCGGACGAGAACCCTGGGAGCCCTTCGTCATCCCATCTGGTCTCTCCCCGATGGTACGGGAAAAATCCGTCGGGGAGTTAATGCAAATTTTCCAACCTTACTGTTGCTGCTTTTTTTTTTTTGTATCTCTCTTTAGGAGAGTTTCTTTTCTTTTTCTTACTCTCTTTTTAGGAGAGTTTCTTTCTTTATTTTCTCTTTCTTTTCTTTTCTTTTCTTTTCTTTTTGTAAGAAAAATTGAAAAAAATGAAAGATCTTTTCTTTTACCTCTTTCCGTGCATTTTCTGCGATGTGTTGCATCACGATTTGTCCATAATGTAGACTCCATAAACCACTTGCGGTTTGTTGGGAAGAAGTAGGGTCCGTTGGACCGTTCTAGGAGTGTTTGTTGTTGACAGAAAGGACAACAGTGGTCCTTTTAGGCATGTGTTTGGATTTTTCGTAGGGTATGGTGTTTACACCATCCATGTGCTCTTTCTATCGTGATTAAGGTAGGCTGTTCAGGACCGCCTCGATGCGTATTCGGATTCACCGTAGGGTAGGTTACGAAAACCATCCCTGCGCCTTTGATCTTTTTGGTGGCCTGGTTAGGCCATCCATTGCACTCGTCGGGCATACCGATAAGGTAAGTGGATCAGACTCTCCTTTGTGCAGTTGACCGATTTTTTAGATCAAGTCATTCGGGCTGTTATCGTTTAGTCGATGCAACTAGCCATTCTGAGTTGAGTAGGGTTGAGGAGCTTTGCACAGGACTTTTTTGGAACTTTTTCATTGATAGTATTTGCGAAGGTTTTGTACATTCCATGACCGGGATAGGGTCTTCCCCTCCAGGGTCTTGAGTCGATATGTCCCTGGTCGAATGACTTCTTCGACTTGATATGGGCCTTCCCAATTGAGGGAGAGTTTACCCTGTTCCGTTGGCCTGGACACCTCTGCTCTTCGCAATACCATGTCCCCAATGCGGAAAGTTTGTTCCTTCACCCTTGCGTTGTAGTACTTTGCGACCTTTTGCTGGTATGCCACCATTCTTATCTGGGCCTGTAGCTTGGTGCTTGATAGCAGATCCAGATCGATCCTTCTGCGATCAGAATTCTCAGGCTCTTCATAGTTGTCAATTCTCAGGGACTGTAAGGAGACTTCGATAGGTAGCATGGCTTCGGTACCATAGGTTAGGTTGAACGGAGATTCACTAGTGGCTGTTCTTGGGATAGTTCGGTACGCCCAAAGAACAGATGTCAATTCTTCGGTCCAAAGCCCTTTGGCGGTGTTCAACCTTGTCTTTAGACCATGGAGGATGGTCCGGTTGGTGACTTCGGCTTCTCCGTTGGACTGTGGATGAGCAATGGATGTTAGCCGATGCTGGATATGGTACCGAGCACAGAAGTCCTTGAACTTCGGATTGTCGAATTGTCTCCCGTTGTCCGTGATGATGACGTGTGGGATACCGAACCTGAAGATGATAGAATTTTTCACAAAACCTTCCACCTTGCCCTCTGTGATTTGGGCCAATGGTTCGGCTTCCATCCATTTCGTGAAATAGTCGATGGCCACTAGGAGAAACTTCCTTTGCCCTGATGCTGGTGGGAACGGGCCAAGAATGTCCATCCCCCACTGGGCAAAGGGCCATGGGGCTGCCAACTGAGTCAGGTGACTCGCAGGTTGTCTCTGCACATTGGCATACCTCTGGTATTGGTCGCACTTCTGCACGAAATCAGCTGAGTCCTTCTGGATTGAGGGCCAGTAATACCCTTGTCGAATAATCTTGTATGCTAGAGATCTGCCTCCTAAGTGATCCCCGCATATGTCCTCGTGAACCTCTCTCAATGCATAATCTGCATCGGTGGGTCCGAGGCATTTCAGCAGTGGTTGGGATAACGATCTCTTGTAGAGGGTTCCGTCTAAGATGATGTACTGAGACGCCATCCAGCAGATCTTCTTGGCCTCTGCCTTATCTTCGGGCAGTTCTCCTTCATTCAGGAATATGATGATGGGATCCATCCAGCTTGGCTCAGCATCAATCTGGCACACCTCTGCAGCCTCTTTGGCAATGCTTGGAGTTTCAAGATGTTCAACAATGGTGCGCCCGAGAGACTCCGATACTGTAGTTGCCAGTCGAGACAGTGCACCCGGGAGTTCTCCGATTGGGGAACATGAATAATTTCAAAATGTTTCAGTTGGGAGGATAAAGCCTGACCTTCTCCAGGTATTGCACCATGGTTGGATCTTTGGCTGCGTACTCTTCATTGACTTGATTCACAACCAGTTGAGAATCGAAGAAGGTTCGGAGTTGCCGGACTCCCAGATCTTTAGCGATCCGAAGTCCGGCGAGTAGGGCCTCATATTCGGCCTGATTATTGGAGGCGTGGAAGGAGAAACGGAGTGCATACTCTATAATCTGGCCATCAGGTTCGGCCAACATGAGTCCAGCCCCACACCCGATAGCATTGGAAGCTCCGTCCACATGAAGCACCCAAACTGACTTCATCTCCTTCGGGGTTTCTTCTTCATCTGAAGAGGCTTCATCTTCGGACTTCCAAGTGCACTCGACCAGAAAATCGGAGAGCACCTGGGCCTTCATAGCCGCTCGGGGCTGGAAGCTAATGTCAAATTCGTTTAGCTTCACAGCCTACTTGGCTATCCTTCCAGAAGTGTCCGGAGATCGGAGAACGACCTTGAGAGGTTGATCAGTCAGCACCACGATAGCATGGGCCTGGAAATATGGCCGTAGTCGCTTTGCCGCAATCACTAAAGAGTATATCAGCTTCTGCATCCTTGCATATCGTGTTTCTGCATCATGCAGGATCTTGCTGATGTAATAGATCGACTTGTAGGACCCATCATCTTCCTTTCGGACAAGAACCGAACTCACTGCTACGTCTGAAGCAGAGAGGTACAGGTAGAGGACCTCGCCTTCTTTTGGCTTGGAGAGTAAGGTCGGGGTCTCCAAATACTTCTTGAATTCCTCAAATGCAACGCAACAGTCTTCGGACCATTCGAAGCCCTTTGATTGCCGAAGTACCTTGAAGAACGGAAGACATTTCTCGACGGACAGAGAGATAAATCTGCTTAGGGAGGCAATCCTTCCTATCAACTGTTGGACTTCCTTTTTACAGGAGGGATGTCGCATATCCTTCAAGGCCTGGATCTTCTCGGGGTTGGCCTCAATCCCTCGCTTGGTAACAAAGAAGCCCAGGAATTTACCCGACGTGACCTCGAAGGCGCACTTCGTCGGGTTTAACTTCATTTGGTAGCGACGGAGAGCGCTGAATGACTCCTCCAAGTCGTGGATGTGGTCTCTCCGGTGGAGACTCTTGACGATCATGTCGTCAATATAGGCCTCCATATTTCTTTCCAGTTGCTTTTCAAACACCTTATTGATGAGTCTTTGAAATGTTGCTCCAGCGTTCTTGAGGTCGAACGGCATCATCTTGTAGCAGTAGAGACCTTTGTCAGTGATGAATGCCGTCTTCTCCTCATCTTGCGGATCCATTCTGATCTGGTTGTAGCCGGAGAAGGCATCCATAAAGCTCAGCAACTGGTGGCCGGCGGTAGCGTCGACCAGTTGATCAATCTTTGGAAGAGGGAAGCTATCTTTTGGGCAAGCCTTGTTGATGTCTGTATAGTCGATGCAGATCCTCCACTTGCCGCTAGCTTTCTTCACCATTACCACATTGACCAGCCACTCGGGATAGCGGGTCTCTCTGATGAACCCTGCCTTGAGGAGCTTGCCAACCTCTTCATCAACAGCTTGCTACCTTTCGGGGGCAAAGCTCCTCTTCTTCTGTCGCACCGGCTTATACCTAGAGGTTACTTCCAGCCGATGAGTAATCACTTCGGCAGGAATCCTGGACATGTCCGAAGTCGACCAGGCGAAGATATCAGCATTGTCCCTGAGGAAACGGATCAGCTTCGTTCTGGTTTTCTCGTCAAGGACGCTCCCGATTTGCACAACTCTGGAGGGATCTTTCTCTTTCAAAGGTATCGGGATGGTCCTCTCCATGGGTTCACCAAGGTTTGTGGTTGAATCCCTCGGATCAAGCTGATCCGGAGTAGTCGAATCTTTGAAATGTCTGTCTTCAATCATTATACATTGCCGTGCCGTCCTCTGGTTCCCTCTAACTTCTCCAACACCATTCCTAGTGGGGAAGCGTACCAAGAGGTAGTGAGAGGAGATCACGGTCCGGAACCTGTTCAAGGCGGGCCTCCCCAGAATAATGTTGTATGCGGAGGGGATCTGGACCACCGTGAAGTTGATCGGCAATGTCTTTTATCGAGGCTTGGAGCCGAGGGTTACATGCAACACTATCTCCCCTTCGGTATAAACTTGGTTGCCCCCAAAATCGGAGAGTGGTATGGGAGATCTTTGTAGTTGATGTCTAGGCAAACACATTTTGGAGAATGCATCGTACATCAAGACATTAGTCGAACTTCCATTATCAATAAGAACTCTCTGTACATCATAATTGGCCACTACGGCCGAAATTACAAGAGGGTCGTTGTGCGGGAGCTGGACTCCCGCAAGGTCGTCATCGGAGAAGAGGATGGAGTTGTTATCTTTCAGTCGCTTTGAAGCTTCATCTTCATCTTCATCCCTTCTCCAGTTGGGGGGCCGGTGTATCATCCCTACACCTCCATTGGTGGGCCTTTGATTTAGCAATTCGGCCTCTTCGGGAGGTGGCTGGGGAACAGTTGCTTCCGACCGGGGTCCCTGGCAATCAATGTACCGCCCCAGGTATCCTCTCTTGATGAGATCCTCGATCACATCCCTCAGCTGGATGCATTCTTCTGTGTTGTGACCGTGGTCCCGGTGGAATCGGTAGAATTTGTTCCTGTTCCTTGCGAAAGAGGAGGCCTTCATGGGATGGGGCTGTTGGAGATAGTTTTCTTTTTCTATCTCCATGAGGATCTTTTCTCGAGGGAGGTTGAGGGGGGTGTATAAGTCAAAACTTCCTCCCAATGCTCTAGGCTTGGGAGGGCTTCTCCGGCGGTCTGCATATCTGCCGCCGTTGTTATTGGAAGTTTGGGGGCCTTGCCCCCTGTTATTCTTCTTCTTTGAAGGGGGTTTCCCTTCAATCAAACATCGATTCGCTGCCTGTTCTTCAACATCGGCGTATTTCTGAGCCCTTGATAGGAGCTCAGCATAGCTTTTAGGAAACTTCTTGTCCAGGAAAAAAGTAAGCCTGGAGGTTCGAAGCCCCTTCTTCAGTGCTGACATGGCCACGTGCTCGTAGAGATCGGGGATCTCAAGCGTGGCCCCATTGAACCTGGAGATGTAATCTCTCAGGCTCTCTCCTTCATTCTGATGAAGGAGGAAGAGTTTGTCCGTATTCCGAGGAGTCTTGCGGCAGGTCCTGAAATGCAAGACACAATTTTTCTAACTCGGAAAAGGAATCGATGGTACCTGGGCGCATGCTTGAGTACCACATCCGAGCGGACTTCTTCAAGGTAGCCGGGAACGCCAGACAGTACATTGCATCCGAAGCTCCTTGAATCATCATATGGGCTTTGAAGCTGCCCAAATGGTCGAAGGGGTTGGAGGTGCCATCGCAGGGTTCCATCTGGGGAACCCTGAAGTGCCGAGGAATGTTCTCAGCCATGATGTGGTCGGTGTAGGGTGGGCATAGATCACCCATAATCAGGTCCTCGGGATCTCTCTGATCCCGCATTCTCTGTTCTCGCGCCCTTGTCATCTCTGATTCAATGGCTCTGAACCTCCCGTCATAATCGGGAGTCTGCTTGAGCGCTCTCTCCACCAGAGTGGAGTCTTCGGAGGAGGAGGAAGTTTGCCTAGGCCTTTTCCCTTTTTGTGGGGAATCGGCAGATCTAGGCATTCTCGAAGTTTGGCCTTTGGGAGAGGGCCGAGAACGAGGGAAGGGATGCGCTGAATCCTCCCATGGTGCTCTTCTTCTTCGGGATCGAGAGCTATGTCTAGAAACAGCCGGTGGGTTTGACACCGGAAAGGCTCTGTCTTGAAACTCCTGAACCATGGCCGTCAGGTTGGTGACCTGGTTCATAAGAGCTTCGAACTACTGTGCTCCCACAACAACTGTGGGAGGTGGAACATCGTTCTCCTTCGGGGGTGCACCCCCCTGAGACGGAGCACGACTTCGGCTTGTAGAAGCATTTTAAGCTTTTCCTCTTGCCATCAAAAAATTTTTTGTTTCTTCCCCTTGTCTGCGAGGGAGCTTAACAAATGTTAGTAATACGCCCCCCTTCCTAGCGCGCCAATCTGTTGGCGTGGAGTCCCTAGATCGGCCGGTCGGAGCAGCTGTGTCGTAGGACCGCTCCCTAGTTCACCTGCAAAACAGGTCCCTTGCCAGAGTTGTTCCGCGAAGGACACTCCGATGCCTAAGTCAGTGGCGGATTCCAGCCACAGAATGGGGAAGATATCGAGAGTGGAAGAGGAAGAGTTCTTGGAGATTGAAAGTGTATATGTGTGAGATTATTCACGCGTACCTCTTGAGCCATCCTTCTTACCCATATTTAAAAGATGGCCTCTGGTCTATGGCCCGCTCTTTTCCCGGAGATCATGAGGAGCCAATTTCTTTCATGATTGGCGATCGTGGGTTGTCAATGAGCGGTTCCGGCCAGATCGGAGGCGTGGCTGCAGGAATTGCGTGCCATGATCATGGCATGACGAGTGTCGATTGTAACCGTTAGTTACAGTTTCCTTTTTGGAACAGATTGTGGTTCAAGCTTCGGGTTTTCCCTTGCATGGGTCGAAGGCTTGATATTTCCCCGAGACCGAATATCATGTCTATGGCGGGGACCGAAGTTCGTGTCTTCGGAAGTCGATGAGTAGTTCAGACTTTGGCCGGGGCCGAAGGTGCTACCCGAAGGACTGGCCTTCGGATGTTGTAGTTCGGTGTGAAGCCTTGAGTTGCTTGCAGTTGGCCTTCGCTTAGCCCGAAGTCCGTAGTCCGGAAAATCGGAGCTTCGATAAGTCGAACCGGAGCCTGGTTCGTAGCTGAATCAGGATATTCCAATAAATTCTAATTTTTTTGCCTGAAATTGCTTGCTGTCATATCACTTGATTGTGAGCTTCGTCAGAAGCTATCTTTGTTGTGAAACGTTCATGGAATAAAAAGTTCTTAATTTTTAGGACGGACTATCACATCATGTCATGTTTATTCTTGAGAGAGCATTCTCTAAGCCTTTTTTTCATCTTTATCTGGAGGATGAGAGAGAATGGAACAGCTGCTGTCCAAGGTGGTAGCTTGCTGATATTGGTTATAGTTCTATGTTTTTCATGTCTAGGATTTGAGTTATGATTGGAGTTGATTTAATAAAAGGATTTTTCTGGATGTCTAAACGCGGATACATAGAATTGGTTATTGGATTGATTGATGCTTTGATAGGACTATAATAATATATTCAATATGATGAAATAGTTGAACTATTTTTGTTGTTGTTATGCATCGCACATTCTTTAGGAGTGGGAGTCCTTATGATTACAACTAGAGAAGATAGCTATGCTGGTCAGCCCTCTCCCTCTTCTTTCATTTATCAAAAAGAAAAGCAAAATATACCTAAGAATTCTTGGATTTGGGTGGAATTGTTGAAGGGTGCATACCCCTTTGAGACAAATTATGTATTAAGATGTTATATCAAGTTACGGACATATCCTAAATTTCAATACTTGCAATAGCTTTTATTTCCATTTTGTACATTATAAAATTCACCATCTTTTACTTTGTCCTATCTTTTTCTAACTTCACTTGGCTCCCTAACTAAAATAAGAGTACAAACAATATTTTCAGAAAATATAAAATTTCACCACTTTTTCCTCGTTTGAATGATTTGTAAAATTATTGTTGGACAAACAAATTAATCAACAACTTTTAGCCATAATGAATTTTATTGCTTATCTGCAAATAATCCTTTCAGTGCTTTTACTATTTGCAGTCGGGATCCAGATAAACAACAGTAATTTCAGGCTGTCTTCCAACAAGAAATTGACCTAATACTGGTATTTGGCCACCACTTACGAGTTGTTTCTTAAATGAATTACTTGAATTCTTACAAATAAATATTGGTATTTGGCCAGCAAACATGAAGGGTGGATCATATTTGTACCTGGCCCAAAGCAGGTGGGAAATGGATGGGACACAATAGCTTATATAACAAATCTTGAAAAAGTAGGAAATCTGATTATGATCAATACAACAAAAAATGCCTAGATATGAAACAAAAAAGCTTACCAAAAAAAATGCATAGATATTAAAAAAAAATCATGTGCTAGTGGTTAGGAATCTAAAAAACATATGGGCATTAAAAAATTAGATTTCATTACTCTAGATCGATGATAAAGTATTTAAATTGAGAACCCAAATTATTGATCATGGTCTAGACATGCTAAAATACATAAAAAATGAAAATAAACTGATTTGGATGCTTAGGTCATAATAAAATATATCTCATATCATTTTAACCATTATTTTTTATATCTACATGATGAATAGTTTAGAGATTATAAAAATATGTAATTTTGGTTTCTAAGCATTTTTAGTGGTATAGACCATGATCAATGATATAATGATATAAATCTTTGATTTGGATATCTAATTATTTATTTAAAGTCAAGAGTAGTAGATACTATCTTTTCTTAGGAGTAGAGTACATCTTGTATATATATATATATAGGTAGACTTGGCTTCTTTCAAAAAGATTTGGAGCTAAATCCGGTCAAATTTCTCATCGTCTGATTTTCACATATCTCCATGTAAAAAAATAAAAAAATAATGATGTATTAATGTTGTGGAATAAATACAAACAAAAATAAGCAAAAATACTCAAAAATAAACACAAACATTTTCAGCATAAATCCAAACACTTCAGAATAAACAAAAACACTTCCATCTATGTGGATTTGTATTTATTCTAAAATGTTTCTGATAATTCTAAAAAGATTTATATTTATTCTGAAAAAATGGATTATTCCATCATTAGCAGTTTCAACAACCACCAGCAATCATTAATACACTATTAATGCGAGTGAAAAAATTTATGTATATTCTAAAAAAAAGTTGTTTATTCTGGAATATTTTTGTTTATATTTATTCTATATTATTAACTTTTTACTTTTTATGCATGGAAATTTATGTAAATTAGATGGTGAA
Organism: Areca catechu; assembly: GCA_021397845.1. Classification (NCBI taxonomy): domain Eukaryota; kingdom Viridiplantae; phylum Streptophyta; class Magnoliopsida; order Arecales; family Arecaceae; genus Areca; species Areca catechu. The sequence continues at coordinate 146,545,253 of CM038049.1, read as the reverse complement.
GGACTTGACCGGATTTAACTCCAAATCCTTTCAAAAAAAGCCAAGTCCATTTATATATGTATATATATAATGTTTGCGTTCTTGCTTTTGATTTGTCCACATCTAATTGAGCATGTGCTTCTCCTTAAGGTAGAACACTCCAAACTAATATATTTTTACATTCCAAAGCTCCTGCATATCGCTTAGATTGGTACAAGAGTGCTTAATTAGTGAGCTATTACATACTCGTCAAGGTTAGACACTTGTAGGTAGAGCTCTAACTATTTTTGCAACCCTACTTTCTACTACCATGTGATTTGAAAGTATTGCTGCCAAATCACCCTCCGGGAGGTTGAGGTGGCATCAAGGAATCCTATGATCTTTTCCAGCAAGTTCGAATGCTGTTCTTGGTGGTTCACTAATAGAGACCTGCAAAATATCCTGGGACCAGGATTATCGATGGGAACATTCTGATGATCAAGTCAAAAAGGAAGGATGGAATGGGTAACAATAGCCGAAGCTATGCACCCGGATGACTGTGAAGGCATAAGTGTGAGAGCACCCATAGTGCCTTTCCTTTATCGAGTGTCTCCCTTACCTATTTGTAGTGTTGTACGGGACCATGAAAAGGCTACCAGGGAGGTAATCTCTGACAAGCATAACGGATACTGACAGATTGTTAGGATCTTGTCTCTTATGATTTCTCCTGCTGACATCCATTTTATTAGGACCATTGATTCTGTCGAGATGCTATCTTCCATGAACTCACCTATTGATCGTATCAGCCATATTCATTGTAGTGGACACATGGAAAGGTTGGTATAGTTGGAGTAGGTGGGGTTGACCGTAGCGATCTTGGTGCTAAGAGGTGACTAAGCACCACAAATGGACCTCGCTGAGAGGGCCAGATGCCAATAATGGATTGGGCACCAAGGGAGAGTACTAGATACCAACTCTCTGGTGCGCCTGACCAAGCGGAGGCCCAGGTCGAGGGTAATTAGGTGCCCGATAAGCATGGGAGTCAGCCTTGGCCATTAGGTCTTCCAGAGCTTTTATAGAAGGTGGCTGATGATAAAAGAGCTACCCGATTGCTCGTTGGCTGTCGATGCCGTAATTACTGGTTTAGAAAGTCTCGGGATCAAGAAAGAGTAGTTGCCATAATAGATGCCCTCACTTTCAATTCTGGAATAGTGCTAAGTTGGTCCGTTAGGGCTTGCCACTCTAGTGAGTCGGGAGTAGTCACCTAGCTGGCCTCAAGAGTCAGGTTTGTCATTCCACTTTTTAGTTTTTAATCTGTCACCTCGAAGTTGTCAAACACCATCTCACCACTTCGAGGGATGCGCTTTGCCATTTCGAGGGGAGCGTTGAGGCGACGAAGGAAAGTTTTTATCTCAATATCCGAAGAGCTGTGCCATGATCCCTGAAAGTATGTGCGATCACTATCAGCTAATTGGGTGGTGCCACATGGCCCACCAGCCATAAGCAATGAATATTATGAGCGAGGCCCAGGGCAGCGAGGCAGTCAGATGATTAGGCTTTTGAAGCATCGTGGCCATACATGGATGAAAGTAGTCCATAGAGCACGATTCTAGGGGTCTCGAGAATGTCGAGCTCCTAATCCTAATGAGCCAAGGGCTCTATAAATAGGAGCCCCTTAGGCAGGTCGAGGGGATACTTGCCATTTCGTTCAAAAAATAATTGCTGGAGAAAGAGGTCCGCACTCTCCTCTCTCGAAATTCCTTCCAGGTTGGTTTTCGTTCTCCTTGCTCCTCTAGGTGCTCTTGTAGAGCTTAGGATATTCCCTGGGTTCCAGGGTGATCATTCCAGTCCCTATCTTCTTCTTTGCAGCCCTTCCTTCTTTCGCTTGTCTTTTAGGTGAAAACATTTTCCTTTCTTGCCTTTCTATTTGAGTTGATCTTTGTACTTTCGGGGGATGTCTTTTGATGACAAGAATCACTCAGTGAGTCACTTTTCAGGGGCACTAAGCTTTGATGGATCCCTCTATCGGGTGATGAGTCTCCCAAGGGTCCCTCCAAAGATATAAGTCTAGCGGAGGAGCATCCTAATGGAGAGGGAGCATCTACCAAGAGAGTGAGCTCGGGAGAGGACGAAGGAAACTCGATAAGGGAGGAACCCCAGGCCGAAGAGGAGGCCCCTGTCCCTTGGAAGAAGGGTCGGGCGGGGACTTCTCAAAGCTTGACCAGCCTTCCACAAGATTGATGTTCAAGGTCTCGAATATGATCGAGGATGACATCGCCAGGTTCTGGGAGACATGGAATCCCAGACAAGTTTCATCTCCATGTGCCAAGACTAGGGGACTGAGTTACCTCTAGTCTGATCGGCTTCCTTGCTATATATAAGAAAGATCTTCATATTGGCTTTCGCTTTCCTTTGTACCCACTAATTCGGGATGGGTTGAATTAGTATAATATCGTACCCATACAGCTCATCCCAAATTCATCCCGAGTCTTGGCTGGCTTTGTCATTTTCATGGCATCCACCCGCGACTATCATTGTTTAGGACCTTTTTCAAACTAAATAAACTTCACGGGTCAAAGGGTTGGTACTTCTTCAACCTGAGAAAAGGAAGGGAACTCATAAAACTTTCCAGTTCCATTCACCATTGGAAGGCCCAGTTCTTCTTTGTCTCGTCCAACCAACGTTGGGGATTTCGAACATCTTGGAGAGACTCATAAAACTTCCCAGTTCCATTCACCATTGGAAGGCCCGATTCTTCTTTGTCTCGTCCAACCAATGTTGGGGATTTCGAACATCTTGGAGAGAGCCGGACACCTCTCCTAATCAAAATGATTGGGTGATCGATTCCAATAAGGAAGACTTTAGATTGCTTTCTGACATGGAAGTCCCTCCATTGAAGGAGCTATTGACCGAGCAAAACTTATATGATGCCAAGTTGAGCCCGATCAACTCTTTCGGTAAGATTTCTAAGTTTTTCATCAGATTCTTGCTTGAATCAGGTACTAACTTTTTTTTTGCTACAACTATGAGGTAGGCATCAAACGATGTGATCTGGGTAGATGCACTGAAGAGTCGCACCCTTGAAGGTGATAGGAAGAAGGTCATCAGCAAGAGGTCGAAGACTTTGATGCCATCGGTTAGGATCCCTATGGCGACGATAAGGTCGGGCATCCCTCGAGTCACCATCATTTTCCAAAGGGATGTCGATTCCAATGATGAGGAGGTCATGGTTGTAATGGTCCCCTCTATCATCTCGGTCCCCTCGGCCACCATCTCAGCCCACTTGGTCACCGTCCCGGCATCCCAAGTGATTGTAACGGTGGTGTCTAGCCTAGGCCGTCCATCGGGCATGCCAGGACAATCATCAACTACTTTGGGAGCAATAGTGGCCCCTTCATTATCCTCAAGACTAAGAGCATTTGGGGGTTTGTTGACATGTGGTGAAGTCGGGACGTCTTCGGCTCATCAAGAGGCCGAGACTTCGGGGAGGTCTTCCAGGCACCAGACCTCCATATCTCGAAGCTAAATCAATGGTGAATGAATTTATCAGGTCTACACCGATAATGGTGACTCGATGTTGCAGACCATGCGGTCGCCCGAGAGTCGTCCCATGTCATGCTGCACTCCTGGGATAGAAGAATTGGATTCCCAGACCGTGTACGAGATGGTCAATGGGACCTTTCTGATGGTCATCAGGGTAAGCCTTATCCCGTTTCTTTTTTTTTCTTGAATTTTAGCTAAGTAGTAGCTCGGCTAATTCTGTGTGTCATTCTGGTGCCACTCCTCCATGACTTGATGACCATGCATGCCCTAGTTCTCAAATATATTGAGATCACCGGCAACTGGGAGGCAAAGGTCAAGGCATTGAAGGACCAGGCGATGAAGACCAAGCACGAGTGAGATGAGGCCACTAGGAGGGAGACCAAGCTAAAGGAACAGATGACCTCCTGACTGAAGGACAAGGACAGCACACTCGTCAAGGAGCATGCTCGAGCTATGGATGGATGGCCTGGCTGAACCATTCTGAGGTCCAGCACTGACTTGCCACTGACAGGGTCTTGGCATGCAGAGCCATCGAGAAGCATACCAAGGATGAGTGTGATCGGGCCAAGGCCACCGAGGATCGGACCGAGGTAGCAGAGGCTTGGGCCAAGGCTACAAAGAGCCGAGCTATGCAGGTGGTGGAGGAGCACAAGTACTCTGACACCTTCGAGGTCGATGCTGCAATAGCTGCTACCAAAGCCTACAACCTCGGGTTCAATGATTGCAAGAAGAAAGTCGTCAACGCTTTTCTGAGTCTTGACCTCTGCTGAATCACTCCGATGGGCAAGCTGGAGGAGGATGATGAGGGTGAGGGGGAAGAGCTCGCATAAGTCATCGATGGGAGTGACGCCTGCGAAAAGGTTGTTGAGATCCCTGCACCTGAGGTTCCTAAGATAGTAGAGACTTCAGTTGGAGTTCTGTCCGCTGGATAGCCAAGGAGGCCACTGCTATGGCCAAGCCCACCGAGAAGTCCGGCACCATTCTGAGAGAGTAATCTCGGGAGTAGTTTAGCTTCTTTTCCTCTTTCATTGTATTTTTGGTTTCTTTTTCAAGATCCTTTAGCCTGAATTTTATCTTGTCGAATCTTTGGTTCCTCATTATAAATAATTTATTAAATTTATAAATGAAATACTTTCTTCTTTTGTAAAAATGATGTTTCTTTTGTCTGTATCCAATTTCCTTCAATTTCTTCTAAGTATCCCATCGGAGTCAGGGTTAGGATAGAGAGAGTCAGTTCCGTTCATTATCTGAGTGGGAGTATCCGATTATCAAATCGGGGAACGTTTCCCATCGAACACCAGTGCTTAGGAAATTCTCTTGTAATGCAAACTGTGAGTTTCTCCTGTCTCAATTTTTTTGAAGTATTCGATCAGCGATAGAGCTGGGTGGTTAGGAGTTGCCTTCATAGAGGTTACCTGAGTAAAAGGGTTACTTTGGTGGGAGTTATCCGAGTTAGCTGTTATTCTGGAGGAGTCACCCAAGTTGGGAGTTACCTTGATCAGAGTTACCCAAGATGAGGGTGGTTAACTAGTCATCTCCTTTGACCAGTTGTAGATCAATCAGGACTTCGACGGGCTTATATGAATTCGCCATCTAGTGAGCATAAAATCGAGCAGTTCTTAGAGATGTTGTCGAAGGAAGCTTTCTTGCATTCATCGATGTAAAAAATTACATCATCGATAGTACATCTGGAGATTGTTGACATTCCATGTTCGAGGAATAAGAGTTCCACCGAGGTCTTCAATCCAATAAGCTCCTCGATGGAGGGCTTTAGTTACCTGGCAAAGACCTTTCCAGTTAGGGGCTAGCTTGCCATGCTCTGCAGGTCTCGAGATTTTGGTTCACCGCAACACGAGATCCTCTGGATGAAAGGTCTTGGGCTCATGTGTGAGATAATATTAGGCAACCCTTTGCCGGTAGGTAGCTATTTTTTAGCTGGGCTTGATTTGGGTTTTGTCCAGAAGGTCAAGGTTGGCCTTTAATCGATTCGAGTTAGTTGCTTCATCGAAGTTTCCCACTCATATAGTCGAGAGCCTGACTTCAACGAGAATTATTGCCTCAGTGCCGAAAGCCAAATTGAAGGGGGTTTTGTTTGTAGAAGTTCATGGGGTCGTGTGGTGTGCCCACAGCACCAAAGTAATTCATCAACCCACCAGCTCTTCGATTCATCCTATTTAGTCCTAAGTCCTTGAAGGATGGTTCAAATCATGACCTCTACCACACCATTAATCTGTAGGTGATTGATGGACATGAACCAATGCCGAATGTAGAGCTTGGTGCAAAAATTTCTGAAAGCTTGATTGTCAAATTGCCGATCGTTTTCGGTGATGATGGTATGCGAGAGCCTATATCGATAGATTGTCAACTTCCAAAAAAACTCTTAACCTTGCTTTTGGTGATATGCATAAGGGCATAAGCCTCCACCCACTTAGTGAAGTAGTCAATGGCAACGATAAGAAACTTTTGATATCCGGATGATAAGGGAAAGGGACCAAGTATATCCATTCTCCATTAGGCGAACGTCCAGGAAAAGGAGAGCTGGCTTAGCTAGCTCACCAAGTGCTATATATTGGCAAAGCACTAATAGTGATCATACTTCCGGACAAGCTTTATCACACTTTGCACATGATCGACTAGTAGTACCCCTGCCTCTCTACTTTGTAAGCCAAAGACCAGGCTCTCAGATGATTTTCATAGATTTTGTCGTGGATTTCCCTGAGCATGTAATTAGCTTCATCAGGCCGCACATACTTGAGAAGCAAGAGAAAAGGATTTTTTATAGAGTCGTCCATCTAACAGCACGAATCGGGAGGCCTTCCACTATAACCTTTTACCTTCTAGAGGGTTGTCAGCAATAGTGCCATCAGTCAAGTATTTGACAAAGCAGTCCATCCAGCTTGGCTTGTAGTTAACTTGGTTGACTTCTTCAGCTTTCTTGATGCTTGGGACTTCCAAATACTCTATGTAAACTTAGCCAAGCTGTCCGTCGCCGTTGCCAGACAAGGAGTGTTGGCATGGGCATTTTCATGTCGAGGGATGTGAAAGATGCCAAAATGCTTGAGTGCCATCATCAAAGTCTGCACCTTGTCTAAGTACTTGGCCATCGTCAGATCCCAAGGTTCATATTCGCCCGTCACCTGCCCGACCACTAATTGGAAGTCGGTGAAAACTTTTAAGTGCTCCACTCCAAGATGCTTTACGAGTTTTAAGCCGGTCAAGAGGGCTTAATATTCAGCCTAGTTATTGGTTGCCTTAAATGAGAGGTACAAGATATATTCAGCGACCACACCTTCAGGATTGGCAAGAATCAACCCAGCTCCACTTTCTTGAGAATTTAAGGTCTGTCTACATGGAGGATCCAGCTTGTTACCAGGTCGAGCTGCTCTATGGGAAGTTCAGTAGATGCCTCCCTAGGCACGTCATCTGACTAGGTACATTTTAATAGAAAATTGGTGAGGACTTGCACCTTTATAAATGAGCATGGGCAATATGAGATATCAAATTTTTCAAACTTTATTTCCCAGTTTGTCATCTGCATAGAGGTATCCTGACATTATAGAATGGCGTGGAGTGGTTAATCGGTGAGGATGGCTATCGGGTGTGCTTGAAAATATAGCCTGAGATGTTGTGAGAATGTAATTAGTATGAAAACTATCTTTTTGGGTTTAGAATATCTCATTTTCATATCATGACTCGTGTAATATATGGGTATCTGAACCCCTTTGTTGTTTAACCGAAAAAGTACATAGCTAACTGCCTCTTGGGAGGCAGTGAGGTAAAGGTATAATTCCTCCCCGAGCTCAGCTTTAGAGAGTAAGGGAGGAGAGGCAAGGGACTTCTTCAAATTCTTGAGCACTTGCCAACATTCCTCTATCCAATTGAAGTTGTTCATCTTCCATAGGGTTTTGAAGAATGGCAGGCATCACTCGATCGACCTTGAGATGAATCGACTCAGGACGACCACTTGACTGGTGAGTTGTTGCACCTCCTTCTTGGATGTTAGGTGCTGCATATCTAGGAGGGCCTGAATTTTTTCTGGATTTGCTTCAATGCCTTTGTGGGTGACCATGAACCTAAAAAACCTTTTGGGAGTGATGCCAAATACATATTTAGTTGGATTCAACTTCATACAATGTTGGCAAAGGGTGTTGAAGGCTTGCTCTAGATCTCTGATGTCATCGGCTTTCTCAGTGCTCTTGACAAGCATGTCGTCAATGTAGACCTCCATATTTTGACTGATTTGGCTTTTGATGACCTTGTTGATGAGTCTCTGATACGTAGCCCCTATATTTTTAAGATCAAAAGGCATCACTTTATAACAATATATACCTTTATCAGTCATGAAGGCCATATTTTCTTCATCCTTAGGAGCCATCCTTATTTGGTTGTAATCCAAGAAGGCATCTATGAAGTTGAGTAGTCTATGGCCTGAAATGATATCGACTAACTGATTAATCCTCGATAGGGAGAAACTATCCTTTGGGTAGGCCTTGATCAGATTGGTGTAGCCCACGCAGATGTGCCTCTTCTTGCTCGCTTTCTTTACCATGATAATGTTGGTGAACTAGTTGGGATAACGAGCTTCTTGAATGAACTCAAGGGCCAGGAGCTTGTCCACTTCTTCGTTGATGGCTTCATGTCTCTCTGGGACAAAGCTCCTCTTTTTCTATCAGACAAGTTTAAAACTTGGGTCGACATTTAGCTTATGGGTGATTATTTTGAAAGGATTTCCGGCATGTCCAATGCTGACCAAGCAAAGACATCTGCATTCTAGCATAGGAATTCTAGAAGTAGATTTTTTTCTGGCTCGAGCAAAAAAGCTCCAATCTGTACAGTCTTTGTAGGGTCATCATCCAAGGAAAAAGAGAGGAAACTCTTAGCAGGCTTGTCCCTTTTCTCGAGTTCTCTCTGATCCAATAGCTCAATAGGTGATGCTTGTTGGGCCTTGGCTATTTAGGTGCCACCTGGAAATACTGTCTGTAAGTTGCTGGTCTTCCCGTATTTCACCAATTCCATTGTCCGTGAGGAAACATATAAGAAGATGCTTGGTAAATATGTGACATATAAATGATTTGGCCTATGGCATCCATGAATGACATTGTACATCGAAGGGACTCGAACTACAGTGAAGGTGATGAAAACTGTCTTTAACCGGGATAGAGTTCTTGTTATGATAGGAAGAGTTATTTTCCCTTCAACATCAATTGATTCTCCATTAAAGGCAGTCAAGGGTATAAAAATAAATTTTAGACAATTCAATGGCAAATTCATTCAAATAAAGGTATCATAAAAAAGGACGTCAACCAAACTTCCACTATCAATAAGGATTCTTCTTATAGGATGCTTTGCTATTATCATTGAAATGATGATAGGGTCGTTGTTGGGGTTATGAACCCCGACTAAGTCCCTGTCATAAAAAATATATATATTATTTTCTCTCCCCTCTTCTCTTGGCTTCAAGGGTCATCCTGCCCCCCAAGATATCATGTCGGCTTCATTATCAGTCGATCGATTATTGATCTCGAGCAAGGTTGACTACTACCCGAGGTTTAGGGTGTCGAGGCGAGTGACACCCCCGTGGACATACTTGCCAAGATAGCCATGTCAGATAAGATTTTCAATCTCTTTCTTTAACTAGCAGTACTCATCCGGGTCATGGTCGTGGTTGCGATGGAAGCAATAGTACTTGCCCTTATTCCGGGAGGCGGAAGGCTTCAAGGGATTGGGCCTTTATAGGTACTGTTTCCCTTCGATCTCCATCAAAATCTTCAAGTGGGGAATGAGAAGAGGGGTGTAGTTGGACGATCGGTCAGTAGGGTTTATTAGTTTAGGCTCCGCTAGCTAGAGGAGCCGGGTTTGCTAGATGGGGCTCCAGAAGGCTCTTCCCAAGCTTTCTTGTGGCCCAGCTTTCCTTCTACCTCGCATCGAGAGAATGCTCCTTCATTTGTGTGGATGTACTTCTTCGTACAGGCAAGCACCTCCGAATAAGACTTTGTGGGGATCTTATCCAGAGTAAGTTAGTCGGGAGGGGTAGAGTCCCATTTTCAGAGCCAACATGGCCAAGGAGTTGTCAAGGTGATAAACTTCCAATGTGACCACCTTAAACCAGGCCACATAGTCCTTCAACCACTCCTTACCCTACTATCGGATGGAAAAGAAGCTGTTGGCCTCATGTGGCATCTTTCTACAAGTGGTAAAGTATGCCACAAACTTCTTCTCTAACTAAGAAAATCAATCGATACTCCTCGACTCGAGCCGAGAGTACCATGCTTGGGCCACCTTCTAAAAGATGGCTAGGAAGGTGATGTAAAAGGCTAGGAAGGCAATGCACAGTAGGACATCGATGGTGCCCTGAATCCTCATGAGAGCCTTGTAGCTCTCAAGGTGGTCCAATGGGTCAGTGATGCCATCATACAACTCTAGCTATGGCATTTTGAACCAAACCAGGAACAGCTCTTCCATGATTTGTCAGGACCCTGATTCTCCCTTCGGATGTCTACGAGCTAACGGTTGATATCGTGCAACTCGCGATAGTGCTCCTGAGGCATCGCTCGCTCATCGTCAAGTAGCCTCCTTAGTAGACCCCTCATGGGAACATTTCAAGAGGTTCTCACCTGAAGAGTCGGAGGGGGATCAGGAGCGCTTCTCCCGCCTTGGTTATTTCCTAGATCGTTGATGGTCCAGATCAGGGCTATGTAGGTGTGGTGTGGACGACCGTGTCGATGGGGTGATTCGTCGATAACGGGATTGTTCCCAGGGTGACTGCCAACTCCCACATTGTAATGGGAAAGACTACGAGCAGCGAAAGTCCATCGACATGGAGGTCCTATAGTGGGGGGCAATGACTACTACGAGCTATGGAAGCTGTGACTGAAGCTTTCACTGATAGTTGCCCCATGGTGGGAGATTGCTTCTACCGTAACCCCCACACTGCTGAGGCAAGGACTGCAACTTGCTCGGCCAAGGTGGCCAGCAACTTTGCTCCGGTGTAGGCAGTTGAGGAGGAGGCAGGGAAATCAGTACCGGTGCTTGACCGAATGGTTCTTTGTCACACAGGTGCTGTCCGATGTGGCTTGTAGTCAAATATTGTGCACGGGTGGTCACCATGGCTTTAGGCTCCGAAGATCTGGAAGTGTATAAGCAATAATCTCTGTTACGGCCGTAATGATGACGTGGCCGGTCTCAGATTCCGTCGGGCATGATTCGAGCCATGTGGAGGTTTTTCGGCCAAGTCAGCTGCGGCTCCTCCACGTCCGAAGTCGAGCTCGGCCCGGGCTCCCCGGCCGCTTCGCCAGGTGGCACGCTGAGATGTTACCGCCCTGGCTGAAGTCGAGCTCGGCCCGGGCCCTCCTGCCGCTCCGCCAGGTGTCCACCCCGGAGGGGTCAACCTCGACCGAGGTCGGCCACTCCCCCGCTCCCTCACTCGGTGGTGCCCTGAGAAGGTCCCACCTCGACCGAGGTCCAGGTGGCCCCCGGAGACGGGACCACCTCGGCCGAAGCCGAGCATCCTTCTGCCGCCCCGCCAGGTGTCCACCCCGGAGGGGTCCACCTCGGCCAAGGTCGGCCGCTCCCCCGCTCCCTCGCCAGATGGCGCCCTGAGACGGTCCCACCTCGACCGAGGTCGAGCCGGGCCCCTTCGCTCCTTCGCCAGGTGGCCCCCAGAGACGGGACCACCTCGGCCGAAGCCGAGCGTCCTTCTGCCGCCCCGCCAGGTGTCTACCCTGGAGGGGTCCACCTCGGCCGAGGTCGGTCGCTCCCCCGCTCCCTCGCCAGGTGGCGCCCTGAGACAGTCCTACCTCGGCCAAGGTCGAGCCGGGCCCCTTCACTCCTTCGCCAGGTGGCCCCTGGAGACGGGACCACCTCGGCCGAAGCCAAGCGTCCTTTTGCCGCCCCGCCAGGTGTCCACCCAGGAGGGGTCCACCTCAGCCGAGGTCGGTCGCTCCCCCTCTCCCTCGCCAGGTGGTGCCCTGAGACGGTCCCACCTCGGCCGAGGTCGAGCCGGGCCCCTTCTTCGCCAGGTGGCGCCCAGAGACGGGACCACCTCGGTCGAAGCCGAACGTCCTTCTGCCGCCCCGCCAGATGTCCACCTAGGGGGGGTCTACCTTGACCGAGGTCGGCCAACTCGTACAGAGAAGGTCCCGAAGAGCGGAGGCACGGGCTCCAAGGTTGACCCTCGAGCCGTGCGCGCCGCACCTCGAAAAAGGCACCCCGTACGGATGGCGGCGGCACGTGAAACATCACTTACGTCGGCCCGACAGGTTCCGCAGTCGAGAGATGCGGCTCTGATAAAACAGGACCCAATAACGGACAGCGCCGGCGCCTGGGAAGGAGAGCGCTCACGCTCGGCCCGAGGTCTGGTCGGCAGCCTGGCCAGCACCCCCCTCCCTTACTCTTTCCCCGCTAGGCTCGGCAAACGAGGTCAGAAAGTCGTCTGGCCCTCTGAACCAGAAGGGGAAAGAGAAAGGGATGGAGGGAAGGAGACGAGAGCGACAAGGGAGCCTCCCGGGAGCGGAAAACGAGCAGGCAATGGGAGGAAATAAAAGGAAGGAGAGAAGAGGCGACAAGGTAAGTGAGGTAAAGCAAACCAGAAACAAAGGCTGGAAAACTCTGCTTCAAGAGCGAGATCCAAGGTCCCAAGAAGGATCGCTTGGTGTGAGCTCGGCAAAGGAGCCCAGCCGGGTTTCTGGTCTCCCTAGCACTTTTCTTGCTAGCACATTCTCTGAGTCTGGGACTCCTTTGGGGGCCCGTCCCAGAGAATATGTTCCCTCTCGCCGTCTACTGACTTGATCGTCAGAGCTCCCTCGCCGGAATCCCTGGCCAGGGTCTTCTGACCTTGCCTTGCAGGTTCGGTCCAGCCAGGAGGCCCCAGGAGCGAGACGGTCTAGTAGGATCGACGGTTCCGAAGCACGGGCACGGCGGCGAAATCGGCAACAGATTGGCACGCCAGGAAGGGGGGCAGGACAACACCCCTAGTGGGAGCTAGCTTTCTGCAGACAAAGCGCTCTCCGATAATGGTGGTCACTCGTGGACGCGAGGCGTCCACCAGCCGTGTGGGGGAGGTTCCCTCCTCTCAAGGGGCCCACAGCCAGGAGAGGGAGCTCCCAGCTCCCCCTCCTCTTCCACCACAACCGACCTCGATGGACGGGCCTCTTGCGATCGTCATCCAACAGCTGCAGACCTTGACCTCGACGGTCCGGCAGCTACAACACCAGCAGCGCTCCCTGGCCACGCAGTCGCAGCCAGGGACCCCCGCGGCTCGGGCCGCGGGGCCGCGTGGGAGCCTGCGCTCCATTCAGGGCAGGCCATCCAAACCGCGGGCAGTCTCCAACCCCCACGGGAGCCACCAAACTCCCACGAAAAGAAACTACTTCGGTTCGGCGGATCGCGAGAGTCGATCCCCGGCCGATGAAGCCGAGACGGTGCACCGCAGCAAGCGACGCCGAGGCGTGACCCTGCGCCGAGACCGATCGGCACCCCCTTCACCAGCGGCCTCGGTGGAAGATTCCACCGACGAGGCCATCAAACGCCAGGCCGAGAAGAGCGCAAGTTGGCGGAGTTCGCCCGCCGATTTGCCGACCTGCAGAACTCATCGGCGAACCCGGTGGGCTACAACTCCCGTCCCCCCTTCTCTGAAGAAATCCAGGCGGAGCCGATTCCAAGCCGGTTCCGCATGCCGCAGGTGGATCCCTACGATGGGACCACCGACCCTCTGGACCATCTGGAGAGTTACAAGGCTCTCATGAGGGTCCAGGGGGCCACGGATGCCCTCTTGTGCATCGCCTTCCCCGCTACCCTCCGGAAGGCCGCTCGAGTCTGGTTCACCCGCCTCGAGCCCGGATCTATTTGCTCCTTCCATCAGTTGGAAGGAAAATTTGTGGCACACTTCGACGCTTGTCGGAAGATGCCGAGAGAGGTGGATAGCCTCTTCTCCATCCGCCAGCAGGACCAGGAGCTGCTCCGGGACTACATCACCCGGTTCAAGACCGCAGCCCTGGAAATCAACAGCATGGACGAGCCCGTCGCCAAGCTGGCTTTGAAGCACGGGCTCAAGATATCCCGCCTGACCTACTCCCTGGACAAAAAGCCCCCAGGATGTACTCCGAGCTCCTCCTCCGCGCCCACAAGTACATCCGAGCGGAGGAGGCCGACCGCACCCGCTGAGAGCTAGACGGGAAGACTCTGAAGAAGCCATCCCCGAGGGACATTCCAGGAGCTCGGAAGCCCGGGCCATCTGCCGACCCTCACCCGAATCCGAGGTTAAAGGGCGAGGCCACTCCGGAGCGAAGGTTCACCCCACTCCTCGCTCCCCGAACAAAGATCCTCATGGAAATTGAGGGCAAGCACTACCTCCGCCGACCTCCTCCTCAGAATCCAAGAGGTACCCGGGACAAATCAAAGTACTGCCAGTTCCACCGCGAGCACGACCATGACACAGAGGAGTGTCGAAACCTGAAGCGGGAGATCGAGGAGCTGATCAAAAGGGGCTACCTCAGGAAGTTCGTCAGGAATGAGGTCCAGGTGGAGGGACAACCGCTCGCGGCCTTACCCCCGATTCCTGCAATCGACAACCGCCCGACGGAGAAGCCGGTGGGCATGATCTCACTTGGGGTCGGGCGGGCGGCAAAGAGAGCCCGGGAGGTCGGGAACTCGGAGAATGTACCCCCTTCTGAGAAGGGGAATAAAAATAAAAATGTAAACAATGATGCTGTGGTGGTCGAGATGACCATCGCGAAGCATCCTGTACACCGAATTATGGTAGATAGTGGAAGCTCGGCTGACGTGCTTTTTTATGATGCTTTCTCTCGAATGAATTTGTCCCATAATCAGCTGAAGCCGGTGCACACCACCCTGGTAGGCTTTACTGGGGACTCGGTGGGGGTCGAAGGGGAGATCACTCTCCCGGTCACCGCTGGATCCCCACCTCGGTAGATGACTGTCCTGATGACGTTTACCGTCGTCAAGCTCCCTTCGCCTTACAACGCGATTCTCGGGCATCTCGGGCTCAACCAACTGGATGCCATGATCTCCACGAAGAGGTTGTTGGTGCAATTCTCCATGGCTTCCGGGCTCGGGGTGATGAGGGGGACGACCCAGCCAGTCCCGCATTGCCTCCAGACGATCCCGGGTGCCCGGAGCGCTGAGCTCGACCTCGACGTCGACGATCTCGACCTAAGGGAGAAGGAACCCAGGGGAGGACCCGTAGAGCGCCTGTTGACTTATCCCCTCGGTTCGGACCCGCTGAAGACGGTGCAGGTGGGAGCGCAGCTCCCAGAAGAAGAACGGACCCGCCTACTGGAATTCCTCCACACGAACGCGGACATGTTCGCCTGGTCAGCGACCGACATGCCGGGCATTCCCCCCGAGGTCATTACGCACAGGCTGAACGTGAACCCGAGCTACCGCCCGGTTCGCCAGAAGAAGAGGAGCTTCACTGTGGAGAGATAGAGGGCCATCAACGAGGAGGTGGAGAAACTCATCACCGCCGGCTTCATGCAGGAAGTCCAATATCCCAGCTAGCTGGCGAATGTGGTCATGGTAAGGAAGAGCAGTGGTAAGTGGAGGATCTGTGTAGACTACACCGACCTCAACCGAGCTTGCCCGAAGGACAGCTTCCCCCTTCCAAAGATTGACCAGTTGGTCGACACCACCTCGGGGCATCGCCTCCTATCCTTCATGGACGCCTTCTCCGGCTACAACCAGATCCGAATGAACCCGGAGGACGAAGAGCATACTGCCTTCATCACCGACTGCGAAACTTTCTGTTACAGGATGATGCCGTTTGGCCTCAAGAACACCGGGGCCACGTACCAGCATCTGGTCAACAGAGTCTTCAAAGACCAGATCGGCCACAACATGTAGGTGTACATGGACGATATGCTGGTGATGAGCAAGCCCCACTCGGATCACGTGGCCGACCTGGCGGAGACCTTCGACAACCTCCGACGTCATCAGATGAAGCTGAACCCGGCGAAGTGCGCTTTCGGCATCTCCGCCGGGAAGTTCCTGGGATTCATGGTGACCCAGAGAGGGATTGAAGCCAATCCGGAGAAGGTCCAGGCCATCCTGGACATGGAGCAGCCCGCCTCCAAGAAGCAAGTGCAGCAACTCATCGGCCGGGTAGCAGCCCTAAGCCGGTTCATCTCCAGGTCGGCCGACCACTGCCGACCCTTCTTCAAGGTATTGAGGAAGATGAATGACTTCGCTTGGACCGAGGAGTGCCAGGAGGCCTTTGAAGAGCTGAAGAGGATGCTCGCATCGCCCCCACTGCTTTCCCGGCCCGAGGAGGGAGAGGAGCTCATCCTCTACCTGGCGGTCACCCCGAAGGCAGTCAGTTCGGTCCTGGTTCGGACCGACGACCAAGGAGTCCAGCGGCCGGTGTACTATACCAGCAAACTTCTCCACGATGCGGAGCTCAGGTATTCCCGGCCCGAGAAGCTCGTTTTTGCGTTAATAGTGTCTGCTCAACATCTTAAGCCCTATTTCCAAGCGCATCCCATTGCCGTCCTGACGGATCAGCCGCTGAAAGCAGTGCTTAGCCGACCCGACACAGCGGGGCGATTGGCGAAGTGGGCGCTGAAGCTTAGCGAGTTCGACATCGCGTACAGGCCAAGGTCGGCCATGAAAGCGCAAGTGCTGGCCGACTTCTTGGTCGAATGCGCGGGCCTAGGCAAGGAGCCCGAGGAGGACTCCTCGCACCAGCAGCTGAAAACGGGCCCCGAGGAGCCCGGAGAGGACGCGTGGATCCTTCATGTGGATGGAGCCTCGAACTCCGGCGGGAGCGGAGCCGGACTCATTCTCGCCAACAGCGGTGGGGTCGTCACCGAATGCGCACTCTGTTTCCAGTTCACCACGACAAACAATCAGGCGGAGTACGAGGCGCTCCTCGCCGGGCTGAGGGTCTCTCGCGAGCTGGGCGTGGCTAACCTCAAAGCCTTCACTGACTCCCAGCTCGTGGCGGGATAGGTCTCCGAAGAATATGCCGCGCACGACCCTCAGATGGCGAGGTATTTGGAACTTGTCAAAGCGGGCACGGCCGGGTTTCGGCGCTTCAACATCTTCCACATCCCCCGCGGGGAAAATGTCCGTGCGGACACTCTTTCCCGGTTGGCGACCCTGCCGGACTCAATGCTGGGTCGCGCTCATGTGGAGCTTCTCAAGGCCCCAAGCTATGAGGTCCCCGTGGAGGTCCATCAAGTCAGCCGTGAGCCCAGCTGGATGGACAAGTACACCGAATACATCACCAGTGGTACCTTGCCAGAGGACCGTGCAGTGGCCCGCCTTATCAGAAAGAAGGCCGCGCAGTTCATTCTGATGGACGGGCAACTGTATCGAAGGTCCTATTCCTACCCTCTCCTGAAGTGCCTGGGACCCATGGATGCCACACTCGTGCTCCAGGAGATTCATGAGGGCATCTGTGGGAACCATGTGGGGGGCAGAACGCTAGCCTACAAGGCCCTCCGTCAAGGCTACTTTTGGGAGACAATGAAGGAGGACGCCGCCGATTTCATGAAGAGGTGTGATCGGTGCCAGCGGCACGCCATGGTGCAACGGCAGCCCTCCACTCCAATCTCCCAGCTCTCAGCTCCGTGGTCATTCGCCCAATGGGGAATGGACCTTCTAGGACCATTCCCACCAGCGTCTGGACAACGGAAATTCCTGATTGTGGCCATCGATTACTTCACGAAGTGGGTCGAGGCCGAACCCTTGGCGCGGATCACCGAAGCAAGCATCACCAAGTTCTTCTGGAAGTCAATCATCTGCCGCTTCGGCCTCCCCCATACCGTGATCACCGATAATGGGCGTCAGTTCGACTACCGTGAGTTTGAAGAGTTCTGCAGCGACCTCGGCATCCATCATCGCTTTACCTCGGTGGCACACCCTCAGACCAATGGAGAAGCCGAGGTCACGAACAGGACTATTTTGCAGGGCCTCCGCACGCGGCTGGACCAGGCCAAGGGCAGGTGGGCGGAGGAGCTCCCCAGCATCCTCTGGGCCTACCACACCACCTCGAGGATGGCGACCGACGAGACCCCATTCAACCTCATCTTCGGAGCCGAGGTGGTTATCCCGATTGAGCTCAGTCTACCCACACTACGTGTGGAACAATACGACGAGGCGGAAAACCCCGCCAGAATGACGCTCAACCTGGACCTTCTCGAAGAGACAAGGGACAAGGCCCGAGTCCGGATGGCGGCATACAGGCAGCGAGTGGCCAAGTATTACAACTCCCGGGTGCAGTCGAAGTCCTTTCTTCCCGGAGATCTGGTGCTCTGGTGCGCCGAAGCTTCTCAGCCGCGAGAGTGCGGAAAGATCTCCCCGAACTGGGAAGGCCCGTACAGGGTAGCGGAAGCCCTCCTTCACGGGGCATACTATTTGGAAGAATTGGGAGGGTCCAGGTTCTCTCGGACGTGGAACGCCTCGAACCTAAGGATGTATTATCAATGATGTAAGGTTCCCCCAACTCCTGCAATAAAGTTTCTTTGCTTCAAACACTCTTTCTCACCTCGTAGGGAAACGGGAGCATAGCTCTGGGTTCGGCAAACACGACAGTGGCCGAAGACCCGAGGAAGCGAGAAGTCCCGGACTTCGATCTGGAAGGCGGGACAGAACCCAGTTCGCCCATGCAAGCACGGAGAACAGCTCGGCAAGCCGCGCAAGGCTTGGAAAAGCCTGCGGCCCCGGGGTTCAGTCCGGAAGTCCCGGACTTCGGTCTGGACAGCGGGGCAGAACCCAGTTCGCCCACGCGAGCATGGAGAACAGCTCGGCTAGCCGCGCAAGGCTTGGAAAAGCCTGCGGCCCCGGGGTTCAGTCCGGAAGTCCCGGACTTCGGTCTGGAAGGCGAGGCAGAACCCAGTTCGCCCACGCGAGCACGGAGAACAGCTCGGTAAGCCGCGCAAGGCTTGAACAAAGCCTGCGACCCCGGGGTTCAGTCCGGAAGTCCCGGACTTCGGTCTGGAGGGCGGGGCGGAACCTAGTTCGCCCACGCGATCACGAAGGCAAGCCCAAAGGAGGGCCCGCGCAAGGCCTACTCTACTGCCACCCAGTCCAGAATGCTCCGAACTTTGATATGAATGCTGGATGGGACCAGGTCCGCCCGCGGACTCAGCCCGGAGCAGGTCCACCCTCGTCTCGGCACTCCACACCAACATCTAAAAAAAAAAAAAGAAGAAGAAGAAAGTGAAGAAAAGGTAAAAGAGGAAGGTGAGGTCGAAACTTGGCAAAGCTAGATCTTCATTGATTCAAGAAAAGGATTACAGCAAGGGAGTCCCGACAGGCCGGGAGTCCCCAAAAAAAAAAGAAAGAAGAAAGGACAACAAAAGGGAGACATCTGCGGCTCAGTTCTGCGCGGTGGCCGGGTCCTCAGTCTGAGTCACGCGCTCCACGTCTTCGCCATCGACGGCTGTTGGCTCGGAGGACCGCTCCGGAGCTACGGCCGCGTCGCCTGTTGGGGCCGCTGCTGCGTCGCCCACCGCGCTGGAAGCCCCGCTGGCAGGTCCTTGTCTTCTGCCCCCGAGCGCCACCCCACTGAGGTCGAAATCGGGGTAGAAGGACCCCACCTTCTCCCGGCACACTTGGAACCCCTTCAAGAAGGAGTCCACAGCGGCCTCCCGGACCTCCGAGACATACTCGTTGGAGGCCCGGAACCTTGGGACGGCTTCCTGCGCCTCCCGCTTCGCGGCTTCCAGGAGCCCATTGACGTAGGCGCTCCGCTCCTTTGCCGCACTTGCCTCCCGCCTGGCCTCCTCCAGCTGACGCTCCAGCCACTGAGAGTGGGCTTGGAGACGGGCCCTCTTAGCAGCATCCTCCTCCGCGCGACGCTGGTGAGAGATCCTCTCCTCGGACAGAGAGGACTCCAGGTCCTTGATGCGCTCCTCGGTGCGTGCCAGATCCGCTTGGAGGGCCTGGTTGCTCCCTCGCAGCTCGACCCCCTTCTCCATGAGGTCTTTGACATCAGCTGCGAGCTTGCCGAGCTTCTCCTCCTTCTCGGAGTCCTTCTTCGCATACCCTGCGAGGAAGTTCCTCAGCAGGAGCACGTCGGTCCCGATCTGCACAACAAGAAGAACAGGTTAGTGGACAGACTAACCAAAGTAATAAAGAACAAAGAACTCTGAGTTCGGACTCACCGAGAAAAGCTGCGGGAGGATCCCAAGCAAGGCATCGGCGTAGTCCCGGCCGCCTCGGGATCGGCAATCCCGGGAGGTGGAGGCATACTCCATCACCTTCTCCGCGAGCCCCTTGTCGCGGATTACAGAACACTGATTGGTGATCACCGGTGGCGGAGCCGTCAGGTCGGCTGCGACGGCGACTGACCCCCCAGGAGGAACCACCGTCGACGGAGCGGCTGAAGTCGCGGGCGGCGCCGTCGGCTCTGCGGTAGTGATGGGGCCGGTGCGGGGCGGAACTGCGGACGGCGGACCCCTCTCGTCGGCAGCACCTCCAGGTCTGACGGCTGGAGCATCGGTAGCCCCGGTCCGAGGCAACCTGGGCGGGGGAGCTGCAACCACCGGACTGGGCGCGGGTGCCGGCACAACCTCTTGGCTCACCTCGGTGCAAGCCCTCTTCGCCGCGGGCTCGTCCACCTCGGTGGCGTCCCTCTGGGCCGCGCCCTCCAGAAGGTTCTCCAACGAGAATTTCATGCCTGCAACAAAAAAAAAAAGGGCCAGTCAGCTCGGCTAAAAAAAGAAGAAGAATGCAAAAGTAAGTGGAAGACTGAGTCTCACCCGGCTCTCGGATGGGACTGATCCCCGCCTCGAACAAGTTCTGCTCCGAGAGCAAAACCTCGAGCGCTGGGACCACATCGCTCAGGAGTTGGGAGTAGGCCTCTTGGTCCACCGACTCGACCTGGGAGTTCAGGTTCGGGGACCGATCCGGTTCACTCCAGGCCCAGTCAACGTCCTCGACCGAGGCAAAAAAGAACCGATTCTTCCAGCCCTTGATGGAAGAAGGGAGGTCGAACCGGAGACACCTGGGCCGGGACGAAATGTACCACCAGCCGTCATCAATGGAGTACCTCTTCAGGGTGAACAGAGCCCTGAAGAGGGAGAAACGGGCAACAAACCTGTGGAAGTGACAAAAGACAATGAAAGAAAAGATGACCCGGATGGCATTGGGAGCCAACTGAGCCGGGACTAGATGGAAGTGGCTGAGGAAGGAAAGGAAAAAGGGATGCAGAGGGAACCGAAGACCCCCGAGAAGGAAGTCCTCGTAGAAGGCTATGTGGCCGAGGCCACTCATGGTGACGCGATCCCCGGGCCACGGAACAAAGAGACGAATTGACCCCGGGATGCCATAGACCTCCCGGAGCAAAGAAAGGTCACCTTCGGTCATTGTGGAAGTATGACCGGAGGGACCGGCAGAAAGAAGAGTCGGAGGAGGAAGAGAAGAAAGTGGAAGAGCAGACACGATGGGTGGAGACCTGACACCCCTGGGGATGCCAATAGTGATACCCCCAGGTTGCAGTCGCCTGCGGGTCTCCTCTGGGATCACTTCCTCCTCCGAGGAGGAAGAAGATGGAGTCCTCGGCCGGGACGGACCGGCCTCGTCCGGATTAGAAGAAACATGGCGACGGCGCGCCATGACAAAGAAGAGGGTGAGAAAAATTCACTAGAGGAAAGGAGAAGGGCGAAGGAGAGAATGAGGGCACTCACCGAAAATGCACTGTGCAAACGCGGGGCAGAGGGAGATAGCCTGCAGCAAACCGCCCACGGAGCAAGGGAAAAGGCCTCATTCCGGAAAGTCCCCTCCTTTTCAAACTCAATCGACAGCAGCCGTACCCATCATTCCACTCCGGGCCATCAGATGATCGCCGCGTGGATGCACGCCCGACACCGACACCTCGTTAGCAGGAAAACGACCTCTGCTTCGAAGCGACGTATTTATTGCGGGCGAATAGGCGACGCGTGGTGGCCTCCTATAGGGCTTCGGGCGCATCGAAAAACGGCGACGAGGATCGTGGCAATTATGACGCAAGATCTTCGCCTCTCCATGTCATATCCGCATTTAATCCTAACGTTCCGTTCCACGACGCCCCAACGGAACGTTGGGTTGGGGGGCAACTGTTACGGCCGTAATGATGACATGACCGGTCTCAGATTCCGTCGGGCATGATTCGAGCCACGTGGAGGTTTTTCGGCCAAGTCAGCTGCGGCTCCTCCACGTCCGAAGTCGAGCTCGGCCCGGTCTCCCCGGTCGCTTCGCCAGGTGGCACCCTGAGACGTTACCGCCCTGGCCGAAGTCGAGCTCGGCCCGGGCCCTCCTGCCGCTCCGTCAGGTGTCCACCCCGGAGGGGTCCACCTCGGCCGAGGTCGGCCGCTCCCCCGCTCCCTCACCAGGTGGCGCCCTGAGACGGTCCCACCTCGACCGAGGTCGAGCCGGGCCCCTTCGCTCCTTCGCCAGGTGGCCCCCAGAGACGGGACCACCTCGGCCGAAGCCGAGCGTCCTTCTGCCGCCCCGCCAGGTGTCTACCCTGGAGGGGTCCACCTCGGCCGAGGTCGGTCGCTCCCCCGCTCCCTCGCCAGGTGGCGCCCTGAGACAGTCCTACCTCGGCCGAGGTCGAGCCGGGCCCCTTCACTCCTTCGCCAGGTGGCCCCTGGAGACGGGACCACCTCGGCCGAAGCCAAGCGTCCTTTTGCCGCCCCGCCAGGTGTCCACCCAGGAGGGGTCCACCTCAGCCGAGGTCGGCCGCTCCCCCTCTCCCTCGCCAGGTGGCGCCCTGAAACGGTCCCACCTCGGCCGAGGTCGAGCCGGGCCCCTTCTTCGCTAGGTGGCGCCCGGAGGCGGGACCACCTCGACCGAAGCCGAATGTCCTTCTGCCGCCCCGCCAGATATCCACCCAGGGGGGGTCCACCTCGGCCGAGGTCGGCCAGCTCGTACAGAGAAGGTCCCGAAGAGCGGAGGCGCAGGCTCCGAGGTTGACCCTCGAGCCGTGCGCGCCGCACCCCGAGAAAGGCGCCCGGTACGGATGGCGGCGGCACGCGAAACATCACTTACATCGGCCCGACAGGTTCCGCAGTTGAGAGACGCGGCTCTGACAAAACAGGACCCAATAACGGACAGCGCCGGTTCCTGGGAAGGAGAGCGCTCACGCTCGGCCCGAGGTCTGGTCGGCAGCCTGGCCAGCGCCCCCCTCCCTTACTCTTTCCCCGCTAGGCTCGGCGAACGAGGCCGGAAAGCCGTCTGGCCCTCTGAACCAGAAGGGGAAAGAGAAAGGGACGGAGGGAAGGAGACGAGAGCGATAAGGGAGCCTCCCGGGAGCGGAAAACGAGCAGGCAACGGGAGAAAATAAAAGGAAGGAGAGAAGAGGCGACAAGGTAAGTGAGGTAAAGCAAACCAGAAACAAAGGCTGGAAAACTCTGCTTCAAGAGCGAGATCCAAGGTCCCAAGAAGGATCGCTTGGCGTGAGCTCGACAAAGGAGCCCAGCCGGATTTCTGGTCTCCCTAGCACTTTTCTTGCTAGCACATTCTCTGAGTCTGGGACTCCTTTGGGGGCCCGTCCCAGAGAATCTGTTCCCTCTCGCCGTCTACTGACTTGATCGTCAGAGCTCCCTCGCCGAAATCCCCGGCTAGGGTCTTCTGACCTTGCCTTGCAGGTTCGGTCCAGCCAGGAGGCCCCAGGAGCGAGACGGTCTAGTAGGATCGGCAGTTTCGAAGCACGGGCACGGCGGCGAGATCGGCAACACTCTCTATCTCCCTTTCCGGCGTGCCAATCTATTACTGCTAGATCACCCTCCAGAAGGTTGCGGTAGCATCGAGGAATTCTCCGATCCTTTCCGACAAATTTGGATGCTGCTCTTAATGGTTCACTGATGAGGACCTGCAAAAGGTCCTGGAGCCAAGATTACCGACAGACACTCTGATGATCAAGTCAGAAAGGAAGGATGGAATGGACAATAGCAGCTAGAACCGTGCACCATGGTGACTATGAGGGCATTAAGTATAACAAACACTTAGAGTGGCCTTCCTCTGTCGGATGTGCCCCTTACCTATTCTAATGTTGTGCAGGACCATGAAGAGGCTGCCAAAAAGGTAGTTTCTGACGAGTGTAACGAATCTTGATCGATTGTTAGAATCTTACCTCTTGAGATTCCTTCTACTGGCATCCTTTCTATTAGGACCGCTGATTCTATCAAGATACTATCTCCAACGAACTCGCATGTTAATCGTGTCAATCATATTCGTTGAAGCGAACATGTAAAAAGATTGGTATAACGCAAGCAGATGAGGTCGACCATAACAATCTTGATGGAGAGGTGACTAAGCACCGCTAGTGAACCTTACCAAGAGGGCCAGATGTTAAGAATGGATCAAGTGCCAAGAGAGAATACTAGATACTGACTTTTTAGTGTGCCCAGCTAAGCATCAACTCAGGTCAATACTAGACATGGAAGTCGATCTTAACTATGAGATCTTCCAAAACTTCTATAAAAGATGGCCAATAATGAAAGAACTACTCAATCACTCGTTGCCCATCGATGCTGTAATGGGTGGTTCAACAAGTCTTAGGACCGTAGTCGGCCATAACGGAAAGCATGAAGGTCTTGTACTTAGGAAGTGTTTCCAAAGTTAATTGGGATGCATAAGATCATTGGTTTCCATAAAGATTTCATATGGCTTTATATTTCATACATCCGATGGCTACGTAGTAACTAGTATTTTTAAAAGCGAACCCCATTTTCCACTTGTCTGCTGGAGGCGTCAGGTTCCAGGTTTTTATACTTCAGTAATTATATTATCAGGTTTGCCTCCTTCACAAAACTTTAAAGAAAAAGAGAGAGAAGAGTAAATAGAAGAATATTTGCTTCACACAAGCAATTGTTGCACTATTTCTTTGAATAAATGATGGCACACTTCCAATATTGTTCTTCACCCAAAAAAATAAAAAAGAAAAAGTAAATAGAACTACCAATATTCTTCTTTACCAAAAAAAAAAAAAAGAGTTGGAGGGTAAAATGTTACTTAAGAAATATCATCGTTGAAACAACTGATATATTAAAAGATTTTGTATTCCACCAAGATGAAGTGAGCCGACCATCTCTGTAGTAAGAAGAAGAAGAAGGTGCAATCCTTGTCTTGCATAAACCTGTTTATTTTTCTTTACACATGTCAGGCATTCATCCATTACATTGTTGGAATACAAACTCCGAGCCCACTACACAATGATAATAAAAATCAAACCTACGATGCACTGCCAGGTAAAAAGTGCAGCCAATTAATTCCATGGAGATCATAATTACAGAACTCTCGTAGCTTGTTTATGCATTGCACAAGGCTAAAGTAAAACTGGATACCAGGTGGAATGCATGGAAAATACCAGTCAAAGATTGATGTGGAAGAGGTTGTCTTAAATCATAAATATACACAAAGCAGAGATATACAAAGCAAGACTGCTGTTATTTACTATCGCGCTGTACAGCTTGTAGCACTTTATTTGCCAATGATGAGAATGACTGAGCATTGTTCTGCATCTCTGATGTCCTGTCGCTAATGACCTGTTTATGACAGGTTAAATGTTCTAACTTCCTGCTGAAACTAGGCATGGAGGTGGTAAAATGAGACTTGATAAAAAAATGAAGAATAAATTAAAGTATATTTAATTCCTCAATTCATTAAAGTAGCATCAGATGGAAATCTTGCACTTAGTCTCACTGAAAGCAACTTAGGCCCTGTTTGGCATTATTGATGTTGGAAGTAGGGATTTTGAAACTTTTGCAAGTAGAGTTTTTGAGAAGTAGAGATTTTAAAAGTAGAGTTTTTATAAAAAAATTATTTGCTATTTGAAAATCACGTTTATAAACTACTTTAAAATTTTAATACATATTTGGTGATTAAAATAAAAAATATTTTCCGTATGATAAAATGATAATAAAAGATATTACATAATATTATATAATATAAAATAATATAATACAATATTATATATTAAAATATTATTATATTGTATAATATTATCATCATGATATAATATATTAATATTATTATCATAATATAATATATAATATTATTGATTATAATCTAATCTAATAAAAGATTATAATACAACATATTATATTATAATATTCTAATGTTAAAATATTATAATATTATTAAAAATTATTATATTATTAAATATTATTATATTATTGTTATAATATAATAATGTTATAATAGATTATATTATATATTTATAATATAAATATTATTATATTGTATAATATTTGTTGGATATATATGTCCTAGAAGCCAAATTGACTGACACTGTAATTTCTAAGATATGAAATTATACTTAATCAAATTTTTATCAATAAATTGGATATTTTTTCATTCATATTTTTATGTCTATGAATCGTTCATGAAATTAATAGATAATGACATATTCTCAATAGTTGAGAATATGAGACATGTGTCTTTATAAGTTAACTCCTAAATGCTCCTGGTCGGATCATCACAAGGATGGTGATCGATCCATCAAGATCGGTGTACAAATCATTTTTCTTCAAGTAGACGAGTCTCGAGTCTAAAGTGTGGGGACACTAGAGTGAAAGTGCTAGAGAACAATGATATTGAGTGTGATCAAAGAATGAGAAGTCACATGGACATCTACTTGTTAATGACTTCTCGAGCTGTGGTTGTGTAAGTAATTCCTTGATCTACGATGCCTCAACTATTCACAGCGGGGTTGCTATAATTTGACAAGCACATGAACATGGTTCCTAGCCATATAAGGCCTTGTAGTGTACGTTTGCTGCAGTAGGTTTGTTGTAGAAGTTGGAAGTAAACTTATAGGGGATTTATCGGCTTTGGTAGTAGAGAAATAATCCTATGCAATCTAAAAGGCTGAGTTTTTGAATCTGTGACCATAACAGCATAATAATGGAAAGGAGTTTCTATGGGAATCATGATTAAGCTCAAGTCGATTAAGTCTAGCATATGATGGATGCTTAATATTTAAAAAAAATCCATGACCTGCATCCTGTCGAGACCTTCAATAGAGGAACTTGATTACACGAAAACTATATCTACGGGTTCATTTTTCTATTCTACTAGTTTGCCTCCACATACTGCTAGGTATCACTGCTAAATTATGGGAACTTAGATCATTT
Source organism: Areca catechu (assembly GCA_021397845.1). Taxonomy (NCBI): domain Eukaryota; kingdom Viridiplantae; phylum Streptophyta; class Magnoliopsida; order Arecales; family Arecaceae; genus Areca; species Areca catechu. Next base: position 146,518,674 of record CM038049.1, on the reverse strand, counting down.
TTGGATCGATGATCCATTTTAGAGCTGAGCTGGAAAAGTTACGATCCATCAAAAAGGGTTTCGATAATATTATGATAGATATCATAATATACCTCACTACCAGATAGAATGGAACTTGAAGGGTCATACACAATAAAGAATTAACTTGATATAAACTTAGATCAAATTTAGTAACTGTTATTTTTGTAAATGTTACAAATTTAGCAGCTATCTTTTTGGTCCTACTATTTTTAGTATCTACTAATTTTGGCATGTGCTAATTTTGGTACCAGGATCATAATTACAAAAATTACAATTTGATTTGATTTAATTACACTTGATTTAATTTAGTTTAAAAATTCTAGTTGGATTTGGATTTCAGGATCCTAGTTAGACAAGGATTTCAGGATCTTAATTGGAATAAGATTGTCAGCATTTTCGAATTCGATTTGAATCGAATTTGAATTTGATTTGATTTGATTTGACCCTAATTTGAATCTAATTAAAGAAGGATACCTAACCTAAATTGGATTAGGTTCATAAATTCTCTTTAGGCGTGAAAAATATTTTTGTATGGTGATTTTTCAGATTTGAGTGGCCATGCACTATTTACTTCTTCCCATCTCTCACACCATGTTTCGTCGCCCATCTTTGTATATATATCTGAAAGTAGTTTAGATGAGATGAAATTCTATCAGATAGAGGCTTCAAATAGGAGTCGTCTTATCTCTTCTTGGGCCATGAACTCTCCTTTTTATGCGATGAAAACCTTGAAGAAGGTTGTGCGCATAAGAATTCCTATCGCTATATTACTCCTTCGCACTTGTGACGCCAATTGAACCCTATATAGATTAGGATAAATTCTGAGTTTTATTTGGCATGGAGTCTTATCTACTATGATTCATTATTTGAAAGTTGTGTGGGAATTGGGTGGGGTGTGCAACAATTTATGTTGAGAGAAAGCAATTAGCATGCACTAATATCCTTCCTTGCTGCACACACACTTCTCTAATGCCAATCCTTTTCTATTTGAATCAGATTCAAATAATGTTTTGACCTTATCCTAATGTGGCATGAATTAGCTAATTGACATGAGGATGTGGGGGTTTTTGGGGTGTGCAACAAACTCTTAAGAAGAGTGATTTTACGCGTGCACAAGTAGGTGGTTGTTTTCTTTCTTGCCACACATCATAATTTTCATAGCCTTCCCTTTATTTCTTCTGCTATATTCCATGCCTTAGTCTTTGAAATCAGAGAGAGAAGGGGTGAAGAAAGTGTCTTCCCCTCTCCTCGTATCCAGAAAATCGTCCTGTTTGATTGCATAAAGAGTTTGCGCAAAAGCTACAAGGAATGCAGCCTTGTCCTTCAAGATTATCGAGAAGTTCAAGATCCAAGTTAGAGAAGAGGCCTGCAAGGAACTAACACTTCGGAGGCCCCAGAAAGTCGATCAACATCGTCCCCGTATAGATACGGGGAGAGACCGGGCGCTTGTATAACTCCGACTGCAATCCCGATCATCCATCGATCCGACCCGAATCAAGAAGAATAAGGATAGCGATCAAGACATGTTAGATAGGTCCTTAAAAATTATTTTTAAATATTTTGCATGCAAAAATGATCCAAGTTCTTACAATCCACCAATAACACCTAATAGTATGTGATGGCAACCCAACAATATTATTATCATATAATGTAATGCAATAATATAATATAGTATAATAGATTACAATCTAATCTAATAATAGATTATAATATAATATATTACAATATATTAGTATAATACAATAATATAATCTTATTATTACATATTATTATATTAGATTATATTATATATAATAATACTATAATAGATTATACTATATATTTATAATATATCATAATATTAATTTATTATTATATTATACTATATTTATAGTATAATAATATAGTATGATATGATATAAAATATAATAATAAGATTTTATTGATGGATATTTTGGTCATCTAAAAATTTTATTTAAATCAAAACAACTTCCTGACATCGGTCGAAAAACACTTTTGGGAAGAAGCTTCAGAATGGAGCTTTTCTTACGTAGACTTTTTCAGCTTTCTGACAAAACTAAAATAGTTTTTTGATTTTTTACCAAACACTATTATAGTATCCAAAAATATTTTTGGAGGGCCAGAAAGAGATTTCTGGCACTCCAAAAGCTTAGCAAATAGGGCCTTAGCAGCTCTAATATTTTGCAAAGTTATAGTGAAGCCAGATGCACTTTGAAAGGGGCAATTGGACTACACAAACCATGTCAACTACCACAATCTAGAAGCTTGGTTCTAGATGCCTGTAAGATTAGAAGACAAGGTGGAAAATACTGTCAATAGATAAGATTTCCGTTGGAATAGAGCTCACTAGCATACAAGGATGAATTTTGTTAATGGTTCAACCGGGTGCAACATAAGTCATATGAATGTCAAACTGTGCTGATACAGGCTGAGCTATCATCAATCTTCTTTCGACTTGATGTTGTAGTGCAAATCTAAAACAGAGGGTCTCTTAGTTTAAGAATGACCTTTGCTTGCATCATTGAACTTCAAAGAATGGTTGGTTGGTTTAAGTAAATGATCCACTTCCATGACTAGAGATGATAAAATTGTATGATCCATGTAATGTTTCCAAAAAAATGGCATTGATAAGATGTTACCAAAAGTTGCTTTTGATAATGAAATATCAAACATAGCAGTTCCAAGGATTGGAGATGAATAATATTTAAGATAGATCTATATGATCTACACACATATCATATATAAGTAAAGCAGGAGAACCATAGAATAATGCATGAAAATATCAACTGCAAATACTAATATTTAGAAAGTGAAACATAGGACTATCAGGCATATGTACCATATAATGGTCATTGGTGAGCATAAAGATGTAAATTTTTCTCAGAAGGCACCACGTAAATATAACTATGGACTTTCAAAAAGGATTTAACTCATTTGAGGAAGAGCATTAATTGTTTAGTTCCGCAACTTAGGCTGCAGTTGGTTATGTTAAAGGAATGTTACATGGAATAAAGGCCCCTTTGCTCCATCCATTCTACTATAACCAGCAAAATATCAAAAATGCGATCCATTTCTTATAAGTGTGAAATGGGTATTTTGAAAGGAAGTCAAGCAGCTTCTTCCTTGTAACCCCAATAAACTACTCTATTCTACTTGATGAAGTAATTTACTTTATTTTGAAGTAAAGGGCCTTAGGAGTAACTTGACCCATTTACTCCAAATTCACAGATTTTGCAACTAGACACCGACTTAGGTAGTAGCCCAAGAGTCGCATGTTCCAGATCAGATTAGCTAGTGTTTTCTGCCTTTTCCACTATACTTTTTGCATAATATATGCTAGTTGATCATAAGTTAGTGCCTCTATCGAGGATTTTAAATTTATTCAATAAATTAGCTGGAAATGGACCCGAGCTGGCTCGAGGCACCTCAAATCAGGCAGTTTATTGGTCATGCTTTGGGCCTAGCCTAAAAGAGTTCGGAATTAGGTTCAAGATCAACTTATAGAGTCCAAACAAAAACCAGCCCAGACCAAGCCCAGATCAAAGCCTGACTTAAAGCCCCCCAAACAAAAACCAGCCCAGCCCAAGCCCAGTGCTCAAAGCTTGCTTAGAGCCCCTGGCCCCTAAACCGAAACCTAACCTACTATATCCCACCCCACCCCTCTCTCACACTGCCTCCCAAATTCTCTCTCTCTCTCTCTCTCTCTCTCTCTCTCTCTCTCTATTGGTCCCCTTCATCCCTGATGAGTGGACTCTCTCTCTCTCTCTCATCTTTTGCTCCCCTTCATCTCTGATGAGTGGAGGCAAAAGGGAGGACTCCAGCTCTACCATCCCACTTCCATGTCATTGCCTTCACTGCCCACCTGGGCCCACTTAACTGAGCCTTCAACGCCACCATAGCACCATCCACTAGAGTGCCCACCAAAGTCGTTGCCATCAAGGAGACCTAAGAAAAGCTAAAGAAGATTGCAGGCTAGAAGGTGGCCTTGGACTTCGATTGGGCTTGATTCAAGTCAGGGGGCATGTTTGGGCTTTGTGCCAGGCTAGGGTCGGGCCCAGGTCTGAACCGTTAAAAAAGCTTTTGGGCTTAAAGTAAAAAAATTTCTAGGCCAAGCCTTTAGGCTGCTTGAAGATCTCACTGGACCAACCCAATTCCATCCCTACCTTATATAGTACATGGAAGAAGAAACAACATAAATTATAGAAGATAGCATGATGACCAAGATCTTTGCATTGATCTTACTAATTATACTATGGCAAAGAAAATGAATGAAGTACACTAATTCTCCTTATTCTTTGGGTTGAACTAGGTTTTTTTTTAAAAAAAAAATCTATTCAAGTATTATACTTCAACCAATATTTTAAGCAAGGATCGCTGAACCAGTACCGGGACCCGTACCGGTCAGCGACCGGTATGGTACGGTAAGTGTACCAGCCTTAATAAATTAAAAAAAACTATCTTCCTCCTTCTCAAGCAAGAATCGCTGAATCGGACCCGAACCGAGCCAAACCGAGCCCACACCGAATTAAACCGGGCCATACTAGTCCGAACCTACCCGTACCATACCGAACCGACCCATACCGGTCCGATTCAAACCAATTTTTATAGTTCAGATCCCGAACTATTTTTTAAGACTGAACTATAGTAGTTCTTGACTGGTATAGTATGGTACACCTCGTATCGGATGGTACGGGACGGTACCGTAAACCTTGATTTTAAATATTAGTTTGAACTTTGAACCAAGCGATATGGACTACCTATTCATAATCAATATGAAAACTAGCACTAGTAACCAATACCTAGTCGAATCAGACATAATTGGTCCAAATCTTCAGCATCAATTGATATAGACCGACACTACTAGTTTGCACTAGTATTACTCAAAACAAAATGAACAAGATTCTTTGACTACAATCAAAGGAAGAATAAGGTTCTCTAATGCTTTTCATGGAAAGGGTGGGGTGGACTGAGTGGCTGACCCATTTTATCTCCTAGATCTGATTGAAGAAGCAGCCACTTCCAAGCCCAATAGCTCATTTGTTAAGGAAAAATGCCAATACTTCCTCTTATTTTCTTTTGATTTTTGATAAAAAGGCTCAGAAAATAGCAAATATGGGCAAAGCATGGCAAAATAAGAAAAAAATCTTATTTTGCCATGATTTCATGATGTATTGTAAATCTACAAGGGATCTACATGTTGGCAGAATTTTTTAAAAAGCATTTTCAATTTTACAAAATATATTTATTTTTGGATTGAAAATTAAATTTAAGATTAAAAAAATACTTTTAGAAAAGGTATGCACATGCTATCATCTTTTGGTGTCAATTAGACTAACTTTGGGTATGTTTAAAGCCACTCAAACTCATGCCCAATATTAGCATATTTTGAAAATTAACCCGATCAAAGCACCTTTTTTTCAAGGTGGAAAAATACATGCAATGCTCATGTGTTTAGCTACAATAATCCTAAATAATTTTTAATCTTCAGAATTTGATCATGCAACCCACCAGCTATTGATGTCACATGCCTACAGGATAGGAGGGCCGAGCATTGTTTGAGCACATAGAGTAGAAGATAATACCGATAATGTTGTATGCCAAATGGCTTGTTGGACATGTCAAAATTTGATTGATACCAGTGCTCCTCACATGTCGGATCTATCAATCATCAAATAGCTAGAATGGTCATTCTTCAAACTCTAAGTTCCAAGGTCAATGTTACCATTCAAAACAACCTAGTTCGAGGCATGCTAAGCCATGTTGGGGGTTAGATTGACACAGTTCTGCCCCTTAGTTCGACCAAGAGAGGGGGAGAAGGGAAAGAGAGAGAGGGTGGCGAAGAGAGAGAGGTGGAGGGAGGGAGAGTCCTCACTCCTCCATGGTGCTGGAATCGAGGCAGAGCCCTTGTTTAGAAACGAAATAGATGCTTCAGGCCCCATTTTCTTGAAATCTTTTAAGTGAAGTCAACAGCATGGCTTAAAAAATCTCATTTAAATGGTTTCAAAAAAGGGGCCCAAACCCTTGTTTCGTTTCAAAATTGAGGCTTCGCCCTAATTCCAATGCCACGGAGGAGAGAGAGAGCTTGAAAGTCCACTACACTTTTTCTCTCTCCCTCCCTCCCTCCATGTCTCTCTCCACCACCTTCTCTCTCCCTCTCTCTCTCTCTCTCTCTTCCTCTCTCCTCCCTCTCCCCGTTTCTTTGATGATATGCTTCACAATATCATACCACCAACCTACCAGCATAGGTGCTGGTTTTGGAATTGCAACATTATATAGCTACCACCTATTTCTTTGTGTGGGGATCTAGGATAGACAAGCCCTAGACCAAAAACATGACCTGGACGTCCATGAGGTCCAAAGACACTACAAGGAACTAGAAGTGAGCTGCATGTTATTTACTTGCTGTAATTGAAGTGTTTATGACTTTATTGTTCATGTTATGATTTGGTAATTCATGCTACATTTAAATTATTCTTATTATCTTCAAATTAATGTAATTAAGTGGAGAATAATTTTATAACTTTCAGTTCTAGTCATACAAGCTACTATAGGTACCGAATCTAGTACTTAAAACCTTGACATCAGCTATGTTCTTCATGATGTTTTTTTTTTCCTTTTAGCAATTCGTGCTAGGGTTTTCGGCAAATCTCAGTTTCTAGGTATTACCTTGATCAGATTTGGATGGACCCCTATGTAATAACTTCATACAATTATGAAACACAACTTGTTCCATTTGACTAGTTTTCTATAGGGAAGCTTCACAAGCAATATAAGGCTTTGATCAACTAAACAAAGGGTAACCACACTTTCATAGATTCCAATAAGCCTAGACTAAAAGGCCATGAATTTACCTAATATAGTTCCTTGTAGAAAGATTTCTTTCAGTGCTGTTTGCAATGCACTAATAAATCTACATTTGTCTCGTTGATGGTAGACAATTAGCATCAGAAGTCACTTAAGCCCATTAAGCTCTTACCTTTGAGATGATCAAATAAGTAAAACTACCAAGGAGATTCAAAATGGGACACTTTACCTGCAGCTTCCTTACATTCTCCCTTAGCTTGCTCTCGGCTATCTTTGGAACACTTGCCTCCTGATCCAGAAAGAAAATGAAGCCCATGTATTTCATATTAAGAATATTTAAATTGTTAGAAAAAAATTGAGGTGCATAAATGATCTAAAATGTTGATACAAGCACATTAAAAGAATTGGCTCATGTATCATTTAAAAAGAATGCATAACTGCAATTTAGGTGAAGAAACAACAGTATGAACTATAATATAATATAAATAGTTTGAAGCAGAATGAGATTTTGTGTGCAAGATTTGTGGCAGTGTTGGGAGTTTTACCTTGTGAAACCATGAGGCTATGGCAAAAACACATTTTTTGATAAGAACATAGTGCCGGTCATGGGCACAGATAAAATAGGTGGAGGTCCGACATTAGGTAAACTATGCGATGGCATCAGAATTAGCATATAAATATATGCATAGCAAATGAGAGTTCACAAACATATCAATTGAAAAATGTTTATGCTGAAAGAAACCAATTACTTTCATAAAAAGTGGGCCAACAACTGATGACTTTCATTCCCCGGGAATTTTAATTATAATCAGTATGAGGAGAGCTTCTGCAAATAATTTATATTAATAAGATTTGCATATGATAGATTTTGAGAGAGACTGTTTCATGAACAATGATGAAGAAAGCAATATTTTCTAGGGATACCTATTTTTGAAGGTGTGTCTTCTTAGCAATTATGCATTGGAACTAATATCATCAAGGTTTTACATCCCGGCGGGATGTCCCAACCATCCCGTACTGGTGGGATGGATGGTGTCCCAGTTGTCCCGTCATTCCTATGTAAAATTGGGACTGGGACAGGTTCAAGTCTTCAAAACCCATCCACACGGGGAGAGAAGAAGAAAGAAGAAACAAAAAAAGGAAAAAGGGGAAGGAAAGAAGAAAAATGAAAAAAAAAAAAAGAAATGAAAAGGAAAGGAAAAAAAAGGAAGGTAGAAGAAAATAAAAAAAGAAGGAAAGAAAGAAAAAAAGGAAAAAAGAAAGGAAAGAAGAAGGGGAGAGAGATGGAGGATATTTAGCGGGATGTATGACCGAGACTATTGTTGGGATAGTGGGGCATCTCATTCCATGGAGAAATTAGAACACCTTCATCCTACGGGATTTAAAACCTTGATATCGATATTGAAAAGAAACACAATTTTATTATAAGACAATATATTGCTGGTACAAAAGAGAGGTGAACATACAAAAGGAACCAGCGAAGGCAGTTTTGATGGTTTCATGCCTAACAACCAGCTGTGCCTATACAATTAAATATAGTGAAACTTAATAGTATTAGCAATCTGGAGAGATCAATACATTTAGATTTGGCGGAGATCTACTCAATCAATCACCTTCACCAGCATAGCTCTATTTAACCAAACAACAGAGAGTTAAGGATTTTTCAGACTTGGGAAAGCAAAGACAGATGAAGTGATAATACACCTCTTCAATGTTGCACAATCATGTATATGTATACCATCAAGCCTTTAAATAGAACTTATACATAAGTTAGGGTTTACAGCATCTTAAGGACCAGCAAATGAGATCCTTACTTGTGGACTAAAAGCTGAGGACGTTGGGGAAACTATGCCATAAAATGAAGAAAAATAAAGTTAGAAGCAAGTGCACCAGAAAATGGTTTGGAGAAGCACTTATAATGACTTGTGTAGGCATGTATTTAATCCAATATCCACTGGGCAGTGGAGAGGGTCTTGGGTACTTAAGCAGGGCCAAGGACCCTAATTAATAACTTTTGGCTAGCCCTTTTTAGCTGATGTCCTCTGTTGTTAAACATGACACAAGAGGTGGCCCAAGCAACAGTCTATATGGCTAGTGGACACTGCAGCATGGGATCCTTTGTGGCCGATCATGAGCCGGTCATGGTATTTCCCTATCAGGGATGAGAGGGTTTAAATGGAGGAAGCATGTGAGGATCTGTTTAGGTGTGTATTTAATCCCACATCAGTTGTGTGCTGAGGAAGTCATGGGTATGTAAACAAGACCATTCTCCCTGACTAATAATTTTTGGCTCACCATTTGTGGATGAGGTTGTTTCACTAACTGAAGAGAAAGTGAAGAATAATGATTGAAATGATGTGCAGGATAGGCTGGAGACAATTTTAATTACAGGATACAAGACATCGGATGAAGGGTCCTTGCTTCCTAAAGAGGGATAAACTAATAAGAAGCTGGATGGAATCTATAAACCATCATTTAAATATATTTTGAAAGACTTTACTAAGGAAAAAAATAGAATTTATAAAAGCAGTAATGGGGTATAAAATGTTGTTTATGCCTTACTTTTATAGGAAATTGGTTGTCTTGAAGAAGAAATTAGGCGAAAGAGTAAAAAGCATAAATGTGCAATGGCACCTCTTTTTAAAAACTGTATGCAGTGATTGTGCTTTGAGAAGCTAATTAAAAATAAATATGATAAAATCACCAAAATAGAAAACAGTAATTCAATTAACTTAAGTTGTTATTCATCAAATCATTGTAAAAGTAGGTTATCTGAACAATCTCCTTTAAACTGGTACAGGACTTAAAAGTGGGATAGGATGATTTTTCTTTACTTACATTGCTTGTGGAAAATCCATACTTCTTCTTGATTTGATCAATTTCACTAACATTCTCATCTTCATTACTGTAATTCCCTGAGCTCACCTTTTCATCTTTCTTGGGCTTCAACTTACCTGCATTTTACAATGGAAGTCCACACAAAGAACAACCAACCATTGAAGTAAAAACTTAGAAAATCGAACTCAAAAAAGGACCTACAATTTTATATAGTAGTTTTCGCTGTTTTCTTTTCTTGTGAGCAAAATAGTAAGCACATCATGCCTAAAGTATTTTATTCAAAAAGTTTGTGTTTTTAAAGATAAAAAATGATGTACAGAAGTTAAGCTAGAAAAGGATGTTCAAGCTAAAAAAAGACAATCAAATGTGACTGGAAATTAAACTGAAAAACAACAAAGAATACTAGATATAAACAAAATCAAAATATCAGCATACTACAAACCTTTGAGGGCCTGAAATTGCTTGCCTAACTTCTGCTTATTTAAAACTGCAAAGTTTCGTCCTTTATGTTTCACTTTAGTATCATCAAGGTCAATATCATCTTCAAAAACAGAAATGACTTAGATACAGATATCAATGCCCTTCATAAAGCACAACAAAAAGAGAGAAATAATGATGTGTTACCTATATCCAGCTCAACATCTTCACCATCTTTTGTTAAGCTACCTCTTCTCTCAATATCTGGGGAGAAATTAGCTGTTGAAAATATGGCAGAGAGTTCTTCAAAGGTACTTGCACTGGGGCCTTCAGCCTCAATTTCTTGACTGTGTTTTGTCTTATTCATTTTTAGGTCTTTCACAATCATGCTAAATACTCCCTGGATGCCATCACCTCTTAGACATAGAATGAAAGAACTGTAGAGATTATAACATCTTCTGTCAAGTTGTATATATTACCTTTTTCTTTTCTTTGTGGGTCTTTGTTAAGTAGGGAATTCCTTCTTGTAGGGCAACAACATCTTTCTCGTATACCTGGTTAATATCCTCCAGATTCCTGACAAGAACTAGAGAGCTTTAGATGGCCAAAAGGAGTGACTTTGAGTTCATCCAACTCTTGAAGCTTTCTAAGCCTAGAGTGATCTTGGTAATGGTTTCTCCCAATTTGCATGAACTTAAAGTGCATGACCAATAAAGTATATGACCAATAATAATTTCAGTAAATGATACCTTGATTTATAAAGCCAACTCCCTGTATAGGATATGACTCATTGGTTACAAGCAAGGTTCGCCATCTCGATCTTGGACCTCATACCGGTACCATCCTATTATAATGTCGGTATGCAATTCAAAACAGTACGAGATGGTGTACGGGGTATCGGTACAGTAAGAGATACATACCGGTATGGTATGTTATGGGATGTACAGGACAGTTCGGCCTGGTACTACATTCCATGGTTACAAGTATAGGTAAGATGTAAGGTTACCATTAAAACCCATTAAATGGATGCATAAGTCAAAAAATTATTATGATATTGAATATACTAAAAGAAATATCTTTTCTTTTCTTTATTTTTTCTTTTCTTAACAAAAACTTATTTTAATATAGTTTCTATAAAATTTGTTAAGTAATTAGTGAATTTAAGAAGGTAAAAGACACCATAATTAAGAAAGAAAAAAATTAAAGCACTATAAATGTATGCAAAAGAGACTAATAAAGAGCTTTATTTAGTGTACCTGTAGAAGTCCTGAGATAAAATAGTGAAAAAGAAAATCTCCTGATCTCCATTAACCTAAATCATAATACATAAATTTCATAAATATGCTTGTCATGCATTCACTAGAACTTTTAATTAGTAATTGATCATTTGGTCTTACCATAACAAGTTCTCCATCAGATGAACTACATATTACATTTGGGTTCAGATTTAACTTCCATGACGAATTTGTGGAACCTATTATTGATGCCTCCTTTAAGAGGGTTAGATCTGGGAGGGATCTGAAATATCATAATGAGGATATTTAGTTAAATGTCCATAGCTCATTGTGGGAGTACCTTGGTTGATGATAAACGAAAAGCAAAAAAGGACAAGCAAATAAATGTAAAATAGTTAGTTTTGCTCGAAACTTTGGCACTTAAAGGATGCAACAAGTAGACATATAAGCAAGGTTCTAGAACTATTTTTAGTAGAATGTGAGAACCTCCTGCAAAGCTTCATGAAAGTTAAAAATAAGAACCTATAATTTACATCATTCTTTGTGACCATTGTTTCGGTGGGAACTAAGGAGAATATTAGGGCCTATTTGGCAATGTTCCTACTTTTGTGTTTTTATTTCACTACAAACTAGTGAAAATTCAAGGATCGCGTATGGTACGGTACGGTCCGTACCATACCGGTACAATATCAATAATAAAAAATGAGCTGAAAAAAAATCTCTCCCCTCTTTCAAGCAAAAATCGCTGAACCAAAATTGAACCGGACCCGAATCGAAGTGTACCAGGCGGTACAGTACGGTACCGTACATACCGTATCGTACGGAAAAAATATTTTTTTTTTTATTTTTTTAACAGTATGGCTTCCCGAACTGTTTTATATAGCTGAACCGTACCGGCTCTTGGCCGGTACGGTACGGAACTCCCCATACCGGGCGGTACGGGACGGTTCCGGGTTCCATGAGTGAAATACTATGGGGAGATTGACGTGGAAGATAGCATTTGTATGAAACTTCTACCCATCGTTTGTTGAACTATGCCAAACTATACCAAGCTAGCCGGTTTGGGACATACCATACTAGACCAGTTGGCCACCGATATGGTTCGGTTACATTTATAATCACTCACTCCAATCCAAGTGCCTCTACATTTTTTTCATTCAATCATGACTTCACCCATCCCCCTCCCTTGAAACCCTATCTCCATCCCCGGCACTTGCTGCTATCCCCAGCACTTGCTGCTGTCACAGAGAACCAGTCTCTCTCCTTCTCTCTCTCCCCCTCGATGGTGACTGCCTCTCAGCCCTCTCCCTCTTTGGGCCTCTCACTCTCTCTCTCACCCCCTCTCTCTCCCTATCCGTCCCTTCCTCTCCTCTCTTTTCCTCTCCTCCCTCTTGCTATTACAATACACCTTAGAACAACATACTACGGATCTGTACCATGCCAACCGGTTGCCAGCCGATACACTCTCCAGCTCAGCTTCAGTGAACCTTGCCTTTGCCATTCTTTGCTTCTGTTTTAACTATCTATTAAAAGTAACAAAATCTCTGCTTCCAAAATCTGAAGATTTTACAAACAATTTTTTTTTAAAAAAAGGTTTCATCATACATGTTCTTCAGTCTCTTGGTTCTAGAAAACAAAAATAGAAAACAAAGCAATACCAAATGGGTCCTTGTATAATTGTCAAAACAGCAAACTTTGGAACTAATTAACACCTTGCAAATGTCTAATAATGTATGTATTTAAGTCCAGCCTTTCCATATGATCAATAAGACATCCTATTAGTTATAAACTGGAAGTGGAAAAAATGTAGGCACAAATTTGGACAAAAACATAGAGACCAGAAGGAAACCTAAACAATGACTCGATATGCAATGGAACTGCAAGGCCCTTAAACAACCCATCTTCATGGTTATTCACTGGCAATATATTCGTAATATGTATTACCTATGAACTTTCTTCATAAGCCAATCTGTGGTTACCTTTTCCTTCTATTTTGTTCAAAATTATTCATCCATCCATTATAACATCATGGCATTCTTTCACAACAATGGCCATGCTTCAAATATGGGCATACCAAATGCTTGTCTACAGAAAAAGATGAAAATGTTTAGCCACAGCAGAATATGTCACCAGGAGTTACAGTACATCAGACCTACATTGGCAAGTCTCCCCAAAAATCACCATCAAACTTTTCTAGATTTTCCACCTAGTCGTGACTTTCCTTCCTCTACTATCATTCCCATCTAAATTTGTCCATCAATACTTTTCTCTGTCATATTCAAGGATTCAGGTCCCAGCGGGACATCCCACGGGACACCGGGATGAGGTACCATCCCATGTGTCGGGACAGAACATCCCGCTAGCATCCCAGTGTCCCAATCGGGATACCTTGGGACATCCCTTGTCCCGAGTGTCAGGACGGGGCAGGTCGCCGACGCGTCCCGTTCCAGGAAAAAACCGGGTCAGCCCTGTCCCACGGGATTTAAAACCTTGGTCATATTATTATCCTTCAAAAATCTCTCTGGTCATTTTATTTAATCTGCAGAATCATTCCTCCTTATCAAAAATCAGACAAGAGTGCTCCGAAGAAAAATGCATAAAGAACCTTTCTTTACTGATTATTTAGCAATTAGCACATAAGCTGCCAAAGTGCCCTTAAGCCAGTGGGTGCCAGCTAGTACTGCTCCATATGCTAGTGCAGCAAAGCTTGGTACTAACCAATACCAAGCCAAGAAACTTGTAGATTCTTTTTTTTTCCTGCTTTTCATCCATTATTTCTCTAGTGGTTCAAGAACAATCATCAGCACCATACATGCCTTGGTTTTTTATTATAAGACATAGTTTGTTGGTTCTATTACTTATTTTTTACATTAAACAGACCCCTTAAGAGCTTTGGACAGAAGTTTAAAGCAGTTTAAAGTAAAAAAAGAATCCAAAAAGATTATGTATCTTCCTGAGCTCATGCATATGATGAAATTGACATGGCATATTATGTGGCACTTAAATCCTTGTATAAGACACATGCCTTGGAGAAAATAACCAAAACAACAACTAAAGTCCACCATAAGATACCTGTCAAGGTGATAATCCAAGGTCCCAAATGTTTAGTTTGTTATGAGATTGCCCATTATAAGTTGAACCAATTTTTATATCGATAATACCTATGCATACATAATCTACCAAAATATATTTATTTAAGGATTTAGGTCCCGGTGAGACATCCCATGGGACACACCAAGATGGGGTACCATCCCATGTATCAAGATAGGGCCATCACACCAGCATCCCAATCAAGATATCTTGGGACATCCCCTGTCCCAAGTGTCAGGACAAAGCGGGATGTGTCCTATTCCATGGATTCCATGGAAAAACTGGAACAGCCCCATCCCATGGGATCTAAAGCCTTGTAATGATATAAATTAACAAGAACAACACTTGGCATCATGTTGTTTCCTCTAACATGCTGCTTTTATACTTCATACTTGCTATTTAATGATATAAGAGCATGGTTAATGCCAAAACCTGTTTTCAGATATAGAACCTTTGCCAACCAATTTACCTATATAAGAGACCATGGATCACCTATAACATTAAACATAGTCAACAAACCTAATTCCATCAACTCAAGGTTGGTGGTGATGGATCTTATTCATAGATAATATTCAAGTTCCAATTGACCCTACAGCCCAGACCAACAAATTTAGGCTGAGAGAACAGAGAAGCATTCCTTGATGCATGACATTTAGCTCAAGATTGCTAAATTAAGTACATTTTATTTGCTTTGCCCAGATACAAGCCTTGAAATGATTTAATGCTGCCAAAGAAACCTAGTGTTATGGAAGTAGATCAAGGTTTTACGTGCCGTGAGAGATATAAGCCCCTTTTCTAGATTTCATTAGTAGATAGTCCAATGCAGGCAGAAAAGTCTGCTCATCACAAACTGAAGATAGCTACATTCTTCATGTGCAGATAATTTAGCCCATGGACATGTGAAACTCTCACCAATGAAAACAATTATAGATTTCTACATGTAAGGCACATATCTCTGGAGCACCATCTACAACAAAGCACAGTAAATATAACAAATACTAATGGGAGAACTCCACCTTATCTCTATTTTGCCGCAGTCAAAGACAAGTATTAGTCCAACATCAGAAGAAGGTCCATAGAGAACTGAAGCAAAACGACAAGTTCCGCTTAATTTTTTCTTGCAACATAACTTCTTAATCCCCTGAGATCATACAAAATTTAGGGCAATAAAATTTCAAGCTCCAGTTTCTCGACCTATTAAAATTATTACACACAAAAATAACAATTACCTGAATTGCATGACTCAAAGAATATAAACGCACAGTATTTTCAGAACAAAGCAACAGTAGCGACTGCTTTGGTGCTGTCTCTTGGAAAGAACATTGTTTACTTACACCCTGGCTGTCTGATATCCACATTCCATCAGGAGATGCATCTGGCCCATTTTTTAGATACCATCCATCAGATACCTTTTTGCATTTTCCAGCCGCTTATGTTATAGTATAATGATAGTGGGTTTTAAGAACATGGGGAAAAAACGCTTCGAACTTACCTAATATTTCCATCAACAAAGCTCTAGAGGGTTTCTTGGTATGAAGATAATTAATGCTCAGTGCATTTCCTGTATCTTCTTCAAGAGGGAAAACTGATGAATCTCTCAGCCCTACCAACAGAACATTCTTCTCAGAGCCATCTTGGCAATACTTTTTAAACTGCAAAGAGATGATACCACTATAATGTTGACTTGGGATTTGCTTCTGATATAAAACACTGGTTCCTTCCTCATCAAATATGGATACCTGGAAGATATAAATTATAAAATAATAAATAAATGCAATACTTTTTTTTAATAATATATGGCATGATACAGAAAAGACAAAAGAGGTGTATCAGGGTTAGTCAGAATATCATTGCAATCTTAGAATTTTCATCTCATGTTAACAAAATCGCTGATGCTTCTGATCTTAGTAAAAGTAAAAACCATAATTTTATTTCCAGGGATTCTGTAGTTTACTGGAAAATCAGGGGCTTCACAAACTAATGTCAAATAATAAGAACGACATCAGATACTAATCATAAATTACATATCAAACTCGAAGTTTCTGAGTCAAAATAGCATGCAACTAGCTGTAGTCAAGTCCCTCCACCCCCCCACCCCCCCCCCCCCCCCCCCCCTCTTTCTCTCTCTCTCTCAAAGTTCAAACACTAAGGACCCAGTTAGTCCTGGTCTGTTGTGTGTCGCAGATCAGGCTGGTGATTAATCAGGTCCTTGGGTCCAGCACTCCATCCCCTTGTAATGTTAATTATGATTGGTAATTCATGTTAGCAACCCATAATAAGCAGGATTGAGGCTGGGAGTTGGGACCATCCTATTCCACCTAAAACCAGCTGAGAGGAAGTCAAAAACTCCCCTAGTAGATTCTTTCTTTCTTCCTCTTCTTCTTCTTCTTTTTCTTTGGCAATCATCTTCACACAGAGGGAGGAGAAAAGAGGAAGGGAGAAACAGGGGAAGAAAAAGAGAGGAAGGGGAAAAAGGAGGAAGAATAGGAAGGGAGAAAGAGAGGAAGCAGAGATCCACAAACATGGACCCCAAAAACTTACCCAACTCTAATATAGGGCCTAAACAAATCCTAAAGAAGGCCTAGTAATTAGAAACAACCAGGAAAAAAGAGAAAAAAAATAGAGGTGTCTGCCTTGGTTTGAAGCCAGATTGGTACAATAAATGGATGGTATCATGATGGACTAGAATAATTATTTATAAAACAAAATTAAAGAATTGATGACGAAAGATGCCAAGCCATCCCAAGTGTCGCGATGCAACAGTCTTAGTCTGTCCTAGTTCATCATAGTCTATCTCGACCAAGATAAAAGGGTATGGACCAAAATTTTCTGAATTGGTACCAATACTTGTACCGATCGCTAGCCGGTAGTATCGTACCAATTTGGTACCGTACTAATAACGATATGGCTAAGCATGCTGATCAAACCTGCACATCAGTTTTTTTGTTTTCCAAACTTTTTTATGTTTCTTAAGTTTGTAATCAATTTTTTAAGGTTTTTTGAATGATTTTATATCCAAATTGATGCATTTCCATCTTGTTACTTGTTTTCCCAAATATCTTGATGCCTTACAATCTTTATATAATGTGTTTAATGCATTTCCATCTTTACATAATGCACTTTCCTTTATTTTCATATGATAGCACAAGAAAAGATATGGTTACTTATTTTACCAAATATCTATTATCGTATGAAATGACTAAGGTGATTACTTGTTTTCTCAAATATCTTGATGCCCTTCCATCTTTATATGATATGCTTTCCTCCATTTTCACATAATAATCATAGTTGAATCGTCTTAAATCATGGATGACTACTATAAAATACACTATTATGATATGAAATGGCTAATATGATTTTTCTTGTACTGCCCCTTTTTTTTCAAATATGTTGATACCTTTCCATCTTTATATAACATGCTTTCCTTCAGTTTCATATGTAGCCATAGCTAAATCATTGTGAACCAAGGATTACTATGAAATAAACTATTATAGTATGAAATGGTTAAACATAATTTTTTCTCATGTTGTCCCATTTTTTCAAATGTGTTGTTGCCTTTCCAACTTTATATAACAATAGTTGTGCCTTCCTCCATTTTCATATAATAGCAATAGTGATATATTACTTTCCTAGAATAATGACGAGGCTGGGATATTAGTGAACATTTACTGGCCAATTTAAGCAAGAAACCTTATATAAGCAAGTAGGGGTGTAAAGAGTTCTGATCAAACCGTCTAAATTGTCCAACCCGATCCAAACCGAACTAAATATAAAGGTTTGATGGTTTAACTAGTTCGGTTTGATTTAATAAAATATAAAAACCAAAATATCGGTTCAATTATCAGTTTACTGATTAACGTAACCTGCTAAAACCGAATCGAATCGATTAACCAATGTCATTTTATATATTTATATGTACAAGGACATTCATATTGCACGTTTTATATTTCCATCCCTTAGAATACCATGTAAGTCCATTACTTTCATTTTACCACTCATAACCTTTTCTCTTTCAATGACTTTCTGACTTCTTAGTTCTCTCTCCCTCTACATTTTTTTTTTAAATCAAATCAACTAACCGGCTTAAACCAAAAAACCGTTCAAATCATTCAAATACTTGGAAAAGCTACATGAACAAACCGAATTGATACAAAACCGAACCGAAGAAATTGATTGTATTTAATCAAATATTTGGTTTTAGGAACCTTATAAACCGAAATGTCGGTTTGGTTTCAAAAAATTACTTAAAACCGAACTGACCAAACCGTTTTCAGTCCTATAAGCAAGTATTTTCTATTAAAAAAACTTACAAATTTTAATGTGGTATTCATGATCGAAAATTCTACAAGAAATTTTAAATAAAAACAAGTAACAAATTATTGCAAATCCTTCGAGATGAGACACATTGACTTTCACCAATGTTGTCCCAAGGAATTAAGAAATAAATTTTCATTTGATAAAAATCAACTTAAAAGTAGGACGAGATATGGAATCAGTCATGTTTGGTAGATTTAGATTAGGATATTATTGAAATTTTTGACAAATTGATCATCCAAAATCAAGTATTTCAAAAGGTTCATATGGACAAAACAAGATACTTATTGGCTTTGCAAGGGCATAGTAGAAAAAAAAATTTCTACAATTAATCTTTGAATTCTTCACATTTTTCTTGTATTTTCCTTTTTTTACTATGAAAACAAGTTAGAAGAGAGAAGTCTCAAGCCTTCTCCTCTCATCCCAACCATTTTAAAAAGAAAAAAAATGAAAACTGGGCCATCCAGTTTAGCTTGGAACAGTACCAAACCGTCCAGTTTGATGCAGTTTTGATCGATCCAAAGCCCCGACCAACATCCAAGACCGAACCATCACGATTTAGCCAGAGCATGGTTCGATGCGGGCTGAGCTGGATGGTTCAACATGGTTCCAAAAACTAAGATGGGCAGGTCTCTTGAGACTGCGCCGGACCAAATCTTACGAGACCTAAGTTCCCAAAGGCATCTCAATGCTGGTTTCTCTGTAGTCTGGCATGGTACTGCCAAGATGGACCGGGTCTCCTGGGATGGTAGAATACCATAACATACTATGTATTGTTATGTAGGCATCCCGGTATTGTACCAACCTGTTCCCTAACCAATATTGGCATCAGGATTGGGTCTTTAAATGTTTGATTCAAAGATCCATTATGTAACTCAGATATCACATGACAACAAACAATAATCTCTCTAAATTAGGCTAGATGTTAGAAATGAATGTAACACAATTCACAAACTTCACACAACACTATCAGTATATGAACTTCCCTAGTATTGAAACTTGAAAGTGTGCACAACACGCATGTCAAATGATATTCATTTTGGATAATTAATGAGTTCTAGAGTTTTCAAAATAAATCAGAAATTATGTGTATTATCTAAAACATTTATGAACTCTATTCATTAGGATAAAATAGTAATAATTGTTCTACGATAAACAAAATTAATTATGCATCTAGACTTGCCAGTTGTGAATCATTTTGCAAACATGCACACCTTCTTACTTTGATGTGTGCCAATTATCAAACTATTCAGCACTAGAACATGAACATTTGAAGTCATTCAGTACTTGCATCCTAGACCAAACTTTAAAATGAGCAAAAATTCATCAGTAACGTAATCAAAGTGGGTCAAAGTACATCTGACTTGCTGAGACATATCCAACATGAATTCTTTGGTATGGATGCAAGCGTCCAAGTAACATGTGTCCTCATATGCATATCTTGCTGGATCTTGACCAGTCCAAGAATGACATGATATTTTTATCATTTTTAAATAATTTTTCCTCCTGATAAATGAATTTGGATAAGGATGATAAACATAATGCTTGCCACCAGCATGTTGTAAGATTTAGAATTCGAATTCACTAGAATAGAATAGATGTTTCAAGTAGTAAAGGAATTCAATACTTTTCTCTGGCATTATATAACCATCTTATACTACTAAACACCTAAACAAGTGTTTGATCAGTTATATTTTCTTGATACTGCTCCTTCAAATTCTGTCCTAGCACAAATTGCATCAAGATGTTCACCTATAAAAGGCTCACTAATAAATATCACCCGCCTACTACAATATATTTAACATCATCAATTATTAGTCATGTAAGGATCCATGTGGGTGTTTGTCCAGTGCCACAATGGTTATGTACTAGGTAGATCTTGGATACTTATACAAGGCCAAAGAATCCAAACAATACCTCTAGCTAGCCCTTTTGAGCAAGGTCTTGGATTCTTAGAAATGGTATTAGACCTTGTTCACAGCCCATGTAGAATACGACACTCTATAGATAGGCCCATTGGGAGCTGATCATGAGCAGATTGTGATGTTTGTGATTGAATTTGATTGGATTTATAATTTGATTTAAACCCTTTAGCATGGCAAGGATGTCAGGGCCTTAACTAGAAAGTGTGTGAGGATGCATGCAAGCATGCATTTAATCCCACATTGGTTACGCACCGGACAAATCTTAGATACTTATGATCTGATTAGGAAGAAGGAAGAATTCTCTCAACCCACTCAACTCAAATCTCTTAAAAGAAAATTAGAAAAAGGTGAAGATATTGCGAAAGTAGGTTTTACATCCACCTTTCTTTCATAGATGATCCACACATCATAAACTGAGGCACATAATCCCTATTTATAATAGTAGTGAGCTCCTCCCTTACACAATTCGAGTTGGGTTTCTCTTCTAGTTTGAATAGGACTAGTTTTCCAAAAATAAATGACTAGTATAAATAATCATGAAAAAAACTAAAATTCTACATGAGGTAGATCTCGACTTCTATATCAACTTTGCCTTCTATCGCTATACCTAATGCTTCACAAGTTGGAAAATACATTAGTTAATCTTTCTCAAAAGGAAACTTTTGGTTTAATCAGCCCATTTCAGGGCTTAAACTATGGAATTTCTGCTCGTTGTAACCTCCTAGGAGGTTGAGGCTGAGTTGTACATCTTGAAAAGTTACCCAATTTGAAAAGAAAAATGATCATCTTAATCAAGCATCATATGATCAAGTCATGGCCTTCTAAAGTTTGGCTTATGACTCAACTTCTCAACATGGTGGATCTCACTTCTAGACCCTGTCCAGCCCTACTCGTAGTAGCTAAGGTGGTCAACATCGGATATAATGATCCTTTTGGATTGTAGCTCTCCCTATACAGGGGATTTAGCTCTTGCTAAATCAAAACAAGAGATGGGGGATCACTTGGCTTTGCTTAGAAATGGTTTCCAACCTTGCTCTTCTTTGACTGTGGATATCAACAAACCACTTGCCCCACTTCCACATTTGGATTCCATGGCTAGGATGCTCCTCACCATTCTTTCTTGTTGATGACGATGACAGCGACTCCCCCTTGATCTCAATCTCAATCGATCAGTCGGTGGAACCAAGGGTCAAGAACCTAGCCTCTCATGAGTGGTTATCAGCTTCATGTATCATCATCACAAACTTATTGCAAGCATCAACAAGTTGCTTTGTTTGAGCTGCAGTTGCAAGGTCAATGTTATCTTGTATTTTGGAGGTATTGATCATGAACTCTTTCCCATCCTTTATGAGATGATACTTTCTCTGCTGCCTATAGAAAATTGCATCTCAAAGTTATGGACTTCCTAGGATGACCTGGCAAACATTCAAAGAAACTATTTTGTATATTACCTTGTCAATATACCTCTCAATAATTGTGAATTTGAAGGTACACTACTTGGTGAGCTTCAACCTAGCATATTTTTAAATCCAGCTTAGAGGATATGGACGTGGATGAGACTTGGTTTACAATTTTAACTTCTGAACCAAACTTTCAAAGATGATGTTTTTCTAGTTTCCAAGGTCTACAATAGCCTTGATGATACTCTACTTCATTTGAACCTTCAAGTGAAAGAATTCTACTCGTGCCTCTGGATCTGCCTCAGTTGTGGTCTCGAGTTTCATCTCGTCATGCTTAATTTTGAGTCTACTAGCTCAAGCTCAAGCAGTTTCTCAACCTCTATAACATTAAGCACCACCTTCCCTTTTATCTTGGAATCCTCATCCTTCGGCTTCTTCCTTCTTGGCTTCAACTTGGAGTGAAGCTTCCAGCACTCCTTGGTGTGTGCATTGATATTACAATGGTTGCAATAATTTTTCTAAGCTGTCTTGACGTACTTCGCACCTTGCTTCTCTTCTTGTCTTGCTTTTCTACTGCCTTTCTTGAACTTGTCGCCCTTATTACTCCTTGGGCTATTTTTTTCTTGATCCCCATGACCTTCATGCTAGCTTCACTGATGTCTTTAACCTCGAAGAGTTTCAGCTCCTTTTGACCACTCTCGTGAAGATATCTGATGTACTTCATGAAAACTACATGACCATTGATGGAGATCCCAAGTGAGATAGCTTGCTTGTGGAGCTCAATGGTGTAATCCTTGATAGATTAAACCAAGGTTCCCTATGCAGATATTGGGAGGCGCAGATCGGTGGACTGGTAGCACAAGTTTAGTACGCCCCCATACTATTCTATACCAGGCTCGAACCGACACAACAAAGAGCGGGGGAGAATAGAAGAGGAAAAGAGGGGGGCAAGGAGGGGGAGGGACGAAAGGAGATGGAGAGGGTAAGGAGGCTAATGATGGCTACTAGAGAACTACGAAGGCCCTCGAATGACTAAAGCAGAGAAGAGGGAAAATCAGAG
This sequence comes from Areca catechu, assembly GCA_021397845.1. Taxonomy (NCBI): domain Eukaryota; kingdom Viridiplantae; phylum Streptophyta; class Magnoliopsida; order Arecales; family Arecaceae; genus Areca; species Areca catechu. The sequence goes on along the minus strand of CM038049.1, from coordinate 146,495,570 downwards.
AGAGGAAAAGAGAGGGAGAGGGTGAGGCCAACGATGGCTGTCGAAGGGCCTAAATGATTCTGGGGCCTTCGCAACCCTCTAGCAGCCACCACTGGCCTCTCCCTCCCTCCCCAATTCTCCCTCTTCCATGCTCCAATCATCCAAGGGCCTCCCCGGCTTTCCCCTCTCCTTCCCTCCCCCTCTCTCTCTCTCTCTTCCTCTCTTTTCTTCTTCCTCCCCTCTCTAATGCCTCATTTCAAATTCCAGAACTATCCCAATCTACCACTAATACAATTTGGCATGCCCTAAACTAAATAGTTCAAGATGATTCTACCTTCCCTAGATTGATCATACATTTACTATAAGTATTGACACTTGATTCATTGATCCTCCCCGTGATCCATTAAATAAAACCGCTTCTTGATTAGGCCTTTAAATTTGCTCCATGCCAGATTAGAAACGTTATTATTCCTTATATACGAACTTCACCTGAAAAAAGCATAGCTAAAAAGCTTGAGGTAGATAAAAGCATCTTCTGGACCAAGGTTCTCGATACTAGCATCGAGATCCGTACCAGCGACTGGCCGATATGATACAGTACCGGTACCATACCAACACTTTGTACGATGAGGACCGGCACGCCAAATTTTTTTTTATTTTTTATTCTTTTTGATCTTTTTAAGGTTTATTAAATATTTTTAGATCTAAATAGATGTTTATTGATGCTAATTGATGTTTGCATCACTTCAAAACACTACGGAATGATGTCTAGTCTCCAACCATGATACTTTATTTTTTAAAAAATTTCTATAAAGTAAGATTACCAGCAATAATTAAAGTGGAAGGAAAAATATAAACATAATTACATATCGATATTTAGAATTAGATCGAGTGTCGATGTCCATAAATATCAGGATCATTAATATATTCGATAGGAATATCAGTAAATCCTTCTAACCAGGCAGCATGATAATCCAATAAGCTTATCCCAAGAGGTATGCATGATCAAGGATTACTGAACCGCTCCGGGACCCATACCGATTAGCGACTGGTACGATATCGTGCCGTATCAATACATATATCGGTCTTGGTAAATTGAAAAAAAAACTATCTTCCCTTTCAAGCAAGGATCGCTAAATCGAACCTGAACCAGATCCGAACCGAGCCCAAACCAGTCCAAACTGGGCCGTACCGGTCCGAATCGACCCATACCATACCAAACCGACTTGAACCAATCCAGTTCAAGCCAATTTTTATAATTCGAGTTCCGAGCCATTTTTTAGGACTGAACCGTACCGGTTCTTGATCGATACGGTATGGTACACCCCAAACCAAGCAATTCGGGATGGTACGTAAACCATGTGCATGATGGATCGTAACTCATCACAAATCCCTCACTGAGATCCCGACTCTAAGGAATATTCAAAGACTGATGATATGATTGTGTAGGGACTAATCCAAATATATCGGTAACAAAATCAGATCTATAAAATAGGGATTAATCCAAATATATCGATGATAAAATCAGATCTATAAAATACTCCGAACTGCATGGGATAATAATCAGTAAAAGATATCTCGGATGCACTATATCCATATCCATATAAATCATAAGCTACCATTGCCTACAGATAAGAAGATCCAAAATACGAGAATGATCCTGATACATTTATGAATCCTACTCCACATGCAAGATTTGTAGTTGCATTGTGTCCCAAACGATCTCGCAAAACCTGTCGTCTATATGAAATCGTATCATCACGAGCTCTACCAACTGATATACCATGGTCTATGTCCTATGTGGTATGAATAAAGTACAACTCATCAATGAATCGAAAATCAATAACCGGCTACGTCTCCTATCCTCCAACTCCTTTCTAATCACTAGATCCCTGACTATCAGAAGAATCACTAGCACTACCGCCCTAGTATCTGAATTTGAATGAACTGAGATTTCAGTGAAAATGCAACTGCCTTTCTTTTTTCTCTATTTCTGGACTGAATAGATGGCAGAGAGGGATGATATGTTATCTGCTAGAGTCCTTTGACCATCATTCAGTATCCATCGTAGCCTCGCTAGCTACAAAATTAGTTGGTCGAGAAGGCGATTCTGGCTCATCAAGCTTTGGCTCTTGCTATTGACTCATGACACATCCAATCATCGGATCTTCATCCTCATCAATATAATTACATGCAATCAAATTGGAGTATTTCAATTCAAGTTCCTTTCCAATGCATTTTAGCCTCAACCTTAAATTATAGTGTACATATACAAGATCGTTGAGACATTTTTGTTTTAAACGGTTCCTCTTCTTAGAGTGGATAAGGTCGAAGGTATACTAGTTGCACTCAAATCTACTAGATAATACCATATGGAAAAAATCTTGACAGCAAGATTTTTTTAAATGTTTTGCTGATCCACCAAAATACACCTACTATTCAGCTACAAACGACAATAAATCATTTAGAATGTCATATTCAACAAAATTCAAAAATCACTTTAAATCTAATATTAGATTTATTAGTCCCTACTAGGACTTATCTTTCATTTACTTCTGATGGCTACATTGGATTTAAAAAAAATCTGTGCCCTCCCTAAAAAATTTCATCTGGAAAAAAAATATTATTATCATGTGTTACTTGTTGAAGTTACTGCTAATAAAAATCACTCAACAATTTTAACCTATCTTATTTTAAACACAGCCGCGACATCTAGATTGGGCTCTATCTTATATATAATATTGCGTAGGGTAGACATAAATTGTTCATCCATAGTAATATCCAGTATGGAGTACTAGAATCTCGATTTTAGATAGTAAGATGCACATACATTGTCAAAATTAGTCAAGCATACTTGTAGAAATATAAATGAATTTAAAATTTTAGAGCATTAATGATTTACTGCTTATCTGCTAGATATAAATCCAAACTTTTTTGATAACTCCACCATCCATCAATGATCCAGATATATCTATTGGTATGTGTTGGATATGTCTCTTGGATCTTTTCTTTTATCCTTTTCATCATGTAATAAAGGAAGCCCATCATAACAAATCGCTTAGAGTCCATGGCCTGAAGTACCTTATGTAGAGACTTAATAGCCTCCGCTATCATCGTGACCCGCTGCCAGAATGTCTGTCTCATTACTAAATTCTCCACAGTGCTCCCCTTAATATTTGTCCTAGCATATCTGCTCTGCTGCCACTCTTGATTAACATATATCTGATGCAGCTCTACTTTCTTGCCAAGACTATTAAATGTTATATAATTTGTAGCAAATCATGTGATCCCGATCTTAATATTTCTCCTGCAAATCATATGATCCCTGAGGTCAATATAATGTGCAACACAAGAAATCCAAAAAATATATAATCACCACGGCATCAAGAGCTACCCTGCGAACCTATACTATGATCCATTATCTATGATGACCTGCACGATATTCTACCTTTCCACCTGATCAATCACCTCCATCAATCTAATATAGCTGCTGTTGTGCACCTAATCTAAAGCATTAATAGATTTATGAAAAAATTTTCCATCATAATAAGTTAAGAAATTAATGATGCTTCGTCTCCATCACACATCATGTCAATCCATATACGGGCCACTTACTTTAATAGAAGGCAATCCAATTTTCTAGCTCCTTATTGCTGTCCAGAAACTACCATAAATATCCATCGATCCTGAAGGATTTACACCTGCACCAACAGCCTGCAATAGCTGAGCAATAATATCGGTTATCTACTGCTACGCTGAGATATGACTAAAATAAAATCAGGATCCGATCGCCCGTCACATATCTTTTTTATCCTTTTTCAGCATACTATTAAAGAATCTTTGCTGCGAAAGGCATGTGGAGCGACATCGTGGATAGTGACTCCAGTTGGAATGTCCCTGAAAGATTTCTTTCTACTGCCAAATACTTCAACATGGATGCAATATGACTGATGCCTCTCCTGACTGAGGTCCTCCTACACTCTCTCCTATAACACTCCCAGAGCCCGATCCTGATCTCGATCCCAATTCAAAAATAGATGGCCCAAATCACTCTCTATGCCTGGCCATCTTCTCTGTCTCTGCTCATACTAACTCACCTGAATGACAATCTTGATTTGTGCCTCATCAGAAGGAATAGATTTCCCTCTAATTTTCTAGAATGATAATAAGGTGATTAAGTGGCTCTACGGTCCATCTTTGCCTTCTTTTTTAATATTTTTTTTTCTTACTTTGAAATCAACTGACGAACCTCTTGTGAATATTATCGGCATGCAGATACATCAGAATAGCTGCTAAGTACTGCTTCAATCTCGTTACCTCACCATCTTTGATATCTATATTATACCATTTATACCTCAAATAATGCCAACCCGATAGCATTTTTCCATGCACCCAACCAATGTCATGCTTCAGATCCTTCTTCTTTCTCGATGGATTCATTTTTGAATATTTAAAAAAAACAAACTCAATAATTACATAAAATTAATTAATATTCTATTTACCTAATATTTTTATTTTTTAATTAATTATATATATATAATTTTTTAGATTTAAAAATATAAAAAATTATAATATTAAAAAAATTAATTTGATCTTGGATTCATGTAAGATCCTATTATAGATTTATAGATGCTACATATATTTTTTTAAAACAGTAGGCATGCATGAAAGATCACTTTTTCTTCAATATTAGCCTGGAGCACTATTCACAAGATCAAAACTTGAATAAATCGATATGAAATTTATAGTAAAAATAACTTACAAGTCCTAGAAAAATAATTTATTATTATAATTTTTAATTAATTATTTTATATTTTATTAATTTTTTCATCTATTTTTTTAAAAAAAATTAAAAACTATATACTTAACAAAAAATCATGATCTTAGCAGCATTGTGTAGATCTTTCATAGATCTATAGCATACTCTAAAATCATGCCAAAATAAAAAAATTTAGTATTTCTTCTTATTTTTTTATTTTTTCTTGAGTTTTAAAAAAAATAAGAGGGAGAAAGAGAAAAGAGAGTTTTCTGTATCTTGAATCCACCTTTTTTTTTTTGCTATTTCGATATTTGATTTGTTTGAAATGTTGAAAAAATCACTTTAGAAGCCATCTTTCCTTCTTTCTGTCAAAACTGAGAGCCTCTCGAGCTCTCAGTTGCTTAATAACAACCCCTACTCCACCTTACTGTAACATAAAAAAACTGAACCGTGCCTAAACTAGTCCGAACCATGCCTAAACCGGTCATACCAGCCGGTTCGGCACGGTTCAGGCCGGTTCATGCTGATTCAATTTTTTTATTTTGAATGAGAACCAATTTTTATAGCCGAACTGTGTTGATTAGGCGCTGATCCGGTTTAGTTTGGCCCACACCGACCAGTTCGGCGAGCCCTATTCTGGATATTGGTGTATCTATAAATAATGAAGTTGGTCTCTTACTGGTCTAACTAGTTATCTAGCTCCTTTATATCGACAGTCCCATCGAATATAGGGATCTTGATTCAAGCTTCAACTTTAAATTGAAGAAAGGAATTTTGAATACATATAGGTTGCTCATCCTCCTCGCTGGATGGCGGATCTTCATCTCCAGACATAAGAAACAACTTCACAGTAAGAGTTGCTGGTGCTTGTACTAGAGGTGTTGCCAATTGAGAAATAATCTTGATGAGTTCAACAAACTTCTCTAATTGTAATGAAACATTATTTTTATCTCATCATCCATCAAGGTAGAACTAGTAGCCATACTCATCTTTGTCCTTCAATATACTTGAACATGGATAACCCTTCTCTTATTTGTATGCATTGCTCGTGCATCTAGACTACCTATAGCCCCCACAGACAAATAAACCATCGATGTACTTGAAGAATTTTCTCAACCCGCTTAACTTGAATCTCTCAAAATAAAATTAGAAAAAGGTGAAAAATTGCAAAAGCAAGGTTTACGTCCTCTTTTCTTTCATTGATGAAGCATGCATTCATAAACTAAGATATATGCATCCCCTATTTATAATGGTAGTAAGGTCCTTCCTTTTGTAATTCGAGTGAGATTCCTCTCCTAGTTCAAATAGGACTGATTTTCCAAACATAAATATTAGTATAAATAAATATGAAAAAAAATTAAAATTTTACAAGAGGTGGATCTTGATTTCTATATCAACTTTGACTTCTATCGCTCCACCAAAGTCTTCCTAGATTGGAAGATAAACTCAATCAAAATCATTTTCAAAAAGGAAACTTTCGGCTTCTTGGCCTGTTTTGGAGCTCAAACAATGGAATTTCGCCGTGTTAACAACCTAGAGAATGATGCTAAGTTGTGTATCTTGAAAAGTTACCCAATTTGGAAAAAAAGAATCATCTTAATCATGCATCATATTATGATGCCATAGCCTTTAAAAGTTTGGCTCGCAACTCAACTTCCCAATATGGTGGATCTCACTCTTAGATCCCGTCCAACCCCTACTTGTAATAGCCATGGCTCATATCGAGTCCAGTGATCCTCCTGGATCAACTTACATAATTCCAAAGAATCCAAATAATATATTTTGGCTAGCCTTTTAGGAAGAAGTCCTAGGTTTTTATAAATTGTATGTGAAGTTTCTTCAAACTTTTGAAGCATGTGGTGAGCGGACTATTGCACAGACTGTAAATGGCATAGTCAAGTTTAGGTGTAAAAGAAACTTCTGCATTTATCTCCGATTTTTGAAAATGGAACTAGAGACATTTGTTATTTGTGGCATGATAATGCTATCATTTTAACCAAACACTCAAATGCGTAAGGAATTATCAAAAGTTACAGATCACATAAAATACTTATATCTGAATAATAATAGAATCCCTCCACAGCCCTACGAACCCAAAATGGCTTCACCTTTGTTTCATTCTTCCTAAACAACATCATATCACCAAAAGTAGATACACTCCAAGAGTTTTCTCCTCCATGTTAGCCATTTGTGTGAGATGTAGAGATGAAGGGTTGTAGCAGGTTTACTACAAATAGAGATCTTTTTGCCTTCATGAATTTTATCTCCATGATCCCTAATCCCTATTAGGTAAGGAAGACCTCTAGGTTTAAGATTCAATCTTTGGAATTAAAAAGCTTTAAAAGTGAGGGCCCAATAATTTCAAGCATATTATTTGGCATTTCACATATGACACATAAATAGTAAAAAATATGCATAATCCTCTTCGTGGATTTGCCCTTGGATGGTATGCAATGATTAATATATGCTGTTCTTCTCTTATGGTGGGTTTCCCTCATCAAAAAAAAAAAAAAAAGTTTGTAATCCAGATGTTTAATCATCAAAATAGACATAAGTCTAAAAGCCAAAAAAGGTATGGCTAAAACAATATATGAATATCTGAGCAAGGATTAAATGCTTGGATCATTAAATGCATTAATAGTTTAATATAATGTCACTAACCATATGTTAGACACCAGTGTCATCCTGTATCACCATTTAGATGAAAAGTATTGCCTTCAACAATGTTTAAAATTTAGTTACCAAAAAGAAAGCAATGTTTAAAATTCAACTTCATGCTGGGGAATATGTGAGTAATAAAACTCGAGTTACCGTACCAACTTAAAAGATATCAGATTATTTGGCCACATCATTGCTACTTGTTTAGAAAATTCAGATGCAGCATCCTGGCCTTTCTAATGGAAAATCCAAATTTGAAGTATACTTGTGCACCAAGCTTAATAGCATATTCATACTCTCAAAAAATAAATTGAGATGCTGAACAAGAAACAGGAAAACAGCTGTAGAAATCTAACCAGAATGTCATCTATAGAACAATCATACAATGATACAAATGGAAACCTGGATACTCGAGTCTAACTTTTGGAATCCATATCACATACATTTTCAAACCAGATGAGTCGGACACTTGATCTTTTGTTCTTTTGAGAGACTGGTCAAGTATTTAGGTATTAAAATAACTCTGCAAAGATTTAGTTTCTAAAATCCTTAATGTTATCGAGAAGTTTGGATAAGAAACAAGCATATTGGAAGATCCTGACAATAATATATGTTAAACATACTTTTAACAAAAATTATTTTTTTGCATATTCCTCTATGTCCTGTTTTTCCTCTTGCTGAGTCAGACACTTGAACATATAACTGATTTATGCATAAGAATCCATGCAACACTGAAAAGTAAAAGCTACTGATCAGCTAGTCAAAATTAAAATTCTCTGATTCAGTTCCATCTGTTACATTCTGAAAGTAACATCCTGGCATAAGAACATAACTATTGTCAAATCTTAACATTTTGATGAGATGTAACTTGAACAAGTATCACGACAGGTGGTATGACGGTATACATTTCTTGTCACGCCGGAGACATTTCTAATCTAGCATTAACAAGATTTTAGGTCTGACTTCAACCTGGTTGTCTTGAACAGATATTGAACTGACATAACAAAACTAGCAGAAAGAGAACAATTAACAATTCCAGGTTCTCATTTTAAAAAAGAAGAGAGAAACTTATTTACCATGACAAGAAAGAGAACAAACAGAACTTACAAATCCTTTCTCAGTTCCAATAGCAATATGCTTGGAATCAGGATTTACAGCAATGGTTGTTACAGCTCCTTTAAGTTTGACAACATGAACTATGTAGTTGTCTCCTTGCTTTGCTGATGAATCAAAATGGTGCATGCAAAATAAAAAAGGGTATTCCATCAAAAAATTATAATTGAACCTTCTAAGCTCCAGCATGATGAAAGATAATTCTTTGAAGGAGTTCCTTGTTCCCTTTTATTTCATGCGGCAAAAAAAGATCAAATACGGAACATTCTTCTGCATGCACATAAATCTTGAATTATGCTCATGACAGCACTAGTTTGTTACAGCATAATACATGTCATGATCAAGTATCCAATTGCAAAAGGATGAGTTAAACATGCCACAGTAAGAGTCCTTGCAACATAGCAATGTATTGCTTAGCACAACATTTTGCACACAGATAAAGAGCATTCCTTGCATACTAATACTAGGAGCTTTGAATTTCTAGGCCTAACAAAAGTCAGCATGGTAATTTCATTTGTAAGATGACTATTGATTAAAAACATAAAATGAACGATCTAGAGTTTCATGCCTTAAAAAACTTTCAGTTTGTAAACATTGCCCAGATGCTAGTATTAAATGTCTTGACTCTGGACCATCACAGTCTCGGGTTAATATCAACTTAAGGGAGCAGTTGGGTGTCGCAACACTATGGGAACAATTTCATGTCTAAAAGATCCATACATCATGAAATAGGAGAATCATATCTTCACTGAAAAGAAATCTAGTACAAAGAGTATGATGCTGATGACAGTCACTGAGTCTCCACAGTTTTGCTTGCATAGAATTCATTTAGAAGGTAATTTATCAATTCTATATTTTCTTTCTTGAGTCTACATTGTTCACTGATCTGTAATCTTTGTTTCATGATTCTCCCAGTCTTCCAACTCCTAAGCCAAGTTTGCTTCTGTTGCCTCTCTTCCTCCTGAACCGGGCTCGGCGGACACGCTGGAGGGCTCCTCGACCGGACAACCTGCAAGAAGTCCCTAGACGCCGGAGGGGGCTCTGGCGGGGGGCACTCCGATGCTTAAGTTAGAGGAAGTTTGGAGCAACAGAACGGGAAGAACTCTGGAAAAGAATCAGAATGGGGAAGAAGAACGTTACCCTTCACGGAGGTCCCCCGGGTGGCTTTTATAGGCACGGAGCACTGCCAAATTCTGTTGGAGAGCAGGCTAGGAAAACCCGGATATGCCCCCAGGAGAATAGGCGTGGCGGCGAGATCGTGGGTGGCGGCGTGCCAGGTGTGCCAGAGTAGTGGCCATGCGCTGGAGTTTGTTATAACAGAATGTCAGAACTATCGGAGAGGAAAGGTTCCTGGAAACTTCGGGCGGTTCCTTTAGCAGTGGGTCGGCTGGCTTTCCAGAAGCCAATCAAGGAGTTCGGCAGGATCTCAGGAGCCGACCGCGGCAATCAAAGGGCCGTCGCACGGGCGGTGAGGCACCTGTCAGCCCTCAAAACCCCCGGGTCAGCTCTTTAGGAAAGCCGACCGGGGAGTTGGGCTCCGCGCGGGGACCAGCCGACCGGACGCCGGGGGCCGGTCCGACCGGGGACTAGCCGAATGGGCGCATCAATTGCCCCCTGCTCCTGGGCGTTGAGGGGCCACGTGGCTCAAAAGGACAGGAGCATGATCGTGCGCACTTGCGGCGAACTCCAGACCGAGGCGCCGGGTCGCTTCGAATCCGCTCCAAACGGCGCCTTGGACAACTGTCAACCGCTCGTTGGGGCGCAGACGAGGCAGTTAATGCAAGTCAGGCGCCATGATGAAAACCAAGCTGTCCCACGTCGATCCGGGGCGAAGTGGTGCATCGCGCCACACGGCAGCATCCAGCCGATTGGCGCTACCTCCCGAGTCAGTCTCGCATCGCTGATCCGGCACGCACGCGGATTGCGATCCGCGTGAGAGGGCATTTCAGTCACTTCGATTCTCGCAGCGCAGGCGGTTATGGCTCTTGACGGGACGGCTGAGACGTGCCCGAGGCGGGCAATAACTTCTCCCCCCTCTCCTTGAAGGCCTATAAAAGGAGGAGGCAGGGCGAGGGGGCTTTTCCTGCTGCGCCTGCCCTTCACGAGATCGAGTCCTCCCTTCTTCCGCAAAAACCGGCACCTAGGAGTCCACCCCAGGTTAGTCCCAGCCATTCCTCTTCTCCTTCTAGCTTCCAATGGCATCTAGCAGTAGGGGTTCATCCTATAGACCTAGGGGCCCAGGACCGAGCACGGTATCCTCGACCATGACCCGGGAACGGGTTGAAAACCTCAGGGCGGTATACGGTATCCCGTCCACCCTGCACCTCACTCTTCCGGGCCGAGAGGGAAGAGCAAACAATCCATTAGGTCCAGGGACCCTTCCGATGTACGAGTCCCATCCTAAGGCCGACCTTAGGTTCCCACTGCATCCCTTGTTTATAGACATCTTCAACCACTATAGGGTAACCCCGGTGCCGCTGACCCCAAACAGTATTCGGGTGATATGCTGCTTTATAGTACTCTGTCATAGGGCCGGGTCCGACCCCAGTCTGTCCCTCTTCGGTAACTTCTTTTACCTGAAGAGGGACTTTAGGAGCCGAGAGTGGGTCCTATTCGTCCCTCATTAAGGCCGAAAGATCTTGAAGTGCCTCCCGTCGGCCGTCCATGGGTGGAAGGCTAGGTTCTTCTTCGTCAGCAACCTCGAACCTTGCAGGTTTGAGCCGTTGTGGAAAGAGCCGCGGGCGAGGGTCCGCGAGGGGAGGTCGGTATCGGCGGCCGACCTGGGCGTGTTCAATGCGCTTAGTAGAGCCGGCCCGGTGGCGGCATTTGAGCTGTTGGGGGAAGAGACCCTTCATCAGGCGAGGATCAACCCCTAAAGATTCTTAGGCAAGGACCGACCCCTCTTCTTACAATTCTCTTAATCTTTCCTCCTCTCTCTAACTCTGGATGTTTGATGACAGGAGGAAGAATGCAACGGATTAACAAGTCCAACGTCATCCGACGGGCGGTGCGGAAGCGCGCTGCCCCAGAATCAGCCCCCCGCCAGCCGCCGAGCGACAGAAGAAGAGGCGGGAGGAGGAGCGACCCGCCCCCGTCGTCGACATCGAGTCGGATGGGGACGACCTCCCTCTCAGCGAGCGCAGGGCGAGGAACGCGGCGGGAGCGTCGGCCGCACAGGAAGAGCCAGCCCCCCGGCCGGAGCAAGAGCGTCTGGGGACGCTCGTCGTGGCCGCAGCGCCCGCCGATCTGGAGAAGGTAGTCCCTCCAACCGACAAGGGTAAGGGGCCGGCCGTTGAAGGGACGGCCGGCAACGAGCTCGAGTTGTCGGAAGAGGAGGTATGCCAGGAGGAGTTTCAGCACTGGCATGCCCTGGACCATCCCAGGCGGGCACGGAGCCTGCTGAGGGGGGCGATGACCGATGCCGACTGGGAGGCGTCGATCAAGAGGAACTTGGTCGACGTGACCGCGGAGAGCTACCGTGACCTTATGAGCGTAAGGATTTTACCTTGCTTCTTTACCCCACTACCTTTCCGTTTTCAAGTAAAACACTAACTGGGTCATACTTCCGCGGCTCCTCCACGGCATCTCCCTCATGGACGACGCCATCTGCCAAGTAGTTCAGGCTGCTAAGACCTCTGCGAAGAGGACCCAGGAGCTAGAAGCGGCCCAGGAGACCGCTCTAGCATCCCTGAAGTCGGCCGAAGAGAACCTGGCGATAGCCCAGGCGGAGACAGAGTCGACGAAGGCGGCTCTGAAGGAGGCCGAGGGTCGACTGGCCGACCGCGAGGCCAGGTTGAAGAAAAGAAAGGCGAAAGCCGACTCTCTCGCCCGCCGGTTGGGTGAGGAGAAGAAGCAGTCGGCGGAGGCCGACAGGAGAGCCCGGGCCGAGCGGGCGGCGGTGGGACAGTTGGAGGCCCAGCTTAAGGAGTCCCAGGAGCTGGCTACGAAGCAGGTCCAGGAGGCCGTGGTGGCGTACAAGGCCTCCAACGCCTTTACTGAAGATGTGGAGGAGGTGGCGGCCGACTTCCACAGGGAGGGCTACGATGATGCCCTGAAGAAGGTGGGTCTGCTGTTCTCGGAGCTGGACCTGGCGGGCGCCGAGCTACGGGACCCGTCCGAAGGAGAGGAGGCCGAAGCGGAGGGCGAGGTAGGAGCGGCCAGGGCCGAAGCTCCAGCGCCAGTCGGCGCGGAAGCGGTGGCCCCTCCGGAGGAAGCCCCGGCCACCGTAGTCCCAGCCAACCCTCCAATTGTAGCCGATGGGGCCGAGGTTGTGGCCCCTGACGCATCTCCCGTGGGCCGGACCTAAGGGGTTTGTAAAGGTCCGACCCACCTCTTTTGTAAATACCACTTTTTGAAATGAACGAGTAGACCTGTTTTTGGAACTTCTTCAATGTGTGTAAAGCATTTCTTTTTCAAAAATTCTTCGAAGTACCCCCGGTCGGCTTTACGGCCTTGCAGGGTCACGAGCCGCCTTGGAGCGGCCGACGGGCACGGTGCAAGTGCCCTTTTCCAGGAATTTCTCCAAGTGCCCCCGGTCGACCCATCCAGGCCAAAAACCGGTAGGGTAGTTGAGAACAGTAATTTGATTTGGGCCGGATGCCTGGGCACTTGCTCCTAGTCTCCGTCTGCGAGTCGGCTCGCACTGTGGCCCATCTTCTTTGAGATCCCGCTGGAGCTGTCTCGGGATGGTTGCCGACCGGGGTCGGACTTTCGGAGTGGGCTGCCTTGAAGCCTCTGCCGACCGGGGTCGGACTTTCGGAAGTGGGCTGCCTTGGAGCCTCTGCCGACCGGGGTCGGACTTTCGGAAGTGGGCTGCCTTGGAGCCTCCATCGACCGGAGTCGGACTTTCGGAAGTGGGCTGCCATGGAGCCTCCATCGACCGGAGTCGGACTTTCGGAAGTGGGCTGCCATGGAGCCTCTGCCGACCGGAGTCGGACTTTCGGAAGTGGGCTGCCTTGGCGCCTCTACCGACCGGAGTCGGACTTTCGGAAGTGAGCTGCCATGAAGCCCCTGCCGACCGGAATCGGACTTTCGGAAGTGGGCTGCCATGAAGCCCCTGCCGACCGGAATCGGACTTTCGGAAGTGGGCTGCCATGGAGCCCCTGCCGACCGGAATCGGACTTTCGGAAGTGGGCTGCCATGGAGCCCCTGCCGACCGGAGTCGGACTTTCGGAAGTGGGCTGCCTTGGAGCCTCTGCCGACCGGGGTCGGACTTTCGGAAGTGGGCTAGAAAAAGTTGGAGAAGTTTGTAGACTTCATTGATAATACTTGCGAAGATTGTCTACATTCCACGGGCGCGCTATCTGTCGCCCATCCAGGTGTGCTAGGCGGTAAGTTCCAACCCGGACTACCTCGATAACCCGATAGGGGCCTTCCCAATTAGCGGAGAGCTTCCCCTGTTCGGTCGGCCTCGAGACCTCCGCCTTCCGCAGGACCAGATCCCCAACTTGGAAGGTGCGCGCTTTAACTCGTGAGTTATAATATCTGGCCATCCTTTGACGGTAGGTCGCCATCTTCATACTTGCCCGGAATCGGGTCTCATCTAGCAAATCTAGATCAGCCCTTCGTTGCTCCGAATTGGCTGGCTCGACGAATTGATCAACCCGTAGGAATAGTAGAGAAACCTCCACAGGGATGACCGCCTCACTCCCATAAGTCAGGTTAAACGGAGTTTCTCCCATTGCTGACCGTGCGGTCGTTCGGTATGCCCAGAGCACTGAATGAAGCTCTTCCGCCCAGAGCCCCTTGGCTTCATTTAGCCGGGTCTTCAGCCCATGCATGATCGTCCTATTGGTAACCTCGGCCTCTCCATTGGACTGAGGGTGAGCGACCGACGTAAGCCGATGGGCGATGTGATATTGTTGACAGAAGTCCCGGAACTGGGGTTGTCGAATTGCCTCCCGTTGTCAATGATGATCGTCTTCGGAATCCCAAACCAGAAAATAATGCAGTTCCGGACGAAGTTTTCCACTTTGGCCTCGGTTATCTGCGCCAATGCCTCTGCCTCCACCCACTTAGTGAAGTAATCAATGGCCACGAGGAGAAAATTTCGCTGACCGGAGGCCAGGGGAAAAGGTCCCAGGATGTCCATCCCCCATTGGGCGAATGACCAAGGCGCTGTGAGTGGGGTCAGCTGGCTGGCTGGCCTCCTTTGGATGCCGGAGAACCTCTGGCATGCATCGCACCTTCGCACGAAGTCCAGGGCGTCCTTCTAGATTGTACGCCAGTAATACCCTTGGCGAACGATTTTGTAAGCCAGGGACCTTCCACCAAGATGATCGCCACAGATGCCTTCGTGCACCTCCCGGAGCGCGTAGTCCGCATCGGCCGACCCCAAGCATTTCAGCAAGGGTTGAGAAAATGAGCGCTTGTAGAGAGCCCCATCGAGGATGACGTACTTAGAGGTCGTTGAGCGAATGCGCCTGACCTCTGCCGGGTCATCCGGAAGGGCTCCTTGCGCCAGGAATGCGCAGATTGGGTCCATCCACGAGGCCTCTTGCTCAACCTAGTGGATCTCCGTCGGCTCCTCTGTAATGCTTGGGTGCTGGAGATGTTCCACGAAGGTTCGGTCGGAAGTGCCAACCGCAGCGGTGGCCAGCCACGACAAAGCATCCGCCCGGGAGTTTTGTTGCTAGGGTATATGAAGAATCTCAAAGAATTTAAGTTATGACACCAAGTCCCGTACCTTGTCTAAGCACTTGGCCAAAGACGGATCCCTCGCCTCAAACTCACCCTTCACATGGTTGACTACCAGCTGGGAGTCGGAGAAGGCGCGGATCCTAACAATACCCAGTTCGTTCGCTATCTTCAGCCCCGCAAGCAAAGCTTCATACTCCGCCTGATTGTTCGACACCTGGAACGTGAAATGCAGGGCGTACTCCAAACATTGCCCATCGGGGTTAGCTAGGATTAAACCTGCACCGCACCCCAGGAGGTTGGAAGCTCCATCCACGTGCAGGGTCCAGGCGGGCTCGGCTTCTCCCGCCGGGTCAGCCTCTCCCGCGGGCTCAGCCGCGGATGTCTCGACCGTTGCCGGGGGCGGCTCCGCCCCCCAGGTGCATTCCGCAATGAAATCAGCTATCACCTGGACTTTCAAGGTCGACCGTGGCTGGAAGGAGATGTCAAACTCGCCCAACCTGACGGCCCATTTGGCGAGCCGTCCGGAGGTATCGGGGCTTCGGAGGATCGCCCTGAGGGCTTGGTCCGTCAGCACGACGATGGGATGCGCCTGGAAGTAAGGTCGGAGGCGCTTCGCCGCCATAACCAAAGAGTACACCAGCTTTTGCACCTTAGGATATCTGACCTCGGCATCATGGAGAACCTTGCTGATGTAGTAAACAGGTCTCTGTTGGCCACCTTCCTCCACCCGCACAAGGACAGTGCTGACGGCCTCACTAGAAGCTGACAGGTACAGGTACAACACTTTCCCCTCCGTTGGTTTGGCCAGGAGCGGAGGGTTCCTCAAGTAGTCCTTCAAGGCTTCAAAGGCCGTTCGGCATTCATCAGTCCACTGGAAACGGTCCGACCGGCGCAAGGTCTTGAAGAACGGGAGGGATCTCTCGGCCGACCGGGAGATGAAGCAGCTGAGAGATGCGATTCGACCCGTAAGCTCTTGCACCTGCTTTTTATTGGTCGGATGGGTCATGTCAATGATGGCCTTGATCTTCTCGGGGTTGACCTCGATGCCTCTTTGAGTAACTAGGAAGCCGACAAACTTTCCGAAGGTCATCCCGAAGATGCACTTGGCAGGGTTCAGCTTCATCCTGTAGCGCCTCAACGCGTCGAAGGACTCCTGCAGGTCCCTGATGTGGTCAGTTTTATGGAGGCTTTTGACTATCATATCATCGACATATGCCTCCATGTTCCTCCCCAACTGATCTTTAAAGACTCGGTTGATCAACCTTTGGAAGGTGGCGCCCGCATTCTTCAGGCCAAAAGGCATCATTTTGTAGCAATACAGGCCTTTGTCTGTGACAAAGGCTGTCTTCTCCTCATCTTCGGGATGCATCCTGATCTAGTTGTACCCAGAGAAAGCATCCATGAAGCTCAAGAGTTGGTGGCCGGCCGTCGCATCTACCAGCTGGTCAATCTTTGGCAAGAGAAAGCTGTCTTTGGGGCACGCCTTGTTGAAGTATGTGTAGTCCACACAGATCCTCCACTTCCTACTAGCCTTCTTCACCATGACGACATTGGCCAGCCACTCCGGGTAGTGAGACTCCCTGATGAAGCCAGCATCGAGAAGCTTCTTCACTTCCTCCTCAATGGCTCTCTGCCTTTCGGCGGCGAAGCTCCTCTTCTTTTGTCAGATGGGCCTGTAAGTAGGATCCACCCTAAGCTGATGGGTGATGATGTCCGCCGGGATGCCTGGCATGTCGAACGCCGCCCAGGCGAAGACGTCCGCATTCTCCCTCAAGAAGCCGACCAGCTCCCGTCTGGCTCCCTCATCCAGGGTGCTCCCTATCTGGAGGACCCTCGTAGGATCGTCCTCCCTAAGGGGCACAAATACAATCTTTTCGACGGGCCGACTGTGGCTATCGGCCTCGTCCCTGGGTTCCAGCTGCTCGAGCGTGGGGCGCTCGTCCAACTGCTTGTCGTGGATAGCTAGGCATTGCCGGGCCATTCTGCGGTCTCCCCTTAGCTCCCCAACTTCGTCGCGGGTCGGAAACTTGGCCAGCAGGTAGTAAGTAGATACAACAATCCGGAACTTATTGAGGGCCGGCCGACCCAGAATTGCATCGTACACCGAGGTCGTACGGACGACTACAAAGTTGACGGAGAAGGTTCGCTGGTAAGGTTACGTTCCGAGGGTCACAGGTAGGGCAATCTCCCCTTCAACCCCGACGGAATTCCCTTCGAAACCAATGAGTAGCGCCGCGGACTCCCGCAGTCTGGACCTGGACAGGTTTATCCGAACGAACGCATCATACAATAAAACCTCCGCACAACTTCCATTATCGATAAGGACGCGCTTTACATCATAGTTGGCAATGACAGCCGACACAACCACAGGATCATCGCCTGGGAGAGGAGGCTCCAAGAGGTCCTCATCAGAAAAGCTAATTACATTGGATCCCCTGGGCCTCTTTACAATGTCCTGGTCCTCCTTCCGCCCCCAGTCAGATCGTCGATGCAGCATGCCAACGCCTCCATCGGTTGGGCGCTGATTGGGGAGTTCAGCCTCCCCCGGGGGGTCTCTAACAGTTGAAGTCCCGGCCCGATCCTGGCAGGGTCGAACATACTTGTTCAGATATCCCCTGCGGATGAAGTCCTCGATGGCATCCTTTAGCTGGAGGCACTCCGTGTCGTGCCCATGGTCCCTGTGGAACCGACAGTATTTGTTCTTATTTCTGGAGGCAGGAGGTCCTCTCATCGGGCGAGGTCTTCGGAAGAATGCCTCATTCTCAATCTCCATCAGGATCTTCTCCCGCGGCAGGGAGAGGCGCATAGTTGTTGAACCGCTTGAGGTAGTCCCTCGGCTTGGGGCTCTGGCACCGGGTGGATCGGCCGTCGTTGTCAGGAGGTCGGACCATGGGGGCCTTATCGCCCCGCTTCCTTGGGGCCGACCTCCCCTCGGCCTGGCGCCGGCTCGCCGCTTGCTCTTCCGCCAAGGCATACTTGTGTGCCTTGGCCAGCAAATCGGTGTAGCTTGTAGGGAACTTCTTGTCCAGGGAAAACATGAACCTGGATGAGCGGAGCCCCCTCTTGAAAGCCGACATGGCCACCGCTTCATTTAAGTCAGGGATCTCCATAGCGGTCGAGTTGAGGCGGGCCGTATAGTCTTGGAGGGTCTCTCCCTCCGTTTGCTGGATAAGGAAGAGGCAGTCGGTGTTCTTCGGAGCCCGATTGCAGGTCCTGAAATGAGAAAAAAAAAGGATCTCGAGCTGGAAAAAAGAATGGATCGTACCTGGGCGGATGGCGGAGAACCACATCCGCGCGGCCTTCTTTAGGATCGCTGGGAAGGCGATGCAGTGGAGGGCGTCGGACGCACCCTGCACCATCATGTGGGCTTTGTAGGCGCCTAGGTGATCCAAGGGATGGTGGTACCGTCGTAGGGGTCCACCTGCGAAATCTTGAAATGGCGGGGGATAGACTCCCCCAGAATCTCCGCGAAGAAAGGCGGGCGAGTGTCATGCGCCGACCTTCCCTCAGCGTTCTGCCGCTCGACTATCTCGGCGATGCGCTCCTCCATGCGCATGATCTTGCTGCCGTAGTCGTGCGGGTCTGCAGCAGGGCGTCGGCCGCCGGGATGAGCAGAGTCGACGAAAGAGGGGGAGGCTGACCTCGCCCTCTTTCCTTCAACGCGGGCCCTCATGGACCCCTGAGGTTCTGGGACTACGGGGGACGGTGGCGGAGGTGCGTCCGGCTGCTGGCTGACGCCGGCGACCGGCTGATGATTGACACAGGAAGCCGCCAGCGGCTGCTGCTGGCGATCCGCCATCTCCTGGAAGCGCTGGACCGCCGAGGTAAGCGTCTCGATGCGGTTCACCAGTGTCTGGAACTATTGTAGCCCCAGGGTGATGATGGGCTCGACGGCGGCGGCGATATTGCTCTATGCGGGGGGCGCGCTGGGCCCTTGGTGGGAGCGTCCTCCCCTCGCGGAGATGCTCTGGGTTCTTCCTCTTGCCATAGCTGGATCCTTCCCGTTTATCTCCCCTTTTAGAGTAAAGAGCGCAGCGAAGGTTCAGCGCGCCCTTCCTCTAGCGCCAATCTGTTGCCTCTCTTCCTCCTGAACCGGGCTCGGCGGACACGCTGGAGGGCTCCTCGACCGGACAACCTGCAAGAAGTCCCTAGACGCTGGAGGGGGCTTCGGCGGGGGACACTCCGATGCTTAAGTTAGAGGAGGGTTGGAGCAACAAAACAGGAAAAACTCTGGGAAAGAATCAGAATGGGGAAGAAGAACGTTACCCTTCACGGAGGTCCCCCGGGTGATTTTTATAGGCACGGAGTGCTGCCAAATTCTGTTGGAGAGCAGGCTGGGAAAACCCGGATATGCCCCCAGGAGAATAGGCGTGGCAACGAGATCGTGGGTGGCGGCGTGCCAGGTGTGCCAGAGTAGAGGCCATGCGCTGGAGTTTGTTATAATAGAATGTCAGAACTGTCGGAGAGGAAAGGTTCCTGGAAACTTCGGGCGGTCCCTTCAGCAGTGGGTCGGCTGGCTTTCCAGAAGCCGACCGGGGAGTTCGACAAGATCTCAGGAGCCGACCGCGGCAATCAAAGGGCCGTCGCATGGGCGGTGAGGCACCTGTCAACCCTCAAAACCCCTGGGTCGGCTCTTTAGGAAAGCCGACCGGGGAGTCGGGCTCTGCACAGGGACTAGCCGACCGGACGCCGGGGGCCGGTCCGACCGGGGACTAGCCGAATGGGCGCATCAACTTCCATCCTTCATTGGAGGTTACACGACTTCACAAGCTATTACAGCATATTGTATTGGAGACGCCATGCAGCCTATGTAAATGGATGACCAGGATAAAATACTAATCCTTACACCTTTTTAATTTTAAGATTTATCAAATTTCTAGATGCTAAGCCACAATTAGTTAAATAACCCTCAAACATAACAAAAAGGCAAAAGACTGGTGAAAAATAGAAGAACAATACAATGTGAAACCTAGGTTATTTATCAGAGGAAAAAACAATAGATAAAAGGCTTGTTATTACACAAATTACTGAATTTTGGCAATTGTTCATTCTTAAAATAGTCAAATAGAAGTATAGAACGGACCAACTATAATTTGAAAGAAATGCTAATTCTCAAGGCAACATGTTTGATCTTTCAGTAATAAATGCCCAACAGAATACCTTGAAGGAAGGAAAAAATATTCTCCGAGGCCAGTTGCTCTTTTTTGAATATGATGATGCGAACCTGTGAAATAGCAAGATGAACACATGTAGACTATAATGCCCTTGTCAAAATCACAAGTCCAATCTAGTTTTCTTAAAACCAACAAGGTCATCAACTGACCATTCCATTCTGATCTCCAGAAACAAGGATTTGGGAAGAAACATCAAAATGCAGCGATGTTATTGGCGTAGGACCTGAAGAATTTCCATCTTCACTCTGCTTAAAATTTTACTAAAGGAAATTAAAAGACAATTTGTCCAATATAATCATATGGTTTTATTAGACTGAAGGATTGCTAGACATATCACTGGTGATTGTCAGCATATTCTATATGTTGTATAAATTAATATTTCTAGCTAAGAAAGTACCTGCTTTTTTATTGATAAAATAGGAAGTAAAAGGGGGAATGATGCATCCCACATGTTTATAGCTCCATCATGGTGTCCTGTTATGAGGAGGCTTTTTGTTTTTGAAAATCCACTGAAGCGTGGACTTCCATCCTTTTCCTTCGTACCAACAGAAAGAAAGCGAGAGTACTTCTTGGCAGACAAAATATGGTCCTACATAGCAAGAAAATAATGTAACTGCATCACCAAGGAGATCGCAATGATCCACCAAACACAAGCAAGAAGGTAACTAATGCAGTCCATATGTACTACCTCATCCACAGGATCTGATGAAGCAGGGTTGCAAGCATACAGTTTTGCAATGGTGATTCCTGAATCACCAAATGGTAACTTCACCTTTAACTGGTTTGGGAGTGTTGGTGATGATTTAGATTGGGACTTCAGCAGATAATGTTCAATCTCTGAATCATTGTAGAGATATAAGTGACCTGATTTCAACAAGAGGACAAGAGCATTTTCCTTATGTTTATTCTGGTCACTGAAGCATGAAATAACTTCCATTCCAAGACAAGCTTCGGTCAAAGGAAGCATCAACTTGATTGTCCGAGATTCACAGTTGTCATTGAGAATTATGACCTACAAGTCATAATAAACTTATTAGGAAGAAAAGAAGAAGGAAAAGAAAAACAAGTGAGAACATCTGCTCAACACATGATGGAATATGAACACAAACACTAAATTGGGGGTAAAAGGACATGGTAACAACAGCAGGCAGATGTTGCCAATCCTGTAATGGCATACAAAATAACCAGAACTCTGGAAGTCATTAGCCTACTCACTATTTATTAGATTTGTCTAATAAATCATGATCAAGTATCAACTGTAGATTAGAAATATTCCATTACAGTAACAATGTCTAAGCAAGCCAACAATATGCCATAGTGTCTAGCATTATGGTCAATATTCTCTGATTTATATTCAGTAAAAGCAAAGTAGCAGGAACCATTGCTATTCCTCCATTACATAACTAAAATTCCAAACTACGTTAAAAAGATATAATGTTATGCTACAGAAATGAATATCCGTAACCGTAAAATGCTACTATAACTTCTGCATAAACAAAATACTGAATATTCTTCATAAGTTGCATTAAGCCTGATATACATTGTCGACCAATTCCCTTCTGCTTAAGCTAACGTGGTAGCAGAGTTCAGTTCACTGGAGATCATGAGTTCAAATCCCCTCCAGGTCAACTATTTATATAATTCACCTGGTTGTCATCTTGATATATTTTAATTGTTGTCTTGATTAGCTTATACCTCTACATTCTTGGTGCAAGCCACATGTGATGAAGGGTGTTAAGTATGATATGCAATTATGCATCATTGTCCCATTGCCTATCAGCTTCTGGGCTGAATTGATTTGTTTACAAGTTTAAGGTAAAAGATAGATATTTACAAGGGAAAAAGAAATACTTGAGTGGTGAGACTAAAAACATACTAGTGATATGATGATAATAATTGTGAAAAAGTAGATGGATTCTTCCCCATGAAAAGCTAAAGTGTAGCTTGTAAAAAACTAAGAGAAATTTCTGTACCTATTGTATATCAAATTTAATAGCAAAATTGCTCTGTTCCACCCTATATATCATAAAAGAACATTCAAAATTCCAATACTTCCTCACCCTCCAGAAGATCTTATTGAAATGTTGGTCACAAACTCACAAAAGATATGACAGCAATACAGTCTAATAGAATGAATAAAACTGAATTTTAATATATTTTGAATTGAACAATTAGAGTAGAGTTGTGGGATTTACCCAACCAACCAAACAAACAAATAACAAGTCAGGTAATGCAGAACGTAGATTCCAAAATAGGGGGCTTCATATATTTATGAAAATAAATTGTGACAAAGTATTGAGTCAGGACTTCTAAAATGGTAGCGCATTATCTTGGTTCATTTTGTGTTCTTCCTATAATACTTCAAGCTGTACTAAGATGCTATAGATTAGAGGCATAGTTAAATGTATCAGAATATAGAATTTTACTACTGTATCAATAGTAAAAATCTTCAATTCAAGGTTTAACAATTGCTGAAACATTTGGACCCCTGGGTACTTTTGACCCTGATGCTGACATATCGGTATTGGTGTAAATTTGATCAAAACTGTGCCATGACTCTTTGAGTATGATGGTGTCACCTGAAGATATGAGATTCCATTTTTGCAACATGTTCCAGAATCCAGCTAGTCATTAGGCTGAAACATTTTTGGATGTCTTGTTTTATTTCAGATGGTTTGAGCAAAACATGACACCCAAAGAATACAGCATCAAAGAACAAGAAAACATAAAACTCAGTTATCAGTTTTGAAAATGCATACAAAAATACCAAAATACATGTACATATGAAAAAAAAGGGCAATTGAAGTAAGTTATTAATTGTATATATTAGAGCATTTTTTCAAACTACAAACCACCAAAATTTTATTTAACAAGAAGTGGTCCCTAAAATTTTATTTGAGAGAATAAATGTCTTCCTCAATGCAATAGTGTCCAGCACCAAAAAATGCAACTGAAACCAACAATCAGGTGCATTATTCTTGTAAGGCTTTGGTTTTAACCTAAAGCCCAGTTTGGAAAGTAAACTGTTGTATTGTTTCTATTGGACTCATCCGAATTACAGGATCTTTTCATACTTTATACCTAGATCCTGCACAACTCTATCTATATTAGAAAGACAAAGCCAATGATACCACATAAAAGTCCAGTTTCTAAGACAGGATTAAAATTGCACTCCAATAAACTAGTTTTTATGTCCATTTTAAGAAAATGAACTTCGAACCAGACCAAGGTCAGCAACCTCGGTACCACTTACCATATCGGTACATTATTAGTTCAATACAATATGGATTGGAACAATATGGCACATACCCCATAACGAAACAGCTCTAGAGACAAGTTTCTCACTTTTTATCTTGGTTCAAATTCGTACTCATGTTGGTATGCCTCGGTACAAGTCAGTACAGGGCCCAAATATGTGTTTCATACTGGTAGTGGTTCCTACAACAATCCAAGGACCAGACTATCCCGGTCTCCTCGGAACATTTCAAAGTCTGGTTAAGTAGCAATACAACAGAATCAGGTTTTAGAAACATGACTTAATGTCTATTTCACAAACTTTGAATTTTGAGGTGGAGCCAACCATTCTGCATGAATTATTCCATAGCCTTATACAACAACTTCAGAAAACTAATGAATCTAAAGACATGGTTTGCAAAGCAAACCATGTCTTTAGACTCCACTTTTTAAAAGTGGGTTTTAGTATACTAGTATTTCTTTGTTCAATTATACGACACCATTGGGCTGCATGTGCAAAATTTTAATTGTGATGTCAAATGCAATCAAATCATCCTTAGATTTAAAATACAAAAAAAAATTAATATTCTAAAATTATTTCATTTAGATGTTTCTGTAAAACTTATGATAACCTTATAATGATGGAGCCACATATTGATGTACTAAGGACAAAATGGTACATACTCCATACTAGCCATATCTCAGTAAACTGAGACGGTATGATATCACGATTCTATGGTGCCAGCACCAACAGACATATCATGTGTCTATATGGTACTATACATGTTTATATAGCATAAATTAGGTCTAGTATATTAAACCTTGAATCTATTAATTCAGCAAGCACAAATTAACATTTGCAATGCCATATATTAACTTTTTCTTTTTTACATGACATAAGTAGTTTCCCATTAATAAAACCCATGCCAATAACCTTTTAAACAAATTATAGTTTTCAATAAACTTTAAAGAAAATTACCAAGGTTCACGGTACTGTCCCGTACCAACCAAGAGCCGGTACGGTTCGCCATCCTAAAACGGTCCGAACATCGGACCGGTGAAAAAAATTTAAAAAAAGTTTTTCTATACCGGTACCGTACCGTGCCATATCGATATGAACCGCCTAGTTCGGGTCGGTTCGGGCTCGGTTCAGCCCGGTTCGTCCCAGTTCGGGTCGGTTCGGGGAGAGGGGGGAGAAAGTTTGTTTTTTTTTTAAATTCGGCATGGCGGTACACGTGCCGGTATGGACCGTACCGTACCATACCGCCCACTGACTGGTATGGATCCCGGTACCGGTTCAGCGGACCTTGAAAATTACACTTTGCCCCCTTGAGTTTGCTCGAGTTACCCTCCGACCCCTCTATACAAAAATTTTTAATTAGGGCCATCAAGTTACTTGGTTGACCCAATCCATCTCCATTAACATGGTTTCCAAAAATTTCATCATGTGGTTTTCTTCTGACTTTCAAGGACCAACATATCCTCGGCACAATTTGTTTTGGGTGAAAGCCTAGGACAATTGCTGCCCACCTCCCATGCCACTTGTACCTCATCTACCACTTCAACCTCTTAGACATTCCACTGAGGTCACTCATAAGATCCTCGCCATCTCTACCCATGTCCCATGCCACAACCGAATAGGAGAAGGATGTGTCCACATCGAACACTAACAATACCTGGAAGCAGTAGATGTACAGCATCACCATCTTTAGCAAGCCAATGAACCAGATGCCATTACAGTACCTATTCAACTAGTATCCAACCAAGTTGTGAAGACAAGTTCAAACTCACCTTGTGGGGGTAGAGAACAAGTTTGGGAAGGGGTTGAAGGGGCTCTGCTAGGAGATGAGGGATGGTGAGTAGTGAGGGTCATATTGGGGATTCAGGCATTGGGAGCAAGGTTTTATGTCCCAACAGGACGGCCATCACATCCTGTTCCTGTGGGAAAATGGGATTGGAATGAGTTCAGGACTCCAAATCCCATCCATGCAAGGAGAGAAGAAAGAGGAAATAAAGAAAGGAAGATTAATAAAAAAAAAAGTGAAAAGAAAGAAGAAAAAGAAAAATGAAAGAAACAAATGAAGGGAGAGGAAAAAGAAAGAATAAGAAAAAGGAAAAATGAAAGGAAGGGATAAGAAAATGAAAGAAAAAGGAAATAAAATAAAGAAAAATAGAAGAAAGAAAAGAAAAGATGGGAAAAAAAGAAAAAAAGTAAAGAAGAAGGGGAAAGTGATGGAGGATCTGCCGAGACGAGACAAAATAATAAGGCATCTCATTCCATGGAGATACAAGGACACCTCCGTCCCATGAAATTTAAAACCTTGGCTGGAAGGGTGGTAGAAGCTCTACCAAGCAGCAGCCCACTAGGGCAAGGAAGAGAAGGTCACCAGAGTTGAGGCTGCAGAGCAGTTGGTGACCTAGACAACCCATCTTGAAGGCTAATATATAAATCCATGGGCAAATTTCTAAAACCCATATTGGATATAGTAGTGTTTAATGCACTGATATCGATGTATGGAAATTGTTTGAATTCTGCATATTATTCTTAGCAAGTGCTTGATAATATACCAATCAAGAATCAAGATTTTGACATGGACTTGCTTCATTCTAATTTCTAAGCACTCACAAAAAGAAGTGATAGCTGCCTTTAAGCCTTTTTAAGATATGTAATGGGAGGTTCAGATTTGATTCAACACCCAATGAGTATGCCTTTGGCAGTTTGATATCCGAGACATACCCTCCTCATTCTAAGCATGCCTTCTTGACCAAATGCTTGCAAGGGTGTCCAAGTCCCAGTTTTTGAGTGAACTCTATGTGGGTAGAGCTTTGGTTTACTGCTTTTGTTAGATTTGGGTTGCTTGATAGAGATATAAAGATATTCCTACAAATGGATAGAAGGAACACTGTATCCAGCTATGAATTCATTGATGGTAGGAGTGGTCAAGCAGAACCTTGGAGCAGTAGAAGTTTTCAGAATGACAAAATATCAGGTTGTGATATAATCAGAGTATGGGAATGGAGGAAGTCGACGCACTCCCACATGACATCGACGGTGACAGGGAGCTCAAGGCCATTGAGCTTGTCAAGGATGATGCAAAGCCCATGAAGGAACTTGTAGATGCGGGTGTTGTTGGTTGAGTGCTCATTCTTCATCTAAAGCAGGCTGGGCCTTGAGTATATAATCCTCCTTGGAGAACATCCAAAAGATGAAATGATCAGCTCTGATCAAAAAGACTTCCAGTTAGTTCAATGAACCACTTAAGAGGGAAGACTGGAATTGAGGGATTGGAGTGGAACAATTTTGGTA
Organism: Areca catechu; assembly: GCA_021397845.1. Lineage (NCBI taxonomy): Eukaryota > Viridiplantae > Streptophyta > Magnoliopsida > Arecales > Arecaceae > Areca > Areca catechu. The sequence continues at coordinate 146,468,707 of CM038049.1, read as the reverse complement.
AAGGGCTTCGTGAAAGGGTTAGGAGAAAGGGCATTTATGTCATTTAGAACAATGTTCAAACAATGTTGAATGGCTAATGCATCAAGGGATGACACTAGATTGAGTAACTTAGGGGAGCCAAGTAACAATTTTAAAGTAAAGGGGTTTGAGGGGAACTCGAGCAAAGTTGAGGGGATGAAAGTGTAATTTTCCCCTTTGTTTTTGATAGTTTATCTCTAAACTAAAAGATGAGTTTTGTAATAAATTTGACACATTTTGAACTGCACATATTTACAAAAACAAAAATATAAAGGTGGCAATGCTTAACAATTTGACCTGTTTAACTTATTTCACCCCATAATAGATCAGGTTTGATCTAGTACAATCAAGGATCATTGAACCGATACTGGGACCCATACCGGTCGACGATCGATATGGTACGGTACCATACCATACCGTACCGATACATGTATCGGGCTTGGTAAATTAAGAAAAAACTATCTTCCTCTCCCAATCCCCCCTTTCAAGCAAGGATCACTGAATCGGACCCGAGACCGGGTTAAACCGAGCCCGAACCAAACTGAACCGGGCCGTACCGTACCGAACCGACCCATACCAATTTGATTCAAGTCAATTTTTATGGTTTGGATCCCGAACCATTTTTTAAGACTGAACCGTACCGGTTTTTGACCGGTATGGTATGGTACATCCCGAACCGGACAGTTCGGGATGGTATCGAAACCCCTGAGTACAATGGTTAGGTTCAAGTTTGATTTTTGACCTGTGTAATAAATAGGCCCAGTTCAAGTTGATAGACTTTGCTCTATCATGTATCTAATATGACCTGAATATAGTCCGACCTGACTCGACCCGATTACCACCCCCATAAAAATATTAGCATATATCAATATCTTTATAGATAAATTATTCTTGAATTATCTATGCTTAATAGTTTTAATCTATTAAGCATGATATACATTCCTGTTTCATTCCTCAACAATTTAAGTTTTTAGGGTCAAAAGATTGGTTAATATCAGGGATCATTGAACCGGTACCAAGATCCAAATCCATACCAGTCACTAACCGATACGGTCCCGTACCATACCATACCGAGACCTATACCAGTCTCTATGAAACTAAAAAAAACTCCCCTCTTCCATGGCTACATTGTCCGACCTGAACCGGACCGAACCAGGCAAAATGCACTAATACAGGCCATACCATACTGTACCGGTTCGGTACAGGGCTTTTTGGATGGTCTAGGATTCAGGACGATTTTCTACAACTGAACCATCCCAGTTCTTAGCCGGTACGGTTCGATACGTCCCAAACCAAGCAATTAAAGATGGTTCCGAAAACCTTGGTTAATATGGCATAAGAGATCAAGCTGGTAGAGGTTAAGAGTTCTAATCTTCCATGTCAATGATTTGTTTAATAACCAGTGGTCCTCTTGCCCGCATTTCAATCTCCATGTGCATGGTCAAGCTCCACATAATAGGAAGTGATATATTGTTGACTCATTCCCTTACAACTTAAGCTTTTGAAGTCAAGCGTTTGGTTAAAATAATCCAACCCATGTTAAAATTGACTTTAAAAACTAATTTATGAAAGGACTTTCATTCTTTTTCTAAAAAAAGAGACTTTGAAGTCCTATTTCAGAAACTAGATTTTGTAAACAGATTTTTGTGGGTATTATTGGCTTGAGCTTCATGGATCAAGATAGAACTACATATAGCATAGAAGGATCCTTAGATATAGTACAACCTGTTGAGCAAATAAGGTATAATCTAGTTTGAGAAAGTAGACTTTAGGTTAAAACCAAAGTCCATTTTCTCAAAGTGGATATTGAATAAAAAATTGAAATAAAAAATTGTAACTTGCTAGGTCGCAGCTTGTGTTGCACTTTTTCACCTACCAACCTCCTTGACATCATGATGCAAGGAAGATGTCCATTCTGTGAAATAAAATTTTAGGGATCGCCTTTTAAAAATGTTTTTAAAGAGTTAATGTTGAAGGGAAAAAAAAATGTAATATGAACACTAAGTAAACTACATTTTTTTTAATAACTATATAATGGAAGATTAATTGAGAAAAAAAACACAAATGTTAAAAAATGGAACAAATGAAATAGGAAATAATATACAGATTTAGATTCATTTTGGCAACCACAAAAACTACCTATATATACCCAAAAGGCCAAAACAGTTAAATACTCAGGTTTCTATGTTTCAGTGGGAAGCCAATGGTCCAAAGTTTGCCCCAAATATGCCAAAAAGGTCTCAAAATTCAAAAATCTATGCAACAATTTTGGCTTTAAATCTAATATGCCAAAAGACTTAAAATACTTCAATCTGATGTTCCTTTCAAATTTCTACAGTGGTTTGAGTTCTCCCTTATCGAAGGAAAAAAAAACTTCCAGTTATTCTACTAACCCTTTTAGGTAACACCGCTCATGTTATTATAATGAGAATAAAATCTGCACTACAAATTATCTGCATTTCATTGTTCACCAATTGAAGAATCTACACTACAAATTATATGCATTTCATTGTTCAACAATTGCAAATTTTCTCTACATTTCCTCTACTTGAGGAAATATATCTGCATCTATAGACCCTTATTCCTACCTATTTATAGTTTGCTTTATAAATCTTATGTGGCCTATACTTAGTTGAACATGTTATTTATGAATGATAAATATATGAACTATGAAGTACTGATTCTCTTCAAACCACTTCCATGGAAGTCCATGAAAGGTGTTATGAAAGAATAGAAGCACCATTGAACACAATTTCTCTAAAGTCTAAGGTGGAAATTTCATGATAAACAAATCTGCACCAAATCAAGTAACAGAGAATATGTTTTGAATCTACATAATGTAAGTTATGTTCAATTGGCTTATGATATTTTCAATCAAACAGGTTTAAAGAAAAGAAAAATGCTAAGGGCACTCGCTAAAATTTGAGTACATCAATACTTGTTATGTCATATCATTAACATTATTATACAAAAGAACAATTTGATGCAAATCCATTGAACAAATAAGAATATGCATAAATCATATCATGATTATAAGCTTCACACCTGAAATGAATAAGAAGATCCACAATCAGAGAACCCATTAACATATAATCGACCTGCCCTTCCATCCCCAGCAAACCACCTTAAAGAAACTATAGGGACCTTGTCCATCTTATATCCAAGGTTGAGCTTGAAAAGTGGAACACTTGAAGCAGCATACGACTCTTTTCTGTTTGTCACTGGGGCAGTTTTCTCAGCTGAAATCTGTGGTACGGCCCAAAGAAATATTTCTCCATTATCATATCCAACAACAATTTTACTTCCAATGGCACATGCCCAGCATGCTGAAACTACACTTTTTGGTTCATAGAGTGATGTATGTTGCACATTACCACCAGCAGTGAATACTACTTTACTTTCTTGTATATCCCATAAGCTCATAACTCCATCTCTAAAAATAATAAGAACCCTGCTTTGCAAAGAATGTTGCAAAAGAGTTAAGGCAGGGCAGGAAGTTCTTACGCATCCTGATATACCACAACTAACTGTAACAAGAAGTTTACAGGAAAGTTAAAAATGAAAATCAAAAACTTCTTCATCCCAAAATACAGGTGTTAAAAAAAAAATGTAACTGCTGTATTGGATGGTGACAGAAATATATACAATTTATTTTGTATAAGAGCAAGGCTTAGTTCTTGTTTATATATTAAAACCTTAAGTTTGTCGAGTAATACCATCCTCACCTGGCAATTAATAGGTGAAACTTTTGTAGCATTAAACCCATCTAAATACTAGGAACATATTCTCCAAGTCACACATCATACTCCTGACTTAAAATGGGTTTGAGCAAGATAAAAACAATGAACTCAAAAGTCAAAAGTCAAAAGTTAAGGAGATATTCATCCTTTTTTCAGATAAATTATTGCAACTGTTAAATGATGCTTTACTTGCAAGACTCCCAGAAAACAGCATAATGGCATTAGATGATAAACAGCATTTCTATTAGTTCCTAATTGGTCCCTTGAATGCATTCAACAATTTTTCTACACACGAAATGGAACAAATATACACCACCATGCACATTAATGGCAACATAAATGAACATTTAGTTCACAAGAGAACAATAACTGACTAGCAACATAAAGAAACACGACAATGTGGAAAGTATTTCTTATTGCACTATTAATAAAACACGTCTCATGGATTCTTGGGGAGAAACTGATTGTTAAGCTGATTCTCAATTTAGAGAATTTTCAAATTTTAGGGATCAATTTAAATTAAGATTTCACTGTAGTTATGCCACTTGATTTATTTTGATGTTGGTGATCTTCTAATCATGGAGAATAATTCCATGACACATCCACGGCTTATAGAAAACCAACATCTCCTAGCAGCATTCACCAGAATTGCCCTAGGCCTCGGTCCATTAATTGAGACACCTTGATGTAGCATAGAAATTCTAACATGAGACCACTTGGAACACCTACATTAACCTAGACCCAAAAAACTATACACCAAGGATCCAAGAACCGGTACCGGGACCCATACCGGTCGCTAACTGGTATGGTATGGTAAGGCACCATACCGTACCACACCGGGCTCCGTAAAACTGAGAAAAAACCCTCCCCTCGTCTATGGCTACATTGTTTGACCCGAACCGGACTGAACCGGATGAAACTCACTGGTATGATACCGTACCGTACCGGACCATTTTCCATGGCCGAATCATACCGATTCTTGGCCGGTATGGTTCAGGATGGTTCCAAAAACCCTGCTATACACCCACTATCATAAATGTACCTACATTGATCACTTGAACATGGGTATTGGAATAACACCTGTGTATGGATCTGTAAAAAGAAATTCTTAGACATTTGACGGACCTAATATGACATGCAGATGTAACCGAAACATATACTCAAGTCCATGTAGCCAAGCTTTCAATGCACTTCATCTCTTTGTTGACATGAAATTTGGACTAACCAAATGACAACACCCAGTAATCATACTCACTGTCAAAAACTATTTCTCCCATAAAATATATGTAAAAATTTTGACATGACCTGGCATGTCCTTTGAGAGGCTAAAATCCATAACAACCTGAAAGGAAGTTTGTACAAATGCATAGAAGATGACACTACTGAGCTTTCCAGTAGATTAAATTGACACTAGAATCGAGAAAGAGAGAGAGAGAGAGAGAGAGAGAGAGAGAGAGAGAATTAAAAGAACTGACCTCTTGCTTTCTGCCATTGGCTGTGGTAATGCGCATGTTACTGCAGTCTCCTTGGCTGAGTCAGCTGCCATACCAGATAGAATAGCCTTTCGAATCATTTAGTAAAATGACCTTAATAAACTAAGGAGAACAGTTTGGATAACAAATCATTTTTCTAAAGACTAGTTATAACAACCAAGAATAGTGGTAATTTAAAGTTTATGCCATCATAACCAGATGTTACCACAACATGTGGCATTTTCTGTACAAATACCGTGTCAGCACACGGTGCTTCAATAATTGCCAAATCATGAAAATGGCACAATGCAATGCAAACCCATAAAAATACAATCTATTTCAAAATCAGATTAAAATAAAGTCATTATATCCATGTTGGTGAAACTGCAAATCAGCTGAAGACAATTGACGTTCAACATTTCCAAAGTCCAAGTGCAGAGTAATTTCATAAAAGGTCAACCACATATATCTGCATACTTAAACTGAGGACATTTAGGCTACCATGTGTAACTGAAGATCCCTCAATTTCATCCATTAAAGTCAACAAGCAAATAAATAGGTTCCCAAGGCAAAAGTACCCATGCATTGTACTACATTTTCTCAAAAAATAAAATTCCTGCTTTGGATGTAGCAGGTACAGAAGTTGACTTCATAGGAAGATAATGAAATATGAACATAGAAAAATGCAGAAGATAAATTTTAAGGGAAACTTTGAAGAGGTATTTTCATAGGCAACGTGAAAATAACAAGAGGAATGGTACCAAAAAGTAATAAACTGATCACCAGGGAGTGAACTACTTAAGCCTGAAGCTAAAATGCCAGGATATCCATACCTGGCAGAAGATCATTCTCTTCATTGAGATTTGAGATATTGTATAAAAAAGCATGACCAGATTATAGCTGGGAAAAAAATCTCACTAAATGTTTACAAAAAATTCCTTTGCCTGGTTGTACAAAGTGCTATTACAACAGAACATTGAAATGGATCCATGAAATTGAAAGCAAAGTCATGATATTCAATAAATACAGTAACTAGGTAAACAAGAACAGCTAATTGGTAAAGATTTCTTTAAAGAGAACAAAAATTACCCATGCCCTTGTCAATATTTTGTTGTCCTTTTTAAGAAAGGAAGTTAAGTTCATTAGTAGTCCACATGCTATAAAAACCAATACATACAACTTGACAAATAATAGGCTTGAATATAAAATTTTTCAAGATAATCAATATATGGTAGTGCATTTTATATCAACATTAACAAAATATTAATCAATTACCTTATCCCATCAATTTGAGGTTGTCTACATAAATCTTATTCTCCAATTAGGCCTCCAAAATGCAAAGTGACTTCCGAATGAATAACACTAGTTCCATCCATGCCCTCTCTCCTCTCTTCTGACCATTTTACTTATATATAAAAAGGGTACTGAAGTCATTTATAACCATCTTAAACTTTTCCCAGTCTCGATACACCTTTTGATGCTACTCCTAAAAGTATTCTCAAGTACACGCTTCTAATTCAAACCTTTTCTAGGTTTGCAATTTTGGAGCTCGAGCATTTAATTTTGCTAGATTCTTCAACAATTTTCCAGAATTTTATAAATATTTTTACATGATTTTAGTTTATTTTCTGGTGTTCTGCCATCACATATGATTCTTCAAATTCTCAAGAAATTTTAGAAACTTCTCTTGACCCTATCTTTCTTAAAAATGATCTTAACATGGTTAAATAGATTTACCTTTTGTTTGCCCTTAGGTGGAATTGTGAGAATTTGGACCACCAGTCACATGCATGAATGTCTACCCTGTCTCAGTTCAGACTAGGTCTCCCAAAGACCCAATCCATTTACAACCTTGCTCTATTATTATGCCTCGGAGCCATCGCTTACCATCAACACCCACAATATAGGAGGCAACAACTTTATGACAATGTCTATATGATCCTCACCCTATACGAGGGTTTCGTCCTATTATCTCGTTCTCTTTGAAAGGTTCATAGCATATGCTTCACCTAAGAGTCCTCATTAGTGTTGTGCAATTGTAGTCACATTATGTCGTGAAGTACAAATCCTCTATAAATCCAATATTTGTAAACCTATAATAAAGTAATATATGTATGATTTTTAGAACCATGCCGAACTATCTAGTTCAACCTACACCGAACTGTACTAGGACTGAACAGAAACAGTTTGGCCCTGGACTCCAAACCGACTGAAACTGCGCCAAACAAGACATTTCAGCACAATTTCGGGCTGAATTGAGTGGTTCAACCCAATTCTGGTTTTTTTCTTTTAAGGTAATTGGGATGGAGGAGAAAGCCTGAGACTTCTCCTCTCCTCTTCTGATAGAAACTATAGAAAAAATACAGAGTAATCAAAGATTAATTATAGGAGAGCTTTTCTTTTACTTTGCTCTTACAGAAGCCTATAAATATCTTGTTTTGTCCATATAAATCTTTTGAAGTACTTGATTTTGGATGATCAATTTATCAAAAATCTTAATAATATCATAATCTAAATCTACCAAATATGATCGATTCCATATCCTACCCTATTTTTAAATTGATTTTATCAAATAAAAATTTATTTCTTAATTCCTTGAGACAAAATTGGCAACGATCAATGTGTCTCATTTAGAAAGTTTTGCAACAATTTGTTGCTTGTTTTCATTTAAAATTTCTAGTAGACTTTTTGATCACAAACACCATAGTTATCAAAATTTATATTTTTTTTGCATAAGAAATATTTGCTTGCATCGGATTTCTTGCTTGAGTAGACCAGTAAATGCTCACAATATTCTAGCCTAGATTGCCTAGCTATTACTTTAGGAAAATAATTATACAACTATGATTATATAAAGATAGAAAGGCATCAACATATTTGAAAAAAAAGAACAAGACAAGAAAAGATCATATTTAACAATTTCATATCATAATAAAATATTTCATAGTAATCATCCGTGATTCAGGACAATTTCGCTATAGCTATTATATAAAAATGAAGAAAAGCATGTTATATAAAGATGGAAAGGCATTGAGACATTTAAAAAAATAAGTGATCACATTAACCATTTCATGCCATGATAGACATTTGGAAAAACAAGTAACCATATTTTTTTTCTCATTCTATTATATGAAAATGGAGGAAAGTATGTTATATAAAAATGAAAAAGCATCAACACATTTGAAAAAAAAGAACATCACGAGAAAAAAATCATATTAGCCATATCATACCATAATAGTATATTTCATAGTAATCATCCATGATTTAAGACAATTCAACTATGGCTATTATATAAAAATGAATAAGCATATTATATAAAGATGGAAAGCATTAAAACATTTGGACAAACAAGTAACAAGATGGAAAGGCATCAATATGAATTTAAAATCATTCAAGAAATTCTAAAAAATTGATCACATATCCTAAGTAACAAAGAATATTTGAAAAATAGAAAAAGAAAAAAAGAAAAAATAGTAGTATGCTACTTTGACTGGCATGCCTGCTTATACCATGTATCGATATAGCTACAGGTACCATACCGACCAGCAAAGTTCAAAAAACCTTATGTCAAGTTCATCTAGGTTTCATTGATCCTATCAGAGAAAGGAACATCAGCTTTTCCTAATTATAATATAATCAAATATTAATATAATCAACATAAAAAAATAATTTAGTTTGGGGATTGCATGTTTTCTTAAATTTTAGGTAATTTTAGGTTAATTCATTTTTATTTATTAAACTTCGTATCTTCCATTTTTTAAAAATCAATTTGATATTCATTTAACCCAAGGCTTATCAACTAGCAGCACATCATTTGCATATTTTATGCATGAAGAAGGCTGCTATCCAATATCAGCCCTTCAAAAGATCATATACATGTAACATGTAAAAATAGGGTCTCACATGAACAGCATAAAGGTCCATTAACACTAACCACAACGAAATCCCTGGTGTCCTCATAAATATACTTCAAAAATTATCTCTATGAAATATATAATTACCCAAAAAGCATAATTCATAAGGACTCAAGCTTATTGATTCAGGAAATGCCATGCATTCTAAAATCCATCCACTATTTTACTATTTTTTTATTCAATGAGATTTTCATATTGCTGTAGCAACATTTCTTTTCTATTCTCGAAAAAAAAAAGAAAAAAATCCATATAACATATGCATGAAGACATGTGTAAAAACTCCATATAACATATGCATGAAGACATGTGTTGGTATATGATTGTAATATGTATGTTCAACTCTTAGAAAGCAAAGAAAAATAAAATGTTAAGTGTGACCATCCACAAATATAATAATGAGCAAAATAGGATTGTGGGAAAATATCTCACCATGGGACTTTGAGAAAGGAATTCTATACTGCATGTAAACTAGACGATTTAGACTATGGTCCAGCTTCAAAACAGATATATTTCCAAGGTGATCCCCAACATATCTAGGTGAAGTACAGATCCAAATTTAGCACATTATAATAACTGAAAGTATTACTTTTCAAAGCAAATCAGATAATGTGTGAAGCTGGAGAATACTTACACAAAGAAAGTTTGTTGCACAACAGAAAAGGCAGTAATTTCCTCATTGAAAACATACATATCACACAGTTGTTTCTTTTCAATGTCCCACACCTGAAAAAATGATTTTGTATTTACAAGGCATTTACATCAATGATGGAACTTACTAAATGAAACGCCTCATCTATCAATAGGATGCTGAAAAAAAACCATGCACCTGGTACGTAATAAAAAATAAAAAAACACTAAATCTTATGCTGCACCTCATAACATACTGAAAAACATAAAGATCTGCGGTGGCTGCCCAAAACTTAACATGAAAAATGCTAATTTTGAGATTTAGCCTACCTATAAACCAAATAACTCAGCAGAAGTGAATTAGGAAAAAAATCGATAATTAGGAGAATAAAATTACTATAACGACATAATGCAAGTTTAGCAAACACATGGAAGATTATTTAGTCCTCCAGACCCTGGGGATTCACACCATGAGACAAATTATTAGGGGAAGTTGCAAAGAAAATACATTAGGTAACTCTTATTGATAAATGATAAGTACATCATTTGGGTCCATGCTAAAATATAACTCTGGCATGTACAATCCTATTTATCAGCATTGTAGTATTTAGCACACATATAATACAAATTTAAGGAACCAACAGCTGTTAGCACATCTGGTTGTATCTTCCTCTCCAAGTGAAGAATTCCCAGGTTCGGTTTAAGGAGTTATGTCCAATTTCCTTGAGAATGGCAATGTTAATGCAGGCCCTTTGAGGACTCTGTGCTTTCAATCAAAAGCATAAAATGCTTCAGATGATTTTAAGCATAGCATATTCCCTTCGGCTATATAACCATGTGTTTTCTAGAAATTTAAAACCTTGAGTGTGGTGAATAACCACCATTATCCCAAGGAGCTTACATGTTCTCAGCAAAACTGTATGCAGGTAGAACCTTAACCAAAAAAGCAGTCCTTCTAGCTCGCATTATAGTTCATAAGCCAAAGAAATTGCCTAAAAATCAAAATAGATGATGTGAATAATTTGTTTGTCAAAGGGACTTGCCTCAATGTGATTTTGAACAGTTGCATTCAAAAGGATGCCTTGATTCTCCATAAACTGCAATAAAAAAAAAACAAAGAAAAAAAATTTTATAACTCCAAAAGAAAGAATGGCAACATTTTAAAAGGAATTGTCTTGAACAAATCCATAATAGAACTGCTAGCTGACATTGTTAACAAACAGATTACATAATGGTCCAAAAAGTATCTATCAAATTACATGCAGCTCATTCTCTCCCTGCACTTACAAGTAGTTAACAAGTCAGAAAATATGTGTTTTTAACTTAACAGAAATACAAAGAATAACATGAAGTATGTTTAAACAAAGTATACATTTTAGTTATTGGAAGAATATACATTATATGAACGACTCATAAAACCAATAGCTTGCCCCAGAAGAATAAAATATTTCCGTTCTTCAAAAATGCATTATAGTTATGATTCTAACATATTTAAGTCTGCGTAATTTCAGGTAATTAGATATTGACAGCACCATAAAACCTAATTCTATGCTGACAATTATCAGACCAATTCAATTATATTTTAAAGTCATCAGCTAAAAAAAAACAGCTCCAAAATTACAGCATCTTGTTGAAAACTATCAAAGAAACCGAAGTAAGCCAGCGAGATGGAGGTGGAAGGACCTGCAAGAACTTGCTGGGGGAAGCTTCATCAGACTGAAGCAAAGCTTGGGTGTTATCCTTCCCAAATAACTTGATCTGTCCATTTCTGGCGCCATAAACCACACAAATTATACAACAAACTAACGGTCAGTTTTCTTTCTTATGAAGGCTAGTCGACTAGCATCAAACGAAATGAGATTTATTAAGAGTTTCCTTATTTTAAAAAATATTAAAAAAAAAAAAAACCGCTGAAGGAAATGGTAACAAAACAAAGGGGATTACCTGGTGGAGATAGCGAGAATGTGTTGAATGGAATCGTAAGCCATGGAGGAAGCATCCGCGGGGACGCCATAGTGGAAGGTGAGGCGGGGGTTCACGTCCTCCTCTCGTATGCCGCTGATGCCGCCTCCGATGTGCTGCTAGAAGCAAATTAAGATATTATATAAATTAAATAAAATTAAATAAAAAGGAAATAATGTATATTTAGAGCTTATTCCACGCACGTCCCTAGCGGCTTCCGTAGCATAGTGGTAGTGCGTTCGCTTCGTAAGCGAAAGGTCGCGAGTTCGATCCTCGCCGGGAGCTTTTTTTTTTTTTTTTTTAAGCTAAATTATATTTCTACTTCTATTATTTCTATTTCTATTATATTCGAAGACGGTGGAGCTTTGAATTAATTATCAAGTCTATCCATTTTACAGTTAAAAAAGATAATATATTAAAGTAAGTTAAGCCAGATGAGAGTTAACAAGAAAACTAATATTTTAATTTTCGTACACAACACCTCATAAACACCCCATAAACAAATGCCAAACCAGTTGGCCCCATGTTGATTTAATTGCCATCGCGTTTTCCTAAAGGCAATTGTCATGGATGCCATGTACGTGATGGCATCATGGTACATAGTCTGCCAAACAGTATCAAGTCTATCCATGTCATATCGTTAAAAGAAAAAAATACATTAAAGTAATATAAAGTCAAATGAAAGTTGGTGAGAAAACTAATCCTTCAATGTGCCCGCACCCCACCCCTCATAAACAAATACTAAACCTGTTTTCGAAGGATTATTCATCTGGGCCCATGTTACTTTTATTAGCATTGCCTTTTCCTAAAGGAAATTGCCATGGATGCCATGTATGTGATGCCATCATGGTACATGGTGTGAACAAAGAGGTGCCCTTGTAGGCTTCTACGCGCCTAGAGCGCTTTGATTCCCTGGCCCACTCATCTGCCGTCCAACACAAGCTGAACGGAAATAAACAATGACTATATCTTGTCTCCCGGCCACCATGTGGAGAAGGTTCTGGTCGGCGCTCAAATAAATTCCACCCACCGCCTATCACCGTCGGCTGGAGTACTACAAACCCAACCGTCAGTTAAATTATATATATATATATATATATATATATATATATATATATATATATAACCACCATGTGGAGAAGGTTCTGGTCGGCGCTCAAATAAATTCCACCCACCGCCTATCACCGTTGGCTGGAGTACTACAAACCCAACCGTCAGTTAAATAATATATATATATATATATATTATAATTTTATAATTCTCGTATAACAATATATTTAAATGAAATGAAACTAGATTATACTATCATGTATAGCTATTATGTTATTCATCTAGAAAAGATGGCTCTTACAACTAAAGTAGTCCGGTTGGTAGAAATCTTATCTCATCATCAATCGGTCTTGGCTTCGAGACGTGATCTCGTGGATGACTCGATTAAATTGAGAAGTTTTCTGAAGCCTATGACGGTTGATGTGGGTAAGAAGTTATGATAGTTCTGTTCTACAGTTAGCGATAGCCCGATTAGTAGAGGTCACCACCAATCGATCCTGGATTCGAGGCGTCATCCAGCAGGTGATTCGAGTAAATCCAGAGATGTTAGGATAGTTCCGTTCTATCGTTGATGTGGGGATGGCCCGTTCTACCATTGACACAATTGGTGTGTCAGGTTTGATGGGAAAAGATTTCAAAATGATCTTAAATTGGACATTGCCTGACAAAGGGCCAGAGGGGTAACTACGAGATTTATCCGTCCCATCTCTTTTTTCTATAAAAAAAAAAAAAAAAAAAGGTTTGGCTCTCTTCCATCATCATAAAATTTATATGTTCATGATATTATCGTAAATAGCCATCATGTCAGTTATCTTGAAAATGACTTATGAGATAGATGCTCTTTGCATCGGCGGCATCATCGTAAATAGTCATCTAATAATCCATCTTGAAAATAACTAACGATGACTTATGAGATAATGCTCTTAGGATGCTTTTTTTTTCGCATCGGCGGCATCATCATAAATAGCCACCAAATAACCATATCAAAAGCATCATGTATTGTAACTAAATGAGATGCTTTTTACTATAAAAGATATCATCATGAATTGTTGTCACGCCATCGTTATTAGAGACAAATATATTTCAAAAACAAAGGAGAGTTTCTCTCTGGAATGCATGGTTTCTTAAATTCATCTAAATCTAATCAACGTAAGCGGTTGACCATTTGACTTGAATAAGTTCGAGTACATTATAAAATGGAGTAACACAAAATGACAAAACTGCATCCATATTAACGAGACCTCGGCATTACATGCCATTTCTCCATCTCTTATGAATTTATTAAATATCTCCAATACCATAATATGGAGATACGAGAGATCTCCGGGGCCAAGATCTCTTTAGATCACAGTTTAGGCCTTTTCGGAGATCCGATAAAATTGGAACAATAAAGATATCACGATTTAGACTATCTGGCTCCCTTAGATTGCAAAATCTAATCATCATCATCAAAAATTGTAGCAAAGATCCTACTTCTTTTTTTTTTCCTTTTTTTTTTTTGTGTCCATTACTAAACCATTCCTAGAAATAAAAACCAATCCTAAAAATAAAATAAGTAACGAGATATGAAGAAAGAGAAGATGAATGAGATAATAAGGAGAAAAGAAGTTTGGAGGAATGGACAAATTTTACCTTTTTGGAGGCCTTCTCCACAAGCTTCCTCACGAACATGGTGGAAGATGAAGAAGAGGAGGAGAAAGAAGAAGAGTAAGGGGCAAGATACTTGGATGCTATTGATGTTTCCTCAAAGCTTTAGGATTTTAGAGAAGTGTATAGAAGAAGGACAAGGAAGGTTGAGTTGGATGGATGGATTGCTTTGAGGTATCCGGAGAAGGGGAAAGGAAACAGAGGGTGGTGGGTTAGGAGTTTGGAGCGGTTTGGGTTTAGTTTTAAATTGAGAGAGATAAAGATGAGTAGATGGATAGAGTCTAGATCGAGAGAGAAAGAGAGAGATTATGAGGACACGTGGTGTTGATCTAAAGATGTTTCGGAAAGTTTCCGTGTAAGTGACCGTACGGTACGGATCCCCTCGTCGACGCCCGCAACTCCTCCGGCTCCCCCCTCCGCCGCCCACATCTCTCCGCCCTCCTCCCTGCCGCTTGCGGAGCCGCCCCCCCCCCCCCGGGTCACCGCCCGCAACTCCTCCGGCTTCCCCCCTCCGCCGCCCACAACTCTCCGCCCTCCCCCCGGGACCGACGATGACGGCGGACCGACGAGTGCCACGGCGGAGGACGTGGAACTTTCTATCATTACCGTTAGCTCCGTTAGATTTTTTTTAAAAAAAAAACTTCCTATCATAACCGTTGAAGCAATTTTATCCACGTGGCAAAGATCCGAAGACGGCAGAGGATCCGTGCCCGTGACAACGGGGCAATGTGACCGACCAAGAAATAACATGTCCGGCCAAAAAAAAAATAAGCGGCTGCACTCGAGCAGCTACTTTTTTTAATTACAAACAAAAAATAAAAAATAAATCTGAAAAATAAATTGAAAAAAAAAATACTATATTTGTTTACTTTATTTATATATAAGTAAGGATAAAAATTAATAATATTTCATGGTAAAAAATTAAGTGCTTAATAATATGCCAAGAGCATCATGCTAGGTGAGCTGAGCCATGTACATTATATAAAAATTCTATAAAAAATTGATTATATAAGTATAAATACAAGTTATAGTGATATGATAAAAATATGTCATAATTATATAGATTTGTTAATTATACAGCAACATAAAGAGATGTATGCCATAATTTATTTCTTCGTATATTCCTATTTAATTTTTTCATCATAAACAAATATATGTCATAATTTATTTTTTTTATATGCCACTGTTTGTTTCAATTATTATAAAAAATATATACCATTATTTGTAACATTCATCATGAGAAAATATATGACATTTTTTTGTTTCCTTTATGATAAGAATAAATCTTAGCATGTGTGTTGGTAAAGTAGATTTGGTGATGTTATTAAGTGATAAGATCTAAAGTTTAACAAACCATATTGTGATAAGATCCTTGAAAATATATGACATTTTTTGTTTCCTTAATGATAATAATAAATCTTAGCATGTGCGTTGGTAAAGTAGATTTGGTGATGTTATTAAGTGATAAGATCTAAAGTTAAACAAACCATATTGTGATAAGATCCTTGATAAATATATTAGCTAATTAATCATTTATACCAACAAAGTAGACCTGAAAGTCATCATGTATAAGTTGCTCATGCATAAAGTAATAATCTACTTCAGCATATTTAGTTAGAAATGACAATTTTTACCGACCTGATGGATACTTGACCCGATTCTAATGAAACGGGTAAAATTCTATCCGATTAATTTATAAATGAATATGAGTTATATAAAAAAAACTCGACTCGGATTCGGATCAGCTATGGATAATAGTATAGCCCGATCCAAATCCAACCTATTTATATATTAAAAAAATATTTTTTAAAATTATTTAAGTAAATTGGATATGGGATGGATATACCTAACCCGACCCAACCCGACCTGTTTAGGTTTTAAGTAAACTAGGTTTTATGAGACCGAGTATACCCGACCCAATCCAATCCAAACGTGATTTTTTTATACTCGACCTGATCCGAAACGGGTATGGAATGGAGAATTTGTTAACGAAATAGGTATGGATTTTGGATGAGTCGATCCAAACCTAATCCGTTACCATCCCTATATTTAGTATGAGCATAATAAATTGGACCAGAAGCAAAAGATATAACGTCAATGTTGTTACAATTAATGTAGAGTAGATGGTGAAGAGAGGAAGACACCCTTCACTAACAAATGAATCCATGACAATTTAGGTGTGGTATAAGCCAAGGAACAATATCCAGAGTCAATAATAGACTGGGCAATTAATAGTAGCTTATTTCTTGGCACTCCAAAAGATCAAATCGGGAGCAAGGAACTAAGTTGTAGGTTCAATAATATGTAGGGTAGACATCCTATTGGAAGAGAATATTTGATGCTAGTGAAGATTATGGATTTGAACATATCTTATTTAGAACCACTTTACATGTGATGAATGTTTTTGGGCATTAACGAAGTTTTGAGTGAGTGTAATAGATTTGGAGAGAACTTGAGTGATAGAAGTAAGGGAGGACTTTGTCTATAAAGATTGTTAGCCATTGCCATCAATCCTTCAAGGTGAAAATGGAAATCAATAGAATTCCTTTTATCTCTTTGATTGTGAATAAATAAATAATAAAGGGTAAAGTATTTTTTTTAAAAAAAACAATATCTCCCCACCATCAACATCATTTGTGATGCTGGGATGATATGACATTGTTGATGCTAGAAAACTGTAGCACATTGTGAGGTGGAGGACATCTTTTGGACGGATTTAAAAATTGCCAAAAGGTATGGTACTCTATATATCAAAATCATGGATTAAGATATGAACAAGTTTTTCCTTTTAGAGCCGTTAACGGATCGAATTCGGATTGGAATCCAGATATCCAGATTCGGACCCTATTTTAGCTACCGGACTCGGATCCGGATCCGAGTACCCAACGAGTCCAATTTTAAAGTACCAGATCCGGACCCGAATAGATCTCGAATATCCAGACCCGAATCCGGACCCGAATATCACTATGACCCATGGGCTTGTAAGAGTGAGGATTCTATTCTTTTATTTTTTTAACCGTTCGATTATGATCCAACGTTCCATATTTATATAAATATATATCATATTATTTTATTTAATCGAGTTTCGGGTCCGTCGGGTCTGGATATGCAATATCCAGACTTGGATCCATTTAACTATGACTATTCGGGTCTGGATCCGAGTTCGGATAAATGGGTCCAGATTGAGATCCAGATCTGGACCCATTGGGTCCTGACCCGTGGGTCTCGAATCCGGACCCGATCTGTTGACAGCTCTACTATCATGCTCAACCTTCTATCCTATGTACAGGATGTTGGCCAGAAGAAACATTGAAAGGCACATGGGATTGAAAGACGAGTCCAAAGTTTTACCCAAAAAAAAAAAAAAAGTGTCTAAAGACCCGGAGTCAGTAAGGTTGGAAAGGTATTTTTCTTTGGATATAGAAGGAATCCAAGAATATTTAGAGACAGAAAAATTTAAAAATAACACGCACCTACACCTTGATATTGGTAGCCTTGGAAAGATGACGATACGGGCTGTCTATGAACATAAGGTGGGAGGCATGAGAATCTCTCACTCAGTATATTGTAAAATTATTTTTTTCTAATTATTTTGAATGACGGTCTTTTTCTTCTATTATTTGCTATATATGAATTTGAGTGGAGTTAAAAAGCCTTTAGGTATTATTTGATAGGGATGATATTTTATATCACTCAGTGATATAATTTACATGATATGATCATCTTATTTAGTATTACAAAATCAAATCCAATGATAAATTTGATAAAAGCATATCAATGAATACTGATGATGTACTAAAATTATTTTGAAACAAAAATGATCATGATCAATAAAATCCCAGCTAAGTTTGACCTTGATAATTGAGGAGAAAAAAAAATCCCTCCTCTTCTCTTTCTTTTATTCATCTACTAGATGTCTATATTATTTTTAATAGCAGGTTTAGTTAGATGGCATGGATGTTTTTTATTTATTTATTGGATGCTTATTTTATTTTTATAGATAAGTACGATTAATTGGTATAGATGGATAATGCTAAACCCTTCTTGCTTTTCATTTTCTCATTTTATTTTGATGGGCAAAATCATTCTTAATGAGTAGCGCTGATATTGATGGTCCCAAATTAGCTAAACCTAGCCAAGCTCGATTATATATAATATTATCATAATATTATTTTAGTAATTTAATCAAATACCTATAATAAAAATAATAATTATTATTATTATTACTACTACTATATATTTTTATTAAAAGTTGTAAATAAAAAATATTTAATCAAGTTGTAGGGTAATTATTATATTGATATATAAGACTATTTATGATATTTTATATATTATTATTATCACTACTTAGTAATATACCAAATATAGTAAAGTTCTATTTTCAATAATATTTTAGTGATATATCGAATACATTATCCTAGTATTTGCAGATCATCCTAGTGCTCGTATCATCCGGTGATCACATCACTAGCAATATACCAAATAATATCTTAAGATGTGTACCTATATATCTATTCTTCAATTATTAGAGACCATGCACTAGATTAGGTGCATGCATCTTAGATGTATCCTTGTTACAGTAGTAGAAAAATCCATTCAGCCCTGACATGGCATCCTCCTTGGTGGCTGACGCGGCCACATGCGTTACGGTTATCCCTGTCTCCCATCCAAAGAAGACGGTGGGTCTGCTTGTTCTATGAGGAGATCGGCCAGGTCGGCACCTCGGCCCCACCTCGACCATGTACTTCGCCACCTCGGCCTCACTTCGGCCATGCACGAGTCCAGTGGCAATTCGGCTCAACTCGGCACCTCGGCCATTCACCTCGGCCATGTACTTCGCCACTTCGACCTCACTTCGACCATGCACGAAGTCCAGTGGCAGTTCAGCTCAGGTCGGCACCTCGACCCCACCTCGGCCATTCATTTCGGCAACTCAGCCCATGCCAGTCCCGAGGTTGCCCTTGCTCCGCCCGCGCGGAGTCCTTCCGTCCGCGGCACGGTCGTGGTCCAGTCCTTCCATCCGCTGCACACCTGCGGTCCAGCTCTTCCGCCTGCGGCATGCCCGTGCAGGGTCCTTCTGCCCGTGCGCCAGTTCGGCTCCACCTCCATGCCACAGTCCAGACGCCCGCGCCAGGGTCTCACCGCGGTCGACTTCGGCTCCGCCCGCGGTGCATCTAGCTCCGGTCCGGTAGGCGCGACCACCCCGGCTCCGCCGCTCTGGCGCCCGGTCGCCTGCAAAGGTCCACACCTCAGCTCCGCCCAGGGCACCAAGACTATGCCAGGGCGCCTCACCTCCGCGCCCAGTCCAAACGCCCGGTCGACTCCGGCTTCGCCTCCACTCGCGATGCACCCAACTCCGGTCCATTTCCGTTCGGCTCGCTTGCGCACCCCGGTACTCCTCCACCCGTGCGCTCAGTCCAGCAGGACGCCCACACCGGTTCGGCTCCGCCCGCATGGAGTCCCACTCACAGCTCCGAAGCGGAGCTCTCCGGTCCGCCCGCGGCACGCCTGCGGTACAGCTCTTCCGCCCGCGGCACTCCGCCCGTGGCACGCCCGTGCCAGGGCACAACCCCGTGCTTCTCCACCTCGACTCAATGCCGCCTGGCAGGACTCCGCCTAGTCCAGCACTTCCGCACCCCCGATCCGGCTCCGCTCGGTCCGGCATGCCTGCATGGCCATGTCGGCTCCCACCTCCCACCTCGGCATCTCCAGCCACCCGCGCCAAGTACGACACTCCAGCGGCTCCCAGTTTGGCATGACCGCATCCAGATCTGCCCGCACCCCCATCCGGTCCGGCTATGCCCGCAGAAGCATGGCACGGTCCAGCTCCGACGTCAAGTCCACCCGCGGGAGGCCTCCTCCCGCTCCGGCGCCCAGTCCGCCCGTGGGAGGCCTCCGAACTCTCCGGCACCTCGTCCACCTTGGATCCGCCCGCTCCGGCGCTCGGATCCGCCCGGTCGACTCCGGCGACTACCAGTCCGGCGCAATCTCGCCCGATCCACCCGCGTCTGATGGGGACATCGACCAGCCCAAAATCTGAAGCAGCCCAGATCAAACCTGAAGCCCAGCCCAGAACCTAAAGCCCAACCCAGCCCAAGCCTTGGGGCCCAAAATCCTGGAGTCGATGAGCACAGATCCTGAAATCATCATCAGCACTAATCCTGATGCAGCACCACTCTTGAATTCAAATTCAAGAATATTATCTTATCTTATCGGTTGTTTAGTTTGATTATTTGTTTTAGGATTTATCTTATCAGCTATTTTAGGATTTGTTCGGATTTCTTGATCTATTGAGAAGTTTCGATTAGGCTTTAGTTTATTTAAGAATGTTTTCTCATCGAATGAAAAATTAGTGAAGAAGAAAATTATTTGAGAAAACGTTTAGGTGTGTCCCGACTCTGCCCCCCTCCTCTATCCCTCTTCTAGTTCTTCTTTTCTCTAATACTCTTCCTTCGGCTGCTCTCCTCTTTTTTTTCTCCCGGACTCTTCTTGCTTCCCTCTTCTGGTTCTTCCTTTCTCGGACTTTTCTTTCTCTTTTCTCCTGGTTCTCTACTTCTTATTCTAATTTTCCCGTCGCTCAAAACTTCCGAGGATCCTGCCGAAGTCTCCCTATTTTCAATCAGATCCTGCTTCCGCCAAACAATGGAAAGCTTTCACAATGTCGAGCCACCCGCTGCCCTCGACACCTTCATTCCCCTATTTTCCGAGCGCCATCAGCGATCCTTTCTGCATCCTCTTCCTCCCAACCGGAATCGCCATCCACCGACCAAGTCGAGGGAGCAACCTTCTCTCGTTTCCGTTCGTCCGTGCGGAGGTCCGCCCGAGAATCAACCATCGAGCATCTCCCCGGATCCGCCCGACCAAGCCAACTACCCTGTCGCCCATCATCGCTGCTGTCCCCCGACTTTGCTGCCATTCTATTCCGCCCGAACACCATCTTCCAGACCACCACCGCTCCCTTTCGTCCATGAGAAAACCATTGCTCGACCGCACCACGAACGAATCCCGTTGGATCCATCGCTGCCAAATCACCTGCCCGGATCGCCCATGGCCAGATCGGGACCACCGGCCCTGATGGATTCCTATCGTTCGTCTATGCCTCGCCGACGCCTCAGATCATCGCCACTCGCCGAAGAGACCACGCCACCAACTTCCGAGCCGCTGCCATCATGCTAGCCGCTGGCCGTGCCGCCGCCTCCGCCCAGCATCGTCGCCGGAGAGTCGCCAGCGAAACTTCCCCTCCGCGAGCCCTCCCCAATTCATTCCGTGAAGGAGAGGGGCACTGCACGAACATGAAAGCAATCCACCTCCCCTTTGCCGACTTCTTCTACACGATTCTCAAAGCGAAGCCGGCTTCCCAATGCCGACTTCAAGATTAGGAAATAAAGAAGAAAAAAAAGAAAGAAAAAGGAAAATACAGAGAAAAAAATATGGGAAAAAAAGAGAGAGTTTATTTGAATGAAAAAACAAAAAAAAAATGGAAAAATAATTTGGTTTTGGCTTAGCCTAGCCTAGGGTTATTTCTTAATTACCAACGATTCGATCTCCTAGAAAAACATTGATCGGGGTCTGTCCTGCACCAACTTTGGTATCAAAGCAAGTTTAGGTTAGGTTAGGTTAGGATTAATTCCATTTTTATTTGCTTTCTGTTTTGAATTGTTCAGTCTACAGATGATGCATCGAGGAGCCAATTTTTTGAAACCTGACTCGACGGAGTCGAGTTCTCCCCACCTCAGGAAAAATGATGGGGACATTGAAGCCAGCCCAGAATCTAAAGTAGCCCAGACCAAACCCGAACGCCCATGACCGCCGACCATCCCTCCATCTCCCTCATCTCCGTGCTTGTCCAACCGCCAGACCCCTTTGAACGCCCCATCGGATCTTTTCCCTCCCATCCATGCCCCCTCTGTCTCCCAACGACATCCAAAGTCGGCGACATCCCACCGTTGCCAACCGCTGGATGCCGAGCCCATGCGGCCCTTCTCTCCGCCGTGCCGTCGCTAATCGCCGGAGTAGGATCACGCCACCATCATCCCGAGCCACCGCCTTCACTTCCAACACCGTCGCCGGCGATGCTTGCCGAAAATTCTCCTTCCAAAGGCCTCTCCTATTCTCTCTACATCGGCCTATAGGAAACAAAGGCATTCATACGAACGTGAATGCAAAACCTGCATTCGGAGCCGATTTGAAGTGCAGAGTATTCTGCACGTCTCTTAAAGCATAGCCGGTTTATCCTTTATCGACTTTGGAATAAATGCAGGAAAAAAAGAAAAAATATGGAAAAAAAGGTTTTTGGGGAAAAATAATTGGGTTTTGGTTTAACCTAGCCTAGGGTCATTTCTTAACGACCAACGATCTGATCTCCTAGAATAAACATTGATCGGGGCATGTCCCGCACCAGCGTCTCTAGCCTAGCTCTGCACAGCACCCGGATCCGCCCGGTCGACTGTGGCGGCTCCCAGTCCGGCACGACCTCACCCGGTCCGCCCGCATCTCCAGCCCAGCTCTGCACTTCGCCTCTGCCAGTGCCAAGGTCACACCCGCGCCCAGTCAACTTCGGATGCGCCTACGCCAGTCCGGCGCTCCCGCGCCCCCAGTCTGACTCAGCTTGGCAGGACTCCGCCCGGTCCGGCATGACCCCACGCCAGTCCTCCCAGCGCCCTCCACGCCAGCACGGCTCCGCCAGCATGAAGGCCGGCCCAGTCTGGCACGCTCATGCATGGAGTCCTCTCGGCATGCCCGCGCACCGTCCGACCCCGTCCGCCCCGGCTCCGTCTGCTGCAGCTTCGGCCCATGCCTCCGTCCGGTCTGGCTTAGCTCGATGCATGGACTGGTCGGTCCAGCTCCGACCCATGCCCAGTCTGGCAAGCCTGCGCCAGTCCAACGCTCCCGCGCTCGGTCCGGCTCCGCCCGCATGACCATTCAACACTTCGGCTCCGCCCGCATGGAGTCCCGCTCATGGCTCCGAAGTAGAGCTCTCCAATCCGGCCACACCCGCAGAGGTGTGGCACGGATCACTCCGGCTCTCTCCGGTCCGGTCCGGCAAGCCTGGCTCAGTCTGGTTTGCCTCTGTCTCGTCCGGCCATGCCCGTAGAAGCATGGCACGAATCAGCTCCAGTCAGCCTTGGTCCGGCATGCCTGGCATGCATGGCGCCCAGTCCGGCTTGCCTCCACCCAGTCGGGCACGACCGCGTGCCCAGCTCTAGTGGGGTTCCACGCGCATGGAGAGACTCTGCGTGCTGCCCCTCGATCCACGCACGTGCAGGACTCTTGCATGCCTCGCACCGTGCACCTCGGACTATGTGCAAGGAGGGCCTTCGCCTGCATCGTCTCGATCCACATGCCATGGCCCATCTGACACCGTTTCAGGTATGCTCTTCAAAGTACAGGTACGGAAAAGACCTGGATGGTAGCCTCGACTCGTAAAATCATCATCCCTGCTAGACCTGTAGCGCATCTCCTACAAGGAGGGCTATGTTAAAGCCCCCAGGTCATAGTTTACACCAATCAGGAAGGAGTGCCCCACCCAAGGCACTGTGCTCCTTCACCAACCTCCTGAACCATCCAGAAGAAGAAGGTTCACCAACCTATCCTAGCCTCCCAGGCCTGCAGAAGCCCCACAGGCCTATGCCACGAAGAACACGCCTCCCTGAATGACAAGAGGCCACTCATCTACATAAGATCAGGAGAAAGAGGTAAGAAGGGGGAAGAGATAACAAACTCTCTTCAATCCTGCATCATCTTCCATTTTATCTTCTATTTTTATCATCCTCTAGAAGCAGAGAGTTCTCCAAGCTCTCTACCTCAGAGGTCTTCTGTTCCCCTCGATCATTTCACTGACTTGATCATCAAAGTATCTTCATCGGAATTCCCGGCCCAGATCTCCCCTGTTTTGCAGGTCTGCCCGACGGAGGGAGCCGATTCACGAGGCTGGAGGCCGAGCATCCGACAAGAGGGACCCGACGTGCTGGAGCTACGGGCCACGATGATCCAGGCGACAACAATCCCTAATACATCTTCAAAACTAAAAGGGCTAATGAATGGCTAATAAATAGGTGAACATGGTAATTATATTCAAGGTATATTTCTTGAATTGTCACATGTTATGGTTCTCTTATATAATTAAATATATCATTATCTCCTATCCTTGCAATAATTTATAAAAATATATTCAAGAATATACGTTGTATATGCATGCATCTATCACTATAGTAAAAAAAGGTATAGACAACTATAATTTAGCAATGCTAGGATGGAATGTCATTACATAGTACAAAAAACGTGGAACTTTGCAATAATGTTAAAAAGTATCGAATGGTAATGATGCTTTTAAGCATCGACAAGGATTTTAATAATTCTTTCATATTTAAAAACATCATCGAACACCTATTCACTACAATCCTATTGAATACTAACGATGCTTTAAAGTATCGGCAAGCTTCAAAAATTCGCTAATGCTTAAAAGCATTGTGAGACGCCATTTTATACTCAAGCCAAATCCTTAAATCCCTAAAGGCATCTTCCACCCAAATCCCAAACTTCTTCTCCAAGCACTGCCACCGACCTCGTCTGCACTAAAGATCCACATGTCCTTCCTTTTTGACCTCATCTCCTCTGCCTCCTCTTCCACTTTCATCTCCTTTGCTGGCACCTTTCTCCTCATACCTGGCAGCCTCAGGAGTCATGGGAGTCTTTGAAAAAAAATATTTTTGCTTTAAAGCAAAATCGGTGATGCTTAAAAAAAAAAAACTAGCAATACTTTAAAGTATCGTCTAGTTTTAATATAATGATGTTTAGAAGTGTTGGCAAGTTTAAAATAAATAATGTATTATAGCATCATAATTTTTTAAAAATTACTGACACTTTTAAGCATCAGTATTTAGTGATGCTTAAAGCATTGGCAAAGTGTTTAATCTTGCCGGTGCTTTTAAAAAGCATCGGCATGCACATACACACTTAGCGATGTTTTAAAGTATCTCACTTTCTGATGCTTTTGATGCTTTTGAAATCATCAATAATCATTTTTGTGATGTTTATAATGTTAGAGTTTAGAGGGAAACTCAAAATTCCCTTCAAATCTTTTTTTCAACACCCCTTTTCCATTTGTTTAGTCCTACATGGGAAAGGAAAAAAATCTTAAGGTTATTTATATTGATATTCTCTCTCTTAGGCCTTGTGTTATTTATGCCTCCCTCCACGCGACGCGCGGCTTAGCTTGATTCGCACGCGCTCGCGGCTGCGGCATGGTATGTTTATTTTGCTGCTTTATTCTAATTTTAATTAACCATTAGCCCTGCTTAATGATTGCATAATGATGCCTTTAATCCTTAGCCGTTAATCCATTAAACCTCTTAGCGTTAATCTTTTTAATTACTTAGCCATTAACCCATTAAACCTCTTAGCCATTAATCCTTTAAATCACTTAGCTATTAACCTATTAAATTATTTGCCATTAATCCATTAAATTATTTAGCCATTAATCCACTGAATTAAACCTAATAGCCATTTTAAACGCTAACCCATATTATTTTTTTGATTTCCTTCTAATTAAAATTCCTGCCGGTTACTTGTTAATTACTCAAAACTTAAACCTCTAGCCATTGGGCTAGCCCAAATAGCTAGTTCTCTGGGCCTATAAAAGGACTGATCAAGGAAAAGGAGTAAGAAAGAACTTTGTGTTCTTCTCATCTATTCCTGCTCTCCAAAATATTTTTCTCTAAAACTCTAATCCTTGTTGTTCAATATCTTTCTAATCATTTTGGTACAATTTTTCCTATTTCTACTACTAGGTGAAACTCTGTTATCCTCTCCACATTTGTGCCTGCAAAAGGGATATTTGATTGTATCATGGAATGAAGTTTTCGAGACATAATATGTATGAAGATCGGGAATCACGACAGTGCACTGCACGCCTCCGATCAGCTATTATTTTTCTTTTATAAGTTTTGTAAACTGATATTACAACTTATTATTATATTGTTAGATTATTTGATTCATAATTGGATTCCTAGTAGAATAAGGTTTTACAATAAACCTATCCCTAACAATCTAAGATGAATCCATATCCATTTATGATTCAAACACTAATAGTAATAATAATAACTATGACATCAGAGTTTAATACAAAATCTTTGTATTTAGCTTATATGCAGTTATCTCTTGAAAACATTTATCTTCGCATATCAGTACACTTAGATTCAATATTTTATTTAATTATTAGTTTGAGTTAAATTCTTGAATTTTTGCTTATATATATTAAGTTGAAAAAAATTCAAAAGATTTATTAGTCATAAAAATTCTTTAAAAAATCTATATTCTATGTAGCTCTTATCTCTCTTATCCTTATTCCTTAGTCTCTTCTTAAGTTATCTGTTCATAGGTTTCGAGGATTCTTCAAGCCTCAAACCTAATTGATTTAATAGAAAAGAATTTTTTAGATGGCAAGAACAATTAGAAGCCTAGTTAATCTCTCTAAGTCTAATATCTGTACTAGGAAAATCCCTTCCTTTTAAACCTACTTTCCCAAATTTAGGATCAACTTCTAAATCTCCTAAAGAATTTGATTATCACAGTATATTTAGAATACTAAGCTATCTTTCAGACGAACTATATAAAATCTATAGAAAATGGCAAATCTCTAAAGAACTTTGGCAAGTCTTAGAAGAAACCTATACCAAAGATAATAAGGGGGCTATGAGGTTCACTATCTCAGACTTCCATAACTTTAGAATGGTAGATAACTTATCTATAAATGATCAGATCCATCAATTCCAAAATCTAATTCAAAAGATTTATAAGGGAGGGTCTACACTTGATGAAACCTATCAAGTATTAAGCTTGATAGACAAACTTTCTCCCTCTTGGTCCCAATTCATCCGAGACCTTAGGAGAACCCAGTCCTCCCTGACTATCAGATCTGTCCTTCAATCCATCAGGATAAAAGATCAATTTAGACTTAGAAAAGCTTAAAAAATTTATTTTAAAGCCAAGATCAATCTTGCTGAAACTCAAAATCAAAGTCCAAGTCCTAAGGATAAAACTTTAGATGTCATAATCTTAATTTTAAATCTAAAAGGCAAAATTACAAAGAAAAAGGTAAGTCCATGTATCTAAATCAAAAACATAGGCGAAACAACTAAGTCCAAAGATCTAAGAATAAGGTAATGAGAGATTCTGTTTTGTCTATGGTAGAGACAACTACCTTACTCCTCAATACTTCTACAGGAAAAAGCAAAAAGTTATCTAGAAGAAGAAAAATGTTACAAAGAACTAGCACCAACCTAAATCTCACCAACTTAAATCTTAGGTTCACATGATCGAAGGAAAATTATCTTTCTTTAGATCAGTTTTCTTTATCCCTTCAATCAACTTAACCTATTTAAATTTCAAATGGTGGTTAGATACCGGTGCCAACATCCATGTTTATACTAATAGATCTTGATTTTTCTCATATCAAGAATCAAGTGGAAGAAGTGTGATCATGGATGATGTAACAGATGTTGAAGTACTAGGATCAGAAAATGTCAATCTAAGATTTATCTTAAGAAAATCACTGATTCTTCATGATGTACAGCATGTTCCAGCCATAAAAAAAATTGCTAAGTTGTTCTTTGCTTGTCCAGATAGGACTTAAGGTTATTTTAGAATCTAATAAAGTTATAATTTTCAAAAGAGATAAGTTTATTAGTAAAGGTTTTATATGTGAGGGACTTTTTAAATTAAATGTAATTACTCATATCGATGTTAAAGTTACCTCTTCTAAATCTCTTGTATTAAATTCTGAATCTAGTAAAACTTGGCATGGAAGATTGGGACATATTAATCTTTGATCAATTAAGAATATGTGAAGTGTGTGTTCAATTAAAATAATTAAAATAACCTAGAAAACCTTTCAAGTCTGTAGATTTTAGAGACTCAAATTTTAGAACTCATCCATAGTGATGCCTGTGATTCCAATACAATTCCAACTCATGGAGGTAATCACTACTTTGTGACTTTTATTGACAACTTCTCTAAGTTTTGCTATACCTACCTCTTAAAGACTAAGGATAACGTACTTAACAAGTTTAAGATTTACAAGACAGAAGCTAAAAACCAACTAAAAAAAAGGATTAAAATATTTAGGTCTGACCGGGAAGGAGAGTATACTTCAAATGAAATGACCATATTCTGTAAAGAAAATGGGATAATTCATGAAGTCACAGGTCCTTATTTATCTCAATCTAATGGTGTGGCTGAACGAAAGAACCGAACTTTGCTGGATATGATAAATACTATGATCATTAGTTCAGGTATTCCAAAAAATCTTTGGAAAGAGACTCTTCTATCTGCTAACTATATTTTTAATAGAATACCTGCCAAAGATAGAGGTAAAACATCCTATAAACTTTGGAAAGGTCACCCACCTAGGCTTAATTACTTTTGAGTTTGGGGATGCTTAGCCAAAGTCGAAACTCTTGAATCAAAAAGATCCAAAATAGGATCTAAGATTGTGGATGCTATTTTTGTTGGCTACTCACTTGATAACTTCGAGATTTTTTTCAATATCAAGTAATAAATTATCGAATCTAAAGATGCAACGTTCTTTGAAAATATATTTTCTTTTAAAAATAGAATTTCTAGATCGACCATCAATCTTCCATCCTCATCTGATTTGCCATCATTTTTTTTTATACCTTAGCAGATCCAATCCTTGAATCTAAACCTAGGAGCAAAAGGATTAGAACTAAAAAGAACTTAGGTGATGATTTCTTTACCTGCCTAATTGAAGATACTCTATCCTCTTATCAAGAAGCCATGATCTCTCCTGATGCACCTTTCTGGAAAGAGGCAATAAATAGTGAAATTAAATCTATTATTGGAAATAATACTTAGATTCTTATTAATCTACCTCCTAGAAACAAACCATCAAGTTGTAAGTAGATCTTCAAAAAGAAGATGAAAACTAACGAAACCATAGAAAAATATAAAGCTAGGCTTGTTGTTCAACATTTTGGTCAAAAGACTGGTATTGATTTCTTCGATACCTACTCACCTGTAGCTTATATCACTACTATCCGAATCCTTTTAGCTTTAACTTCTATGCATAAACTCTTTATTCATCAAATGGATGTTAGGACTACTTTTCTACATAGAGATCTTGAAAAAGAGATCTACATACATCAACTAGAAGGTTTTTCTATGCCAAGACAAGAAAATAAAGTTTGTAGACTTATTAGATCCCTCTATGTATTAAAACAAGCACATAAGCAATAGCACGAAAAGTTTGATCAAGTAATTTTATCGTACTGATTCCAAATCAATGAATCAGATAATTATCTTTATCAAAAATAAGTTGATGATCGACTTGTTCTTCTTTATCTCTATGTTGATGATATTCTGATTCTTACTCCTGATCTAGACTTAGTCAATGGCATTAAGAATTTTCTATCCCATCATTTTGATATGAAAGACTTAGATAATGCTGATCTAATTCTTGGAATAAAAATTATTCAAACTTCTAACTCAATCTGCTTATCTCAATCTTACTACACCCAAAAACTTATTAGTAAATTTAGATATTTTGATAATTCTCTAGTATCTACTCCCTATGATCCCTCCATCCACCTCATGAAAAATATTAGAAAATCTATGAATTAAAAAAAATATGCCCAGATTATTGGTTCTTTAATGTATCTGTTTAATCAAACTAGACCGGATATTGTCTATGCCATTTTCAGACTCAGTAGATATACTCGTAATTCTAGTTCAATTAACTTGAATGTTTTAGAGAGAGTATCTAGGTATCTTAAAAAAATTATTAATTTTTTCCTTTGCTATATAGGTTATCCAAATATTCTTGAAGGTTATTATGACTCAAACGGATCTCAGACACTTTAAATGTCAAATCTACTTCTAGTTATTTTTTTTAAGAGGTAGTGCTATATCTTAGCAATTTTCTAAATAAACTATTCTAGCTAGGAGCACCATGAAAGCTAAACTTGTTGCTCTTGACTTTGCTTGTCTGAAGCTGAATAGCTGAAAGAGCTTTTTATTGAAATCTATATAATATCTTCTTCCATTCCTCCTATATCTATTTACTGTAACTCAAGAATTGCTATAGATTTTTATAAAAAGAAATTAATAAATACTAAAATGAGCAGATATACTAAACTAAGATAAAAGTCTGTGAAAAAACTTTAAATTATTTCAATAAATCATATTGCAACAGATCTTAATCTTGCTGATTGCCTTACAAAAGGCTTAAATAGGACTAAGGTCCTGATGTCATCAAGGAGGATGGGACTTAGCTTATAAAGGACCTTCTAGTAGGGGAAACCCAATCTCTGTGATAAGAGATCCTTTGAAGGAGGTCCAATATGGTAATAACAAGTTGATTGGTTGCTTAGAAAGTACATATGATTTACTTGATACAAAAGTCATACACTCTAGCTTATCTCTATGATGATTAGTATTTCTATGTAGCAGTAAGGAAGAGTTATCTCTAAATAAAATCCAAGAGATATTCCTCAGGATGTGATACTACACACATCCTTGAAGGGGATTACCTATATAAGAGTATCCATATATAGCCATGGCTAGAGATATAGGCAATCTTTAGAAACTTTCATGAAAAATCAAGATACTTGCACACGATCATTAATGTGCAAATCCATCACATGAGCTTCTATACTGTATGTACTATAGTAAGAATTTGAGTTAAAGAAACATAGTTCAAGACTGGTTCACTCTGCTTCCTTCAAATTAATACTATAGATACTAAATGAAGTTAAGTCATGAAAGACACTTCACCTACTGTACATTATATGTCCCCAGCAGAAATTCTTCTTCTATACTGCTTATCTATTTATTTTATTTTATGAATTTTGAGTTTTGAGAAAGATTGTTAGAGTTTGGAGGGAAACTCAAAATTCCTTCCAAATCGTTCTCCCAACACCCCTCTTTCATTTGTTTAGTCCCACATGGAAAAGAAAAGAAATCTTAAGATGTTTATATTGATATTCTCTCTCTTAGGCCTTGTATTATTTAGACCTCCTTCCACACACACACACGCGGCCTGACCCGGCTTGGCTCGCACGCGCACAATTGACCATGCATGTTTATTTTGTTGCTTTACCCTAATTTTAATTAACTATTAACCTTGTTTAATGATTGCTTAATGATGCCTTAACCACTTGGCCATTAATCCATTAAACCTCTTAGCCGTTAATCCTTTTAATCACTTAGTCATTAACCGATTAAACCTCTTAGTCATTAACCCTTTAAATCACTTAGTCATTAACCCATTAAATTATTTAATCATTAATCTATTAAATTATTTAGCCGTGAACCCACCAATTTAAACGTAATAGCCATTTTTAACATTAACTTGCATTATTTTTTTGATTTCCTTCTAATTAAAATCCCTACTAGTTACTTGTTAATTACTTTGAATTTAAGCCTCTAGCCATTGGACCAGCCCAAATGGCTAGTTCTCTAGGCCTATAAAAGGACTAGTTGAGGGAGAGAAGGGGTAAGAAAGAACTCGGTGTTCTTCTCATCTATTCCTGCTCTCCAAAATCCTTTCCTTTAAGAAACTCTAATCCTCCCTTATTGTTCAATATTTTTTTAATCCTTTTGATATAATTTTTTTTATTTTTACCACTGGTTGAAGCTCTATCATCCTCTCCACGGTCATGCCTATAGGAGGGGTATCTGGTTGTATCTTAAGATAGAGTTCTCGAGACTGAACCTACACCAAGGTCAGGAATCACCTTAGGATAGTGCACTGCATGCCTCCGATCAGCTATTTTTTTCTTTTATAAGTTTTGTAAATTGATATTATTACTTTTATTAGATTGTTTGATTCATGATCAGATTTCCAGTAGATTAAGGTTTTATAATAAACCTATCCTTAACATATAAGCATTAGTAATGTCATTTATTAGCATTAGCAATGATCCTTACTATAGTGTATTACTAATGCTTGTGCATGATCCAAGGGAAGAGCGGTCATGTGAATCTAACGATTGAGGCTGCATCAAGGGAAGAGAGATTTGGAAATGGAGAGGGAAAGAGGGGTCAAGTCCTATCTCCATGGCCTATAGCATGATTGTAGAATTGGAAAAGAACCTGCCCTACCAACCTTAGGTGCCCAAGAGAGAGAGAAGAACTATCAGCAAAGAGGAGGTGACAGAGATGATGATGACCAATCAAATCAAGCAATCAAAAAGGAATGAGCAAAAATCATAGGATCATTCAATCTAGATCTCAAAAGGTCACCAATTTGGTAACAATACCTAGTAAGTAGACGAGTACTCAAGAAAAGGCAACCATGGGAGATCCATGCCTTTCAGATCTAAAAAAAGGTGATCCCATGACTATGGATGGGTCTCAGTAAAAATGCATTCAAGCTTGCCACTTGGTGGATGGCAAGGTTGATAAGGATGCTAGTAGCATAAATAGTAGTTGGAAGGACAAAAAGATAAAGATCTTGAGCTTGGTTTTACAATGACATGGGGTGCCCTGTCTCTTTGGTTTTAATTTTAAAGCAATAAGGCATACCCTATCTCAACATTGAGCCATCGAGTTGAGCCCGTGATCAACCATCACTGAGTGGTGGGATTTAGCAAGCACACTAGCTTGAAAGCTATCACAAGGGGAGCAATAAAAGCAGGGATCCTCAAAGCTTACTAAGCTTGAAAGGAGGCTTGGATCTAAAAGAAAAGGAGGAAATCTAGTTGCTTCTTAAATTCTGGTTGATAGAAATAAAGGAGGCTAACACCAATCAAACATTAAGGAGATAGGAGGAGGGTCGAAGAATGGCTATTCTAGTGAATGAAGATTAAGGAAGAAAGGTAGAGAAGAAATAAAAGAGATAAGATCATATTTTTCAAGCATTTTTGCATGCCACCATTGGCTGATATGCCACTCAATGCCAGTCCTCCTAGAGGTCATGTGGCCATCACCAAAGCTGGCCTAAACCTTCATAACCTAGGTGAGTGAGGATTCATGGCTTAATTAAAAAATTGATCCCATCCCAGCTAGCAAGTTTTCGCTTGGTTGACCTAGCTGAGTTGGGTCAAGTTAGGGGGCTAATCATTGCTGAGTTAGGGGACGAGTTCCAGAGCTAGGTATTACATTTCTTTCCTTTTTTAAAAAATTAAAGGGATACTCAATCCGCTTTTTGATAATGAGCAAGCTATTTTCTTGGGCCGTGCTTATGGGTCTAGTAGAGAACTCACACCTAGCCTACAAGCCTCGACCATCCCTTTTGGTTGATGTTGCAGGCATGCATGTGGAGTCATGGTAACATTCTTTAGTTCAATTGAGATTGTTCTTATTTGAAGGACTCTTGTTGCATTGTACTCAGGTTGCCCCCCCTTTCCCATCCAAACCATCTTGATACTACTCAATTTCATGCATTGGTCTTTCCTAGAGACTTCTAGTATCTCATTCTCAAAGGTGCTCTATTGTTGGGACCCTTGCCATGACTTTGCCTTTGTATGTGCTGAGGCCAAAAGGATCAATGCACAAATCATGGGCACAAGGAATGACATGGATGCACCCTTTAAATTTAGTACCTTTCTCGAAAGTAGGTATTTTAAGTGCTTACTTCTAATAAAAGGTTCATGGATGTGGGAGCTAATTTATTGGACTATGATCATAAATCTGCTTGAGCTCTCGCTCTTGGCCCTCATGTCCATCCTCCCTGTAGTTGAAGTTGCTATGATGAGCTAGTCTATTGGATTGACCCATTGTCAAGGTTCATGCATGTCGCACCCAAAAGACAAAAAAAGGAAAAGAGCTGGAGGAAGACTTCTTCGATGATTCTGAGTAAGAATTGAAGATCCCATTCCACCAAAACTCTAAGTCTGCTTTATATATATGAAGCCCCTCTCTATCATGACCCTCCATCACAAGCACGCCTCTCCTTTCTCCCTCTTTTTCCCTTTATATTTTCTCTTGAGATCATCGATTCCTTACTTTGTGCCTACTAGCAACTGGGGTCAAAGAGCTTATCGAAGCCGAAGGTAAGCCTCAGCCCTCCTTTCTCTTTTTTTTTCCCTTCTTCCCATGGCTCTGTGTACCACTACTAGCCATCAATTTTGCCAAAAAAATTACTAAAAATCAAATCCTTAGCACCAAAGTCCTGGTTGGATAGCTTGACCTCCCTACCACCCTCTGCAGTGGTGCCATGATCGTCGATGATTGGCCAGTAGTTAGAAAGATCAAGAAAAGGGGATAGATCCCCTATTTAATTTTGAGTTTTTCTTTATCTTTCCACTAGCTAGTCATCATCACAAGCTATCCACCACTACTACCATTGGCCATGTACCTTGGCATGATCCTTGATGATCCAAATCTAGGTTTTTATTTTTAGGAGAGATGAAGACTCTCCTTTTCTTGTTTCTCTCTCTTTATCCATGTTGATCCCGGTAAGAAGGCCTTGTAGCGCTTTGGTGCCAGGCGGTTCATCATACAGATCACTTAGTCAATAGCCTCCTTTTTTTATTATTTAATTTTATTAAATTCATTGAATAAAAATTAATTATATTTTAATATTTTAAATAAGATTAGTCAAATCTTCGTCTGAAGATATAGGATAGATAAGGTAAGTAGAGATTGCACTCTTTGCTAATTCTTAAATTATAAATAGATCTTATGCTTTTTATTTATTTTCAAGTTATCATGTTTTTCATGTATATGATCTGCTATTAATGGAATATCATATTTTTATAAAATAAAGAATCAACATATGTGAAATAAAAAAAGTATATTTTATTATGACAAGTGATTCTATAAATATATTTATAAAAATAGCATAATTATAAAGTACAAATATTACCATGTATTTTATTATGTTTTCGATCTACGTATAAATATCTTTTAAGAAAAAGATATAAAAATTTTAAAAGCTCTCAAATAGTTATAAATAAATCTCTATAATTGAAAAGGTTGACATTTGGAGCTAATATGTATAAGAAACATGGTCTCACCAACGGATGTAAAGTTGGTATATAAAATAAGAACTCTATCAATTAAGAAATATGATCCTATCGTGAGTATAAAGTAACCATAGCATAAATATCTATAAGCAATATTTTGAAAAAATGATATGGATATGTGATAAAAATGATATGTGAATCATGTTTATAAAATGTTCATGATTTATGCATGCATGATTGACTTTATGACTTATTCGGTTAAACTATTCTAGAAAATATTTTATTTTTGTAATATCTATTAATTTCTTAATGATGCATTATCATGGAAAGTCTTGTGTTTGATCTAGTATGAAAGTACAGGTTTTATTTACTTAGTATAGCTCATACATATTTTTCTTTCTTTTTTCTAAAGGAATATGATCACTAAGGATGAAGATGTTGCATATGTGATGAAACATTGAAATGAAATTTTATTGATTAGAGAAGGGATTAGATTAGAAAAAAATGTAGTTTGAATAGGACTAGATATTCTATTTCCAATAAAACTCCTTCAATTAAATTCAAATAAATATAAATTTAATTCAAATCAATCCTAACCTAAATGAGAATAAGAAAGGATAAAAAAATTGATTTTTTTATGAAAAGTTCATGAAAAAAATTCTAGAAAGGTATGAAGAATTTTTAGAGAAGAAAACAAGTTAGACTAAGTTAGGGTTTGACCAAGATTTGACCATAATTAGTTAAAAATCAAAACTAATTTAGTTATAACTAATTTAACCAACTTGAGCCCAATCAAATTAGATCCCAATCAGGCTTACCTAAATTTCAATTAAATCTAGAATTAATTAAGCTGCCTAAATCAAATCAAAATTAGAAATCCTTAGCGATTAGGTCATCGAATAACCTAAATGCATGAAACCCAATTCAACTATATTCAATTAGGCTTGACCTAAATCTCTTTGCTCAATCAAATAAAACCAATTAGCAATTAAATTACTAATTAATTATCTTATAATTAATTAATTATTAATTTATAATATTTGCATAGAATTAATTGTTATTCATGTTTATAATCGAATAACTTAATTACGTGAAACCCAATTCAACCATATTCAATTAGGCTTGACCTAAATCTCTTTGCTCAATCAAATAAAACCAATTATCAATTAAATTATTAATTAATTCTCTCATAATTAATTAATTATTAATTTATAATATTTGTATAGAATTAATTATTAATTATATTTATAATTTTGTTACTGAATGATTCTTAATCATTAATCAACCATCATGATCGATCAAAAACTTCTTATATATATGATTTCATAGGTTCAAACACTAAGCCAGTAGCCTAGGAACAAATTCCTAAACTAATTGATATAACTATCTATCAATAGTGCCCAATGTCTGGAAATGTTAAATATTTTCAAGGCAACATTCAAAAACCCAGTCATATAATTGTTGTATAATTTATCCCTTTGACCTAATGTTCAGGATGATTTCAGAGTCAATTGCTAACTCTTGTATAATACCTCGAGATGTGTCTCAACCTAACAAATCCTATGGCTCCTCACAAGAATTGTTTTGGCCAAGGTCTTGCTAAATTGAAATATAGTAAAGTATTTTCTTCAACACCTTGGAGTGGTCAATTCCATCTTGACTCATTACTGACTTAACAAGTACTTGATTGCACCCGGTAACCTTTTATCACTAGATTAGAAATCTAGGTAATCCAGCATCTAAGTATAATAAGTTGCTTGCAAGTCATTATGGTGATCTCAGGTCGGAAGGATACTTATATCTATATCCTTCTGTGAGAAACTTTTGACAACATAGTACTCAACAAAGTTGGTACGTTCAGTGCAGTGTACACTTACACTCATCTACATACCATACTAATATCTCAACACTCCTTGGTTATAAGAATAACCAATCCATATGGCATAAAATGATCTATGCTTGATAAATATTATCGTCCTAGATAACAATATATTTTTTGATCATGAACATGTTCAAGAACTACTCAATAAATCCTCTTTTATCAAATTAAAATAGTTCTAAGAACTTCATCTCAAAAAAGTTCAAAGAAAGATGCAAAAAGAGATGAAGTACTAAAAATAATTTTTATTTCATTAATGATTTATACAAATTATAAAGAGCTTAACCATCTACAACCTAGACGATTGGCTATAGGACACATTACCTAACAGAAGAATGGCTCAAATTTGAATATCATACTAGCAAGATGATTTTCTAGTAGTATTTAGTTCTTTAATCGATTATAAATTTATAATTGGTGACCTTCTAGATTTTGAAGATTATGGATTTTAATGTTTTATTTCAAATTTAGTCACTCTGAAATGGTATTTATTTAATCATTCAATAAATAATGATTAGATCTTTTGTTTTTATTTGAGATTATGATTGATTGGTTTCATGTTATTATGGATGGTACACATATGAAGTTGTGACAGTGTTCATAGTCTAGTTAAACTCACTCCTACTTGAGGGATTTTTATCGCATAATGCCTGACTGTACCCCACCTTAATCACCATGGCACTATGGTGCTACTAAGTTTTATGCATCCATCTTTCCTAGTGGCCTTTCACACTACAAGAAATACCATTGTTAGTGAAGGCTAAATGCCATCACTAATAATAGATTTGTTATAACTAATGATATTAACGATGGAACACCGTCACTAAAAGTTCGTCAAAATAATCTTTGTCACTAATATCCATTATTAACAACAAAAAAAATGCTATCACTGATAATAGATATTAGCGATGGCTTGGATGGTGACAAGGCCATTGCTAATATTTTTTTCAATATTTTCTTAAAAAATTAAAAAAATTAGCAACAACATAATATCATTGCTAATATTTGCGGTCACTAATAACTTATCACCGATAGCATTAGCAATGACTAAAGCCATCAATAATATTTTTTCTTAATTTTTTAAAAAATAAAAAAATTACTGACAACATTATCATTGCTAATACCAACAATAATATTTTTTTAAAAAAATCATAAATATATTTTTAATACTATTTTTTAAATTACAATAACAAGTAATTATAGCAAATTAAAAATAAAATGCCATAATCAAATGCGACAATCATAAATAGATAATTATAAATAAAAAAAATAATTATATTATATTAAAAATATAAATTATATAATTTTATTAATTAACATTTCTTTGCAAGTATCAAACTTAAATATATAACATCAAAATAAAAAAGATCATATAAGATCCTCCTCGTTGTCGTCGTCCTCCTACTTTGCTCCTATACATCCTCTGTAGCTAGTAGATGATATCAAGATTTTCTAGCATCCTGTAATGAAGAAAAATAAA
Organism: Areca catechu; assembly: GCA_021397845.1. Lineage (NCBI taxonomy): Eukaryota > Viridiplantae > Streptophyta > Magnoliopsida > Arecales > Arecaceae > Areca > Areca catechu. The sequence continues at coordinate 146,429,991 of CM038049.1, read as the reverse complement.
ATATTATTCATAAATTTTGATACAAAAGTGTATATATTGTTACAGGGGTATATATCTCAATATACTCTTTCGATTCTCGAACATATTATTGCTATACATTTCATTTGATGATACGGATCTATAAACACTTCCAGTCCATCGATTGGATGGTTAGATTGAATTTTTGTCCCATAGGTCCCCTTTCCTAATTCAAGCTTAAATATGTAAAGAATTTAAGTATAAAAATTTAAAACAAGTAAATAAATTTATTAATAGGCTTATCTACTGTGATTATTATGATAATGAGACTAACTGATCACATAGATATAGGTTTTAGAGAATCTCGATGACCATATCATGAATGGCATCTCGAAAGCTTTGAGATTACTGAGCAAGAACACAGGTCATGATATCCTCGACATGTACGTTACCCCATGTTTGTATTGTCAGGGCTTGAGATGAAGATGCTGAAGAGCAGCGAGCTATCGGAGGGTCGAAGCTATGCCCGAATCCTATGACCTGGCTCTTACTCACCCCTTCGGTGGCCTGAGACATCCCTCAAGATCAAAGAAGGGTTAAGAAGACAGGTCCTCATAGTACTGCACTACGACATACTCTGTGTAATCTATTTATATAGTTTATAAATTAATTAGTCTAATTATAAATATCAGTATATATAAAAAAATAATATTTAAAATTTTAAGTTGTTACTGTAATACATCGAGATCTTAAATCTAAATAATCAACAATCCTCCTAAATTAGTGTGTGGCCTTCCATAATTATAGCTATCTCGGTAAACAATCCAGCAACCATGTCTATAATACATAAATAATAAAAATAAATTAATTAAAATATATATTATCAATTTAATATGAAATTAATATAAGCATAGAATTCTTATCAATCCATCGTCCATCATATGTATGCTAACAAAGCCACCAGTATGCTTGATTGGATTATACTAGGCAGTACAATTTTGCCATGCCCTCTATCACCTACCAAAATATTTCTCAATGCTCCACTAGTTGTAGAGGGCCTTCTATATATCTGCTCGCATCTAATGATCATTGAAAGACTTCCAGTCCAGTGGTGAGTTGGAACTAGAGTATTCTCTAACAGACTACCTAAGATTGTACAACCTATCTTGGAGCCTACATATGGCCACCTCCTCGAAAGTTGGATGGTTAGCCTCCTTGGCTTGAAAAGTCTCGAATAGATAATACTCCCATAAATAGAAGCAAGCTTGTATTAAATAAATAAAATATAGATATTTAATAAATTTAAAAATTAAATAATTTGACTTACCAAGGATATCTCTTAGCTGCATCATGAGCCCTTGATGGTCAAATGGAGAACTCATTCACTAGTCTCAGCATCAATCGATGAATGATTCCAATAACCACTTAAAAAATTCTAAGCTCTCTGAATGTATTATAAAATTAAAATTTAATAATAAGCATTAAGTTTAAAATAATTAAATTTTAAATATATTAATGTAATGATGTAGCACTTACAAGCAATTTTAAATATGGATGAGCTCTTTATCCTTCGACCAAGTCGAAGGTGCCACAGGCCAGACGGGTCCTCGACCATGGCATTGAGTCTGAGAGCCGTTCACTACTGCATGTGACTATGCGATCGCTAGTGACCCCACGTCCTTCGAACTTGATCAGAGAACATATAATTAAAAATATTATATTAGATAATAAATTAGATAAAAATATAAAAAAGAATATTTAAAGTTTTAGAGTTTATTACTTGGTATGAGTGGCATAGAATCATTTGAGCTAGCAGTATTATCACTCTTTCCTTGAGAGCTATATCTTTGACTGGCACGGCTCTGGTCTTTACAAGATATAATATATAATCTCTAAAAATAAAAATAAATAGATTTACTGAATTAATTATACAATCATGGATGGCAATACAATAAAAAAAATGAAGCAAGACAAATATTTAAAATGATTCAAGGATTATATACTTATTACTGCTTATCGATCTTTTTAGATGTTTGATACCCTAGCCTTTGGATTCTTCTTCTGATACATCATCTCCTTCCATTTCTTCATCTTCTTCCTCCTTTTTCATTTATTCATCTTCTTTTTTTCTCCTTTTCCATTTCTTATACTTTCTCTTCTTCCTCTTCTTCTCCTTCCTGGATAGGATTGTCTCTTATAACAAATTCAATATGATCTATCTTCTTATGCAGTCCATTACATAGGAGAATTTCTGAAGCATCCAATTTTATATATATGTAGGATTGATGAACTCCTAATGTTTCATCTTTCTAAAAGCATTCTAGTAAACGGTTCTCTTCTTCTTCTTCAAGCATGTAATTAATGGCTCAAGACTTAATCTTGCATACAACCCACTAATCTTTCCTTCCTCTCTCCCTTATAGAAAATAAGTATAATACACTTGAATAGCTTGGTGAGCTAGCATAAATTACTCTTTGAGATATACTTTTGATCCATATTTGATTTCAATAAGTCCATATCATGGATCAACCTTCATATCATTATTATTATCAAACCATTGGCACTTAAACAAGATGACAATATTACCTCTAATGTAGGTTAACTTGATCACTTCTTTGAGGATTTTATAGTAGTCACTCTCTACCTCTTTTCATCAGCTACCTTTTATATACACACCACTGTTTATTATACTTATATGATATCCATATTCATGGATGTGAAATTTAAAGTTATTAATGTTACAACCATTATAACATATCACATATTTTGTTGGCCCGTAACCTAATGATCTTAGCTTTTTAGGAATAGAATCTCTCCTTGCATGACTTGTATATTATAAAAAGAATAAATTAAAAAAAAATAAAATAGATGAAATGATAATGGATGCTTACCAGTTGATGGAATCAATCTACAAGGTTTTGTGGGTACCATGTAGAAATTTCTTACTCACTTATTCTTGAGTTCAATATTTTATCATATTTCCTAAACATGCATAAGATTAATATACTGTAACAAGTGATTAAGGAGTTAGAATTTTGATGGATACTTAGTCAATATATGGATCAACCTAATGTGGCAAGATTGCTGCCGTGGAGTCCCCATCGAATCCAGCCAGATGCCATACTGGCAGAAGTTGCCACGTCAGATCTCCTCTTCGAGTTCCTTAATTGGGCGGCTCCCTCGAGGTCAAGCCCACCTTGGCCGAAGTCGAGCTCCGACTCCCTTTGAGCTCCTTCACTGGGCGGCTCCCTCAAGGTCGAGCCCACCTCGGTCGAAGTCGAGCTCCTGCTTCCTTTGAGCTCTTTCGTCGGATGGCTCCATCGAGGTCAAGCCCACCTTGTCGAAGTCGAGCTCTTGCTCCCTTTGAGTTCCTTCGTTGGGCAGCTCCCTCGAGATCAAGCCCACCTCAGTCGAAGTCAAGCTCCCGCTCTCTTCGAGCTCCTTCATCGACCGGCTCCCTCAAGGTCGAGCTTGCCTCGATCGAAGTCGAGCTCCCGCTCTCTTCAAGCTCCTTCGCCGGCAGCTCCCACAGGGTCGAGCCCACCTCGATCGAAGTGGAGCTCCCGCTCTTATTGAGGGATCCGGAAGTAGAAAGAGCGAGATGTCACCACCTCCCCTGGGCGGAGGCGTGCCACCCAAGAACCCTAGAGAAGCACCCTCAGGGTGTCATGATCTCTCTCGCCATCGCTTACACCAGATAGGAAAGGAAGCCCTAATTGAGGCACTGCACTTCCCGACCGACCGTCCGCACCACCCAGAAGAGGAAATCCATGCCAGGGGATTCAAATCAGGGAGCGGCTACCCACAAATCGAGATCCTGCCAGTTTTTCTAAAGTGTAGGGACCAACTGGAAAGTCAAATCCTACAGCATTAGTCCTTATCACGAAGGGGGAGTGGCACTAGGGCACGCAGCATAGAGCACTGCCGAACGTTGACCTTCCGACACCTGCAGAGAGGGAGGAACCCGAGATAGATAGCCAGAAGGGCCCATGGCCTGAAAGGGGGTTCCAAAGGCCTTCGAACGAGGTAAGCAAGCAAAGGCAAGCGAGAGAGGAGTCAGTGAGGGGTCGAGCACTCTGAGGCTACCGAAGAACTTGCCGGAAGAGTCTCGACGGACACAGCCACCATAGCTTGAGCTCTCCTCCGCATGCTACCATCCTTATTCAACTCTCTTCTTCTAAAGCAAAACCCCCTCCTCTAAGTGTGGGGTTCAATCAGGGGCCCACTTGGAAGGATCTGTTCCCCTAGATCACCACTGACTTGATCGTTGGAGTGCCCCCGCCAGGATTCCCGGCCCGGATCTCCTCTGTTTTGCAGGTCCGGTTGTGCGAGCTGGGTTCCAAGCGATGAGGTCAGCTTCCGGCACCGTCCTTGAGCTACAGCCATGGCGGTGTAGGCGGTAATAGATTGGCACACCAGATAGGGGGCAAGGCACAGTCTGACTCAAGCCAATCCCCCCACGTGCAACTCCACCCGAAGCATGGTGATGATGCATGCATGGGAGGTCTCCGCCAGCCATGCACGAGACCCTCCTTCTCATGGGGGCCTGCACAGTCCAAAAAGGGAGCCCCCCGCTCCACCGTAATCATCTCCAGCGGATGTCCAGTTGGCCGCGCTCGCCGAGCAGATGCAGGTTGTGGCTGCGACAGTGCGACAGTTGCAGCATCAACACTGATCCCTGGCCACTCACCAACAGCCAGGGACCCCCGTGGCCCAGCCACCGTATTCTACGATAGCCTGCGTTTCTTCCAAGGAAGGTCGTCGCTACCGCGGGCCACGACTGATCCCCGGGGAAGCCACCGAACCCTGATGAAGAGATAATGGACCGGGTCTGTCGACCAGGAGAGCCGATGTCCAGCATCCAGGCAGGTCGCTGCTAAGCACCATAGAAGCTGTCGAGGCAAGGCCCCCATCACGATCCCCCCGACTGTCGTCTTCTCTCCTTCGATGGCCTCGACAGAAAGCTCCATTGATGAGGCCATCAGGCGCATGGCCGAAAAGTGCCTGGAGGAGCAGGAGTGCAAGCTGGCGAAACTATCTCACAAGTTTGCAAACTTGCAGGGCTCCTCCCGTGAGCCAACGGGCCATGACGCCCATCCCCCTTTCACCCGAGAAATCCAAGAGGAGCCGATCCCAGGTCAGTTCTGCATGCCATAGGTGGATCCCTACGATGGGACCATCGACCCTCTAGACTACCTAGAGAGCTACAAGGTTCTCATGAGAGTCCAAGGGGTGACTGATGCCCTTCTCTGCATCACCTTTCTAGCCACTCTTAAGAAGGCCACTCGGATCTGGTTCATCGCCTCGAGCTTGAAAGCATCAATTCCTTTATGCAGCTGGAAAGGAGGTTCGTGGCTTATTTCAATGCCTGTCATAAGATGCCACGAGAAGTAGATAGTCTTTTTTCCATCAGGCAATAGGACCACGAACCCTTACGGGACTACGTGGCTCGCTTCAAGGTTGCCACACTGGAGATCTATAACTTGGATGAGCCGGTCGCTATGTTAAAATTGAAGAGAGGCCTCAGGACTTCCCGTCTAACCTACTCCCTGAACAAGAAACCGTCGAAGACGTACTCCGACCTCCTCCTCTACATTCATAAATACATCCGCACCGAGGAGGCGCTCCACACCAAGAGGGAATTAGACGGGAAGCCACTGAAGAAGCAGCCTCCGAGAGAAATGTCCGGGACACGAAAGCCCGAGTCGACCCCGAACTTCCAACCTGGGCCAAAGCCGAAGAGCGGTCCCATCATAGAAGAAAGATACACACCTCTCCTCACCCCGAGGTCGAAGATCCTCATGATAATTGAGGACGAGCATTACCTACGCCGCCCTTCCCCACTAAGGCCATCCAATGGTCACGATAAAATGAAGTACTACCAATTCCACCATGATCATGGTCACAACATCGAGGAATGCCGCCACCTCAAAAGAGAGATTGAAGACCTGATAAGGAGGGGCTACCTTGAAAAGTTTGTGGGAGGCAAGATCCCGGTAGAATCTCAAGCGCTTGCTGCTCTTTCTCCTGACCCTCCAGTCAACAACCGACCCATCAAAAACCCATGGGTATGATATGCCGGGAAATAGAGCACACTTCTAAAAGGGCCCGGGAAGGAGAGAAGTCAAAAAATGTACTCCCTTTTATGAGGGAGGAGGGATTTGAGAACCAAAATGTAAACAATGATGCCATGGTCATCGAGATAATGATTGCCAGGCATCTTGTAAAGCAAATTATGGTCAATGGTAGAAGTTCAACTGATATCATTTTTTACGATGCTTTCTCCATAATGAACCTATCATCTGCTCAACTGAAGCCCATCCACACATCCCTCGTTGGTTTCACTGGGACTTCGTAGGAGTCGAGGGAGAGATCACTCTCCCCGTTACCGCCGGATCACCACCTCGATAGAGTACTATCATGATGTCTTTCATGGTTGTTAGGCTTCCTTCGGCTTACAACGTGATCCTTGGCTGCCTCGGGCTAAATCTGCTCAAAACGATCATCTTTACTAAGCGGCTATTGGTGCAATTTTCTACTCCTTATGGCGTAGGGGTAATGAGGGAGATACCTCAGCCAATTCAGCACTGTTTGCAGGCTGTCCTAGGGGCCAAAAGTTTCGAGGAGGACCCCAGCATTGATGACCTCAACCAAAGGGCCCAAGACCCCAGGGGTGGTCCAGTTGAGCATCTGTTGACATATCCCCTTGGGGCATACTAAACAAAGACGGTGCAGATTAAGGCCTAGCTGCAAGAAGAGGAGCGGGCATGCCTGCTGAGTTTCCTCTGGACGAATGCAGACGTGTTCGCTTGAATGGTGGCAGACATGCCTGGGATTCCTCCCGACGTCATCACTCATAGGTTAATCATCGATCCGAAGTGCTGCCCTGTTTGGTAGAAGAAGAGATGCTTCGCCCAAGAGAGACAATGTGCGATTAACGAGGAGGTGGAGAAGCTCAATGTAGCCAGCTTCATTTGCGAAGTGCAGTATCTTAGCTTGTTGGCAAATGTGATCATGGTTAAGAAAAATAATGAAAAATGGAGGATCTGCATGGACTACACCGACCTCAACCGAGCTTACCCAAAGGATAGCTTCCCCTTTTCGAAGATCGACCAACTGGTGGATGCCACCTCAGGGCACCGCTTGCTCTCCTTTATGAATGCATTCTTCGAGTACAATCAGATCCAGATGCACTTAAAGGATGAAGAGTACACTGCCTTCATCATGGATCGGGAAATGTACTGTTACTGAATGATGCCATTCGGCCTAAAAAATATTTGTGCCATGTACCAATGGCTGCTCAACAGAGTTTTCAAGGACCAGATCAGTCGTAACATGCAAGTCTACGTGGACGACATGCTCGTCATGAGCAAGCCGGGTTCAGACCACATTGTCGAGCTTGTGGAGGCCTTCCAAAACCTTCGCCTACACCATATGAAGCTGAACCCGGAGAAGTGTGCTTTCGGCATGGCGGCATGGAAGTTCCTTGGCTTCATGGTCACCCAGAGGGGGATAGAAGCCAACCCTGAGAAGGTTCAGGCAATTGTCGACATGGAGCACCCTGCCTCGAAGAAACAAGTCCAGTGCCTCACGGGCTAGATCATTGCCTTGAGTCGATTTATCTCACGATCTATCGATCACTGCCTGTCTTTCTTCAAGGCACTGTGCAAGGTGCATGACTTTACCTGGACAGAGGAGTGCAGGGAGGCCTTCGAGGAGTTGAAGAAGTTCTTGGCATCACCATCGCTGCTCTCCAGGCCGAAGGATGGAGAGGAGCTCTTGTTGTACCTGGCAGTTATTGTTGGCTCCACCTAGTGATTTTGATGAATAACAAAATATTGAGTTCATATTGTATACTAATGTTTATTCTCAGCTATGAATTTTTAGAAAGCAAGCACCTCAAATTATCAAAAGTTTAAGTATCATGGCATGCCGTGGCACGGAGCATTTTTCATAATTTAGGACATCCTCTACATACAAAAAGGGCTTTTATATGTTTAATTATTGATTGTTTATATTCCATTTAAGTTTCAAAATTTATGCTTGTATTTTTGGCTTAATTTGCACTTGATTATAAATTTTTCAAAGTCAAGTGTCGACACCTGGGAAGTCAAGTGTCGATACTTCAGCATTTGGCACGCAGAAAAATCTCTTGGCATGCCAAGTGTCGACACCCAGAACTCAAGTGTCAACACCTGCAATTCAAGTGTCAACACTTAGGTTTCCAAGTGTCGACTCAAGGCCTGAGATTTTTGAAAATATAGAACTTTGCCAATGGAGGGTTTTTGTGTCAAGTGTTGACACCTGTGCATCAAGTGTCGATACTTGAAAGTTTAAGTATCGACACTTAGAAATCAAGTATCGACACCTGACAGCCAAGTGTCGACACTTGAAGTCTGACAACCCTAACGGATCTATTTTTTCTAGCTTGCAGAAATCACTTTTCAAACTCCCAACGGCTAGATTCGAGGCTCCAACAGTCACAAACCATTTTTTGGAAGTTTTTAGTTATATTTAAGCTTCACCAACTTCATTCTAAAGGCATTAAAGTGTATTGAAGTCTATTTAAAGCCAAAAAGTCAAGATTCTCTCAAGAACTTCTCTTCAAAAGCCATTTAAAGTTTGATTCCCTGAAAAAGCTTACAAGTCCATCCTTATATCATTCCAAAAGAAGAGTTTGAAGGATATTCCAAGGAGGAGACAAGAAAAAGTATCAACTTGAGCTTCAAAGCTTCTATTCTACTCTTGAAGAGAGTTTGTCTTATTTTTGAAATTGTATATCTATTTTTATCTTATGATTTGACCTTGCTTTCATGGGCATCTTGGAAGAAGGTTGTTGTGGTTTGTTGGTAAGCCAAATGGATAAAACCAACTAGGATTAACTTGTGAGCCCGAAGACAAAACAAGTGTAAAGGTTTGTTGGTGAGCCTAAGTGATAAAACCAACATAGGTTTTGACTTGTGAGCCTTTTGAAAAACAAGTCAGTTATAATCTTGATTGGATTATAGTGGAATTCCTAAGGATGGCTTGGGGAGTGGATGTAGGTGCTAGGTTTGCACCGAACTACTATAAACTTTGTGTTTGTGTGTGATTGCCTTATCTCCTTCTTGCTCTTTGTTTTTTGCAATCCATTCATTGCTTTCTGCTGCATTCCATCTAGTGCATTGAGTTTATTACTCACAAACACCACTAGACCTTCACATTACTGCTTTAAATTTTAAAAGACCCAATTCACCCCCCCTCTTGGGCTTCATTTCTGGATAACAAGTGGTATCAGAACACCGGTACTCTCTTGTAGGTCCAAGGATCTTGAGTAAAAGATCATGGCAGCCCCAAGTGGTATCAGAGCATTAAGCTTCAAATCGTGCCCCACTTTTCAATGGCACAAATTACACGTATTGGAAAATACACATGCACATATTCATTCAAGCTATTGATTATAATCTATGAAGGACAATTGTAAAAGGTCCTCATCAGCCTACTATGATGGTTAATGGTATTCTCACACCAAAAATAGAAGATGATTGGGATGAGAATGACATTAAGCAAATAGAGCTTAATGCTAAGGCTATGAATTTATTATTTTACTCTCTTGATCCAAGTGAATTCAATAGAATATCTAATTATCTCTCCGCCAAGGAGATTGGGACACCCTTGAGGTTACCCATGAGGGTACACACCAAGTGAAAACAACTAAGGTCAACATGCTCATTCATACTTACGAAATGTTTAGAATGGAACCTACTGAGACTATTAGTGAGATATATACTAGGTTCACAAATATTGTAAATGGCATGAGAAGTCTAGGAAAAGTTGTTTCTAATGATGAACTTGTAAACAAACTTCTCATATCTCTACCGGCTTCTTGGGATGCAAAGATAACAGCTATTGAAGAAGCCAAGGATGTCAACACTTTTCCACTTGAGCAATTGTTGGGCTCACTGATGACTTATGAGCTCTCTCTCAAGCAAAAGAATATGGAAGTTGACAAAAAGAAGAAAGTAATTGCTTTCAAATCCATTACAAGAAAAGAATCAAGCGATGACTCTGAAGAAGATGATGAAGAAGATGAGACGGCTCTAATGGCAAGAAAATTCAGAAGGTTCATGAGGAAGAAAAAGTTCAACTTCAAGAAGAAACCCTTGAAAGGTGAGCCAAGTAAAGAGTAAGACAAGGAGAAAGATAAGGAGCAGCCCACTTGCTTTGAATATAAGAAATCGGATCATTTTAAAGTGGACTGCCCCTTACTCAAGAAAAGCAGAAGAAAATTAAAAAAGAAGGCCATGATGGCAACCTAGAGTGACAGCGAGGACTCCAGCTCTGAGGAAGAACAGTAGGAGGTTGCAAACTTATGTCTGATGGTGGATAATGACGAGGTACAATCTGAAACTGAGAATGAATTTATATTTGATGAACTTCATGAAGTTTTTAGTGAGTTAGTTATAAAATTTCAAAAACTAAAGTTAAAATATAAAGATTTGAAATAAAAAAAATTGGATTTAGCCAAAACAAATGATAAGTTTTCTAATGAAAATGATTGCCTACTTCTTCAAAATAAAAAATTAAATGATAAGATTTCTGTTCTTGAAAAGGAAAAAGAAGTTTTGAAAAAGAAAAGCCCTTCAGTTTTAAATGAAAATCCTTCAAAATAAAATAAAGAAATTTTGGATGAAAACAAAAAATTTAAAGAAGAAATTGAAAAGTTAAAATCTTTTGTAGATAAATTTATATACAGTTATGAAAAGTTAAACATGCTTTTAAATAATCAAAGAGCTATTTTTGATAGAGCAGGTTTAGGGTTTAGAACTCATAAGAAACAAAAACTTTTCAAAAATTTCTTTGTGCCCGCATCTTCATCCGTTACCTGTTATGCATGTGGTACTATAGGGCATAAATCTTATATGTGCAATAAAAGAAGATTGAATAACATTAAGAAAGTTTGGATTTCAAAAGGAACCAATGCCACTAACCTAAAAGGACCCAAGATGACTTGGGTGCCTAAAGTCTCTACTTGATTTTTATTGCAGGTATGCCTTTCAACCAATAAAAAAATAATGTGATATCTTAATAGCGGTTGCTCAAGGCATATGACCGAAGATGTGGAGCAGTTCTCATCACTCGAATATCAAAATGGTGGCGATGTGACTTTTGGTGATAATGGAAAGGGCAAAATTATTGGTATTGGTAAAGTCCATATCATCCCCTCTACTTACATTGATAATGTCTTATATGTTGATGGTTTGAAACATAACTTGCTAAGTATTAGTCAATTTTGCGACAAGAATTTTAAAGTTGTTTTCGAATCTTCTATGTGCATTGTTTTTAGTTTAGATGACAATGGCATCAAGTTCATTGATCATAGGCATGGTAATATTTATATGGTTGATCTTGATGATCTTCCTGTTCAAAATGGTCAATGCCTAGTGGTAATGGAAACCAAGATTAATGAAATTAATTGGCTTTGGCATCGTAGACTAGGGCATGCTAGTATGCATTTGATTTCAAAACTTAGCAAAAAGAATTTGATAAAAGATTTGCCAAAACTCAGTTTTGAAAAAGACAAGATTTACAATGCATGTCAGCTTGGAAAACAAATCAAATCCTCTTTCAAACCAAAAGGAGTAATCTCTATATCTAGACCCTTAGAGTTACTTCACATGGACCTCTTTGGGCCAACTAGAATATCTAGTTTGGGAGGTAAGAAGTACGATCTAGTTATTGTAGATGATTTTTCATGATTTACATGGGTCATATTTTTAGCACACAAAGATAAAACGTTTTCAGAATTCATTAGATTTCATAAACATGTTTCAAATGAAAAAGAAATTTCAATCATATCTTTGAGAAGTGATCATGGAACCGAATTTAAAAATGCTTATTTTGATAAATTATGTATTGAAAATGGCATTCATCATAATTTTTCAGCACCTAGGACACCTCAACAAAATGGGGTGGTAGAAAAGAAAAATAGAACTCTTGAAGAAATGGCATGCACCATGCTTTGTGAAAATGATCTACCTAGATATTTTTGGGTAGAAGTTATAAATACTGCATGCTATGTTTTAAAACGAGTTTTAATCCGACCGATTTTAAAGAAAACACCATATGAGCTTTGGAAGGGTAGAAAACCTTCAATTCGTTATTTTTATGTTTTTGGATGCCGTTGTTTCATCTTAAACAATGGTAAAGATAATTTGAGTAAATTTGATGCCAAGTCAGATGAGAGTGTCTTTCTAGGCTACTCTATATCTAGCAAGACATACAGGGTCTTCAATAGAAGAACACATGTTGTTGAAGAATCCATACATGTAGTATTTGATAAGTCTGACCAGAAATCTTCTAGAAAAGAAGATGTGCATTCTGATAAAACAGGTACTAAAAGAACTGAAGAAATGAATACAAATGAAGAGCTTGTCAAGGAACAAGAAGATGATCAAAACACTGAAGGAGATCAAGTACAAGATGATGAAAACACATCTACTATTGATCCACTACCAAAAGAATGGAGGTATGCTCATGGACACCCAAAAGAACTAATTATAGGTGATCCATCTAAAGGTGTAAGTACTCGATCATCCCTTAGAAATATTTGTGATTATTTAGTATTTGTTTTCCAAATTTAACCTAAAATTATTGAGGAAGCTGAAAATGATAGTAATTGGATAAATGCTATGCAAGATGAACTTAACCAATTCAAAAGGAACGATGTTTGAATATTAGTAGATAGGCCTTCAAATACTTTAATTATTGGCATAAAATGAATTTTCAGAAATAAACTTGATGAAAATGGTATTGCTACAAGAAATAAGGCTAGACTAGTTGCCAAAGGATACAATCAGGAGGAAGGGATCATTTTGATGAAACCTTTGCTCCTGTGGCTAGACTTGAGGCAATTAGGCTATTGCTGGCTTTTGCTTGCTTTATGAATTTTAAATTGTTTCAAATAGATGCTAAAAGTGCCTTTTTAAATGGTTTTATTGAAAAAAAGAAGTTTATGTTGAACAACCTCCTGGTTTTGAAAACTCTGAATTTTCAAATCATGTTTTTAAACTTCATAAAGCTTTGTATGGTTTGAAACAAGCTCCTAGAGCTTGGTATGATTGTTTAAGTTCTTTCCTACTCAAAAATGATTTTGCTAGAGGTAATGTAGATAAAACTTTATTTTTGAAGAAAAAGAATGATGATCTCTTAGTAATGCAAATCTATGTAGATGATATCATATTTTGTACTACTAATGAATCTCTTTGTCAAGAATTTACAAAGTTAATACAGGATGAGTTCAAGATGAGCATGATAGGAGAACTGAATTTCTTCCTCGGACTCCAAATAAAGCAAACCAAAGAGGGGATCTTCATCAACCAAGCAAAGTACACAAAAGAAATACTCAAGAAGTTTGGAATGGAAAACACCAAGCCTTTAGGTACCCCTATGAGCTCTTCTTGTAGACTTGACGAGGATGAATCAGGTAAATCTATTGACCAAAAATTATATCATGGCATGATCGGTTCATTGCTATATCTTACTGATAGTAGGCCAGATATCATGTTTAGTATATGTATGTGTGCTAGATATCAGTCTAATTCTAAAGAGTCTCATCTTTTGGCTGTTAAACGCATACTTAGATATCTATCTGGCTCAATTAAAATTGGTCTATGGTACCCTAGAGATTCTTCATTTGAATTGATTGCTTATTCTGATGCTGACTTTACTGGGTGTAAACTTATCGTAAAAGTACTAGTAGAACCTGTCAGTTTCTTGGAGTAAATTTGATCTCTTGGAGTAGAAAGAAACAGAATTTGATTGCTCTATCTATGGCGGAAGCCTTGTATATAGCAGCTAGAAGCTGTTGTGCTCAAATCCTTTGGATTAAACAACAACTCGAAGATTTTGGCATTAAACTAATTAAGACACCTATAAGATGTGACAATACTAGTGCAATCAATCTAACAAAGAATCCTGTGCAACATTCAAGAAGTAAACACATTAAAATAAGACATCATTTCATAAGATATCATGTACAAAACTCTAATGTTTTACTTGAATCTGTGTGTACTGATGATCAATTAGCCGATGTGTTTATCAAACCATTGAGTGAAGAGAGATTTTGTTTGATTAGAAGAGTGTTAGGTGTCATTAATCTATTCTCCTAAAACTCTCTCAAACTTCATCTTACCCAAGGTATTTTACTCAAAAAATACTTGCATTTGACCCAAAAGCATTTAAATACTTCCTTAAAATTTTTGAAAATTTTTTGAAATTTTTTTGGGATTTTCTTGGCCAAGTGTCGAGTGTCGACACTTGACAAATCCCAAGTGTCGACACTCATGGAATTTTTTCTATTTTTTAGGGCAAACCGAACGATTTTTTGTTTCATTTTTCCCCCGTCTTTCTCAGGCAAGAGTGGTCCCCCAAGCTCCACCAACTTCCAAATCTTGCCATTTCCCGTTTCCCCCAATGAAAATCAGGTATTTCCCTTTCTTATTTTTGTTTTTGTTATTTTCAAACCGTGGAAGCTTAGGTTTAGGTTTTTTCAACCATTTTAAACCATTTCAATCAGATTTTCACAAGTCTTAGTTCGTTTCTAAGACTCCATTTAGGAGAAATCAAGCTTCAATGCATTCTTTTTGAATTTCCTTTCGAATTTTGGCCGATTTTCCACTCTTCCCGTCCGTTTTTGGGAAAAACACTGTTGGATTGATTTTTAGCCAAAATCTTCTTGGGCTTTTCATCAAAAATTAGATTTTCTAAAATAGGTATTGCATTTTTATGTTTTGGGAAAGAATTCTAGTGATGTTTTGTGAAATATTCCCTTCACATAGGTGTTTAACCAAAAAAAATGTATATATTTACCCTTGTTTCGTCGTATTAAAGGTATTTTACAAACCAAAATTTGTTTTTAATCCCAGTTTTTCAAAACTTATGTGGGCGTATTTTTTTAAAATCTAGAATTTCTAAGTTTAGAAAGCCTAGATTCCCTCAGCCTATCTAGTTCTGTGCCTAGTTAAATCTGTCCCCCTCGTTTACACTTCCTCAACCTTTCTTGGTCAGCTTGCTGTGATGGGTCCCAGGAAGAGACTTGCAGTTAGGGAGAGACCTAGTCAGGGTGCAGAGAGGAGATCCAAGGCCAAACAGGACACTGGGCAGGCTAGCAGTTCAGCGGCACCAATTCTTTCCCCTGTAAAGAGGATGGCAGGGAAGGCAGTGGCTTCCGGGAGGAGAGTCGACCTTGTTATCTTTGATCGGCACCATTTTTCTATCCGTCAAATACTCACAGATGCAGGTCTAGTACCCTTCTGTACCATGCAGGAGAAGTACTACCCTCATCTTGTGAGGAAATTTTACAGTGCCATGGATTGTCGACGACTTCTTTGGACCACTACAGTTAAAGGTGTTGAGATCTCTCTATCTGTAAGTTGTTGAGCAGGATCTGGGAGATCCCCCATTGGGGAGTCAGTATATTTGCTGTAGAGGACAGAGAGGCTGCATTCAGGTATATCTTCGAGTTGGAGGATGTTCGCTGTGTGACAGTAGTCACCGTGAACCAGTTATCTTTGGAGATGCGCCTGTTACACCACATCACCACACGCATACTTCTACCGAAGTCAGGGAGATTCGACTTTTTTACAGAAAGAGAATTGATGGTGATGACTAGCCTGATAGAGAGGAGACAGATTGATTTGCCATCCTTGATGCTTGTATAGATGCATGGCGCTGCGACCCAGAAGCGTCATTGTCTGCCATATGGTATGGGGTTGACCTGACTCTTTAGAGTGTGTAGAGTATCCTTAGAGGGGGAGATTCCCAAGGAGATCTTGCATATGGATGTGTACGATGAGAGGTCACTTCATCGTATGGGCTACAGATTGGTGGCAGGCCGATGGGTCCGGAGGGAGTCTGGCCAGGAGCCGGATGAGGAGGATGAGATACGAGAGGCAGAGGCAGGGCCATCAGGGCCAGTTAGTCCATCCGCTCAGGTTGCTCATGCATCTGAGACAGAGCCTATGACACCTACTGCTACTCCTCCAGCATCTACTGGATTATCTTTTGAGAAGTATTCTCGTCAATAGTTCATGGAGGTTCGAGGTGAGCTCCTTGGCCTTGGAGTTTGGTCAATTCAAATGCGGATAGAGCTAGAGGGCCTTAGAGCCCACACTACTTCTAAGCTCACTGAGCTTCGTCGATTGGTGGAGACTGGGTTTGCATGCATGGAGGAGCTTTTCAGATCTTTTACAGCCCCTGCAGCTCCACCAGCTGACGATGATGGCGGTGATGACAGACATGATGGTGATGATGGCGGTGATGATGGTCATGATGGTGGTGGTGATGGCACTGGTGATGGTGGTGACCATACTGAGGGGAGTCCGGACAGAGCCACTGATATTATTGACAGAGACAGTGACAGTGATAGTGATGATGGCACTGACAGATATGAGATTGTTAGCCATGATCCTCCAGCTACCCCTGCAGATCTTCCACCAGCTGACTTGGTTGATTCCACGCCAGACTTTGTTACACCTGCTGATCTTCTTTCACCTCCTTCCACTTGATCGTCTAGGGTTGTACCCGCTTTAGGTCCTTCTGGCCGCACTAGGAGTCACTGGGCTTTAGCCCAGGGACCTCCTAAGGCCTTAGCCTCTAGATCTAGGATCAGTGCTCCTTTCAGTCTTGAGATTCTATCTGATGAGGACTAGCCTCATAGATGATTTATGATTTTTGTTGTATCTTGACTATTTCTGTTTACTATCATTGACTGTTGATGTATCTTGGTATGTTTCGATATTGCTGTTGAGTCAGTAATTTTTGTAACTGAAAACCTCATATTATATATATACATGTAACACTTTGATACTTACTTCGTTTTCCTGATTATTTCACTATGATTGATATGCTTGAATTTAATATGATACTCTTATCATTTTGGCTCTGATACCTAATAATGTTAACTTTGATATCTTAAGTTTAATGCTCTTGAACTCTGATAAGTTCAGCTGTGATTGAATTTAACTCCATTACTTTTTGTCTCCATGCTTGTTTTGAGGGGGAGTTTACTCCCTTTTCTAATGACTGACAAAAAGGGGGAGTATGATTAATTTTCAATTTGATATGTCCAATTGGATTTGATAAATTTGATCTGATATCAAAATTGCATATTGCCTGTTCTAATTAGAATTGTCTAATTAAGGGAGAGATTTATTCTTCCTATCTATGCAAGTTGTGGTTTATATGAGCTTAAAATCATGTTCATAAAATATCATATCTGAAATTTGAAAATTAATGTTGAATTACTCAAGATTTCGTCATCATCAAAAAGGGAGAGATTGTTGGCTCCACCAAGTGATTTTGATAAATAACAAAACATTGAGAACATATTGTATACTAATTTTATTCTCAGCTATGAGTTTCAGGAAGCAAGCATCTCAATTTCTCAAAAGTTTAAGTATCTTGGCACGCCATGGCACGGAGCATTTTTCGCAATTTAGGATATCCTCTTCATGCAAAAAGGGCTTTTACATGTTCAATTATTGATTGTTTATGTTTTATTTAAGTTTCAAAATTTATGCTTGTGTTTTTGGCTTAATTTGCACTTGATTATGAATTTTTCAAAGTCAAGTGTCGACACCTGGGAAGTCAAGTATCGACACTTCAGCATTTGGCATGCAGAAAAATTTCTTGGCATGCCAAGTGTCGACACCCAGAACTCAAGTGTTGACACCTGCAATTCAAATGTCGACACTTAGGTTTCCAAGTATCGACTCAAAGCCTGAGATTTTTGAAAATACAGAACTTTGCCAATGGAGGGTTTTTGTGTCAAGTATCGATACATGTATATCAAGTGTTGATACTTGAAAGTTCGAGTATCGATACCTAGAAATCAAGTGTCGACACCTGACAGCCAAGTATCGATACTTGAAGTCTGACAGCCCTAATGGATCTATTTTTCTGACTTTCAGAAATCACTTTTCAAGCTCCCAACGGCTAGATTCGAGGCTCCAACGGTCACAAACAGTTTTTTGGAAGTTTTTAGTTATATTTAAGCTTCACCAACTTTATTCTAAAGGCATTGAAGTGTATTGAAGTCCATTGAAAGTCAAAAAGTCAAGATTCTCTCAAGAACTTCACTTCAAGAGCCATTTAAAGTTTAATTCACTGAAAAAGCTTACAAGCCCATTCTTACATCATTCCAAAAGAAGAGTTTGAAGGATATTCCAAGGAGGAGACAAGAAAAAGCATCAACTTGAGCTTCAAAGCTTCTATTCTACTCTTGAAGAGAGTTTGTCTTATTTTTGAAATTGTATATCTGTTTTTATCTTGTGATTTGACCTTGCTTTCAAGGGCATCTTGGAAGAAGGTTGTTATGGTTTGTTGGTAAGCCAAAGGGATAAAACCAACTAGGGTTAACTTGTGAACCTGAAGACAATATAAGTGTAAAGGTTTGTTGGTGATCCTAGGTGATAAAACCAATATAGGTTTTGACTTGTGAGCCTATTGAAAAACAAGTTGGCTGTAATCTTGATTGGATTATAGTGAAATTTCCAAGGGTGGCTTGGAAAGTGGATGTAGGTGCTAGGTTTGCACCGAACTACTATAAACTTTGTGTTTGTGTGTGATTGCCTCTCTCCTTCTTGTTCTTTATTTTTTGCAATCCATTCATTGCTTTCTGCAGCATTCCATCTAGTGCATTGAATTTATTACTCACAAACACCACTAGACCTTCACATTATTGCTTTAAATTTTAAAAAATCCAATTCACCCCCCCTCTTGGGCTCCATTTCTAGGCAACAGTTATCCCAGGGGCCGTCAGTTCGGTCCTTGTCCACACAGACGAGGACGGAGCTAAGAGACCGATGTACTATGCCAGTAAACTCCTCCAGGATGTGGAGATCAGGTACACTCACTCTGAAAAACTAATTTTTATCCTTGTGATGTCTGCTTAGTGTCTCAGGCCGTATTTCCAAGCACACCGATCATGGTCCTAATGGACCAACCATTGAGAGCCATACTCAGTCGCCTTGATACTTCTGGGCATTTGGCCAAGTGGGCCCTGAAACTCAGCGAATTCAACATCGCGTATCATCCAAGACCATCTCAGAAGGCCCAAGTGCTGGCCAATTTCCTGGTCGAGTGCGCAGGCATGGACGAGGAGAGGGAGGAGAACCTCCCAAAGCACCAAACGGAGCCCGGAATCGAGGAGTTCTGGGTCCTCCATGTCGACGGTGCATCCAATTTGGGAGGGAGCAGAGCAGGCCTGATCCTCGCCAATGGCGACAGGGTTGTAGCAAAGTGTGCACTCCATTTTTGGTTCGCGGTAACCAACAACCAAGCGGAGTATGAGGTGCTCCTCGTGGGACTGAGAGTTTCTCGTGAACTGGGTGTACCCAATCTGAAGTCTTCACCGACTCCCAACTGGTGGCCGGACAGGTCTCACGAGAACTCGAAGCCCGAGATCTCCAAATGATGAAGTACTTGGAGCAGGTATGCTCGAATACGGCAAGCTTCCGACACTTCAGCATTTCCCACATTTCTCATGGAGAGAATGCTCGCATCGATGCCCTCTCGAGGCTTGCAACCATGCCAGACTCCTCGCTGGGGTGTGCCTACATCGAGTACCTTGAAACTCCAAGTTACGAGGCCTCCGGGGAGCTTCAGCAGGTCACCCTGGACCCAGTTGGATGGATCGGTACATTAGGTATATCACTGACAGCATCCTATCAGAGGACCGCATAGAGGCTGGCCTCGTCAAGAAGAAGGCCACGTACTTCGTATTGATGGATAGGCAACTCTATCACAGGTCTTACTCGTATCCACTTCTGAAGTGCCTGAGACCCACAGAGGCGGCCTTCATGCTTCAAGAGATATGCGAGGGCCTCTACGGGAATCACGTGGGGGGCAGGACTTTAGCATACAAGGCCCTCCATCAAGGATACTACTGGGAGACTATGAGGGAGGATACTGCCGACTTCATGAAGAAGTGCGACCGTTGCCAATGCCATGGCTGCATACAGCATCAACCGGCGGCACCACTCTCCCAACTCTCCCAGCTCTCCGCTCCCTGGCCATTCGCCTAGTGGAGGATGGACATCTTTGGTCCATTTTCTCCCGCATCCGGACAGCGCAGATTCTTGATATTAGCCATTGACTACTTCATCAAATGGGTGGAAGCAGAGTCACTGGCACGAATTATCGAAGCCAAAGTTAGCCAATTCTTTTGGAAGTCGATCATCCACTACTTCGGGCTTCCCCACACCATCATCACTGACAATGAACGACAGTTCGACAATCGAGAGTTTGAGGAGTTCTGTGCTGGCCTCAATATTCATCATTGCTTCATCTCGGTGGCGCACCCTCAAACCAACGGGGATGCCGAGGTGACCATCCGAACCATCCTCCAGGGATTCTAGACCAAGTTGGACCAGGCCAAGGACAGATGGGCTGAAGAACTCTCTCGTATCCTTTGGGCCTACCACATAACACCCCGAACGGCCATAGATGAGATGCCTTTCAACCTCGTCTTTGGCATCGAGGCCGTGGTCCCAGTGGAGCTTGGTGTGCCCATGCTGCGAGTGGAGCAAAATGATGAAGCTAAAAACCTGGCTCGCCTTCTACTCAACCTGGACCTCCTTGAGGAGACAAGGGACAAGGCTCGACTCCGAATGGTGGCCTATCGACAGTGGGTGGCTCGGTACTACAACACGCGGGTAAGGCCAAAAACCTTTCACCCGGGCGATTTGGTACTACGGCGGGCTGAAGCTTCTCAACCTCGGGAATGCAACAAACTCTTCCCGAACTAGAAAGGCCCCTACAAGGTGGTCGAAGCTCTCCTCCATGGGGCCTACTACCTTGCCGAGCTCAACGGCGCCCGGTTCTCACGAACTTGGAATGCCAATAATTTGAGGATGTACTACCAATAATGTAAGGCTTCCTCTCATTAATAAAAGAACTCCTTTTTGGTGCAAATTGCCTTTGCCTTGCAGGAATGTTTCTACCCGACCCCAGGTCTGGCAAATGAAGCCGGGAAATCCTGAAGCCCCGCACCTCGAAGCCGGGAAACTCTTGAAGCCCCACACCTCAAAGCCGGAAAACTCTTGAAGCCCCGCACCTCGAAATCAAAAAACTCCTGAAGCCCCGCACCTCGAAATCGAGAAATTCCTGTAGCCTCGCACCTCGAAGTCAGGAAATTCCTGAAGTCCTGCACCTCGAAGCTGGAAAATTCCTGAAGTCTCACATCTCAAAGCCGGGAAACTCCTGAAGCCCCGTACCTCGAAGCCGAGAACTCCTGAAGCCCCGCACTCTATATATTCAAGTCCCAACATGGTGAGAGCACCTTCTGGACTCTCTGAGTCCAGCTCCCTAGCTCGGTTGCATTTCAGGCACTCGGGGACGGTCTCACCTGAGGCCACTCAAGCCACCTCGAAGGTGTTCACTAGCTCCCGGCTCAGCCAAGAAGAAGCTTGAATGCACGACAAACTTTGAGGAGATGTATGAAGCCTAGCTACTTCATTTCTGACATGGTAAAACAATTCAAAAACTCAAGATCTCTCTTCCTAACCACCCTCTTTACCCGAAGCCCAGCCAGGAAGGGTCGAAAACTTGGTACCGCGTGGTAAGGCATCACAATAGAAATGTGTACATATGCAATTACAAAAAAGAAAAAAGAAAAAAGAAAGAAGGGGGGAGAAAAGAGAAGAAGAAGGAAGAGGGGTTGCTGAGACAGTCAAGAACACAAAGAAAAGAGAAGAGCTCAATTAACAGAAAAAGACTTCATTGAAAAGTAGAAAGATACATTATCCTGGGACCTCCCGATAGGCCGGGCGATCCAGAAAGAAAAGGGAAAAAGATACAGGAAATAGAAGGAAAACTATGAGGTCCCTACTCTACTCTACCGGCTCCTTCTCGAGACGGCATTGGGGCAGGCCATCTTCCTCTCTGACCTCCATCGGAGGAGCTGCTTCAGCGGCAGCCACGGGTTCTTCCTCCTCTGCTTCAGCTGCAACCTCGCTGGGGTCCTCGCCCGGAGATGTTGGGAAGACGAGCTCGTCCAAGTTCATCTCTAGAAATAGCTGGGCTGATCGGGACTGGTAGAACTCATAGCCCTTGAAAAATGAGTCCGTGGCCGCCTCCCGGACTTCATCAGCGTACTCGGTCGAGGCCTTGAAGTTGGTCACTACCTCGACGATCTCCTTTTTGGCTACCTCCATCAAGGCCACCGCTCTCGAAGCCTTCTCTTTAGTGGTGGAAGCCCATGCCAGCATTGCCTCCAGTTAAGCTCGGAGGGCCTGAGATTGCTCTGCCACCCGGGCCGCCTCAGCCTTGAGCCCTTTCCCCAAGCCACCTCGGCCTTGAGCTCCTCGGCCCAATGCTTGACCCGATCCTTCTTCCGGGCCAAAGATGCTTCAAGGTCTTTAATGCGCCTCTCGGCATTCGACACCTTGGCTTTAAGTTCCATGTTCTTTTTCTTTGTAGCTTGGGCCTAGGGCTGGAAATGGGCCGGCCCAAAAGCCCATTGTTTGGAACTGGACTGGGCCAGCTCAATAAACTTCGGGCCAGCCTGAAATTGGTTCAGGCTGCGAACGAAATTTTAAGCATATTCGACTAGTCTTAGGGATGTAAAATAGATTCCATTTAATTTTTGGACCAAAGGGATGCCCGGATTCGATCAAAAAATTTTTAAAATATAATCTTTGGGCCGGCCCATTTCCAGCCCTACTTGGGCCCTGTCAGTCTTCTCCTTGGCCTCAGCCGCCAGCACCACAATCTCCTGCTCCTTCAAGTTCTCCCTTCTAGCCCACTGGGAGTAGTAGTCGCGGATGAGCAGAAGGTCCGTCCCGAGCTGCACCGGAGAAAACATCAGCCATGCAAAAAAAAAAGAAGAAAAAGAGAGAGAAAAGAAGAAGTGAAAAAGAAAGGAGAGGACCCTACTATGAAGAGGTGAGGGAAGGTGCTGAGGATGGTGTCCGGCAGTGATCTCCCTCCTCTTTCATGTCGGTCGTGCGACTGGATGGCAAAGTCCATCATGTGCACGGCCAGGGAACGGTCCTGGATAACGGAGAAGTTCAGCACCACCTCGATGGATGCCTTTCGAGTTCCAGTCCTTGGCTTCGCTGAGACCGCGGCCATGCCCTCAAGAGTAGCTGAAGATGACTTTGAGCCCTTGTTGGAGCTCGCTGCCATGCCTGACGGTGCTGTCGATGGTCGTTCCCCCCTCTCTTCCTCTCCCATCTCCACCTTGATGACTTCTGGAGGTGGGGCTGCGGTAACAGTAATAGCAGCAGGTTGAGCCCGGGCACCCACGTTGGACTCCCGGACGGGAGGCAAAATTTGCTACCTTGGTGGTTCGAGGACTGGATCGACTGCTCTTCCACTTGGATCGGAGGCTGCAACGGGCCCAGGCCTCGTACTGGGCTCATTCCAGGACCTCTTCGATGAGGACTCCCTAGGTCCCGCTAATATGATCCTCTTCTGGGATGACGCGAGGAGCTGCTCCATCGAAAACTTCATGCCTGCAAGAAGGAGAAAGCTAAGGTCAACCTCAAACCCAAAAAAACCTGTAAAAGGAGAAAGGAAGGGTTATACCGAACTCACCCAACTCCCAGATTGGGCTAACTCTGACTTCGAATAGGTTCTGCTCTTATAGCAGAATCTCGAGAGAAGGAATTTGGTCAGCAATGAGCTGGTCATAAACTTCTCGATTAGCCGCTTTGACCTTGGGATTCCGATTCGGAGCCTGGTCCGGATCACTCTAGACCTAGTTGACTCCGTTGATAGAAGCGAGAAGTACTTGCTCTTCCATTCTTTGATGGAAGAGGGAAGTATGAATTTGATGCCCTTTGGGCGAGGAGACATGAACTACCACCCATCCTTGGTCAGATGGCATTTCAGGATGAAAAAGGCCCTGAACAGAGAAAAATGGACAACGATCCAGTAGAAATGATAGAAGACGATGAAGCAGGTAATGGTCCTGACTGCATTCGGAGCCAGTTGAGCAGGGACAAGGTGGTAGTTGTTGAGTACAGAAAGGAAAAATGGATGGAAGGGTATACAGAGACCCCCTACGAGGAATTCCTCATAGAGGGCAATCTGACCCGGGCCACAAGAGGTGACCCGTTCTCCCGATCTAGGGACCGAGAGCTGGATGGAGTCCGGAATGCTGAAAGCCTCTCGGATTATCGAGAGATCCTCCTTGGTCATCACCGAAGCAATGCTGGAAGGCCAAGTCGAACGAGAAGGGATAGAAGGGGCTTCGAGAATAGAGGGGCCGGGAAGATGAGTCCTAGGCTCTCCTATCACTATCCCGATTAGGAGAAGGCCTCTACGAACATAAAGAGGAACTTCCTCCTCATCGAAAGATGGAGTCCTCAGTCGAGAAGGCCCTGCCTCGTTTGGGTTACTGGAAGGTCAATGGCTTGACTCGAGGGGGCCATCACAGGACAGAACAAAGGAGGAAGAAAAGAAAGAAGAAGGAAGATGGGGTTTGGGGAGGCCCTAAGGACGAGCTCAGCCTAGCCAAAGAGGAGAAAGGATTGAGGAGAACGAACTTGATGGCCTTAAAGGTAAAGGACACTCAGGGGAGAGGAGGAAGAAGACTCTGGTCCGTCAGCGAGCACGAAGAATTCGAAAGAAATGATATTTCAGGAAACTTTATTTCTTTTCAAAATGGCCAGATAGCAACTGTACCCCCCTTAGAACTGCCTCCATCGGATTGGTGCCACGTGTTGAGATCAGCTAGGAGCGATGCTTTAGTTTGCCAGAAATCATTTTGGGTTCTGCGTCAGTCATTATGCTTCCTCGGACATACTGACGTGTCATCCCTGCATTGGTCTCAAGGCCCATTCCGTGAAGCAGCGACAATCGTGGTATTAATGGTGCCTGATTTTCACCTTTTCATGTTAGCTCTGTATTTACTCCCTTTGCCCCGAATGCAGCGCACCAATGAGACTTGGGAGTGGGGAGCAAATGATGTGGCAAGATCGCTTATGTGGAGTCCCCATCAGATCCAGCCGGATGCCATGCTGGTAGAAGTTGCCATGTCAGATCCCCTCTTCAGTTCCTTCACCGGGCGGCTCCCTCAAGGTCAAGCCTGCCTTCGTTGAAGTCGAGCTCCCACTCTCTTTGAGCTCCTTCACCGGGTGGCTCCCTCGAGGTCGAGCCCACCTCGACCGAAGTCAAGCTCCCGCTCTCTTTGAGCTCCTTCGCCGGGTGCCTCCCTCGAGGTTGAGCCTACTTCGATCGAAGTCGAGCTTCTGCTCCCTTTGAGCTCCTTCACCGAGCGACTCCCTCGAGGTCGAGCCCACCTCGGTCGAAGTCGAGCTTCCACTCTCTTCGAGTTCCTTCACCGGGCAGCTCCCTCAAGGTCGAGCCCACCTCGACCGAAGTCGAGCTTCCACTCTCTTTAAACTCCTTCGCCAGGCGATTCCCTCGAGATCGAGCCCACCTCGATCGAAGTCGAGCTCCCGCTCTCTTTAAGCTCCTTCGTCAGGCGATTCCCTTGAGGTCGAGCCCACCTTGACCAAAGTCAAGCTCCCGCTCTCTTCGAGCTCCTTCGCCGGGCGGCTCCCTTGAGGTTGAGCCCACCTCGATTGAAGTCGAGTGCCCGCTCTCTTCGAGCTCCTTCGCCAGGCGACTCCCTCAAGGTCGAGCCCACCTCGGTCGAAGTCAAGCTCCCACTCTCCTTGAAAGATCTGGAAGTAGAAAGAACATGATGTCACCACCTCCCCTGGGTGGAGGCGCGCCACCCAAAAACCCTGGAGAAGCACCCCCTAGGGTGTCATGATCTCTCCCACCATCGCTTACACTAGATAGGAAAGGGAGCTCTGATCGAGGAACTGCACTTCCCGACCGACCATCCGCATTGCTCAAAAGAGAAAACCCATGCTAGGGGATTCCAACCAGGGAGCGGTTGTCCCCAAATCGAGGTCTTGCCAGGTTTTCTAAAGTATAGCGACCAACTAGAAAGTCAGAGCCTACGACATTACTCCCTATCACGAAGGAGGAGTGGTATTGGGGCATGCCGCACGGAGCATTATCAAACATTGACCTTTCGGCACCTGTAGAGAGGGAAGAACCCAAGGAAGATAGCCGAAAGGGCCCATGGCCTGAAAGGGGGTTCCAAAGGCCTTCGAATGAGGTAAGTAAGCAAAGGCAAGTGAGAGAGGAGTCAGTGAGGGGTCGAGCACTCTGAGGCTACCAAAGAACTCGCCGGAAGAGTCTCGACGGACACAACCACCATAGCTCAAGCTCCCTCCATCGCTACCATCCTTTCTCAACTCTCTTCTTCTAAAGCAAAACCTCCTCCTTCAAGCATGGGGTCCGATTAGAGGCCCACCTGGGAGGATCTGTTCCCTTAGATCGCCACTGACTTGATCATCGGAGTGCCCCTACCAGGATCCCTGGCCTGGGTCTCCTCTGTTTTGCAGGTCCGGTCATGCGAGCTGGGTTCCAGGTGACGAGGTCAGCTTCCAGCGCCGTCCCTGAGCTACAGGCCATGGTGGTGTAGGCAGCAACACAACCTTCTTATAGTTTAACAAAATATATGTCTCCATCTATTAAAATTTAGCATCGGTAAAAACCCAGCAGACCTCGTGCCCAAATTCATGAATAGAATAGGTAAATATTGAGATCTCTCATTTTGATCCCTCACCACCATCATCATCATTTTAGCTAGCTTGAGTCAGCTTTATTTGTACACTGGGATTAAAGCAGTATCGATTGAAATTTAAATTTTTTTCAATATATAAGTCTCCATAATAGAATCTCTGACTCTAACCTTTTTTTCACTTTTTTCTCAAAACTATGCATATATCTTTCAAATGGATACATCCAGATATACTACACTGATCCCCCACCCTAGATTTATATACCAGATGAATCATGAGGTGCTCCATGGAGTTGAAAAAGCTAGGAGTGGATATCTTTTCCAACTTGTATATAGTATCTACACAGCTAGCATCAAGATTGGAGATATAGTGGTAGATAGTTTAGTAGTACAAATGTCTGTGAAGAAAAGACCAAGCTTGGTCAAAAAACTCCATATAGAGTTGGGAAGGAGATCATGCAAAGCCAATGATAGTAATCATTGCATAAAAACATGGCAATCATGATTTTTCAGCCCATAGAACCTACAATCTTTGATATTGACTCATTGAGCTAAATTACTTGTATAATTATCTAGAAATTTAAGATTTTATATCATTCACACACGTCCTTCAACTGCTCCATTATTAAGGTGCAAGATGCTTTCAGTTTCAAAATTTTTTCAGGTGATACCTCAATCAGCTCTAATAGAAGATACCAGCATATGTTCCTCATATTTACTTGAGCTTTAGGATTGTCCTTCATCTTGTCCTTGATAGTCAAAACAATATTAAAAGCATTATCGAATACATTCTTCTTAATGTATATGACATCAAGTTTATGACGGATCAAATTAATGGACTAGTATGGCAACTCTTAGAAGATGTTGTGCTTCACTAGTTATGAGTCCTACTGAATCTCTAAGATTTCTATTTATCAAATAGTATGTCAAACTAGACTTCATCAACTTAGGATATCTAAGGCTAGGGAGTGTATGATCCTTTTTTATCTTATTCCTCCTGAAATAGTCTCATTGCTTTCGAAAGGGATGATGCTCGAAAAGAAAATTGATGATGATTGAATCAATAAGGATTATGACTATGTTCAAGCTAAAATGATTTTATATTCTCTATGCAACTAGATATGCTAGCTTTCCATGAGGGCTCCATCATGATAACATCTCATAAATTGAAAATTTACTAATGGTCCATATTAGTGCATCCTTCATTATAAAATTTTACTTTTTTAATACATCAAAAGTATGAGTACCATTGACTATAAGAATTTTAGTTTATCAACAAAAGATCTTAGATAAATATCAATATTTCTACCAGAATATCATGATCTAGGAATGACTAATGTAAGAAAGATATTATATTCTTTTATGTACATCTAGGCAACAGATTGTATAGAGTAATAAAGACTGGCCAACATTAATAAGGGACCACTACATGATTGAATGGTATAAAACATGATATTACCAGAAGATGATGATAGTTAAATATAGGAAGATAATGACTAAATAATAGTCCTGAGAGGTTAGAAAATAACTTCAAAACTTTACGCCTTGCCAGTAATGGCAGGACCCTTTATACACTTGGGAAGGCTTCTGGATGCTCTTAGATGTAGGGATGGTGCTACCAATTGTCACAGCAATGCTACTGGGCCTCTTCTCCAAAGATCGAATCCTGCTTAAGGAAGAGCAAGGGACCGAGGCATCCATCACCATTATCATTCGACTAGTAATAATAGCAGTGATGGAGCTATCACACCGACTATTCTTGATACCTCCCATTCCAAGATGAGCATCCATCATCATGTCTTGGCATCAAAGTAGTTTAGAGCCCTAGCTTGTACTATGCCAAGACCCGAGTCCCATGAATGTAGGACACACCTCCATGCACACCTAATTAATTAATTAATTAATTAAAAATTAATTAATAATCACTAAGTAATTAATTAATTAAATAAAAAACTAAATGATTAAATAAATAAATAATAAATAAATAACTAACTGGTTAATTAAATAAATATCTAATTAACTAGTTAAACTAACATCTAATTAATTACTTAAATAAGTAACTAATTAACTCTTATTAATAAATTTAACATAAAAAATAACTTTTAGTAATGGCTCTATTGTCGTTGCCACTATCATCGCTAATACTCACATCAACACAACAGGCCCCACCCCATAAATGGTAGATCCAATGGTAGCAATAATAGGCAAGCCTATGGATGGTAGATCCAATGCGCACAGACTGAGATACAAGAGTGGCCAATAGTGCATAAACGGTAGCACAGGAACAAGATGACAACACAGCATGGGAAGGCAGCACAGGAACAAGATGGTGGTGCATGTGGATGATGAACCAGTATGGGGAGACCAGATCCACAGAGGGGGAGCATTAGGTTCCAGGAGCAGGGAAACCTATAGGGGGGACCACCATAGGAGAAAGCACGGCACGCGATGGGGATGCCGGAAAGGGGAAACAGGCAGGGGGAAGCAAGGTGCATGATGGGGATGCCGGAAGGGGAGAACAAGCATGCGAGAAAGCATGGTACATGATAGGGATGTTAGAAGGGGAGAAAGGCGAGGGAGAAGTACAGCGCACGATGGGGATACCAAAAGAGGGGAAGGCAAGGGGAGCATGGTGCATGATGGGGATGCCGAAAGGGGGGAACAAGCTATTCGGGAAGAAAATTCACACGATAGGGACACCACAAGGGTAACAGGACGAGGGGAAGGAAATAAGCATGATGGGGATGCTAAAAGGGAGGAAAAATTGAGGGGCGAGAAAATTTGGAAGGAGGGAAGCCGGGGCAAAGAAAAAAATTGGCTCCTGAAGGGGATGCGGGAAGGGGGGAACAAGTGGGGGGAGGAAACTCATGCGATGGGGATGCTATAGGGGGAATAGGTAGGAGGGAGGAAATAAATATGATGAGGATGTCAGAAGGGGAGAAAGGCAGTGGAGAGGAAATTTGAGAAGAGGAAATCCGAGAGAGAAAAAAATTGGCTCTTGGGTACATGGAAGAAATTTATACATGACTATTAGTAACGGCAAGCTTGTTGTTACTAATAGTTGTCAGCAAAACATGGTTTTTTTTGTTGTCTATTAGCAATGATAAGTGACCATTACTAATAATCAAATACCTTTGCTAATGTATTTTCATAATTAAAAATATGCTAAAATTTAAAATAAAAAAACTAACTATTAGCAGTAGCAAAATACCATTGCTAATACTAAAATGTCGTTGCTAATATATTTTTAAGAATAAAAATAAAAATTAAATTTTAAAAAAGTATTAGCGACAGTAAGGAGCCATCACTAATATTAAAAATTATGTTGCTACTATTTCTTTAGAAAACAAAAGAAATTTAAATTATAAAGTATATTAGCAACTGCACATGCCAATGATGCTATTGCTAATACATTTTAACGTCCATCACAATAGTTTCTCAAAAAAATAAAAATTTTAAAAATTATTAGTGATGATATTTACCACCACTAATATTTGATTTTGTCATCACTAATAGTATTAGTAATAGCATAAATCTTGATCGATTTTATTAGTCGATAAAAAATACTATTAGTGATGATGGGTTAGTCATCGCTAATAACTGATTTTCTTATAGTATAGTAAGCAACTTAACCAGAGTTTTAATAGTATATAGTGATAGTCAATCTGCAATGGCTTATGTCAAAGATCCAAAGTATCATAGGATAACGAAATACATAGATGTTAAGAATAACTTTGTGAGACATATATTGGCATAAAATAAAATGAATTTGAAATATATTTTTATGCAACAAATGTTAGTCAATCCCTCTACTAAGCCTATTTCGAGAGATGTATTTGTTGGTTATATAAATTCTATGGGTGGCATAGAATATAAATTATTATGTAATGTTATATTTTGTATGAACTTTAATGTTAATAAATGCTACATTTTCCCTTCCAATTGCGATGATATTAAATTATACTAGCACATGCACGTATATGTTATGAGGGACAAAAGTATGTTATCAAGTTGAAGGTCAGTTCTCTCGTACAAGTGACCATCCTTGATAGGAAAATGACATGCATAGATAAGATACATATGCACCTAAGATATAAAGATGATTGAGATTTAATTATAAATTTTTTTATTGCCTTGAACAAAGGGATCAAGATGAGATCTAATTTCATTATAAGGATTGAACACTTTGATTCTACCAAAGTGTTAGCCTAAAAGAGTGCCGAATTTGAGTTTGGACATAATAGCACTAAGAGAAGCAAGCATATGCAATCTCAAGCTAGATACGAGAGAAAATCTAGGCTAAAAATCTACATAGTAGCAATATATAAAATGAATAATAACATACACTCTTTTTTATTGTAAAAAAAATTACCATGGCATGTATTTCATATTACATGCATACAGATGACCAAATGGGAAAGTGATATATATATATATATATATATTAATAGTAATGATAAGTCCTATAATCTCATTCTATGAGTTTGCTGAGATAAATAAATTTTAACCTCACTATTGACCTTATGGACTTTCGACTATCTTAAAGTGATAGGTCAATATTTCTTATCTTAATATATTTTCAATGGAGATAAATACAATTTGCCTTATGAGACATGTTGGGAAAGTTGTTGATCTAAAACTAAGAGGTATGAATAGGAAAGGAAGGCAATTAGTTACACTAGTAGTATGTATATATTCACTGATCAATTAGTTATATATACAATTGTTAAAGTTAGCCTCTTATATATAACTGTGAATATATGTTACGGAAAGAAAATTAAATATGACTCTTGAAGGATTGAGTATATGTTAATTATTAGTATATGTATCGATGTGTCTAGGACAAGTGACACTCAAGAAAATATCTTTGTATTAATTATAAATGAATGGCAACTGTAATATCCCTAATAGCAGAACAATAATATGCCAAGAGTATTCACTAGTTGCATGGCCTAATTGCTTGTATGAATGATTACCACAAAGACTATGTTTTGGATTGAAAATATTGTTAAGCCTATCATTGTGCAAGTGATAGATGTAAGAAATGTATGCCCAATTATAGACTTAAAAAGATGAATAATGAATAGAGAAGTGGATAGTTTCTAAACTATCCATACAAGAAAGTGGTAGGTGGTTATCAAACCATCTACAAGCCTATAACTCCTATACAAAAGGAGGGAGTTTGATAAAAAGGACTCTAGGAGACTCTTAAGACAAGACCCCATAAAAGAGAAAAGCAACGTGAGTAACAATAAGTAATTAAAAGGCAATTTAGGCTATGGCAATTATTTTCTTTCTATTTTATGATAAAAAACTTGATTGGAACATTAAGAGAAATGATGTTAAGTCTATTAAGGTGATTTTCTTGGGCCTAGTTATTTGGGCCTATAAGAGGTAAACGATTTTCTACTATAATTTTCTAGTTTCTGCAAAGTTCAATGGACTTCTTATGATATCACGGGTGGCAAACTTCTCACATCACTATGATTTGAAACACTTCATCAAATAATTCAATTGGTAGGAGCTATGAGTGATGCATACAAAAGGCATGGGCATAGTCAATGCAAGTTGATGACTCATTCTTACTAGGAATTCCTTGTTAAAGACCAACAACTACAATGATCTATCCCCATCATGATGAAATTCTTGAAAATTACTAGGGCCTATAGGCCAAGGCTATAAACTTGTTGAATATATCAGTGTTGCATGCATGCGGCCTAGAATATCTAAGGGCATTATAGATCCATTATTGTCTCAAACTTCTAGGGACTAAGTAGCCATAGTCCCTCTAAGAATGTAGTCAAGGAGGGACTCCTCCGTATAGCTAGTTAGCAAGATAAGGTATTGTTTGCTAATAGAATTAACCAAAAAAGTGCTCTATTAACTAAGAATGGTCTCGCACCACTACCTATGGAATCAAGAAAGAACTCTCAGTTCATCAATTTTTGCTATGTTTAGACCTAGTAAGTTTTTCTATGTTGAGTCAAAATTAGGGCTGGAATTGGGCCGAGCCAAGCCATACCCTTATCCAAGCTTGGCCCGACAAAAAATTCTGGGTTTCAGGCCAAGTTTAAGTATGAAAAATTTTGAAAACATCATGCTCGAGCCCGATTAGACTGGTCTAAATCAAAGCTGGACCGAATAAAAATCCAAATTACTTAAAAAAATTCATTTATCTTCCTGGTTGGAACCACAAGGGGTGTGAGGGGACAAGGATCGGGGGAGGAAAATCGGAGCCGGGAGGGGGCCACAAGGTCATGTGCTAGGTAGGGGCATTGGGTGGGGTGCCTGGACCAAGGGAGGGAGATTAGAGCCAAGCGGGTTGCTGGGTCATGCCGAGGGGGAGGGCAAGGGGCATTGTCGCATTGGATGAAGGGGCCAGGATCGGGGGAGAGAGATTAGAGCCTAAGGGGGGGCTATGGGGTCCCACTAGGGGTGGGGCGTTGGGTGTGGGTGCCGAGGCTAAGGGAGGGAGGTCAAAGTCAAAGGGGAGCCATGGTTTGCACAGGGGGTGGGGGCATTAGGTGCGGGCATCGAGGTTGGGAAAGGAAAATCAGAGTCGGGAGAGGGAGATCGGGGCCAGAGGGGGGCCATGGGGTCGCACGAGGGCCGAGGGCATCGGGTGTGGGTGCCAAGGTCGAGGGAGGGAGATCGAAGTCTAGAGGGGCCGCGAGGTCATGCAGGGGGCAGGGGCATTGGGTGTGAGCACCGGGCTAAGGAAGGGAGATCGAAGCCAAGGGTGGCATCGAGTGGAAGGGGCGATGGGCTCTTGGAAATGAGAGAGAGAATCAAAGAACCTAAATACTCTGGGTTAAGCTAGGTCGGGTTCGAGTCAGGCCTATTCTAGGCTAGTTTCAGGTCGAGCTAGGTTGGACCAAAGAGTGCCCGAGCTTGGCCCAAAAATTGAACAGGCTCTATTATGAGGCCCGAAATGTGGCATGATCTATTTAGAACCTGGCTCGAAGCTCAACCCAATTTTGGATCGGCCTGGCCCAGTTCCAGCCTTAGTCAAAATAAGCCATGGGTTCTACTCTTGGCGGTTCCCATCCATTGATTTTTTAAAAGTTTTATCCTTGCGAGCATACTCCCCTTGGAATTTAAAGGCTTTGATTTCTTGTAAGGTGCTAGTGGAGTCATGAAAGCAACATCTACAATTCTTGGTTGGCATTATTTAGACTAGGATGGTTTTTGATTGTCCTGGAGCTCTAAACTCTCATTTTTGATTTATGAAAATATCCTTGGCAAATGCTTTCACAGGGTTCGTCTTTCATAAATTTAAGAATCTCACCTTTGATGATCAATATGATACCTTCAACTGTCCTACTTAATCATTGCTTAAGTCTTGAAGACCAACATAATAAGACTGAAATCTTGTGATGTTATCTCATGCTAATGTTTTCGGAGTGTAGGCTTGTAATTTTCTCAAATTAAGGTGCTGGAGGAGTGGCCAATTTGGTTAAGGAAATGAGTGCAATGCCGGTACAAGGGATACAAATGCTGGTACAGGGTGGACTCATTGGCTCAGCCCAAGGTCAAACTGCAAGTTTTTTTATTGCAATAACTTAAATATATGCTATTGGAAGCAAGCAAGTACATAATTACTCTTTCTTAATAGCAATGTCTTCAATTAATTATGATCTAATATCTCTTCAATCTTTTTACTTTTAGCCATTTCTTCTGCCTTGCAACCCCTTAATTACACATGTGGACAATCCATCCATTTCTAATTTAGATACATGAATTAGAAATAGGTCCTGGCTTTTTGGTAACCCCAGATTATTGGCAACATATGTGCTAATGAAGCTGTTCATGAAAATACTTTATTTTGAATACATATATTTTATTCATAAATGGCACTCACTTTTTGCTAACTAATTCTTTGTTTGTTTTGTTTTTTGTTTTTTTGTTTTCACAAAACCAAGTGAAATTATTTGAACCTCCACTCCAGCAGTTCGATGAGGTTAAACTTGAGCATCAAAAAGATGCTTTTCTTTTTCAATAAAATCTCAAAATTACTTATCATCAATGAGACTTCACTAAGTCATCAAACAACTATTTGGCTGAAGAAATATATGTCACACCTCGAACCCAGCAGTTGGATTGGCCATGCGACCGGCCGCACAAATCCTAGGCATTGACCTAAGGATCGTGCTAAATCTAAAATACACAAGAATCTCATTATCTTCAAAAATTAAAATTAAATAACTAAATATCATCAAAATAAATTCATGATAATTAAATAATCAACTTGTTCATTATATTGGTATCAGAAATAGAATTAATTAATCAATCTAAAAATTCTTAAATCTCATACTCGACCTGACCTATGCTATGCATCCTACAACCCTGAAAGAAAAAAGAAGTAGGGGATGAGCTTTACAGCCCAGTAAGAATTTTTATACAATCATATTAATAATAATATAATTTAAAAATAGCAAAAAAAATAATAGTAGAATAAGAAATCATAAAATAACATGTCATGCAATCAAAACAATCCAACCATCATATTTGATAAAACCATGTCTCTTTTTTATGTTATAGTTTAGTCATCTATCTTCTTTAAGGTTTTGGACTAATCATGGTCATGCTTCAATTCATAAGTAGCAATCTCAGTGTTATACTTTAGCCTGTGACTAGCAAGATTATTATCATACTTCAGCCTGTGATGGGCAATCTCATTGTCACACTTTAGTCTGTGATTGACAATCTTAGTATCATACTTCGGCCTGTGACTGGTAATCTCATTATCATACTTTAGCCTATGCCTGACAATCTCGATATCATGCTTTAGCCCGTGACTGGCAATCTCAGTAACCACGTCCTGCCCATGACATGGCTAGTCTAAACATCATTTTTTCTTGATATTCACTTTATCAACTCTCTTCATGTTATCAATCATATCATTTTCAAGATTTTCAATAACCAGTATCACAATTTAAACTATTTGAAATAATTATGTTTGTTATGAACATATACAAAAAATATAAATAATAATACTGACAATCATAAATATCCATCATGCAAAATCAAAATATATAATGTATAAATAGTCATGCATGCTAATGCTTATATTCAAGGATCAGAATCATGTTATATAAAATATATTTATAAACTGGTGATTGTGTCTAGAAATCCGTACCTTTATTAAAGATAGGTTTAATATGCCCGATATCAGTCTGTACCTGGATCCTCAATCTAGGTGCTATAGAACTCGCTCAGTGCCCTCCTATCCAAAAAATTATTTTTCTATAATAATAATTGTATTTTTAAAAAATAATTTCATGGTATGTTAATTTTAGCTTAGAACCTTCCATCCGGGTTTTATCAGCGATCCATCGACTAATACTCTAACTTCACAATTTTTTTAGAAATTTTTTTTTTAGATTTCCCTTTTTAAATATTTATTTATTTATTTTGCTCTTTTTTTCTTTTCTCTTTGCTATTTTCTCTTTCTCTTTCCTCTTTCTCTCTCCTCTTCTCTTTCCTCTTTCTCTATCCTCTTTCTCCCTTCTCTGCTCTTTTATCTCTCTTCTTCTCTCTCCTCTCTTCTTCTCTCTCCTCTCTTTTTCTCTCCTCTCGTTCTCTCTCCTCTTATCTTATTTTATTTTTTTTTCCTTTCTTTCTTTTTTCTTTTCTTTTCTTGTTTCCTTGTTTTGGTTTTCTTCTTTAGCTTGGCCCGAATGGCCTTTCTTGGTCTCATGAACCAAGGAAGGGGAAAGAGGGGGAAAGGGTTAGGGTGGCGGTTTGCTAAAGTATAGCCGGATGGAAAGTGGTCAGGGCGGCATAACTGGTAGTAGTCCGGCCACCAATAAGAAATCGAAAGAAGAAAAGAAAAAGGATGAGGCATTGCCCCTTGCTGCCACCATGGCAATATCCAATAACCCACCGAGGGAGGAGAAAGCTTACTGGCAAGAGCGACAATGCCGAGGCAATCAACGGCGATGATTTTCGATGGCAGTAAAGGCCACATAGCACCTTAGTTTTCAAGATCAAAGGCTGAGGGGTTTGTGAGGAAAGAGAAAATGCCCTGGGATGGTGAGGCTAAACTCCATCGGTCCGATGATTGCTGGAGGGAAGGAAGAGGAGTGGTGAAGACCTTCATTTGGATCAATTAAAGGGATGAGTGGTGGGATTTAAAGGGTGAGCTCAGAGGGGATAACTCTATCTCATGGTAGATAGACTCGATAATTCAAGAGCCCAGCCGATCCCCGATGCTCCATCGGCCTTCTCCCACCCGACCATGGCCTCTGCATTCTCCGGCAAGTTTCTTGCTCGATCAAGTAGGGGACGAAATCCCCTACTTTGGTAAGTCTTTGTTCTTTTTCTTTTTTTTTCTTCGTTTTGGGTTGAAGTCGGCTGGGCCTATCGACTTTAGCTTAGGAAGGGCCCATTGGCCTACATTTCACATTCCCCGTTAAAAAAATTTTGTCCTCAAAATTTGCTTACTTGAGATTTAAACTTTGGAACCCTCATATTATTCTCAAGCTCCTAATTAGTCTACCTTTCATAGTACTTACCATATAAGATTATATCATCTAATAGCTCAATTTATTCCGTTCATAATACATATTGAATTTTTCCTGAACTCTTCCATTATCATGACTTTCAAGTTAAAGAATCAGTATTTCTAATCAGTTTTAAATAATTTAAGTCACCATATTTTCGCTGCACACTCTGATATAGATACTCTAATTTTATTAGATGAATTTTTGATAAATTATCACTAGAACCTAAAAGACCCAACCTTCTATTTTTTTTTTTTGATTATTTGACCTTACCACATCTCGAATATACTATGTTAATATTAAACCTTAAGCACAAATTATATCACAACATCCAATGATCTGAAATCGAAACTCTGAATTTATTTTTATTATTTCTATCAAGGCTCTAGAGATCAAAATCTAAATTTCAATCCGTTTATATTACTTCTATTATTATTCTCGATGATCATTAACCTAAAGCACAAATATCCTTTAGCCACGATCCCTAGTGGTTATAACTTGAATTTTGATATCATTCATATCATGTCCTTATTACTTATATCACAGTCTCAAGTGATCAAAACTTAAGTTTCGATATCATTTTGTTATGTCCTAATAATCATCATATTTTTTTTAATCACTTATGTCATAGTCCCAAGTGATCATAACTTGGCTATGATATCACTCTATTATGTCCTAAATCTAGTACCTGGATCAAACATGCGACCGGCTACATAAATCCTAAGCATCGTCATAAGGATCGTGCTAGGCCTAAAATATAAAAGAATCTCATCATCTTCATAAATTGAGATTAAATAACCAAATATCATTAAAATAAATTCATGATAACTAAATAATCAACTTGTTCGTTACATTGGTATTAGAAATAGAACTAACTAATAAACTTGAAAATTATGGTACTCAAATCTTATGCTTGACCTAACCCATGCTACGTATCCTATGATTTTAAAAGAAAAAGAGAAGTGGGGGGTGAGCTTTACAACTTAGTAAGAATTTTTATACAGTCACATTAATAATATACAATTTGAAAATAGTAAGGAAAAAATAGTAGAATAAGAAATCATAAAATAACATATCTTGCAATGAAAACAATCCAACATCACATTTAGTAAAACCATGTCTTCTTTTTATGTTCTAGTTTAGTCATCCATCTTTTTTAAAGTTCTGGATTAATCATGATCATGCTTCAGTCTATGATTGGCAATCTCAGTGTCATTCTTCAGCCTGCGACTAGCAAACTTATTATCATACTTCAGTCTGTGACGAGCAATCTCATTATCATATTTCAGCCTGTGACTGGTAACCTCAGTGTTATACTTTAGCCTATATCTGGCAATCTTATTATCATACTTCAGCCTGTGACTAACAATTTTGATATCATGCTTTAGCTTGTGACTGGCGATCTCAGTAACTATGGTCCTACCCGTGGCATAGTCAGTCCAAACATCATTTTTCTTAATTATTACTTTATCAACTTTTATCATGTTATCAAATCATGTTCTTTTTAAGATTTTCAATAACCGGTATCACAATCTAAACTAACCAAAATAAATCATGTTTATTATGGACATATAAAAAAAAATAAGTAATAATACTGACAATCATAAATGTCTATCATGTAAAATCGAAATAATAATGTATAAACAATCATGCATTCCAATGCTCATGTCCAAATATCAGAATTATGCCATGTAAAATATATTTATAAACTCGTGATCATGTCCAGAAATCTTTACCTTTACTGAAGATATATTTAATATGCCCGATATCAGGTTACACCCGGATCCTCAACCTAGGTGCTATGAAACTCGCTCAACACTCTCCTGCCCATAAAATTATCTTCCTATAATAATAATCTTATTTTTAATAAATAATTTCATGGTATGGTAATTATAGATCGAAAACCCTCTACTTGGATTTCATCAGCGATCCATCCGTTGATACTCTAACTTCACAACTTTTCTAGAAAATTTTTTTTTAGATATTCCTTTCCAAGTATTTATTTATTTATCTTTCTCTTTTTTTCTCCTCCTTCTTCTCTATCTTCTCTCTCCTATTCTCTCTCTTCTCTTTCTCCTCTTATCTTTCTTCTCTTTCTCTATCCTCTTTCTCCTTCCTCTTCTCTCTCCTCTCTCTCCTCTTATCTCTCTCCTCTTTCTATCTTATTCTCTCTCCTCTCTTTCTCGCTCCTTTTATCTTATTTTATTATTTTTTCTTTTTTTTCCTTCTTTTCTTGTTTCATTTTTCTTTTTGGCTTGGCCTGAATGGCCTTCCCTGGTCCCATGAACCAAGAAAAGGGAAGAGGGGGGAAGGGTTAGGGTGGCGGTCCATCGGAGCACAACCAGATAGAGAGAGATCGGGCCAGTGCTACCGGCGATAGTCTGGCTACCAACAGGAAATCAAAAGAAGAGAAGAAAAAGAATGGGGCATTGCCCCTTGCTGCCACTATGGCAACACCCAATAACCCACCGAGGGAGGAAGAAGCTTACCAGCGAGGGCAACGACAATGAGGCAATTGACGGCGATGATTTTTGGTGGTAGTAGAGGCCACGGAGCACCTTAATTTTCAAGATCAAAAATCGAGGATTTTGTGAGGAAAGAGGAAATGTCCTGGGATGGTGAGGTTAAACTCCATCGATCTGATGATTGCTGGAGGGAAAGAAGAGGGATGACAGAGACCTTCATTTGGATCGATTAAAGGGATGAGGGGTGGAATATAAAGGGTGAGCTTGGAGTGGATAACTCATCTCACGATGGATAGACTTGACCATTTGAGAGCCCAGTTGATCTTCGATGCTCCACTAGCCTTCTCCCATCCAACCATTGTCTCTATTCCATGTTCTTTGGCAAGTTTCTTACTTAGTCAAGCAAGACACGAAATCCCTTGCTCTCGTAAGTCTTCGTTCTTCTTCTTCTTTTTTTCTTCAGCCCAGGAAGGACCCATTGGCCTGGGTTTCACAATATGATCGGAGCTGAAAAGGTTGACTCCTTTCAAATTTATAGCTCCTTTCCGCGTGGCCTTAATCTTTCAACATATACTTTTATATGGTTTGTAGCTCCTTCAGCTCTCTAAAGATTATAAGTTAAAATCTTGGGCTCGCTTGTAACACTCTAGAATCAGTCAAGGTACTTGAACCTATTTATAATCATATGTAATTTTATATAGCATTTATAAATTTTTTAAAAAATAAATAATTATACTAACATACAATCCTAATATTTTTGATTCTTTGATTACAAAATTTTACATTCGAGTTATATCTTTATTTGTTTCTATACTTTTAGTATTCAACTTATATCTATATTTATTTAAAATTAATATATATTTTTTATTTTATTAATATATATTTATATCGATATTTATTAAATAAAATAAATATGAGCGGGGGTTATCAGGGTCGGATCCATTCAAGCTAGAGTAACGGGCCACGACGACCGATGGGCACGGTGATAACGACCTGCTCCCTACACCGTATCCACCACTGGATTATAATCCAAGGGCTAGAAACAACGGAGTCAGTTAAATCGCATCACACCCCGCCCTCTCTTTCCCGCTCTCAAAATATCATTTCCATTCCTCTCTCTCCTCGCGGCGCTCTGCCTCCCAGAGGTGAGATCCCTAATCTCTCTACTTTCTTCTAAATCTCGAGCTCCGATGTATCTATTTTTCGCGTGAATCTTTTACTGGTTTGAAATGTCGATGGATGTCTTGTTATATGTTGTTCATACACCTATCTTGATTTGTTTCTTAGATTTGGAGGATCTTATAACCCCGTTGTTTTATTTTTCTCCGTTTAATCTGATTCCTATCTGCCTCGTGGGTTTTACAGTAACTATGTTGCACTTTTTTAATTTAAATTATATTTCTTGATTTTTCTTGCTATATCCATGTTAATTTTATGGGTTTGATGTATTTAATCTGGATTCAAGAGTTATACTATTAGGGCATGATTATTTTTGTGAGCGTTTGTTACATCAGTCCAATGAGGTTATTGATCAGTGGTAATTATACAACTATTACCATATTTCTTTATGCTAATAATTGATGTTTCTCAGCAACTGATGGTTGTTTAATGATGCCTCCTTCAGTGTGGGGGGGTGTTTTTCATATTGATATTTTTTATCATTTAACCTCTCAGATCTCCTACTTTGATTTTTTATAATGCTGTGTTTGATATTTGGGCTTATTTTTGTCTTGCAGTAAAACGTTCATGTTCTTAAGCCTGTATATAAATTGGTTTTGTCCCCCTTTTTCAAAGTTATTCAGACATTATGTAGAAAAGTTTTTGAAACTGCTTGACCAGCTATCTAAAATCTATGGCATGGGAATTTATGGGGATGGATAAAGACATTTTTAATAGTTATGACAGGCAGATGAAGTGTTAATGCTCATCTAGATTGTTTTGTGATTGTGAAATTGTTTTTCCAGCATGACAATTTTAGCAACAATATTTCATGTTTCAAAAAGTTAAGCCGTAATCCATTCACATTTACTTTATTAGAAGAAGGTTAGTTTTCTATTGTACTCCACCCAAGGGAGCAAGGAGACAAATCGATTAGTAATAAAAATGCTTAAGAAGCCATATTGCATCAAATCCTAAACAAAAACTGAGGGAAGCACCAAAATCCTAACCCTAGATTTGCTTAAGAGAGCAAGCTGAGAAATCGATTGATGATAAAAAATGAAGGCAATCAACAAAAAAGAAGAAATTGGGATTTATTACCTCCGAGTTGGCATCTCTGGTGATCTCCTCCAAGAATGTTTGAATTCGTGGAAGGAAATGAGAGCCAGCGGATGCCTGTAAATTCTCCAATGGAGTCAGGACCAGGCTGGTTTGCAGTTGTTTCCATGTTGAACAACGGCAGTGGGTGCATTTGCTGCCCGACTGATTTGCCTAAGGATGTTATGGGGATAACATGGATATCAATGCATGGCAAGGAAAGAAGATGGACAAGCGACAAAGATGTGGCCTCAGGTGGGGAACCTGTGGTTCCTATAGTTGAGATGCCACAATCATCTCAGGGAAAATATTTTAAAATGCTTCGTATATGGATGAGTTAGAAGCAAGGTCACCATATTGGTACTGGATCCTGTATCGATATCATCATATTACAATGTTAATATATAGTACGATACAAGATGGTAAGATATACTGAGTATCGGTATGGTACGAGACTGCATACTAGTTTGGTATCGGTATAGTGTGGTATGTATGGTACTAAATGGTATGGCAAACGTTGGTTAGAAAATATGATGTAGTGGGTGTGTGCCCCCTGAAGCTCACAAAAGACAATTTGGTGCTTGGCCATATGGCACCATGCCCTTTTTTTTATAGTAGATTGTATTGTTTCTGCTGTTGTACACTGAATATGCTATCCTTGTATCGTGTTTCCTACAACTACAAGTTTGATGTAGTGAAGACTATAAATATTTCCAAGTTTGATGGAAATGTATGACTTTATTTCTGCCACCTTGAAGTTGGGAGTTGCTGTCAGGTTTAATAATAAACTATAACAAAGGAGGTGAGTTTGCTGCTAATGTATGAAGGTGTAAAGAAGCTACTTTGCTGATCTCTTATTTTCATTTTTCTTTTTTGTTAATGTGAAGCTGATAAACTTTAGGTAATGCATCTATGTCATCAATCCCTATTTATTGGATATCAAAGCTTGAACTTCCTTCTTGGGTGATCAAAAGGCTGGATAAACTGAGAAGTTTTGTAGGGAGGAAAAGATTCCACAAGTGGTTGTGCTTGTCTTTTCAAATGGCAACTTTTTGTATACAGAATTCTAGAAGGCTCAGGGGAGGATTTATGCTCCTCCAATGTTGGTCTGCTAGTTAAATGGTGGTGGAGCTTCCAAAATTTAGCTATCAAACCTTTGGAAAAATCTTATCAACTATATAGACTACACAAGAAGGAATCTAAACTCTATCTCCATCCTTTGAGAGCTGAAACTTCGCTTTCTTGCAGTATGTATTTTGAAGATCCATAACTTTTTTCAACTGGGTTCTGTGTTTATTGTAGCCGATGGCTG
This sequence comes from Areca catechu, assembly GCA_021397845.1. Classification (NCBI taxonomy): domain Eukaryota; kingdom Viridiplantae; phylum Streptophyta; class Magnoliopsida; order Arecales; family Arecaceae; genus Areca; species Areca catechu. The sequence continues at coordinate 146,386,905 of CM038049.1, read as the reverse complement.
ATTAATCAACGTTCATTCAGTCTCATAAATTCTACATGGCTTCCAAAGAAAGAAATGCGGTAGACTTATATAATGATTAGACTGATCAGAAGTGGAATATTGAATTCAGGAATTTGCACTAATTTCAGGGCCAGGGTTCTCGCTTATCATAATCAGGATAAACCATGTAGGGAATGAAATAAAAAAAAAAAAAAAATTCTCTGTTAAAAACTATGGTTCCATTCTCAACTTTGGAGCGAACCATTGACTGATTCCTAATCCTTTTTGGAGATTGCAACTTCCAGAGAATGTTGATTACTTGATTTTCAATGTGCTATGCTTAAAGAAGAAAATTCTCATTCAGGAAGGTATGAAAAAATATAGTGAATATCTCCATACATGTGTTGTGTGTAAACTGGAGGAAGAGTCCACTGATCATCTGTTATAATCCTGTTCTTTCTCTAAATCCATTTACAGGTGTTCTCTTACAAACATAAATATTAACGGATCAGAATCTTTCTGTGATTATGATTATATTGGTGACTTATCAGAATTAAAAGGTTTGGATGTTTGGTTGTTTAACCCTTGCAGGACATTTGGTAGTTTTTTTTGCCAGATAAAGGATGCTGATAAAATATGTAAAGAAAGGATATTACAATGAGTTAGTTGCATGGAGGTAAAAAAGAAAACAAAAGGGAAGCCACTTCCTTATGCTGCTTAAGCCTCTTGGCAGTGCAAAGGCTCCGCTACTGCATGAAAACCCACCGCACAGAAACACATAATGCGGATTTCAAAATGGCTGCAATAGACAATTTGTGTCTTATAAACATCATATTATCTGGCCAGCCATACTTTTCTACACATGACAATAAGCTAGTCGAATGGGTGCAATCATTGTAGCACCAACGCATTGTATCCCATCAAAACTAGCTAATCCCTAGCTAACTTCATCTGTTTCTTGACTCTTCTTCCTCCAAAAAGTCTAGAGATTCAATAGGATAGATAGTGTTGAATTAGGTTTTGATGGCAAACCGGATACTTCCGGTAAAGCTAAATTGGAGGAAAATATGAATGCGGTCTCTTGAGCTTTATGATCATGTGACACTAAAAGGCAAATAGTGTTGAGCTTTTTCAGTGTTATTTCCTGATTTTGCAAGATTTTTCAAGATTGTTGACTAAATCGCCAAATCTCAAAGTTTGCAGACTTGATTGCTAGTAGCCTAGAAGTCGATGGTATAAAATGCACGTTTTTCTTACTTAAATAGTCATAAAATGAATAGTGAAATTGTGAATCAGTAATTCTCGATTACTATGAATGTTGGAGGATAACTCAGAGAATCATTGTCCCTTAAAAAGTTATAAAATACAGCAATTTTTCAATGATTTGGATAACATTGTTGTTATGGCAGCAACTAACATGACAGTTCTTTGATATTTATGTCTTGCATCAATTTCATCTTTGCATTTGATTTTGTTGTTCGACTTATGATTTCAGAAAAGTCAGGATTTTGGATAAATTGAGGGAACTAGGGCATGCTAGTTTCCATGGGTGGGATCTATGGCTATATCTTAAAAAAAGACAATATAAAGATCTCAGCTTTTAGAATACTCATAATTTGTGCATCAACATTATTTTTGCAAGTGCCAGTTTATCTTAATTTGGTATCATTCCTAAGTAGACATGCTTGTAAAAATTCTTTCTAGAGACTATTAGGTCTGGATTTTGTGATTGGCAGAGTTGACCTTCTGATAGTAATTCAGTTTTTGTGATCATCTCAACAATCTTGAGTAGGCTTGCCATTAATGAGTGTTGGAGTACGCCGGCTCAACTAAGGCTAACTCCCAGTTCAGAGGTCCGGTCGGGTCTCTCTTGAACCAGGCATCTATGCTAGAAGAATCGGAGATGATCCAACCACATTAAGGCACCCTTTCAGGGTCAATCTTCGGCCTAGGCCGAAGATACTGCCCCCGAAGCTCATCTTTCAGTTGCTCACCTCCATGACCGGTTGATCCGAAGAAGACCGGTTCGAAGAAGGTGAATATGAAGAAGGTCAGTCTGAAGAAGACTTGATCATTTTATTTCTCCAATTGTTCCAAAGAAGTCAAGTACGAAGCGAGCAACCCAGCCTACTCTGAAGAAGGAAGCTCTGATGCGAGTGGTCGAGATATCTTCGGCCTACTCCAAAGAGACTCCGAAGAAGGTAGCTCTGATGCGAGTGGTTGAGATGTCTTTGGCCTACTCCAAAGAGATTCCGAAGAAGGTAGCTCCGATGCGAGTGGTTGAGGTGTCTTCGGCCTACTCCGAAGAGGTTAGATACGGGATAATCAACCAGCTCGGCTTCGGCCCTCACTGAAGGAATGCCTCTAAAGCGAATCTCCAACTGGCCACGAATTTCCAGACGTGGGCGCAATTATTATAACCAGTGACGTGGCCACGAACTCCTGTTCCAACAGAATCTCCAGCTAGTCATGAATCTCCAGACGTGGGCGCAGTTGTTATAACCAACAACGTGGACATGAACTCCGGCTCCAACGGAATCAGATATGGCCACCACTATAAATATGGTAAGAGGGGACACTCACGGTAAGAGAGCTCACCCCTGAGCTACTTCTCATTCTCTTCTCCAAGAGAACTCTCCATTCTGTTGCCAAGAGCCCTCATTGACTTAGACATTGGAGTGTCCCCCACCGGAGAAATTCCGGTCAGGGACCTGTTTTACAGGGTTCGAAGAAGGTGCACTGAAGGTCCCGCCGCTCCATCCGGTCCACGGGGGTTCAATGTCAACAATGAAATTCACCATTGGTTTAATATAGCCATACATACCATTTGTTTATGTTGTTTATAAATTTTTCTAATTACTTGAATATATGTATGTGTGGGGGATAGATTCTTGCAGCAAAACTTTTAGATACAATGTCAGTGTCTACCCATCTTTTCCATGTATTCTCCTGCATTGTTCTCTTTGGCTATTCCTCTTTCACCAAATTGCTATTTTGTGGATATGGGATAAATTCTGGATTGTGTTACACGTTCATTTCCCATCATAGATGCTTTGGAAAATTTTCATCATCAAGTCCAGATATGGCTGCCAAATGTATTGGAGCTGTGGTGGCAACCTTTACAATTGCATATGTAGCCAATACAGCTATTGCTGACAAGAAGATATTTGGAGGTAGATAAAACAAATCTTTGCAGAGAACCTGCTTTCATCTTATTGAAATCAGACTTAGCAGTTATGTTTTCTAAAGCCAGGCACCACTCCAAAGACCGTTGCTGACAAGGAGTGGTGGGAAGCAACTGATCAAAAGTTCCAGGCCTGGCCTCGAACTGCTGGACCACCAGTTGTCATGAACCCAATCAGCCGTCAGAATTTTATTGTCAAGTCACATGAACCTTAAGGTGAAAATGAATTGATGCATCTTTATAAGTATGTTCACTATTTTTTCAGCACTATATTTTATTTTGCTAATTATTTTTTCTTGGGATGATGATAAGGTGCGATTTGGAGCTCTTTTGCTGTAAACGGTACCCTTCATTCATTTAATAATCTCTGTTGTGTCATGAGGAATGATTTACTCCGTCATGATCTTTTTTGTAGTTTTGGATATGCTGAATGAGTTGTCCAATTGAATAAAATTTCACGAAACTTGTTTGGATGTGATGATTCAACAAAAGATAAATTTTGTGATCTTCTGAACTATTGATGCATGTTCATCTATGCACATCTCTTTATAAAGCCTGGATGGAATAGCATTGACTGAATGCAGCCAGGTCTAGGGAACCTGGGTGAGATCTTTTGCTTAGGTTGGCTTGGCTGTCAGCCTTGCTCTATTTGACCTGCTTCATATTTTCGCACCTTTTGATATTCTTTTGTTATGTTGTGGGCTGTGGTTCTCCTTGGATATCTTTGCGACTTTATTCCTTTAACATCAACTGCAAGATAATGCCTCAATGTCATGTGATTTCTTATTCCTTTGTTTTCTTCTCTTTTGTCATGCAGACAAATTTATTTCCAATTTAATCAGTCTACACTTTTGGTGGTCTCAAAAGTGGACGAAAATTCAGTCTATAAAGACGCATAGGTGATGACACAATTTTGCTTCTAAGATCTTGTTACACCGGATTCATCTGCTCTGCTTGCTATTCTAACAAATTGCAGATGAAAACTCGAAAGAAAACATGACCCATTGGGATAAACAGGCCAATGCATCCCATTCCCTCTCAGCAAAAGCATTTCCCTAGCAAATTGGGAATGCTGAACCTGACAGGTTAGGGGAAAAATATTGAAAGTTTGCATGCACTATGTGATCTTGCTGCAGAAAACATTGAGTTCTTTTCTAAGCACATTTACCATGGGTGATTTCCAGTGACAGCAGAAGTGACATCTTTCAAGGTTCCTGTAAAGTAGATAAACATATTTCCCTCTCCCTCTGATTTATTTTCTAAGGTGATGAGATGCTGGGGCGCATTATTATCACCACTGTTTAATAAAAGCATCGGATTTTAGATAAACCCATTTGCCATGAAGAAGAGAGCCCTCTTGAATTTTGGTTGCCGGCCCGCGTGCGTCATTTGCATGATTGATGTTTTTGAAGGGTATGTACAGAACATAAGAATCTTTAAAAGAAATCGGCAATTTGTTTGACATGTTGCCCGGGAATTGTCTTAAATAGGGGTACAAGTGAGCCAAACAGCTTGCGGGTTGCTTGAGCATGACTCAACTGGTTCGCCATCGTGTTTAAGCTTGAGCAGCAACATACTCGGTTCCTTAATCAAATATATATTTTAATAATATAATATAATATTTATAATATATAAATTATTAATTTAATATTTTATAATATAATATAATATAATATAATATAATATTTTGTTTTAGTTATGATTAAGGTTTGGATTTAAATTTGAACTCAAATTTGGATATAGCTCGGCTAATAGTTGAGTTGATGTTGAGTATTGCTTTTTGTTGATTGAGTCGAGTTTGAGCTTAGATATTGAGGTTTGATTGATCACAAGTCAAATTTTAAGCTTGAGTATTTTGAATTGAGCCGAGTTTAAGTTTTTAATTATTTAACTTGCGGGGGCTACAAACCACCACCTCTTATCAGTGGAGTGGTGTTTCAAGGTGAAAAGGGCTCTAAAGAGGGAGAACCTAGCAACTATACCATGGAAATGATATAAAACTATGAAAAAGAAATGGTCTTAAAAGAGTTTGGGGTAAGCTAGGTCGGGACTAATCTATAATGGTCCATAAACGATAGGACAAAAGGATAAAGATGGAGTTGGAAGCCGGCGAGGAAGAAGTCCTCGTATAGGATGACCCGGTTGGGCCCACCTGAGGTGACTCGCTTCCCTGGGTCTGAGGTTGAGATCCGGATAGAATCCGGAATCCTGTAGATGCTCCGGAGGCAGAGGGCGTCCATCCTCGTCATCGTCGAGATTGTGGGCGTAAAGAGAAATCTACTCTTCCATTCCTTGATGGAGGTAAGCAGGTCAAATTTAAGAGTCCTGGGGTGGGGGGCTACAAACCACCACCCCTTATCAGCGGGGTGGCGTTTCAAGATGAAAATGGCTCTAAAGAGGGAGAACCTAACAACTATACCATGGAAATGACACAAAACTATGAAAGAAGAAATGGCCCTGAAAAAGTTTAGGATAAGTTGGGCTAGGACTAATCTATAATGGTCCAGAAACGACATGACAAAAGGATAAAAAGGAAGTTGAAAGTCGGCGTGGAAGAAATCCTCGTATCGGGCGACCTGGCTCGGCCTACCTGAGGTAACCCACTCCCCTAGGTTCGAGGTCGGGATCCGTATAGAATCCGAAATCTCGTAGATGCTATGGGCGAAGGGCGTCCATCCTCATCATCGTCGAAGCGATCCGAGATGGACTGACCATGTTCAAGCTCGAAGACAAAGGAGGGGGAGGCAAGTACAAGGTATTGGGGTCCACTGTCCATTGGGGACCCCGGGGGATCCTAAATGGAACATCCTCCTCGCTGCCCGAGGAAGGAGGCCCCGCTCGCGAAGGCTCCACCATGCTGGGGTAGGATGGGGGATGCCCTTGGTGATGGCATCCACTCCCAAAGGAACTCATGGGAGAAGAAAGAAAGAAACAAAGGAAGGAAGAGAACCTAAGAACAAGGGATACTCCCTCGACATGAACCGAAAGGGAAGAAAATGAAAGAGGGAAACTAACCTGCAAAGGACTTTGGGACGAGGATTTTGGAAATGGGCATGAAGCTTTCCTCTTTTCTTATCCATTCCTCCCTCTCTGCTTGAAGGTCTTTGAAAAGAAACGAAAGGATGAGCCTTTTATCTGAAAGAGATGGCGAAACCTCCTTTCGAACTGAGCCAGCCAATCGATGCAGTCCTTTGCTTTGCCAACCAATGGGGTTTGGACATGTGTCAACCCCCCACTGGTTTGGATGCTTTGATTCACGGAACGCTGCATCGGGAGATGTAAAGGTGTCATTTCGAATCATCGCTCCCGCTGACATGATGCCTCTCGATTGGTACAGGCATGATTCACGAATCGTCAGAGACCGCGATATTTAATGATGCGAGCATGGCGGCCCTCCACATCAGTGGCATCATTATTCCCTTCGCTCCAAATCTAAGAAGTCATGATGCGCTTGAAGCTCGAGAGTGAAGAACATATGATGTGGTAAGCCGTTGACATGGCATCCACATCGGTTACAGTTGGGTGATGAGATGGCGAAGAGTGCCACCTGGCCTATCTAAGGTGAGCTTCTAGTTGAGGTTGAGATCCTGTCCGAGGTGAGCTTCCGGTCGAGGTCGAGCTTCTATCCAAGGTCGAGCTCCCGGTTGAGGTTGAGCTCCCGTTCAAGGTAAGCTCCAGGTCCTATAGCATGCCGCCCACATCCTCTGCAAAGTGTGTGCTACGCCAGGTTTTCAGTCCCTGCAGCACGTCACCTGCATCTCCTACAAGAGGAGTGCTCTGCCAGGGCAACAGACCTTATAGCACGTCATCTGTACCTCCTGGAAGTGGAAGTGCTCGATCGAGGCTCCAGGTCCTATAGCATGCCACCCGTGCCTTTATAGGGGATCGCTCCACCAGGGAGACAGTCCCTGTAGCATGTTGCCTGCATCTCCAACAAGAGGAGTGTCTGTCAGGGCAACAGACACTGTGGCATGTCATCTGTACCCCTGGAAGTGGAAGTGCTCGACCAAGGCTTCAGGCCTTGTAGCATGCCCCCCGTCCCCTTTGCAAGGGATCGCTCTACCAAGGGACAGGCTCTGCAGCACGCCGATTGCGCCCTCTGCTAAAGGATCTTCTCCCGGGAATTAGTCCGAGGGGGGTTCTGACAAACCTGTACCTCTCCCATAGGGGGCACCCTGGGAGGAGCAACGAACCGAAGCTCCGAGCTTGGTGTGGAAGGATTAATTCCTATATAGTGGTAAGAGGGACCTCCATGGCGGGGGGCGAACCAAAAGAGAGAAAAAAAGCAAACGAGCAAAGGTAGTGGGTTGAAACAGCAAACAACCCTTTAATATTTCAGAAACTATGGTTCTTTCAGAAACCCTCTATGCGGTGGCATCTCAAGCCATCATCACCGAGGATCCATTTCTCTTGGTCACCTTACTTGACCGTCGGAGTGTCCCGCCGGGATCCTCGATCTGGGTCTCTTCTTTTTTGCAGGACCAATCGGTGATTTAGGTGCGGGGACGAGAAGTCCGACGTTCTCGAAGAAACCAACTCAGCCAGGACGTATCAGCGCTACAGGCCATGGCAATCTAGGCGGCAACACCGATCTTTTAAACTAAGTCAGATTGGATAGAAATGTGCTAGGTCACGAAGGGGTCTGATTTGAAAACCTGATCTTTAAAAATAGGTCAGATTGGACAGAAATGTGCTAGGTCATTTGACCGGTCAACCTGGCATATTAGCCGCCATATGTATACTATATGGACTACAAAATAAACATTCCTTCAGGTAATGTGCCCACAAAAAGGTGAAAATCAAGAGGGTGGTGGTGCCCCGTTTCCTCTGGCATCTTATGATGTAGTAGAAATTATATGCCATTGATATCTAGCGCCCCCACCATGTGATTTACTCAATGACATGTCTCTTTTTATAAGAAAAATGGTCTCACATCCATTTATTTGCCGTAGTTGTACTTGGTCTGGTGCAATATGTGACAACCTTGGGACTCCCTGTTCAACCATTAAAAATAATTGTGAGATGGCTTACCATGTTCCCATACCTCGACTCCTGGGTCTTTGCCAGTGCCTTTAGAAGTTGATTTACTTCTGAATTCCCCAGCCTTCTAAGGGAGAGCACAGTCATCACTTATTTTCGATTTCTAACCATCCATTAATTCAATTGATTTAGATACCTCTCCTTCGATTGTTTACGTATAACATGACATATAACATGGAATGTGCTGTATGAATTGCAATTGGATGGCAGTGGCCAGGCTAAATTAAACTGAACTATGAGCTATTGTTTCAGGAGTTAATTATGTTTTGATAATAATTATTTTTTACACTATTTATTGTTAATGAAATTGTTACTAAAAAACCAATATTTTCATGATATTTTACATAATCTTTTTGTTCTCTAATTTGTAATGAATGGTAAAGGCTGCTGCATTAAATTAACATTTGGTTTTATTTTGATAATTTTAGATAATTAAAAGACAATCTTGAGATAAATGGTTCAACATTGATACTTAAATGCTTCAAACCATGTGAAAGTTCAATACAAATTTCTTGAGGTTGGTAATAAAAACCAGGTGGTTAACACCTTCCTTTCAATTTTTTTTAAAAAAAGAAAAGATCTAGAGGTTATATATTTACATATGTTTAGTTGACAGGCAAATTTTTTTATATACAGTCTAGAATAATTTTGTGACATGGCATTGTTGGCGAAATACAGTGCATTACAACCTACAATCATGAATGGAATCTAAAAGAAGCTTCAAAGCTGTTGTAGCGGATCTATGGACGTTAAAGAGAGATGCACATATCATAGAAGCTGGTTGGACCCAGCCTAACTCTTTTCCCTTCTACATGAAGGAGATTAGCCTTTGGAAAGGCAGTAACAACCTCTTGAACACCTGAATTGCTTCTTTCATATGCATCTCTCACCTTAAAAAAAACTCAGTTGTCATTAGGATTTCTTGTGTTTCTCGCATGTCTATCAATGATAGTAGTATGATTGCAAAAATTCATCTTCTAGAGGATGCATCCGATCGGATTTTCAAGTTCTCTCTCGAATCAAGTCTGGTAGGATTGGATTTGATCGAGCACATTGTTTGATTTGTTCGAGCATTTAGAATCAGACCAACCCTAGTTGTGTTGTACCAGCATTGGTTGAATCAGGTCTGGTCGAGCCGAGCCGAGTTCATTATAGATGTGGTCCACATGCATGTTTGCTTTGATTTTTTTTGCTTTCCCACTGGAAGTTACAACAATAACAGGAGTATTATTTGGCAGCTAGTCTATGCTTACATCCTAATAAACAGTCAAGGGTGGTCCATCTTGGCTTCCCCACTTGCTGCAAAATAAATGAGTGAAAAATTCCAAGGAAGAAAAGTAGTTGGATTCCAATGATATTAAAAACCACATCTTAAGTACTGTATTTATACAGGAATGAGATAAGGAATTAGACGTTGCAAAAGCTTGGATGCTATGTTTCCTATTCAATTAATTCTAAAACCTTCTGTCCTCGAGAAAAGGTTAAGTAATGTATGTCAGGCTTTACACCAGATTGCAAGTGTCCTTAGGTTTCAGGGTGCAATTGAGGTCCACCACTTGCTTGAGGGAGGAAAATTGACTATAAATTTGATGATGTGGTTTAATCTTGCTGGTATGTGAATATGCTGATACAATAATGTATAAAATGTGGACCATCATGTCAGCAGAAACAGTCCATGTGAATTATGTACCTGAACAGTGTCATATCTAGGGAATATAATTCATAGGATTTGTTGGATTCCCCTCCATGCTACTGTAAAAGCCAATGCAAGATGGTAAATTTCACTCCAAGTTCAAAGTTCAATCGAAGTAAAAAAAAGAAATGGAACTCAGGCATCCAACATAGGTGCAATACTCTTATCTAAGATAAAAACCAAAATTGCTACTGATATCTTAGAATAACCTACAAGGAGGGCAATGGTCATGTATTTTGATTGGCAATGTCATGCAACCCAAATGTTGAAAGTATTGGTTCGGGCGTGGAAATCATCTTTGATGGAGAACCAAAGATACCTCCAAAATTAATTAAAATTTAGTCCTTGCTTCTGTCACTCCTAGCTTTTACTTTTTGCTTTATTTTTCAAAGAAATACAGATATCTGGCCAAAATAGTGTTTCATAGAGTAAGTCTTTGTCCATCACGGACTGACGTAAAAAAAAAAATACTACCAAATATCATTAGACTGCTTAATGAACACGTAAATTTTATTTTTCAATATATATTTAATATCTATAATTTTATATTTTTTTTAAAAAAAATAATAAAAATATTATATTTTATAATAAAATTATAATACTCATTAGCTTGGATTATGGCATCCCTTGATTTAAATTATGATATTCATGTATTATAAAATCGAATAATATTTTCATCATTAAAAAGTTTTAAATTTTTTTAATAATAAAAATATTCTCGGTCTTATAATATTTTATAAACAAGGTTGATGTGGTTGGATTGCTGACGTGGGACGGGAAGACTGACGTGGAGTCCCCATCATATGCCACGATGGATTCCCATCATGAACCCCTTTGTCGGGCTGGGCTCTCCTGGAGCAACGGGGTCGCTCGTCGAAGCCGGGCTCCATCCCTCGTCAGGTCGGTCCCCGCTGAGTGGGGACGCCTAAGCCAGAACCGAGTACAAGCCCCACCAGAGGTGGACTCCTCGCGGTCGGGCCCCGTGGTCAGGAGTCGAGCTCAAGTCTCCTCCGCCACGAGGAGCCCCTCCGAGGTCGGGTCTCCTGGGCTGGGCGGCACCCCACCCATCTCCATCAGCTCGAGCTCGTCTAAAGCCGAGTTCCGCTGATCCGGAGTAGAGCTCAGCCCTCCTCCACCTTGCCGAGCTACCTTGAGGCGAGTCTACCGGAGGTGGGCCTCACCTTTCCAGCTCAGTCCCCAACTCAAATTGAGGCACCAACCACCAAAGGAGCAGCACCTCCCCTTCGAGGACAATGGCGGGCCTCCCGAGGGTCGTACAGCTGCGCCCTCCACGCCGCCATTAATACCCACGACCGTCACTCACACCAGAAAGAAAGGAAACTCACATCAAAGCGCCATGCCCTCCACCAACCTACCATACGACCAAGGAAAAAACCCAACCGGAGAGCGCGGGTCCCGAGAACGGCGGCCCGCCAACTGAGGTCTTGCCAGGCTTCCAGGAGAGGGGCAAGCAGAAGGAATGTCAGAAGCATATAAAAGCTTCCCTGGCCATCTGACAGGAAAGGCGTCCCGTCTACGGCACGATACCTCGTCGCACATGTCTGACAGCATGGGGATATCCCGAGGCAAGCCAGAGTAGAAAGCCTAGTCAGGGTAAGCCAAAAGTAAGCAAACATAGAAACAAGGGGGAGAGGCCAGACAAGGGGGGACGACCACCTCGGCCACCATCTCTCCCAGTTCACTCTCATTTCCATACACACTACCTCACTCCTTCTAGCATGGAGCTCATCTAGAGGGGCTCGACCAGGAGGATCTGTTCCCCTGGATCATCACTGACTTGACCGTCGGAGCGCTCCCGTCGGATTCCTCGACCCGGGTCACTGACGTTGTTTGTTACAGGTCCCAAGGTATCGGAGACATCCTGAGCAGGCGGACGTGCGACCCTCGACGCCATCAGTAGCTACAGGCCACGATGATCCAAGAAGCAATAGATTGGCGCGCCAGGTATTGGCATGCCAGGTAGGGGCAGAACGACTCTCGATCCAGTTCAGGCCCCGCTCAGACAGTTCATCGTGAGGATGGTGACCACTCGGGCGAGGGGAGCCTCTCCCAGTCGTGTGGAAGCATCCCCTTCCCACGGGAACCCACACGGTCCGGAGACAGAGCCACCCGCCCCGGTTTAACTGCCTCCGCTAGAGATCCAGCTGATTGCACTTGCTCAGCAGATGCACACTTTCACTGCAGCAGTGCACCAACTCCAACATCAGCATCGGTCCCTGGCTACCCACCAGCAGCCAGAGACCCCCGCAGCCCACGTTGCGGCACCCCACGACAACCTGCGTTCCTTCCATGGGAGGCCTTCGCAGCTGCGGGCCGTTACGGACCCTCGGGGTAGTTGCCAAGCCCCAATGAAGCGACGACGGGCCGGGTCCACCGATGAAGAGAGCTGCTCACCACACCTTGACCAGGAGGCATCTAAACCCTGCCAAGGCAGGAAGGGCAAAGCCCCTCGTCATGGGCACCGCACACCCGCGTCACCCTCCCCGCCTCTCTCAGCAAAGGGGTCGACGGATGAAGCCATCAGGCACGTGGCGGAGAAGCGCCTGGAGGAGCATGACCGCAAACTGGCGGAGTTGTCCCGCCGGTTCGCTAACTTGCCCGGCTCCGCTAGCGAGCCAGCGGGCTATGACGTCCGCCCCCCGTTCTCCCAGGAGATTCAAGCGGAGCTGATTCCCCGCTAGTTCTGCATATCGCAGGTGGATCCTTACGACGAGACCATCGACCCACTGGACCACCTGGAAAGTTACCGGGCCCTTATGAGGGTCTATGGGGCCACTGACGCTCTCCTGTGCGTCACCTTTCCTGCTAGTCTCCAGAAGGCGGCTCGGGTATGGTTCGCCCGCCTTGAGCCCGAAAGTATCAACTCCTTTGCCCAGCTTGGACATAAAGTATCAACTCCTTTGCCCAGCTTGGACATAAGTTCGTGGCTCATTTTGATGCATGTCGAAAGATGCCATGGGAGGCGGACAGCCTCTTCTTCATCAGGCAGCAAGACCGCGAGCTGCTACGAAACTATGTAGCTTGCTTCAAGGCTGCCGCACTGGAGATCTACAGCCTGGAAGAGCCGGTCGCAATGCTGGCTCTGAAACTAGGGCTTAGGACTTCTCGTCTGACCTACTCGCTTGACAAGAAGCCCCCGAAGACTTACGCCGAGCTCCTCTTCCGAGCTCAGAAGTACATCCGTGCCGAGGAGGCGGATCGTATTAGGCGGGAGCTCGATAGAAAGTCGCTGAAGAAATCGGCACCTGCCGAGGCCCCTGGGGCACGAAGACCAGGACCACCAACTCAGAGCTCCCGATCGGGACCAAGGCCAAGAAGCGCTCCCATCCCTGAGGGGAATTTCACCCCCCTCCTTGCCCTGAGGACGAAGATCCTCATGGAGATTGAGGGTGAGACCTATCTGAGGCGCCCACCACCGTTGAAGCTGTCCTCCAGCCATGACAAGATGAAGTACTATCGTTTCCACCGCGACTACGGCCACGACACAAAGGAATGCTGCAATCTCAAATGGGAGATCGAAGAGCTCATCAAGAGGGGCTACCTCGGAAGATATGTGGGGGGCAGACCTCAACCAGAATCTCAGGCGCTCGTCGCCCTCCCACCGGTCCCAGTGGTCGACAATCGCCCTACCGAGAAGCCGGTGGGGATGATATGCTAGGGACCCGAGCGCACTCCCAAGAGGGCCTGAGGGGCAGGGCATCTTGAGGTTGTACTCCCCTTTATGAGGGAAGAAGAAGATGGAGAGATAAATGTAAATAATGATGCTGTGGTCATCGAGATGACGATCGCAAAGCATCCTATAAAATGCATCATGATAGATAGTGGAAGCTCACTGATGTGCTTTTCTATGATGCCTTCTCCAGGATGAATCTTTTTTCTATTCAGCTCAAGCCTGTACATACCCCCCTTGTTGGTTTTACGGGAGATTCCATAAGGGTGGAGGGAGAAATTACTCTCCCAGTCACTACCGGGACCCCACCTCGGCAGAGTACCATCATGATGACATTCACGGTTGTTAGGCTTCCTTCGCCTTACAACATGATCTTGGGCCGACCTGGGCTCAATCTCCTCGACATTGTTATCTCTACTAAAAGATTGCTTGTACAATTCTCGACCCCTTATGTTCTGGGAGAGATGAGGGGTACGCCCCAGCCGGTGCAGCACTGCTTCCAAACCCTCCCCGGGGCCCAGGCGCCCGAGGAGGGCCCCAAGATGGACGAGCTCGACCAGAGGGTTTAGGACCCCAGGGAAGGTCCAGCCGAGCGCCTGCTTCCTTACCAGCTCGGGCCGACCAGACGAAGACCATGCCGATCGGAGCCCAGCTGTCCGAGGAGGAGAAAGCTCTGCTGTTGGAATTCCTGCGGGCGAATACAGACGTGTTTGCTTGGATGGCAGTGGACATGCCAGGTATTCTCCTTGAAGTCATTACCCACAAGCTCAACATCGACTCGAAGCACATACCGGTTTGATAGAAGAAGAGAAGCTTCATCCCAGAAAGGCAGGCGGCCATCAACGAGGAAGTTGAGAAACTTTTGGCCGTTGGCTTCATCCGAGAGGTGCAATACCCAAGCTGGCTGGCGAATATGGTGATAGTGAAGAAGAACAATGGCAAGTGGAGAATTTGTGTAGATTACACTGACTTCAATAAGGCGTGCCCAAAGGACAGCTTCCCTCTATCGAGGATAGATCAGTTGGTGGATGCAACCTCAGGGCACAGGCTGCTCTCCTTCATGGATGCATTCTCCAGGTACAATCAGATTCGAATGCACCCGGGGGACGAGGAGCACACTGCCTTCATTACTGATCGAGGGACATACTGCTATAGGATGATGCCCTTTGGCCTGAAGAATACTGGAGCCACGTACCAACATTTGGTCAACAAGGTCTTCAAGGACCAGATTGGCAAGAACGTGCAAGTGTACGTGGATGACATGCTCATTACGAGCAAGCCGAGCTCGGACCACATCACCAACCTCGCCGAAGCCTTTCACAGCCTTCGGAAGCACCAAATGAAGCTCAACCCAGCAAAATGCACTTTCGGGGTGGCGGCCAGAAAATTTCTCGGCTTCATGGTTACCTAGAGAGGCATCAAAGCGAATCCGGAGAAGGTCCAGGCGATCCTTGATATGGAGCACCCAACATCCAAGAAGCAAGTTCAACGTCTGACGGGGAGGGTAGTAGCCTTAAGCCGGTTCATCTCGAGGTCGGCTGACCGCTGCCTCCCTTTCTTCAAGGCGTTGCGCGAGATGCATGACTTCACCTGGACTGAGGAGTGCAAGACGGCCTTTGAAGAGCTGAAGGAGTTCCTAGCCTCTCCACCTCTGCTATCCAGACCGGAAGTGGGGGAAGAGCTCCTACTCTACCTGGCGATTATACCTGGGGCCGTTAGCTCGGTCCTCGTCTGCACAGGTCAAGATGGATCTCAAAAGCTGCTGTACTACACCAGCAAAATCCTCTGCAATGCGGAGATCAGGTATACCCATTCTCAAAAATTCATTTTTGCACAAATCATGTATGCTAAGCGCCTCAGGTCCTACTTCCTAGCGCATCCCATTACGGTTGTGACGATCAGCCGCTGAGGATCATGCTAAGCCACCCTGAGACTTCTGGAAGATTGGCTAAATGGTCCCTGACGCTGAGCGAGTTTGACATTGTATATCGGCCGAGGTCGTCGCAGAAGGTCCAGGTCCTAGCCGACTTCGTGGTCGAATGTACAGGGTCTCTCGAGGAACCAGAATGGACGGTCCCGGAGAGCTAGGCTGAGCCCGGACCGCGAGAGGACCCTTAGATCCTCCACGTGGACGGTGCCTCCAATTCCTGCGAAAGCGGAGCGGGCCTCATCCTCGCCAATTCCGACGGAGTGGTGACGGAGTGCGCCCTCCACTTCAAGTTTGCCGTCACAAACAACTAGGCGGAGTACGAAGCACTCCTCGTGGGCCTAAAAGTGTCTCACGAACTGGGCGTATAGAACCTGAAGGTTTTCACCGACTCCCAACTGGTTACTGGATAAGTCTTCAGAGAATATGAGGCTCGAGATCCCCAGATGGTGAAGTACCTGGAGAAGGTTCGTTCGAGCACGGCGGGCTTTCATTACTTCCTTATTTTCTATATCCCTCGCGGAGAAAACGCTCGTGCGGATGCACTGTCGAGGCTCGCAACCCTACCAGACTCATCCCTGGGGCGCGCCTACGTCGAATACCTCGAGAATCCAAGCTACGAAGGCCCAGAGGAGGTGCAACAAGTAGCCCACGAGCTGAGCTGGATGGACAAGTACATCTAGGATGGCCTCCTACCAGAGGACCGCAGAGAAGCTGGCCTCATCAGAAGGAAGGCCACTCGTTTTATTTTAATGGACGGTCACCTTTATTGCCGATCTTATTCCTACCCACTCCTAAAGTGCCTCAGACCCACCGAGGCGGCCTTCGTGCTCCGAGAGATACACGAGGGCCTCTGTGGGAATCATGTAGGGGGGAGGACTTTGGCATACAAGGATCTTTGCCAGGGATACTTCTGGGAGACGATGAGGGAAGACGCCGTCGACTTCGTCAAGAAGTATGACAAATGCCAATGCCATTCCCATATACAGCGCTTACCGACTGCACTGATCTCCCAACTATCATCCTCTTGGCCTTTCGTACAGTGCGGGATGGACATTCTGGGACCGTTCCCCATCGTGCCAGGGCAGCGAAAGTTCCTGCTGGTGGCGATCGACTACTTCACCAAGTGGATCGAGGCGGAGCCACTAGCTCGGATTACAGAAGTCAATGTTCGACAATTCTTTTGGAAGTCTATCATCTGCCGCTTCGGACTCCCCAATGGTGTCATCATCGACAATGGGTGACAGTTCGATAACCGGGAGTTCGAAGGATTCTATGCCGAGCACGGCATCCAACACCAGTTCACTTCGGTTGCCCACCCCCAGACAAATGGAGAAGCCGAGGTGACCAATCGGACCATCCTTCAAGGACTTCACACCAGGCTGGACCAGGCGAAGGGAAGATGGGCAGAAGAACTTCCAAGCATCCTGTGGGCATACCACACAATGTCCAGAATGGCAACGGGTGAAATGCCCTTCAACCTCGTCTTCGGTATTGAAGCAGTAATCCCAATCATGCTCGGCGTGCCCACGATGCTGGTGCAGCGCTATGACGAGATGCAGAACTCGGCGCACCTATTGCTCAATCTAGACCTCCTAAAAGAAACAGGGGACAAAGCCTGACTTCGGATGGCAACATACCGACAACGGGTCGCCTGATATTACAATGCACTGGTAAAGCTGAAGACTTTCTGACCTGACGACCTGGTACTGCGCCGGGCCGAGGCATCTCAACCACGGGAGTGCGGCAAGCTCTCGCCAAATTGGGAAGGCCCTTATAAAGTGGCCGAGGCCCTCTCATATAGGGCCTACTATCTCGAGGACCTAGATGGTGCCAGATTCCCCTGGACATGGAATGCTTGTAATTTGAGGAGATACTACCAGTGATGTAAGTTTTTTCTCCACTAGAAATAAAGACTTTCCTTTGCACAACGAGTTGTTTGCCTTACAGGAATGTCGCCGCCCGGGGCCCAGCTCTCTGGGAAGCCTGCCTCGAGTCCAGCTCCCAGGCATCACCAAGACCTGAGAAGCCCTCAGGCACTCAAGCCTCGAGCCTAGCTCCTCAGCATCCAAGTCCGAAGAAAAGTCCTCCGGCACCAAGACCTGAGAAGCCCTCAGGAACTCAAGCCTCGAGCCTAGCTCCTCGACATCCAAGCCCGGAGAAAAGTCCTCCGGCACCAAGACCTGAGAAGCCCTCAGGCACTCAAGCCTCGAGCCTAGCTCCTCGGCATCCAAGCCCGAAGAAAAGTCCTCCGGCACCAAGACTTGAGAAGCCCTCAGGCACTCAAGCCTCGAGCCTAGCTCCTCAGCATCCAAGCTCGGAGAAATGTCCTCCGGCACCAAGACCTGAGCCATGTCCTCAGGCAACCAAGTTCCGGAGCCCAGCTCTCCAGCCAGCACATCTCTGAGCCCAGCTCCAAGGCGTCCAAATTTCTAAGCCATGTCCTCATGCAACCAAGTTCCGGAGCCCAGCTCTCCGGCCAGCACATCTCCGAGCCCAGCTCCAAGGCGTCCAAATTCCTGAGCCATGTCCTCAGGCAACCAAGTTCCGGAGCCCAGCTCTCCGGCCAGCACGTCTCCGAGCCCAGCTCCAAGGCATCCAAATTCCTGAGCCATGTCCTCAGGCAACCAATTCCGGAGCCCAGCTCTCCAGCCAGCACGTCTCCGAGCCCAGCTCCAAGGCGTCCAAGTTCTTGAGCCATGTCCTTAGGCAACCAAGTTTTGGAGCCTAGCTCTCCGGCTAGCACGTCTCCGAGCCCAGCTCCAAGGCGTCCAAGCTCCTGAGCCATGTCCTTAGGCAACCAAGTTCCGGAGACCAGCTCTTTGACCAGCATGTCTCCGAGCCCAGCTCCAAGATGGCGTTTCCTGAGCCCGACCTTCGACGATCAAGCCCCGAGCTTAGCTCCAAGGCATTCAAGATCTGAGAGGCCCTCAGGCACTCAAATCCGAAGCCAACATTCTCCGGCATCGGAGTCTCGAGCCCAGCACCGAGACGGTGAGGCTCAAGCCCATATAAGATGAAGCTCCCCTCTCCGACCTCCCCGCACTGAAAGAGAAGAAAAGAGAGGAGAAGAGAGGAGGAGAGAAGACATTCACACCATAAAAGAAAGAAGAAGACGCATTAACAGAACTATTTTTCATTACTTAGAAGAAATGCCTTACATTATCTCCTGGGCCCTGACAAGCCAGGTAGCCCGGTCCAAAAGAAGAAAAAGAAAAATTATTACAAAAGTCATATCCTATTGAGCCGGCTCCTTCCTTGGGCGGTGCACGGTCGGGACTTCTCCTTCTTCCATCTCCGTCGTAGGGTCACGTTCCTGAGCAGCCTCCGTCGGAGGGGTAGGTTCAGTTGCTGCTGCCGAGGGGATCAGCTCAGCTGCCTTTGCTTGTGGCACTGGTCCGGCTGTCGCCACAACCAAGGCCGGCTCAGCTATCTCCGGGGCCACCTGTGAGAGAGACCCGGCTGGAGCGGCTCCTTCCCTGCTGCAGCCACCACCGGAGCTGGAGCCTTCTTGTCGGGGGCCCGGAGCATAGCTAGTCTCTCCTCGGAAAGGATCCCCCGTAGCTGCGTGCGACAGTAGGCGAACCCTTTGACGAAGGAGTCCGTTGCCACCTCTTTGAAGTCTTTTATATACACGGGGGAGGCCTTGAAAGTGGCCACCACGTCGGCGGCCTCCGCCCGGCGCCTCGCCTCCTCCAGCTTCTCCCTGGCACGTTTGGCCTACCGAAT